>CM033693.1:41738535-44138535 GCA_019514585.1 Dendrobium officinale
CCCAAATTCAAACTCCTTTGGAGGTAAAGGTAGGGGCGGCAAGGGCTCCTAAGTCTTTAGCTTTGATTAATTAATTGTATGCTTTAATTAGATGAGGTAATTAGGGTTAGGGTTTTGTTTTGATTATGATTTCTCTTGGGTTTTTCTGCTTGGTGTCTAGGATTGGGATCGAGGATATCCTCCCTCTGGATCTGAGGATCAATTGTGTCTTGCTTTTGATTTCTTCTTTCAGTTTAGTTTGATTTCTTGCAATAAAATATTGGTGTGATTTTCCCTCAGTTTTGTGAGTTTGTTCGCTGATTTTTGTCTCTATTAATAGAAATACTTGGACTAGCAAAGTATTTCCTCGGTCTTCATAATGGAGACAGATGCTTTAGGAATGGATTAGGGGCAATGTCAGGCTATGATTCAATCGGACCATTGCCTATTTCGCAGGTGTTGATAGCTAGAGCTCGGTTGAAATCAATTTATGAGAGGAGCTGATGGCCTCATATCTAGACATCCAGAAGTGGCGCCATACCTATTAGGATAACGGCATTTCATCCATCAGAACATACCAGCGAAGCCTGAAGTACTTATTGGGGTAGCAGATGGTGACAGAGGAGTATCAGAGGTGGCTGTTCAAATTGCTTGGATATAATTTTGAAATCTAATACAGGCCAAGAGTGGAGAACAAGGCGGAAGATGCCTTGTCCAGATGTATGAGAGAATTGCAAACGACAACAATATCGATCCCATTGATGTTCGATTGGGAGGACATCAAGAAGGAGAGTGCCAGAGATGAGGAGCTTGGAAAAATCAGGGCCAATTTACTGAGGTAAAGGAGTATCCACCCGGGGAATTCATTGGAGGGGGAGAGACTGTTGTATCAGGAAAGGTTTGTGATGCCTAGGACATCCGCCCACATTCCACAATTGCTCCAGGAGTTTCATGGGAGCGCTGTTGGGGGTCACTTAGGGGTACAGAAGACATACAGGAGGCTAACATCAGAGTTGTTATTGGAAGGGGATGCATAAGAATCTGGAGGAGATGGTAGCCATTTGTGAGATAAGTTAGAGAAATAAATACATGGACATGTCTCCATGAGGATTACTACAAACCGTTAGCTTTACAGGAAGGGTATGGGAGGAGATATCCATGAATTTCATAGACGGGCTTCCCGGATCAGAAGGATTTACAGTGATCCTAGTGATAGTGGATTGATTGAGCAGGTATGCTCATTTCATTCCCTTACAACACCCATACGCCTCAGTGTCAGTGGCCTCAACTTTCATCAGAGAGGTGGTCCGACTGCATGGAGTACCATAGGCTATAGTGTCCGACAAGGATAAGGTGTTCCTCAGCCATTCTGGAGGGAGCTGTTTAGATTACAAGGGACAGAATTGAATAGGAGCACCCTACCACCCACAGACAAGTGGATAAATAGAAGTGTTCAATAGGAGCTTGGAGACTTACTGATGCGGGCCACTGCCGACGCCGACCGGCAGAGGGGAGGGCGGGCTACCCCGCGGCGCGCGGAAACAGCCGGAACGGGCGCCGCACCAGCGCGCCCGTTCGATCCGCCGAAGCAGGGACGCGGAGCGGGACGGGGGCCGTTCGGCTTGAGCGGAACCGATCCATTTCTGGACCGGTTTGGCTCAGGTCTAGCCTGAGCTGGGCGGTTCAGTTTGGGCAGCTCACTAGTGGGTTTGGTTGGGTCTTTTGCTTGCTTTAAGTAGGGATTGATGGGGGGGATTTCTAGGGATATGCATTAGGAGTTTTCTCTTAGCCTCTTAGTTTCCTTCTCTTGTTTTTCTAGGGTTTGTAGTGGGAGACCTTGTCCTTCTCGAAGTGGACAAATTGTATCTTTCTTTTGTGTTGAACTTGCTTCCCTTTCAATACTAAATGGATTCCCTTCTCTTTTTTATGATTGTGCTCTAATTTTGAGAGTTTTCCTTCAAAGTTTTGGAGGGTTTGTGCCCTAATCCGAAAATCATCAAAGTGCACAACTCTAAGGATTTTACCGTGGAAAATCTTTGCTTTTGATCTTGTTTTGTTCCTCTCATGCTCATTTAAGAGAAATTAGGGCAAAATCGAATTGGTGAAACCCTAGGGCGTATCACTTACCTCAGGTGCTTTGCATCAGAGACACCCAAGTTATGGGCAAGGTGGTTATCATGGGCTGAGTATTAGTATAACACCTCTTATTATTCTGCTTCTCAAATGATGTCATTCAAGGTGTTGTACGGGAGGGATCCACCTCACTTGGTGCACTTTGGGCATAGTAGCACTCCAGTTCCTTCAGTCGAGGAATACTTGGAGGAGAGGGACAGGGCGTTGGATGAGTTGAAGAGGGAATCTACTGAGAGCTCAATCACAACAACCAATCCTGATTGAGCTCTGATTCCCTCTATCATATTCTTCTAAACCAGGCCGCAAGCTTTCTACCCTTAGCTTTTACGTGAAACCAACTCAGCCACAGCCTCTCCATACAGCCCTAGAGTCACTGTATTGGGCTGATTTCTCTGTTGTCTAGTATTTTGCTATAAATAGCATAGCCCTTCTCCTCCTTGCTATAGCTGAACACCACAAAACATAACACTTCCTCACAGCTCTATTTATAGTAGTCCATCATCCCATTAAAATCAGCCCACTCCAAATAGCACCCACAACCCACCAAACCAACCCCCATATCATCATTATCATTAATTATTATCCCTAGCCGCTATTACTAACTATTAATATTAATAATATTATTCATATTATTATTAATATTAGTATTTTTTTTTATTATTTAGTAAAAAAAGAAAAGTTCTAAAAAAAAAAGGGAAAAGAAAAAGGAAAAAAGAGGGGAAGAAGAGATTTTGTGCATTTCTATATTTTTTGTGCTCATCGTTGTCCCAACACTGCCGCCGCCGACCACGCTCGTCAAGGTATAATGACTTCCAAACTCAAATATCTTATTTCTGACATTTGCAGTGCACCGGAAAATCATCTATACATGCTTTTCACTAGCGTGGTGGGAGGGAATACGGTGTGTAGCTTACGACAATGCGGGTATTCTCTGTACATTCTTTTCTTTAGCGTGGCGGGGACAACTTTAAGTACCTGTGTATGTGTCATCATGTCTGTAGGGAAAGAATTGTGCATTTCAAACATGCACCCCTAAAGATCCATATACGCTTTTCTCTAGCGTGGTGGGATTGAATATCACAACAACGATATCGTCTGACGTCTATCATATACGCTTTTCTCTAGCGTAGTGGGAATACCTAACTCCCAAAATTTATCCTAAACGGGGAAGATGCCAGGAGGCTGCTGAATTTTTTTAGTGAACAAGGGACCGAACTTAAACAAAATTGCAGGGAACAAAACTCAATTCAAATAACAAGGAACTGAACATTAAATCAACAAATGCACAATCATAACAAAAATGCAAAAACTAAATGACAAATTCGAAGGGGACTCGTGGTGGAAGATTTGCAGACATAATTCACATGCAAGTAAACCTATCAAGTATTGAAAATTAATAAGCAGTGAACGCCAATAAGGGATGAGTGATGGTTAATGAAACCACATGGGGAATGAATTTTCAATTACAAATGCTAATATGAGACATTCAATGAATAGCATAATCCACTTAGAAAAAACAACAATTGATACTCCTATCGATTAACTTATGGACAAAACAAAAGGAGATGAGTGCAATGAACACAATTCACCTACAACCAACATTATTTTGCAAGCAAACATATCGGGCCTCTGCAAGTAATAAGAGGTAATGTATGATGAATAAGATTGATCCCCTTTGGAAGCATAGCTACACACAACGTACTATGCACAAACAAGCACGATAAATCCGAAATGTATACAAGCTCCTATAAACTGATGTAAAGATTTCTTCATGCACACAACAACTCGCTTATGGGTTACAGAAGTAGGTCTATGGCAAAACATGCAAATTTGTAGCATGTATAGAAGTCACACTTGCGGATGCTATTTAGAAGATGCAGCTTGCCCGCAAGTGACAACTGAAGGCTGCTGATGCATACAATGACTTGCCCATAAACAGTGTTCGAAGGGTAACGGAGAATACAATAGCTTGTTAACAAGCGATGGTAAAAGACTCATCATATACTATCTACAAGCAAATATAGGAAGAACTATAGTAAATGAGAATGCCTACGGGTAACATTAGAAGATCTGCATTCAACATAGCTCACCCGCAGGTAACAGAGGAAGGCTTGTAATGCATATAGCGATCCTACCTACAAGCAATGATAGTGAATGTATTTCAAATCCTCTGCAAGCATAAGTAAGGAGGTTGCAATGAGAACGATACACTGCTTGTAGGCAAAAGTAATGAGCTTGTGATGAATGCAAGCATCTACAAGCAATTGTAGGAAATTCGTCAGTGTACGACAACTCATTTGCAAGAAGTAGAGAGCGGCACATAGCGCAACGCTACGATTCACCTGTAAGCAGAAGCATGGAATCTGTAATAAAGATTGCGAACCATTGGTAGACCGAAATAGTAAATTTGCAGCCCAGGTCACCACGCCAGATAAATCAGTTCACTTGCAAACGATAGGTGGAAGTCCTTGAAGAATCATGTAGTGTATTTGCAGGCAGAAGTATACCTCTGTGGACTAAACGCTGAAGAAAGTAGCGAAATGCAGTAAAAGAAATAACCTAATTTGCATCGTCAATAACTTAATACATGACAAATGAAGCCTAGCGCAGCACCACACCACCGGATCTGCAACACTCATATAAGCGGACAGAAGACGTCTATAAGCTTCTAAATAAAACACTGTTAAATAAATATATGGGTGCGGTATCGACCGGGATATTTATTTTATACGTTCATGTTAGATCTTCAAGGCCTATTACAAGAAAAAAAATCACTAATAAATATATAAAGCCGATTACGAACACGACCCTAGGTTGAAAAGTAGACAAAGTCGACAAGGTTCAATCGATAAAGTTAAATAGCCCATAAATACCCAAATTATGGACGTGTTGACATAAAATCTCAACCAAAGGGGACCAAAACAAATTCAAAAATGCCTCCAAATTTCAATAAAATATATTCAATGATGTCAATATTTAAAATTAAAGTAAATCACCAAAATACTTAAAGCAAAAATACTCATCCACCCTCCGCAACAGTTTGCCGAGGTAGAAAGATATGAAAATCACTTCAGCTTACAAAGAGTAAATGTCTAGTTGAGAATATCATTAGGATTCATTTTCAATCCGTCTCTTTCCTGTAAGGACGTGTGTCCTCTAATCGGTAGTTTTGCTGTTAAATGACATCACAGGTAAACGATTATGACCGGAAACCTCTGACCGGGTGATTTTGCCGCCAAATGAAACCATTAAATTACGGTCATGGTCAGAGCCCATATGTTCCCTAACCGTTTCAAATTTTTGAGTAATGAATCAATAGGATATGATCAATAGGACATAAAACCCTCTGTTAGTTAAGGTGGATTCAAATTTGTCCCCTTAGATAAATATTCACACTAGGTCTACAAGGTACCCTTGGATGAAACATCTTATGACTGTCGACAAGGACTCTTCTGTCAAATTGGGTCGACTACTCCTCTAACTAAGTAGACCAGATACCATGATGATTCGGAATGATAGAACAATGGGATCTTGATCGAGTTCATTATTATTCCCCCTACCATCCGCTTTAAGTGCAAGGTAGTGAAATTCTAATTTTAAATATTAAAAATTTCAAATTCCAAATCATACTATTACTATACGTTGGATCGTATGTATATGTAGATACTATGTATCCATTTGAAAACTAGCCTTAATCGAAAGTTTATCTCTCATTATCGGGAGGGGGTAATTAATTATAGGGATTTGCGCCTATAGGAAACCTGAACTCAGATCATAAAGTCCTCATAAATGATGTCGAAATCTTTGGGTAATGTCTTATTCAAAACCCAATATGCCTTCTAAAAATTCGCATCGGAACTTACTATTTAAAACTCTCCTTGATGACCAGAAAAAAGAAGAAAGAGATCGCGAAGAGGCTGGGGCACGGATTTTCGGAGCCCACACAACCACTTCTATTTGAATTTTCCCTCATAAATCCCCCCTTAATTCCCCCTAATTAAGCTTGTAGACCCCATTATCAAGGGGTGGCAGAGATGGGGGCGGAACTTCCCCTGTTCCTCCTGTAAATCTAGACCGGCCCTGGACCGGTCTAGGGACTGGTCTATCACAGAATTATCAAGTTGCAAAACATCATGATAATTTGTTTTTCACTAAAGGACGGAGAGGAGTACACTTTTAGAATTCTAGAATCAAATTCCATTGTTTTGCTATCATAAGATGAATGGACCATTTCTTTAGAGATTGAAGGGCGGGCATAAAAATCTTAGGAGGAAACTTATTTAGTTCCAAATTTTTAGTGCAAATGTCAAAGCATAGATGATGTGTATAGGAGAATCTTAATCATAAAGAGGAATGATGCTTATGTTTAGTGATAATATTGCATGAATGTTCGAGCCTATGCTTTCAATTGAGCACTTTCACCTGTCTGGCAACCTTACAATAAGAAACCAAGTTCCCCAAATCTTCTATGCAAGTCTACAAACCACAAAGGTAAATTTATATATAATGTATATATTAACAAATTATAATTCTCATAGCATGATATATTTAGATAATTTATTATGTACATATTTATATATTATATATTACAATAAAAAAATATAAAATATAATACATATAAATTTTTTATTATGTTGTGGTATTATGTGAATAATACATATAATTATTATAATAATATATATACATAAAAAATACAAGACTATATCACAACATATTTATGTATATACAGTATAATTTTTTATTATGTTGTCATATTATGTGAATAATTATACTGTATATACATAAATATATTATATAATCAATCATAGTAAGAGCATGAATGTATGAGCTTAGATGTGTTAGTGGCATTAGCATTTTGCAAAGATTTGAGTATCGCATTAACTTTTTTAATCGTCTTTCGTGAGTATTAGACAGTGTCAAATGGTAAAAAGCTATGTATCATTTTCTGAGGCAGAAGTAAATTCACACTTTTTATTAATCAATCAAACAAACAAAATGGTATCACTTCTCTCTCTCTTTCGTACAACAACGTAGCAAATTATGTCCTTAGTAGGTACTTGAAAAAATGGAAAAAGCAAAACAGCAGAACCATTCCAAAAAATATACATCATGAGACCAACAATTTGTTTCTACGTTTTCTAGTGAAATTTTGTACCTTGAAAGAATAAAACAAACCTGTGGCGTATTCCAGAATCTACACCCCAAAAACGCATGTGGTTTGGAATAGTGACCAGTTCCTTTACCTCTGCAGGCTATAAAGAAGCATTCCAAACATGACAAAGGAAAATTGATAATTTACATAAGAAACAGTGTTCAGGACTAGGATAAAGAACCTGGCAAACCATAGCAAGCAATTTGTTGGCTTCTCCACAAGCTGAAGTCATTTGATCCATTACTCCACAGGGAGCCCCAACGATGTGATTTTCGACCTGAAAAATATTTTCTAACCAGTGAGATGAAAATATCATACTTATGTTTCTATTGCACACTGGAAAACTACTAGAGTAAGATTGTATATAACATTGCCTTTTGACAGAGCAAAGCCAGGTCCCTCGGAGCAATTTCTAGACCTGAATCAAGAAAAGTAACTACATCATCAGAGCTTTGAAACAAAAGATGAAATGAAGATTGCATCTCAACTATTGCAATACACAATACAAGAATGTAAATTTCCGCATCCTTAACTGAACAATTATGATCTTGATTTTCAATTACTTTCTTGATATTCATTAACATTAAGAGCTGCATGGTGGCAATATGTTAGTTTAGGTTACAATTAAGGCCTCGTTTGTTTCAGCATTTTTTTTCCTTTTCTGTTTAGAAACAGAGAAATTATTTTTTGGTCGCTGTTTGGAATGAGATGCTTCTATAAAAAAGTTTTTTAGGGAACTTCATTTTTCTACTGTTTTGAGAAGCTTTTTCATATTTACTTCTCCGTTAGAAAACTCTATTTCCTTAACCTTGTTTAAAAAAGTACATTTTACAAAAGGAGAGGAAGAATCAAACGAAGCCTAAGACTTCTAACCATGAAAGCTTTGTCAAAAGCTTCCTTTCCTAGCCTTTTAACGTTAATTTAGGTACACATACTTCGGCTGATTCAGGTGCGCTAATAGGATGGCATGCTTCCTAACCCACTTCTTAAACTAACATGTCAGCCTATGATTTGCAAGATTTGAGCCATAATCTTAAGCGTCTGATATCAACCACAATTTATTAAAGAACAGCGGATTGTTAACCGTGCTGGTGATGTATATAGTTGTGTAATGGTGTGATAAAGAAAAACAACCCAGAGAAGCTGCAACTGCTTGCATCGTAGCAACCTCCACTGCAGCAGAAGAAGAAACACCCTTGCCTTCGGGAACAGCAGAAGAAACCTGTTAAACATATTAAAATAAGCCATGAGATGCAGAATAGGTTGAAAAAAACTATCTGCCAATAAATAACCCACGTCACACATGATAAAAAGGTGAATTATTGTGACCATGCTTAGAGAAGGTAAAAGGTTTTTTTGGTGAGAATGTGAAAAAATTCAGTACAAGTGTCCCATGTGTTTTTGTTACTCCCTAGCATTTATGTTGGACCTCCTACTAAGGGATGTAAAGTATCTCACTTGGGAACCTCAGGCCTTGCTTATCTAGAAGACTCATATAGTGAAGGATCAAGGGCCATTTCGACTTGAGCTCGTTAGGGACCATAGTTATCAGAAGGTAAGAGTTTGTTAGGTAAGAATATCAGAGAAGTCAGTAAATGTGCACCTTGTGTTTTGTAACTCCCTAGCATTTATATTGAGCCTCTTACTAAGGTACGTAAAGTATCTCATTTGTTAGCCTCATGCCTTCTTTGTCCACGTTTCTCTAGGATCTAAGATTGGTGAAACTTCCCACAATAATATAGCACGGGTTCTAATAATTTGATTAGGTACTATTTTTCTAAGGCTACAAATGAATTGAGGTGAGCCGAGCAACAGGTTGTTCGAGCTTGCGCTCATTTACCAAAAATCTGTTCAAGGTCAGATCGAGCTTCTAAAATAATTTTCAAGCTTTGTTTGTTTAAATTCATTCTTGTTCAAGCTTGATTTAAACTTCGTTCGAGAGCCGAGCGCATTTAGGCTTATAGAGTAAGCCTATAGAGCTGAACTTGTGGTTTATTGAGCTAAGCTCTTTTAGGGGAAGCCAAGCTTTTGAGATTAAAAATTGAAATTTTTATTTTATAATTTTTAAGTTAATCTTATTAAACATTTAAAAAATTTATTAGTTTTTTTTTTTTAAATAAAGTTCATAAAAGCATGATCCACATTGCCTGAATTCTATTGCCTACATGGCTACAAGCTCACGCAACAAAGCTAGGCAACAAAACTTTCTCCTTCAAACTATATAAAGACTATTTGCTTTACGTGCCCAACTGATGTGAGAGTAAAAATAGGCAGGGAAACTAAGACAAGTTTTTCTTGGTTTGCTTGTTGCATGGTTGCTTCCATTCAATCGGAAAACATAATTAGACAAAGGAATTAAATACATAAACAATATTTAGATAATACATAAATAATGTAAAATAAAAAAAAAATAATATATAAATAATAAAACTATATAAACTAGAAACATTACAATAATATGAATAATATAAAAACTTAAAATCAGAAGCATTTATATTGTTAAACTTTTATTTTTGTTTGATTATGAATTAAAATATCATCAAAATTTAGTATATGAATTGACAATAATTAAAACAACAATAACAACCCAAGACTTTATCCCACTATGTGAGGTCGGCACATTAATCTTTTTTCTCTATTGTGTACTATTAAGCGTCAAATTCTCATTTAAATCTAATGAAAAAAAAGGTCATTTCTAAAACTTTCTAACCAATTAGTTTAAGATCTACTTTTATTTTCTTAACATAGGCCAATACATCTACTCTCCTAGCAGGTCAACAGAAGACTGATGTTTTATGTGACCAAACCATCTTAGGCCGACTCTCTCTAATCTTATCTGCCACTGGAGCTACTCCAATCTTTTCAATTAAGCTTCTTCACAAATTTTAAATGATACTATTTACGATCATAAACAAGTCAAGCAACAAGCTGCTCAAGCTTATTCATTTAATAACCGAGAATTTATTATCAAACTTATTCAATTAGTTAATCAAACGAATATGATCGAGCACTTATTGAACTGAGCCATGAGCAGCTTGTAGAACACTCGGTTCATTTACAATTCTACATTTCTCTCTTGTGACCAATTAATCCACCATACAAGATCATGTAGGAAGCCACTAAGGGATGTCCACATTAAGAAGTGGTGGGAGTCACCAATCCTTCAATCTACACAAAATTTCAAAAGGTAGCAAAATGGTAGGTTACGTTACTAGATATTAATATGATTGTAGCTTTTCGATAACTTGTTCCCAAGGCCCTCAAAGTAGGTGACTCTAGCACTCCAAATCAACTTGTTCTCTAGGGGTGTGATCTTTTATTCCATGACATAGCATTAAATCAGGGATATCATCTCCAAAGTTTTCATTGGGTGGCCCATCCAAAAAGGGTTACTACATATTCTATCAATAGACCCTACCCTACACTCAGGCTCAGGGAACACTTAGGTTGACATCTGATTTGCACGGTGACTAAAATGAGATGAAGAACCTATATAAATAAAGTGACTTCAGAGCTTGCAAATTGAAATTTTGCAGTCCTATCCAACAAAGCACATAGAATATTCGCAGGCGATGAATATTGAATTGTGTTATTGTATTATCCAATATGGTGGTAAAACTAGCTACAATAATACAGTTAATGTTCAGAGCAGCATCATTGCTCTCGCTAAAACCCATTTCTGTTCATTTTTAACTCTTTAAAATCCAACCATAAAATGGCATGTGATAAAGCCAAATTTTAAGTATGCATTTTGCAGGGCATCTTAGTGCACAATGAGATATAGAATTTCAGCTAACCAACATAAGAAATCAAGTCCATTTAATGCTTTGAACAAAAAGCAAATAGGTAATGCAAGTTGCTCTCTTGACTTCAAAATAATATCAAAACTTTTTTAAAGCAGTTGATTAAAATTAGTAAATTACAAGATGCAATATTTTTTAGATATTGACATAATTTTATAGAAATATTTAAATTTTTTTCTTCAAAAAGTTGGTTTTTACCTAAAAATTTTTGTCAGATGTACCTGTAGCTCTAATACATTAAGAAAATATATTTTGTCACATCTACAACTCATTGATGATGAAAAATAAAAATACTATTACCAGTATGCAGATACTATCTGTGACGTGAACTCCAAGCTCTGTCATCAAGACAAGAATCGTCCCAGCCACATATGCTGCCCACCTTAAGTAGAACACACATGTACAAAGATGAGTAACATAATAATAAGCATTTACTAGTTGAAAGAAATAGGTGACCTACTTCTGTGATTGATCTTGTGCAAAGTATCTGTAAGCCTTCTCATATGATATGGGTTGGTCAGCGTCAAGGAAATCAGAAAGGTCCATATCAAATGTTGGTGCACGGTTACTCAATTCAGACCCAAATGACACCTAAGCAGGAATTGAGTCCGCAAAAAAATAGAAAATTAGAATGTTTCGGAGGTCAAGTTCTTAAATTATTGAACTACCCATACTTTCCAACACAAATGTAAAGCCTCTTCAATCTATAAGTACATTGAGTGAATTTTTTGTTGTATTTTGAGAAAATAATATGATTTTTTTGCATAAGAATGAAAAAGGATAATTTTGTGCTAACCTCAAAAGAAAGACTTAGTGGGATAAAGGCTTGATATTGTTGTTGCTCAAAAGAAAGACTTGACTAAAATAATTGTACAATCTAAATATGGTTGACTAAGATATAACATATTTGACTTGAGTAAATTTAAAAATTCACACATGCACTAATTAAAAGAGAAGCATAATACTAAGTTAAGTGTGGTAGAGATGAGGATGCTAAGGTGGATGAGTGGTTTTACCCTTAGAGATAGGATACAAAATGAGCATATACGTGAAAAGGTTGGAGTAGCTCCAGTAGAAGATAAGATTAGAGAGAGTCGTCTTAGATGGTTTGGTCGCATAAAACGGCGGCCTTTCGATAACCCGGTTAGGAGAGTAGAGGTATTAGATTTGACTTATGTTAAGAAAGGTAGAGGAAGACCTAAAAAGACTTGGTTAGAAAATATTAGGAATGACCTTTCTTTATTAGATTTAAACGAGAATTTGACTTTTAATAGGACACAATGGAGCAAAAGGATTCATGTAGCCGACCCCACGTAGTAGAATAAAGGCTTGATGTTGTTGTTGTTGTACACATGCACTAATTATATTGATTAATAAATGATTATGTAGGTTAGGCTAGAAGTGATTTCTTACACAAACAAAGGCACTGTCCATGTCCATCCCCCAGACTTTCTCTAAATTAAACTTATACAACTAATTTCAGAGGAAACATTATCTGCTTATATAACTAGATGAAAACACTTTGAGCTCTTTCTATTATGTGCGAGAACTAGTTAGTTTAGTAAGGCATGAATCAAATCGTTAAATCTCAATTGTTACATATTGGTGTGATATGTATGTAGGAATCAAAGATGTTTGCATAAAAATATTCCAACTCAATTATTACTAGATGTGTTAAATCCTAGTCGTCCCTTAGCATTTTGATCCCACGGCTAGGATGGAAATCCGTAGGAGGCTCACCTGTTAGATCCCAGCCGCACCTTGGCATTTTAATCCCACGCCTAGGATGGGAATCCGTGGGAAGCTCACCTGGATCATGCCGATCTCCTTCCATATTTAGTTGGCTGATTTAGGAAGGATTATATTAGAGCAATTATGCATGATTTTATAATTATTTGTTTCTTTATTAAGATATCCTGTATAGATCAATAAATAGGGATACTTTTGTGCAATAAAATTAAGCCTTTTCCCTCTCCAGTTCTCTGAATTTAACATGGTATCGAAGCCTTCATTGCCATTGCTGGAATTTTGAGTTTTTTGTATTGCCATGCCTTCATTGCCATCCTTCCCTTGTTGTTATCCTACCTATAACCAATGCAGCCTTCATTGTTGCCCTGCTTGATATAGCCTTCATCGCTATTATTTGCCTCCGCAATGTCTGAAGCAAATTCCTCCCAAAGCTTTAATTAAATGGAGGACTCTATGATGCACCAAGGAAGAGGAGATCTCCAAAACCTGTAACATTCCTATCACTTAAATGGGAAGAATTATTTGAAGTTGTCTCAATTTGTGAAGACCAACTTGAAAGGGAAAGAAAAGCTAAATAACCTTCTTGGGGTAGGACCAAAGGAAGGAGATCCTAGTTTTTGGGCATGGGATGAAGCGGACTCCATGATTATGTCATGGTTGTGAAATTCCAAGACTCAAGAAATTAGTGATACTTTTTATGTTCCTATCTACTGCAAATGACATATGGGATGTCGCCAAGCAAACCTTCTCAAAGGCTCGGGATGCTACCCAGATCTTTGAAATTAAGGTCAAGGTGGAGCCTATGAGTTAGCCAAGCATAAACGAGATTCTTTTCCAAACAAACATGAGAGATGTAATACTCCCTTTTATCCTCCCTTTTATCTTATTCATAGTGATATTTGGGGACCCTAAAAAAATCCCTAACATCTCAGAAGCTCGATGGTTTGTATCCTTTATTGATGACTGCACTTAAGGCTCTTGGATCTTTCTCCTTAAAAATAAATCCGATGTTAGCACTATCATCCCCATTTTTTTCATACCATGCTCCAGAACTAATTCCGGGATAAAAATAAGAAAATTTCGTTCAGACAATGTTAAAGATTACTTTAACCAAACCATATCCTCCTACTCTTAAAAAGAATGTATCATTCGTGAGTCTTATTATATTCACACCCCACAACAAAACGTGATTGAAGAAAGAAAAAATGATCACCTTCTAGCCTTCACTCGTGCACCTTTATTCCACCACAATGTACCAAAATCCTACTAGGAGGAAACCCTTATGATTGCCACATATCTCATAAATCAATTACATTCAAAAACCTTGGGACTAAGAACACCAATGATATTTCTATCCTCTTTTTACCCCGAATTTCGAATCCATAATAACCTTACAACTAGAATCTTTGGGTGCACTACCTATGTTCACATTCATAGCCAGAATAGAGAAAAATTAAATCTAAAAGCACTCAGATGTATCTTTGTTGGATATTCATCCACCCAAAAAGTGTATGTGTTATTATCCCTCCACCAAGAAAACTCTTGTATCTGTTGACGTTATATTTGATGAAAAGAAATCTTATTTCACCAAACCTCATCTTCAGGTGGAGACTGAAATTAAGGAAGATGAGGAAAGTAAGATTGTATCTCTTGACCTTCTAGCTCCACCCAAATCAATCCACGAAAACCTAAAATCAAATCCAGAGAAATTGAGGACAAAGCTATTATAGATAACATGAGGTTTGGAAAAGTGTATTCCAAGCGTACTGTTGACCTCTGTGTAATGCACAAAAGAAACAAAAAAAATTAAATCAGACCAAACCTCATATTCATGAAACCGGTAGGAAATCCCGTCAAAATCCCTGTACATTCGGCACCGTTTCGGGATTTTTGCCTAAATCTCGCGAAAGCTCCTCGATGCTCTCCTTCCTCGCGTCGTTAAAAGCCCAACGAGCGAAGCCTTTAGGGCTCTGCTTCCGTCGCTGCTTCCACACGACCCCACTCTCTGCCTTCACACGCGATCGAGCCCCAGTCGCTGCTCTTCCGATGCCATTGCTCTCCCACGACACTTCCTCTCCCACGACGCTCTTCTCCCACAAGCCTCCACGCAAGTGAGCTCCAGTCGCTACTCCCTCTCCACGCCCGACTCCACACACGCAAAGCTCTCGACCCCAAGCCGCTGCCAGCTCTCCTCCCGCCGGCTTCTTCACCCAACGTCTTCATCTCCACCGAAGTAGCAAGCCTCCAGTCCCGACATCTTCCCCTGTGCCGATCTCACGGCCAACAGCCGAATCCCTTTCTCCCATTCGCACATTCCACGCAAGTCTCTGACGCCAATCCAGCCTCCCGTCGCCTCCGACCCTTGTCTCCCTCCCGATTCCTTCAGTTCAGAGAAGCGGAGAGAGAGAGAGAGGGGGAGAGATCATCCTCCTTACCTGTGCAAGCCGACGCCCTTGCCCTTGACCGACCTTCCTCCCTGCTGCTCAGCTTCGCTCCGTCTCCGACTTTCCCTTCCTGTTGAACAGGAAGTTACACCATTTTGATCGGAAGCAACAACACGAGCTCGCTGGCTTTGAAGGTGGCTCTCCCTCACGCCCGTTTCTTCGGCTAAATCTCTTAAACAGAGAGTTTAAGAGAGTTAAACTCTATGTTTAATAAGATTAGGTTTAATCTTATTTTGATTTATAATTAAGATAAAATTAATTATAATATTAATTATAATTAGTTTATTAGAAATTATAAATTAAAATGATTTTATATATTTAATTTAATTTAAAATAATTAAATTAATATAATTAATTGTATATTAAAATATAATTAATTATAATTAGTTTTTTGGTTAATCATAAATTAAATCTAATTAAGTTTATAATTAATTTTAAATTAAATATAGTTAATTATATATTAATTATAATTAGTTTAGTTTATTATTAAATATAAATTATACATTTTAGTTTATAATTAATTATGAATTGAATATAATTAATTATATGTCAAATATAATTAATTATATATGATTTATAATTAATTATGAAATAAAAATGTTTCCCCTCCACTCTCTTTCCTCGACGTTCGTGTCGGACCGGCAAACCACCTAAGCACGCCTTTGGTGCGCGTGGTAGGAGGGAACCCGGTGCGACACCTACGGCGAGGTAGGCGAGTGACCCCTCGATCCATGTGTCATCCACGACTACCCCGCGGAGGTATGAATCTTTCTAAACTCAAAACCCTACTTCAATATTCGTGGCAAATCGGAGAACTGTCTTATGCACGCCTTTGTTGGCCGTGGTAGGATGGGACCCCGGTGCGGCACGTACGGCGAAGCGGGGTCACTTATAAGTACCCCCGGGCGGGGGGAAAGCAAAACTGTATCTTTTCATAAAATACTTTTTTAAAAAACCCCATGCACGCCTTTGTTGGCCGTGGTGGGAGAAAAACAAATAAATACAACCGCCGCGGTGTCTCACAAACACCAACCGTGCACGCCTTTGGTGGCGTGGCGGGTAGGCGGCCTCTTGGTTTTTTTCCCCTTACGGGGGGAGACGCCGGGAGGCTGCCGAAATTTGGATTGAAAATCCAAGGACTTGGAACAATTTGGAACATGTACATGATTGAACTGAAAGGACATGCAAGAGCTATAGTGAACAAAGATCCGAACTTGAACTTTGGACCAAATCTACTTAAGTAAACTCAAACCTTAAATGAACCATAAAAGGATTGAACTTCAACTGAAATTCAATCAAAATTGAACAAGACTTGGACTGCAGGAGACACTTGAACTTGATGAAGACGGATCCAAATTTGAACAATTACTTATACTTAAAACTTTTAAGCAATCAACTAAAGTTATACTACAAGGAATTGAACTCAAGATGACAAGAAGATTTGAACGAAAATATCAAAGACTCAACATGTATTCAGATGATTTCTCAATAGAGGAATTATAAAGAACTTGATTTGAAGGATAAGAAGGCGATCCATCTGAATCCTATCCAAACAAGCAAAGGCTTGCAACTTAACTATGAAAACTTGCAAACTAGAAATTGGGTCAATTGGACTTGTATACAAGAAAATGCAAAGGACTATGCATAATTTGAACTCCAATTGGATTTAAGCGAGCACTTAGGCGAGTTGACAACAAACTTGTAGACTTAATTTGGATTCAAACAAAACTCAAATTGAACTTGAATGAGATATGAGCTACATTGACTCGAAATTCAAACTTGGGTTTGAGTTTGAACTTGACAAAGAACTCAAATAGAAATTATTTGCAAGAGAACTTGGTTTGAACCAAGTGAAGGGGACATAGAAAGTGAACTCAAATAGAGAACTTGTGGGCATGCACTTGAGCTTGAAACTTGAACTCAAGTCAACAAACAAACAAAGGGTTTACTCAAATCAGAACTTGAACTTGGAATGAGCTTGATTCTAAGCTGGATTCAAACCAATTCTCAAAATCAGGGTTCAAATCATTCAAATGAACACCAAATGATTAGATGGCCAGTGTTGAATAAATAGCCTTAACACCACTTGCTACCATATGAGGTCTCTAATGAATGATACGGTTTATTCATATGGAATATACTATAGTCCAAATACGGCTACTAGCTAACAATAGCAATGTGCTTATAAAAAAAAAAATAATAATAATACAATCTTTGCAAAGGTTAAGAAATGATTATCCCAAATGGAAGGGAGATATTAATGACCAACAGTATCATATTCAACATACATGTTGCAACTCATCTTGTTAGCATATCCTCACTTCTAAATGACAAAGGATTGTGAAAGATATGAGATAGTCACAAAGCTATGGCATGGACTATAATTGAACTAGATCAACAATCAATGAAGGGATGAATTTGAATGATCTCTAATGAAGGTTAGGAGATGACTACATCAAAATGCAAAAATATCTACGGGCTATTGTAGAAGACCTTTCAAGCATTCTAAAATACCCCCGCACGTGCACAATAATTTGTATACACATATGCACACTAAAATGGGTAAATATAATCAAATACCCGCATAGGCCCCAGCGAACGTGTTATTGGTACACACGTGACAACCAGGGATGCTGCGCGGGTCAATAAGTGAATTCTTGTTCGAACCCGATCCTTTTATACGGATCAATAGGAGTCGACAGGGTTCGAACCATTAAGCAAATATGTGGCCGTCACGACCAGAATATTTATTTTAATACATTCATATTAGGCCTTTAAGGCCCATAATCAAGAGAATTCACTGATAAAGGCACGAAGCCTATAAGAAACCCGATCCTCTGTTGACAGCTCGACAGAGTTGACAAGGTTCATCCATAAACTACAAATATTAAGAAATGACCCCAAACACCCCGATGATGGCCGTGTTGAATGCTGATCTCAACCGGAGGGGTTCCTCAAATATTTTCAAATATCTCCCAAATATCCAAAGTTTTATTCAAATATTCCAAAGCTCCACCCAAAATTCCAAATATTCCAAAGCTCCATCCAAATATCCACAAAAATTCAAAAATCCCCAAAATCCAAAGCTCCACAAAAAGCCCAAATTCCATATATTTAAAAAATGAAATCAAACCATCAATCACTTAAAGCAAAGCCCATCCACCCTCCGCAACAGTCTGCCGGGTGGACAAATTCAAATAAACTCTAGCACACAAAGAGCCAAATGCCTAGTCGAAAATATCACTAGGATCCATTCTCAAACAATCTCTTGCCAGTAAGGACGTGGTACGTGTGCTCTAACCGGCAGTTTTGCCGCCAAATGGCACTGCAGGTAAACGGTTATGACCCGGGGCCCTCTGAACCGAGTGGTTTTGCCGCCAAATGGCACCACAGATAGCGGTTATGGCCAGAGCCGATACGCTCCTTAATGGCGTTAAATCCTTGAGATATGAATCAATAGGATATGATCGATTGGGCACAAAACTCTCTGTTAGCTAAGATGGATTTAAATTTGTCCCCTTAGACAAACATTCAACCCCGGTCTACAAGGATCCCTTGGACGAAGCAACCCATGGCTGCCGACAAGGATCCTTCTGTCAGGTTGGGTCGACTACCTCCTCTGACTAAGTAGACCAGGGACCACGATGGCTCGGGATGACGGAACCATGGGATCTTGATTGGGTCTATCATCCATTCCCCCACCATCCGCTTTAAGTGCACGATGGTGAAATTTCTATTTTTAAATATCAATTTCTAAATCTCCAAATCTTTCAATAATCCAGTTCTCCAAATTCCAAACCCATTGCTGCTACTATATGCCAGATACCACGTATATTCTGCGTATCTGATCGACGACTAGCCTTAATCGAAAGTTCTCTCTCGTGATCGGGAGGGGTAATTAACTATAGGGCTTGCGCCTATAGGAAACCAGAACTCAGATCATAAAGTCCTCACAAAATGAGGGCGAAATCTCTGGGTAGAGTCTTATCTACAAACCCATCTGCCTTCCAAAATTTACCCCGGAACTTATCAGTTAAAACCCCCTCGCTCAAATAAAAAAGAAATCGCGCGGCGGGGAGGCCGGAGCCGAATTTTCGGAGCCCACACGTACAAATCCAAATTATGCTTCAGAGCATATTCAATAATTTGAACCGTCTCCTGAAATCGAGGTCAACAAAAGTTCACAAAAAAAATCTTCCTTATATCCTATAACAAATTTGTATCCTTCCATAATTTCTCACATTCACACAAAAATTTTTTGGTTACACTAAATGATATTCATATTCCTTATCTAATGAAAATTGGAAAAGTGCCATGAAAGATGAAATGCAGGCCCTGGAGAAGAACAAAACATGGGAGATCACCAACCTACCAATAGGAAAAAAACCAGTCGGCTGTAAATTGGTGTTCTCTGTGAAATACAAAGCTGATGGTACATTAGAAAGGTATAAGACAAGACTGGTGGAGAAAGGGTACACTCAGACGTACAATATTGACTACCAAGAAGCTTTTGCACCGATGGCCAAGATGAATACTGTGAGGATTCTGCCCTCACTAGCAGCAAATAACAATTGGTATATGGAACAACTAGATGTCAAAATGCATTCTTACACAGGGACTTGGAAGAAGAAATATTTATGGAGATTCCGCCAGGATTCAAGGAAAAATCTGGGGGTAACAAAGTGTGCAAGCTAAAAAAGGCTCTATATATACTAAATCAGTCACCTAGAGTTTGGTTTGAAAGATTCTCAAAATTTATGCTACTTAATGATTATCGACAAAGCTAAGGGGACCATACATTATTCTTCAAGCACTCAGACTCAAGGGAAGTCACAATTCCATTATTTTATGTGGATGATATCATCTTGACTGGGAATGATGAAAAAGAGAGTGATTTTAAAGAAATGTCTTGCTAAGGAATTTGAGATCAAAGATCTTGGTAGATTAAAATATTTTCATGAAATTGAAGTGGCCCACTCTAACAAAGGCCAACTCCAGCAAAATAATCTTCATTTCACAACAAAAATTCATGAATGATCTTCTTAAAAAATGGGCAAACTAGCTTGTAAACCAACAACAACACCAGTATAACCAAATCAAAAATTGGGGGAAGCTAAAGAAGATCCTAATATAGATAAATGATCTTACCATAAACTTGTGGGAAAATTAATTTACCTTTCCCACACCATACCAGATATAGTGTTTGTTGTAAGCATAGTTAGCCAATTCATACAAAATCCAAAACAGCTCACATGCAAGCTGTAGACAGAACACTACACTACCTTAAGGGGAACCCAGGTAAAGGGATTCTCTTCAGAAGAGACTGTGGAATAATGCCAGAAGCATATATTGAAACAGATTATGCAGGATCACCAGTAGATAGACGATCTACATCAAAATACTGCACATTCCTTGGAGGAAATCTTGTTATATGGAGGAGCAATAAACAAAATGTGGTGGCAAGGTCTAGTACATGCAGAAGCAGAATACAGAGCTATCACCTTGGGAATATGTGAGCTACTATGGATCAAGATGATTCTAAAAGACATAAGGATTAAGTGGGAAGGACCCATGAAGCTACAGTATGACAACAAATCAATAATTAGCATAGCTCATAATCCAGTTCAACATGATATGATCATGCAAATAGAAGTGGACAGACATTTCATAAAGGTGAAATTAGACAGTGGTCTTATATTTATCGATCATGTCTCATATTATCAGCTTGCAGATATTCTTACCTAGGGACTCGATAACTCTATCTTTCTGGGACTGATTATCAAGCTGGGAATGACATATCTTTATTCCCCAACTTGAGTAGTATTAAATCCTATCCGTCCCTTGGCATTTTGATCCCACGGCTAGGATGAGAATCCGTGGGAGGCTCACCTCTTAGATCCCATCCGTCCATTGGCATTTTAATCCCACGGCTAGGATGGGAATCCATGGGAAGCTCACCTGGATCACACTAATCTCCTTCCATATTTAGTTGGCTGATTTAGGAAGGATTATATTAGAGCATTTATGCATGATTTTGTAATTATTTTTATTTCTTTATTAAGATGTCTTGTATATATCTATAAATAAGGATATTTTTATGCAATAAAATTAAGCATTTTCCCTCTCCAATTCTCTGAATTTAACAAGATGTTCTTTACTTATTTCAGGTGAAATCCATGAGTATGAAATTTAAGTATTCTACCACCATCATCAACCTTATTGTGAAAATTCATGGTAGGTCTTATGAATCACACAATTCTACACCTTATTCAAGTCTAATATCTTGTCATATTACTTTTTATTAATCATTTCACCTTGCAATTCCTTTCGCATCAATTTTATCTACCCTCTTTTTTCATCAAATATTAGGCATTTACTATACATGTCTAAATCCCTTAAAAATCTATTTTCTATCTCTTCAATAATTGTTAAATTCACACCATAATATAATCTTTTGGCACTAATGAATAATCCTTCTCAAACTTACCTAAAATCCATCTTAGCATTCAAATTGCTATCACATTTAAGGGTGGTTTGGTTTGAAAGTAAAATGGGTGCAAAGTATTACAAATGCATAGATTTTGAAATTAATGATGTTTGGTTTGAACTAAAAAAAAATGCAGAATAAAATTTTAAAATATTTGGAATTCACTCTTTACTTTAATTTGGTGTATTTGAAAATTCGTTAGAATTGGTTGAGTTTGAAATATACTATTGTTTGTTTTCCCACCCATCGCTGCCCCTCGCCACCTGTCGGCAGCTACCCGCCGCCATGAGCTAGTCGCCACCCTTACCTGCCTCTAATCACCAACCGCCACCGGTCACATCGCTGGTGATGAGGACATCGAAGATCAACGGCTACGATCGTGTCTATTTATTTTCATGTATTTTATTTGTTATTTGTATTTTTCCATTTATACCCTCACTTGAGGGCTTTGTCTTATGTTTGCCCTATGGGCAATTATGTCTTTTTCTTTTCTCATGTATTTGGCTATTTAAGCCCACCCCTTCCTCTTGGAAAGGGGATGAATATTTTGAATGAAAATCTAGTTTTGTTTCTTTTCTTGGTCTTCTTGCATGAGAGCTTGAAGAAAGAGAGAGAGAGCTCAAGGGGAGCAAACCGCAAGGCCCACCAATCGTTGGAAGAGTCCTCGATTCGTGGTTAGATTCTTTTATCTTCTCGCTCGTGTTCATATCCATCTCCCTCCCCCACCACCATACGAAAACCCCATTCCAAATCCTACTTGCCGCCGCCCCTTGGAGGTTCACCGCCGGCCACACCCACGACCCCGGCCTACCACCTCACCGGCGACTTCCCCTCACCCCTTCCACCCTATCTCAACGCCATATTCAAATTTAAAATTTGAATTTCGAATTTCAAAATCTTTCCTAATTTGGAATTCCAAATTTGGAAAGTTCTTCATGACAAATTCCCATTTCAATTTAATGTAAATTGGAATCTTGAATTAATCACCACGTCATCACACCCAATTGGAAACCTCTCTCCTCATCATGCTCCCTCTCCTCCTCTCATGATGCCGCCGGCCACATGCTTGGGTGGAGCCCATTAATGCTCCATTAAGGCATTGATTTCTATTGAATTTGGCATTAACTCTAAATAATTTTCCCTCCTAATTCACTTAAAACTGAAATCTAATTTCAGTTTTAAATTTTCAAATCCCCTCTCTCTCTCTATTGACCGCCGGCCCCCTCTTGATGAACCCCATTAATGGTTCATTAAGCCCCCCCCCTTGATTACACTTGATATTTGAAATTATATTCAAATATTTCCCTCCAAATTTTACTAAATCTGAGATTAAATTTTAGATTTGAGTAAACCTCTTGCCACCTCACCTAACCTAATTCCACCCCCTCATTGCACCCGCCCCCCTCTCTCCCCACCTTGGCCGACCACTCCCCTTTCCCTACCTTGGTGATTTTCGGAGGCTCACAACACTGGAAATCAAGAGAGAGAAGACGACGCCCTTCACCCACGCCAAGCATGCATGGCGGATCCTGAGATCGAGGAGCATCTTCCACCAAGCCGTTGGCTTATCATCGGACAACCTCCATCCTCCCTAACTCCGACTACTTTCCTGTGGGCAAAGGCTTCCGCATTGTCAATCACTTTTAATTCTCTTAAAGAAGCTCCTTCGCATGTGGTATCACATCATCTTGGTATCAGAGCATGGTTATCATGCTTGGCATGTTTTGAAAACATCCTAGGGGGTCTAGCTTCTTATTATATAGTTTAAAATTGGCATGCATATCATTGCTTAGATAGCAAAGTTTACTGTTTTTTTTTTTTCACTGTTTTTGCATTTCCTGCACTCATCTAGCTGAGTTAGGTCATATTAGCTAGCATCTTAGTGTTGGCCTTTTGTTTGGGAAGATTCCTAAGAGTTTAGAACAACTTCGGCTTGATTTAACCCTGCTGTCCTCACTTTCCTGCAGCTGTCATTCACTGTTTAGGAAGTCTAAACACTTGTTTAACGGCTGTCTTTAATTTCCTGCAGTGTGTGTATAAGCCGTGGGGAGGCTATATCTTAAGTCCTAAGCGCTGACCACACATTAGGAGTTACTCTCATCACTTGGAATAATTTTCCTAGTTGTGTACTATTGCTGTCCACTCAAAAACTACACTTGTTGAGGTGCTGTCTTCAACCTAACAACCTTCCTAAGTGCCTAGGTTACTTAACCTACTAGTGTAGCTTGCTGCTGTCCGAACATTTTCTGCACCCTGTAGTGAGTCTAAGTGAGCCTAACTTAGTGTCTAAATGACGACCCTTACACCCAATCATCCTTGAGTTTCACTTGACACTTCTCAATGGACCCGATAAGACTCCAAAAGAGTTTAGATGACATCCTTAACCTAGTGGGCAATATGACTAAAATTATGACGGAAAAACCCATTGACTATCCCCACTCTAATTACATGCCCCACTCAGCTTATCACCCTAGACCTGAGCCTAAGCCCCCCCACGACCTCACTTAGAGTCACCTTATCGTCTGCCTACCTTTGATGGTTCCTCAGATCCTTACCACTTTAAGGAATGGGCTAGACAACTAGATGACTATTTTGGAACATGTCATATCCCTGAATCCCACCAGGTTAGCATCGCTAGGTCTCTCACCTTAAAGGACGAGCTCTTCAATTTTGGGCAAGATTGGAAGATCATAAAGAGTCTCGCGGTGAGTACACTACTTGGAAAGACATGAGGCGGGATCTTAATTTAAAATACCGACCCTCTACTAGTGACCGTCACTTAGAGTACAACCCTTGCAGGACAACCCGTAGACCTTACTGTGGTCAAGACAACCCACCTCTTAGAAACATCCGGGTTGCTGCCCCACCCTATAGGTCTTCACTTAGTCTTGATGAGCAACCTTTTAGTAGGCCTTCGGTTAGACCAATCTCTTATGACTCTCCACTTGGACCTACTTCTAGCCCTCCCAGTACACCTTTAACCTCCCTAATCCTTGACCCTGCAAGTATGATTATAATAAAGGAAGACATTAATAAGATGAGGTCCCCTGAACCTGAGACTGAGTGCATCCATTTCGTGGATGCTAGTGATATCACTAATGATGAAGGATTCTTTGAGGATGGAACAGAAAGGATTGAATCAGACTCCCATAATGACTTAAACCCTGAGCTAGGAAAGTTCGAACCTTTAAACGTTGACACCTTAACCCACCCCGATCCTAGCCGCATCGAGGAGAAGTCCTTGGACAAAGTAGACCTGGATGATAGGAATATGATCTTGAAAGAAGCCAATCTGGCCTTGGACACATTGAATTTAATTTTGGAAGACCCTGATTTAGTTGTAACAATTACTGAGATGACCTTAGGTAATCTTGATGGTAATAATTTCGAGTTGGAAGTGAATAAATTGAAACTATCACCTGAATTAAATGGATCGGGAACCCATTGATCTTAAGCTTATGACCCCACCTCATCATATTGAGAATATTAGGACGAATTTGGAAGATAATGATTTGACTCTGAAAGCTTCGAATCCTGATTTGAACAATGAGACTCCTCTCGGTGCCTTAGAGTCTAACTTTGGAGCTGCTCATTTGGATTTATATTTGGCTGAGTGTGCCATTCCTGATTCATACATTTTGCCAGTTATAGCCTCGTCCTACCAGGATAACGACTACTTCTACCCTAGTTGGATAAATTTGTTCGGTTATACTACTACCACTAGGAGACTGCTGTCGACCCTAACTGAAACTATCTGTAGAAGTGCCCTAGTAGCTAAGAGTGTCTTCCTTCCTCCCCCTACACCGGTTCCCTTAGACCCAACACTTTAGACCCATCTTTTCGCAATTCGTCCACCTTTATTCGAGCTGTGTTCGTAGGAGTTAGTAAGGTGTGTGTTGTGTGTGTGTGTTTGTAGAATGTTGTCTTCCAAGTTATTTCTGTTTAAAAACTTTAGTGTGAGCCTTGATTTTGTCATTTGTCATGCATACCGGTTCTTTTACATTTGCATCTCATCTCCTGGAGCTTTATAAAGAAATTAAAAGAAGAATTGAACAATGTAACTCCAATTATAAGCTTATTTCAGATCACAAGAAAAGATTTAAAGAATTCGAGGTTAGAAACTTTGTGATGGTACGGATCGCTCCGTGAAGAAGTTGCATGCTAGAGGCGCTGGACCTTTTTAAGGTAATTTCAAAGATAAATAGTAATTCTTATGTGTTGGACCTGCCTTAAGGTTTTAACATCAATCCTACATTTAATATAGAAGATCTAGTAGCCTTTGAGGGACCCGAGTTGAATCCTAACAATCCACTTCACACTGAGCCTCTTGAAACCCCACCTAGTGAGAACCCCAGCCTTCCTCCACTACCCAAATTACCTTACTTACCTAATACAGAGAAAATCGAAGCAATACTAGATGATGAGATCTTTTCCACAAAAGAAGGGGGTCGCCGCAGGTACCTAGTTCATTGGGAAAGGACTGCCAGAGGCTGAGGATACATGGATCGATCGAGAGGAGTTACAGAGATTAGATCCAGATCTTTTAGAGATGTACGAGAGCTCCAGAGATTTTCACTCGACGGGGTCGAGTTTTCTCCCACCTGGGGGGAGAATGATGAGGACATCGAAGATCAACGGCTACGATCGTGTCTATTTATTTTCATGTATTTTATTTGTTATTTGTATTTTTCCATTTATACCCTCACTTGAGGGCTTTGTCTTATGTTTGCCCTATGGGCAATTATGTCTTTTTTTTTTCTCATGTATTTGGCTATTTAAGCCCACCCCTTCCTCTTGGAAAGGGGATGAATATTTTGAATGAAAATCTAGTTTTGTTTCTTTTCTTGGTCTTCTTGCATGAGAGCTTGAAGAAAAAGAGAGAGAGAGCTCAAGGGGAGCAAACCGCAAGGCCCACCAATCGTTGGAAGAGTCCTCGATTCGTGGTTAGATTCTTTTATCTTCTCGCTCGTGTTCATATCCATCTCCCTCCCCCACCACCATACGAAAACCCCATTCCAAATCCTACTTGCCGCCGCCCCTTGGAGGTTCACCGCCGGCCACACCCACGACCCCGGCCTACCACCTCACCGGCGACTTCCCCTCACCCTTCCACCCTATCTCAACGCCATATTCAAATTTAAAATTTGAATTTCGAATTTCAAAATCTTTCCTAATTTGGAATTCCAAATTTGGAAAGTTCTTCATGACAAATTCCCATTTCAATTTAATGTAAATTGGAATCTTGAATTAATCACCACGTCATCACACCCAATTGGAAACCTCTCTCCTCATCATGCTCCCTCTCCTCCTCTCATGATGCCGCCGGCCACATGCTTGGGTGGAGCCCATTAATGCTCCATTAAGGCATTGATTTCTATTGAATTTGGCATTAACTCTAAATAATTTTCCCTCCTAATTCACTTAAAACTGAAATCTAATTTCAGTTTTAAATTTTCAAATCCCTCTCTCTCTATTGACCGCCGGCCCCCTCTTGATGAACCCCATTAATGGTTCATTAAGCCCCCTTGATTACACTTGATATTTGAAATTATATTCAAATATTTCCCTCCAAATTTACTAAATCTGAGATTAATTTTAGATTTGAGTAAACCTCTTGCCACCTCACCTAACCTAATTCCACCCCCTCATTGCACCCGCCCCCTCTCTCCCCACCTTGGCCGACCACTCCCCTTTCCCTACCTTGGTGATTTTCGGAGGCTCACAACACTGGAAATCAAGAGGAGAAGACGACGCCCTTCACCCACGCCAAGCATGCATGGCGGATCCTGAGATCGAGGAGCATCTTCCACCAAGCCGTTGGCTTATCATCGGACAACCTCCATCCTCCCTAACTCCGACTACTTTCCTGTGGGCAAAGGCTTCCGGCATCTTCTTCCTAGTGGTGATTTCAATTCTAGTGTGCAAGATTTTCTCTCGCCAAGCTTAGTGTAGTCGAGTGAAATCCCCAAGGTGAAACGTCTCATTATTAAGTCGTGGATTGTTGTTTAATAACTATTTGCATTGCTCTTATTTTTGTTTACCTACAAGGACTAGTTAATCTACTTGCAATCATTCGCCTAAGCAAGTTCACAACTAAGAACTTTTAATGATTTTACTTGTTATCTCAATAAGCTCTTAATCGTAATTCCATTGTTAATCACTTTTAATTCTCTTAAAGAAGCTCCTTCGCATGTGGTATCACATCAGCTGGCCACCAACCACCACCATTGTTGGGCTTTGCACTACATTCATTTATTTACACCCACCAAAACAACTCAAAAATATTTCGAATACATTGCATTTTTTTCTCTACATTCCTTTTTCAACAAACCAAATAATCTCCTAACTAATATTGTTATTGGCATCCTTGTTGTTGGCCACCTGAATCCATACAACATAGGTCCTTTTTGTTGAAGTTTTTTTTTTTTCAAGCAAATAAAAAGCAAAGAAAAACAATATATAAAGTAAAACTGAAAAGTTATGCACTAGTTAAGTACCAATATATGATTCATATGAATGATGTGACACCTCAATCTTTGTACTTTTAATTTATGGATTGTTATATAGAAGTCATTATATAAGGACCTATCATTTCACCATTTGCATTACTGCTTTCATAAAATCCAAGCCTTCCATAGCTAGTCTTTGGCAAATAAATGGCTTTTCCAAGTTTTGAATTCTGATTTTTTGTAGTCTGGAAAACTGAAACTAGCCTAACGATGGGATTTTTCTATCAATTCTAAAGGGTCACCACATTTATTATATATCAGCCTTCATAAAGTTGAAAAGATCCCATAATCTCTCATTAAAAAAAAAAATCATGGTAAACAAAAAAGCCATCGTAATTTGTAAAACATGGAAAAACATTCCTACAGGACAAATCATAGGCAATACTCTATATAACTGATGAATGTAACGAAAACAAAGGTTATTTTGCTAGTTTAGGATTTACAATCTGCAATACAGGGTTGGGACATTTTCCTATTGCTTGTTGGCGTGCTTGAGCATGCTTCCAGAGTTTTTGCTTCGTTGGATGGTTTCTTTGCACTGCAACATGGCAGGCCTCTCTAATAGGCATCTGTAAAAAGGTGAAGCACACAGAGAGTAGTCAATTTACACGGTAGATAAAGAAGGCACCAAAATATTCTTGACTTGATTTATGTCAAAATGTTTAATAGGTGAATAGTCCAGGTTATACGCACCTCAAAGCATGCAACACCAATCAAAAACATATTAAAAGTTTACTTCCTAAGAATAGTGTATTGTGATGTGAACTTTTAGTCATTTAGATCACAATTATCCCAAAAAACAACCCAAATACCATAATATCAAATATAAATGAAGAATATGTAACATATATATATATATATATATATATATATATATATTACCCTAGTGAAGTAAGAGATTCGCTTGAGAGGTCTATGAGCAATGATTATGTAGCTCTCCTGTGACTTGGTAATTATGAGTTCAATTTATGACGACAACTCCAGACCTAGAATTGACAGTCTCATGCGTTGGGTAGAAATAAAACAAAAGCAACAACACACGGATGCAATGAATGTGAATGAATTGTAAAATGTGATAAACGATACTAAGAAACATATTAATATCAAAATTAAGATTGTATTCAATACTTCAAAACTTCCAATTTAATGAAAAAGAGGTAATCAAACCTCAGCCATTAGCGCTTCAACAAGCCCAATTGAAATTCTCCTTTATCCTTTATAAGGCTAAACAAAAGCTGTTGACAGTGTGTTACCATAAACTTGGTTCAAGTGTTTTCCATTTCTCTCACAATCAAATGAATGATATTTCCCCATGCAACCTCAAGAATGCTCAATTCTTTAGAGAATCCTCGGGTTATCAAGATTAGGAGATAAACACTGATCAACATGGTTTAAAAGTTTCAGCTTTTGATTAATTTTCCTTTCATATATATTATATATATATATATATATATATATATATATATATATATATATATAGTATACATATATATATATATATTATATATATATAGCTTCAGTTAGTTGAGTTACAGAAAATTGTTTAAGGAGAAGCTTACCTGCAAAACAAGGCTTCCTGAATAATCTGCAATTCCTCCCATTACATCCAATCTCCCAGGTGCTCTTGCCACAAATATATCTTCCTATATGAAAACAATTTTCGTTAAGAGCTCATCTCAAAAGAGAACGTCTCAAAGGATCGTTTCAATCAGGACACCATCAAGACTCAAACATGGTGTCTCCTGCTGTATAAAATAATGACAAGGACTGATAGAGAGGAAGAGAGAGAAAGTATCAAAATCAAGTTTGATTGGACATATAAACGAGTTGGAGAAACATACTTTGTGAGTAATATGCAAGTGGAAACTAAGTTTACAGGAGCTGTCAAGAACTGTTGGATTTTTTCAAATATAAAAATCGATAGAGTCCAAATGGCATCTTTTCCATAATTTCCTAGAATGCAAGAGCGTCCCAGTGTCAGAGATGATATCGGCCCTCTATAAGTGTTAGGTTTCATGAACTTGGAATAAAAGCAAAACGTGATAGCTAGCTAAAGGAATTGAGGTATACAATGACACTAGAATCATCAATTTCTGTGATCATTGAAGATAAGATAGGATAACTCTCAAATTCCATAAAATCTATAAACAAGCCTGAGTACTCTGAAAGATAGCTCCTTAACATATCAGATTTGGCCTGTTTGAAAAGCTCTGTTCTTATTCATCGAATGCTACATAGAATGAATAAAACTTAAGACTAACTTCATTCAACAAGGAAATGTATGTGCGAAGATATCTTAATAATTGAAACTCCACATGCACTGATACATAATGAAGACATGCAAGCAAGCTAGCAACGTTTGAGAAATTCCACTTTTGAATTCCACTTAAAAGGACAGAAGTTTAACTTTTGCAATGCCGGAGTCAAATGTGACAAATCATTAGCCAAAAAGATCTTTGCCAGTTCAAAGGAATGATGATGGAAAAGTGTTGAAGCAACTGCAACAAAGTATGAGGTTGTTAGTCCGGACCTCCCAGTTAAAGAGCGCAGCAGCAGCACTCTGCTCTCTTAGCTGGCGCTTTCCTGTGTTCTTTCCTGAGCCAGATCCACAGTCAAGTGCTGACAAGCTCTTTAAGAATGCCAAAGTATCTGATAATCCATGCAGCTCTCCATGAAGTATTTCAAAATCCGCAATGCATCTAGCATATTAAAACAACAATGTTATCAATGATTAATAATGTAGTCCTAACAGGAAGTAAAAGAGGAGGATATTAAATTGGAAACTGACGATCCCACAAAACTTGTATCTCCATTTACTCCAGAATGACATGATTCAGAACGAAGGCCAAGTTCATTTTCAGCTTGTGTATACCAATCCGGAATGGAGATATCCCTACCAGGGGATCTTTGTAGTTGATATCCAAGTATTATGGCATCACGCAATCGCCTTGCTCCACTCAACTACATTTTAAACAAGTATTAGGATTAGTTAAACAAACAAGATTCCTTCATTTAACCAAGCAGCGTGTATTTTTGTATTGCATGAAGACATCATTCCCAAGAATTATAATTTTGAAGCCTGATCACTTGTAAATATGAAATAAAATACATTACTTATTGTAACAGAAATGGAGAATAAAAAAGAGGAAAATTAAACATGAGCGCATAATTATTCCATGTTAGGAGGCTTACTTTCAGACTTCCAAGGGAGAACGGGGATATTGCCTATTGAAATAATAAAGAAAAATACTTTACAAAAACAAAATGAAAATAAAAGAGCGGACACCTCAAATTGTTCATATTTAATAACGGCACTTGCAAAGACAGCAGAAGTGGAGCAGCAACCATCAAGGAAAATAAATCAACACCATCAGTCTAAAACAGAATAGTGTATCTACACCTTACACGTGTAAAGCAAAATTACTTTCTCTATTTAACTTTACACCTAGGAAACTTCTTTTTTCATCTATATATACACTACAGTATATGTAATAGGTGTATGAAACATTCAATGAAGAAACCTTCCGGCAATATGCTGCTCTGGCTTTATCTTCTTCCAGAGCTTTCCTAATCTAACTTTGTTGACTCAAGAAAAACGGCGTGTCGGCATGAATACCACTTTGAAAACTTAGGATTCCATCATCCTAAAGTAAGATTGTAATTAACCAAATTTCTCCTAAGGGTAGTGTCAAGGTTTAATTAGATCAAGGTCCTTAACTTCCCATGAGCGCAATCACTCATTATTAATTACCCCTCTTAAGTTGTAAAAGAGAGCTCTCGATTAATGATAAATAATTTTAGGTATTTTTAGTCTAAGTTGTAGGGGAAAATGGAGGTAAACCCAATCAAGATCTCATTGTTCCGTTGTCCCAGGTATACCGTAGATTTTAGTCTATCAACACTAACAATCATTGAACGTAGTGTCTAGGGAATCTGATCAGTAATCGTTGGTTGCCTCCTCTCAGGGATCTCGAGTAAATTAAGGTGGTTAGATGTGGATTGGGGTTTACATCTATTAGAATACCCAGAAGTTAGTTTGGTTTGGGATTTATAACTTCGTTTAGAAGTTACCCATATGTTTAAATTGAAGTGAGTATTACGGCTTCTCCTCGAAATAGTCTGGGTGTTTGAATTTGAGTACTTACGGCTTTCATTGAAAGTAGCCCGTAAAACGAGTCTTACGGCTTCTATTAAAAATAGCCCACTAGTGGGTCTTACAACTTATCCTTACAAACTAAGATGCCTGATTGTTTTGTTTGAGGTTTTGATGTTTTGTTTAGAAATTTCTCAAAAAAAATATATCTTATGTTTTCCATTAGAAATTGCTTGATTATTTGGGTACAACCTATCCCTATAGACTGAGCTGCCCATTCATTTGAATTTGATTTAGGGTTTGATATTTCATTTAAAAATTTTCCAAATAATAGGTCTTACGACTCCCATTAAAAGTTGACCGGTTATATGGGTAAAACGGGTCTTACTGTTGCCCTTTGAAAGTAGCTCAATAGTGGGTCTTTCCAAATAATAGGTACCTATTAGTTTCATTTGTTTGAGTTTTAGGGCCTTGCAATTTATTTAACAATTTTTCTAAAATGTGGGTTTTATGACTTTAATTAAAAGTTGACCATTGGCGAGTCTTACAATCTAGCCCTATAGGCTAAGCTGTCCATTAGTTTGAATTTAATTTAAGGTTTGATATTTCATTTAAAAATTTTCAAATAATAGGTCATAAGACACCCATTAGAAGTTGCCTAGTTATTTGGATAGGACAGGTCTTACTTCTTCCCTTTGGAAGTAGTCCAATGGTGGGTCTTACAACCAAACTTTATAAACAAGGCTTCCCAATAATTTGAATTTGGTTGATAGGTCTTATAATTCCCTTAGAAGTTGTCTGTAGGTTTAATTTGTAGTGGGATTTACTGCTCCACTTAGGAGTCGCCACGTTGATTGGTCTTACAATCTAATTCTACAGAAAGGCTGCTCGTTGGTTTTATAGGACTTGCTGCTTCCCATAGGAAGCACCCTATAGTTTGTGTTTATAGTAGATTAGACTTTACTCGTATGTGCTTTAGCTTGTAGTTGTTTGCTAGCATCACATCAGATATTTAGCTTTCAATTGTTTTCATCAAGTCTAACATTAGTGGTTTTGCTACAGTAGTTTCTCTTCATGCTTTAATAATTTAGTACTTTACCCTGCTTTTTTTTCTTGCACCAGTGTTGTACCTTTACTTGTACCAGTGCCCTGCTTTTTTTCTTTCAGTACTGTAGTTTTGTGTAGCACATGTTCTTTTCTTACCTTAGAAATTTAATTTTAATGCTCATGAGTTTTATTTGTTTGTTTGTAAGAGCTCGTACTATTTTGGAGCTCGCACATAAGGATTGGAGAGCTTGGAGGGTTTGTACATGAGAGGTTTTCTTTTGTTTGAGTCTTAGTTTTAGGAGGGTGGTTTCACTGTTGCTTGTACATTATGGCTGATTAGTGGAAAAATATTATTTCTTTTTCTGCATTCAAAAGAAAACCCATCGGAGTGGCTCTCTTCACATTAATTGATTAATTAATTAAATTTTCTATTTTAATCAACCAATTAATTAAATTTAAATTTCATTGTCCTTGAATTTTAAGTTGTTCCTAGATTTTAAATTTGCTCTATGATAATTAATAGATCAATTAATTAAATTTACTCTCGGATAATTAACCAATTAATTAAATTTGCTCTTGGATAATTAATTAACCATATAATTAATTTGATTAATTCATCTTAATTAACTAACTAATTTTAGTTAATTAGTTACAATTAATCAATCAAAATTAATAAACTAATTTCAAATAATTAATTAATTTCAATTAACCAATTAATTTTGATTAATCAATTTTAATTAATTGATTTCTATTAAACAGTCAATTTTAATTGATTAATTTTAATAAATCAATTAATTTTAGTTAATTAACTTTGATTAATTAGTTTCAACTCAATAATTCTCATTAATTAGTTTTAATTAAAATTAATCAATTGACTAATTAAAATTAAAATTGAATTGCTCTTCAATTTAGTAGTCTCTTGGAGCAATTTCAACAACCTCCCGGCATCCCCTCCCCACGAGGGAGGTTGGGATGACACTTGTCGTTGATTTCTTCCCGGCTGGATCTAAAATTGACGGCGTGAGATATTGGATTTGAAATCATCTCGGCCAGATCTAAAATCAACTATGCAAGGCCTTGAATTTGAAGCCATCCCGGACGGACTTAAGGTCCACGGCGCAAGATCTTTATAGATTACTTGTTCCTCTTCTCTTTCTTTCTTCTTTTTTTTATTTGATTTATATTTTAATATATAAATATTCCTCTGCTATCCCACGAATGACAGTAACATTTACTATACATTTTATATGAGTAAAGACTGCAATGTCTTATACATTTACATTTTAATTAACAGTTGAGGGATAATCGAAGCAGGCTTGGCTACAAGAAACCACGAGGTGTTCGCACAGTGAAGGTGAACGACGGGTTGCGGCTCACGTGGGAAGCAAAGATTACGAGAGTGGGTTGTGGCTGACGGGAAAATCCACACAGGAACAAGAACTTGAGCGGAATATTGCTCACGGGCGAAGGCTCGAGAATTTAACCAAAGGGCTTGGGGTTCAGTCAAGTGTTCACAGACATAGCAGAGATTGACGCAGGAGGTGTCAATTTAGGCCCGGGCATGCGTAGGCGATGTGTAGGGAGGCAAAGACAGCAAAAGTGGAGCAGTAACCATCAGGGAAAATAAATCAACACCATCGGTCTAAAACATAATAGTGTATCTACACCTTACATGTGTAAAGAAAAAACCACTTACTATGTTTAACTTTACACCTAGACAACTTCTTTTCATCTATATATACACACTACAATATATGTAATAGGTGCATGAAAAATACAATGAAGAAACTTTCACAGCTCTAGCTTTATCTTCTTCGAAAGCTTTCCTTATCCAGCTTTCAGGCCTGCTGTATACTTTCTATAATATTATTCTTGGTCAAGTACTTTAAACAACTAGTATATTAGCCAAATGATAGGCACACGCTCTGTGCTGCGAAGGCTAGTTGTTTTGCTTTCCAAGTTTAACCTTATGGAGCTACAGTTACTTTGTCAGGTTTCTGTTGCATGATATTCACAAGGATCGGGAGAAAAAGTAAAACAAAAACACAGTATACAATATAACAGCTAGTTAAAACACCAAACGAAAGTGGGGAGGAGGGCATAGGTGGACATAAAGATGACCAATTTAATATGTTGATTCACGTAAAAGAACAGCATAACAAATTATAATTTAAGATATACCTTGTCCGTTAAATGGCATTTGCCAATGGCAGTATCTTGTAATATTCTGGCAACCACCTGTGACAAAAGTACTAGATAATTATATGTTTAGTGACCATGAAGGAAAAGAGAAAAATATTACGGATGATGCACAATGAATGTAAAATCAAAGAACAAACCGACGCAGAAAATATATAAAAAAGTTATGCATTGTAGCTCTGTTTATTCAGGGTCTCCTTTTAAAAGAAATCACATAGCACGCCATTAATTGGAAATAAATGTACCCCTTTGCCTTCTCTTCACAGATTTCACTTGAAAATAATTCAAAATCCGTTCCTTTAAACACATGGCATACCAATCCTCAACTCCCAAACAATTGTTTCGTATCTGTTCATAATTGTGTATCTTAGTTTAAGCTCCTCTTTCTTTCTGTAGGAGAGTGGGTCAGTGGTGGGTAATAAGAATGGCATAGATTATATGATTGCGATGAACTTCAAAAGATACTGAACAATACAGGGCAAATTATTATGTGCGGACGCTGAACACCATCCAGAGACGAACCTGAATGCGCCACATCACCCCCACTTGGTATCGCGGTTCGGTACCGCGCTCGGTACTACTGACGTGGCGCATTCTGATTGGTCTCCGGATGGTAAACTGCGTTCGGCGTCCGCACAGAATAATTTCTCACAAGGAGAGGTTTTAAATAATTTAATGATACTCATCAAAAAGCCAACCCCATAACCAGTGACTCATTTAAATATATCTATCAAAAAGATAAATGTCAGACGCATGTACTATATGCAAACCAACAGCAAACAACTAAGGAAATCCCTCTTTTCTCAATTACTTGCACAATATCATACCATAGAAAGCTTTTTATAATTCCACTAAGGAATAAAATTCATTCTGCAACTAAATTAATAATCACTTGTCAGAAGTCTTTAATTCAAGTCACTACAGCCACTTCACCAGCAGCAATCTTGCAGCATGGAGCTTATTTGGTTTGAAATCATGACGTGCAGGTTATGTAATAAACTATACATGATATCTGACATGTAATGGTATCTACTGAGTTTCTTGGCTGGCGGTCAGCGTAGCATGAAGCAGAATTGCTCATCGATAAAACCAACAAAAAGTAACACAAATATCCCAGCAGAAGATATTGATATGATGACATCATCAAAATGAATTAGTACAGGATAAAGAAAGGCACCTCTCCACCATTAACACCACCATCATAACATGGGCTAAGCGTTAGTGCACGCTCAAGATAAGGCTTCCAATGTCCAATAAGCAAATCCCTTCTTATCATCTCTACACCACCCTGATAGTACTGTATACGAGAAGTGTAAGATTCTTAAAATACGCAATCTACTTGTTCAAAGTGATAAAAGAAGAATTGAACTAACCTCAAGCATATTTCTTAGAAAGGCTCCTCATTAAAATAATCCCTCCTTACAAAGACAAAAGGTAGCTTGTAGGCTAAAGCTTCACTGAAAGTACCATATCCAATTTTGCCTGATGCGAGTCACGAATGACCAATGAGACCTTAGTACCATTAAAATGAAGCTTATCTACTGGAGAAAATACAGTACCAAGCATGCAATCAGATGCTGCTATTAAATCAGGAGTATATGCATCTTTCGCAAGCTTTATAAAGTTTGGAGGAAGTACTTGTTTGTCGGATGCACCACAGACCTAATACAGAAAGATAAATTTTATTAGACAGAACTTGCATGCGCTAAAAGAACAAAAAAAAAGGTAAATAACTCTATAATGAGAATACCAGACATAACCAATGAGCAGGTAACCATTCTTGCTTTAGTGTCCATCCAGCTGGCTGCAATTAAAAACTGAGAATCAGCATGCCATTGTACTTGGAAAGGTTAAAACAAAAATTAGAGAATTTATTTTCAAGCATAAATCAGGGAAGTTTATATTTTAGTTAATCCTCAGCCTCAAATACAAGTTGTATACTATGCTTAACAAATCAGAAAAGCTTATTTATGTATTAGGCATTTGGAAGTGCCTCTTCCGTAATAACAACAAGACTTTCAAGTACCACATATGCATTCTAAATTTAGTATCCACAATGGAGAGACACCTAGAAATCATATAACATTACAATAACTAGGAAGAGTGCAAGGAGTGTTAAGGCATGTGAGAGTATCGCATTAAGTCCTATCCTGATCGTTGAAACACTACAAATTGATTTTTGAATTGAATTGATTTTTTTATTAAGTTAATCATGCTTCAACAAAAAAACACTGAAAATTGATTTTTTGACAGGAGCTAAAAGTAGAAAGGCTTGTAAATCTGAAAATAAGCATGAATAGTTAGATGATAGCTCACCAAATCAACCTATTGCATCTAGACCTAAAAAGGAGGTGAAGCCGCTATACCTAAAAGAAACTACTATTTCTCATAAGCCTAACTATTGCAAATATTTGTTATGAGGATTCATCTTGTCCGCATATGATTGCATATGCTCTAAATGTTATGAATTATACCGATGATCACAAGTCATCTACTTTTGACAAAGCTTTTAGTGGAAGATAATCAAAATCATGAATCACTATTATGGTAGAAGAGTTGGAGCCATTTCAGAAGAATTAAACTTATGATTTGGTTTAACTCCCTAAAGGAAAAAAAGAGTTATTGCCTGCAAAAATAATTCTTCAAACACAAAGAATGAACACAAGCTGAATATATTAATATAGATATTAAGCACAATTGGTTGCAAATGGTTAACCAGAAGGAAGGCATGGACTTCAATGAGGTTTTCTCACATATTAAGCATAGCTTTATTTGTATTTTGTTAGTGGGTTGTACTAGAGGACCTAGTGTTGGAATGGTTCGATTTGAAGAAATCTTTTTCACGGTGACTCATATGCGACAACCGCCAATCTTTGAAGGTGTGGGAATGAAAGATCATGTATATCTAGTTAAAAAGTATTTGTATAGCCTGAAGAAACCCACCGACAATGAAAATTCAATAGTTTTATAATTAATTATGGGTTTGATATAAGCATATTTAATAGGTGTGTGTGATGTGATGCAATGGGGAGTTACACAAGAATTTAAAAGAGAATTAAATTTTAGCTCCACAAATTATCTAATCATGCATCAAAGTTAAGTCAATTATAAGTAATTCGCGGTGTTCAATTTGCTAGGCAAAGAAACTACGACAAGAGAGCTAAACTCTTTAAGCAAATGCGAAGGAAAAAATAAAACAAAGGCTAGTAAATAGAAATCCCACAATTAATACAAAGTTGTTCACCTTGAGACCTTTAACTCTCTCTTCCTACGGAGACTAGGTTGAGCGACGGAAGATTGTCCAAACTAGCATGGAGGTTGCCACTAAGATGGAAGCACCAAGGAACATTGCCGTGGAAGAGGATCTCGGAGGTGGAGGAGGCACGGTAAATCGACCTTTGATAATCCAAGTGTAGACGGAGAAGTGTTCGTCAATGGAGTCTACAAGCGTCGGCAATATTCGGTCCAAATATTCTTCGACGGTATCGTCGAAGTCAAATCCTACGTCAAAGAATTGTGATCGCAAGATGTTGACTCTTCCGTTGCGGTCGTATTCAAACCCGTAGTTCCACTCGGGTTCGTCCATGCATCCTTGGAGTGGATCCGGATGGTCGCCGCAAGCAAGATCTTCCAAGGAGGAGGGGTGGAGCGGCGGCTTGGCTAAGGGAGAAGGTAGGCCGGCGGTAGAGCAAGGAGGAGAGGGGCGGGCTAGGTGTGCACAACTGAAATTTGATTTCAGTTTTGGGATTAATGTTTAGGGATTTTGAAATTAGGGATTTTGAAATTGCAATTAATGTAATTAAGGCATTAATTGAAATTTCAATTATGGGGAATATTAAGGGGAGCCGGCGGTAGAGGAAAATAGGAGCAGGTTTTGAAAAATAAAAACTAAAATAATCTTCAGTTTCATTTGTGTATGACGTGGAGGGGAGGCCAATTAGGCTTGATTTGAATTTCAAACAAATCAAGAGGATGGGAGGGAAATTGATTGCCTAATCAATGGGAAATCCCATTATTGAGGCCGGCGGCAATGCTGGAGAGAGAGGGAGAGATTTAAGGAGGGAAATTGGGTTGCCAAACTTGGATTTAGATTTAAAATTTCTGAAATAAATTTCCAATAAAATTTTAAATTTAAAATTGGGATTTATTCCAAAACTTTCCAAAATTGGATCTCAACAATTTGGAGGGAGATTGCAATTTGGAAATCAGGATTTGTGAAGGAGGGGGAGGACGGGCTGGAAGAGGAAGTGGCCGGGTGGAGGTGGAAGGGAGGAGGCCGGCGGCAAGGGGCCGGCTGGTGCAATTGGGGGTGGTCGACGTGCAGGGCTAGGGGCGGCGGCAGCAAGGGGTTTTCGGCCTTCTTCTACCCTCTCTTCTTCTTCCTTTGAAATCTTCTATGATGGAGATGAAGATTCGCGGACTCCAACCTTGGATAGCTTTCAAGTGAACTCACAAAGAGAACACACGAGAACTCACTAAGAGATCTCTACGTTATTGAGCTCACAAAGAGAACAAAACAAGGGAAATTTCATTTCAATCATCAATAATCCTCGTACAAGATACAATGGCCATATAAATAGGCTCCAAAGAAAATAAAGTGCAAAAGTCTAAAATTCCCCTTGGGGCTACAAAAGCAACTACTACCCTCAGGGGTAAAATGGGAAACTACAAAAATAAAAGCATAATATAAAAACTGATGGTACAAGTAAAATCAATAATAAAGGCTCGCAATCATGGCCGTCGATCTCCGTGGTCGTCTCTGATAGATGCGCCGAAATCTCCTATCGATGACCTCATCAGTGTGTGCTATAAGCAGTGCATGGATGAACCTTTTGGCTTTTGTTTATCTGCTAGCTTCCTTGATGTAAAACCTGAAATTGACGATCGTAAGCATTGCACGCATCTCGATGCATCACGACGAAATTTAAGTAAAATTTCATGTTTCTGAATTTTTTCTAAATAACTTAATAGCCCTTAAGAATCTTAAAGAAAAATAAATGCATGAGAGGACAAAGTGGTCCTTTGGCAAATCTCTAAACCACCAAATGCCTTACGGGACCGAATAGTTTCGGTCCCTTTCATATTCTCCCACACGGGTTTATTTGGCCGAACGTAAGAAGAGGGCGCGGACGGGAGAGGGCGACGGGGAAGCTTCGACGGAGTCATTGGCGGCGGTTTCTGGCGACTTTCTTTGAGGGAAAGTGTAGAGAAGACTAAGAGAAGATTAAGGTAAGTTGTAATTAAGAGATTTCTCAAATTTTGATAAAGTTTTCTTTAAGGGAAAAATCTAGGTCTTGAAAAAAACTTCACATTTCTTTAGGAGATTGTTAGTGGAGGTAGGAAGGATAATTCTAAACCTAGAAATGAGGTTTTTCCTCAAAAATGTTGAGTTGGAAAAATTAGGGTTTTTTCATATTATTGGATTTTTAAGAAGTTTCCTAAGGAGTAATGTTCCAATGATCATAGGAGGATTTCTAATGATATAGATTAGGATTTTTCTCAAAATATTATTTTTCCTAATTTTTAATTAATTTATCTGAAAATTTGGTTTATTTTAAATTAATTTATGCTTTAGCAATACGTTAATTTTGAGTGATTAGTAATATTATACAAAATTAGAGAGAGAGAGGGGGGGAGAGAGAGAGAGAGAGAGAGAGAGAGAGAGAGAGATACTATAGTAATTTATAGGAAAAGAAGAATTAAGTTTGAGCTTATTAGTTTTAGCTTATGAATATTAAATTATTTCTTATAGGTGTTAATTTTTGTGACCTCGAAGGAAAGAGTACAAGTGAAGAAAAATAATTACCAATTTCAAGGTAAGTAAACATGTTTCTATGTTACGGTAATTGTATCGTTTCAAATTTTCATTTAATTGTTATTGCAAGTTATTCACTTTACTGTATTTCAAATGATTCAATGTTTCATCTCTAGCATATTAAGTTATTCACTATATTACTGCATAAAGCTTAAGATAGAGCATAATATTATAATATATGAATATGATATGATTGATATATTGAATGATTGCGTGTGCATATTGAAATGATGGAGCTCGCCCCTTTATAGCTGGGGACGTTGTACCCGTGCACATTAAAATGGTAAAGGTTATGGAATAGGATATGGTAAATGAGTACCTTCATTGGTACTAGACAGTGGATCATGTGACGGTTGTACTATATATATGAAAATGAGAAAGTTACAAATACATATATGATGAATGTAAACTGAATATAAAATGATATGCATTTATGATTTATGATATGTTTAAATGAAAAGTGACATCTAGCATATTACTTCTACTGCCTTGAATTACTGTAATTTAGAGGCATTGTTACTCGTTAAGCTTTGGCTTATTGTTGTTGATCTAACTTTTATTTCAAGTAAGTTTAAGATAATCAAATGAGCAGAAGAGACAGAAATGTCTACCATATACGTGAGGTACAAAAAGAAAGTTATTTAAGTTAAGTTATTTTTGTATCAGTTTATATTTTTTATGTTTAGTGGCTCTTTCAATGAATTGGAAATAGATTTAGATTATGATTTTATCATCCGACCATTTGTTCCCGCCTCGTTAATTCGAGCCCCTGGGTCGGGTCGTGACACTTGATGATATGTTGGTTCCAGCAAGATGCATGTCGCAAATTTTTTTAAAAAAATTGTAAGTTGATTTGAGCATGACATTTGACTATATAATATTTGTTATAAATTTGCTTCTCTATTGGAACAAGCAATTGATGCCCCCCTTCTTCCCCTTCATGTGAACCTAGTTCACTCACGACAAATACTTACCCAATCTCCCACCGCACAACAACTTAGCTCTACCGTGCAATTAAAATCACATGACCTTCTTCCCCTCTCAATCCCACGAACAACTGCTACACCTCTCCTCCACACACAACTCCCATTGAATCCCACCTTCTCCAGGTGTTGTCGAACCTACCTCCCAGTAAACTCTCGCCTCCCCCTTTTTGCCACCTTCTCGAACCTCCCAAGGCTAACATTCAACTCCCTACCATCTAGCCTCAACCACTCACAAACCCAATTGATCCAGTCAACCCACTCACCACCCTATTGTAGCGCCTCCTAGTCGTAGCCACCTTGCTACCTTCTCGTTCAACCCAATCCCGATCACCTTTTCTTGCACGTATCACTCACAAGCCCCTCCTACTAAACTAAGAATAACTTCTCTACTTTCAATTTATCTATTTAAATAATTAAAAAATATACATATTAAAAATATATAAAATGAAAAAAAAATATTATTCCACACAAGAAATTTGCTAACTCAATTTCTCAAAATTTGGTTCAAATAATTTCACAAAACTTTTAACGCTTACAGTATATCTCAACCAATAAAACCAAAAAAAAAATCTTAACACTACATTCAAGAGTAAAAAAATCAAATAAAAAGCCACTCCCCTCAACTACATTCAAGAGTAAAAAAAAAAAAAATTAAAGCCAGATGCGGTTTAAAGGCCGTCTAGTCAGCACTTTAAACGCCAACTATAAGCATTTAAATTTTTTTTTTTATAATTATACAGCTAAAATAATTTTAAATAATAACTACATTTAAAATTTGTCCTATTGTTGCATACACCACCACCCTTTTAAAATACTTCTTTGCTATCAGATCTATACATCTAATGTATCACTTACTATACTTCTTCCCCTAATCTAAGGATTCAAATCAATGGAAGAATGAACTTCACCTCATTCTCAACTCTCAATATCCCCACTGAAGATTAGGTCACATACATCTTTAAGATTTAGTGTCAATGATAAGCGTACAACTCCTGACATAATGAGATCCTAATCTTCTTGGCTCATAATTGTTAGCTTCAACTCAAAAAGAGATAGATGCAATTTTCTCTAATTGTCAATATGCAACCACTAGTACCTGAAATCCTTTCTAATTAACCAATGGATCCTCATATTCTCTTTTTATATTTCATTGCTCCCACGTTTCCCATAGAACTCTAAAATGCCTAGCTCTAATACTAGTTGTTGAGAAAAGTGTGCATTCAAAAACAATGGCACGAGGTGAATCCTAATCTTCTTGGCTCATATTCTAAAAGTGTGCATTCAATAGTCCAATAAAAATAGGAAACAAATATTTACCTTTAAATATTTTTTTCAATTTTATCATTTTTATCTAATTTGTATTCAGGAAACTAAATGCGTTGAAGAAAATGCTAAGAAGATTGATAATTTAGAATTTAAACTATAGTATTTAGATATTAGTCATATTAGAAATGTTTTAGGTGTGATTATAAATAAGAGTTAGAAAGATAATGTTGTAAAAATTAATATAATTAGAGATAGGATTATAGCTTTAAAGATTATTGTTGATGTTAAGATTATTAATATAATAATTGCTTATGCTCTTCAAATTGGTTTGAATATGTGTTCAAAATTAAGATTAGAAATGAGTTAGAAGAATAAATACAAAAAATACATTTTGAAGAAAGAATTTTTATTGATGGAGATTTAAATGGACATCTTTATAGAGATGTAGATGATTTTGAAAGCATTCATGATAGCTATAGGTTTGAAGCGACTAGTGAATGTAGTAAAATCATATTAGATTTTTTATAGTTTATGATTTTGTAATTACTAATACATTATTTAAGAAAAGAGATGAGCATCTGATGAGGACATCAGATCATGGAAAGTATATCAGAGACATGGCCAACGATCTATGACCACGATTGCGCCGATCTATTTTTGATTTCTCATATGTATTTGTTTTATTTGTTTGCATTATGTATTTGTTTGCATTATGTATTTGTTTATTTGCATTTTTCGTTTTACCCTTACTTAAGGGTCTGGTCATATGTAAGTCCTAGGGGCAACATTGTCTTTTAGTTCTCTTTCATTGTATGAGGCTATTTATAAGCCCCTTATGTTTCTTTTCAAGGTAATGAATGATTATTATGAAAATTCTTGCAATCTTGTGTTCTTGTGAGAGCTTGAGAGTTTTGAAGAGAAATCCCTAAGAGAGGGAATCAGATCACCCACCAGCCGCAGGAAGAGTTTGGGCTCGTGGTCGCCTTCATTTTCTTACCCCCTTCCCCTAAACCTCCACCTAACCCTAATCCTAGCCGTCGGCCGCCCCTACCCAATCCCCTTTTGCCTCCAAGAAAATTCAAATTCCCACATCAATACCTTCCTTTTCCACCAAATCCTATTAAAGAAGACTTTGATTTCAAATTAATAAATCAAATTTGAAATCTTTCCCAAACTAGACAACCTATTTTAGGAAAGTCCCCTAAATCCAAGCCCAAATCAATTTCAAATTGAAATTGATTAAAATTCAATTCCTCTTCTACAAGGACTTGATTTAGCAAGTCTTAAAACCCCACCCCAACCCTATTTTTTTTTTTTACCCCACCCCAACCCTAAAACCCTATTTTTTTTACAACCCCCACCCCAACCCTAATCCCCTCTACCCCCCCCCCCCCCCCCCTCCTCTTATCCCCACTATTTAATTTCTTTCCAAAATAAAGCCTCTCCCATTGGAAATAATTCAAACCCTTTCCTCTCTCCTACCCCCCCCCCCCCACTCTCTCTCCAATTCTTCATTAATCCTTCCAAATCTAGAGGATTAATTAGGGAAACGACTACCTAATTTCCCTCCATCCTCCACATTTAAAATATAAACCATATTTTCCCACCTCCCTCTCTAACCTAGCCGGCCCTAACCCTAACTCCACCAAAATCTGAACCTAAACTCTCCCAAGCCTCCTACCTTGGCCGGCCACCTTCCCATCCCTTCTTCTACTTGAATTCCTTGGAGAAACTTCTTTTTCTCAAGGAGAATCCTCAAGGACAGCAAATAGCGTCTTCCACAATACTTCAACGCCACGTATCATATACATGGTCGATCTTGAACTCGACTCCAGCTACGTCTACAACAAACAAGGCTTCATCGACATCCTCCGATCACCCTTCTTCGACGTCAATCCGAAGGTAGATAATTCTGTCGAGGAATACTTGAAGCACATCACATTCAATCTTTCGAAAGCCATCGAAACAATTGTCCACCATTTAGTGGCAAATCACCACCACGCCAAGACAAGGGTGAACTCTTTCCCCCTCCTCAATTTCCTTCCCATTCTCCTTCGATTGTGGTTGTGTCTCAAGCATAAATAATCTTGCAAAGCTCTCCGCCAAAGCTTAGTAAACGTAGGGAATGAGTGATGGACTTCTATGTATCTAATCTCGTTGTTAATCTAGGGATGTTATTGAAAATCCTCTATATTTGCTTATATTTTTTTTAATTATTTTGTGATCCTAACTATTATTGTGTGACTTGGCCTAAACTAAGGCACTCCTTTCTTATTTTTCATTTTCGTTAAGTGGGTAATGTTTTACTTCTTATTGCTCTTACTTGAAAGCGTACAAATTCTTATATCCATCATCTAAAGCATTTATAGTTCTACATAAGCATCTCATCACTTATAAAAATGAAAATAGTAAAACTCGGATTAATTATGTTTTATAAGAAAAATAAATCATTTAGATTGCAAAGATTGTAAAATTATTCCTAGTGAAAGTTTATGTACCTAACATTGCTTATTAGTTTTGAGCTTTAAGATGAATAGACGGAAAATAAAAAATAAAGTAAAAAATTATTCTAGGATTAGATGAGAGCATTTAAAAAAAAAAGATTTAACAAAAATATTTTTGAGAGAAAGATTCTAGATCTTAAAATTTTATCTGTGCATGAGAAAACTAATGTTATGTAGAAAAAAATAGCTGGTGGTATTAAAAATATTGTAAAGGAAGTATTTAGAGTATCAAAGAGAAAAGCTACTAATAATAAAAAATACTTGATTGTGGAATCAAAATGTGGAAAAAAGATTAAAAATAAGAAGTTTTGTTATAAAAATTAGTTTAGATGTAAAAACTTTGATAATTGGGTAAGATATAAAGAGATCCGTAAGGAGTCTAAGAACGTAAGATGAGATGTAAAGATTTTAGTTTTTAATGATTTATATAATAGATTAATACTAAGGAGGACAAAAGATAAATGTATAATTTAGCAAAAAAAAGAGATATGAGTAGCAAGGATTTAGTTCAAGTGAAGTGCATTAAGGATGAAGATCAAATAGTTATTTTATTAGAAGAAGATATTCAACAAAGATTGATGAGATATTTTGCTAAGCTTTTCAATAAAGATTCTGAGAATACAATTGACTTTAGTGACTTTAGCACCTTAAATGAAAATAAAGATTTTTGTTTTTATCGGCGCATTAGTAAAACCGAAGTTAGAAAGGATTTAAAGAAAATGAAATATGGAAAAGCTGTTGGATTTGATGATATTCTAAGAGAGGTGTTCAAATGCTTAAGAGATGAAGAAATTTCTTGGCCTACTAAATTGTTTGATATTATTTTGAAGACTAAAAATATGTCAGAAGAGTGGAGAATGAGTAAAGAATGAATGATTCAAATTTTTAAGAATAAATGTGATGCAGAATATTGTGCGAATGATAGAGAAATTGAGTAAACGTGACATACTATAAAACTATTGAAGATAATTATAAAGCATAGGTTACGACATGATACTAATGTTTCTCAAAATCAATTTGGATTCATGTCGGGTAGGTCTACTATGGAAGCTATACATTTATTGAGAGATTTGATGGAGAAGCATAGAGAGAATAAGGAGGATCTATAAGTGATATTTATTGATTTAGAGAAAGCATATGATAAAGTTTCGAGAGAAGTGCTATTGAGAGTTCTAGAAAATAAGGGCTTAATAATGCTTATATTCAAGTCATTAAGGATATATATGCAGGAGATACTAATTATGTTCAAACCCAGGGTGATTTGACCAAGTATTTTTGATGTAGGACTACATGCAAAATCGGAAACTTGCACAAAATAGTTTAAGAACAATTTTAGATTTTCGTTATTCGTGATTAAAACAACAAAGTAAAACTCATAAATGGTCAATTCCGTTTAGGCTAAGCTACGCAAGAGACTAAACAAAATCAAAGCACATAGGAAAATTAAAACATTGCATGTGGAGTAGTTTCCAACTTAACCAAGACATAACAATGAGATCTAAGAGCAAAGAAGTAACAACCCTATGATTACTAGTGGATGGCGATTAGTAGCACAATATCTTTCTTAAACAAACTCTCAACAAAGTAAGTAGAATTTGAAAGTAAGTGAATCAAGGAAAAAGATCATCTTCTCGGAGAGACGTCGTGATTCACCACGTACCTTTCATTAGTCTTCTTCAACAATTACTACGGGAGGAAGAAATTTCTAGGGATCCATCAATGATTGGAATCGCGCCGACGATGGAAATTGGAGAAGAACCACGACGCCTTGGCCGTCGGATGCAAAATCGGAATCAAACGCCGAATCGACCATGCATCAATATCATGTAAAGAGAGAATGAACTAGAGAGGGAGGGAGATAGATGACGGTGGGAGGGAGGAAGAGGCTAGGGTTAGGGAAGAACTAGATGGGATGAAGAAAAAATGTTATAATCTCCATACCAAAACTATTCTCAGATTTTTAGTAGAAGTGGAGGGAAAAATCTGAAATTTGAATTTCAAATACACGTAATTAGGGGCCTTAATGTAGCATTAAAGGAGGGGGACCATCAAGGGGGGCCGGCGGCATAGTGAAGGGGGAGGGGTTTTGGGGAGAGTGTAATGGGTTTCCTAATTTGCTCCGACAAATTAATGAATAAAATTTTCAAATCTGTTTCAATTCAAATTTGAAATTGAAACCTCATTGAAACTTTCCTAATTTGGCACCGGGCAAAATTTGGAAACTTTCACTCATCAAAAATTTCAAATTTCAAATTTGAAATACATGAGGTGGCGGCAAAGGAGCAGGCGATTACGGGGAAGTGGGGTGGTGGTGGAAGGGGAGGCCGAGATTAGGGAGATGGCCGGCGATTAAAGGGGCGGCTGGCAAGATGATGGGGAGGGGACGGTTTTGGGGAGGTTGAGCTTGGGTGGGTGAGATTAGGAGGTGGCGGTTAGTGGTGGGGAATGACCGGTGGTGGGCGTTGGATAGATGGGAAAGAAGGGAAGATGAAGAGCCACCGGTGGTGACTGTTGGGTACTACGGGTGGCCTCTCCTAGGCTCCACCAATCTTTCAAACTCTCTCTCAAGCTCTCACACAAAAGCTTCAAGAAGATCAAATGCAGGAAAAATTTTCAATATCATTCATTAGCTTCAAAAGTACAAGATGAAGGCTTTAAATAGCCTATTACAATGACTTAAAGCAAAAGGACTCAAATACCCTCAAGGGGCTACATGACTCAATCCCTCAAGCAAGGGTAAAAAGGGAAAAATGCTGAAATAAATTACATCCATAAGAAAATAAAATACACCAATAAGAAAATAACAATACTAAAATCAAAAGTACATCGGATAAATCGTGGCCGTAGATCTACGGCCACGTCGACGGTAGACTTTCCAACTGATGTACCCATCAATTTTCCTATTCCAGTTGGATTACATCAAAGATCAACCTTAAGCCCATATCTTTTTGCTTTAGTCATGGATGTTCTCACTAGACATTTGCAAGAGGTTGTACCCTGGTGTATGCTTTTTGCTAATGATATTCTTCTTGTTGATAATACTAGAGATGGAGTTGAAGGTAAACTTGAATAATGGCGATCGACCTTAGAGTCTAAAGGTTTTAGTTGAGTTGGTCTGAAATTGAATATATGGATTGTAATTTTTATTAGCAATAGATATAGTGGGGGGGTTGTGACTTTGAGCAATCAAGTCATTAATAAGAGTACATGGTTTAGATATCTCGTGTCTATTATTCAGAGTGATGATGAAAAAGATAGGGATATTATTAGTAGAATTCAAGTTGGATGGTTGAAGTGGAAGAATGCATCGGACTTATTGTGTGATAAAAAGGTCCACCTCAAACTTAAAGGAAAATTCTATAAGATGGTGGTGAGACCTGTAATGTTTTATGGTGCAGAATATTGGCCACTAAAATAGAAGTATAATATTAAGTGTTGCAAAGATGAGAATGCTCAAGTGGATTAGTGGCTTTACTCTTAGAGACAGGATACAAAACGAGCATATACGTGAAAAGGTTGGAGTAGCTCCAATGGAAAATAAGAGTAGAGAGAGTCGCCTTAGATGATTTAGTCGCATAAAATGGAAGCCTTCTGGTGACCTGATTAGGAGAGTAGATGTATTAGATTTAGCTTATGTTAAGAAAGGTAGAGGTAGACCTAAAAAGACTTAGTTAGAAAATATTAGAAATGACATTTTTTAGATTTAAATGAGAATTTGACTCTTAACATGACATAATGGAGAAAAAGGATTTATGTAGCCGAACCGACAAGTGGGATAAATGCTTGATATTATTGTTATTGTTGTTGTTTTATCTTACTAGTATTCTTCCTCTCTCACTCGATCACTCTCTTATTACCTCTCTAACATGCCTCCGTAGGTTAAGCTCATCGGACATAAAATAAAGCATTTCGACTCTAATGTCAGACCACTTTGCCAGTCGCTATAATAACCACCAAGTTCCTTGAGTACTCTAGGTTCTAAATATCATTTCAAGTATTTCGTATCATAACAACCACCTAATAAGGAAATTGTTCCTATGTCATCAATCAAGATAACTACTAACCTCAATTATTCCACAAGACACTTCTTTGATCTTCGCCTCTACACTTGGTTGGATGAAAGAGAAGTGTGATGTCTTGCTATCATTGATTTATTCTCCTTTTATAAAGCAACATGTGGTGCAAGTTTGAAGGATTATGTGTGAATAGGATATTAAATTTGATAGGAACTAAAATTAAAATATTAAGATCAAATATTATCCAAGACTTAGAGATCGAAAAGGTCAACAGAAATTAGACTCCACACCAAACACATTTTTTGCAAAAAACCAAAAATTATTGTCTTCTTATCCATGTGATTGCCTCTTCTTCTAAATTAAATTTCTATTTTTTTTAATTTCATTCTTGTAATTTAACCATATTTGGTGCAGTCTAAGAGAGATAATTTGGCATGTCTGCTACAACAAGTATTTTGAGATGAATATTTAAAAAATAAAGAAATATTCCATTTCGCATGAGGGAAAAAAAATAAGCATATCCAAGTATCATCACATTTGCAATGCAATGCGATGCACCTGTTTGCTACTTGGTTTTTATCATCAATTTACAATTTGCATGCCTGAACATCTATTCTAAGAAAAGCATGAGAAAGACTTCAGCAAGAGCCAAGATGGCAGCTTGGCATACCTGGCCACCAAAATTAAAAATAAGCAATTTCACATCCTCGCCAATGCCTAGTTCCTTTCTCACCTGTACAGCAATAATATCAAAATAACTCATAGAAGAAGAAAGGAAAATTTAAATGTTAAGACTATTTTCCCCTTGAGATATCCAGACCTCTAATCTAGATTTATGTAATCTTCTGACAACTAAAGGTATATCAATAACATCTCGAAAAGCAGGCACTGAAATTTTGAGAAAAGGAAGAATGAGTTAGAGAAGGCCAAAAGGCTAAAGTAGTAACCAGCCAGAACTAAAAGAAACTTAAAGAAAAAAAAAACATATATAATTAGCTTAATAGATGGCATACTTGGACAATATCCAGGAAGCCGAAGCAAGAATTCGCAGTGAGAGTAATCTTCAGCTATCTGAAAATGGTATTAAAAAACAAGGGATAAAGACCGTCAAATGCTTGAGGAAAAGGAAGTGGATAAGTACAGTAACTCAATCTATATGAACCATAATCGAAAGGAAATTGCTGATAATCATAAACAACATATTTTGACACCTAGAAGCCATTTTCCATTTCCACCAAATGACTTCTAAAATCTTGTTTAGAAATTTTAAGTCTAACAAGTATAAAATGAAAATAAAAACCTAAGGTCCATATTTAAACAAGTGTAACAGCATTTCAAGCAGGAAACTGGCTGATCAAAACTGCAATAGCTAATAAGATAAAGAAGGAGCCTTCCTGTGAACGGATTGAGGCCATCAATAAACTCACACCTATTTCTATTATCGAACTACTTAGTGGAAACATGGTAGACCATATTCCAGCGTGTTATACCAATACTAGGAGTTTCACCCGCAGATTAGAAGCAAGATAACTTAAAGGAAGGTTAGATAAGCGAGCAAAGTGTTGAAGTTAACATAGCCATTTTGAACATAATACTTTTAAAGATTAACGGTTGAGATACAAAAGAGAAGAAAAATAAGTCGGGAAGAACAGGTTAATGTAGAGAAAAGGTTTAAAGGAGCATTGTTTCCAAAGATTAAAACCTCACTAAAGAAAATGACATCAAGAGGATGTTTCAAACGCAGAATAGTTTTAGGGTGAAATGTACAAAGCCTTTCAAATTAAGAAAATATTTCTTTCTTCTTCTTTTTTTTTTTTTTTGCCATTTAGCTCTATGGAGTTGATTTTTCTAAGTATTTTTTTGGTTGATCTGAAGTGTCATATTCCTATTGGTTTAAAATCTTCTCTCCTCTGTGTCTCTCTCCTGTTATGTGATTGATCTGACTGCAGCTATTGAGCAACAAAGTAAACACCCTCTATTTCTCTCTCTCTCTCTATCTCTACATCAATATTTATCTTCTTCTTCCTCAATTTTCCTTCCCCTTCACTAGAATAAACAAGAGAAAATTTACTTTTTCTTGATGGTATATCTGGATTATCATTATTATTGTGATTTCTTGAATAGATTAATGTAAACTTTCATTAAATTCATTAAACTCTCGTGTTTAATGCACTGAAGTGGGAATAGATTATAAGATAGTTTACAATTATAAGTTTAAATTTAGAATAAGGCTAATAGCTTAAGCTGATTAGGTTCCAATTTGGCTTTGATAATAACAATCTCTAAAAGTGTTTCAGTAATTGATTGAAGTTAGTAATGAGTAGGGTCATGATTTTCATCTAGGGTGAATTGGATGGATCATTACTAAACTTGGAATTTCATGTCACTCACTCAGGGGTAAGCGACTATTGTTTATTAAGAGATAAATGTACCATTTTTTGTTAAGGATGTTATCATTGTTACTTATATTAAATTCTTAAATATAGTGGGCAGACAAATCTACTTCCAATATTTAATTATTACTATGCGTGTGTTAATAGATCTCAATTATTGTTCATAATAAATTAATCATGTGATAGAAGTAACTTTGCCTTGATTTATTGCCACACAAACTCCTATTCATTAAATTTAATTTCTATTGAAGAGAGTCTATTTTTATACACATTAGTTTTATTAAATGCAATAAATATTATTCCTAAAAATTCTATATGTTATAAAATTAGTTTCCATATTTATCATACAATACTCATCATAAACTTGCAAATGAAAAATCATAAACTTGCAAATCAAAAACTTAGAAATTATATGTATATATGCAGTGATATGTAGATCAACAAAACTCTTTTAGATACTAACTAGGCGGGCCGACGAACCCACTGAGTAATGACCCTATAAGAAACTATTGGATTTTCTTGGTTTGGTATTTACCTTCCCAGTGCAGGGAAGGTAAACATCAAAGTATCAAACCAAGAAAATCCAAAAAAATCCTATTGAGTCATCACTTTGTGGGCTCAATTAATGACTAATAAGTTATATTTTGAGAATTATGATGATACTTATTATGATTGCATATGGATATATTTTAATGAAAATTTTATTGATGATTGTTTGGCATACACATTTAAAATATTATGGTACTAAAATCCATTATATGAATTACGCCATGGTTCATTTATACATTAATGACATTGATTATCTGCTACTATATGGTCACTCTTCCCTTTTTGGTTGTTCATATTGCATGTAACATATCCTTGCTACTAACTTTAATAAATAGAAAATTCACTCGTTGTAAACCTTGCTCATACCAAGTTTTAATACAGTCCTAGATGAATCATCACCACAGGAAAAGATTTATAAGCAATAGTATCTCATTTAATTTTGTAAGCTTTCTAGTAGGATTTTTATTTTATTTTATTTTTTTCTTGGGTAATTTTATTTCTAAAGTTATTTTTTTCAATTCTCTTCTTATTTTTGTTTTCCCTTCTTTATTAATTTACTATCATTTTGATTTATAGTAATGAAATGAAATCATAATTTTTCTTTCTTTTTTTACACTGATATGTTTTGTTATATTACTTATATATCAATTTTCCTTTTTTCGAGTACAAAACATGTTTTGCCTATCTCTTCGTCACATCGCATGATGTCAAGATGTACCCTCTTCCAAACTCAGTGTGTGATAGCCTTGATGTCAAAGATGGCTCAAGAAGATATACAAGGCCATAGAGCAGTAAAGTTGAACAAAAGAGAGAAAAGTTAAAATTGTCCAAATATTTAATTTATCACCTGCAAGACAATAGACCGAAGATGATTTCCAGTAGCCATGACATACTCAGCATATATAAAGTCCCAGCTGCAAGACAAATTATAGTGAGCCCAAGTAACAAAACATAAGGTTTTTGGTTTTTATAGTTCCTGTCAACTTGGTCCTCACAACCAATAAAGCATACAAAATAGCATAACATTACTGCATAATACCATAGAAGAAAAAAAATGATGAAAACATTTACCTGAAATTTGTAACACAAACAGATCGTATCCCTGCATCAGCTGCTGCCCTGCATGCTACAGGAACAACATCTGAAATCTGTTTCCACAAAAACAACAAAATTAAAACTACAGCAAAAAAAGCCCTTTTAAATAATGGATGAATATAAAACTACTATCAAACTTCCTGTTGTAATATGAATAGTCATTACCACTAAGTCAGCCTTTATGGACTTGAGCCACTCAACCTCAGTTGCCAAAATTGAGGCTCGAGGCACAACGGCAGTCTCAAGATACTTCACAGAATGAATAAAAAATTCATCAATATAAAACTTCAAATGAAACCTCATAGCACATCATACTAACAGAGTACATAAGGAAAATAATATGACAACCTTCTCCAAGGAAGCTAAGCGATCCACTGTCAAAGCATCAGTTTGAACAGCACCAGAATCCAACAAAACCTTTTTTTTTTCGCATCACGAAATCAGCAAATCCTTGAAACAAATAGTTGAATAACTCCCTCTACATTACCTTTCGAATGTACAGATTAGGAGATTGTATATCCGTTGTAAAAACAAACTCTGGAGCTGCAGTAACCACATGAACCTCGTGCCCAGCTTCAACCAGATGCCGGACGACCTGCCAAGATGAAAAAAATTTCTTCAATATATAATAATGCAAGCCAATAAACGTGAAGTACTCTTCAAATGACTTTCACCACCCCAAATTCCCACTAAAAATGCAAGCTTTGCGGTAGTCAAAACCAATATTGTCACAATTCCACCTTCTGCAAAAAAAACCTACCTCCAAATTCATCAATCAAACAATTCATCCATAATCTACTACTAATACTCAAAAACCCTCATTCTGAACGGAACCCAACATCCTATTCCTTGATCAAAACACGAAATAAATACTAAGTGGAGAGACGAAGGAGTAATGAATTGACTCCACCTCGACAACCCTGGTAGCGTGGCCGAAACCATGGCCGGTAACGTAGTAAGCGAGGATGGCGTGCTTTCGCTTAACCAACACCACTTCATCCGCATCGCCAATGCAAACTTTCCCCATAATCCAACTCCGAAAGAAGAAAAGGGAAAAGGAGAAACCAAAAGAAGAAGAAGAAAGACGGTCAGAACTGAGAAGAAACGAAACAATTTCCTTTCATTCCTTTCATTCGAAATCCTACACCAAAGCGCGGGTATTTATCAATCATAGCAGAAACTGGCCCACTAGGGCGTTTAGTTTTAAACTTTGCTTCAACGGGCTCGACTTGAATGTCGTCAATTTCTAATAAAATATCGGGAAACTAAAGAAATCCAGGACTTTAGAAGAAGACGTAATCTTACATCTACCACACGTGTGGCGTGACCGAATCCATGGCCGGTGATGTAATATGCGAAGACAAGCCCCCGGCGATCTCCATCGGCACTGATTCGGTGCGCCACCATTTTCAGGAATCACGAATGAGGAAAATTGCCGGATTCGAAACCAGCGTGTATATCACTCTTTGAGATCTTTCTTTTATAGAAGAGAGGAAGTTGTTAACACTCCTCAAAAGCTGGGATTTTTGATAAGGAGAAGACGGGAGGAAATCAGTTTCATTCACTCCGCGCGCTTCTGTTTCAGATCAGTTCATGTACTCAAAAGTGTAGCTTCCTGCGTTGTCTTCTAATTCTTTTACGGGAAAAAAAGTCAAAAAACTTCTCTTCCAATTGCCGGGCTTCCATAGATTTCCTTTTCCAGTTTCCTTTCTCAATTTTGCCAAGAAAATGGAAATTATTTAGAAAAAATATTAAATTTCAGTAAACTTTTAATTAGCTGATGTAGTCAAAGGAAATCATAATGGGGAATTTACAAATCTATTATAGAATTTTTAGATATTTAAATATTTATATTTATTTAAAGATGTATATATTTTCTTATTATTTATGGTGTTTGAATTATACATCAAAGTAATTTATTTTAAAACAGGCACAAATTAAATATATATGTATTATATTTGTAAATTCAAATGAAGAGCAATCGACAAAAGTGTGCCTATGCTATACATCAATACTTCACAAAACGAATAAGAAAAGTTTGTAGAATATGAAAAGCCATATGATGCCAACATAAGATCCCATCAATTTTTAATGGTTTTATCATAGTCTAAAATTGTGAGAGAGCTCAATTTATCGTCCTCCTCTAATAACTTCTTTTTATGCTGAGCTAGCCTTCAATTGTAAATAGATTTTGGAACTCATGTTTTTTTTTTCATTTTCTTCTATTTTTTTAAGGTAAAGGGTGAGGACAAATTGTGAGGTGGCAAACTTGTTGGTTGATTCGTTTCTTTATTTAGAGGTGTTGCGTCCTGGAGTATTTGCGACGGTAGAGAAATATAAAGTTTAATGTCTTAGTGTTGTACGAAGATCCAGCACACAAGCAAATAAGAGAGATGATATATCGTTCATAAGAGACACCAGAATTTTTTACGTGGAAACCCCTAAAAAGCGGATGGCATGGCCTAATTTGAATGAATCCACTAGCATTTGCAGTCAATTACAAATGAGGCACTTCCTTAGGAGGAGACCTTGGCTTGATGTCACAAATGTACATCATATAGAACGTATTACATGGTGGAAGTTACAATAATCAATATAGACATGTTTGTTTGGTCGGCAGGACCATAGTCGATAGGGTAAATGTCAGAAAGACCGTAGTAGGTGATGGAGGTCGGAATGACTGCAGTTGGCACGAGACATGGGTCCAAATGATCTTAGTAGTAGGGTGGTACTCCGGTAGAACTCTAGGCGTCAAGGGGTGGCCCGGTAGAAGTCCGAGCCTTAGGTGGTGGTCCAGCAGAAAGTTGGGGCCTCAAGTGGTGGTCCGACATAAGTTTGAACCTCGGGTGGTGGTCCGACAGAAGTTCGGGCCTTTAGGTGGTGGTACGGCAGAACTCCAAGCGTCATGTGGTGGTCCGGCAGAACTTCATGCCTCGGGTGGTGGTCTGGCAGAAGTTCAGGCTTCAGGTGGTGGTCCGGCAGAACTTCAGATGTCAGGTGGTGGTCCGGCAGAACTTCGGGCCTCAGGTGGTGGTCCGGCAGAAGTTCAGGCCTCAAGTGATGGTCCGACAGAAGTCTGGGCCTCAAGTGGTGGTTTGGCAGAACTCCGGGCATCATGTGGTGGTCCGGCAGAACTCCGGGCATCATGTGGTGGTTTGATAGAAGTTCGAACGTCAAGTGGTGGTCCGACAAAAGTTTGGGCCTTAGGTGGTGGTCTGGCAGAAGTCCTGGTCTCAGGTGGTGGCCCGGTGAAACTCAGGTCCTGAAGTGGTGGTCCGGCGGAACTCATGGCCTCAAGTGGTGGTTCGGTGGAGCACAATGCCTTAAATGGTGATCTGATAGAACTCCAGGCGGTGGTCGAGTAGGAGCGATGAGGCAAGAGCAATCTCTGATCTCTTTCTTGCTCTATTGCTTGGAGACCCCCTTTCAAGAGGGAGGAGTGGTCTATTTATAAATTTCCTAGCATGGCATGGCCCGTAAATAGGTGGTCAAGGGCATATGAGGAGTGGCTTGGATGGACAGCCGATGTTGAATCATTTGATCGTGGACCATTTGATGGACATTTAAATGTCTTAGTGATGTCAGAATTTAGTAATCTTAGGCTCGTTGGATTTGTCTCGTCAAGCCGCTCGATTCGACTATAACCACATCATGTTTGGAAACTGTTTAGTAATCTAAATTGTGGTTCAAAACCTCCAACTGCACTTCGAACCCTTGTTTTGGACCCATTTGGGCTCAAATTTAGTCGAATTTGGTGTCGTGGGGTTTGTACTTCTGAGACATTCAGTTTGACTATAAGTTTGCTGAAACCGGAGTTCAAATGGTCCTAATTTTAATTTTAGAAGTTTCAAACTTGATTTTGCCTCGAGATTCATGCCCGGTCAAGATAAAATTTTGAGGATGTATCAAGATGAGAGAGAAAGTGAGAGATAGAGAGAGAGAGAGATAACATGTTTCATCTTTTACTCTTTAGTTATATTTACATTCTTTATGTATTTATTTATTGTATGTTTAGGTCAATTAAGGCAAAATCACACATACATCATATATATATGTACAAGACTCGAACTCAAGACATATTAATTAATTGGCAGTCAAAGCTCCCAACTAACAACCAAAGTGACATCAGAGTCTAAAGGCTTTCATTTTAGTAGATCTAAAACTAATATATGGAGTATAATTTTAGTAATAATAAATAAAGTTGGGGGATTGTGACTTTGGGCAATCAAGTCATTAATAAGAGTACACATTTTAGATAATATTAGATCTATTGTTTAGAATGATGATGAAATAGATGCAGATATTATTAGTAGAATTCAGGTTGGATGGTTGAAGTAGAGGAATGCATCGTCCGTGTTGTGTGATTGAAAAGCCCCCCTTAAACTTAAGAGAAAATTCTATAAGATGGTGGTGAGACCTGGAATGCTTTATGATGTAGAATATTGACTATTAAAAGAGAAGAATAATATTCAGTTGCGGAGATGAGGATGCTTAGATGGATGAGTGGCTTTACTCTTATATATAGAATACAAAATGAGCATATACATGAAAAGATTGGAGTAGCTCCAGTGGAAGATAAGATTAGAGAGAGTCATCTTAGATGGTTTGGCCACATAAAATGGTGGCCTTCCAAGGACCTGGTTAGAAAATTTGATGAATTATATTTGACTTAAGTTAAGAAAGGTAGAGTTGACCTAAAAAGACTTGATTAAAAAATATTAGAAATGATATTCTTTATTATATTTAAATTAGAATTTGACTCTTAACTAGACATAACGGAGAAAAAGATTTCATGTGACCGGCCCCGCATAGTTGATAAAGGCTTCATGTTGTTGTTGTTGTTGCATCCTTTTTAAAGTGCCTAAATTCCTCAAATATGCATCTTTGAAGTGCACATCTCAAAACTCATTGTAAAGATAACTTGTTAGTTTAGGTTTTTATTAAATATTAAGCATTTTATTAAAGTGAAAGAGGCAGCCTAATATCCAACAAAAATATAAGATAAAAAATTATTAATTTTTATAGTAAATTAGAAGGTGATTCGAATATAATTAAGAACATCGTTGGACTAGCTACGTGCAACAAGCCAAACTCTTAACTATAGAGATATTGTGTCACGACCCGACCCGAGACGAGACGGATCCCGCCCGCGCTGGATCGCGAGGGAGCTGCACTAACCAGGATCTAGCTTTGGAATTTGGTTCGGAACTGAATCTTCCAAATAATTAATTCACACAGACTAACAAACACAGAGCTACTATGTATCATCAAATGCAGCGGAACAAAACATCTATCCGATTTCATTTCCTCAAAACAATCATCTACAGAACAGTACATGGCTTTCGACAGAAAGAAAGACGGAACAGAAAAGCCATGACTGTACAAAAACCAAAAGTACAAAAGTACCTATACTGATCAGACTCTGAACTAATCCTGGACTTCCTTGCCTTTCCCAGAACCTGAAAACCACCAGAAAGCAAGGGTGAGCTCAACAGCTCAGTAAAGCAACAAACCTCCAATCAAAATCCTCAGAATCTCAAAACCAACACAGCAGACAAATTCGTACAGAATCGAAACAGATTCAGACAGATATCAAATCAACAAAACTGTACGGAAATGAAAGTTGTATCAAATCAGAAACATAACAGATCAGACACATCAGATCAACAGAATCAGAATCGTACAGATCATATCGGAATAGAACAAATCATATCAGAATCATATAGCAGATATCAGATATTTAATTAATAGCTAAATTCCCTGACACTGACTGAATCTCATAGGATCCAGGCCACTTATGCCTCCCTTTGTGCTCACGGCACCAAAACAGATCAGATCAGATGTGCTTATAGCACCAGAATACATATATAGTGCATATAGCACCTAAACAGATTGTTTCCTCGGATCCGGAACAGAACAGATATCAGATTTCATATTGAGCTCATTTCAGAATTCCCAGACACTAACTGAATCTCATAGGATCCAGGCCCCTTATAACTCCCTTTATATAGCATATACAGATAGCATATTAATTCAGAAGATTTCCGGACAAAACAGAAATTACTCAAAAATCGGGCAGCACAACGGCAGTATATAGAATTTACACAATTTTCCTGAAAATCAAAATTCACCAAATTCGCACAGAATATAGATATCAACATTTTAGAACATTTATTCTACTGCACAGGTAATTTCCAAGTTCACAGAAAAATTCAGTCGACTAAAAACACAGTCGAATCAAAAATACCTGGACAAAAATCTTAAAAAAATAACCAAAATGTTCACACTCGGCACTTCAACAAAATACAGAAAGTTACGCGGTAGAAACTAAACCAGTCGGAAATTACGAACGAAAATCGCGAACAAAACTTAATTCCGGACAGATAATACCGCCAAACTCGACGGTTCTGAAAATTGAGAAAGTCGGATTGTGCCTTACCTTGCGTACAGCAATTTCCTCAACAGTCTCTTCGGACAAAAACAGCTCGGCGTCGCCCGAAAATTCACTTTTCCACTTTTTCCTTCGTTTTTCTCTCTCCTCAACTTTTTCTCTCTCTTTAAAAATATCTCATTTCTATATATATCCAGACTGATCGTCCTGGACGATCGAGCTTCGTACCGGACGATCCATGAAGAGAATTATTTCGTCCAGACAAAAATTGAACATCGTCCTCGGCGAAGGGCTCACTGACTTATTTTCGTCCAGACGATCCTGATTTCGTCCAGACGAACCATACAGCCAAACATGATTTTCTCTGCACAACCTGTACCGATCGTCCCGGACGATCCGACTTCGTCCGGACGAACCTGGAGCAAAAACTGATATTACAATCTCCCCAACTTAAAAAAAATGTCGTCCTCGACATTATCCAGTCCAAACTCAGTCAAAACAAGTATGGGTACAACCGTCTCATGTCAGACTCCTTCTCCCAAGTGGCTTCCCGTGCAGTACGGTGCTTCCACTGGACTTTAACCATTGGAATCTGTTTACTTCTTAGCTTTCGTACGTCGTATGCCAAAATCAACTCTGGCTCTTCCTTGTACGTCAGATTCTCCTGAATCTCAACCTCATCAGCAGATACTTTCTTCCCAGAGTCGGATACCCACTTCCTCAGAGTGGATACGTGAAACACATTATACACATCAGGCATCGAATCAGAAAGCATCAATTTGTAAGCAGCTTTTCCAATCCTTTCCAGGATTTCAAAAGGTCCAACATACCTCGGACTAAGCTTGCTCACCTGACCAAATCTGCTCACACCCTTCATCGGGCTGACTTTGACATACACAAAGTCACCAACCTGAAACTCTACAAATCTGTGCTTTTGATTGTAATACTTCTGCTGTCGATCTTGAGCAGCTTTCAATCTTTCTCTTATCAAATTGATCTTCTGAGCAGTTTCATCAGTAAAAGTGGCTCCCAAAGCCTGCCTATCTCCGACCTCCGTCAGAGTCAAAGGAGTACGGCACTTCCTGCCATACAAAGCTTCGTACGGTGCCATACCGATACTGAACTGAAAACTGTTGTTATAGGCAAACTCAATCAGCGGAATATGATCTTCCCAGCTTCCGCTAAAGTCCAGAACACAAAGTCTTAACAGATCTTCCAGTACCTGAATAGTCCTCTCAGACTGTCCATCGGTTTGAGGATGAAAGGCTGTACTAAAATGCAGTTTTGTACCCAAGCCTTGCTGAATGCCTTTCCAAAGTCTGGAAGTAAAACGTCCATCTCGATCAGATACGATCACACGAGGCACACCGTGCAATCTGACTATCTCTTTCACATATATCTGTGCCAAGCGATCAACTGAATCCGTCTGTCTGATCGGAAGAAAATGGGCTGACTTCGTCAATCGATCTACAACCACCCAAATAGCGTCGTGCCCTTGTCTAGATCGAGGGAAACCCATCGCAAAATCCATCGTTACCTCCTCTCATTTCCACTCAGGGATAGGCAACGACTGCAACAATCCACCTGGTCGCTGATGCTCTGCCTTTACCAACTGATAGGCTTCGCATCTCGACACAAACTCTGCTACATCTTTCTTCATCCCAGGCCACCAGAACAAAAGCTTCATATCAGCGTACATCTTACCACTGCCTGGATGTACAGTGTAGCCTGAATGATGAGATTCATACAGAATCTCTTGCCTCAAGTCTCCAAACACAGGTACCCACAACCTGTTCTTACAGAAAATAGCACCAGAATCAGAAATTCAAAGTTCAGGAGTCTTACCAGATCCAATCTGAGCAATCAACTTCGAATAATTAGAATCTGACTTCTGGGCTTCTTGAATCCTTGTTTCCAAAGTAGACCGAATACTCATCTGAGCCAACTCCAAACCACTGGAGGAAATCACTTCCAACTGCAAACGCTCCATATCACGAATCAGAAAGTCATCACAAGTAAGCTGAATACCTGATAATCCAGAAGACTTCCTACTCAAGGCATCTGCTACCACATTAGCCTTACCAGGCTGATACTGAATAGTCAAATCATAATCTTTGATCAACTCGAGCCACCTTCTTTGTCTCAGATTCAGATCCTTCTGAGTAAAAATATACTTCAGGCTCTTATGATCGGTGAAAATCTCACATCTGACGCCATACAGGTAATGACGCCAAATCTTCAAAGCAAACACAACTGCAGCTAACTCCAGATCATGCGTCGGGTAATTCTTCTCATGTGGTTTCAACTGTCTAGAAGCATAAGAAAATTACCTGACCATGCTGCATCAGGACACATCCCAGTCCTTTCAGTGAAGCATCACTGAACACCTGAAAACCTTCCGTACCTGACGGAAGTGCTAACACTGGAGCTGAAGTCAAACAATCCTTCAATTGCTGAAAACTCGCCTCACACTCCGGTGTCCAAACAAAAGGTACTGACTTCTGAGTCAGTCTCGTCAGAGGCGTCGAAATCTGTGAAAATCCCTTCACAAATTTCCTGTAATATCCAGCAATGCCCAAGAAACTACGTACCTCAAATACCGTAGTCGGCCTTGGCCAATTAGCAACTGCCTGAATCTTCTGGGGATCTACAGAAATGCCTTCTCCGCTAATCACATGCCCCAGAAAAGAAATGCTCTTCAGCCAGAATTCACACTTGGAGAACTTGGCATACAGCTGATGCCGCCTCAAAGTCTCTAACACAATCCTCAAATGTCTGTCATGATCATCCTCAGATGCAGAATATACCAGAATATCGTCAATGAAGACGATCACAAACTGATCCAGATACTCCCTGAATACTCGGTTCATCAGATCCATGAAAATAGCAGGCGCGTTGGTTACCCCAAAAGGCATAACCAAAAACTCATAGTGCCCGTACCGAGTACTAAAAGCTGTCTTCACCACATCAGCTTCCTTCACCTTCACCTGATAATATCCGGATCGCAAATCAATCTTCGAAAACACTGAAGATCCGGAAAGCTGATCAAACAAGTCGTCAATCCGAGGCAAAGGATACTTGTTCTTGATCGTGACCTTGTTCAAATCTCTGTAATCGATACACATACGGAGTGTACCGTCCTTCTTCTTCACAAACAGAACAGGTGCTCCCCAGGGCGAAACACTAGGGCGCACAAAACCTCTATCAACCAACTCCTGAAGCTGAACTTTCAACTCAGAAAGTTCTTTCGGTGCCATCCTGTACGGAGCTTTCGATATCGGAGCGGTACCAAGAAAAATATCGATAGAGAACTCCACATCTCTATCCGGAGGTAAACTAACCAGCTCCTCAGGAAAAATATCAGCAAACTCCCGTACCACACGGATCTCAGAAACAGAACCAACCTCTAGGTTCAAATCCCGCACCGAAGCCAAAAACACTGGGCATCCCTTCTTCCACATCCTGTTCACTTCCAATACAGAAATCAGACTGGAGAGAACACCTCGTAATCCCTGAAATACAACTCTTTTTCCAGCCATAAGCAAACTCACTTGCTTCTTCAGACAGTCTATCTGGGCTTCATACTGACTCAACCAATCCATACCCAGAATTACATCATACGGTGAAATCGGCAACCGAATCAAACTTGATTTCCACTTCTTGCCAGCAATCTCGATCTCACACAAACAAAATTGCCGAGCAATCAAAGGATTCCCAGCCGGTAAAATCACAGACAAAGAAACCGGAAGTAAAAGAGAATCCAAACGTAAAGCCTCAAAACAGTGCTCGGACAGAAAAGAATGACTCGCTCCAGAGTCAAACAAAACACGACAGGGCCGATCAGAAATGTAAATCGTACCTATCACAACATCGGGAGCATCTCGAGCCTCCTACTGACTCAAGCTGTAAACTCGTGGCTGAACTGGAACAGGAGCTGAAGCAACGGAACTACTCTGCTCCCTCTGAACAGTAGGTGGTCTCCGTGGTGCAGAACTAGAACCACCACCTCTTCCAGCAAATTCCTCAGGGCGAGGAGGAATAGTCCTCGGTCTTCCTGCTGAACCGGCAGGTCTGACAAAGCCCTCCGATCGCTGATCAAATCCCATCTGCGGACACTCTGCAATCCGATGTCCTGACTGACCACATCGGAAGCACAGACCAGCCATCCTATAACATTGGCCGAAGTGTCGCCGTCCACAGTTTTGGCACACAGGTGTCGAACTGACTGATCCCGAACTCGTCGTACTGGTAACAGTACCAGACGATCCTCCGCTCCTTCTGGAATCTCCAGATCCAGAACCGAAAACAAATCTCCTCTTTCCGGAGGAACCACTGCCAGATGCCTCGCCTCCAAACCTCTTCCTACTCGCAGTCCACCGCTGCTGAGTAGCCATCAAGTCGTTCTCTATCAATCGAGCTCGCTCCACAAGCTCGGAGAAATCAGTAATCCGGAATGGTATCAGGGGCTGCCTCAAGGTATCTCGCATTCCCTTCAGAAATCTGTAACATCTCTCCGCAGAAGTGCTAACCAGCTGCGGAGCGTACCTGGCTAATGCAGTAAACTCAGCCTCGTACTGCATCACCGTCTTGCTCCCTTGAACAAGCCTCAGAAAATTCTCCTGCATCTGTTGTCGTGCAGAATGGGGAACAAACCAATCTCGGAATACCTCAATGAACTCTTCCCAAGTAATCAAAGAGTTCAGTCTGCCCTGAAATCTGGCTGTCTGCTGGCCGTCCCACCAGTGCTCAGCCTCTCCGTCTAACAGAAAAACTGCTAACGGTACCTTCCTGTCTGACGGACACTGCATCCCGTCAAAGGTCTTCTCCACTCTCCTCAGCCACTCTTCAGCAGCTCTGGGCTCAACAGCGCCCTCAAACCTCGGAGGTTTCAACCTCAAAAACAACTGCAAATGTCTATCCAGGTCATCAGATCTGACAGTAGAAGCTCTACTCTGAGTCTCGCTCATCATCTGAGCAACCAGCGAAGCAAACTGAGAAAGCGTATCAGCACCGACCACTGGGGCTGTACTCCCCACTGGTGCTGCCTGATCGGCACTCTGACCATCTGTCATGTCTGGGTATGGCTGATCCATACAGAAAAATCCAGAAAATCCGGAAAAACTATCACAAAACAACAAAAATAAAAAGCCAAACAAATCAAAATTACCCCCCAGACAGACTCACTGATCACTTCCTATAGCTCTGTTTCACAAAATTCTCAAATTCCAAAACCATTGCTCTGATACCAAAAAAAAAAGCTTGTCACGACCCGACCCGAGACGAGACGGATCCCGCCCGCGCTGGATCGCGAGGGAGCTGCACTAACCAGGATCTAGCTTTGAAATTTGATTCGGAACTGAATCTTCCAAATAATTAATTCACACAGACTAACAAACACAGAGCTACTATGTATCATCAAATGCAGCGGAACAAAACATCTATCCGATTTTATTTCCTCAAAACAATCATCTACAGAACAGTACATGGCTTTCGACAGAAAGAAAGACGGAACAGAAAAGCCATGACTGTACAAAAACCAAAAGTACAAAAGTACCTATACTGATCAGACTCTGAACTAATCCTGGACTTCCTTGCCTTTCCCAGAACCTGAAAACCACCAGAAAGCAAGGGTGAGCTCAACAGCTCAGTAAAGCAACAAACCTCCAATCAAAATCCTCAGAATCTCAAAACCAACACAGCAGACAAATTCGTACAGAATCGAAACAGATTCAGACAGATATCAAATCAACAAAACTGTACGGAAATGGAAGTTGTATCAAATCAGAAACATAACAGATCAGACACATCAGATCAACAGAATCAGAATCGTACAGATCATATCGGAATAGAACAAATCATATCAGAATCATATAGCAGATATCAGATATTTAATTAATAGCTAAATTCCCTGACACTGACTGAATCTCATAGGATCCAGGCCACTTATGCCTCCCTTTGTGCTCACGGCACCAAAACAGATCAGATCAGATGTGCTTATAGCACCAGAATACATATATAGTGCATATAGCACCTAAACAGATTGTTTCTTCGGATCCGGAACAGAATAGATATCAGATTTCATATTGAGCTCATTTCAGAATTCCCAGACACTAACTGAATCTCATAGGATCCAGGCCCCTTATAACTCCCTTTATATAGCATATACAGATAGCATATTAATTCAGAAGATTTCCGGACAAAACAGAAATTACTCAAAAATCGGGCAGCACAACAGCAGTATACAGAATTTACACAATTTTCCTGAAAATCAAAATTCACCAAATTCGCACAGAATATAGATATCAACATTTTAGAACATTTATTCTACTGCACAGATAATTTCCAAGTTCACAGAAAAATTCAGTCGACTAAAAACACAGTCGAATCAAAAATACCCGGACAAAAATCTTAAAAAAATAACCAAAATGTTCACACTCGGCACTTCAACAAAATACAGAAAGTTACGCGGTAGAAACTAAACCAGTCGGAAATTACGAACGAAAATCGCGAACAAAACTTAATTCCGGACAGATAATACCGCCAAACTCGACAGTTCTGAAAATTGAGAAAGTCGGATTGTGCCTTACCTTGCGTACAGCAATTTCCTCAACAGTCTCTTCGGACAAAAACAGCTCGGCGTCGCCCGAAAATCCACTTTTCCACTTTTTCCTTCGTTTTTCTCTCTCCTCAACTTTTTCTCTCTCTTCAAAAATATCTCATTTCTATATATATCCAGACTGATCGTCCTGGACGATCGAGCTTCGTACCGGACGATCCATGAAGAGAATTATTTCGTCCAGACGAAAATTGAACATCGTCCTCGGCGAAGGGCTCGCTGACTTATTTTCGTCCAGACGATCCTGATTTCGTCCAGACGAACCATACAGCCAAACATGATTTTCTCTGCACAACCTGTACCGATCGTCCCGGACGATCCGACTTCGTCCGGACGAACCTGGAGCAAAAACTGATATTACATATTGTCCACTTTGTCTTAAGGGCCTCGTGGTTTTATCATGTTAGTGTAACTTCCAAGTAGGTCACTCATTCCAGAAATGCTCTAGGATGAGCACGCGTAAATGCAGAGTTTCTTAATAAAATTTCAACCATTACCCCAAAAGGCACCTCGATGTTTAAGAGTTTAGTTTTCTTTTACTTAAGGGGTTCACAATCTCCCCCACCTAAATAATTGTCATCCTCATCAGCATCTTTATCCTATAATCATCCACCATGCATATAGGCTTCTAGAGGTGGCTCCTACAAGTTCAAGTGTTGGCTCCCATCATGTAGCACTTTGTGCTATATTGGGTTCAAGAAGTGGCTCCAATGGCATAACACTTTGTCTTGTATATTTGGCACTAAGTTCCGATCTTCCAACTGTGTATTCCTTTGATACCATTTGTAACAACCCCAAACTCTTAACTAGATAGATATTATCTACTTTGGCCTAAGGGCCTCACGATTTTGTCATATTGGTGCAACTTCGGAGTAGGTCACTCATCCCAAAATTGCTTTGGGATGAGCATGTTTAACTGTAAAGTTTCTTAACGAAATTCTAACTATTACACCAAAAGTCACATTGATGTTTAAGACTTTAGCTTTCTTTTACATAAGGGATTTCACACTACGTAATATACATATTTAGTATTATTTAGTCTGCCTCCACCAACTAACTCGAATGAAGCTCAAGCTAATCAGTTCATTAGTTTTTACATATTTTCAGGAAAATGAAATGATCCTATGATATGAGGCTCCGGACACTATGCATAATTTTCTTCCTATAATTTTAGTTTATTTAATAGTCATGATGTATTTATAGCGATGTAACTAGTCTTTTGAATCATAACTACTGTATACATGATATTTTAAGCTTGTAATAATTGTATATATTGATGAATAAAAATGCAATCATATTTCTTTCCAATATTGTTCATAAGAAATTGATAAGCTATATTTAAATGACTAAAATAGATATATACAATTCTTTCATTATAAATATCAGGACGTCACAACTAAGTATTATAAAATACATTCTCTACCGCCTCAAAATTTCTAGCACTTCTTAATTATGTAATTATTAATGTCTTATACATATAAAATTATGTATGTAATTAGCATCTAATAATTTATCCTTCACATCATATCATAATATCAATGCTTAAATCCATTAAATCCATCAAAATGGCCTGAAATGAAATGGAATAACCCACGGGCATATCCAAAAGGGAGGTCAACGATCTATGCATTAGAACCTAACAATTAATATAACAAAAAGGTAGAAGAGTTCTCTCAAATTCTCTCAACCCAAATAGACCCATAGTAATATGATATAAGTTAAGTGAAAACGGCTTATTTATCCTATATTGTCCCTAGCTTCAACATTTTTGAAAAGTTGCTTGTTTTTAAAACATTATTTTTTTATCTACTTTAAAAAAATAAATAAATAAAAGCACATAACATGCATGTCAAAATCAATTAAAATGTGCACTTAAGATTTAGGCTGCGTTTGGGACGGCTTTTTTATTGCTTTCTAAAACGGAGTTTTAGTACAAAAATAAAAAAATTTGTGCTAAAACTCCGTTTTAGAAAGCAATAAAAAAACCGTCCCAAAAGAACCCTTAGGCTTCGTTTGGGACGGCTTTTTTATTGCTTTCTAAAATGGAGTTTTAGTACAAAAGTAAAAAAATTTGTATTAAAACTCCGTTTTAGAAAGCAATAAAAAAGCTGTCCCAAACGAAGCCTTAGTTTTGGATAACTTTCTTCCTGCTTTCTAAAATAGCTTTTTAATACAAAATTTTTTAAAAATTTGTGTTCTAGAAAGCTACTTCAAATAATAGTAAAAAAGCTGTTCCAAATGAAACCTAAGCTTTTTAATTGGTAATGATTCCTATGAAAAATGATTATAGGAATTTTTTTAATCTTTTTTTAGTTTTCTATTATGACTAATAAAAATTAAAGATTGAAAATATAAGATTTCATTTGGAATAGCTTGTTTACTCTTCCTAAATCAGTTTGTTAGTACGAGAAAATTTCTTAAAAGTAGCGAAAAAATAGTAGCCATAAGCTATCCCAAACGAACCCTAAACTAAACATTTTAAGTGTTTGATTTAATTGCTACAAAAAAAAATTTCAATTCTATGAAAGCTAAGAGTTAATAGGGCATTTTTTCACATTTATATTTTTAAGGCAGCAATTAAACCTCTATTTGACTGTATTTTTGGAACAATTTTCAGAGGTGGAATAGAGATTTTATAATCAAAATATATGAGAGTGTGATACCTATTAAAAAAAATATTTTTCAGTGCAATTATTAATAAAATTAATTATAAAATTATTGTGAAAAAAAAAACCAATCATTCAACTTTTAAGGCATTTTACACACTACTTAATTATGTTTTACTGTGCCACACCACAACACTACACATCATGACACTGTCAAGCAAAACCTGAAATCAAAATCAAACACTATTTTGACAAATCAAACCAAACGAGATAGAGATTTTCGACTTTGTTTATTTTCTTAAGAAAAATATATAAGTTTTTTTATTGATAAATATAAAAAATGTGAACTTTAGTCCAAAAATGAAATGATACAAGAAAAAAAATATATTTATAACGCTTATGCTTATAGTGACAAATATTCATCAATTCTAAGAATAAATATGCATAGAGTGATCAGCAATATCTGGACGGGGTTAACGGGTGATCAGCAATGTCTGTGGCCTAGATCCGCAATCTTCATTGCACTTTGAAGAGTGCTGGTTTATCATCTGCCCAAATAATAGAGTGGACGTCATAATTTGTGAAATATGCATAGCGTGAATTCATGTTTGAAAATAATTGTTTTCTTTGAATTCATAAAAAGTGAGTATTTCAATCTCATAAAAGAGAAGCTGATCATTTTATAATAGAACATACACTCTCTTTCAAATAGAATATGTTCCATTGAAAAATGAGCGGCCGAGCTTACAATGGCTATTCCTTCAATATAAATAATTAAATATCCTCCAATTTGTTCTAAAGTCGGTGTAGATCAGGTTCCCAAATTTAGAACTACATTCCATAAAGATTTTTTATAATATTTTTTAGGTCATTTAGATTAATTATATAAAATTCAAACTCAAAACTTTTTAAATCGATAGACAAAACTCCCGATGAACGGATAAAAATGAGTTACATTGATTTTTTCTGCTTATAGAGTATTAATAAATAAATCAACCTATCAATTGGACCCAATTTTGACTTAAAAAAAAATCAAATTCAGATTAACTCATCAAATTTAAAATTATGATCTGTTCATTCAAGTAGACCCTCAAACCCTCTTTTGATTACAAAAATAGTTTATTTTATATTTTGTATTCCTTAAATTCTTTTGAATGTAATTACAATTATAGCGTACTGAAATATTCACGGCGGCGGAGAAATATAAATTTTAACACCTTAACTTTGTACGAAGAACCGCATGCAATCATATAAGAGAGAGTGTGTAGCATTCTTAAGAGATCGACACCAGAGTTTTTTTTATGTGAAAAACTCTTGAAAAGGGAGAAAAACAACAGGGCCTAATCCAATTTGAATGAATCTACTAGTTCTTTCAATCAATTACAAATGAGGCCGTTCCTTGGGGGAAAGGCATTGGTTTGATGTAGCAAATATACATCATACAAAGCACATTACATTGTGGAAAGTGGAAGAATTAATATTGACATGTTTGTTTAGTCAACAAGACCATAGTAGGTGAACGACAGAGGTCGGAAAGACCGTTGTCTGGCTATGGAGGTCGGAAGTGTAATATCAGTTTTTGCTCCAGGTTCGTCCGGACGAAGTCGGATCGTCCGGGACGATCGGTACAGGTTGTGCAGAAAATCAGTTTTGGTTGTATGATTCGTCGGGACGAAAATTGGATCGTCTGGACGAAAATTCTCCCGTGAACCCTTCGCCTGGGACGATAGGTCATTTTTCGTCTGGACGAAATTCCTCTCTTCATGGATCGTCCGGTACGAAGCTCGATCGTCCAGGACGATCAGTCTGGATATATATAGAAATGAGATATTTTGAAGAGAGAGAAAAAGCTGAGGAGAGAGAGAGAAAAACGAAGGAAAAAGTGGAAAAGCGGATTTTCGGACGACGACGCGGAGCCGTTTTCGTCCGAAGTGGCTGTTGAGGAAATTGCTGTGCTCGAGGTAAGGCACATTCCGCCTTTCTCAATTTTCAGAACCGTCGTGTTTGGCGGTATATTCTGTCCGGATTTCGTTTTCGTTAATGATTTTTGTCCGTATCTGTTGATTGGCTCAGTTTTTACCGCGTAACTTTTTGGATATCGTTGCCGTGCCGGGTGTGCACGTTTTGACTATATTTTGAAGATTTTCGTCCGGGTATTTTTGATTCGACTGTGTTTTTAGTCGACCAGATTTTTCTGTGAAATTGGAATTTATCTGTGCAGTAGAATAAATGTTCTGAAATGTTGATATCTGTATTCTGTGCGAATTCGGTAAATTTTCTTTTGCAGGAATTTTTGTGTAAATTCCGTATACTGCCGTTGTGCTGCCCGATTTTTTGGGTAATTTCTGAATTGTCCGTATTTGTTCTGAATTGAAATGCTATGTGTATAAGCTATAAAAAGGGAGTTATAAGGGGCCTGAATCCTATGAGATTCAGTTAGTGAAACGGGAAATCTGAAATGAGCTCAAATCTGAAATTCTGAAATCAGTTCTGTTCCGGATCCGATGAATTCTGTTTTTGGTGCTATAAGCACATCTGTTTTGGTGCCGTGAGCACAAAGGGAGACATAAGGGGCCTGGATCCTATGAGATTCAGTCAGTGTCTGGGAAGGGAGGCATAAGGGGCCGGAATCCATAGAGATTCCGTCAGTGTCAGGGCATTTAGCTATATGTATCTGTACTATTTTCTGTATCTGTTCTGTTCTGTACGAAATTGTGATTATGATATGATATGATCCGTACGATTCCGAATTTCTGATTCTGACTCTGTTGATTTGTTCCGTTCTGATACGATCTGTACGACTCTGATGTGATTTGATATCTGTCCGTAAGTTTTGATTTCCGATTCTGTTCCGATTTCTGATCTGATTTCTGTCCGATGAATTTGGTTTTGTTTTCTGAGAATTTAGATTGGTGGTTTGTTGCTTTGCTGAGCTGTTGAGCTCACCCTTGCTTTCTGGTGGTTTTCAGGTTCTGGGAAGGGCAAGGAAGTTCAGGACTAGGTTTCAGAGTCTGATCAGATTAGGTACTTTTGTACTTTTGATTTTTGTACAGTCATGGCTTTTCTGTTCTGTCTTTCTTTTTGTTGAAAGCCATGTACTGTTCTGTAGATGATTATTTTGAGGAAATGATAAGGTAGATGTTTTGTTCCGCTGCATTTGATGTTTTTAGTAGCTCTGTTGTTCTGTGTGCTTCTGTTGAGTTAAGAATTTGAAAGATCAGTTCAGTAACCTAATCCAAAGCCAGATCCTGGTTAAGAAAGGTCTCTCGTCGCGATCCGGCTCGGGCGGGATCCGTCCCCGTCGGGTCGGGTCGTGACAAGCTTTTTGTGGTATCAGAGCATTGGTTTTGGAAACAGGTTGAATTGTAAAACAGAGCTCTAGGAAGTGATCAGTGAGTCTGTCTGGGGGGTAATTTTGATTTGTTTGGCTTTTTATTTTGTTGTTTTTGTGATAGTTTTCCGGATTTTCTGGATTTTTCTGTATGGATCAGCCAGACCCAGACATGACAGATGGTCAGAGTGCCGATCAGGCAGCACCAGTGGGGAGTACAGCCCCAGTGGTCGGTGCTGATACGCTTTCACAGTTTGCTTCGCTGGTTGCTCAGATGATGAGCGAGACTCAGAGCAGAGCTTCGACTGTTAGATCTGAGGACATTGATCGACACCTGCAATTATTTTTGAGGTTGAAGCCTCCGAGGTTTGAGGGCGCTGTTGAGCCCAGAGCAGCCGAGGAGTGGCTGAGGAGATTGGAAAAGACTTTTGACGGGATGCAGTGTCCTGCAGACAGGAAAGTTCCGTTAGCTGTTTTTCTGTTGGACGGAGAGGCTGAGCACTGGTGGGATGGCCAGCAAGCAGCCAGATTTCAGGGCAGATTAAACTCTTTGATTACTTGGGAGGAGTTCACTGAGGTATTCAGAGATTGGTTTGTTCCCCCTTCTGCACGACAGCAGATGCAGGAGAGTTTTCTGAGACTTGTTCAGGGGAGCAAGACGGTGATGCAGTACGAGGCTGAGTTTACTGCATTAGCCAGGTACGCTCCGCAGCTGGTTAGCACGTCTACTGAGAGGTGCTACAGATTTCTGAGAGGCTTACGAGACACTTTGAGGCAGCCTCTGATACCGTTCCGGATTACTGATTTCTCTGAGCTTGTGGAGCGAGCTCGTCTGATTGAGAATGACATGACGGCTACTCAGCAGCGGTGGACTGCGAGTAGGAAGAGATTTGGAGGAGAGACATCTGGCAGTGGTTCCTCTGGGAAGAGGAGATTTGTTCCTGGATCTGGATCTGGAGATTCCAGAAAGAGCGGAGGATCGTCTGGTACTGCTACTAGTACGACTAGTTCTGGATCTGTCAGTACGGCACCTGTGTGCCAGAGTTGTGGACGGCGACACCATGGCCAGTGCTACAGGATAGCTGGTCTTTGTTTCAGATGTGGTCAGCCGGGACATAGGATTGCAGAATGTCCGCAGATGGGATTTGATCAGCGTTCTGAGCAGCGATCTGAGGGCTTTGTCAGACCTGTTGGTTCAGCAGCAGGAAGACCGAGGACTGTTCCTCCTCGCCCTGAGGGATTTGCTGGTAGAGGTGGTGGTTCTAGTTCTGCACCGCGGAGACCACCTACGATTCAGAGGGAGCAGAGTAGTTCTGTTGCTTCAGTTCCTGCTCCAGTTCAGCCACGAGTTTACAGTCTGAGTCAGCAGGAGGCTCGTGATGCTCCGGATGTTGTGACAGGTACGGTTTACATTTCTGATCAGCCCTGTCGTGTTTTTGTTTGACTCTGGAGCGAGTCATTCTTTTCTGTCCGAGCATTGTTTTGAGATTTTTACATTTGGATTCGATGGTTTTTTACCGGTTTCTTTGTCTGTGATTTTACCGGCTGGGAATCCATTGATTGCTCGACAGTTTTGTTTGTGTGAGATCGAGATTTCTGGCAAGAAGTGGAAATCGAGTTTGATTCGATTGCCGATTTCTTCGTATGATGTGATTCTAGGCATGGATTGGCTGAGTCAGTATGAGGCTCAGATTGACTGTCTGAAGAAGCAAGTGAGTTTGCTTGTGGCTGGAGAGAGAGTTGTATTTCAGGATTACGAGGTGTTCTCTCCAGTCTGGTTTCTGTGTTGGAGGTGAGCAGGATGTGGAAGAAAGGATGTCCGGTATTTTTAGCTTCGGTGCGGGATCTGAACCTGGAGGTTGGTTCTGTTTCTGAGATCCCTGTGGTACGGGAATTTGCCGATGTTTTTCCTGAGGAGTTGGTTGGTTTACCTCCGGATAGAGATGTGGAGTTCTCTATCGATGTTTTTCCGGGTACAGCTCCTATATCGAAAGCTCCGTACAGGATGGCACCGAAAGAACTTTCTGAGCTGAACCTTCAACTTCAGGAGTTGGTTGACAGAGGTTTTGTACGTCCTAGTGTTTCGCCCTGGGGGAGCACCTGTTCTGTTTGTGAAGAAGAAGGACGGTACCACTCCGTATGTGTATTGATTACAGAGATTTGAACAAGGTCACGATCAAGAACAAGTATCCTTTGCCTCGGATTGACGACTTGTTTGATCAGCTTTCCGGATCTTCGGTATTTTCGAAGATTGATTTGAGATCCGGATATTATCAGGTGAAGGTGAAGGAAGCTGATGTGGTGAAGACTGCTTTCAGTACTCGGTACGGGCACTACGAGTTTTTGGTTATGCCTTTTGGGGTAACCAACGCGCCTGCTATTTTCATGGATCTGATGAACCGAGTATTCAGGGAATATTTGGATCAGTTTGTGATCGTCTTCATTGACGATATTCTGGTATATTCTGCATCTGAGGATGAGCATGCCAGACATTTGAGGATTGTGTTGGAGACTTTGAGGAGGCATCAGCTGTATGCCAAGTTCTCTAAGTGTGAATTCTGGCTGAAGAGCATTTCTTTTCTGGGGCATGTGATTAGCGGAAAAGGCATTTCTGTAGATCCCCAGAAGATTCAGGCAGTTGCTGATTGGCCAAGGCCGACTACGGTATTTGAGGTACGTAGTTTCTTGGGCATGGGCCGGGTATTATAGGAAGTTTGTGAAAGGATTTTCACAGATTTCGACTCCTCTGACGAGACTGACTCAGAAGTCAGTACCTTTTGTTTGGACACCGGAGTGTGAAGCTAGTTTTCAGAGATTGAAAGAGTGTTTGACTTCAGCTCCAGTGTTGGCACTTCCGTCAGGTACGGAGGGTTTCCAGGTGTTCAGTGATGCTTCACTGAAAGGATTGGGTTGTGTTCTGATGCAGCATGGTCAGGTAATTGCTTATGCTTCGAGACAGTTAAAACCACATGAGAAGAATTACCCGACACATGATTTGGAGTTAGCTGCAGTAGTTTTTGCTTTGAAGATTTGGCGTCATTACTTGTATGGCGTCAGGTGTGAGATCTTTACTGATCATAAGAGCCTGAAGTATATTTTTACTCAGAAGGATCTGAATCTGAGACAGAGGAGGTGGCTCGAGTTGATCAAGGACTACGATTTGACTATTCAGTATCAGCCTGGGAAGGCGAATGTGGTAGCGGACGCTCTGAGCAGAAAGTCTTCTGGATTCTCAGGTATTCAGCTTACCTGTGATGACTTTCTGATTCGTGATTTGGAGAGAGATTTTGCAGTTGGAGGTGGTTTCCTCCAATGATTTGGAGTTGGCTCAGATGAGTATTCGGTCTACTTTGGAAGCACGGATTCAAGAAGCCCAGAAGTCAGATTCTGATTATTCGAAGTTGATAGCTCAGATTGGATCTGGTAAGACTCCTGAACTTCGAATTTCTGATTCTGGTGTTATTTTCTGTAAGAACAGGTTGTGGGTACCTGTGTTTGGAGACTTGAGGCAGGAGATTCTGTACGAATCTCATCATTCAGGCTACACTGTTCATCCAGGCAGTGGTAAGATGTACGCTGATATGAAGCTTTTGTTTTGGTGGCCTGGGATGAAGAAGGATGTGGCAGAGTTTTGTGTCGAGATGCGAAGCCTGTCAGTTGGTGAAGGCAGAGCATCAGCGACCAGGTGGACTGTTGCAGTCGTTGCCTATCCCTGAGTGGAAATGGGAGGAGGTAACGATGGATTTTGCGATGGGTTTTCCTCGATCACGACAAGGACATGATGCCATTTGGGTGGTTGTAGATCGATTGACGAAGTCAGCCCATTTTCTTCCGATCAGACAGACGGATTCAGTTGATCGCTTGGCACAGATTTATGTGAAGGAAATAGTCAGATTGCACGGTGTGCCTCGTGTGATCGTATCTGATCGAGATGGACGCTTTACTTCCAGACTTTGGAAAGGCATTCAGCAAGGCTTGGGTACGAAACTGCATTTCAGTACAGCCTTTCATCCTCAGACCGACGGACAGTCTGAGAGGACGATTCAGGTACTGGAAGATCTGTTGAGGCTTTGTGTTCTGGACTTTAGCGGAAGTTGGGAGGATCATATTCCGCTGATTGAGTTTGCCTATAACAACAGTTTTCAGTCCAGTATCGGTATGGCACCGTACGAGGCTTTGTATGGCAGGAAGTGTCGTACTCCTTTGACTCTGACGGAGGTCGGAGATAGACAGGCTTTGGGGGCCACTTTTGCTGATGAAACTGCTCAGAAGATCAATTTGATAAGAGAAAGATTGAAAGCCGCTCAAGATCGTCAGCAGAAGTATTACAATCAGAAGCACAGATTTGTTGAATTTCAGGTCGGTGACTTTGTGTATGTCAAAGTCAGCCCGATGAAAGGTGTGAGCAGATTTGGTCAGGTAAGCAAGCTTAGTCCAAGGTATGTTGGACCATTTGAGATTTTGGAAAGAATTGGAAAATCTGCTTATCGTCTATTGCTTTCTGATTCTATGCCTGACGTGCATAATGTGTTTCACGTATCCACTTTGAGGAAGTGGGTTTCAGACTCTGGGAAGAAGTTGTCAGCTGATGAGGTGGAGATTCAGGAGAATCTGGCGTACAAGGAAGAGCCAGAGCTTATTTTGGCGTACGACGTCCGAAAGTTAAGGAATAAAGAGATTCCGATGGTTAAAGTTCAGTGGAAGCACCGGACTGCACGGGAAGCAACTTGGGAGAAGGAATCTGATATGAGACGGTCGTACCCGTACTTGTTTTGACTGAGTTTGGATTGGATAATGTCGAGGACGACATTTTTTTTTAAGTTGGGGAGATTGTAATATCAGTTTTTGCTCCAGGTTCGTCCGGACGAAGTCGGATCGTCCGGGACGATCGGTACAGGTTGTGCAGAAAATCAGTTTTGGTTGTATGATTCGTCGGGACGAAAATTGGATCGTCTGGACGAAAATTCTCCCGTGAACCCTTCGCCTGGGACGATAGGTCATTTTTCGTCTGGACGAAATTCCTCTCTTCATGGATCGTCCGGTACGAAGCTCGATCGTCCAGGACGATCAGTCTGGATATATATAGAAATGAGATATTTTGAAGAGAGAGAAAAAGCTGAGGAGAGAGAAAAACGAAGGAAAAAGTGGAAAAGCGGATTTTCGGACGACGCGGAGCCGTTTTCGTCCGAAGTGGCTGTTGAGGAAATTGCTGTGCTCGAGGTAAGGCACATTCCGCCTTTCTCAATTTTCAGAACCGTCGTGTTTGGCGGTATATTCTGTCCGGATTTCGTTTTCGTTAATGATTTTTGTCCGTATCTGTTGATTGGCTCAGTTTTTACCGCGTAACTTTTTGGATATCGTTGCCGTGCCGGGTGTGCACGTTTTGACTATATTTTGAAGATTTTTTCGTCCGGGTATTTTTGATTCGACTGTGTTTTTAGTCGACCAGATTTTTCTGTGAAATTGGAATTTATCTGTGCAGTAGAATAAATGTTCTGAAATGTTGATATCTGTATTCTGTGCGAATTCGGTAAATTTTCTTTGCAGGAATTTTTGTGTAAATTCCGTATACTGCCGTTGTGCTGCCCGATTTTTTGGGTAATTTCTGAATTGTCCGTATTTGTTCTGAATTGAAATGCTATGTGTATAAGCTATAAAAAGGGAGTTATAAGGGGCCTGAATCCTATGAGATTCAGTTAGTGAAACGGGAAATCTGAAATGAGCTCAAATCTGAAATTCTGAAATCAGTTCTGTTCCGGATCCGATGAATTCTGTTTTGGTGCTATAAGCACATCTGTTTTGGTGCCGTGAGCACAAAGGGAGACATAAGGGGCCTGGATCCTATGAGATTCAGTCAGTGTCTGGGAAGGGAGGCATAAGGGGCCGGAATCCATAGAGATTCCGTCAGTGTCAGGGCATTTAGCTATATGTATCTGTACTATTTTCTGTATCTGTTCTGTTCTGTACGAAATTGTGATTATGATATGATATGATCCGTACGATTCCGAATTTCTGATTCTGACTCTGTTGATTTGTTCCGTTCTGATACGATCTGTACGACTCTGATGTGATTTGATATCTGTCCGTAAGTTTTGATTTCCGATTCTGTTCCGATTTCTGATCTGATTTCTGTCCGATGAATTTGGTTTTGTTTTCTGAGAATTTAGATTGGTGGTTTGTTGCTTTGCTGAGCTGTTGAGCTCACCCTTGCTTTCTGGTGGTTTTCAGGTTCTGGGAAGGGCAAGGAAGTTCAGGACTAGGTTTCAGAGTCTGATCAGATTAGGTACTTTTGTACTTTTGATTTTTGTACAGTCATGGCTTTTCTGTTCTGTCTTTCTTTTTGTTGAAAGCCATGTACTGTTCTGTAGATGATTATTTTGAGGAAATGATAAGGTAGATGTTTTGTTCCGCTGCATTTGATGTTTTTAGTAGCTCTGTTGTTCTGTGTGCTTCTGTTGAGTTAAGAATTTGAAAGATCAGTTCAGTAACCTAATCCAAAGCCAGATCCTGGTTAAGAAAGGTCTCTCGTCGCGATCCGGCTCGGGCGGGATCCGTCCCCGTCGGGTCGGGTCGTGACAGGAAGTACCGTAATCTGTCGGCGCAGAGGTTGGAAGTCCGATGTCAGACAGAAGTTCAATGATGCACTGAAGTCCAACATCAAACAGAAGTCCGACGAAAGTTTGGCGACGGACAGAAGCCCCGCAACTAGCGGAATCCAATGTCGGGTAAAAATCCGGCGACGTGCGGAAGTCCGGCTTCGAGTAGAAGTCTAACAAAAGTCTGGCGATGGATGAAAGTCCAGCATCGGATAGAAATCCGACGTAAGTTTAGCGATTTACAGAAGTTTGGCATCGAGTAGAAGTACGACGAAAATCTAGCGATGAACGAAAGTTCAACGACCGGTAGAAGTCCGATAAAAGTCTAACGACATGTGAAAATTCAACGTAGTCAATGGCCGGGAGGTGGTCGAGGAGAAATCTAATGGAAAGAGAACTCTTTCTTCTCTTCATTATATTCATTTTCTTATTGTTTTGGCCTCCTTCCTCCTTGGCTCCATTATCATGAAAAATGAAATGTCTATTTATAATTTTCAAATAGTAGCATGTTGACTAAATAGGAGGAAGATCAATGGGCTAATGTTGAATCCCTTAATCGTGGATTGTTTAATGGACATTTGAATATCTTAATGATATTATAATTTTATGATCTTGAGCTCATTGGATGCGTCTCGACGAGACGCTCGATTCGACTATAAGCATGTCACATTTAAAAACTGTTTGATAATCCAAATTATGAATTGAACCTTTCAAATGCACTTTTGATCCTTGATTTGAATTCATTTGGACTCAAATTGTATCGAATTACGTGTTGTCATGATTGTCTTTTCGAGACGATCAGTTCGCCTATAAATTTGCTAAAATTGGAGTTCATATAACCTCCGATTTAATTTTTGAAATTTCTAACTTAATTTTCCTTGAGATTCTTGCCCGATCAAGATATTTTTATTATTATTATATATCAATAATCTTCTAAATTTTGATCAATTATTCTAAAATCTATCGCTAATAAGTTATAAATTTTTTAAACCAAAATAAATCAACAGGTCAAAGTAGACTCATTTTGTATTGCTAGCATGTTCCAGGAAATACAAAAAGTTTATGATGTAACCAGGCTCTTTAATCTGGTCTAAAATGATGACTAACACCTCCGCATACTGAACTAATAAGGATTTTCTTTATTCCATCATTCCATGGCTAGAACAAGTCTTACGAGTAAGTGAGTGCAAAAGGGAGCATGGAAAGATATGCATCCTCATCAATTCAAGTAAAGACTACACATCTGCCTCCTAACAATGAAAGGCCATGGCTAGGCGTATCAGACTTCCAAGTCCTCTATTTTACCATGATCCTAATATTGGAGTAGATGTAAAGTGCGTGTGCTCTGGAATCATACAGTGTTGCTGCCATTGACGAAAGCTTCCAGATCCAAAACCAGCTTCAACGAGTTGCCCATGGCCGCCATCAATTTCCATTGATTCACCATCTGCTCCATCCTCCATTACCTCTTCTACTATCCCATTTTCAGAGGATGAAACTTCCAGTCCTGAAGCAGAATGATGAGAAGGAACCCAGGGAATAAGAGCTAGACGGTTAATAGAAGATGATTGCTGTTCTTCAACAAAGTCTTCCTCCACCAAGTTCTGATATCCAGGCCAGAAGGAAGGATCTGCAATAAATTTTAATAATCACATCTATCAGGAAAAGGATGCCATACTGGCTAACATTACAAATAAGAAAAGCTAGCTTTTTGTAAAGTAAAGCATTTGTTAGACAAATAGAACTTCAGGAAAAAAGCAATCTTTGGAAGCTTTTTATATGGTTGATAGTACTAATAATTTGTTTGAGCCACTCTGATACTATATTGTGTGATTGAAGAAGAGATTCCATTGGAGCCATCGCCTAACCACTAAGCTATGAAGACCCCAATAGCTCATAGTTTTATGTATATTTGTATTTAAATTTCCTTCTGCTAATTACACTAACATTGTTTCCATATATTTCCTCAAAAGATGCATATCTACATTATTATTGTCAAGAATGCAATTTTAGTTGTATAATAGGAGAAATTATTAGGTGCGGAGCCCATAAGTAGAGATAAGTCCGAACACGTGGATATTTAATCGGATTTATTTTTTACTTCATATATTTAATGTGTCCGCGAAACTTTAAGCCTAGCGCAGCAAAAGCGCATCCAAAGCACAGGTAAAACCCAATCAAAAAGTGCAACAAAAGATCAGTCAAAGCGCAACTAAAGCACATGTAAAACGTAGATAAAGCGCACAAAAAAGTGCAACCAAAGTGTATCCCACGTGTCAAATTTTAAGTGAATATCCGGCCGTATCTCTATGTCCGGACTCCACACCTATTAATTTCTTGTAAAATAGAAACATAGAAACATTATAAGTTATAAATTTCAACAACTTATCATTATTTAAAACTTGCAAAAGAATATTCACGATCTTTATTACATAAGAGTGCAGTGAAGATAGATAGCCTACTCACAAACAAAGAATGGCAATAGCATAAATCACAACAAGTTGATATGAAGAAGGCTTGGGAGATACTTTACCCTTCAGACCACTTATCAGTTCTGGATTCATCGTCAATGAAGGAACAAAATTGGAATGGAGAGGCTTATATAAAACAAGTGCTCTCTCTTCGTTCACTGTGGGAGGGAAAACTTCCTCCTTCATAACTGACGCCATATCTGGCACTGCATCACCCATATCCCCTTTTAAAAGTTGGGGTTCAAGCACTGAGCGTCCAATTGGATCACGCTCTTCCATAATTGGAGGCAGTTCAGCGTCCTGAATAACAAAAACAAACAGTTTAAAAACCAACTTTAAGGACCTTCTGATGCAACAAGCTGCACCAGAAGCAGCAAAACAGGTTTGTTCCAGGTACAGAGGAGTTTAGAAAGTCGCTACAAAAAGAAGGGCAACAGCTAGTAACTCAGATCCGTTTAAGTGCTGTTTCTACAATTAAAGGGACGGGTTTAGAACACAGAATACATGAGCTTTCTGATATTCAACATAAGAGAAATGGGCTCTCGTTAATAAAGTGGGAAACAGAAAGCGAAGGCAAGTTTTAGAACAGTGTTACATAAGATGAGGCCTGAGCTATTAAATCAACATAAAATCAGACTAATATAATTGCAGACGAAAACTCATAGATTAAAAAAGTTAATCGAACCAGCATAGAATTGTTATATGGCAATTGCAGAATGAAATTCCCAAATTCACTACATCGCACAATCAAACCAAAGTAAATCAATCAAGTAGCTCGTACTGCTAAAAACCAGAGATTATTCATGATCTGAAAAAGAACAGCCAACAAGTAGATCTCATCTGTGTATAAAAAAAAAAAAAGCAAACAAATAAAACAATATAAAAATTTTCTTACATAAAAAACAGTTTATTATAAGGAAACCAATGAAATTAACAAAAGTAGATCAAAATTTTTTTTCCAACAAGTTATTTCGTAAGTCTTCTACGTAGCACCACAGCATACTTTACATAAAAATCTCCCAAATACACTCAGTCCAGAAGCGAAAATACTCAATTTAGGTTTATGAAAAGCCCGATCTCAGCTCTGTGTTTTTTTTTTTTTTAACATTTGAGCCAATTAAGGCAAATTCACACACAAATCACATTACGACATCTTGATTGATAGATCAAAGTGAGCTGCGTAGCTCTGTGTTTCAAAAAGCAAACAAAGAAAATACAACAGAATTATTCTTAAAGAGAAATATCATCAGAAAACGTAGAAGATTGGCTTACCAGCCTCCTAATCTTCAAAGCCGGAGCAGAGAATGACAAATCAGAGAAATCGTCAAAAACCTCGTCAACCCCCTTCCTCTTCATCTTTCCCGTCACAAAGCTCGCCATCTCTAACAAAACTACCCTTAACCGTCGACAATCGAACTCCAACTCGGAGTCTAACTCAGCCCAAAAGCCAAGCTCACCTCTCTTCCTTGCTCCTCAACTATACTCTCGCCTCCGCTTCTGAATTAGGTTAATTACAAGTTCAGAGGAGAAGGACGAAAATAAAGAAATCCGAAGAGGCCGATTTGCTCCTCAGATCTCTCTCGACGTCTCTAGAACTCCACGTTCTCTGTTTGTTTCCGTATTAAAAAAGGAAACGACATTGTGATATACATAAATACCCCTATAGGCTTGAAGCTCGTGTCCTCTGTAGTACGACGGAATTTTGTCCTCTAAGGTAATTTCGACTGCAATCAGAAGATGGTGTGGACACGTGGAAGAGTGGATCTTGTGGTCTTGTCGAAATCCTCGCGGGAAGATAGTTCTGGAAACCTCCAGGAGAATAATATAATTATAATTTAATTAAAATTTAGTTTTATATTAACAAACAAATTAAAGAGAGAATAGTTTTCAACGTGATTAAATATGGTTTAGTTCAAAAATTCTTTAAAATTAATTTAGCTGTTCAAAATAAAAAATAACCAGCGGTATCAAGAGTTTGTTCGTGATAACTTCATTATAGGTTTTTGTTGTGTTTTTTAAAATCATAAGGGCAATTTTATTTTATTTTTTTAATTATTTTCTTACTGATTTTTTTTAAATTGTGTTATGAAGTTATTATTTACATCAATTTTAAAAAAAAATTACATTCCATCTAACAAAACCCACATTTACAAAAAAAAAAAAAAAAAAAAAAAACAACTATCTCAAATAGAGGTGTCAAGATGAGTTAATGGGTCAACAGGTCAGTTTCAAATAAACGTTACCAGAATCTAATCAACTCAAACATGACGTGTTTAATAAACATATCAAAATATTGAACCTAAATCTGCCCCATTAGCAGCCTTAACATAATATGATAGTCTGTTTTAATTAAAAATATATATTTTTATTAACTTATTAATCATTGATTTCAAGTTAATTGGTAAAAAAATGTTATATCAATAAAAAAAAAAGTTAAGAAAAAAAAATTAAACGGATCATTTTCAAGCTGGTAGGTCAACCCAAACTCTTAGCTGTTTAATAAACAAATTGAATGCATGATCCAAATAAAGCTCATTTATTAAACGGATCAATCTAAATTCATATTTTTTAGGTCAGGTTCAGGTCGAGTTTGTCATTTATTGACATCCCTAATCCTAAACGGATCCTATTTATTAGATCAACTTTGTGAAAATCATTATTACAAATATTATTACAGAATAGATTGATTTTAATTATTTTTTGATATTTTGTGATTATTTAATTGCATTTTTTTTTATTTCTAATTGATGATTGTTATTTTTTGTCCTTGAATGATTGTTTCTCTTACATTGCAAATCCTTGGTGTTTTATAATATGATTTTCAAATGCATTTACCATTGTTTTGAAAATCGGACCAACACCGTGAACCGATCTAACAACGAACCAGTCAAAACCAGTTTGAACCGCCGGTTCAACCGGCCCCATATCTTAAGAACCGGCCAATTCAACTAATAATATATTTAAATATTTTAATTTAATATAAAATATTTAATTAAATATTAAATTAATTTAAATATCATATATTTATTTAACATTATAATTCCAAAAGTTTAATTGTATTATATATTAAATATTAAATTAAATATAAATAATTTTTCTCACATTATGCCATAATATCATATAAGCTCTTAACCCATGGGTACAAGAAAAAGTATATAAAAAATACAACATAAAACTCCTAAGTGATGTGAGAGTAAACAACTAATAGTTTTTTGTTTCAACTTTCAACAATGTGGGCATTAAACTTATTTGAATGAAAATTTGTTGGAAAAAGCTTGTACAATATTCAAATAAAAAATCATCATAATAATTTTTAAACTTTTTAAATTTATAATTAATTATATATTTATAATTATTCAAATAAACAAATTATTTATAATTTTAAAGTTCTAAAACTTTTTCTAAATGTAAAATTAAATGCTAGAAAAATTAAAAATCTTAAAAAAATATTGTTTGATTTTTTAAATATAGTTTTATAATGTAAAATTTATATATAATTTATAAATATAAATTATGCTTAAATAAATAACATACAACAATTATTTATATCAAATTTATATATTTATATATAAATTAAATTTTTATTAAATATAAATTAAAATTGAAGATCAAAGATGTTTATATTTAAATTTAAATTTAGTAATTATTTATATTTAAATATATAACATAAATATAATAATTATTTATATTAAGTTTAAAATTATGTAATATATTATATATGTATGAATTTTATTTATTTTTTAGTCTCAAATTTTTTAGGATTATAAAATTTTTAAGATTAAATTGTCATTATTATTATGTTAATTTTATTACTTTTAATAATATTATTATTTATTACTTCATTCGGTTCGGCCCCAGTTCGACTAGTCGAATCGGTCGAACCATGAACTTCTCCTTCTTCCAATTCGTTGTCCGTTGTCCGGTCCGATTTTCACAACCTTGACATTTACTGTAATCAGTTCAAACATGAAGAATGATAGAAATGATGAATACTTACATGTCATTATTTACCATAATCAGTAGGTTGCTTAACACAATTCACATTCTTTTGGATCAAGCAAGGCTGAGTGAAATGAGATTTATTGGATGCAATACTCTTTTTTATTTTGTCGTCAATCAGGTAAGTTTGGGTCTTCCAAGAATAGATATATTAGTCAAGGGTTTAAGGGCTATTTGATTGGCTAAAAAAAGGATTATAATGTAAAAGGAATACAATGTAAAAATGAAATTTTGAAATTATTTGGATGAGTGTAAAACAAATACAAGTGAATGTTTTTTTTTAATTTTATTTGAAGAAAATGAATATAGTGCAAAGTCTCAATATGATGGTTGGCAATGGTGGTTGGCGATAGGTGGTGGCTGCCGCTAATGGTGGTGGTCGACGGTGACGACGGTTTCAAGCGACTATGGGTGGTAGCCGGTAGGTGCTAGTGACTCACGTTGGGTGGTGGCGAACGTTGGTGGAGGTCAATTAAGCTTGCTTGCTGTGTAAACAGTTCTCGCTCAAAATTAGGTGAGTTTAGTTTATCACACCATATTTTGACACTCATTCAATCAATCTGAAATATAACAAAGAAGAATCTGGAGAGATATCTCTTACTAACATTCATCCTAAAATACTTCTATCATGATCAAGTGAGTGAAAATAGCGTATTCAGACTGTCTCAACTAGGGGTGTAAACGAGTCGAGTATTTACCTTATCAAGCATGGCTCGTTTAATCCTTATTGAGCTCGAACTCGAGTTTGATTAGTGGGCTTGAGATCGACTCGTTTAGAAAATATCAAGCTCGAGCATATTTGAGAAGCACCAATGCATTTGTTGCATATTATTATATATAGAAATAATATTATAAATATTATATATAAATATAAATATTATATATATATATATATATATATATATATATATATATATATATATATATATATATAATCGAGTAGGGTTGAGCTCGAACTCGAGCTCGTTTATCATACGAGCTCAATTGTAGGCTCGAGCTCGAGCTCGATAAGCTTGGCTCACGAGCTCGTTAACGAGTCGAGTTCGAGCCGGCTCACGAGCCAGCTCGGCTGACTTACACCCCTAATCTCAACACATCAAGCTTTTAAAGTCTCAATATTATATTTCACTAATTCATAACTTGAATCAATATTTCATAACTGGAAGCATATTTAAAACGCATCAAATAAAATACAAATTTTATTAAACTTTCAAATATCATTTAAATACTCAAAAAGTCTGACTGTACAACTTCTTACTCTGGCTTATATATATGCACATCCAAAACATATGTACACTTGTTGCGTCTTGGAATATTCATGGCGGTAGAGAAATATATAGTTTAATGTCTTAGCATTGTATGAAGATCTAGTACACAAGCAGATAAGAGAGAGAGTAAACCGTTCATAAGAGACACTAGAGTTTTTATGTGAAAACCCCTGAAAAGAGGTAAAATCACAGGGTGTGGCCCAGTTTGAATGAATTCACTAGTATTTGTAGTCGTTTACAAATGAGGCCCTTCCTTAGGAGAAGGCCTTGGCTTGAAGTCACAAATGAACGACATATAGAGTGCATTACATGGTGGGAATTACAACAATCAACATAGACATGTTTGTTTGGTCGGTAGGACCATAGTTGATAGGATAGAGGTCGGAAAGATTGTAGTCAGCAGGAGACATGAAAGATCATTGTCTGGCGATGTAGGTCGGAAGAACCGTAGTATGCAGAAGACTGAGGTCAGAAAGAATGTTGTCTGGCGATGTAGGTCGAAAATACTGTAGTAGGCGACAAAGGTCAGAAGGACCATAGTCGGCATGAGACAAGGGTTAGAAAGAACATTGTCTGGCTAGAGATCGGGATCAGAAAGAACATTGTAGTAGGGCGGTACTCCAGTAGAACTCTTGGCATCCTGTGGTGGCCCGACAGAAGTCTGGGCCTCAGGTGGTGGTCCAGTAGAAGTCTGGGCCTCGGGTGGTGGTTCGACAGAAGTCCGAGCCTTAAGTGGTGGTCAGGCATAATTCAAGGCCTAAAGTGGTTCTCCAACGGAAGTGAGGGCCTCAAGTGGTGGTCCGACGGAAGTCCGGGCATCAAGTGGTGGTTCGATAAAAGTTTGGGCGTCAGGTAGTGGTCCGGGAGAAGTCTAGGCGTCAGGTGATGGTCTGGTAGAAGTCCGGGCCTCAACTGGTGGCATGGTAGAGCATAGGGCCTCAAGTGGTGGTCCGCGAGGAAGGACGGGCCTCAGGTGGTGGTCCGGCGGAAGCTTGGGCCTCAAGTGGTGGTCCGACAAAGTCCGGGTGTCAGTTCGTGGCCAGGTGGAGCACAGGGACTCAAGTTGGGGTCTAGTGAAAGTTTGGGCGTTATGTGGTGGTCTGGCGGAAGTTCATGCCTCAAGTGGTGGTCCAGCAGAAGTCCGGGCCTTAAGTGGTGGTCCGGCTAGGATGAGGGCGTCAAGTGGTGGTCCAACAAAGGTGAAGGCCTCAAGTGGTGGTCCGGCGGAGCAACAACGTCAGACAATGGTCTTACGGAACTCAGGCGGTGGTCGAGGAGGAGCGAAAAGGCAAGAGCAATCTCTGGTCTCTCTCTTGCTCTCTTGCTTGGAGCTCTTTCCCTTAGAAAGGAGGGATCTATTTATAAATTTTTGGAGTGGCATGGCCCGTAAATAGGTGAGAGATCAAGGGCAAATTGGGAGTGGTTGGATGGACGGCCGATATTGAATCCCTTGATTGTGAATCATTTGTTAGACATTTGAAGGTCTTAATAATGTCGGAATTCGACGATCTTGGGTGCGTTGGATTCGTCTTGTTGAGCCGCTGGATTCGATTATAAACATGTAATGTTTGGAACCGTTTGGTAATTCAAATTGTGGTTCGAAACTTACAATAGTGCTTCGGGTCCTTTATTTGGATTCATTTGGGCTCGGATTGAATCGAATTTGGTGTCGTTGGGTTTGTATTTCCGAGACGCTCAATTTGATTGTAAGTTTGCTAAAATCGAAGTTCGGATGGTTCCAATTTTAATTTTGGAAGTTTCCAACTTGATTTTGCATTGAGATTCATGCCAGATTAAGATACTTTTTTTATGACATATCAACACTGTTTACAAGCTTTGAACTAAAAAACTTCTTCAAGTTAACAAAAATCACCCACCAAAGTTATGCTAAATGAGTAGAGATAAAAAAATAACTTCATAATAAAATAAGATTGCAAATCACAAGTGATGAGAGGAGGAGTTTGGGCGCTGCTACAGTGCAGGAAGAGCTCACATCTACAAGGTACAGTAAAGAGGAGGTTCGAGCTAGGTTCCAGCTGGGAGGAAGACTTTCAACTCTTTCAGCAGACGAAGTGGAGCGCTGCTGGCATTCGGTTCCAACAGGTAGGAGTTTGGGTGCTTTGGCTTACAGACACTATACGAAAATCATCAATTATCGGTGGTATGTTCCCACAATTAAATTAAGTTTTCCGGTGGTTTTAAAATTTTCCTACGGTTTTGCATTTCAGAAACCACCGGAATAAACCGCGTAGGAAATGAATTCCGACGGCCAATTTCCGGCTGTCAAAAGTTCCGACGGTATTCTGGCGACTAAACAGCTCGTAAATTCCGGCGGGCAAACCACTGACTACCGCCGGTTAATTACAAGCGGCATACCGGCCGTTGAAAATGCCGCAATATCCGGCGGCCAAGAGACCAGTGTCTGTTTTAGATAGAGATGAAGAGATTAGGTGTAGGTAAATAAATTATCAAAGGAATCGATTGCTGGATTTCCCGTTTCTATTAAAAACAATGTGGAGTGGGTGGCTGCATCATTTTTCATCTAGAAAAACCAAGGACAACAACTTAGTGATCATCTGTCATCTTCTCAGTGTATTGATGAAATCCTCAATGTGCTCTCTCTCTCTTTGATGCTCAGTATATTCAGCTCTTTGATGCTCAGTACAATCTTTAAACTATGTGCATTTGCTCGTCTCTTTGTCGTTTAATTCCTAATTGTTTTTAACTTTTTATGTGTTGTTGTTGGGTGTCATTAATTATTATCTCAATAACTGGTATCAACATCTAGAAGATACAAATAGAGCATTAAAGCTTCTTCTACCTTTCAAAGGATTATGGCGGCCTTATGTTATTGATCAAGAGGAGTGAGTGTTGATGGACATATAAGTACTACAAGTGTCAGGAATTATTTTTATCCCTGACATGTTAATATCATCTTCAACATTCTTAACAAAATGGTCATCGCAAGCATGCATGATGAAGGCACTATCAAACGTATTGGAGGAACACTCTGTCATCAATAAAGAACATTTTATGTGCAAGTTCTTTAATCTTAGGGCGTTTGAATGAGCCTTTGAAGGCTTTTACTTATTCTAGAAATATAAAATCACTTCATCTTCTATGTTGAATGTTGATAAGAGGAGCATGCTCCTAAATAAAAGTAATCATTGAGGTAAAGCCAGATAAGTCTTGGAACAAACACCAACGTATATAACACAACAAAAGCAAATCCTAAAGTTACTCCGTTGTTGTTGGCACTATGAAAAGCCTTAATATATGAACAAGATTGTCACGAACAAGGACAAATGCCAAAGACACTATAGGAAAATCTTGTATTCCCGTCAAGGTGGATATAAATACACCAGTAAAAGCGGCGAACCAACAGGCGTATATTTCGTCAGTACCTTAACGGCGGCATTTCCGGCGGTAATTGTCCTGCGAAACCATCCGGCTGATTATTTGCCGGTCTTTACAGCAGGAAGTTTCCGCCGGAAATTCCGGCGGAAAAAAAATCGGAATTCCTTCCAGGAAAACGACATCTTGGTCACGTTTTTTTGTCGGTATTTCCGGCATATTTTTTTCGACGGAAAACAGTTTCCGACATATGAATTACTGTCATACAACTTTTCACCGGAAATTCGCCGGAAACTGGATATTTTACCCGCGGAATTTAATCTTTACCGACAGATTTTGTCTGCCGGCAATGTCTGATTTTCCAGTAGTGAGAAGAAATGTTGATGTTAGTATAAAGATACACTGATTCTTAGTACTGACAGTAAAATATAATCATAGATGTTAGGCTCAAGAGCTTCTTTTCATTTTTCTTCTCACAAAATATTGATTACAAATTAATCAATTGATTATGAAAAAGTATTTCTTATTGATGATGAACTTCTAAGCATTGCAGCCATTGATGGAATGATAGATAAAACTATAAATAACACAATTTGGAAGTTGAATAAGTTGAACTGATTCCTGGTCTAATAAGAGGAATTTGATTTCCATAGGTTAGTTTGCTGTCAAAGGATGGAACATCACATTCAATATCAACATGTGGAAGGTTTAACAAAAAATAGGTCAATATAGGAGTCAAAGCCCTCATTTCTACTTCGAGATTTGTGTAATATTATATATTAATGATAGTAATCTCATGCAAAAATCGACATAAAATATGAAGATTAGTTCCATTACAGAGATTGCAAAAGATGTAAATGTAGATGAAGTGTAGTCCTCTGGATGAGAGATTTTCAGAGTTTTTCAGAGTCATAAAACAATTAAACAAGCTCTCCAAGTATAAATCATGATGACATATAATGTTCTTCAATCCACTATAAATTCTCTGCGTTGGAAATGAAGCTATTAAGGGTTAGCATTTATAAGCTTAAGCATGACACTTTGTTATACATCTTAAGGATTAATCCGCTTTTCCTTTGCAATTTGAAATTTGGCAGTTCTTATTCATGCGAAATCGCATTCAAGGAGCAAATTAACAAAAGTGCAATCATACTCTATAATTCTCATCATCAACTATTGATACACGCCCAAAAATTATCTTGATCGGCACGAATCTCGAAGCAAAATCAAGTTGGAAACTTTCGAAATTAAAATCAGGAGCATCTGAACTCCGATTTCAGCAAACTTACAGTCGAATTGAGCATCTCGGAAATACGAACCCAACGACACCAAATTCGACCCAATCTGAGCCCAAATCGGTCCAAATCAACAACCCAAAGCGCTGTTGGAAGGTTCGAACCACAATTTGGATTACCAAATGGTTTTCAAACATAACAAGCTTATATTCAAATCGAACGGCTTGACGAGACGAATCCAACGAGCCCAATATCACTGAATTCCGACATCACTAAAACATTCAAATGTCCATCAAACTGTTAATGATCAAGGGATTCAAGATCAACCGTCCATCCAACCACTCCCAACTTACCATTGATCCTCCATCTATTTACAGGCAATGTCATTCCCAAAAACTATAAATAGAGCTCCCTCTCCTCTTGAAAAGGGACCCCTGAGCCTAAGGAAAAAAGAGAGAGATCGGAGATCGCTCTTGCTTCCTAGCCTCTTCGACCAATGCCGGAGTTCCGACGAACCATCGCTGCTCTACCAACGCCGGACGTCCACCGGACCACCGCCGAACACCGTCGCTCCGCCGGACCACCACCTGACGCCCTGTGCAGCTGTGCTTCGCTGGACCACCGCCTAACTCCGTTGCTCCGCCGAACAACCACCTGACGCCCTGTGGTCCGCCGGACCACCGCCTAACCCTCTGTACTCCGCCGGACCACCGCCTAATGTCGTTGCTCCGCTGGACCACCACCTGACGTCCTGTGCTCCGCCGAACCACCGCCTAACGTCGTTGCTCCACAGGACCACCACCTGACGCCCTCTGCTCCGTTGGACCACCGCCTAACGCAGTTGCTCCACAAGACCACCACTTGAGGCCTTCACTTTTTTCGTACAACGCCCTGGTATTGTGCACCCGAACGATGTGTATATGAGTGCCCCAACACTGCATAGTTTACTTGGCGAAAATATATATAGAGAACAGGTGGCTCTGTTAGACAAACTGGAGACAGAGCGTTGAGCATTGCAATGCTCCTAATTGGCATTGCAGCATTGATGTCAGGTGGATAGTTTTTCTTAAGGGTGGCCTCCCTTAGTGTATGCATGTGTGTGTATCTCTTTGTTTGTTATTGTGTAAGAAAGGTTTAAGAGAGAAGGGAAACAAGGATATAGTGAAAGAGAATAGAAAATCTATATCAATTCTCTCATATTTTGATAGTGGATTTCTTGGTGTGGTGTGGCTCCTTAGTTTTTTTTTCGGATTTTTTCCATGTTAAATGCTGGCATTCTTTACTTTTCATTGCATATTTTCTTATTTGTTTTATTGCATGGTTTACTTTCACCCCCAACATTTTGTTATTATTTTCTACAACAAAATTTAAGCACAATTTCATAAAAATAGAAAAAATAAATAATAACAGTGACAAAAAAATATCGGAAACCTTAGTTATATACTTCATGTTTTTTACCCCTAATTTAGCTTAGGCAATAAACCTTTTTTTTTCCATAATATGACGTGAAATAATAAAATAAAATAATTAATATAATGATAATTATTATTTTAAAATAAAAATATGTATTTCATCTTAACACAGCAGCTGTCCTAGAGGAAAAATTATTAGGTCAGGTAATCTGATATAGCTCTACGTCCAGTAGCCAATAATATGTCGCCACATGCTCTTACTCTTTACCGCGCGGCCCGACGATCCGACTCGGATCGGAATCCGAGATTACTATGTTCGTGTATTGCTCGGTTTTTGCTCGGTATTACTCGGTATTGATAGGTATTACTTGACAATAACGAGAAATACCGCTCTGTGAAGACCAATACCGAGCAATACTGAGTAATACCTAAAAGAATTCGGTATTGCTCGGTTTTGGTCTTCACATAATGTTATTTTTCGTTTTTGTCGTTTTTGTCGAGCAAAATCGACCAATACCTAGCAATACGCAAACTCCCAGGTCCGTTCCGGGTCGGGTTGTTGGACGCGCGGTAAATAATGAGAACACGTGGCGCCTGTTTACTTATTGCTCACCGAATATAAAGCTACGTCAGTTTACCGAACCAAATAAGAATATTCAGAGAGTATAAAAGTGCCCAAATGCATTGGTATGAACAAGAATATAAGATTGAGGAGTTCAAAATCGGCATAAAACTTCGTCACCTTCAGCATCACTCGAAAATTTTGTCGCAGAAGCAGAAGAAATATAAATATTAAAAGATCATGCAAAAAACAGTTAAATTGAATCGACGTCTTCACCGAGGTCAGCGAAGAGTTTTCTGAAAGCCGGAAGCCCGAGACGGAAGAATCTCCGGTCATCACCGGCAAGCCGGTCTAGAATCCACTGGAAGAAAACCGGCTCGCAGGGCAAAAGGAGGCCGCCGGCGGGCTGCTGTCCGCCGAAGTCCTCCTCCGCCTTCTCTAGGAGACCCGCGATCACCGGTAAGTTGAAATACCTCGCCGGCATCTCGAACCGCCGCCGCTCAAAACCCACATAAACGCCGGCGTAGCCTGTTTGCGCATCCTTTCCCCAGGGGAGGCAGCCGCTGCTGAAGATCCCACGTTCCAGCATCGTCAAATTGTGCTTCGCGATTTAGTTGGCGCCAAAAGCATCTTGATTTTAGCTTTTAAAGATATAATAAATGGGGAATTACAAAATAAATTATGAGATATTCTTATCAAAATTTTGATTTGATTGGAAAATTAATTTTTATTTTACACTTATTTCAAAATAAATCAACAATTTAAAAATATACTCTAATTTAATTTAGATCACATTATTCTCACTCATTTATTTTATATTTTGAATTGCATTATTCTTAATTTTATTCAACTTTTTACAATGAAATAATTTATATAATATTCTAATTAAAATTTTGATGAGAAAGAATCTTAAAATTTTTAAATTTTTCTTAAATTGTTATATTATATAACTAATCAAAATTAAATTAATTTTAAAATAAATTTAATAATTTTGAGATAAATATTCTTTTTTTAATGATAAGTGTTAGGGTGTAGAATTGAGAATTCTCTACTTTTGTCCATTTTTTATGATCATAGGATATATGAGAATTTTTTTATTAGGAAGTTAGAAATTGAAGGAGGATTGCACTAGTGAGATGTATGAGCTAGTTTGCTATTAAAATGACAGCACAAAATTTTTTGCCTCTTATTATGAGATTGATTTTTTTTCCTACTAATACATGGCATTTATAATATATTATAATAAATAATTATAAATTTCAGCTCTTTCCCAATGAGAAGAGAAGTAAATTTTGGGCATATATTAGAAAGTAATAGAATTGATGTTATTAAGTATTTGACTCTTAATTAGACATAATAGAGAAAAAAGATTTTAAGGAACCACTGGATATTGAGTGTTATTTATTCTTTGTCTGGGAACTTGATAGCTTGCCATTAAATTTTTTTATTTTTTATTTTCATTATTTTTAAATAAAAATTTTCAATTCTAGAATGATACATTTAATTTTAATAAATTTTTAAAAGACCCATACCAATAGCTTGCCAACTTAATTGAGCCGATTCAAATTTGATTTATTGGCACTATTTTTTTTTTTGTAACATTAAAAAATTTTTAAGTTTGGATATATTTGTCATTATTCTTTGTATTGATTCCAACTAAAGTTATCTACTCTCATAAGGGATAAAATATTATGTGCGGTCACCGGACGACGTTCAGAGGCGAATTAGGATGCGACATATCATTTTTTTGTTGTGTACCAGTGTTGCTTACCGGGTGGTGTGGCGCATCCTGATTCGCCTCTAGACCATCCGGTGCCCGCACATAATAATTTCTCTTCATAAGGTAGGAAATATATTTCAAATTGTGCATTGATTTTACCCAACATAAGAAAAACTATCTAGGAAAGTAGCACATAGTATCTTTTTTTCGGGGCAACTTGAGCGATTCGATTATGGCTCTTGCCGAATGAATGAGTTTCGTCAACCAATGAGCCACAGCTCAAGCCGCACTTAAACCTAGTATCATTTGGTTGTTTGGATGAATTCAAACACATAATAATAAAACGTTCACAACAACCTTTTTTTCACTTCAACTCTATATATTACATAGTGAATGAGTGAGATTATTAGGTGCGGAGTGCGGAAGGGGAGAATCGTCCGCACAAGCCTTATTCCGCGCTAGGTACCAGCACTCGGTACCGTTGGGTACCGCTAGGTATCCATATTTGTGCAAACGATGCACACTCCGCACCTAATAATTTTTCCAAAGTAAGAGATAATTATTAATAAGTAAACTCTCCTTTGCTTATACTATATGTTATCCCAAATGCTCATTCCTCCCTCTTTTATCTCTAAGAATATCCATTCTTCATTCATTTATATATAAACTTTATAGGAAAAATCAGAGAGTAAGGAGTAGGAGAAAGCACAAATTATGTATTATTTTCTTTGAAAGAAAGTAAGAGAGAACCTCTGCTTTTGCTTTGGGAATTTTTTTATTTAGGATTATAGAGTGATGAAAAGTGGGATTTAGGTTTATATATTTATTTTAATCAAGTCAGCTCATGAAATGACAATCCCCACATCATCAAGCTTGAACTCGAGCTTATTTAGGTTTCGTTTTGGGAATGCTTTTTTATTGCTTCTTAAAACATCAATCTAGTGCAAAAATGTTACTAGAAAGCTGCTTTAAGAAGCAATAAGAAGGTGGTCACAAATGAAGTCTTAATATAAATTATAAATTTAGCTTGAGTTCGAGCTCACAGCTCGAAGAAATTGGCTCGTGAGTTCGTTGAAGAGTCGACTCACATACACTCTTACTCAGACCTCCAACACATATGTTATCAATATTGCTCATTTTATTCTAACAATTTCAAATTTTTATAAACAACAAATTATAATGATATGAGATAAACAACCACTTTACGACATTTTACATTTTTACAATAAGATAAAATCAATTTCTCTTTTTAAAATACAAAAAAAAAAATCGCATGTTTAGAAGTTTGTTTTTATCTTTTTAAATAACACGTGTGATTTCTTAATTTAATGGATATTTCCAGGCAAGCAAGGCTTGTTCAAGCAAAATTTGGCCCCTGAAGGAGTTCAATGTGCAAGCCCAGGTCTCACCAGTGCTGAGTTGGTCAATTCGAGCTCAAACTAGTGCCAATTGGAATTAGTTTGAAGATAAATCTATTCTATATATCCTATTACATCTTGAAGAAGTAATGCCAGTTCAACTAAAACAAAATGCTCCAAAATTTGTGCTATCAGAAGGACATTTTTTTTAACTAGTCTAGATTAAGTGCCCATCAATGTTAAACTCGGCAAAAAATTGTCATAATATTAGGCTTCGTTTGAGGATTTATTATTTTGTGCGGATCATGGATGCCGTTCGGAGGCAAATCATAGCTCGTCATGTACCGGTGCTCGGTACCTTTGCATGTGTACCTTACTGTAATTTTAATTCTACTTCTGTGTTTAGCATTTTCCATGATCATTCATTAAAGATTTGTAAAAACTTCATGCTCTTATTAGGGTTTCTGTTTCGATCATTATCTTATTAATCCGCTCTTATATCTTCTCTTATCAAATAACTTCTAAAATAATATTCTATGAGAGTTCTACTTTATTTGGAATAACTTTTTTACTGTTTTCTAAGTACAAAAATTTATAGCTCAAAAAATTTTGTATTAAAAAATTACTTTAAAAATAGTAAAAAAAATTGTCCTAAACGAAGCCTTCATATATTTTTTTTTTATAACATTTTTTATGGAAATATTAAAATGAATAGTTTAGTACATAAAGAATGCATCAATGTATATGAGAATTCCATACGAGTTATATGCAACAATAAAATTATTGATTTGCAAATTTATTTTGCAGAAATGAATGGGTCATAGGAGTCAGATGTTGTGTTGTAATAAAGTTGTACATGTATGAACTAAGAAATGAGATTCTTCGTCTTAGGGATGAATGAAAATTCTGCGTACAAATAGTCAATAGAGAAACACATAATTTTTTACTTGGAAAATCCTGAAAATGGAAAAAAATTACGGGTTCTAACATAGTTAAAATAATTCCACTAATATTTGAAGGAGTTACGAATATCTTCATTTTCCTAACTCAATCAAAGGGAATACAATATGTTGAAGATTTCTCTAAACTTCAGACAAACATAAATTTGGTAAAGAGATCTGATAACGTTCAACGAGCAGATGGAAGTCCAACAATGATTGGTCGTTTGAAAGAAATCTGGTGACGGTTTGTGGTCTGAAAGAAATTAGACGACAGTTGGTGGTGCTGGCTAGAGAAATGCAAGTGAGCTCACTAGCCTTTCCATCTTTTTCTCCTCTCTCCATATGAAGAATGAGAACCTATTTATAGTTTTTTTGGAGTAGCATGGCTTGTAAATGCGGAGAAGATCAATAATGGCATATTCGGAGTATTCAATCAGACGGTTGATAGTGATTCCCTTGATTATGGAGCATTTATGTGTCTTAATGATGTCGGAATTTAAGTGATATTGAGCTTGTTGGATTCATTTCTTTGACCCGCTCGATTCTATTATAAGAATGTCATAGCTGATGATCATTTGGTCCTTCAATTAATGCATTGAATCTTCTTCCAAGTATGCTTTAGATTTTTGATTTGGACCCACTTGGACTCAAATTAGATCTATTTTGATGTCGTTGGGCTCATCTCTTTGAGATATTCAATTTCACTATAAATTTGTTAAAATCAAAGTTTGGATTGTCCTAATTTTAATTTTTGAAGTTTTGAATTTGTATATACCTCAAGATTCGTGCCTAATCAATGAAATTTTTGATGATGTATCAATAATTATGTGCAAATATATTTAAATAATTTTATTCTTTTTTTTTTTATGTATAGTTGTGTACAATCGTAAAAATTATGAAATAGATATTGTACAGATTTGTGTATAGCTCTAGAATTTAAACTACTTTTATTTTTGTGTTATACATAATTATTTATTATTTACAACCTAAAAATTTTATTTGAAAATTATGCACAACTATGTGTAGTAATTCCAAGTTTTTTTTTTATTTAATATTATGCATAACTTTATATAACATTGGACAACAAATAACAAGCATTTTACATATTGTTTTGCAAAACTATATAAGCAATTTTTTTTATTGTTTGTGTTGCATATTTACCAAATTATATCATTTTTAGCACAACACAGGTTTCATTTGGGATGACTTTTTTACTGCTTCTTAAAGCAACTTTGTAGTACAAAAAATTAAATTCTTATATAAAAACCTGCTTTAAGAAACAGTAAAAAAATCGTCCCAAATGAAACATAATCTATAAACGGTCGACCGTAGGCAGAATATATTCACAACTGATTTTATAAATGCACTTTTCTAACTTAAAATACTATTAATATTTGTGGCCTGAAAATTCTTACACCGATATTCTCTATAGAACTACTGAGAGAGAGATTTTTTATTTTTTTTTTAAAGAAACTTTAACCAAAGCTTTGCAAATGACTTAGGCTTCGTTTGGGACGGTTTTTTTATTGCTTTTTAAAACAGAATTTTAGTACAAAAATAAAAAAATTTATACTAAAACTACGTCTAAAAAGCAATAAAAAAGCCGTCCCAAACGAAGCCTTATTAGGTTAGCAATGATTCCAAGCCTTTGGACATTATTTTTAATTAGAAAATAAATATAAAAATCCATCTGTATACAGCAATAATGTGCGTCTAAGTTGACGTCTAGACAGTAACATACAACATTACAAATAACTAACAAGACAAGAATATTTAAAAAGAAATACAAAAAATCTTTTCAACGTTATCTTTTTTTTTTTTTTTTTAATTATTTTATTATTTGTTTTTTTTTTTTTATCGAAATATAAAACGGTAAGCATTAGAGTTATCAAAATGGGTTAATGAATTGGGTTCGGGTTTAACCCAAATTAAATCAGATCAATCCGAACTTGGCTCCTTTAATAAACGGGTGAAAAAGTTATATCTGAACCCGACCTGCTAGCAACCTAAACCCAACTTGATAACCTATTTTAATTAAAAAATATTTTTATTAACTTATTAATCATAAATTTTAGATTAATTGATAAAAAATGTTAAACATGTTATTTTTCAGATCAAAATCGGATTGTCGGGCTAAACGAACCTAACCACTTTATTAATGAGACCCGAACCTGATGAGAACAATAGAGAGAGGGTGAAGCACCGGGACGGTGAAGGTAGAGAAGAACTGAGTTAAAGAATGTATCATAATACCAATGGATTTTAGTACAGAGATATATATAGCCTAAACTACAAGTATAACCGTAAATACATGGATAATGGTAAATAATGCCGATTATATCCTGTTATTATCCTCCCTCAAATTAATCATTCGTTGGTGCGAATGGTTAATTTGTGTCGAAGATCATTGAACCGTGAGATCGAGAATGGTTTGGTGAAGATGTCGGCGACTTGATCTTGTGAAGAGACATGCTCGAGGTTGATGTTGCCGGTGTGGAGCTGTTGACGAATAAAGTGGTAGTCAATCTCAATGTGTTTGGTGCGCCCATGAAACACCGGGTTCTTTGCGATTGCCATAGCCGATGTGTTGTCGCAATGAACGGTCGTGGGTGACGGCTGGTGGAGATCTAGTTCGTTGGCGAGACGACGAAGCCAGATCACGTCGGAGACGGCAGCGGAGAGAGACCGGTACTCGGCTTCAGTTGAAGATTTTGCCACAGTAACCTGCTTTTTAACGGTCCAAGAGATGAGATTTGGTCCAAGAAATGTGCAGAATCCTGAGATGGATTTTCGATCGGATACGTCGGAGGCCCAGTCAGCATCGGAGTAGGTTCGTAGATCGAGCGGTCCATGTGTGATCGGTAGCCCGTAGGATAGGGTGCCTTTGATGTAACGAAGAAGACGCTTTAGAGCTTTGAAGTCTTGAACTGTCGGTGCTTGCATATGTTGACAGATGTGATTTGCGGCGAAGGCAATGTCCGGCCTAGTGATGGTGAGGTATTGAATAGATCCAGCCAATCTGCGGTAGAAAGTGGGATCGGGATAGGGTAGCTGATCCGGTTCATGGTATTTAGCCGTCGGCGTGATCGGAGTTGGAGCAGATTTGCAGTCTTTGTATCCTGCATCATTGAGAATTTTAGCAGCATAGTGTGCTTGTGATAAAAAATAGCCTTGTGTGGAGCGAGTTACCTGGATGCCGAGGAACAGCGAGATTTGGCCGAGTTGTTTGAGTGCGAATTGAGAGTGTAATTGATCGAGAAGAGAACGAATAGCGGCTTCATTGTTTCCTGTCACCAAAAAATCATCAACATAGATTAGAATGTATATGTGAATGTTTTTAGAAGAGTAAAGGAGAAGGGAGGGGTCGGAGCGACTAAACCGGAATCCTTGTTGTTGGAGAAAGGCGGTGAGTTTGTTGAACCATTGCCGAGGAGCTTGTTTGAGGCCGTAAAGGGATTTCTGAAGTTTGCAAACCGCCTGGGGTTGAGTTTGATTGATGAAGCCCGGCGGTTGTCTCATATAGATGTCCTCTTGAAGATCGCCGTGAAGGAAAGCGTTGGAGACGTCCAATTGACAAACCGGCCAGTTTCGGTGAAGCGAGAGTGCTAGTAGTAGGCGAATGGTGGGCATCTTAGCGACCGGGCTGAAAGTTTCGTTGTAATTGATTCCAAACTTCTGGGCGTAGCCAAGAGCGACCAAACGAGCTTTATAGCGATCTACTTGTCCGTTAGGAAAGAGTTTGACCTTATAAGTCCATTTACAACCTAGGATGGGCTTGTCCGCTGGTTGAGGAACGAGAATCCACGTGGATTGCTGGTTAAGTGCATCGACTTTCTGTTGCATTGCTGTCCGCCAATGAGGTGTTTTGAGTGCTTGAGTGTAGGTGGAGGGAATGTCATGAGTGGTAGTATGAGCTAGAAGATTCAAGATCTGCTTAGGTTTATGAATGCCAGATTTCAATCGAGTTTGCATGGGGTGGCCGTTGGTAGGTATGGGTATGGGTGGAATTTGAGAGCTAGGAGAGGCGTTGTTTGGCGTAGGGAGATCAAAAGAAGAGTTTGGAGTGGTAAGAGAGGCTTCGGGTGTGTGGATAGGAGTGTTGTGTGTAGTAGCAGTGGGTAAATTTGTAGAGAGAATGGAGGACGGTGTCAGGAGAAGCGGGGGAGTGTTGGTGGGAGAATTCGGTCGATCAGCCAGAGTAGGTGCAGCCGAGGATTTAAGAGGATAGATGTTCTCATAGAATATGACGTGACGAGAGAGGTAAGTGCGGTTAGTGGAAGTGTTATGACAAAGATAGCCTTTGTGTTGAGGTGAGTAGCCAATGAATATGCAAGGATTGGATCGCGGAGCTAATTTGTCTTGAGAATAGGGTCGTAGCCAGGGATAGCACAGGCAACCAAACGAGCGAAGATGAGTGTAGGAAGGTGTATTGCCGGTGAGAAGTTGAAAGGGGATTTGATGTGAGACGGATTGAGAAGGCAATAGATTGATTAGGTAATGAGCAGTGGAAAGCGCAGAAGACCAAAATTTGGATGGAAGACCGGATTCAAGGAGGAGAGCACGGGTCAAGTCAAGAAGATGGCGGTGTCTACGTTCGGCCAAGCCATTTTGTTCCGGGGTATGAGGACAAGTGAGCTGCTGTGCGATTCCGGAGTCTTGAAGATAGTTGCGAATCGCGTGACTCGTATATTCTCCGCCATTGTCGGACCGAATGGCTTTGGGAGTAGTCTTGTATTGAGTTTTGATTAAGGTGCAAAATCTTTTAAGCATATTTAAGGTCTCGTCCTTGGTGTGCAGAAAGTAGAGCCAAGAGTATTTAGAGTAATCGTCTATGAAGATGAGATAGTAGCGGTGACCAGTGAGAGACGACTGCGGGGAAGGACCCCAGACATCGGTGTGAATGAGGTCGAAAGGAGCATTCGAAAGAGTGATTCTTTTATTAAAATGTAATTTGTGGCTTTTAGCCCGGTTACAAGAATCACAAACAAAGGAGCGATGTACATTATGAATTTCCGGAAACAAGCGCGAGAGAAGAAGTTGAGTGTCTTTGTTTGGGTGTCCGAGACGAGAGTGCCAATTAGTAGAAGTAGTGTTGGTGACCGCAAGAGCCATGGTGTTGTCGACCGGAGCAGCACTGATGTGGTATAGCCCGTCACGAAGTCGTCCATGAAGCAGAGGACGGTGGTCCCGAGAGTCCTTAATGACAAAGCCGTTAGTATCAAACGAAATAGTAATCATATTATCGGAGGTGAGCTTTGAAACTGATAAAAGATTATGTGTAAGGGAAGGAACATGCAGCAGATTGTTAAGTCGTAACTTACGAGCGGTATCCGGCAAGGGAAGAAGACCTTGACCGGTACTATTGAAGGGAATGGTATTACCGTTAGCTGTGGTCACCGAGTCCGAACCGTTGTAGGGAGTTTGGTAGTAGAGGTTGTTGGCATCTGGCGTCAGGTGGGACGAGGCTCCGGAGTCGAGAATCCAATCTTGACTGACTGGAGCCGCTGGGTTTGCAAAGAGAGCCCGTGGCGGACGAGTGTCCGTCGGAGCGTACTTCGGGTTGTGACGGTGCCAGCAATTGAGGGCGATATGCCCGGGTTTGCCACAGATTTGGCAGAGCGGTCTGGAAGATGGTTGCGTTGTGGAGGTTACGGAAACCGGTGTGAAAGACTGCTGATTCTTGGGTTTCGTCGAACGTTTGTTGTTATTGTTGTGATTTCGGAAGCGAGAGGAGTTAGACGGGGCCGCGCAAAGGGCAGAGGGGTTACCATTGCCAACTGATTCTTGAAATGCTTCTTGCTGTATATGAATCTCTTCGTTGCAGAGAAGAGCGTAGAAGGTGTCAAGATCAATTGGTTGAAGAGAATTGCGTATCGTTGATTTGAACGAGTTGAATGTTGGAGGAAGACCGTTAAGAATGTGGAGCATGACATCTTCCGATTCGATTTTGGAACCTGAGGCAGTGATGTTATCCACGAGCTGCTTGATGCGGGTAAGGTATTGTTGAACGGTTTGATCTTTCATCTGTGTGCGGTAGAGCTCGTTCTTGAGCTGGATCACCCGCGAGCGGCTTGTTGGTTGAAGACGGCGCTCAAGAACCGACCACGCCTCTTGAGCTGTGGTTGACGTGATTATGTACGGAAGAATGGCTTGGGAAACGGTGGAGAACAACGTTGAAAGAAGGTTGTTATCTACAAGAAGCCATTGAGCGTATTCAGTGGATGCGACATCGGACGGCGGCTGAACCGTGCCAAGCAGGTGGCCGGCGAAGCCATTGGCTTGAAATTGCTGTAGCAGCTGTATCCTCCAGATGGGATAGTTGTCCGTCGTAAGTTGATGTGGAGCAAGATTCTTGATGTTAGAAACAAGAAACTTGAGGTTAGGAGGTATGCTGGCCGTGAGATAGGTGGTGCCGGTTTGGGTGGAGGAGGTGGAAATCAATGGGGAAGACGGTGAGGGATCCATGGATCTTGATCTTGCTAAGAGACTCTTGATACCATGAGAACAATAGAGAGAGGGTGAAGCACCGGGACGGTGAAGGTAGAGAAGAACTGAGTTAAAGAATGTATCATAATACCAATGGATTTTAGTACAGAGATATATATAGCCTAAACTACAAGTATAACCGTAAATACATGGATAATGGTAAATAATGCCGATTATATCCTGTTATTACCTGACCCATTCATTAAACATATCAATTTGAACCTAATACATTAGGTTACTTAGCGTGATTGCATGAAATTAAGTCATTAATAAGATCATTAGAATCCACTTTACAAATATATTTGATGTTTAAGATTCACCCTTTTAGCCGAGTTCGAGTCACTCGTAGCTCAAGCTTGAGCATAATTTTAAAGTCTACTTATTTATTATAAAAATAATAATTTTAATTCAAGCAATTATTTTCATAGTATGATAAAAAGAATAAATAAATAGTAGGGAAATAATTTAAAAAAAAAAATCACTTGTTATAAAAAAGTGATATAATTTTGAAATATTTCTGAATAAATAATAACGATTGCAATAAAATATATTACTATTTGTTGTATGGTAATATATTGTTACGTATTAATTGTAAGGAGTGGAGATATAAAATAGTGATGAATCAACGCTATAATATTTATGCAATTTTGAGGCGAAAATTTCTTCACAAAATGTAAAAACAGGCACGAATTAAAACGTGTGAATAAAATTTCGCCGCAATTTTTTTTTTTTTTTTTTTTAATTTCGCCGCTAATCAATTGCGATTGAAGCTCTCTTATCATATTATTTAATGGAGAAATTTACAAATATTACAAAATTTATAAGTTTTTATTGTTACAAAATAAACATATTACAAAAAATTTATAGTTATATTATAAAATTTTAAAGCTGATGTAGAAAGCATCATCCTAGTATAAATTTTTTATGAAAACAATGAAAAAATAATGATCAAATAAAAATTGTGGTTGCAATTCGAAAAGAAAACCTATAATAAAATTGTCCCTAACAGAGAGACAGGCTTCATTATAAGAAGCAGTAGGAAAGCCGTAGGTTTCGTTTTGAATAATTTTCTCACTATTTTTTAAAGAAGCTTTTGAGTACAAAAATTTAGAAATAAAAAAAAAATTGTAATTAAAAAGCAAATTTAAAAAATAGGAAAAAAAAATTTCTCCTTTAGTGTTGCATGTATTTCTATAAGAAAAATTGTTGCATGTATTTCTATAAGAAAAATTGAATCATAGATGTGTAAATAAGTAAGAATTCAATATTCAGAAAATTTTGATGAGAATATTCTTATAAAATTTTGATAAATAGGTATTTTAATATTCTCACATTATTTTAAGATAAATATATTATAAAAGCTAATTATATATATATATGCACACACACACAATCAGAAGGATTTTTTTTTTACAGCAGATATTTGGGGCGGTTTAAAAACCGCTATCAAATCTTTCTTTTCGCAACGGTTTAGACCGATGCTATTTGTTGCGGTTTTAACGGATGCAAATAGTACCGATTTTGACAGCTGCCAAAATTGAAGCCGACACCTAGAAATATCTAAATTTTAAATAAATACTTTATTATAACCTTCACAACATAGTATATTTGAATAAAAAAAATTATTTTTCAATATAAAATTTAAAAATTTTAAAAAATTTATTATCAAATAGAATTATGTTGTTTTTTAATGAAAAATAAAATAATATTTTACTCTATTTTCTTTGAAATTAGTTTTACAACTTCAAAATTGTATGAATAATTTTTAAAATTTTCATTGTTTTTTACGAACGTTCCTCTTTTATTTTAAGAGTGAAAAAGATTTAATAAATCAAAACATAATATTTAAATATAATTTATAAATTTTTTACTTTTTTATATAGTTTTTTTTTAAATATTATTTTATTTAATATTATTTAAACATTCAATTTTAAATATTAGTTAAATATTATTTTAAATATACAATTTTATTGAAATCTCTCTTTTCTTCTTTCTCTTCCCCATGTGCCTCTCCATCCACATATCTCTATTGCTCTCATTTCTATCTCTCATCATTTTTCTTCTCTCCTCATCCTCTATCAATCATTTTTCTCTTCTATTTCAACTAAATACGTCAAATAATTTGATATATTCAGAACTCGTCAAATTATTTGGTACATTTAACACTGTGTCAAATAGTTTGACAAGTTTACTATTTTCTTAATTTTTTAATAATCATATTTCTTTGACTTAATTATATGTTAAATACATACCTATTTAAAATTCCTCCCCTTATATATAAGTGCCTAATCTTTCATTCTCGGGTTCGAAAGCCCTAGCCATTGGCCTTTTTTCAAATTTTCGGCTCGGATCGCATCTCCGAGAACACCTAGCTACCCCAGCCGGCGTTGCTCTCATGATCGCTGTGCTGCCCTTCACAGCGAGAGCCGTGAGGTTCATTGCTTGTAAAGGCTATTTGATCAGACTCGCAGCATCATTCGCGGTTGCACGAAGTAGATCTACCCTAGACGGAGCTCCACGGTGTCGGGGACCACCGTGATGATGGCGGGTAAGCGATTAGTTGATCCCGATTTTTTGGATGATAAAGCTTATTCGAAGACTTGATGTGATGCTCTTTCTAGTGGTTCTTCCTCCTCCCTCTTTCCAGATCTCAAAATTGCTTCCTTCCATGGTTTGTCGTCGTTGTGTGGATTTCAGAAGCGAAAATTTTATGGTTAGCGGCTCTGTTTGAGTTTGCTTTAGTCGATAAATTCCCTTCGCGTAGACTGTCGCTTGAGGCTATTCACAAAATTTTTTTTAACCTCAAACTTAATGGTGAATTTTCTGTTAATGTTCTAAATCCCAAGCATGTTTTAATCAAACTCGTCAATGACCTAGACTAATGATGTATTTTTGCCCACTGTTCTTACTTTGTTAATAATTGTTACATAAAGATTTTTAAGTGGACACTATTCTTTGATGTTGAAATCGAATCATCCATTATTCTCATTTGAATTTCTTTTCCAAACCCGCGTCCTCATCTCTTTTCCCCGAGGATTTTGCATGGTTTAGGATCTATGTTTAGTCGGCCTCTTAAGTTTGATCATGCTACGTCAGCTGGCTCTAGAATTTCGGTAGCTCGTGTCCTGGTTGAGCTGGATGTTACTAAATCATATCCTGATAAGGTGTGGGTAGGTCTAAAAACTTTAGGGTATATACAACCGATAGTTATGGAGGATTTCCCCTCTATTGCTCCCATTGTAAGTCTTTGGGGCATTCCAAACCTGAATGTAAAATTATTCATCCCTAATTAGCTTTAACTCATATTGCATTGACTAAGGCTGTTAATTCTGTTTTGGATAATGTTAATACTTCGGTTGAACTTATTGATGGCCTTAACCATGTGGCTCGTGTCATGGAGCTGTAGATTGTGATGGACGCTCCAACAGCTGTGGTCATTTTGGTTCCTCCTCTGGAGGTTTCGGAGGAGATTCCTCTGCCTGCGGTTTGCTCCCAGATTAATACTAAAGCTTGTGTGATAGAGGGTGTTAGTGCGCTTAATGATGCTCTTTCTCCTATTGCTGTTGAGAAGTCTCTCTGATGCCCCAGATATCAATAGTGAAAGGATTCGTCTGACATTCTGATCGAACTCCATTCCAGTTGCCTTGCTCGGACCTGAAAATTTTAACCACATATAATGAGCTTACAAAGCCCAGCAGGTCACCAAAGCCTACAACTGAAATCAAAGCACGGCGATGCTATCAATATGCATGTCAGTCAATCAAATCCATATCAGTCAATGGTCAATGAGTCTATACAATACGGAAATCCATAGTCAATGAAATCAAGTCTGCACAGTGGAAATCAAATCAGTAGTCAATGCAGTACGAAAATCAATAGTCAATAATCAATACAGCGGTAAAAACATCGATAAATCAATACTCCCCAGCAATCAAATCAGTAAGTGCTTCCAGTCAATATCTATCCATCGTAGCAGTGTCTATCAATCAATATTATCAGTTCAATCAATCGTGTCGTCTAGTCAATTCGTTGTATCTATATCATTCTTGCAAAACAGTCAATCCAATTAGTCAATACGATTTACTCGAAATCAATATACAATATTCAATGACACTACGGCAGCGAGAACGGTTCAATAGTGACGACGTACAATGCTACAATAGGGAAATCATCTCAATCAATAGAGCACTTTCCAGTCAATGATATCTATCAGCAGGGAAAACCATAGAACAATCTAATCAACTCAATAAGCAATTAAAAACAAATCCATACAATGAAATCATCAAGTCAATTGAAATCAATACAATCAGCTCCATAAAGAAATCTATTCTACGATAAATCAAATCCATACGGCAACAATCCATTCAATCAATCAATCGATAATCAGTACGACGAATCAATGTATCAGTGTATCAATAGCATGTCAGGATCTGTCGTATCAATAGTATCCATATGTCAATATCATAATCTATATCAATGTCGATGTCGGTATCTATCAATCGGTACAATCTATATCAATATCGGTGTCAATATCTATGAATCAATATGCATAATTCATATCAATATCGGTGCCGGTATCTATGAATCAATACAATCCATATCCATAATCCATAAATCAAGTCGATAAAATCAATCGGAAAAGCAATACGATAAATCAATTGTAGCAAGTCAAATCAATGCAAAATCAATAGTATCAATGATCAATGATCAATCAATAAAATCAATAAATCCGTTCAATAATAAATCAATTCAATAAATCCATCAAGATCAATAAATCAATCGGAAATCAATAAATCAATGCATATCAGGAAATTCATACGATGCAATATCGTATACATGCAATTCCATATAATGGTCTTACTCGACAAGCACAAACACTAGCTATGATCAATAGTGCTGTTGTAGAAATCCATAGTGCTGTTGTAGAATCCATATTGCTGTTGTAGATATCCATACGTTGGTTTCAATCAATAAGAGTCGTCACTCTTTTGCCCGTTGGCCGCCCGTCGGCCGCCCGTCGGCATATAAAACTCCTTATGACTCCCATCAATAGTGCTGTTGTAGAAATCCATGATCGATGTTTAAAGGAAAGCCCGTCGGCCCACCATCCTGTACAGGTCAAGATCTATCTCCAACCAACGTTCAATCAGGTTCCCACTTGTCTTTCAGTAACAATCCATTCAATCAATAGTCAATGCAATAATCGATGCAATAAGCAATATTAAAGAAATCTAGAACAATCATATCAATAGACATACGCATATCAATTCAATCTATCAAATCCGAGAAAATCAGAAATCATACGAAAATTGGGCAGAGTAACGGCTGTCTATCAAATTTACACAAAAATCCTGCAAAAAGCACAAATTCCAAATTTCTCCAAATTACAGTAGAATATCCACGACATCAATACAAGACTATTATTCTATAGAATCCAAATCAAATCACGTCATGATATTTTTCTATTCGATTAAAATCGGGTAGAATCAATTCCGACCGGTAAAATCTTCGTAGAAAATAGTCAAATCGTGTACAATAGTGATATCTATAACATACCAAAAGTTGTGCGGTGAAAGTTGTGTCAAATCAAAATCATGTCCAAAATTCGACTACGAAAACACAAAACAATGCACAACTCGGTCAAAACACAAGATCTCTGAAAACAGAAATAGGATTCGGAGTCCTTACCACGAGATCTACACTTTCTCCAACAGCAGCGTCGGACGAAAAGCGCTCCGCGGCCTCCGAAATCGGACTTCTTCCTTTGCTTTTCCTCTCTTTCTCTCTCTTCAAAATATCTTATATTTAAAAAAATAATTTTCTCTCTCCTCAAAACGAACTGATTTCCTTAAATCATAAAGCTGATCGGCCCGGCCGATCGTCAAATCGTCCCGGGACGATCAGACCAAAATCGATCGTCCCGATCGTCCTGGACGGTTCCCAGAACTATTCTCAGGACGGTATTTTGAACAGTACAGATCGGCCTGGACGATCTCACTATCATCCCGGACGATCGTGGGAGGAAAATCCAAGTCAGAGAGGAACAGTAAGGGAACGAGGTCTCACAATCTCCTAGTGGTTGTGGTTCTGGTGATATTTTGGTAGATATTGTTGAAGGCCATTGTGATATTAATCTGGTCATGGGTCATGGTTCCACTGTTTTTGGTGGGTCAACAGTTGTTTCTCCTGTTACTTAGTCAACTATACCTGTTGGGGTTCTTACGTCTGCTCAATGTATTGATGTGTCAGTGTCTCTAATTTCCAATGTTGCTTTACAAGTTCATTTAGGCAAGTCTAGAGATTACTATGTGGACCACTCGAATTGGTTGAATGTTTCCCCTATTAGTTTGGATGGGAATCAGGATATTTTTGCTGACTCTTCTGGGGGTGTTTAGGAACTGTATAAGGTGCAATTGGATCATCTCATGAAAAATGATTTCACCTTGGTTGTGTGAAATCGTCGTCATAGGAAATCCCAATAAGCTTTGTGGAGTTTCCTCAGTTTGGATGCTGTGGTTAATTGGTTGTCTGGCTCTTTGGATTTGGATTGCACATGTTTTTTGTTAGATTGTTTGGTGTGGCCGAGATTTTTAATATGGGCAATGATGAGGCCGTGCTATCTGATCGTATGGCTTGTTGGCATCCTTTACTAGCGGCTTCTTGCGGTCTTCAGGCCCTTGTCTATTGTTTGAGTGGTCGTAGTGTTTAGCCACTATCTGAGACCGCTTCAGTGATTCCCCTTTTCTTTCCTGGTCGATTGCTCCTCTGTGTATTTTTTCTTTAGCTGTTGTTTGCTCATGTTTCTCTGGATGGCAGCATTTTTTTTTATGGAATAAAATTTTTTTTTGTTAAAATAAAAAAATATATTTATTTTAAAAAAAGTGCCAGATCTTTTTTTTGTGGACCAGATTATGCGACGCACATAGCACCTTCTGATACGAGAAACCTTACGTAGCCGCTACAGGGACAGCTACATCAAAGGAAGCCGACACCCTGCCGCAAAGTCTCGGTTTGCACTTGGCCCGTTGGCCGTCACATTCGATGCTTCTCTCTCCAGGCTTCTATCTTTCTCTCTCTAGATCGAACGACTAAAAGAAGAAGAATTTCGGCGAGGAAGAAGGTGCCTCTGAACGGTCAAGATGATGCCGACTCGTCATGCACCAGATTTAACAGCTAGGTACCACCGCCTACCGTCTACCATTCCAAGCTTTCTCTCTCAGCGGCCTTTCTGCACCTTAAGAGAGAGAGAGAGGGAGAAGGGGAGAGAGAGGAGGGAGGGTGGTGCTCAATTCTCCATTCTCACTTTCTTTCCTCCTTCAAAGACGACTCCTTCCTCCCCCGACCCCTCAGTTGCTGTGGCAATCGAGGTGAGATACGATCTTATCTCGAATTTTTGCTATGTTTCATTGAATCAGGTTTGATTACTCTATCCTTCCCCATTTGATTCAGCTATAATCGATGAGAATAAAGAAGATGGAAATTCAAAGTCATGCGCATTCATTTATCGTAATCATTTGGCTTGAAGTGCGTTTGCAATAGTAGAGCAAACGACGCCCTTTTGAATTGCGCTTTTTTAACTTTTGGAAATAGAGAGAGAGAGGGAGAGAGGCAGAGAAAACGCTCTGTATTTGATGCTGCTTTCTGGTATTCTGCTAGCTAGGTCGTCGGTTATTATTCTGATAGGAATATTTAAACATTTTTCCCCAAAAGGGGCGAATTTTTAGTATACCTGCGGTGAGTTGGTTAGAACTAGAATCTGCTTTAGTTTGAATGATTCTGTATACTATGTTTGATATATTCTATCCCTTTTCCTTTTCTAAATGAGTATGTATGCAGTTCTGACTTACGTTTGTCTCTGCTTGCAGTATACAGCTTCCAAATTTGGGAAAATTGTTTCAGGTCATTTTCAGAAGCCAAAGTTTAAATGGGATGGAAAAATATCTGCAAAAGGCGCTTGAGAGTATTCTCAGTTACATTGATGATATACCTGGACTATAAGGTCTTTCTCTTCATCCCCTAACTTCTTTGATGTATTTTCAATTTTATTTTATTTGCTATTGCTACTTGCTTGCTAACTAGATAACCGTTTCTGTGCTTTGGGTTGCAGGCAGTGCAAAAGAAGGCAAAATGGGTTAGCAAAGGGAAAGAGGATGCTCTATGGGCGAGAACCCATGAGCGGAATGCTAGACGGGTTCTCAATTTGATAATAGAGCTGGAAGGTCTGTGGGTAAAGTTGGGTCAGTACTTGTCTACTAGAGCGGATGTTCTTCCAGAGGCCTATATAGGTCTCCTCAAGCAGCTTCAGGACTCTCTTCCTCCTCGCCCTTTGGAAGAGGTGTAACTTATATTTGTCTTTTTAACTGTAAAAATGCTTGCTTTGAAGCCAACTTGATACTTGATGTAGGAAGATCTTAGTTATGGCACACCTAAGGAATAGTTTATCATTTGTTAGCTTAGGTGTAGGCTTTCTAGAATCTTCTATTATGATTATATAAACAAAGGGCTGTAGCGGGGGAGTGGCGGGAGCGGGAGTGCGATCCGGACGGAAGCGGGAGAGGGTTTGGGGTCGCAATCGAGTAGATGGTTGTCGGAAGAATCCGACCTTCTTGAAGGGATTTCCCAATCCATGGGACAAAGACACTCAACAAGCTTAAAAGCTTCAAAGATAATAATATTTCATCAATGATCCTCCACTCTTACAATAGCTTGTATATGTAATCATAATAGAAGATTCTAGAAAGCCTACACCTAAGCTAACAAATGATAAACTATTCCTTTGGTGTGCTATAACTAAGATTTTCCTACATCAATACTATTTTCTTACTCCTTGCCGTTATCATTATGCTAATGTGTATATCAGGATTATAATTGAACTCCTCCCAAATAATAAAAAAAAGATTTTTTTTTTCTCATTCTTCTAAGATAAAGATTATAGTTAGGCGATTTATGATTCTAGGTCTGCACGTCCCTATATCATGTCATTAATTTTCAATATTAGTTGTGTACCTAGTTGCTTCAATGTTCTTCAGTTATTGTTATGGTTAATGGTTGCTTTGCTAGTGATGGAACTGATGGTAAAAATGATTCTAATATTAAATACTCAATTGGTTACTTTATTTTTAACTCTTATTTTCTACTACATAGGTATTAGACATTGCAGTTGCTAAGTGGTCATGGCATAATTTAGGATATGAGAACTTCATATAAATGTAGTATCAATTTTTTTCAGTGTTAAAGTGGCTATTACTGTTTTATTAGGTTCGCCAAACAATAGAAGAAGAATTGGGAAAATCTGTGGATGAGCTTTTTTCAAGTTTTGATGGAAATCCACTTGCGACAGCTTCGGTAAGTTTTCATATATGATCTCAAAAGCCTATAATGACTGGGCTAATGATTAAATCTCTTTCTTATTGTGATGTAGGTCAATAAATACTTAGATTGTGCTTTAATACATTGTGTTGCAGATAGCCCAAGTTCACCGTGCAACACTGAAAGACGGGCAAGAGGTTGTTGTGAAAGTGCAGCATATTGGAATCAAGGAAGTTATTCTAGAGGTCCTCTACATGAAATACCATGATAAATGATTTTATAATATTTGATAGCATTATTTATTACATCTCTCTCTCTCTCTCTCTCTCTCTCTCTCTCTCTCTCTCTCTCTCTCTCTCTCTCTCTCTCTCTCTCTCTTCAGGACCTAAAAAATGCAAAAGCAATAGTGGAGTGGATAGCATGGGCAGAGCCACAATATGATTTTAGCTCAATGATAGATGAATGGTGCAGGGAGGCACCTAAAGAACTTGATTTCAATCATGAAGCTGGTAGGTAGAATCCCCTCTAAAATTTAATGGTTGAGATTTGTTATGTTAGATAGTACCATGGCTTAAGTTAAATTAGAAATTACTCCATAATGGTTTCTATTGAGCTTCTTATTGCAAAGCTTATGCAATTGACTGCCATTTTTCTTACTGTAGAGAATACAAGAAAGGTTTCCAGAAACTTGGGGTGCAAAAAAGACGATGATGGTACAAGTCATACGAATTCTGTTAATGTCTTGATCCCAGAAGTTATCCAGGTGAATCCTTATCTTGCAATTGTTGACTGAACAATCTAGATTTATAGAAAGATCCACTCAAGCATGATATATTTTGTTTTGATCTTATTTTTTTTCTTTTTATGATCACTGATGGCAGTCATCAGAAAAGGTTCTAGTTTTGGAATACATGGATGGCATTCGCTTAAATGATTTAGAATCATTTGAAGCATATGGCATCGACAAGCAAAAGTTTGTTGAAGAAATCACACGTGCATATGCTCATCAAATATATGTTGATGGATTTTTCAATGGTGATCCTCATCCAGGTATGATGTGGTGTTTTCTTAAAATACTTTGATTCCTTCTACGTTCATCACCCATATAAAGATGGTTATGGTTGAATTTACATGTTCAGCTATGATAAGCGCTTGTCTACATTGTAATTTCTGTTATTTACAATGTAGGAAATTTTCTTGTGAGTAAAGAACCACCAAATAGCCCAATTTTACTCGATTTTGGTCTCACAAAGTCACTCTCAAGCTCAATGAAACAAGCACTAGCAAAAATGTTTTTGGCATGTGCAGAGGTACGTATTGCCACTTTTCATTATCAGAAAATAGGTGATGCCAACAAAGTTATGATTCTATAGACAATGAAGGAAGCTAATCGACATGAATATGACTTTTCATTTATTAAGAGTTTCTCAGAAGTTGATAACTGGCACAATTAAGGGTGTACACTTGGGTTTGTTGGCCATATAAGGATCAAGCTGATTTTATGCATGTTGCAAATGAATGACCTAATGAATACGGTGTACTCGTGAACATGATCTTTATTTTACCTGAAGTAAATTCCCTGAGAAATGTACTTGAGCAATTTGATCATACAATTAGCATGTAGTATCAAAGTCAAGTTGACCCATATGACAAATGGCATGATTTTACCATTCAACAAAAGCATCATGTCTAAGTCAGCATAGCCTTTTATAACCGAAATATTACCTCAAATTATCTATATAACCCAAATATTCTAGTGTATTTACTAGGTCACATCCAGCTGGCTTTGGGGTTTTTCTTTGGCTTGAGACATGGCATGGGATTCGTTACTACATTTGAATCAAGTTTGTGTTTGAAACTTTTTGGGTCACATTTGAAGCTTACTTATTTACAAGATTTATTGATAGATAAATAATTTACTCTATTTAGTGAGGTGAATTAACTTGTTAAATAATTTGACTTGTTTTCCCAAATTTGATCTACCGTTGGCCTCCAAGCAAGAAAATTTGTCAAAAGAATTAATTGGATTATGTTATGTTAGGAAGTTGGTTGGTAGGATTGGATGATTCACGTGATTGTAGGTTTGTAGGAAGAGCAAGCAAAGAACAAGCACATTGGATAGAATTATTTCATATGATTTGATGCAAAAGAGAGATGAAAAGTTAAGTTTTAATTCAATTGGAGTGCATTAAGGTTGAAGATCAAAAAGTGTTTTTATTATAAGATGATATTTAACAAAGGTGGATGAGATATGTCGATAAGCTTTTGAATGAAGATTGTGAGAATATGATTGATTTTAGTGAACTTAGCACTCTAAATGAAAATATATATTTTTGTTTTTATCACCGTATTAGTAAAATTGAAATTAGAGAGGCCTTAAAGAAAATAAAGTGTGGAAAAGCGGTTGAACCTGATGATATTACAATAGATGTGTGAAAATGCTTAGGAGAATGAATTTCTTGGCTTACAAAACTTTTCAATATAATTTTGAAGATTCAAAAGATGCTAGATGAGTGTAGGAGAAGTTTGTTGATTCATATTTTTAAGAATAAAGGTAATGCACAAGAGTGTGTGAATTATAGAGAAATTAGGTTAATGTGTCATACTTTAACTATGGGAGAGAGTTATTGAGCATATGTTACAATGTGATACTAAAAATTTTCAAAATCAATTTGCATTAATGCTGGGCAGGTCTACAATGGCAGTCATACATTTATTGAGAGGTTTGATGGAGAATTATATATAGAATAAAGAGGATCTACATATGATATTTTTTGACTTAGAGAAAACATATGATAAAGTTTCAAGAGAAGTGCACTGGAGAGTCCTAGAGAAGAAAGGAGTTGATAATGTCTATATTCATGTGATTAAAAATATGTATATAAGGGCTGCTACTTGTATTCAAAGTTTCAAACACAAGGTGGTTTGATTAAGTATTTTCCTATTTCAATTGGATTACATCAATGATTAGCTTTAAGCCAGCCCATAACTTTTTTTCTTTAGTCATGAATGAGTAAAAGCTCAAAAATATTCCCTTGACTATCAATAAATGTCTAATATAATCCCAGAGTTTTGTATTATCCTATTTTAATCTATTGGCTATTAGAAATTAGTGCCAATTTGATCCCTGTTCGTTTAAATTAACGGAGATAGTTAGAGAGGTTTGTTTCTTTACGGGCATTTAAGTAAAATACCTGCCGCTATGCACCCTGCATGTGTTCCTGCTAGACGCCCTGGAGACCTTTCTGCATAGGAGACGCGCACGACCCAAGTTAAATCGAGTGAGGCAGCTGACGCGAGCGAGCGGGCCGAGCGAGACACACTGCGACATGCTTCGACGCGAGTGAGACAGGCAACAACGAGCAATATGCGGCATCTATGAGACGCATCTAGGTTTGTTGTTTCTCTTGGTCTCAATTTTCCGCTATTTAATTCAATAATGGAATGGTGGCTTGTACAAAAGAGCAAAAAAATTATAGGGGAAGAAGATGTATTTTAGTGAATTTTTTTCCTTCTTATGTGATTACAGAGTATTTTTATAAAATTTAATATAATATAATTTATAGTAAGTGTATGAAACTCAAATAATTTGTTTTTATCCTGTATTTTCAAATCAATATTTCTCATAAAAAGCCTATTACGTGAAATCAGAATTGGATTTTATAATACTTACTATTTTTCATTTATTATAGCTTAAAAAGCTGTAATAAATGGCTCAAGTAAGCAATTTTACATTTGCTTTTTTACATTTATTACAGTTAATTAAGCAATTTTATCTCAACTTTCACTTATAATACCTAAAATACCTCTCCTATTTAACTTTTGAAGTTAACATTAACTCCTCCTTTAGGCTCTTGTACCAAATTGGCTCAATTTTTAATAGTCGATGGACTAAAATGGGGTAATACGAAACTCTGAGACTAAATTTGACATTTATTGATAGTCGGGGGACTATTTTGAACTTTTACTCGTTATGAATATTCTTACTAGACATTTACAAGAAAATGTTTACTGGTGTATGCCTTTTGCTGAGAAAGGTAGAGGTATTATGGTTGTTATTGTTGTAGTTTTTGATGCAAAAGATGAGTATTTGGGTTGAGTGTTTCATTTTAATGGTGTTTGTACTTTTATTGCTTTTATTGATGGGTTTCACTTCTTAATGTCAACAATTTATAATAAGTGTTATCAAATCTTGATGCAAAGTGGGGTTGAAGAAATGATGATTATGTACTTTTGGCATTAGTTTTTTTAGAATGGTAGTGTACGTTGTAGAGAAAAAGAGTGTTAAAGAGAAGAGAACATGGAGATTGAGAAGATCAGATGAATGAACGCCTTAAGAATGGAGAAAAAAGAGCTTTATGGCTAGGAGAAAAAGGGGGATTGATTGGGAGAAAGAATGCCTGAGTAGGCTATTTCTTTATTTCATAATCAACTATTTTTCATTACAAACTATGCTTAATATTTATTGTGGTCGTAAATTTACAAACATTCAAATCATACTAACATTAAAATACTAAATACGTGTGTTAAATAGAAAATAAGGACGATGGCATAAATGTGACAATAATAATGACATAATTTTGTGTCATTCTAGATTATGACTACAATACAAGAACAACAACATCAAGCCTTTGTCCCATTGCGTGGGGTCGGCTACATGAATCCTTTTTCGCCATTGTGTCCGGTTAAAAGTTAAATTCTCATTTAAATCTAATAAAGAAAGACTATTTCTAATATTTTCTAACCAAGTCTTTTTAGGTCTACCTCTACCTTTCTTAACATAAGCCAAATCTAATACCTCAATTGTCCTAATCGGGTCATCGGAAGGCCTCCGTTTAATGTGACCAAACCATCTAAGGCGACTCTCTCTAATCTTATCTTCCACTAGAGCTACTCCAACCTTTTCACGTATATGCTTATTTTGTATCCTATCTCTAAGGGTAAAGCCACTCATCGACCTAAGCATCCTCATCTCTGCAACACTTAACTTAGTATTATGCTTCTCTTTTAATGGCCAACATTTGGCACCATAAAGCATTGCAGGTCTCACCACCATCTTATAGAATTTTCCCTTAAGTTTGAGGGGAACTTTTCTATTGCACAATAAGCCCGATGCACTTCAACCATCCAACTTGAATTCTGCTGATAATATCCCCATCAATTTCACCATCACTTTGAACAATAGATCCAAGATATCTAAAACGTATACTCTTATCGATGACTTGATCGCCCAAAGTAACAATCCCCTCACTAGGTCTATTGCTACTAAAATTACACTCTATATATTCAGTTTTAGATCTACTCAAGCAAAAAACCTTTAGACTCTAAAGTTGACCTCCATAATTCAAGTTTACCTTCAATTCCCTCTCTAGTCTTATCAACAAGAAGAATATCATCAGCAAAAATCATACACCAAGGTACATCCTCTTGCAAATGTCTAGTGAGAACATCCATGACTAAAGAAAAATGATATGGACTTAAGGCTGATACTTGATGTAATCCCAATAAAGATACAAAATATCAAGTCAAATAAGATTAAACTGATAAGCATGATGAATTATGACTTTGGCGGAAGTGGATTTATTACGTTGTACCACAATTACTATCAAGATTAATGGATGTGATCACCGAGCTACAGAGTTAGCTCTAAAAGAAGATGCGTGAAAGTAAAGCTTTAGGTTTATATGAGATTCTTATTAATATTTGAAAACTTATGGGGAATACTATAGTGATTTGGTGAACGAATATTTCATTGAAATTTTAAAACGACTTAAGAATTCTAACTAAATAAGAATATTTTTGTATTAATGTTTAAGAGAAAAGGAGAAGTTGTAGATTGCAATAAGTACAAAAGATCGAACTAATGAAACATACAACAGTGTAATAGGAGAGAGTAATGAAATGTATTCAGTTTTTGCTTTATGCTAGAAAAACCACTATGAAGGTGATATGCATGTTAAGACTAAAAGGGAAAAGTATTAAGAGCAAATGAAAGGTTTTCATACCAGTTTTTATTTATTTTGAGAGAAAAGGACCAAATGGTTCCTTAACTCTTTGGGAGGGACAAAAATTGTCCCAAACTATTTTGAGGTATCAATTTGATCCCTCAACTCTTTAAAATAGGACCATTTTGGTCCTGCCATTAAAAAATAATGGAAAATTCGGATAGCTGAAGGATGTCGCGAGAGTATGATCGAAATAACAAAATAATAATAATAATAATAATAATAATATAATGTCGAAACAAGAACTCATTCATTCTTCGAACCCTCTAGCAGATGAGCATCAAAGTCCAGCAACCAAATCCTCTTCGAAAGGGAGAACGATAGTTACCTTCACGGTGAGCGAGCTCCCGTCGTTACGTCCGATCCAATAGGAAGAACAACGAATTTTTGCGTCTTTCGATTCGACAGGAAGGAAGATGTCGAAGGAGGCGAAAAAGGTTTTAGCGACTCTTTCAAAACCCTAACTCACGCGAAGTACGCATAGTCCAACAATAATGAAGAATGCAGAAGAGAAGAAAGAGGAGCAAATCATGTGTAATTAATTTTGAATTAATTTATGTAATTTAATTAATATAAATTAATAAAATTTAAAAATAATTAGATAATTAATAATGTAAATAATAATTAAATAATTAATTAGATAATTAATATTCAAATAATAATTAGATAAATATTCAAATATTAATATTTATAATAGTATTTAAATAATTAAGCTAGTTAATATCCCTAAAATTAGATAATTAAGCTAGTTAATTTAGATAATTAATATATTACTAAAAAATTTAAAGTTATAACAAAAAATATTACTAATTTTTCTTATTAAAGAAACGATTAATAATTTTTTTTTGCAAAACTATAATTACTTGAAAATTATATCTAATAAATAGTTTAATTAAAAAATTACTAAAATACTCCTATTTTTAACACCATCAAGTCCAACATCCATTAGTTTGGATGTTAGGACCAAAATGGTTCTATTTTAAAGGGTCGAGGGATCAAATTTGTTCCTCAAAATAGTTAGGGACCATTTCAATCCCTCCCAAAGAATTAAGAGATCATTTTGATCATTTTCTCTTGATTTTGAGATGGTTTATCATTGAGTATTGTGAGAACATTTTGATCATTTTCTCTTGATTTTGAGATGGTTTATCATTGAGTATTGTGAGAATTGATTTGGTGCATATTAAAAAAGTAATGTGTGTATTATAGGCTGTTGTAGTGTGACGAATGAGTTTTCATTTACAATAAGATCATATCAAGAATTAGTAGTGTATCTAAAATGAAGATCAGGAACCTTGAATTTACGGCATATGTTCAAAGAGTGAACCAGGCTAAACAAATTGGTTAGCTAGGCTCTTATATAGATCGAACTGTTAAAGAAAGCAATTAGTGCAGTTTTCTAAATTAGATTTTTTTTTTTGGAAGGTGTTAGCTACAATTTTTTCCTACAATATTATGCTGACTAGTTTTCTATGAAAAATGTTAGGGAAACCATGTGGCTTTATTGTCTTCCTTTGCTGAGATGGGACTTAAGCTGCGGCTTGACATGCCAGATCAAGCTATGGAGGTTTCCACCCTATTTTTTCGTAGATCCACACTTGCAAGTGAAGCACTTGTAAGTATGCTTCATGGTCTTATTCTTGGATTGAAACATTTTTCTTCGTTTTCTAATAAAATTTCTTTGTTGTTGCCTTCATAAAATTGACGATAATGTTATTTATTTTCACTCCTAAGGAAAATGTGAAGTCTTTGAACGGCCAAAGAGAAAAGAACATGAAGGTCATTCAAGAGAAAATGAATCTGGATCAAAAGGAAGCTAAACGCTTTAATCCTGTAAGTGAAGTATATTGCAATGCACCAATATTGAAAACTTAGAATGAAGTCTATCAATACAGTTGATGACATGCACGAACCTATATTACAGGTTGATGCATTCCCTGGTGACGCAATTATATTTATGAGGGTTCTAAATCTTCTTCGAGGTTGGTAAATCCTATGAATTGCCTGATGATCAATAGTATCATTACCTTTTAAGCAAAGAAAATATACATATTATCTCAACCTGTATTTCGCCAGGGCTTTCATCTACTATGAATGTTAGAATTGCCTATCTGGACATCATGAAGCCATTTGCAGAGGAAGCTTTACTTGGGTAGGATTATAACTTTCCTGGTCGTTTTTTATTATTTGGATTTTGTGGTATTATAGGCTTGTTCTGTCAATTCTTGAAACAAATTTCATATTCTTCTTTTTTGTTCTTTTCTAACTTGATCGTAAATTCCAGGAAATTGAAAAATTCCCCAAAGATGAACATGGAGTGGATTTGCGATACACCAGTACACTCCAGTGTAGAGGAGAAGTTAAGGCAGCTCTTAGTTCAGATGGGGGATAAAATACTTGGGTTACAGGTAACGCTTTCACTTATTTATTTATTTGGATACAATATCGTTTTTGTTATCAATTCTAATTATGCTTCTCTGAATAAAATATCTCAATAAACTTTTGATAGTTGGAACCAAATACTCCCAACAGCTAAGTTTTTTTTTTTCTTTTTTTCCCTTTTTATGACTTTATGCACAACCTTATCCCTGTAATTCTCAAGGATTAAGTCACCATTCTTAGCTATTCAGAATCATTTCTACTCCCAGCTTTCTCCCTCCTTTCCTCCCTCTGTGTTACTACTCTCTCTTATGTTTTTTCATTCAATTTAAAATCACCACCTCGACAAACTCTTCTGGGTAGTGTTGGATGGCGGGTTTGCCATTGTCCCCCCCCCCCCCTCTCTCTCTCTCTCTCTCTCTCTAACACACAAATATGCATAGTTCTTTGTTATTTCTCTTTCCCTTAGGGCTCTCTTCTTCTCTTTCTCTCTCTCTCACCCCACCCCTGCCTTCTTCCTCTTCCTTCTACCTCTTAGTTCTTTGCATGAGGTAAAAGATGAAGGGAGCAATATAATTTTGTAGGCTTCATGGGCCATATGTAACAAAACCAGGAAATGGATGTTTGAATTTTCCAAGCCAGGCAATTAGGAGTCTGTTATTAAAAATACCCAGGTATTAGCTTATGTTCATGTGCAGCATGCATTGCAAGCACATTGATTGTCTGCATAAATAAATCCATGCTTGCACACATGCATACACACTTTTTGCATCAAGATTTTTATTTTCTGCAGTTACTGGTTTGTATAGCTATCTTTTAGGCTTCGTTTGGGACAGCTTTCTTCCTGCTTCTTAAAGCGGCTTTCTAGTACAAAAATTTTAATTTTTTTACTAGAAAGCCGCTTTAAGAAGCAATAAAAAAGTCGTCCCAAACGAAGCCTTAGACATGGTATGTGATGTAGAAATCATGTAGCCTACTTTTTCAAAGTAGGCTACATCTAGTTGGTGGTCTAAAGCCTAACTTTGTGAGGCCGGATATTAGCTTTCTAGAACAATGTTCCGTTGAGGTAGATAAATCTGGGAACCTTTATTGGTTTAGGTTTTGGAGTAACTTTTGATGGATTTTGAATTTTATCGTTGCATGAATTATGGTTCAGGTAATATTAATCTTAAATCAGTCTTTTAATTTCAATCAAAGAATATCTTATGAGCTCAAATCATCATATTCTCATTTCAGATTTTTGTTTTTTAACAAGATTATAATTATTTGGTTATCTTAGGTATGTGCCTACAAAGATGGAAAAGTCATAATAGATACTGCTGCTGGTGTGCTAGGGAGATATGATCCTCGTCCTGTTCTACCTGATAGTCTATTTCCAGTTTTTTCTGTAACAAAAGGAATTACAGCAGGGATGGTGCACTGGCTTGTTGACAAGGGGTATGAAAACGTTATATTTTACTGGATGGAATGTTAAAATGCTTCAATGTCTGCCATCTATTATAGGAAATTTACATACATACCACCCTATACTACTCTATTTACATATTTAACACCTAAATCTTTAATATTACATACATACCATCTATAGTTCATTTTGAGTGGTATATTTGATATTAAAATAATATAAGATGGTATAATATAGATATATGTAATATTAAAGTTTTGGGTGTTAAATATATAAATAGGATGGTATAAAATGGTATGTATGTAAATTTTCCTAAGATATATTATGGTTCGAAGCATAATATTCCTAGCAGCAGTTCTTTACTTCATAAACATTTTATCTGGCTGAGATAATATGGTAATTACTTTTTCCGATTGCCTGCCGATGCGGCACTGGAAGATTTTCAGCTTGTTTATATCACAAAAAAATTCTTCTAAAATAGAACTCTAATGTGAAAAAGCAACTTGTTCAATTTTAGCGGAATGCCATACTTGTCAAGATTAAGGTTTTCCGTGAAGGGAACTTAACCTTGGTTTAAATTATCTTGCAGGAAACTCAAACTTGAAGAAACCATTGCCAATATATGGCCAGAGTTTGGCACCAATGGAAAAGATCTTATGAAGGCATAAATTTTACCAGTTTTCTGTTAATTGTTTTGATGGCTTAGGCTTCGTTTGGGACGGCTTTTTTGTTTCTTCTTAAAGCAGTAAGAAGCAGCAAGAAAGTCATCCCAAACGAAACCTTACTTCCAAAACGGAAAGATTTGTGTTTGTTAAAATATTCAGTAACCTTTTTTTTTTTCCTTGATTAGGTTCACCATGTCCTCAATCATACATCTGGTTTGCACAATGCTATGGCTGATGCCATGCAGAACAATCCTTTGTTGCTTTGTGACTGGGATCAATCGTTAGACTATATTGCTAAGTGCAGCCCCGAGACAGAAATTGGTACTCAGCAACTATATCACTACTTATCTTTCGGTTGGCTTTGTGGTGGTATCATTGAGGTGTGTGCTATTTTTTCTCTGTAATGGCACACTTAACATAGTACAGGAAATTTGTAGTATCTTAGTGCCATGCTAATATTTATAGCTTGAGCAATATTTGGATCATTTTCTATCACCTTAAAGTTGTTTCCATTAGTATCATATGACCTTTCAGGTCTCCTGTTTGATAATTATCTAATCTAGAAGGATAATGAAGGAGTAGGGGTCGACCTAAAGTAACTTGAATAATTGAAAGATTTGTTTAAAGAGAAAATGATAGATTTGATCCCTAAAATAGTCACCGACGTAAAAAAAATACTTATTTGATCTCTTTGACTATTTAAATTGGGATCAAATTAGTCCTTGTATGAATCATTTAGATACTTATTTAAAAAGTCAAAGGGCTAAAATGAGACTTTTAAATATTCGGGGATCATTTTTTGTCCTTATTTCTTTGTATAAACTAGACTTAACAATTCAAGTCATAGAAGAGTAGAAATGAATGGAGAATGTGAATTCATAAACCTGAACCCAGGCTAGGTAAGGCTAATAATGACATTGGTAATGAAAGTTTGTCCTTGTTAAGTTCACTTCTTGATGTATTCATGGAAATATGCTTCTATCTCTTTCAAGTTATGTTTGTACCTTTTTTTTCACTAATATATTGTAATGACTGTACTCTTCTATCCAAACAGCATGCATCTGGGAAAAAAATTCAAGAAGTATTGGAAGAAGCTATAGTGCACCCTCTCAACATTGAAGGCGAGTTATACATAGGTATCCCACCAGGTGAGCAAGCAACCGTATATATCATGCCAGCTTAAAATTATCATTTGTTTGGTGAAAAGTAAGATAACTTCAAATTCAAGGAGGTGGTTTATATGAATAATAGATACTAATCTTTATTTATCTTCTTAGTTGATTAGAGATTCAAAAGTTTGTTACAAAATTTTTATTGGAATTTAGGTTCAAATAAATTTGATTCTATTTTATTAAGAAAGTATCATTTCTTCAAAGATATTTTGGTATCTTCTCCTTTAATTCTATTATTTTATTATTTATTCCTTTAATTTTCTCTTAAAAATGTAAAAAAAGCATTTGAGAAAATGTCATATCATTTTAATAGTATTATAGGATTAAAATATTTCTTCAGAATATAGAGAGATGAGTTTTAATGAATGAGGATTGGCCAATATATGTGATGGTTGGATAATCAAAAAGATATTTGAATGGAAATGAGTAAGAGTGGTAAACCCTTCAGTTCATTACTTCTTTGCAAAGTGAATTGGGGGTGTCGGGCATTCTTCTTTAAGAAAGGTTGTGATCTCTAAGCGAAAGATCTTGTAATTCATTATAGGCTTTTGAGCTTTATCCATTCACCTCTTAGAGACGAGCTTTGAAGGAATCAACAAAAGACATTCGTTTTCTAGATTGTTATGGGAATAGTGTCCTACTTTTATATTTGCTGATGATAACAAAAGAAAGCCAACGATTGATTGCCTTTGACTTCCCCTATGCCAGCTGAAGTGGGGAGTTGATCTCTAGGTATGAAATTTATACTATTATAATGAAATTGGATAGAATTGGACTTCCAAATATAGCATTCTAGACTGAATGTGTTTACCAGCATGAATTAGATCATATATGTTAATCGTAGAGATGACTTGCATCGCATCACTAGGAAGGTGATCATGTCTTAAGCATTAATAGATTGATTCCCAAAGCCATACGCTTTATGAGGGTATGGATAAAGTTTATAAGAGTAGAAAAGAAAAGCATGTCTGCTAAATCTTCTTATATAAATTAATATTTTTGTTATGTTTATGGAGAAATCCCCCTCAAACTTAAGGGAAAATTCTATAAGATGGTGGTTAAACCTGCAATACTTTATGGTGCATAATGTTGGCCATTAAAAGAGAAGCATAATATTAAGTTAAGTTTTTTTTTTTTTTTTTAAATAATATTAAGTTAAGTGTTATAGGGATGAGGATGCTTAGGTGGATGAGTGGCTTTACTCTTAGAGACAGGATACAAAATGAACATATATGTGAGAAGGTTGGAGTAGCTCCCGTGGAAGATAAGATTAGAGAGATTCGTCGTAGATGGTTTGGTCATATAAAACGGCGGTCTTCCCATGACCCGGTTAGGAAAGTAGATATATTAGATTTGACTTGTGTTAAGAAGGGGAGAGGTAGACCTAAAAAGACTTGGCTAGAAAATATTAGAAAGGACCTTTCTTTATTAGATTTAAATGAGAATTTAACTTTTAACATGGCAAAATGGATAAAAAGGATTCAGGTAGCCGACCCCACATAGTGGGATAAAGGCTTGATGTTGTTGTTGTTATGGAGAAATCTCTCACCCTATCCATCAAGATTTGAGTTAATAAATTTAATATGATTTCTTATTGATATCTCTTCTTGAACGAGGAAGATAATAGGTGTTAATGGCCCTTCAATAATGTCTTCGACATGTCGACTTCTTACTTTTAAGGTTGACATGTTATCTGAGAGTGTCAAACTTCCTTATTCTAAGGTTTGGATTCTAAATTATTTAAATGTTAGCTAAGTGTCCCTGAAGTATCAGGCGATTGATTTCTTCTTTCAAGTGAATATTTTTTTGTAAATGATGTCAAGGGTGATGAAAGTGCCAAAAGGGTTTAATCTGCACCATTCACATATTTCAACAACTTTGGCCATTGGAATTTAATGTTTTGAATTTTTATAATGATATTAGCTCTAGCTGTGTTTATTGATCATTGATATTGCTCTAGTCGACAAGGTTAATTTGTATCAGTATTTAGTTTCATCTTTTTATGTTATTGGTCAAAACCAAGGTGTTATATCAGTATTTAGTTTCATCTTTAGGCGACTCTCCCTCATTTTGATGAATGTCATAGAAATGGGAAGAGTCCTTGACTATTTTCTGGTTAGCAATGAATTGGTCGATAAAAATTTAATAATTCTGTTTGTGTTATTAGTACCATGGGGAACATCTATAGTTGAGCACGTAGAGGCATTCATATCTATTTGAAACATTAAGGTTATGATTGGATGGCTCTAGTTGGTATAATTCATGGAGACACGAGATTTCAGTCTCTGACTCCATACCTGGAATATGATATTTGAGTGTCAATATAAAAGTATTTTGAATAGTCGCATTCCTCCCCAAATTAAGCAGCGGAGCCGCTAAAGCCTGGCTACACTATCCTTGGTTTGTTTGTTTGTTCCTTGAATCGTGTGAGGTAAATTATGATGTCCCAGTTTTTCGTATGTTGTGTTGGCTTTTCATTTTGTCAATTAGAACTTTAGCTATGAAGCATCGAGTTCATTAGCTTTGACTGATTATAGAGTGCAATTAGTTAGTGAAAGTGGAGAACTTTTTCACATATAGTGTTAGATTACTGTGTGCCAAAAAATGTCAAAAGGCAATGTAGATCTTTAGGATATGCCATTCACAACAACCACACTCATTTCTATGGGCCCTGAAAATTTGAGCCCTGTCCTCTTCTGCTCTTTCTTTTTTTCGGCGAGGAGAGTTTTAATGAGTTTATATCCCGTTTTAAATTTTCAGAAGACAGATTGAATTTTTAGATAAAACACTACCCATATACTTTTCCCTCATTTTACGAGGATTTTATAATGTGAGTTTTGGTTTCCTATAGGTGCAAGTCCCTATAGTTAATTACCCATCCTGATAACAGGAGAGAACTTTTGATTAAGGCTAGTCGAAACAGATACGTGGTATCCAACATATAGTAGCAACAAAATTAGATATTAAAAAATTAAAATTTATCACCTCGCACTTAAAGCAGATGGTGGGGGGGAATAATGATAAACCCGATCAAGATCTCATGGTTCCGTCATCCGGGGACATCATGGTCTCTAGTCTACTTAGTTAGAGGAGGTAGTCGACCCAACCGACTAAAAAATTCTTGTTGGCATCCATGAGTTACTTCATTCAATGATACTTTATAGATTTGGGGTGAATGTTTGCATAAAGGGGTAAATTTGAGTCCACTTTAGCTAACAAAGGACTTTGTGCCCTATCGATTATACTCTATTGATTCATTACTCATAGATTTAGAGCCATTGTGCAACATACGGGCTCTAGCAGCACCCCGACATTGTCCTATGATGTTACATTTTAATTTTCGTTCATTTTTTATTTCAGTGTTTAGAACTTAAGATGTCATGCATTTTATATTTTGTTGACTTAGAAGTTAGAGTTAGATTATGTTTTTTTTCTCAAATTTGTGTAAGTCATGCATTTTGTTTTAAATTCCAGCAGCATCTCGGTGTCCCCGTGTAGGGGATTGCATCAGGTGCGTTAAGGCTTACCGTCTTCTAATAAAAACAGTCACAGTAGGCATCAGGTGACATTGTGGCTGAAATTTTTATTCCCCACAGATTTTTAGCATGTTAGATGATTGATATATTATTATAATTCGTTAACATAGTTCCCGATGACAATAATTCATTTACCAAGGATTACGTTTTTACCCTACATTAAACTTTGCTAATATAATTTATTCAATAAGGTCAAATTGGGCAAAAATAAGTCTCGCAAGTCAGAAGCCGAGTGTTTACCTTTCGATTCAGTTTGTTTCGCCAACTTTCTATGGTTATACTGGCTTTCTTGTCAAGGTTATTTATATTTTGTACAAGAGACTTGGGCATAATATTGATTTTTAATTTGTTTGAAATTAAATAAAAAAATGTACTGCTATACTTTATCTAAGCGTCTTTACAATGTCCTCCTCAATATTCCATCTTGTTCTTGCCTTGATTTGCTCTTGTTTGAAGTTACATTCAAAATTTTTTTCCCAGAGGGTTGATGCTTGAGTTCTCTTGTTTTCAACCTATGCAATTTTCGTTTTATATTAACTGTAAGGCCTGCTACTTAGATAAAATGGCATGAATTTATCTTATGTTGATTGATATCTGATAAGAATAAATTTATACTTACAAGGTGTGGAGTCTCGCCTCGCGACACTATCACTTGATACAGATGAGTTGGAAAAGTTTTCTGCTATCCAATCCAGATCCGAAATTCCAGACAGCCTTCAGCAGGGCAATATCCTAGAGATTGTAACCACTATACCTTTCTTCTTCAACACTCTCAATGTGCGCCGCGCGATCATCCCAGCTGCCAATGGACATTGCTCTGCTCGTGCTTTGGCGCGCTACTATGCCGCTCTTGCTACCGGCGGAAATATTCCATCTCACTCTTCCCTCTCCAAACCGCCCCTCGGCGATCTCCTCCACATTCCCAAATTCCCATCTGCGAAGGCGAAGAAAAAGGGCAGAAGTTGCAATATCAGAACACCCAGCATGGGTTGTAGTATCTTCAGCCACAATGATGATAGCATAAACTACAACCTTGTTAGCAACATGGTTGAAGAGGACACAAAACAGTGCATGTTCAACAACCCAAACATTCATGATGCATTCATGGGATCTGGCGATTTCTCGAACTTGGTCTTCGCAGAAGGTAAATTTGGGCTTGGTTTCAGGACGTTCAAGTCGACCGAGACCGATTCCCATGATACGAAAACCTTTGGACACTCGGGTATCGGCGGCTCTACCGGTTTTTGCGACGTGGAGCATAATTTTGCAATTGCAGTGACTGTCAACAAGATGTCACTTGGTGGTGTCACAAGAAAGATAATTCAGCTAGTTTGTTCTGAGCTAAAGATTCCACTGCCTCTTGAGTTTTCAGAGTATGGAGAGAAAGGACCAGATATGCAGCTTAGTTTACAGCAATCTTGAAAAGTATCAGAAGCCAGAGAACGATGATAAGCAAGGTATATACAAGGGATATACGTTGTAGAATATAGGACTAAATTTCAAATTCCCTGACTGAGCAATACCTGTTAGATTATACCGTTAACAAGTGTAATTCATGGTTAAAGAGTACTGTACTGGTTAATTTATCATTTACCATATGATCTGTGCTGATCAAAATGGATATTTAGTAAATTCAATACATGATAAAACAATACATGGCGAAATTGGAAGATCACAATTGATTCTGTTTATCATTATTATTACTATTATTTATGCTTCATATTTAACAAAGTAAATTGCAGATTGCATGAGCAGGTTATGGCCTCTTTTGGTTATGTTTTTCTATTAATTTGTGTTAAGAATTTTTTGTTACTAGTTTATCATGTTACTGACAATGGTAGAGTATGTTATCTATCTTACGATTGCAGTTCTGTTCTTATTTTATCTCATTAATAAAAATTTGTTATGATAATTTTAGTTATATTTTTATTGTTTAAATGAAAAAATTATTAAGTATATCACAGCTAATTATAATTATTAATATTTATTTACAAGTGCAATAAATACATATGAATAAAAATTAAAAAACTTTAAAAATCAAAATTAAAATTTAATAAAAAATATTATTTTGTTTAATATTTTTAAATAAATATTACAAAAATAATTAATTCACATCCTGTAGAAAAGCTATTTGTTATGAGATTTTTATTTAGACAAGAAAAAAAGAATATGAAGTGCATGATATGAATAGAGGAATACAAATGGACATTTAATAAATATGAAGGAAGGCTAAGAGTCATTAGTGAATTTAAAAAAAAAAATTATTCATTTATTTGCTTAAATGATAAGTAATTACATATTAATTATTTTTAAATTTACTAATTAATTATAAAATATAATAAATCAGTGCTCATAATTTAACTTAAATAGTTAAAACGAAAGGGTTGGATTTGAGTTAAGATCATTAAAAAAAAAATGGAGCTTAAGATAGAGGAATATGAATGGGCATTTAATAAAGATAAAGGAAAACTAAGCGACAGTTAGTGAATTCAAATGATTTATTCATTTATTTGCTTAGATGAAAAGTAATTATAAATTAATTATTTTTTAAATTATTAATTAATTATAAAAAGATAAAAAATCAAATGACACGATTCTATTTGAATAATTAAAATTAAAATTAAGCCCATAAAAAAGTGAATATGAAACGTAGGATATAAATAGAGGAATACAAATGAGTACTTAATAAATATAAAGGAAGGCTAAGAGGCATTAGGGAATTTAAAGAATTTATTCATTTATTTGTTTAAATGAAAACTAATTACATGTTAATTATTTTAAAAATTACTAATTAATCATAAAAATATAATAAATCAAATGCTATGATTCAATTTGAATAGTTAAAATAAAAGGCTAGAATTTTATTTGATAAGAAAATCAAACGCTTTTATAATAGTAGTATAGATTTATTAATTATTTATAATACAATAAGTGGACTAAAACGGATGACCAAAATTTGAAAAAATAAAAATAAAAAAGTTGTCCCAAATCAAACCATATTATTTAAAAGTAGCATATGATTACTAATTTATGATCAAAGCCTATCAATTTAAAAATATAATCAAAGACATTTATTAACTTTTGCTATTATTAGATTCTTATTTTTTTTAATTATAAAGGTTATGTAGAAAATTCTACGTACATGGAATATATGCACACACATACTTACAAACAAACATATATATGATAATTTTAAGTATAATTAGTAAGCTATTTGAGTATAAAAACATTTTGAAATACCTTTTTATATGCTTGATTTGTTTAGACATTTTATTCGTCATAATTTTTATCGCATTTTACTTGCAATCTTTTAATTTTTCATTAATTTATTTTGTTACCAAAAGCAAGGATCAATTTTAATGTGTAAATAATTTATATTTATTTAACAATATGAGTTTAATTAAATAGTTATTATGATGTATAACTCTAAATAAAATCATAAATAAGTTTACATATCATATATAATTTAATTCTAAAAGTAGTTAAATAGATAAATTTTATTTAATTTATATTACATTAAAAATTCTTAGGTGAGTATTACATTAAAAAATCATTAAAAATTTAAAATGATTCATCTATATTGAATAAAAATTATAAAAAACTTCTATTTAAATCTTATTATTTTATTTTCAAGCGGCATAAATATCACTCTTAATAAAGATATTATAATTATAGTGACTCTTAATGAATAATATAAAATACATTTAAACTAATATATATTATATTAAATAATTCTCATTATTATTTTAAATTTACAAATAAAGGATGCAGTAAATATAAAATTATCTTAAATATATATTAAAATTCGATGCCACATAAGAAATAAAAAGGAAATATTAAATTAAAATTAAAACCGATAAGTTTCTAGAATCTATAGTTCACTCTCATGATATACAGATACATCCCCAAAAAATCAATGACATCTGATTAATATGTAATTAGTGATTATGCGATGATATATTATATTAAATAAAGCTTAAACAAGATTTTATTCGGATAACTAATTTTAAATGGATAAATAATGAATGCTAATCAAATATTAATTATTTTATTCCTTATTTTAGATTTAAAAAATAAATAAAGCATCAAAGTACATTTTATTTTAAGTAAATAAAATAAAGAATATCATAAATAAATCTGAAACAAAATAGCCTTTATTGCTTACAGTTTCATCGATTCGGCGCTTCGCCCTAACAATAAATTGCGCGGCTGTTCAGAGTGCAACCCGTTCCGGCGGCAGCAGATAGCGGCGGTAGATTTTCTCTCCCTTTCTCACTTCTTACTAGCAGGTAAGCTTTCCTCTCTATCAAATACGCTGATTTCTTGATTCAATTGGCATTGTTTTTCCCATCCTTGGTTTCTGAGTTTTGGCGTTCTACAGATCAAATGCGCGATTTAGTTTTTATTTATTTGGATCTGCGATTGAATTATTTGTTTCTGATGGAAATGATGATGATCGGCTTCTACTGGTGATATTATATGGCTTCAATGCTGTGCCAATAGATCTGCTGTTGACTTTGTTCGTATTTACAATTTTATTCTATTTTTTCTTAAAAGGATGGATTCCTATGTTTCAGGCATGGTGAGACTTTCAATATGTATTTTTGTTCTGAGATATCTGATAAAATAATTTTATTTCTTGTTCTATGGATTGATTTTCTGTATTGCTTTGGTTTGAATCCCTTGTATGATTTCAATATGCGTTTTTTAGATTATTCTTTCATGCTATGTTGTTCTACTGGTATCCTGGGTTGATCTTCCAATTGACCGCATCAATGAATAGATGAGGATTTTTTTTTGCTTGTCTGTGGTACTTAATTGTCACTGATTATGAGGATTTTCAAATTCCTTTTCTGCAATTGGTTTTATTTTTCTTAAAATGTGATTGAAGCCTCAGAGTATGTTTGGTTACAAATCCGGCTTAAGCTTTCTTGGCTAATTGAGAAGCTTAGGAGCTTAGTTAGTAAGGAAATTAACAAGTAATAATCTGGCATAATACTTAAATTATTTAAAGGCTATGGTGAGCTAACATTTTAAGCTGTGTGGGAAGTGGTATGTATGTGCAATACTCGCTAACAAAGAAGAAGATGCAATATTCCAAAGATGAAATGAAAACAAATAAACAACCTAATGATTCTAATATAGAAAATAATGTACAAAAATGGCCTAACATCTAATAATGTACAAAATATTTGACATTAACTAGTAGTCAATTGATTGTGAATGTGGGTTAGTGGCCTAGCCAAAGTTTTGAATGAGGTGGACGATTTGTATCTATTACCATTTGTAAAAAGAAATTGCTTCCCAAGAGTTTATGTTGCGGTACTCATCAAGGAGATATTGTTGTATATATTGTAATTTTTCACGAGTAATCAAGGAGTTGTTGGCAGGTGTGGGATGTCTCCTATGAAGGCAAGGCTATTGTGCATAAATTCCTACAATGACTTCTTTTATGATTGTTTGCTTCATATTATAATAGGCTATCACATATTGTGTTGCTGATATTTGCGCAGCTAAGATTATAAGCTTGTCCTCTAGAAAGAATCAGCAGAAAATATCAAAGACTTAATATTCCTTTTATTCTATTGAAAAAAAATTCCACATTGAATACTAAAATTATATCAAATGGACAATTCAATATATATTCATTGTTTGAATTGTCTTAATAGTTTGAGAAGGACCTAAAGATCACGCCTAGAAAATTTTGAAGTATTAGGCAGGAAGTTTTCAAGACTGATATGGTTCTTATTTCACGTCATTTTACTCTTGAGCATTTTATGAGCATTAGACATGATTGGTATTTATTGTGATTTATGTCAAGTTGCTTACAAACACTAACATCTAACTTATCAAATACTTGACGAGTGATGCAACTGGATTAGAATATACATATTATGAAAGAGGAATGAGATTTAGAGACACTCGATGACTGATTCCATGAACAACTAAAAACGTGATTCAAGTGTAGATTTAATAATGGTACTGTTTGTTGCATGCAAATTTAGCAATCAGCAAATATAGGTCCCAATTATCTATTTTTTTTTTCAACAAGACACTGTTTTAAGCTCTTACTTACAAACTGTTTGATCATCTATAAAGTTGAGGAAAACTTTAGGGCAGTGTCCAAATGTTTTCATGGAACTTTCCAAGAATGGCCAATGAAACACATGTCATGGTCAACACTAAATGAGATTGATAAGCTGTGCGGATACATATCATATTCACTAAATGTGATTTGTGCACCGCGGGAATGGACTATATCCTTGATGAACAACTTTGCTATGTGAGAAGCATTATTTGGAGCATGGGATAAAGTGGCACTTTTAGATAAGTGATCCACAATAACTAAGATCAAGTCATGAAAATGCTTAGTTTTTAGAACTTAGATGAAGTTCATGAAATGATTCATACTAATGAGCATTTTTATTTAGTTGTTCAAGACGTGATAGATCCAGAGGCAAACCTGAGTAACTGCCAATTGTCATTGTGCTTATCTGTGTCATTATTACATGTTATGGACATATCTTTATTAGTTTTCATTACGGCCTCATTTGATTCATCTTTTAACTTGCTCTGTGGTAGGATAAGCTATCAGAGAGCATGCAGATTGCTTTGGTAAAATTTTTTTTTTTGGAGTTTTTCCCATTTTCCCCATAATTTGCATAAAAAAGTTTTTTTTTTAATTGCAAAATAATGTCTTGCCCCAAGAAGGAGCTTTTATAACGTTCTGATTGAAGAATAGGTAAACATAAACCATGCCAACGAAGCCTTGGCAGTTTGTGTTTTTTATTTTTTTATTTTTTATGAAATCTTAGTGTTACTCATTACCTAAGGGAATAAAATGATACAAAATTGTAAGCTTCTCTAAAGGAGCTTTGATCAGCATATGTCACAAATCCAATGGTATCCATGGCTCTAAATCATCAAACTACTTAGTGTGGAGTACATAATTGGTTCATGAGGAGGTGAAGAATGGGTTTCTTTAATCTGTATGGAAGAGGAGGTGGACTAAGGGTTAAGTTTAACAGCCAAAGAGTTAAGGCTTTGAAAGAACATATAGGAGTAATATTCATTGTAAAATCATTTCTTAGTTTTGATACCAAATTGGTGGTGAAGTAGAAGCATAAAGCATGGAACCTGAGAGGAAGAAGTGTACTAACCGAAACTTGCAAGTGCATATAGGAGGAAGTGAACATGGTAAATGAATAAAGCAAAAGAAACCCCGTACGAAGCTTAGCGATGATCTATGCACATTGTTTGTATATGAAGATTAGGCATAAAATAACCTCATAGTGTTGTCTTAAGTTCACATGAAGGTGCTTTTGGTTTTTCCAGAAGCCCTATACCTTCTATTTACCAAGGGATGCTTAGAAAGTACAATTTTAAAACTCCCGTTATAATAGATAGATAAACAAACCATGTGAATAGGGATGCAAACAAACCGAGCCGAGTTGAGCTTTGGCATGTTCGAGTTCGAGCTAGTTTGGCATGACCCTGTTCGAGCTCGACTATATTTTATCCATGTTCGAGCTTAGCTCGTATTTGTGTTAGGTTCATTTTAGGCTTGTCGAGCCTATTGACGAGTGGCTCATTAACAACTCGTTTATTAAAATAAACGAACTTAATCGAGCAGATCGCTGCAGAGGATAGAGAGACGGGTAGAGAATTGCAAACACTCCAATCATATTTTTAGTTATATAAAGCAAAACTAAAACATTCTAAAGCAATGTGGGACTAAACTTTCCACAGTTTTTTTTTTGTTTTGCGAGTAGAGGAGAGAGAGGCCGGAGGAGGAGATATATTATTTTATTAAGTAATATACTATAAGTGATATATTATTTTATTTTATTAAGTAATATATTATATTTAGTGAAAAATAATTATTTTATTAAGTAATATATTATATTTTATTTTATAATTAATTTATTAAGTAATAAATTCATGTTATACGTTATTAAATTAGTTAAATTAATTTAAAACTATTTATTCATTTCAAGCTAATTGGAGGATAACACGAGCCTTAATCAGGCTCTAATCGAGCTTCTTAAAAAGCTTTAAATGATATTGTTTGTGAACATAAATGAATCGAACGACAAGCTGTTCAAGCTCGTTTATTTAGCTGTAGAATATTTATCAAAAGTATTCAAGCTCGTTCGTTTAGCTTATCAAACGAACATAAATGAGCTCTTATCGAGCCAAGCCACGAGCAGCTTGTCGAATGCTCGGTTCATTTGTAGCCCTAATTTGAAAGATTAAAATGCTCATAAACCAAATGGAAAAAAAAAAACATCCAGATGGAAACGGTTGAAGTTAGTAATGTCCATAAGATGTAATAATGACACAGCTTAACAGAGTGAACAACTTGTAATCAATTGGATCTTGACTATGTATTGAAAGTGAATGATTGGATCAAGGAGTTATGATTACATTATCTCCAAATGTAGTTATACAAGATGTGACGTGTTAGAATTATGTATGCGTTGACTGCTAAAGGAAATGTTTTCATTTGAATTGAAATTGTTTGATTTTCCTCCCAGAAGCCATACTGGTGTTCAACGACATATGGCAATTCCTTTTATTATGGTTGAAAAGTTTCTATTAACTTGTATGCACTTTTTGTGCTTAAGTTTGGTAGTTGCGTGTTGATGATTATAATATCTAAATGGAGATGACGTGGGCTATATTTGTATACATGATCTCAACAGGAAAATATTTCCTTGCATGTACAATCAATTGGAAAAAAAAAGGATTCATGTTGCCGACCCCACCGAGGGGGATAAAGGCTTGATACAATCAACTCTAAAGAAACGCATTGCTAAGCACAGTTATGTGCATAGGTATCTTACACTAAGGGATCCATACTTCATCTTCATTAATTGTTAGACTTACTGTGCATGTCTGCAATTGATCTTTTGCTATTGAACTAATAAAATCAATCTGCTTTCCAATGGAAACAACCTCTATTTTTTGTGCTGTGAATTTATTCTTAGCCTCTGGCCAGACAGTTGTTGGCAGATGTGTCTTATTTGTTGCCCCATCATCATCCTTCAAAATATCAGTGGATATTGGGATTGCTTTGGGCATAAGTTGTATTGCCTTGTCCCCATTAGTTGGCTTGATGTATCTAAAATATAGACTTTTGCTTGTGATAGATAATTGAACACCCAACTAGCAATTTCTTAAGGTTTGGAAAGGTCCTCAGATTTGACAATAGAATGACCCATGAGAACGCCTTATAGACTGTCAGGTGCGTTTGAAGGAATGAGTAACCTACATTTATGTATGTTGAGTAAATTTTGGGGTTCGCATGTGAAAACTTATCAAGGTGAGCATGCAAAAACAATTGTATGCATACATAAGAGGCCCCACTAAGACACCATTAGTGTACTGTGGCCAAAGTATGGTTTGTAATGCATTCATGGAGTCTTCAATTTGCAGATCCACTGGTTCACGATAAATTGTAATTTGCTCTAAAAAATGTAATTCTCTTCTAAAATTGTTAGGTAATATCTTATTAATGCTATTTTCATCATTGTAGGGATTGTCCTAAGCTGTAGAAAAATATATACATTCATGAAGAGTTGTAAAATGATGCTATACTGCTGCAGATTAATAGAAGAAAATGTCACAAGGAAATTTTGAGGTGTGGCAGAGAGTAAACAATAATGCAATATAACGCCCAACAAACATTGACAATATGTCCGAAGCATGCATGGGTTCTTAAGCTCCATAGAATTCACTCTCACTGTGAAGGATCATACACCTGAGGTTATTGAACTTTTTCAAAATGGTGCCAATGTACCGCATGCTGAATTAAGCACTTCAAACATGCTTTTAAATATTGCATGAGTGTTGCCCATATTGTTGTCACTCTCAAGCACATTAAGCAAGCCATTAAAGCCATAAAAACGTTAGGATGTCAATGATTTTAAGTTTCACCCAGCAATCAACCTTGTTGTACTGATGGCTAGCCTAAGGATTTTGTCAGCTTGTTCTATGCGACTAGGAGTGAAATCTATGTATACTCTTGTGATCTCTGCAATATTTTCTTTATCTCGTTTGAAATTGTATGCTGGCAGTGATTCTCACTGGGAGTGGCATTTGAGTTGAAGGTTCTTCCATTAATTGTCGCTGACCTAGATTGGTCTCCACCCAATGTCAACTCATTTTATGTTGAAGAGATCGAAGTTAAACTCATTATCTTGCAATCCATGCATACATTAATCCTCTTTAATTTCTCCAAATTTGGTCTTCTTTTATTGAAATTATTCTTTGTTGCATGAGTAATAATGCTATCCTTGAAATATAATGCATTCATCATCGAACGAAAATTTCTATAAAATGTTTGCAAGAATGAGTCACTCTCAAGTTAATACATGCAAAATGCCATTGAATTAGCCTTCAAGTCTATCATCCAAAAGGAAAAAAAAAAATGTTTAAGAGGTCCTATTGCTGACTCTTTTAGCCTAAAACGAGTATATCCCATTGTAATCTCTTCCTGGAATTATCTTCTGGTTATCAGATTTGTTGCTTATGGTGCCAGCCCCAAACTAGTCCTCTTCGATAGCTGATGAAGCTTCTTGAAGAGGTCCTTCCATCTTTTGAACTGAATTTTGATTTCTTAGTGCTGTAACAGTGATTGATTTGTTTAGATTATGATTTTCCCCAAGAATGTTGCGGGTGATTCCCACTAGGCTTATTCCAGGCCACATTTTTCTATATCCATAGATCAGCAAGCTCCCTCTTGTGCCTGTCTTGTCAGCTGGAACTCATTGATTGTCAGAACTACATTCTGATTTTTATTTTCGTTCTTGTCCTAGATAGGAAACTTTACTTCACCTTAGCTGCACCCCCACCCCTATGATCCGGAACGCCTACCTTCCTTTAAATCCTACTCATGTTCACAGAGGATAGGTCAGGTTCTGCCCATGATTTATAGAAAGATCCCTGTTTAGTTTGCTAGTTGCAACAAAGAGTTAGAATATTCTTATTACTTTAATATTTTGGCTCAATTTGGAAAGAAAAACAAAATTTTAGGCCATGCTATAGTTCAAATAATATGTTTAACATGAGCACTGATATTGAATGTGAATAACTTTAGAGCATGTTAAACATGGCGAATCAGTTCATTCTTTGCTTGAGGATTACTTTTCCATTGATCAAAAGTATGCATCATCACTGCCAACCATACATAGAGATCCCCAAAACATTGATTATCAACCAACAACAACATTTATTTGATATTAATGGGTTATGTTGTGAAAATTTGCTTCAATGCTTAATTTATTTTATTGTAAGTATGTCAGAGAAGTCAACAACAAGATTTTTTTTGTTATTAATGGGAAATGTAACTTATATCGAAGAAATGATAATATGCATCATTGTTTAATCTATTCTATAGTCATTATCTTAGATACGTCATTTGTCAAAGGTGACGAAGCACTAATATATCACGAAAAGGGATCCATGTTTATGGAGCATTCAAAGAATGAATCATATAATAACATGTTGGAGAAATGTAATGCATAATTTAAAGTTTGCAAGTGGTAGAATACTTTCTTACTGCAGGCAACCTGCCTAAAAATTTCTCTAAATTCTTCGTGTATCAAATAATGGAAGTATGAGGAAAAAAATATAGACATCATGCTTAATAAATGATGCAAGGGGGTTGCCATTACTTTTGATCATATGACTAACTGCATGCTGAAATAGTTGAGATGTCTGTCAGTGCATGTTATGGGAGTTGAAATTATCTTTCCCTTAATCTAACACTGCAGTTATTGAAAGCAAAAGAGGTTCACATGTCTAGGGAAATATCCAAGTATTTCCAAATGCAATTTCATATTTTGTAGACAAAGCAGCACATATCACATTAGGATAAGAAGGAATCCCTTAATAGTTAAAAGGCTAGAACTCAGTTGTTAATAGCATTTACCACTCATCTCTTGTTTGGCAAGCTATCTGATGAACAATCCAACAAAGTTCATTGATAGTGCATGATGAGCCCAAAGAAACACCCCCTTACTGCACTTATATTCACTACAAGAAACAATTTTGTTATTGCTAGGCCCCGCAATTCCTGTGTACTCATCTCCTTCCCTGCCGCACACCATGCATGTTGCTGGCATCTACCATATTTACTTGCCAGGTTCTGAAAATCCCTTGATTGGGCTATGGAAAATTCTTTAATACCAATATCGCAATGGAGTTACAAGAAGAGGAAAAGAATGGCATTGCTAAAAGTTTTCTAGTAAAAAGGATTGACTTATCGAATGAGAACAAATGTCTCCATTACTCTTGAAAACCCTAACAGACAAAGACAAAGCCGTAGCAGAAGAGCCCGTGGATTGAACATAGCGATGTATTCCACACAAGTGAAGGGGATAAAAAAAATGGTAGGGAGATCAAGCATGCATCTCGGCAGTAGAAATTTCCTTTCTGGCTTGCCAACTTGATGAAGACAATGAAAGCTATAAAGAAAGGAACAAAATGCTTGAAAACCTGAGAAAAGGTTAGGGGATAATTATAGGCTGCTTCAGGTTTGGAAAAAACTATATTGAACTTTTCTATGGATGGATGAGGGCCAAAATGTCATTTGGTTGGCGTAGCTGGCTTAAGAAAGCTTAAGCCTGCCTTAAGCTCCAACCAACGACCCCTCAGGTCAAAGAAAGAATAGCTTTTCTGTGCATTGAATATAGCAAAAATACTATTTGGCAAGGGAGATGGCGAACATACTATTTGTCAGGCTTAAGCCAACTTGTTGCCACGTTAATCCAAACGAACATTACCTCTAAGAAGTATACGGTGATATATTTGTCTAGTAATTGTTGACATTTTTTTACCATCTTTATTTGGAGTTGCTCTTGACTTCACAAGTGCTGCTTAATTTGGTTTTGGTTAGGTTCTAAAGAACCGACTGGCTCCATAAAATAATTCTAATGTGATTCTAAAGAACCGCATGGCTCCATAGAATAAGTCCAATGATGTTTATGATTACACAGATCCTAGTCAAATTGTGAAGGAAGTATTTTGGTCGATTTTATTGATAGGCTGTAAGCTTTTTATAATATGAGAAAGCTTTTCATGAAGAGCCTATGCTTCCCTTCTCATGCTTTACCTTTTTGTTTAGATAAATCGTTCTTGTCAATTGATTTATTATTTGCTTCCTACTACGTCTATTGAACTGCATTTTTGAGAGATTTCATCATGTGCTTACCGAAGTGTGTGTATATATATATATATAAGAGAGAGAGAGACCGAGATTTCTACTAAGAGATATTCTGCTGTCATACTATGTTCTCGTTATTTTTTCTGTCATCATCTCGTTATTATTTTGCATTATGTTTTGTTTTCTAGAAAATGGCGGGACTTGCAGCAGAAGGGTCTCAGTTTGATGCTCAACAATATGACACAAAATTGAATGAGCTGTATTAAATCTTCCAACTTTCCAAAAAAGATCTTATTATGATATTTTTATACGGAAACTTATGAGTCTTTTATGTGGGTGTGTTTAGGCTTACGGCTGATGGAGAGGACTTCTTTACATCTTATGATGAGGTATATGAAAGCTTTGATTCTATGGGCCTTCAGGAAAATCTTCTGAGAGGCATTTATGCTTATGGTATGTTGATTAGACGTTCACCCTTTCAATGCATTCTATGTACCATGTAATTTTATGTGTAAAAGAACTTTGCCTTTGGTATAGGCATGTTATTATTATGTCAAGTTAAATTTGTTTCTACTGCAGGGTTTGAGAAACCTTCTGCCATTCAGCAAAGGGGAATTGTTCCTTTCTGCAAGGGTTTAGATGTTATTCAACAGGCACAATCTGGTACCGGAAAAACAGCAACATTTTGTTCTGGAATTCTGCAGCAGCTTGATTATGGTTTGGTTGAATGTCAGGCCTTGGTTCTCGCTCCTACAAGAGAACTGGCCCAACAAATAGAAAAAGTTATGAGAGCACTTGGTGATTACCTTAGTGTGAAAGTTCATGCTTGTGTGGGAGGTACCAGTGTTAGGGAGGATCAGCGCATACTTTCAAGTGGAGTTCATGTTGTTGTTGGTACACCTGGTCGTGTGTTTGACATGTTAAGAAGGCAGTCTCTTCGCCCTGACTACATCAAAATGTTTGTTTTAGACGAAGCAGATGAAATGCTGTCTCGTGGCTTCAAGGATCAGGTTTTGTTTTTTATGACTTTCTTGCCTACCCTCCAATGATATTATATGATTTCTATAATGTCCTACCTCGGGTTCCTAGAATTTTTTGTTTTTTGTGTATTCATAATGTCAAATTTCCCGTAGGCAAACAGACATTACAAGTTATATTCAGTTTATTCCATATTGTATAGAATATTGAATTTTCTTCCCCAACCGTACATCCACACCAACACAACCACCACCCAAAAAAATGAGACATAAATGCCTATTCCTTCCAATCTCACTTCTCGTTCTTCAAGGTTTTGTGCAACCTACTAGTACTTGCTTCCTATGTACAACTACTTAAAGAATTGTTAACTTTGGAACTCACCATGAGCATTTCACTTTTGTATATGATTTCTACAATGGTTCTCCTAATTCACTGATTTCAATGTCTGGAAAATTTCAACTTCAAACATATTTTGGTTCTGCTAAAAGTTTTAACCTGATTCGTGCAAATTGATAACTGTTTATGCTAATTTTGATGGATGTGATTGTTGCATATTTGTTTGGCAGCAATGCGTGTACCCAATAGCGGATTTGACTTATCAACCTGAGGCAAAAATATGTAATAATTGATCTGTCAACATATATGCAAGCCTATTAGAATAAATCTGTGTTTTGTTCTATTTTTATTTGCTTTGTAATTTCTTTATACAATTGTTGCATGCAACATCTAGAACATGCCAAATTATTTGACGTCATCCTGCAGTCGATATTACATCAACTCCCGAGAAATTTCTTCTGCAAAAGGCTATTTAATACATTTTCCATGCCATCCATAATCTCCACGTAGTCATGGTCAGAAAATCTTAGGTTACACGATACGGTTCTGTACTCTGACGTGAATAGAACTGTTTTTGCAATAGTATTATGTTGGAGTTGTAACTTATGGTTGTCTGTACATCATATTCAATAGCATATTTTGAAATACAATAGATTTATTTGTGTAAGTAAAAATACCATTATGCTAGTTTATGCATAAAAGCATTACATGTTCACAAATAGTTTGTAACCATATCATCATCAACTACCTTAGACTTATCTCAATTATTTCTTATCGGCTTTATGAACCCTCATGTTTTTGTTCTTGTTGAAGTTTACTTGACATGTTAAACCTATTATGCACAAGTCCTTTTGAAGAACTTCCCTCCCCGTTATCTCAAGCCTACATATTTTATTTCTGATCATTTGGCTCTAATTTTATGTGCTTGTCAAATAGATGTTTTCTCTATCATTTGTTTTACATGTCTTAACCACCAATGTCTATTTTCAATTGATATTCATTCAACCATCCTTTTTAATATATATTTCTTAATTTATCCATCCAAGTTTTTTCACTATCTATCTTAAAACTCTCATTTTTCATTGTGAAATTTCAAAACTTTTTTACAACACTCAAATTCATGTAACAGCCATCCATATGTGGTAGGTTTTAGTACAGTGGACCTATTATATAGAATAATTAAGATACAAATGATGATATTACTTCTATAAGTAAGATTGGATGGTAAAAACAAAGAAAAGCCTCAAAAGCACTTTTTACTTGTTCTTGTTCTATTAAATCTAAGCATTTTCTTCATTGTTCAAGCTTTCCACTTATTTCAGTAGAGATGTCTCGTTGATTATAATTATAGTATCTATAAAAAACATAAATCAAAGCACATCACTTTTAATTTCCTTTATAAGCATCTTAATACCAATTTAAAAAGATATAAACTTAATGTAGATCCTTGATGCAATCCTACTATATTTAAAAACTCTTTGGCCACTATAATCACTTATAATTTAGTTCATATCATAATATACCTTGGGCACACAATTTTTTCTTAATGCGCCAAATCAAATCTTATGGTGCTCGATTATATACCTTTTAAAGATCAATAAAATTATATGAACGTTCTTTCTTAATTTTCTATGTTTTTCTTTAATTTCCTAACGCAAAATTCACTTTCACATCGGATATGCATAGCATCAAATCAAATTTATTTTGATTCATTACTTTCTCTCATAACTTCAATGCATGCCTCATAAGTTTAATTTATTTATAATCACTACAATAATGAGCATTTTCTTTGTTCTTAAATCTTAGTATCAAAATACTTTTTTTTTCAATCATTTTCTATCCTTCAACCTCAAATTTTCATTATAATATTTGTTAACTAAAAATTATTATAGTGTCCTTTGTGACATTCCATTTGAATCAAAGGAATTACTTTTATGCATATTCTTTAAAGCTAACTCATCAAATTTCTCTTTGTTGATCACGCTATAATATCCCTTATTATGTTGTTTTGCTCTTCCCAAGTATATTTTCCCTTAGACTCTCATTTAATAATTTCTTAAAGTAGCACTTGCATTTTTCTTAATGTCTTTGTCATTAATTAGGATTTTATTATATCCACTTCTAACCATATTATTTGATCAAAACCTAGTTCTCTCATCTCTTGTTTTATGCTATTTTATAGATCATTTTATCCTTAGTACCTTAAATTTATGCATATCATTAAAACTTGTAGTTTAGCTTTGCTCACCATCCTTATTACAGGACTTCTAACTTTCTTAGTCAATATAGGCTTCAATAATATTTATCTTTAGTTTTGTTCATGCTTTAATCATTATATCCAAGTCACCCAAGAAATTTCTTTTCTTTCTCAAGCATACATTATAATGTTTATGAATCTCTTTTAAAAATTATTTTCTTATCCAACTCAAAGAGTAGAAGCACCAAGACATTTGTATGTCCTCATAGTTAATTAGTTAAATAGCAACCACCCAATTAGTATCAATAATCCTATTCACCTTAACAACTCGATCTTTCATCTCTATTCATTACCATTCCATCATAATTTTTTTAAATATTTTTAACACACAATCACTTGTAACCTTTCATAATGTCTTTTTTTTTTCTTTACAATTTGTTGTCTTACAAAAATCTATATTTATTTTTAATGCTAACCTTATTTCTTTATATTTTTATTGAAAATCTCCAAATTATTATGACAATTTTAATCTAAGTCTTAGACATTGCCAATATCATAACCCTACCTGATATGACCCAACATCACACAGGTACACCATGTACGATTGTGTCAAGGCTGATCCTAAGATCTTGTTGGAGAAACATTGAAACAAAATTTCTAATGTATATACTACACAAAGCCACTACTGAATGCAATATAAATGGAAGACTACTGAATCTCAAAATGATTTTTTATATATCATCTAAAACATATATAATCTGAAGTCTATCTACAACAGTGCTTGACAACAGAGAGAATAACAAAATAAAAGTTCACCTTGCAAAAATTAAAACTAACAGATTGGAGCATGTTATCCAAACTAATCAACTCGCTCCTTACACTTTCCCTGGCCATAAAATGAAAGCAGAAGTAGGAATGAGTTAACACAGCTTAGTAGGTTATCGTAGCCTAAAATAACAATCAATAACTGAAATCAAAAGAAACTTTCAAAATCACATGGCAAAAAAATTTCAGAATATATTCAAATTGTTCATGATCTCAATCTCTATTATATATAAAAAAGTTACGTGGTAAAAGTTCTATCAAAACAAAGTTATCCTCATTTTTCAGTAACAGACATACAAATTTGATCGGAAAAATTTCAAAAACATTAGATTATTGAAAACTGAATAGGCAAAACGTAATCTATCTCGAGACGAGTAAATTTCCCAACTAGGTCGAAGGACAAAAACGGTTCTACAACCTCCAAAACCCAGCTTCCTCTCTTCTTCCATCTCTTTTTCTTCACATTTCCCCTAAGTCTTCTCTGTCAAACGAATGGAAATAAAAAATAACATTTAATACATTATGTGAGTGACTTAAGATATATATATATTTATAATAATAATAATAATAATAATAATAATAATAATAATAATTAATTTTTCATTTTAAAATTCACAGAAATTTTTTTGGGAATTCAAAAATTATTAAAATTATTCATAAAATGGCTTATTTTATTTAGAAAATTATGGTAAAATCGGTTTGCAAAATGGATATCTAACGGTCCCAAGACCTCCACTTGTACCGACTGGTATCAATTTTGGAATTTAACCGGTGTCCAAAAATTATAGAAAAATTAGTGAAATTAAAAAACAACAATACATATGTCATGGTAAAGACGGCTTGTGATTTGGACTTATAATAATTCCCGAAATAATTTTTGACTATTAAAGAAAAAAAATATCTTTTTCAAAATTTTGAGTTATAACACTTAAACCTTATTTTTTTCACTATGATTGCGTCAAGTAGTAGTGTGTCACTTGAGAGTGACACCCTAGTTAACCCTTGCTTACTTTTTATATTATAATCATGTTAGTTGTTTCACACTTGTGTGTATTGTCCTAACTAGCCACAGATTACTTTTCTTCCCAATCTACTTTTCTTCCCAATCGAGTTAAGTTATGGCACATCACCTGAAATCTTAATAAATTCTCATCTACTTCACCAAATTTTAGTAGGTCGTAGTGCATTGCTTTTGGAAATTACCCTAGCACTTGGCAAATTCATATTTTGATTCATTTCGTTAGTTTTTTATAAGTTTTAGGAGAATTTTCGACCTTGCACAAACCCTCGACATTTCTTATCCAGGCTTCGGACCGACAATGCTAATTTTAAAAATGAATACTTAATACAGTAAACGGTATGTAAGGACATAAAAATAGTAAATACTAATTATAGCAACTTTTTCTTATATTTCAGAAGCGATAGTTACCTCATACTATTTGGCTTACCAACTATACCTTTTTTCTTAGCCAAAGGTATTAATGTTGCTATCCAACTCAGGATCCCCCAACTATACCAAGCATACCTAAGGTATGTGATATAGTTGAGACGTCTGTTTAGATATATGCTCTGTTGCTTTCTTCATTAGATTTTCTGCTACTGGTCTGGCCTATTGCTTGGAGTTGTAAATCTAGAAGATTTAAATAACTACTTCTGATTCCATCAATTTGCCATTTAAATTACTCAACCAACTTCACCCATTTTGAAACACTAATAAAGCTATGCATCTCTTTGTTCTTCTTAACTTTTTTTGTTGATGTTAGGTTTCTTGAAACCATCTATTTAACATTATATTATTCTACATTATATGAATGTAATCTAGATAGTTTCTATATAATTTGTCCATATTTTTTTGCATCACTTTGGACCATCACATATATAAACTACTTTATGAACGATTGAATGCAGTCAAATTTTGGAGTCCCTCCATTAGTTTTTAAACTTTTCCCCTCTATATGAATTGATTATTGCCTATATTGATGCTTTTTTTAATTTCAGATATACGATATATTTCAACTTCTTCCATCCAAGATTCAAGTTGGAGTTTTTTCTGCTACAATGCCGCCTGAGGCTCTTGAAATCACCCGCAAGTTCATGCACAAACCTGTGAGGATCCTTGTTAAGAGAGATGAGCTCACCCTTGAGGGTATCAAGCAATTCTATGTAAATGTTGATAAGGAAGAATGGAAGCTTGATACCCTCTGCGACCTATATGAGACCTTGGCCATCACTCAGAGCGTCATCTTCGTAAACACTCGTCGCAAGGTGGATTGGTTGACTGACAAAATGAGGGCCAGAGATCACACAGTATCTGCCACTCATGGGGACATGGATCAGAACACACGAGACATTATCATGCGTGAATTCCGGTCTGGGTCTTCTCGTGTCCTTATTACGACCGATCTCCTTGCCCGTGGCATAGATGTGCAGCAGGTCTCTCTAGTCATAAACTATGATCTGCCAACCCAGCCAGAGAACTATCTCCATCGCATCGGACGAAGTGGGCGGTTTGGGAGGAAGGGTGTTGCAATTAACTTCATCACCAGCGACGACACTCGAATGCTTTTCGATATCCAAAGGTTCTACAATGTGTTGATCGAAGAGTTGCCGTCGAATGTCGCCGACCTGCTCTGATGAGTTTTTGTTATTTCATCCTGTTCTTGCTTATTCGAAGTCACCGTCCCTTAGTTTTTTTTGCATGTCTGTGGATCTCATCAAAACCTGTGGCTATTTATGTAAGTGAAGTTTGCATTTATTTCTAACTGATGATCTCAAAAGTAGACTACTGTGAGTATATTTGCAGATTTTTTGCAGATTTTTGTTGCTGCTCATTGGTATAGTTGTTGTCCCTTGGTAACCTCATAGACCTGTACCAGTCCTCGCTAGTTGTTTTATGTATTCAGGTTGATAAACTCTGCTTCTTTTAAGCTCACCTTCATCATTTTAAGTTGAAATTGAAATTGCTCAATGACCTCAAATTGTTCAAGTTCTTCAACTTCATAGCTGATCTTAGTTTCATTGGCCTTATCTTATTTTCCACATTTAACATTAGCATTAATTAAAGCCATACATCATTTATAGCTTCACAATAAAGTTTTGCTTCCGTCGCATGGTCACACAGCGGTGCACGATTAAAAAGTGATGTGGGGTGTCCTGATTCGTCTCTGGACGGCATTCAGTGACAGTACAGAATAATTTCACCTCGGAGAACCATATTCCACAAGCTCAACTCCAACTAGACCTTTCTCATAGTTAAGCAGCTTGTCAATACGGAGCTCACTTTGATCTGTTGGCTGAAAAATTTAACTATTATTTAAGAGATCTTAGGTTTGAGTTTTATGTATATGATGTGTATAAGAAATTGATTTAATTGATCTGAATATTCCAAAAAAAAAAAATCAGCTTGCCAATTGCACCTTATCGAGTGATATTCGTCTTACTTTTTTAGAATAAAAATGATTGGAGTTGTTTCTTTGATGTATATAAACTTCTGAGCATTTCGGCTTTATTTGGGACGACTTTTTTTTTGTTTTTTAAAATAAAATTTTAGTAAAAAATTTATTAAATTTAAATATTTTGTACTAGAAAATCGTTTTAAAAAGCAGAACAAAAGATGTCCCAAACAAAGCCTTCGTCGTACGAGAAAAGCTGCAGCTTTGTAGGTAAGTAAAGAATTAGATATTATTAGTTGGTAAATTTCGTGGGATGGTAACTCAATAATGTAAGCAATACTTAATTATTCTTTTGAATCGAAGGACGTGCAAAGAAAAAATACCCCCTTTGCCAGATTAACTTCTTGGTAGGATGATGATTGTACGTTTATATTTATTGAATTAGATTAATTAATTCATAATAAAGATTAAGGTTTTATTTGGGAAGGCTTTTTTCTGTTTCTTAAAAGCACATTTTAGAACAAAAGTTGAATTTTTTGTACTAAAAAATTGTTTTAAGAAGCAACAAAAAATCCTTCCCAAACGAAGTCTACGGTTTAATTTGAAATTTTTTTTACTGTTTTTAAAAATAATTTTTTATAATAAAAAATTTTAGTTTAAGAATTTTTTTTTAAAAAAAAAATATTTTAAAAAACATTAATAAAGTTATCCGAAATGATGACTAAATTATAACAAAAAAAATATTGATATTAAAACAGTTTGAGAATTGCTTGCAACGTGGAACTTGATTATACTAAAGTCGCCTAACATCTCAAGCTGCTCGAAGAGTTGAAGTTATATTTCATAAGAGTCACCTGAGAGATAGTCCTAATTTGAAGACCAATCAGAATGAGCTATGTCAGTATTGCGCTCGATATTGCTGATATGGCTCATTCGGTGCACAAAATAATTTCTCCCTAATTTGTATCTCTTCACCATACAACTTGCCAAATCGCTTGAGGGCTTTAAGGCATATGTTTTGATTAAAAAAATTATTTATTTATTAATAATTATTAGTATTAAATATTATTATTAATATCAAATATTATCATAATTATTAAATGTAGAATTAAAAATATTATATTTTTTTAATAAAATGATCATGACGATATATATTATTCTTTTTTAAATTTTGATTTTCTTTTTTCTAAAATTAATTATAGGTTTTTAAATGAAATATTAATATTAGTATTGATTGGGCATGAATCTCGATCTATGTTCGAATTGAAAAACTTTGAAATTAAATTCAAGATCATTTGAACTCCAATTTTAACAAACTTGTAGCTAAATTGAACGACTCGACGAGATTGAGCCCAACGATATCAAAAGTGGTATGATCTAAATACAAATGATCCCATATCAAAAGCTTGAATATAATAAGAAAGTTTGACACATTAATTGTGGGACCAAATGAGCTTCAAATTTGACATTCTTATAATCAAATCGAGTGTTTCAACGTGACCAATCTACTGAGTCTAAGACCACTTTATTCTAACATCATTAACACGCTAACATGCTGAAGAAACAACTATGATCAAGATAATCAATACATATGTTCAATTGAGAGTTTTGAATTTTGGTCAATTTTATGGAACATGTCACTTTTAAAATCTTTACATAGCCTCCACTCTCAACATTAAAAAGGATGAAGGCCATAGAACTTTGTGTTCAGATGATAACCTCAAACTCATCATGTATGATGCCATGCTTGGAAGTGCATGATTTGAAATTTCAAAGAATAATTTGCCTATAACTAAAAAACTAACATACTTAATTATCAAATATTCCTTACAATAACAACAACAGACCCTAATCCAACTACATGGGGATGGCTATAGTTATTAATTTTCTTCATTAAAATTCAAATTCTTATTTAAATTTAATTTTAAAATAATTATTTTTAGTACTTTTTAACTAAGTATTTTAGCCTTTTAGGTCTATCGCTATCTTGCTTAACATAATCTAGATCTAATACATATGCTCTACTAATATTGTCATCAAAAAGGCTGATGCTCTATATGACCAAAACATCTAATGCGACTCTCTCTAATGTTATTTGTTGATGGAGCAACTCCAACATTTCCAAGTAGGTATACATCTCATGTTCTATCTCTAAGTATAAAACGATTCATCCACATGATCATCCTCAATTCTGCAACACTTAACTTAATTTTATGTTTCTCTTTTAATGGCCAACACTATGCCCCAAAAAGCATTGCATGTCTCACCACCATCACGAAAAACTCTATTTCATGATAGAGATTAAATCAAGTTAAATTTTAAAAAACTATATGACTACCTATTTCAAAATTTAAGTCTATTGCATCAAAGAATATTTTAACAATATCAAATTACTTGGTATTATTTTTAATCAATTAATATGAGTTGTTAATATTAATTTATTAATTTTATTTGCATATAATTTACATAATTTAATATTATTAATTTTAATTTAAAACAAATTTTCAATCATAATTAGATTAATTAAATCACATTATATATTAATTAATATAATAGTAAATTAATGAAATAAGAAAATATTTAAACTTTAAATTTTAAAGAAAAAATTAAATATCAATCATATAAATTAAAATTCCTTTTCATTCAATGGATTGTTTCTCTATTCCATATGATTTATTATTATTGTAATATGTAAAGAGGAAAAAAAAGTTAAAAAAAAAGTGAAAATGGAGAAGACGACGCTCCTCTTCTCTCTATGCACTTCTTTCTATATTTTTTCTTTGATTTGGTCTTTGCTTATGTTCTTTCTAGAGCCTTAAGCCTTTTTAGGGGTTGTTTGGATGCACCAAAGATTTAATTTAAGTAGGATTTCCTAAATCCTCTAAATTTGGATTTATAAAATTCTAGGGGTGTTAAATCCTGAAAATGTTTGATAACATTTAATATAAATTATAATAAATCCAGTATGGAGGTTTGATAATTCAATTCAATATTTAAAGCTATTAAGAGATTTAACATTCATTTTTAGAATAATTAAAGTAAAGCAAGAAAAGTTTAAATAAAACATAACAAAGCTTTATTAATACTAATCAATTATGTAATTAATATTAGTATTATTTTATAATAATTATTTGCATTTAAATTCATATTTAATCTTATTAATTATTTTAAAATAACTAAGTATTTATCTAATAATTTAATTAATTATTTAAATATTATTTAATTAGTTTTACTTAATTATTAATATTTAAATTTCTATATAATTAAGTTTCACAACAATAACTTGAAGAGTGGCTTGCATTTTGCTCTTCTCTATTTCGTTCGGTTTCGTTCCTTCGCATGAGTGTAGAGTTTTGTAGGAGAGTTCTTCTTCGTTGCTGTTGGACTTCGCTCCTTGGACGACGTTCCCTTCCTGTTGGATCGGAAGTTAGGAGATTTTTTGATCGGAAGCAACAGCGGGAGCTCGCTTGCTGTGAAGGTAACTTTCTCCCTTTCGCGCGCTTCTTCGGTCAAATCCCGTAAATCCGCCGGACCAAAGGATTTCGTAAATCCGGGACTTACCACGAAAAGAGGGAATTTTCCTTCAACCGCGGCTTTGATTTACCGTGAGATTTGGTTTTGCATTTTTGGCCGTTTGGCTGGATTTAGCTCAAATCCGCTTCAAAAAATCCTGCATCCAAACAACCCCTTAGGGTTTGCTTTTCCTTTTCTTTATTTCTTGGTTGGACTACGTTGTTCCTGTTGTATTGGAAGTCAGGACGTGAACTCGCCGCTAAGGTAACGATCTTTCACCCCTTCCACGCGCTTCTTCGGCTACATCCCGTAAATCCGCCGAACCAAATATAGCATTAAAGTCAAAACGAAGAAGGAACGTCATATATGATTCTATAGGATTTATTAAAGTTGTCATTTTTGCTGTTTGGTAGGATACTAGGATTTAGGCTGAATCCTGCTTCCAAACATCCCCATATATTTGTGTCATTACCATGCCAAAAAAAGTATAGTTAGAACGCCAGGTGCTTGCTTGATCCATTACCCATAGTGATGAAAATATTAAAATGATGGCTGAAATTGTTCTGCCTGTTTATCCACGGATTTACAATGGCACTGATAGAATAAGAGCTACACCAGATGAAATATTTCATATTGATTTAATATAATTTTTCATTAATTTTTACAATTTTCTTATTCTTTGCATATTAATTCGTCCCTTCGAGTTTTCCTTGGTGTCCTTTAGTTTATTGAATTTTCTTTGAAGTTGTTAGCCCTTTGTATGATTATACTATGCATATTTATGTTTTTGGCACTTCCTTGCTCCTTATCTTTGAAAGGGGAATTCAATTGAGTTTGCTCACAAACGCAGACCATACCTTTATCTGTTGATTCAGGGTTTTAGGAGGAATTCAGAGGTGACCAACACTGAAAGCATAGACTCATTATTTTGGGTATGTGATTTTTACAATTTTTTTTTATTTATTTTTTTTATATGTATGGCATGTAACTTTTTTCCTGAAGTTGTTTCATATGGTGGGATGGCTAGTTACTAACAGTTTATTGGAGAAGCAAGTTATATGCATGAAATTCTAAAAAAAATGACCTATATCATGCATTGTAAGCGATTTCATGTAATCGGATTAGGGAGGAAAAAGAGTAGATCAAATAGGGCCTAAGAGTTTTTTTGAAGTTCCTTGATTCAACACGATATAGTTATAATCCATTTGAATTTCAATCCTACAGACAAGGACTGCACTTTTTGGGGACGATAGTGGACAATTGAAATAAACCAATCCTTTAAAAATAACATCAAATTCTAAAAAGAACATAGAAGAAACAAATAACTTCAAGTTCTCAAAAGAATAAATACATATATTACTGTTTTTCACTTGAAAAGCTGGGCAGCATCTCTTTGGTTTACAACCTCTCGTGTTAGCAAGCTACTCAGAAGAGAATTGAAAGAGCCCAAGCCTTGATGCAAATTCAACTTTTCATTCCCATTGGTTTTAGTCCCATATTCAATCTCATGTGATCCTAAGTGATTGATTTTAAATTTAGATTCATTATATTAATTGGTCACTACACAAAATGCTAGTGTATCACACATCTTTAGAGAGAACACTCCCAAACTATTATAAGGCCAATTTAGTGAGAAAACAAGTTTTATTGGGATATTGAAATTTCAACTCCGTCTTACAATGTCTTTTATTCGTTGGCTGTATTTATTTGATGCAGATTTGGTAAATCCAATCCAAACCTAACTATTATATTATTTAAGAAATTAAAATAAATACAGTCCCAGTTTAACAAAATGGTAATACCAATACTGATCAAGCCTTCATGTTGGTGTAGCCTGCCCTATAACTTCTCAAAAATAAAAGAAAAACATTGTTATCTTGACTGACTCCATAGTCAACTCAATGATGTTACTTGATTTCATGTTCCTTCCTCTTATCTTCCTCTCTCAAGACAATTTCTTTTGTCAGCAAGTCCTTAATTTGAAGGAAAAAGAGCAAGATGCGTTGCAACATGCCTATTTTTTTAGATCATTTTGAGAAGCCCTATCTAATCTTGTAATTATGTAATCACATTCCTTTTTGTACTTTTTTGTTTTGTGCATATTTGATCCTTGATTTGCAAATAATTATTTCCTTCTCTTGCTAAAGTTTTCCCAACCTTAAATACCACCAATTTCCCTCTTTCTGTGTAAATTCAGGGTTCACGTTGTGAGGCTGATCTATGAGCCTTCCATATATTGCTCTCATTCCTAGTCTTCACTAGTTCACACTATAAGTTGCATGATTTTTCTTGAACCGAGTTGATTTGATTTTCCTAGTCATTGAATGGTTATGCCAGATCTTTTGTTTGATTGCTTTTAGCTATATTGCTCCATCACCTGTCCTCATCTTTTAATTTGCTCTTCGATATTCTTCATCCAATTTGATTGGAGTATTGGGTTTGTTGTTGCATTATATCAATTTTTCTACCCATTCTTATTATTCATTCCTGGATGCTTTATGTATGCAAACCTTGTTGTGCCTATATTCATTATTGGTTCTTTCTTTATTTTTTGTTTCAATCATATTATGTATCATTTTCACACATATGCCTAGGTTGTGGATCACAAATGTTTGAGCTCGACTAATGAGATTGAATCATCTAGATCAAATCAAGTTTGAATTTGATTGAGCTCAAAGACTTTGAGTTGAATTTGCTCATCCTTAACTCATTTTAGGTCGATAAAATGTTTTTAGTGTAGAATGTAGAATCTTAGTATTGGTTTCTTGACTTCCTGGCATTCCTGTAAGGGTAACCCAATATCAACCATCTAGATACAATACAGAGATTGAATATGTGAAGGGTTGTCCATCTAATTTGGCCAAACTAAGCCGCATGCCACATGTGTTTGTGGTACAATCTTTGGAAGTTGATGATGTTGCTTGTTTTTTGACCTATATGATATCCATTAATATCTATTTCAGCCCAATCACTTACTTTGGATGCATCAACTACTCTTAGGTAACATACCCTTCATGACAAACATTCTTCAACTCCATATAATTTGTGATGGTGATATTAAAAAAAGCTACATCTTTGGAAAGAAGCGTAGGACGACACACAAAAAGCATTATCATTCTATTATTTAACATTTTTTTAATAATGTTACATGGCAAAAATGAATATATGAATATGTGATGCATATTCTCATGAACCATAAATATCATCTTTCTATGCTTAGTCAGAGGGGTGCTGGGACACAAAACTCAAGGATGGAGGGATATTAATGAAGATCCTTAAAGTCCGACAAAGCAAGCAACATTGTCATTTTCTAAGAGTCGTGTCCCACGAAAAAAGATTAAGGTGTATGGTGTTGACTAAACTTTTTGGGTTACCAATTAGACCGCTCATGTAATTCAAAATAATGCAAGAGCTTCTAAAGAAAGAAAGATGTTTATTAAAGTTATGATAGTGCTATCAAGTTGATGAGGACATCGAAGATCAACGGCTACGATCGTGTCTATTTATCTTCATGTATTTTATTTGTTATTTGTACTTTTCCATTTCTACCTTCACTTGAGGGCTTTGCTTTATGTTTGCCCTAGGGGCAATTATGTCTTTTATTTTTCCTTCATGTAATTGGCTATTTAAGCCTTCTCCTTCCTCTTGGAAGAGGATGAATTATTGAATGAAAATTTGGTTCTTGTGTTCTCTTTGTGAGTTCCCTCTTGAAGATCTCTTAGTGAGTTCTTTCCTCCTAGATCTCTGTGTGAGTTCTATGGAGAGCCCAAGGTGAGGGCAAAAGCACTACCCGCCAGTCGTTGGAAGCGTCCTCGACTCGTGGTTTATTTTATCTTATTTTTCTTCTTCAATTCTAGTTCTCCTCCTCCCCACGCCAAGACCTACCCAAGCTTCCATCATCCATCACTTTGCCCGCTAGCATCCTCCACTACAACCCAAGCTCCATCAAGAAGCTCCCAAACCCGACGGCAAGCCCTCTTCCTCCTTTGGCCGCCGGCCACCCCTTGCTGCAAGTCTTGATGACGATGCCAATCATCATAATGCTCCTTGATTGTTGCTTAGCAATAAATAAAGGAGTTACCGAATTTTGAATTTCAAATTTGAAATTCAAACTTTCCATATTTGCCAAAATTCCTAAAAGGAAAGTTTTCGAATTGATCCAATCCAAATTCCATGACATGTGGAATTATTAATTTTTCATCCTAGGTGGCATCGACTCAATTGGAAAACGCCTAATCCCTCCCTAATCTCCCTCTCCCCTCTCACCATGCCGCCGGCCCCCATGAGGGATTTCCCTCATTGATTGCTCCTTTAATACCCCATCCTATTTGAAATTGAAATTAATTTCAAATAAATTTTCTCTCCTAAAATTTCAAATTATGAAATTTATTTCAGGATTGTGAATTAATTCCCTCCTCTACTCTATTGAAATCGCCGGCCTTGCTTGGGATTAATTCCATTAAATGCCACTTTATGGCATTGATCACATGACTTTGAATTCAAATTTCAAATGCTAGTCTCTCTTGGTCAAATCTGAAAAGGGAATTCCATAACTGCTGTCCAAGTAGTGCATCCCGTCAACCTAGCTGTCCTGCTTCTCCAAGTGGTGTTCCTGGCTGTCCACGTGATTACTACCTTGGCCCTCCAAGCCCTGACCAGTTAGGAGGAAACCACTGAATTCCTCCACTCCAGGCTGCTATCAAGGTTCCTGGACGGGTTTGATCTGCTGTCCTGAATTTTGGGACATTGAAAACTGCTGTCCATCAATTCCAGCTGAGGGAGATCAACAGTTTTGCTGCTGGCAATCCTCCAATTGCTGTCCAGAAGAATTCCAGGAGCAGAAACAGCTGTTCTGCTGCCCAGAAGTCCTCCCGCTGCCGCCCCACTTCTCCAAACAGGGTCCAGATCCCCGTCCAAAGAAAATTCAGTCACAAGAGACGATTGCCAGCTTGGGAAAACCTTCTATGTGCTGCTCCAAGTCCCAAACCAGGATTCGGTGAACTCTCTCCCTTACTCTTTTATTCTCCTAGTTGCATCCAATTGTGGAATTAATTGAATCACTGGAATTGTGTTAGTCTTATCCGCTAAAGTCTAGCAAGATAAAGAGTTGAGTGAGGGACCCTTGCTTAGTGACTAATCTTATTGTTAGCATTGGAATTTCTCGTTGAAATCACTCATGTATGCAAAGTAAAATTTAGTTGACTATTTCATGATCTCAACCTCCCGCATGTGTTAGACCAAAGCTATTTTATCACCTTATCATTTCTATTTTGTCGTCTATCATCAAGACAAAGCTTATAATTATTGTGCTCTAAAATGTAAGCGTGCAAACTTCCCTAATTTAATCATCCATGCATGTACGTTTCACATCACAAGTATTACAAGTTTTTTTTACTCGAAGATTGATATTATATATGACAACTTATCTATATGTAGATTTAAGTGTGAATGGCTACAATGGAGAAGTATGTCATGAGTATTATGTCATTACAGGATATTATAAAATTTGATGTAAATTATATATAAATGCAATTTGGCCGGCGATGTTGTAAATGATTTGAGTGTGGGGTAGCAAAAAAAGTTACTGGCTATGAAGCTGAGTGTGGCATGAGTGATTATGTTTTGATGTATGTGTGACAAATATTAGGAAAGATAAGTTAAAGAATGTTTATAATAGATGAGTGATCAAGGAATGTAACCGGCCTTGCGCCCATTCTATCATTAATAAAAAATATATGGGATATGTTTTTATTCTAAAAAAAGAGAGGAAGGATTGGTATATCACGTATTGAAGGCGAGTTAATTAAAAATGTACTTAAGTTCTTTGTACATGTATAATAAAGGATAGAAAATATACCTATTAGATGGATGGATAAAACTAGTGTTGAATAATTAAAAAAGCGAATGTGCAGATCTAACTTAACCTGGGTAGAATTTGTTTAGAAGGATCTTTGAAGAGTTGTTTAACATCTCAATTCTCAAAAAATACTTAATAGGACTGAATGGAAAATGGTAATTTATAAACAATGCCCCAAATTGTTGGGATAAGACTAATGATGATGTCGATGATATTCTTCATTTTGTATGCCTTACGCCAAATCCATTAAGTGTTTTGGTTGTTTCACAGAGGACTCTTAACTCTTTTTAGGTTGTCAAACAGAGTTTAATAAACTATCAATGCTAAATTAGATGAGTTATTCAGTTATATTAGGTATAGTTCCCAATCGTATTTCCTCTTATGAAATGCTAATATCCTCGATTTGTGATAATAAATCCTATATTAATGGTTCTATACTGCTTTATCGATACCTAATTTTTGACCTTTTTTGTATTAATAATTGTCAATATTATTCAATTATTATTTTTAATGCAGCCTTCTGAATCTGCTGAGATGAACTGGAAATTTCCAATTAACTTCGGGTGAGTTTTTCTTTAGTCATGTTGAAAGTTTTCATGCTTTGTTATATGAAATTTGATTTGGTTGATGGTTCAGTTTTAACCAGATGCTTTGAGACCACTTGCTTACAGTTTAAATTCAGTTAACTCGATATGAATTATTCTTCTTTTTTATTTTTCTAATTTATATATGTGCATATTTAAATATTTATTATATGCTTGTATAATATATACACATATTTGTACACATTACTTATGAATAAATAAATAGTATTTATATTTCAAACAGTAACTAGTTGGCTCGAATCACTCCAGACTCAATTTGAAGGTTGGATTGTGCTAAAAATTGATCTCATGACTCAGTTTGAGATCAATCGGAGTTAAAAGTACACTGAACCCAAATTTCCATTGTTAAGGTTGTAATCTGTATGTAGTCTTTAAACCAATTAAAAACCAACTTTAATAAATTATCTTTAACTCATTTAGACTTTTAATTTTTTTCCTAGTTAGTGGAGATCTGTATCTTTGGTTAGTCATGCATGAGGTTTGAAATCCAGGCACTGTATTCTTACTGCTGGTTTATAAACTGAACAATGTATATTTTTCTGTGCTAACTATGCTTGTTTTATGAATGCAAGCCACCTTAGCAATGAATCCCATGTTTTAATTAAATATTTCTTCTCACAGGCGTACTCAAGAGCAACAAGGACAGTCAAATTTGCAGGAAATCCCAACCCATTCTTGGTATCCTCCATCTGTGGTTGGTACATCTCGCCCTTCCACACCTGGTAGTTCATCTATTACTGGTGGGCAGCAAAGGCCTTTAGATCAACCACTGTCACCAGCACGTGGACAGCCCTCCCCTGCTGAGGCAGCTGGGGTAATTGCTCGGTTGAAGGATAAAAGGTAAGATTTTAGGAATGTAAATGAGTTATTAATTTTCATTTTTAAGATAAATATCAGCTATAATTAAATTATTATCATCAAAAGGTCTTGTTGAACATGACATTTTTTCATGTATAGCGTTTACATGGGTTGTCTTCTATTTGATTGGTGACAGCTACTGGATTATTGTGCGTTCTGAATCTCGAAAGTTTCTTCAAATTGTTTTGTCCTTTTTCTGCTTGATAAAATGGGGTTTTTTTTGTGATTAGCAGGCGCTACAATAAGCTTTGAGAGCATCAAGTCCTGTGTGATCTTGCATATGGTTTTGTCAAGTTCCTTTCTTTTTTGCATCCTTCTGTTTTCACATTCCTGCCAACATTTTACTATGATCTGCTGTCTAGTGACCCAGCGCTTAAACTTGGAACATCTTTGGGATTTATTGAGAAAAGCTTCCTTTTGTTAAACCTTTTTTCACCAGAAATATTTGATTGTTGATAGTGTGGTTCTTTGTCTTGGATTGGTGTTTTACGTATCAGACTCCATTGTAATTAGAAAATAGAATTAATTATTTGCCTACTTGTATACCATACTTCGACTCTTTGATGGAAAATCAGTTCATGCTTAGCCATGACGTTGCTTCAATCCCCTCTCAAATCATAACTTTCATGAACCAGTTGTAGAGAAGGATTCCTAAAGTTGTTCTTGTTTTTCTGAAGCTATTTAGTCTGAAATAAAAAAGTTGATCTTTTTATTTCCTTGTTTCTCTCAAAATTTATTACTTATATATTTTCACTTTTTATTCATTGTCAGACTTCTAATTCTTGCATCTCGTGCTTGAAATTTTGGTAGTATTGATGAGCTGAGAAAGCTTTTGAATGACAAGGAGGCATACAATTCCTTTTTCAATTCTCTGGAGCAAGTCAAAATCCAAAATAATGTAAGTTGATCTATCAAACTTTTGACCATGTACTTTGTGCTTTGAGTTCTGATCATGTAATTGTGCTTTGAGTTCAGATAATTTAAGCATATCCTTTGTCAATGTTGAATTTAAAGATAACACTTCTTTCCATCAGCATTTTTATACAAATCCCACTTAGCATCACTGTCGCTCTGATTTTGTTTTACCATGCAGTGTCCTTTCTACATGTTGTAATATTTTGTTTTACCCATCAGAATATGTCTTCTTGGCTTTGTAAATGTCAGCCCTTTAATGCGTTAATGAATTTATTAATCGACAATTCCTATCATCAAAGCATCATTGTCTATTGCTTGATCTGGTAATTATTTTGGAGTTGCTGCTGGATTTTCTTTTGCTAGCACCACCTTTGCTTTCAACTTAGATTCTTTTAATGATTTTTTGGGCTCTCAAAATTCATGCCCTAGCATCTGCTAAGGAGTTTAGGTAGTTTTGAGTCAAAATTTTCAGAAAACAGATTGAATTGAAGATAAGTCACTATCCAAAGATGTTGCCATCATTTCGTTAGGATTTTATATTTTGTTATAGGTTTTCCATATAGGCGCAAGCTCCTATAGTTAATTATCCCATTCGGTGACGAGAGAGAACTTTCAATTAAAGCTAGTTATTAGATGGGAATTGAGTGCTTGACGATAGTAGCAACAAATTGATGTAGGATTTGAAATTTACAACCATGAATTTAAAGCGGATGGTCGGAGGAATAATGATGAACCCAATCAAGATTATATGATTTTGTCATCCCGGGTTGTCATGGTTCATAGTCTACTTAGTCAGAGGAGGTAGTCAACCCAACATGATTGAAGGGTCCTTGGCAATCATAAGTTGCTTTGTGCAAGGAAACCTTATGGAACTACCGAACTAGGTTGGATGTTTATAGCTCGTAGGCGAGTTGATGTGTTCGTTGCAAGTCTCATGTTCTTGTTTATTTGTTACCATGCATATTATATGTTTTCATTTTGCCTCCAACATGCATTTAAAGTTTTATTTGTTGCATTTTAGTCGTGCAATTTTTTTATTATTATTCATTTTCTTAATTAAAATTTTGGTGGCTTGTGTCTCCCCTACCATGCTTATATAGAAGCATGTATGGTCAGTGTTGTGAGACATCGCGATCTTCTAACCTAGCGCGCTTGAAAAAACACATGCATATGCCTTCAACACTTGCACGAGCGAAAAGACGAATTTCCTCACTCCGTTAGAACAACCAATGTTGTGAAAATTGGATTGAACAACAAACCGAAAGGAGAAGTTCACGGTTCCATTAATTAAAAAATGATAAATTAACATGATTTGCTCTTCTTTAGTTACCTGTACCAATTTACTTTCATGGGTTATGTACAAGCCTATTGTCTGTCTACACTATTAAAAGATAATATGCTTTATGAAGATAAAGAAATGCATAGAAATCAAGACTTTGGCATACACACCATCTTGATCCACTTTGCCAATCAATGCAAAAAAGCATGTCTCAACACTATTAATGGTTAACATTCAAACATAAGCCAACAATTTTGTAAGTTAAAAAACAAAACCGATGACAAAATAGATTGTAAACAGCTTGCTAGTAACTTTAATCGCAATTGAATCAGCCAGAAACTTAGGCTCATTTAGAACCCTAACAATGGCAAACTGCAACAAGATGAGCAGGCCAATAGCATAGCAAGGCATTGCAACAGAGAATTGAAGCCAAATACTCTCAAGCGTGCATTAAAACAAAGAAACATTGCAACAACCAAGTTTGGGTCAATTCTAGCTAATTGCAACAAACAACGAAATCAAAACAACATAAACTCATGCATAAATAATCTTATCTCAAAACTTTGCAATGGAAACCAAAGTTTTTAGGACATATATGGAGGAAAAGATTAAAAGAACTGAAAAATTGTTATTAGCGGTGAAAATCATAATATGAATAGAAATCAATTAAGGCTCATTGCTGACAATATTGTAAGGCAATGATGAATGAAAATCAAGTATCAACTTAGATTAGAGGATATGTCGGCGACAATGAATAGTGTCGCGACGCCTTCGTCTCATGCAATAGGTCGCACTTGGGAACGAGAACTAGGTTTAGGTTGGGGATGGGAATGAGAAGAAGATGAACAACAAATGAGAATTAATAATTTGGATTTAAGAAATAGAATTCTTTAATTTTGACGATTCCATCTGGAATCAACCGCTCAAATTTAGCTATTTTTAAACTGCGTGGTTTCTTAAAAACTAGTTTGATCTGTCGGTTCAATGGTTAAACCGCAGTTTTCCTCCCATCGCTCGCGGTTTCGCTTGAATGCGATTTTTGTAGCCGATGGAATCAGCCGTTTGACCGGTTCTCGTTTCTAAACTGATTGAATCGATTGGTCCGATCCGGTTTTTAAAACCACGGGAACAACATGAATGTATACTTAAGTTTATAAGTTTTTTGGGGAACATATACTTAAGTTTGTTAGTTTTATCAAGTTCAAGAGCAGGTAGTCAACCGATTGAGTATTTAGCAGAATGGCTACATGTAGGCGTGTGAGCTAGAGGAGAGGAGTGATGTGGTCAGCCTTGTGTGTAATCGAGAGTGGGTAGAAGGGATTCGTGTGCGTAAGGGAGAGTGGCAGAGGTCTGTCGTGGGAGCAGGTGGCGGTTCAGAGTGTGAAGTGAGATGGTGGAGCAGTAGTTGGGGTTGTACAGGTGGGTTTGGCTGGAAGACGAAGAAGAGTTGTGTGAGGGAAATATCAGTTGGTTGTGATTTGTGAATGAATAGAGAAGAATGAGGGAGTTCAGAAGTTTTGGCTACTGTTATGAGGGAATAGGAGTGGGTTTAGATTTTTTTTTTTCCTTCTGTGCAGACTGGACAAGGCTGAGGCATGGAAACATTGTAAGTTGCCTACGAGTTTCTCTTGTCGCGCCATGAAAAACATGCAGGTTTCCACTTGTTGCGTTAAATATGTTGCATTCAAAATTTTGAGGGTTTTGAGAGTTTGCAAATTTCTATGTTTGCGTTGTAGGAACAAATTCAATGTTAAAGTAAGGCGAGCACACAATTTTTTTTTTTAAATCTTTTGTTTAGAGAGAGAGAGGGAGAGAGAGGGAGAGAGAGGGAGAGAAGAGAGAGATGGCTGCCGGTGGTGGAGGCTGCATGTGGTGCGCGACAATGGTGGGGTTTTTGGCAATGCTCGGGATAGGCAGCAACAATGGAAACAAGTGTCGCGACTGTGACGGGCTGGCTAGGGTGATGGGCTGCTGCATTATAGAAGAGGAGTGGTGGGCGGGGGTTCTGGAGTGAGAGCATGCAGATCTATCAGTAGAAGAGGAGGGAGGAAGAGAATGAGAGTGTGTGCAGGAGATATAGAGAGATTGAGGGAGAAAATGGGAGGGGGTCGTGGACGACATGCGAGGGTATGGGCAGTGAAGATTATAATGTGTGCTATTGGGCTGTGGCAAGAACATTTTTTTTGTGTGAGTGAGTCCGTCATTTTAATACCTGTGCTTCCTCATCATTTGATGAGATATTATTTTTGACTTCACCAAAATTTTGAGCTATTTCTTAAGCATGTCAAGATGATTGCATGTATTCTTTTCCATATTTGCAATCTTGATGGTTCGGTTAACCACGTCATTAAAGTAATTTAGTCCGATGGATAAGCTTGATCATGTTCAATTGGTTGAATTAATTTAGATTTCTTATGCTTATGTTTAATTTGCATCAACAGAGGGGCATTGGATATGCTACTACACCAGAAAGCGTTATTCACAGTGATTTTTTAATGTCATTATTTCGTGCTCTTTTGGGGCTGGCCCGCGTGAGCAGTGGGATGTAACAATGCCTAAGGATGGGGCTTCTGTGCAAAATGAATCCTAAGTTTATCAAATCTTCTATAATGCTATGAATTTCATTTACTTTATGAGAGCACTAGGCAGTTTTAACTTGTATCTTCTGTTTATCGAGTATTCATTACTTTGCATTATGCATGAATTATTATGACTTTTAGTTTTAAACTTTGATTATGATTGATATTTATGTTTTTTTTTTTCAGTTACGGGATGAACTTCAGAAGGAAACTTTACAGATTGCAAGTAAGATGCTTGCACCATAAGCTAGAGCAATTCTCGATTCCTTTATAATGCAATGAAGGTTTCTAAAACATGTGTTGCAGGGGAGAACTTGGAGAAAGAACCTCGAATTTTGGAACTTAAAAATCAAGTGAGTTGTTGATACTAAGTCACATTTCATCATCATCTTCTTTAGTAGTATTTTCTCAACTAATTGGGCCTGCTTTATGAATCATCATTCTCCCTTCATTCTAAGTGAGAGTTGTACGAGATAAATCTATTTTGCCCAAATATTTTTTTAGCATAATTGTAAAATGAACGTTTTTTTTTTCTCCTAATTTTATGAAGTTAATTTTGTCTATCCATCTTATTGATGAATCATCTATCTTTCATTGCACATGCTAAAGCATTTAAGTTTCTTTTTACCTATATTATCTTTCGTTGATGTTACTTCCATGACATCTTTACAACAACAACAACAATATGAAGCCTTTATCCCACTATGTGGGGTCTGCAACATGAATTCTTTTTCTCCATTGTGCGCTGTCAAAAGTTGAATACTCATTTAAATCTGATAAAGAAAGGTAATTTCTAATATTTTCTAACCAAGGTTGTTTAGGTCTACTTCTATCTTTCTTAACAGAAGTCAAATCTAATACATCTACTTTCCTAACGGGCTCATCGGAAGGCCGTTGTTTTATGTGACCAACCATCTAAGGCAACTCTCTCTAATCTTATCTTCCACTGGAGCTACTCCAACCTTTTCACGTATATGCTCATTTTGTGTCCTGTCTCTAAGAGTAAAGCACTCATCCACCTAAGCATTCTCGTCTCTGCAACACTTAACTTAATATTATGCTTCTCTTTTAATGGGCAACATTTTGCATCATAAAACATTGCAGGTCTAACCACCATCTTATATATTTTTCTCTTAAATTTGAGGGGGACTTTTCAATCACACAACAAGTCCGATGCATTCCTCCACTTCAACCATCAAACTTGAATTCAACTAATAATATTCTCATCTATTTCACCATCACTCTGAACAATAGACCCAAGATATCTAAAAGTGTAGTCTTATTAATGACTTGATCACCCAAAGCCACAATCACCTCCCCCCACAAGAACTATTATTACCAAAATTACACTCTACATATTTAGTTTTTATATCTACTCAAACGAAAGCCTTTAGACTTTACCATAAGTCAAGTTTAACTTAAACTCCCTCTCTAGTCTTATCAACAAGAAGAATATCATTAGCAAAAATCATACATCAGGGTACAACCTCTTACAAATGTCTAGTGAGAACATCAATGACTAAAGCATAAAAGATATGGGCTTAAGGTTGATCCTTGATGTAATCCAATTGAAATAGGAAAATACTTGATCAAACCACCTTGTGTATGAACACAAGTAACAACTTTTGCGTACATATCCTTAATGACTTGAATATAAGCATTATTAACCACTTTCTTTTCTAGAGCTTTCCATAGCACTTCTCTTGGAAGTTTATCATATTCTTACACTAAATCAATAAATATCATATGTAGATCCTCCTTATTCTCTCTATACTTCTCTATCAAATCTTTCAATAAATGTATAGCTTCCATAGTAGACCTACTTGGCATAAATCCAAATAAATTTTGAGAAACATTAGTATCATGCCACAACTTATGCTCCATAACTCTCTCTATATTTTTAAAATATGACACATTAACTTAATTCCTCTATAATTCCACAATCTTGTGCATCACCTTATTCTTAAAAATAAGAATCAATACACTCATTTGCCACTCATTTGACATCTTTTTAGTCTTCAAAATAATATTAAAATGTTTAGTAAGCCAAGAAATTCCTTCATCTCCTAAGCATTTTTACACCTTTATTGGAATATCATCAGGTCCAATAGTTTTTCCCCACTTCATTTTCTTTAAAGCTTCTCTATTTTTGGTTTTACTAATACGCCGATAAAAAAAATATTTTCATTTAGGATGTTAAAATCACTAAAGTTAATCGCATTCTCATAATCTTCATTGAAAAGTTTATAAAATATCTCATCCACCTTTGTTGAATATCCTCTTCTAATAAAATATTTTTTTATCTTCATCCTTAATACACTTCACTTGAAAAAAATCCTTACTAATATCTCTTTATTTGGCTAACTTATACATATATCTTTCGATCTCCTTAGTATCTAATATATTATATGAATCATTAAAAGCTAAAATCTTTGCATCGCATATTGTTTTCTTAGACTCCTTATGGACCTCTTTATGATTTCGTTTGGGACGACTTTTTAACTGCTTCTTGAAGTAGCTTTTTAGTATAAAAATAAAAAAATAAAAAATTTTGTACTAAAAAGCTGCTTCAAGAAGTAGTAAAAAAGCAATCTCAAACGAAGCCTATATCTTTTCCAATTATCAAAATTTTTACATCTAAACTTATTTTTATAGTAAATCTTTTTATTTTTTATCTTTTCTTGCATATTTTGTTTCCACCACAAACTATTTTTACTATTAGGAACTTTTCCCTTTAATAATCCAAACACATCTTTTGTAACGTTTTTAATATCACTAGCTACTTTTTCCTACATAACATTAGCTTCCTCATACACACAGACAAAATCTTAAGATTTAGTATCTTACTCTCAAAAATATTTTTATTAATATTCTTTAAATACCCCCTTTTAATTCTTAAATAACATTTTACCTTATTTTTTATTTTCTGCCCCTTCATCTTAATGTTTAAAACTAATAAGCAATGTTGGATGCATAAACTTTTATTTTGAATAACTTTATAATCTGTTATAATCTAAATGATTTATTTTTCTTATAAGAAAATAATTAATCTAAGCTTTACTATATCCCATAGATGTCAATGGCGCAAAATAGCTCGCGCCATGGCGCACGGCGCACCTACGGCGCCATGTGTATGGCGCGTCGCAAACGTTCAAAATGGCGCGCGCTATTTGCGCCACAGCGCGCCATGGCGCATGACGCACGACGCAAAATAGCGCGCGCCATTTGTTTTAATTTTTTTTTAATGTAATTATAAATATTTTTTTAAGATAATATATTTTCTAATTTTTAAATATATTAAAAGTATTAAGATAAATATTAGATTGCATATTATTATCTTCTTAATGCTATTTACTTTCATTTAAATATATTTTAGTTGTATAAAGATAGACTACTTATTAGATTTGAAATTATGTTGGATTGTTATTTATTTGTATTGTCGTTGTTTGCTTGTTATTATGATAGTTTGTCTTTCAATTTAATGATATTTCATATTCATGCTTATTATTTTATAATTTGCGCCATGTTCAAAATGGCGCGCGCTGCGCTGTGCGCTATGCGCCATGGCTCAAATAGGACATTTGCGACATGGTGCGCCATTCGCTGTTAACAAGTATGCTATATCCATTCTTATAAGTGATGAGATGCTCGTCTGTTTTCTTAAATAAGATATTAGTAATTGTAAAATCATTAGTTAAAAAGAAAAATTTAATATGATCTTACCACCTTCATTTGTCACTCCAAACTCATAGCGACCATGAATGCTTTTAAAATTATCTATATCTGATGGGGACATCAGATTTCGACACGTGTACCATCGCCGGAGACGCCGATCGACAGCCATGATTCAAAGTCTTTATTTTTGATGTTGTATTCATGTCATTTCTAGTTCATGTTTTCCTTTTGTACCCCTATGAGGGAATTAGTGCTTATTGTAGCCCAAGGGCGTTGTTATCTTTATGTATTTTATTTGCAGTTAGCCTATATAAGGGCTTTATCATTGTATTTGAGACTATTGCTTAATGAATGAAAAATTTCTTCCTTTGTTCTCTTTGTGAGTGCATGAAAGATCTCTTGGTGAGTTCTTCTAGTGAGATCTCTTAGTGAGTTATCTATTTTTTTTTTCTTTTCTTTTAATCACCCTCTCATTCTCACAAGAAAGCTCCATAAATTTTCCCTTCCCCTCACCCTAGCCGCCGTCCCCCCTCCTTGGGTTTCCCGCCGCCGGCCACCCTCCCCACCACGGCCGACCACCTCGCCGCCGGCCACCTTTCCTCCCCACCTCCCCTCCCTATGCCGCCCCAACTCCTTTCATGAAATTGAATTTTAGAATTCAATTTCTTTCCAAATTGGGAAATTCCAATTTAGGAAAGTTTTGAAATTTTGAACTCAATTTCATCCCAAATGAAATTGGATGTATGAGATGAAATTTTCCTAGTCATCGTCTCAATTTGGAATCCTCCGCCACCTCACCAAACCCCCTCCTCCTCCTTAATGCCGTCGGCCCCCTTCTTCATGGGCCCCATTAATGGCGCCATTAAACCCCCTCTCTTAATTTGAAATTCTAATCTTAAGCTCATAAAATTCCCTCCATTTCCCTCAAAACTGAAATTATTTTAATTTTATTCCTAACCTAGCTCCTCTATTGATGCCGCCGGCCCCCCCTCTTGGCTTTCAAATTTTGAATTCTCAATTAATGCCTTCAATGCACTTAATTGGGAATTCAAACCACTAATCCCTCCTCTCCTAATTCCCCCCAAAACTGAAATTACTTCAGTTTTATTGCTTAACACACATCTCTCTCTCTCCCTCCCCATCTCCCACCGCCGCCGGCCCCCTCTCTCTCCTCTCCAACCTGCCGCCCATCTCTCTCTCCCATTGGAGATTATCCCGTGGCGACCACCCTTTCTCTTCTTCAAGGATGCATGGAGGAACCCGAGTGGAACTTCGGGTTTGAGTACGACAACCACGGAAGGGTTAACATCATCCTCAGAATCACCGTTCTTCGACGTCGGCTTTGACTTTGACGACACCGTCGAAGAATACTTGGATCGGATCCTACCTACATTAGTGGATTCCATCTACGACCACTTTTCTGTCTACACGTGGATCATTAAAGGCCGCTCTCCCGCACCACCTCCACATCCGGCGCCTTCCTCTCCTTCCCTACGGATCTACGGCACCGTCGCCCTCAGAGTGGTCTCGTCACTTTGTGTGGTTATTCTTCTCCCAACGAACCTAGAAGTAGGAGCATGAGCGTGGCCTCAAGGTGAGACGATCGCTTTGTTAACCGCCGGATTCTAGTTGACCATTCATTTTCATTACTTGTTATTGATGTTGTTATTTTATAAATCTTGTAAACTTAGTTGGAGCTACTTGCCTAGACGTTGTTAACTTCTAAGATCTTCTTTGAATCGTTAAATTAGAGAAGCATTGAATTGTATTATCATTACTTTAACAAATTTTTATTAACTTCTAAGAAACAATTCCTGGTTTCACATCAATATCTCTACCAACATATCAAGTTAAATCTCCTCTAATAATTTTTTTTCTTCAAGAGGTATCTTTAATATTTTTTTTTTCAAGAGCTATCTTATATATTAATTCTTCTAATTCATTTCAAAATTTTATTTGTGAGGGGTCCAAACCTATATGTGGATCATAAGCACTTATAATATTAATAATCTTAACATCAACAATAATATTTAAAGTTAAAATGGTATATCCAATTATTATTAATTTTTACAACATTATCCTTTAAACTCTTATCTATAATCACACCATTTTTAGTATGACTCTAATTAGAATATTGTTGTTTAAATCTTAAGCTATCAATCTCCTTAGCCTTCTCTCTAACTCATTTAGTTTCCTGACTGCATATAGTATTTATTTTCCTATGAATCATAATATTTATTAATTCTATTAGTTTGCATGTAAGGGTACCTATATTCTAAGTTCATATCCTAACTTTAATATCATGAACTAGCTTCTTTGCCTACATCCGTCAATGATGTGAGAACCCTTGCCTATTTAACACTACACTTGGGTCCCGATGTAGCGGTCCTTGCATACTTGTCACTATATTCAGGCCATACAACGCGTCACTTATAGGAAACGCCGTAACATTTACACAATGTATTAAATGATTCATTTCATGATTATTCGACAAATTTTATGTTGGTTGTTGACTACCTAACACAATCCTCCATTTTTCTCATCTAGGACTTGGGATCTGACAACGATAGTATTTCCATGACATCTTTACTATGATTATTTATGTGTATATATTTCATTTTATGTCATGATTATTTAACAAATTTTACGTTGACTGTCAGCTACCTAATACAATCTTACACTTTTCTAATCTAGAGTTTGAGACTTGGCAACAACTGTGTTAAATGTTTGTTATTATATTTAAATGAGAATTTGACTCTTAATAGGACAATGGAGAAAAAAGATTCATATAGCCGACCCCACGTAGTGGAATAAATGTTTGATATTGATATATTCTATTTTAGTTTTGCCATACATAACAGTCTCATTCAATTTGTCTAACAATTATTTTCATGCCGCCCAACACCCACAAAAGTCCAATCTACCATATAGCCGGCCCAATTGAAGCTTTGTAAAGCACGTCTTTAATTCGCAATGATATTTTTTAATCATGTATTACTCTTGAGGTGCAGTATAAAATTTTGATTAAATATTACTCATGAGGCCATCATTCTGATTGCTTGATTTGCTGCAAAAACAGTGTACTATCATTCGCACCACAGAGCTGGCTGCTGCACAGGAGAAGCTAGCAGATCTACAGAGGAAAAAGGAAGAAATGCAGAGAGCTTATTCCCCTTCATCATTATTAAAGACGCTAAATGGTAAATTCATGCTTTAGATTGCACAAGATAAGATGCCTTATTCCTTCTAAGAAAAAATGGACCTTTTACCACCCTTATATAGAATGAGAAGTGTTTATGCCCACCCATTACAATCTCAGCCACATGAGAAAATAACATGAGGGCAATCTCAAACACTGATTAAAGCGAGCATTACTAGAATTCCAAGCCAATTTGCATTATATTATTCTTTTTAATACTATGTTTCCTATTGGGTTTCCTTCATCTTTGGAAGACTTGGGCATGATTTTATTTTAAGATATTAAATCAGAGATTCTATAGCTGAGATTAAAAAAAAAAAAAAATTATATGGTACTAATTCAATTATCTATCTATCTATCTATCTATATATATATTAAAATATGTTTGTTGAATGAAAGAAGTAGGCCTTTGAATTTTAGTATAATTTGATATTACAATAAGAAATGTTTTTTGCTTTTGAAGTGGGAATTAATCTTGCAAATGGTATTAAAATGCTGAAAAGTAGTAGCAAGTCTAGTGGAATGTGTTAGACCGGTCCACTGGACCGGTCCAGCCGGTCCAGGCGGGACCGGCTCACGGGCAAAATCGCGGAACAAGGCGGAATCCTGGCGGAGAACGAGCGGCCGACCGCATCAAACAGAGCGTTTTAGGAAGGATTTTTGGGGGGTTTCAAAGAGAAATTTGAATGTAGGGACTGTTTAGGGAATTCCTTTTGATTTGTATGCATTAAATAGATGTTTTTTCCTAGGGTTTGGGCATCTTGAATTTGGCTGAAATTTGAGATCTCGTAGATTTAGGGTTTCTTTGGGCTCTAGCGGCGTCTAGAGATTTGGGAGAGATCGATCCTCCTCTCGAATTGAGGATCAATTGTATCTTTGCTGTTTTCCTTGATTTTCTAGTGAAATACAAGCTTCTACTTGTGTTTTTTTCTCTACGTTTTCCCTGTTTCCTGCTGTTTGGCTGCTGTGGACGGCAGTTTACTGCTGAAATTTTACTGATTTTGGTGAGAAACACTTGGAAATCCAAGTGTCTCCTATCAGAATGATACACAAAGAATTCTAATAGTGCACAATACCGTTAAAGTCCGGTTGAATGCTTTGCTGGGCGCTTGTTTTAGTGTTCGAGCAAGTGAGGCATGGTCATGAGCATCTTTCATTATGATATGAGTAATGAGGTGAAAGTATTGCCTGTTGATTTGAGAGAGTGGCAATACCTCAAATATTGAAGATGAGTTAGATATATAATAATATTTTGATATTAGATGATGTGAAAAGAGTATCAGTAGTTTGAGGAAAAAAATGCATTATTTGAATTAAATTAGATCAAATATAGGTGCAATAGCTTCAAATTGGGAGTAGTAAATCTTGAGTATGACCTTGAGGAGACTAGAAGAAATGGGCCGCTGAAAGCGCTTAAATCCAATCGTAGAAAGAAGTTTGTGTATGGTGATTGGTGATGAAGATGAAAATATACTAGTAAATATTATATTATCCAGTTTTTTTTGTGGAGAGTTGTGCACTTGTCTAGGTTCTCAGATTTGGCGAGACAAGGTGAGGCCATAACACCTCTCACAATACTTACAACACTTGGGTTGTCAGGATAACCTCAACCAATTAAGTGATTTTGCATTCACTTCTAGTCACCCTAGGCAAACACTTAACACTAATAACTTATAGAACACCTTTTTTGCTTTTTTGTAGTTGAATTGAACCTGAGCTGTGGTTTATGTCTAAAAGTTGAACTCTTTCTCCTCTTGCCATTGCTTTTTCCATGAGGGATGGTGATGTTCCTGCTTGCCAATCTGTTCATAGGTTAAGTTGCATCGGTAAGATTAATATAGGACTTTTTTAACACTATTTTGGTCCGAGTTAGCTTATTTTGATATAGTTGTAGTAGCGGAAACACAATATGATATAGAATTAAAATGATAACAAATCAGTGATTTGGCGAGTCTTGTCTAAATACTTCTTGCTGCCTATGTTTGCTCTAAACTAGATTTAACCGGAGACCAGATGAAATTCACGTTAATAATGAAGTACGATGCTTTATTTCTCATAAAAAGTTCTTCAATGTGCTTATAGCATTGGCATGCAACGCTTCCGTAAGCCGAATATCTAACTGATCCATTAATTTCTTATAAACCACTTTATTTTTTTTGACTAGGAAGTTAATAATGGTTGACGTTTCCCAGAATTCTTCGTAGACCTCTTTGCGATAAAAAATATCTTTTGTATAATTCTAAATGTGAAGTTTTGCTCAAACCATATTATAAAGATGATGTAAAATGGATATCTACCTAAATCAAAGAAAAAATACAAATTAAACAGGGTTAGTTTGATTTTTTCTGGTAGGATGTGAGTTGCCCTATATATATTCCTTCATTGGAACAGACAAAACTTCTGTTGTATGCCATGTACGCTTTGAAAAGTGAATTCATTCCCATATTAGGTTTTATGAGCAACTAGATATATTCTGTTTCATATGCTATTTTGAAATCGACATCACTGCTTCACAGACGGAATGAATGACATGGAAGAGGAGTCAGAGTTATTGCACCAGCAGCTACTTCGGAAGGACATCGACCTTCCAACTTTTGTACAGAAAATATAAGAAACTTCGAACAACATTTCACAGGCGGGCCTTAATCCATCTTGCTGCAAAGACTTCTGGTTTCTGAATAGCTGAACTATAATGCAATTCCTTTCAGTCCATGTAGGTACTTGCCGAGCATTTGCTTTGATTCTTTTACTGTCAACTCTATACTTATTATGGCTGCTAGGTTTATTTGCTCCACTGTGATTTACTATATTGGTTGTTATGCTGCAGGCTGTTAGAAGCCCATATATCTCTAGCTGATAGTAAATAGTCCTTGTGAATTGCTTTGAGCTCTTTGCAAATACGTATGCTTTGTACATTTCAGTTTATCGATTCTCTGAAGTCATTCAATAAAAGATAAACCTGTGAGCGCTGCTACTGTTGCTTCTGTATATAAGTTGTGACGAATTGATGGTTTTAAAATGTTTGGGATTTGTTTTATCCTTTTAATGTTATTATGCTGTCATATTTTTTATTCGACTAGGTTATGTTGAATTGGAAACTGCTTAATAGTTTTTTTTTTTTCTTATTTCCTATGATATAATATAACAAAAGGTATTTTGTTTAGGATGAATGTTCATGTTTGCATGGTGTGAAGTCATAGGGCCAGTTTTAGAGTTAGTCACAACTCACAACTAGACATTTATGAGAACTATATCTTAATGTTTCTCGTTCAATTTTGTTAGTAAGTGTTAAACATTCTGTGAACATAAATATATTAAGGTTTAAGGAACATAATGTTCTCTTTAATGGAAAATATTCTCTTTCACCCTTTGGTATATCTCTTTCTTTCTTTCTCTCTCTCATGACGGTCTTGCAATGAGTTTTCCGGAGGTTTCACTTCAGGTTAGGATGTTCTAGCATCAGAGCCTCTGAGATTCTCTGTATTTCAGATTTTGCGTTGGGTTTAGCATAAAACTTCTGACTTACCAATGTGATTTTAACAAGTGTATACCCATATCAGCTTTAGCTAGGTTGATCAAGTCACAATTCAATAAAGAAGGGCAAAGCTATGATGATTTTGGCCTAGTTGCTTGGACCAGCCCCTACCGAGTCAACTAGTTCATTGGATTTAATTTGTACTAGAACAAGACGAGTTGTTAACTACAAGTTGCTCAATAAGTGGCCAAAAACTCGACGCCATCTAAGCGTTCAACAATATTCGATTGCAAGCAATCGGTTTACGGCACCCAATATACAAGCCCGATCAATAAATACTCTATATCCATGCCTAATAATACTTTCGACTAAGTCATACTCATAAGCACTTGTGTAGAAGAGAACCCACCTTTCAATAGGAGTGGTATTCGAGCAAGGCTACTCATCTAGCTATCTTGTAGTGTCTTCATGAATAAGTTGTTGATGCTCCTAGTTTAGGTGGATCATTCATTTCCAGATATCTTTTGTTGGAACTCTCTTTATTCCAATCTTTCTTGCTCTCCAGATCTTTTTTAAATCCAATGCTATTTTTTTCAAGGAAATTCACTTATATTTCCCGATAGAGAACCTTATTCTTCTTTGTAAGATTTCTAGTTCTCTGGCGAAGTTTGCTCTTAGGCTGTGGAAGTAGATTGAGCCTCGTATTAAAGTTGTCTAGATCTGAGAGATTAATAAAGAACATGGATAATTCTACGCCATAGATCATGGGTATAGAGCTAACATCCAGTCAATCTATTTAGATTTTGTTTGGGAGAGTTTTTTATTAATTTCTAAAGCAACTTTCTAATATGAAATTTTTTTAAAAATAATGAAAATATAGTGATAAAAATTTATTCCAAATGAAACCTTATTCTCTATTTGACCTTAATCTCGATCTCAAATTAAATTCCTATTTATAACATCCTATCAAGCCTGACTAAACCAAATCTAATTCTAATATCTTCATATGCGTTGAGTAAGCCTAAAGACGATGCAACAAAAAAAAAAAAGATATTCCCACGTGATTTGTGTTGCGGTTGTTGCTTATTTGTGCTATCATCGTTACTAAATTTAACGTAAATCTAAAGATTCTGAATGAAAATTATAGCTTTTTCATACAGCGGCTGCTACAATGATATGAACACCGGATTTTGAAAACAACTGGGTTGAATAATTATATTATGAAAAATAGAGTTCCTGATTTCTCTGTAGAGAAGAAAAATAATTAAACGATTTTAAACACCTACATGAACACAGGAATTTTATTATTCTATTCATTGCCACCGATTCTCTGAGCTCTGGATTTTTTTAAGCACTGCATTTTATTTTTGCAATTATTTAAGGAACAGAATCTGAAAATAAAAGAACTGAATGAATTTTCAATATATTTTAAGCAGAGTTTAGTCATTCTTTTAGGTCAGTTAGGAATTTTCTTAAGTTAGTATTAAATTAAAACAAAGTTTTAAATTATAACTATAGTTCTTATAGCTATTAACTACATTGTAACAAATTTAATTATGAAAAAGTTCTTTTCTATTATATAATTTTTTGAAAAAATAATTGAAATTATAGCTATAAAAAAGTAATAACTTTTATGCATTTTTAGGGTTTTTTTTTTTTATTTTTTAATTAAAAATACCATGATCACCTACTCTCCAGCATCGATGCCTGTCATCTTTGCTGTATGCAATATTCAATAAAAATATAAACAACACTTATTGAAACTAGACATAATGATATTTTGCATTAAAACTTAAGCAAAACAAAATAATAATAATAATAATAACAAGCTAGGAAGTAATCTCAAAAGGCCCCTTAATAACTTAGAAATCATCTACTTAATTTTTAGCAAAAAGTTAATTAAAAACAACTGAAAAAAGACAAGTTATGCTTGTATACTTTCTAACTTTTCCTATAAACAACAAAAAAAGAACTTTTAGCAGCTTACCTGAACAGCTTACCATTAGCATTTAAAGAATCAGATTCCCTACCCAGTAAAGCAAGAAGATGAGAAAATATATAATACTCAACAGCATCTAATACCTACAAACAATGCCTACACGGAAAAAGAAAAGGGAAGGCCAGCTTCTCCTTTTTGCATTATGTACTACTGCTAGAACACAAAAGAAAAAAGTTCCCAACATGCTTTACTAATGTCAATGGCAAGGAAAATTGAAGAAACAAACAATAAGAAGTTAAGAACCATATAATTGATCTAGCACACTGAAAGATACAAAAATAGAGGTGCAAGAGTCATTTGAATTGGTTGGAGGAACCATAGTCAGGTGACGATGGTTGGAGGAATGATAGCTAGAGGGCGATAGTGGACAGAGGGACCGTAGTAGGGCGATCGAGATCGAGGGGACCATTTTCTGGTGACACAGGTCGGAGGGATCGTAGTCAATTCGCGACGGTGGTCAGAAGGACCATAGTCGGGCGACGGTGGCAGGAGGGACCGTGGTCGGCTGGCGACGGAGGTTGGAAAGATCGTAGTCAGACAACAATGGTTGGAGGATTTATACTATGCGGATAACGGTGGTTGAAATGACCGTAGTCAGTAGATGACAAAGGTCGGAGGAACCATAGTAGACGGGCGACAGTGGACAGAGGGATCGTAGTACGGAGGTCGGACGAAGGCTCGATGGTGGCTGGTGGATGGAGGCCCGACGATGATGATCGGGCAGAGGTCTAGTAGTGGTGGCCTGGTTGCACGGGTTTCCTGGCAATGGTGCATGGGTGGAGCTCTATGATTCTTCGAGCCTCAGAGCTCTATTGAGTTTCTAGCTCAGGGTCTAAGCCTTCAAAGGTTTAAGCCCCTCCTTCATGTGGGAAGATGGGACCTATTTATTGATTTTGAGAGTGGTATGCCCTGTAAATATGGATGAGATTTAGGATAAATTTGGAGTGCTCCATCAGACAACCCATACTGATTCCTTTGATTATGGTGCATTTGTTCAGCATTTAAGTGCCTTAATGATATTAGAATAAAGCGATCTTGAGCTCGTTGGATTCTTCTCATTGAGCCGCTAGATTTGACTATAAGCATGATATATTTGGATATCATTCAACCATTAAATTAACGTCCTAAAGCTTCCAAATACACCTTTAACCCTTGATTCAGGTTCATTTGGGCTTGGATTGGACCGATTTTTGTGTTGTTGGGTTCTCCTTGCCAAGATGTTTGATCTGACTGTAAGCTTGCTGAGATTAGAGTTCGGATGGTCTTGAATTTAATTTTGGAAGTATCCAACATAGATATGCCTCAAGATTCGTGCTTGATCAAGGCGATTTTTGGTGACGTGTCAAGGAGAATATAAATTTATTATGATAAGGAGCAATAGAAAAGTCTCTAAGTGCAGAACCAAATAGTCTTTTGCGTTCAGATTCTTGCAAATAATACAGAAATGAAGGTTTGCAGTTTCCCACTACAGCAATACCACGCATCCTTAAGTATGATAAAAATAGCTAGTTCCCGGAATCAGAGAGCCTTTTTAAAGGAGAGATAAGAAAACACCAGACAAGATGTAATGCATGGGGCCTATTTAAAATTCCTTGGCATCTCGTATGCCCCAACCATGCCTATAAATAAGGCCGGACATCATGCAAATGAGATGTCAATGAATAAAACAAGTGGAAGATGATTTCTTGTATTATATCACTCATAGAAGAGTCTTACATGAAGAGGTAGAGAGTGGAGTGCAGCCAAGGATGACTTGCCGGCATTAAAAAGCAAAGCTTTGTTGACAATGGTCGGCAGGTTGTCCTTGGCTACATGTGGCTCTCTTCTTCTCATGTAAGACACTTAACTATGCTTTCTTAAAGATGATGGCAGCTTTTTGTGAAGCTTGAAACTGATAATGTAAGCAATGGATTTTTTGTGATTTCTTTCTATTATTTTAACTACTTTTACAACTACCATTTTCCATATCAATTCAATATAGGGAAACGCCATGAAATTATTCATATAGACTTATTATTACCCAATAGGTAGATAACATGAGTTTATAACATTAGCACTTGTACCATAAAAGAACATAGAAACTAAAGATTTCTTCTTGTTTATGATTTCTTGTATATTGCTCGAGCATCACATTAAAATCATCTTGATTAGACTCAAACCTAATGTTTTTATCCAGCTATACTAAGTATCTTCTGTGTATAATTTTGTTAAATTTGAGTGTATTTTAAGATTAAAGTTTAATGTTGTTTGCACACTCTAGCTATTCAGTTTAGAGTATAAGCCAAAGATAATAATACTTCAATGAAATTTCTATATTAAAAGTGATGTTAACAAAGTTTATATTTGTTGAAAATACATATGTTGAGACGAGCAATTTGATATTATGAGTTTTTTTTTTTTTATAGTTTTCTGATTTTCTTGATTACAAATTTCTAGTTTTTTTTTTTTAATTCATGCCTATGGCAATCCTTATGATGATGGGTTGTGCTTTTAACCACTATTTAGTTAGGTGAATAGTAATTAGCAAAAGCACAAAGAAGAGAACCCAAACTTAGAAAATATATCAAGGCAAGTATGAAAATATTTAACTGTACACATGCAAATCAACTTGTCTACACATTTTTTTTGGGTCAAAATAATCCGTCATCCTATAAGTCTGATTCGGGCTCAACAAGTCGCCGATTTAAAAATCAAGCTCGAGCTTGACAAGATTGAAGCTGCAAGTGGCCTAACATAACATCTCGGTAAGTAGCCTTAGAAAAGGCTTAATTCGCTGATAAATTTGACAAGCTGGAATGATGCTTGGTAGGTCGGAATAGCAGTCAATAAAAAAAATAATGATTTAGCAATAGCTTCTAATTGGTTCTAAATAATAGTCCAACTTAAGGCAACCTGAGAAGTACATCAATGAAGGCCTTTTTGGATGAAATTAGGATAAAATTTGTTGATCCTTTAAAGATGTTAAAAAGAATAAATTCCCAACTATTTTTCAACCACAGATGAATTCATCTCAAAAGAAAGAACCTGTTAGCCAATTATACTCTGCACATTATATTGGTAGAAGTTTAACAGTGGGTGCCAATATAACATAATTCTTTTGCTCAGTCTTGCAGAACCTAAACTAATGTTGAATCTGAAACTCCAGTAATCAAAGCCATTTACAAATGTTGGTAGAAACTCCATAAATAGAACTTACTGAAATCTGAAACTCCAGTAATAGCATCAAGTAAAATCTTAAGATTAAAAATGTCTTATTCTGCAATGACAACTGTTTCTTGTAAGATATTGTAGGTTATTAATTCTACCTGAAATATCTCTTATATAGCTGCCAGATCTACCTGAAATAGGACACATAAGGATGGTTATATGCCTAGGTAAGAAGTATAGACCATAAAAACTTAGTGGAGTTGACTTATGAATTTGATAGCATAATCTTCAATGTCAAATGGTACAAATTCCTCAAGCACCACCGATGCCTCCACCAATCCACTGAATTTCAAAAGCATCCCATCAAGAATATAGGAAACCTCCAACCTGTGTTCGAATCCCCTAGAGCGGCAATGCCTCTTAAGTGGGGCCCCATTAAGTGCGGGTCAAGAGGCTTCTGGGGTGGGTGCCTCTTCAAGGTTTGTTGAGGATTAGTTACGCCGCAAAGCGCCCTTTCGAGGGTGGCAGCGGGTGGATACCCTGTTCCAAAAAAACAAAAAAAGAATATAGGAAACATATGCTGGGAATAGACATTTCTGTCCATGCATATATATTTGGGAACATTTACATCACTGGAGATAAGAGAAACATAGAAGAAAGCCATGTATTTTTGGTCACTTGAATTAGGAAGATCTAAGACTTCTGTTAGAACTTACACAAAAAGACTGCGTAATGTTATCAAGAACTGACTTGTCAAAATTGGCAAGGATGCTGTGCAAATTGAGGTTTCGTTTGGGACGGCTTTCTTACTGCTTCTTAAGCAACTTTCTTGTACAAAAATACAAAAAAGTCATCCCAAGCGAAGCCTAAATACAAGTTGGCAGCGAGTTCTTGGCCATATTTGACTATCTTCTCATGCTTGAATTCATTAGAGAGACTATAAATAGTCCTGCAGATTATCGTTTTCACTCCACAAATGATAATATTAATGCAGATCCAACATGAATAGTAAGAGAGAGAATCCTAGCCAAGAATGATTTGTCATTATGGCCCCGAAAGCCTTCCTGTGCTGGTTGACGGCAAGGAAAAATAGAAAAAAAAAGATGAAATACAGTTTTATATGAAGCTCAAGCTATACTGATTCGGAGCTTTGGCCTCCATTATGAAGTCATGAGCTTAAGACCTTGATATGGAGAGATTATTAGGTGCGGAGTGCGGACGGGGAGAACCGTCCGCACAAGTATTGGGTACCTAGTGGTACTCGCACTCGGTACCGCTGGGTGCCGCTAGGTACCCAGTGCTTGTGCGGATGATGCGCACTCCGCACTTAATAATTTTTCCTTGATATGTGTGTGAGTTTGAGAAAAAATTCGCTAAAAATCTACCCATAATATTATACAGTTATCTTGTTCACTTTAGAAATCAGAAGAGAAGCCTCCTATTGTACTTATCTAGAAGTATTGTATCTCACTACTCAAAATTAGTTCAGAGGCAGATGCATTGCAAAACTTCACAAGGGCGAGCAAAATATAAATTTAAGTTAATGAAATGGTTGTCATTTTACATGGGAGGGTCCATTTTATAAAACTATTTTTCCTGACATTGTTCAAGCTGTTCTTTCTGGTTTATTTTTTATTATCTATTTCGTGTGGGGAAGTAAAACACACAACAAAACAAATCAGAAAAGAAAACAACAGAAGTAAACATGAGAATTTAACATGGAAAAACTCGAAACCGAGAAAAATCATGTAGCTATACTACACCAGTAAATTCACTATAAAAGTGAGAGAAATTATATAATTCTCTCTCTCTCTCTCTCATCTCAATTCGCTTTTCTTTTCTTTCTAACATGAAGTAGACAAAGAAACACACTTCTATAACATGAATGGATGCAAACTTTCAAGTTAGACATGAAAAACAAGAAAGAAAGGTACCCAGCTCGACCCATAGTGCTATGTGCCGGTGTTTGGAGCGCCACAAAGCTTTATTATCTGTCTCCAACCTAACTTGTAATGTCGTAACGCAGGCTCTGGAGCACCGCAGCGCTCCCATCACTATCTACAAGTCAAGATTGTGGCACTGCCACGCAGCATTCAACAACACTGTAATGCGCAAGTGTACATGTTGTAATGTATTGCGTGGTGATGTTATATGGTTGTATGAAAAAAAAAAAAAAATCTGGGGTAGGAGGCTTGCAAGCCCCTGGCGAGTTTGACAGACGTATTTTAGGCCTGAGTTAATAGTACAACTCGTTTGATCAACACAAATCATATTCTAATTAAATTCCAATCAAATTCCACACAAAATTAATATTTCATTATCAATAAGATATGTAAACATGGAAAATAAATAAGAATACTTCACATTTGACCTTTAATTATTAAAAAATAACAATTAACATGTAAAATAATTAAGAAAGATGTGCTGGTGTTTGCTAATATAAGCAAATTAGGAAACAAAGGTTACGTTTGGGATGATTTTCTTATTGATTCTTAAAGCATCGTTTTAATACAAAAAATAAATAAAAATTGTATTAAAAAGGTACTTTTAAAAGCAGCAAAAAAGCAGACAAAGCCTAAGTGTTTCTAAAAATTGCATTATTATTATTCTTTTATTTACAATTTTTAATATATTTTACAAGATTAAGCTATAATGATCTTATGATACTGCTTTCTTGCTACAATACTCTCCTGTAGAGAACAAACTAATCAGTTCTCATAATCTTTGTTATTATTATTATTTTGCTGATTTGATTTCTTTTGTCCATTTTTTATTCAATTTTGTGATCTTCTCATCCTATTTCTTCATAGTATTATCATAGCATAATAAATAACTTGTTCCATCCTATCTATTTTTTCTTTTTTTACTAAAATTTAAATTTAAATTTATTATTCATTAAATTTAATTCTTGAGTGGCTACCGAAATTCTATTTGAATTATTTCACACAGGTCCCATTAAATTTCTCATTTATTTATTATTATTATTATTATTATTATTATTATTTATATCATTATTTTAATAATAATATTAAAATAATACCGCAGATAATTGCAGGCCAAGTTAGAGTTTTTGACTTTTTTGTGATTTAAAAACTCCACAGACACGTTGAAATAGCGGCCAAAAAAATGGATGTAAATATGTAATACAAAATTATATAATAATATTACATTTTATATCTCTTTCTTTTTAACTTTAATATATTTAAATTATTTTTTAATTATGAGTCGGAATAATATTTTTCTAAATTCTTATAAAAGAATTAAGAAAAAAAATACTGAACTCCTACACATGGCGGAAGCTTAGGTGCTCATGAAGTCATGAGTCATTGACATAAAGAATTTTTATTGCCTCACATCAGGTAGGCTATAATATATCGCCACGTGCTCTTACTCTTTACCGCGCGGCCCGACGACCCAACCCGGAACGAATCCGGGATTACTATGTTCGCGTATTGCTCGGTATTGCTAGGTACTACTCGTTATTTGCTCGGTATTGCTAGGTACTACTCGTTATTTGCTCGGTATTGCTCGGTATTTGCTAGGTACTTGCTCGGTAATGCTCGGTATTTGCTCGGTAATGCTCGGTACTTGCTCGGTAATGCTCGGTATTTGCCCGCCTGGACACTCGGTACGAGGAGGTTCGTCCCGACACAGAGAGTTTGAGAGAGAGCGACGGAGAGGAAGTGGTTCTGTGTGGTCTTTCCAGCCGAAGGAGAGAGCGGAGTTCTTCCTGCTTTTCTGTGCTCGTCCGAACGAGAGTAAGGGAGAGCAGAGCCGGTCGGCTTTGCCTGTGTTCGTCCAACCCGAGCAACAAGGAAGCCCGATCGGGCCTCCCGTGTCCGTGAAACCGGGGAAAGAAAGAGCCGCAATTGCGGCTCTACCGCTGTCGCAGGACCCAGGTGGAGCGAGGGACCCCTCCAGCGCCCTCTTGCTTGCGTTTCTGACGTCCGTTCGACCATACCAGAGGGAGGAAGAAGCTCTCCTGTGTGCAACCAAACTCAACCAGCACACAGGGATCTTTTCTCGTGCAGTTCTCCCTACCTTCTTCTTTGTTTCTCTCTGAAATTTAAGGGGGCTGCCATTTCTTCCTTTTCCGAGCAAGTACTGAGCAAATACCGAGTAGTACCTAGCAATACCGAGTAGTACCTAGCAATACGCGAACATAGTAATCCCAGATTCGTTCCGGGTTGGGTCGTTGGGCCGTGCGGTAAAGAGTAAGAGCACGTGGCGATATATTATAGGCTACCTGATGTATCTCTACGTCAGGTAGGGGTGCAAACGAGTCGAGTCGAGCTCGAGCCAGGCAGTGTTCGAGTCGAGCTCGACTTTCAAATACCGAGCTCGAGCTCGAACTCGAGTCGAGCTCAAAATCCGAGCTCGAGCTCGACTCGTCTCATATTTCGAGCGGCTCGTCGAGCTCAATCGAGCTCTGCTGCGAACTTCGTCCCGAGTGGCTTGTCGAGCTCGTCGCGCTCCATTGCAAACTCCGTCGTCACGAGCTTGCCATCGACTCCGCTCATCCGTCGACGAGATCTACTAGATCTAATCCAGCCGCGACATCAAGATCCCGTCCGTCGTCGAGATATAGATTCCCGAGCTCTCCATTGCGTCCACCATCAAGTCCAGAGGTCGTCGTCGCGGCCGCCGTCGATTCCCAAGCTCGTCGTCGTGTATAACATCAAGATGGCGTCCGCCGTTGAGATATAGAATCCGGAGCTCGTCAAGATCTCGTCCGTCGTTCAGATCTAAATTTCTGAGCTTACCATTGCGTCCACCGTCTAGTCCCTAGCTCGTCGTCGCGACCACCGTCGAGTCCCAAGCTCGTCGTCGCGTCTTCCGTCAAGATCGCGTCCGCAGTTGAGATCTAGCATCCGGAGCTCGTCAAGGTCGCGTCCGCTCGCAGAGTCGCAGCTACCCAAAAATTTTTTTCCCGCCGCTCACGCGCGCGAGCTACTCGACGAGCCTACGAGCCGAGTTGGAGGTCTGATCGAGCTCGAGCTCGATAAGCCATCGAGCTCGATAAGCCATCGAGCTCGAGCTCGATAAGCCATCGAGCTCGACTCGCGAGCTCGAAAAGCTCGACTCGTCGAGCCAGTTACCGAGTCGAGTTCGAGCCGGCTCGCGAGTCGGCTTGACTCGGTTGCACCCCTAACGTCAGGTAACCTGAGGCAATAAAAATTTGGAAATATTTTGATTAATTTAGTTAGGCTGGAATTTATAATGTTTAAATATATTTTATAATTTCAAAAATAAATTTAATATTTTAAAATTTATCGTAACTAAATTTTTATTATGATATTTTTCTCTCAATTTTAGAGAAGCAAACAAAGAGAATTCTCAAGAAGTATAAAAATAAAAATTGTCATAATATTTTCACTAATTAGAATGACTCAATCACTCATCTAACTTAGATAGTCCATCCGTCGTGACGATGTGAACTTTTTTGTATAATTTATGACACATCAAATTCATCATAAATCTCCCAATTAAATGCAAGCTCCCATTTTATAAGATAGAAAGTTCCTTTTTAAAAATATTAAAATAGTATAAATAATATAAATGATGAAAAAGTCTACGTAAATAATTATATATTGCAATAATTTATTATAATTTTGTATAGTTTTCATTTATTTCTCTATACATGAAAGAAAAATCAATAGACATTATGCTTAACAAATTAATTAGTTTTTTTTTTTTTTTTGATAAAACCCTAAGAAAAGGGCATACGTGTTAATTAAGAAAGCGATTACAAGTTCATAAATGACCTTAAGCCAGCTAATGCTCCAAAAAGCTACGTAGACGAAGAAAAAAAGACAACATATAAGACTAAAGAACATGTGCAGTATACATTAATGGAAATAAAAAAGAAAGCCAAAATTGAGAGGGAGCAACACCCCTACACCAAAAGGCTACGAACCAGACAGAGATCACCACCACAAACCACCCCAACAACAAATAGAAAAAAAAAAAATTATTATTATTATTATTATTTCTCTAGCTTTGTTTACCAACCGTCTTGTAAAAAGCTTCATCATCGATTTGAGCAACATTCAAGCCATAGAGATCCTAAAAATCCTCCCCATGCTCTTCATTTTCCTCCCCCACATCCCAATTAGATGATGAGTCACGACCAGCTAACCAATTAGATTGAACCACACAAGTATGTTTCGATTTTAGTTATAAGTGAGCAAGCAAAGCATCATTAGAAATGATCAAAATTGGAACATCCATAGATAATCATTAGGTATTTCTATTTTACTTTTGTTATAAAAATAATTCCATAAAAAAATATTTTTTATAATTTTAATTAAATAAGAGCAAAAAATCCATAGGGCATAAATATCATGCTTTATAATCAAATTAATCAATTAATGATTAAGACTTCATTTACGATGATTTGCTTACTGTTTTTTAAAGCAGCTTTTTAATACAATTTTTTTTGAGCTAGAAACTTTTGTACTAGAAATCTGCTTTAGCAATCAATAAGAAAACTATTCCAAATAAAACCTTAATAAAGCATGAAAGTAATGTACTTATTAATAAAAATATGAACGAATATACATGATCATCTACAAAAGATTGCTAAATCAAGAAGTATAAACGAGTTGAGTTTAGCTTTAGTCATCTTTAATTTAAACTTAAGCTTGATTAATTAACAAGGTTTGAGTTTGAGCTGGCTCATAAGAGGGTTTATTTAAAACAAAATAGATAAGATGATGATGATTCAAGCAATTATTATAAAAAAAAAAATGAAAAAATAATCAAATTAGAAGATAAATAATAAAGAATAATTTGATATAACAAATGATTAGCCTCATTAGCTCATCGAGCTAGGCTCATGAGCTATTTATCAAGTCAGATCCAGCTAGCAGACTCCTAAGTTGACTTGGCTCGATTACACCTCTTGCTAAAGCAAGCCAATTCTACTTCCAATTAATTTCTCTAATGGAGATTTAGCATCGATAATATTAATTATATAACCGAACATCAATATAACAAATTGAACCCTAAGACATTTGCAATTTTGTTGGAAACTGAAATAAACATTGTGAGTGCAATATACATAAATTTTTTGACAAATATTTTGTTGCTCAGTGCAAGAATTTTTCAAGATGAAATTTTTATATTTGAAATGCTAGATTACAATATATATATATATATATATATATATATATATATATATATATATATATAACGTTCTCATTTTGTAATTTTTTTAGTCATTTTCACAGTTCTTTACTTCTTTCTTTATTCATGCAGATTCATTTATATTTTAATTTTAATATTGCAATCTAACCATCATTGACTGCTACTTTGGAGTCAGTTTTTAATTTAAAATTATTCTGACTTAATAATTGATAAATTGAAATATATATATATATATATATATATATATATATATATATATATATATATATATATATATATATATATATATATATATATATATATATATATATATATATATATATATATATATATATATATTTCAAAAAAGAAAAACTTTATTGAAAAATCAAAAGGAGGTACAACATTCAGCGAATAAAACAGTAAACAACAAGATATAAGAGCTAAAGATCAAAACAATAAAGGGGAGAGATTAGAGATCAATAGAGAGCTTAGCAAAAGACCGAGGCTTCCAGCACCCCCGAAGTCTAGCAAGGACCATCCAGTAAGGTGAGTAAAGCGAACAGCGAACACCAATTTGAGGACATCACCAAAGGTTGCCGCCAGCAAGACGAAGGGGATACGAGCCCCAGTCACATCATTGCCCCATCCTCGATCATAAAAACAGCAACAAAGCGAAACATGTATAAAATTAGATAGGAAAAGAAAAGGAAGAGATTATCGTCTCCTCCTCCCGCCTCTCCCATGAAATTTCCCACGATGTGCAATAGTTAGGACGGGTCTATCACGAACCAGTTTAAACTCGTTTCCAAGGTCTGAGCCACCACAAAAGTCCGAAAGAGAATCGAAATCGAATTCACCTTCAGACGAAAAATGCAAACAATCATCATGGGCCCTAACATCCAATCCAGAATTAACATTCACCTAGTGCATCAGAGATTGGGGAGCCATCACATTCACGGGAACATTAACCAAATTGTGAGAGTTAACCAGCATTCCTAGCACCGAGGTATCCACCCGTCCACCCATCTCAATCGATTCCATAGGTGCAACAACATCCTGCACGCAAACACAATCCTCCAAAACATCGACGTTAACCAACCCACCAACGACGACAGGCAACAAAGCAGATGCGGGTTCTAAAAGAACAAGAGAGCCCACAACATCACCAATACCCGGCACGAGACTATAAGTTGGAGAAAATCCAACCACATTACCAGGCAAACCATCAGCACTAGCCAAATTGACAGGGGAATCCCCAACAGCAAAGGTACATCCTGGAGATTTAACAGAAGGTAATACCGTAATAACAACCTCAGGATTAGTAACAACATTACCCACAATTTCCGGCACAGAAGGGGCATCACCCCTATCAACATTTACAGCACAGATAGGAGTTAAATTAGCAACCGGAATAGAAGTAACGTTAGGATTCACAGACGCAACAACAGGAAGACAATTACCCGAAGAATGCCCTAAACATTTACAAACAGCACAAAATTGTGGAAATTCGTCTAAAACCACCTCCTGAACATAACCTAAAGATTCAGAACATAACCAAAATTGCTTTGGGTAAGATTTAGTTATGTCAATTCGACTAAAACACGGGCACTCGACGGACGAGAACCAACAGATGTAGCTTCATCGATTTTCAGAGGCTTGCCAAATAATTCACCAAGCCCAAACAAAATCCGTGGCGAAAAAAAAATGAGGACGAAGACGCGGAAATGAAATCCAGATCGGGATAACCGGCGACTCAACACCGATATCCAAACTAGGCGACCATTTAGTAAGTTTCATAAAGCAATTGAATACAAGATAAGAATGGTGAAAAAACACCCTACAATAGTCTAGATCATTGGACAGTTTGATCAAAATGTGAGATGAATCCAAAACCATAACAGATACTTCTCCGTTAAGCTTCAAATTGAAAAAAAAAATTAGGAATAGAGTAGAGAGGGGGGCGTTTAGAAGGAAAAAATCCAACTAATGAGAAACGAAAAGGTGCAGCAAGCTCTTTGATTTCCTCATCGGAAACCCATAAGGACGACAAACCATGATATGTAGAAGTCCTCAAATCCGGAAAAGAAGATGAGGAACCAACAAGAGCTTCAAGAAATGACCTAGAGTGAGAAACCCCCCCCCCCCCCAAAAAAAAAAATCGGGATCCTTCAATTTATTCGGCGCCATGCCGACACCGCCGGCGAAAAAGAAAACAAGCCAAGCTAAAAGCCTCCAAAACCAAAAAAACTGAAACAGGAGAAGGAAACTTTCCTGAAACTTGGAGAACAGCGGAGCAAAAACCCCTGCCGGCGGGGGAAAACCCGTAGCAGAAAACCTAGCAGTGCGCTTTTTTAACCTCACCTTGAATTTCTGACATGCATCATTTAATTGGACCATCGCTGGTGATTTTTTAAAAAGGATTATTGCTTAAATCAAAATAATCTGAAATAAGTTAGTGTAATTAAAATTTAAGCAAGAGCATAACGGACAAAATAATTTGCAGTTTTACAAAAATGTGAAATTTCTTTGCGTTTAAAAAAAAAATTGCGTTTAGGGTTGAAATTAATTTTTTTTTTTTTCCATTCAAACTGACAATGTTTTGCTATTAATTCACGAGAATAGTATGCATTGCTACTGTGCGTTAGTTATTCTTTTTTTTTTTAATTATTGAGAATGCAAATTTAATTTGATTTTTCTACAATCACAAACTGTTACTGACTTTCTTCAGGTTAGGTAGTATTGGCCATATCTATATTTTTAATCTTTAGGTATTATTGGCTATGTTGAATATTATTACTTTATTTTTAAAAAGATCCGATGATGTGTCATCTCAAGTCATCATATTCGTTCCTCGAACTATAGAGGACTGAGCGTCAAGAAAATGGATGCTCGAAACTTATCTGCATTGACATTGATGGGTATCAAATGTTCAACATGTCCTATTAATTTGGCATTTCAAGTTGATATTGCCATAACCCAACTCGCCCAGAACTGGTCTATCGTGCCGAGTTGTAACAGACAAATCCCAAGATCTAGTTTTGTAATTAATTCATATTTCGGTCAATATTCATTTAAAAAAATAAGAGACTACATAGATAGTAAAACATTCAAATATTAAAAATAAACTAATCCATAAGGTTTCTTTCATTTCATCAAAATAAATATATACACTATAGTACATGACTATCCAAGAGCTACATAACTAAAAATTTAACTAGCAATGATTATACAATAATTAAAATAGCAAAATAAGTATAACCTCATATTTGATCCTGAATTGTTAGTCCTTAATCTCCTTCCCCTTCTCATATCTTAGAAATTAGATCGATGCAAAACCACAATGAGCTACAACAGTTAAGCAGACCACACAATTCGATCTAAATTTTCAAATTCTTTTATTAAATATTTTGCTCAATATTTAAAAATAGCTAAAAGTAATTTAAATAAAATACTATATTGAGAGATGTAATAAATAGATAATCGTTATTCCTTGATTTAAATAACAATTAATATTGAACAAATAAATAAATTGAAATCATATCACAAAGCAATTAATATCATTAAAAAAAAAAATCACATTTCCCGGATCTAGACAAAATCTTAAATAATTGTGACTCCTTATGCCTCCCTTTTTATTTGTGCTTATGACACCAAAATATATTACACATCCTTATCTTAGACATAATCTCAAAATACATAGTTTTAGAAAATCATACTAGGTAAAAATACACAGTCAAGGGCGGACCCATATGCTTTGCCCAGGGTGGGCAATTGCCCACCCTCAAAAAAATTAAATTACCTTTATGATGAGAATAATTTGATAATTTGCCCATCTACATCTCATATTTTGCCCTTTTGCCCACCCTCAAAAAAATTAAATTCCCTGTATGATGAGGATAATTTGGTAATTTGCCTCTTTACACCTCATATTTTGCCCTAGCCAACCTATTCACATTTAGATGCTAACTTTATGTACATTATGCAGTATGCTTCACATGTTTATATTAATGGTTAAATGCAAGGTTGTGAAAATCGGACCGGACAACGAACCAGAAGAATGAGAGGTTCATGGTTCGACCGGTTCGACCGGTCGAACCGGGGTCGAACCGGATGACGTAATAAATAATAATATAATTAAAAATAATACAATTAACATAATAATAATGACAATTTATTCATAAACATTTTATAATTTTAAAAAAATTTAGACTAAAAAATAAACAAAATTCATACATATATAATATATTACATAATTTTAAAATTAAATATAAATAATTATTATATTTATGTTATATCTTTAAATATATAAATAATTACTAAATTTAAATTTAAATATAACATCTTCAATTTTCAATTTTTTAATTTATATTTAATAAAAAAATTTAGTTTATATAATAAAAATATATATTTTTTATATAAATAATTGCTTAATGTTATATATTTAAGCATAATTTACATATATAAATTATATATATATAAATTTTACATTATAAAACTATATTTATAAAGTCATACAATATTATTTTTTAAGATTTTTACTTTTCTATCATTTAATTTTGCATTTAGAAAATATTTTAGAACTTTAAATATGATAAATAATTATTTTTATTTGAATAATTATAAATATATAATTAATAATAAATTTAAGAAGTTTAAAATTTATTATGATGATTTTTTATTTGAATATTCAACAAAAAAAATTTCAAACAAATTCTCATTCAAATAAGTCTAATGCATGCATTGTTGAATGTTGAAACAAAAAGCAACTAGTTGTTTAGTCCCACATCACTTAGGAGTTTTAAGTTGTGTTGTTTATATACTTTTCCTTGTACTCATGGCTTAAGAGCTTTCATGGTATTATGGCATCATGTGAGCTAGATTATTTATATTTAATTTAATATAAAATATAATAAAATTTTTGAGTCATATTATTAAATAAAATATATGATATTTAAATTAATTTAATATTTAATTAAACATTTTATATAAAAATAAAATATTTAAATATATTATTAGTTGAACCGGCCGGTTCTTAAAAAACGGTCCGGTTCAACGGTCGGCCGATTCAAACCGGTTTTTTCCGGTTCGTTGCTAGTCCGGTTCTTAGGGAGGACCGAACCGGCCTTAAGACCGGTTCACGGTTGAACCGGTTGAACCGGCCGGTCCGGTCCGGTTTTCAAAACAATGGTTAAATGTCTAATTTGAAATTTTTCTAAATCAATTACTAGTCTAGTTTAATTTGTGGTTAAATAAATTAGAGAAGTAATTAAATTGAAACCATCATTAGCAATACATTTTCATTGATACTTTCTGATCATTTTTAAATCCAATACTATTCATGTTAAATTTGGCGACACTTAAGATTAATTTGCATTGTTATATATATTTATACTTACATATGAAGCAAGATCCGTCATGATTATGTATATATTGCTGTTATCTATTTTGCAAAAAACTCTTGGTTAAAAAATAGTAGAAATAAAACTCTAGGTACAAGCGACGAGTTTACATCTTTGATTAGCATTCATGCTCTTGCAAAACAATTTGTAAATGTCAAAACGAATATTGTGTATCAACTGGTTTATAGACTTATTGTTTTAACATTGATTTACCAGTAGCTACCACTAAAGTGGAGAAAGCATTTTCTGCAACGAAAATTATCAAGCATCGGTTGCATAGTAAAATGGGTGATGAGTAGCTCAATGATTATCTAGTGCCATACAACAAGAAAGAAGTATTTGATTATATTCTCGATGAAGTTATTATGCAACATTATAAAAAAATGCAAATTAGAATTCAAAGTTTGCAATACTTTTAATTCATAAATTATAATGTAATACAAGACTTTGCTTAAAATTTTAGCATATATATATATATATATATATATATATATAATTTTTTGTATTTAAGTTTTTATATAATGAGTTTGCCCACCCTCAAAAATAAGGCTGGATCCGCCCCTGTACACAGTTTCAAAAAATTACCAAATTATCAAAATTGTGTAAAATGATATTTTAAAACTTTTATTCTACTACACAACTATTTTTCAAAATCTAGATAAAAAACTCCACAATTTTTAAAACCCTCGTTGTAAAATTTCTAGAAAACATTCAAAGTATGTATAATTGTAATATCTATAACATATAAAAAGTAATGTGGTGAAAGTCTTATTTGTGCAAAGTTATTTGCATTTTTTGTTAACGGATACAAAATTTTAATCGAAAAATTCACTAAAATTATGTATTTTTGAAAATTGAGATGTACATAATGTGACTTACCTCGAGAAGAAAAAAGTTTTCCAACATAACTGAAAGTCGTCCAAAGCCAGGGTTTTCTCTTTCTCTCACCTCTCTTCCCTAATCTCCTAAGCTGCTCTCTAATGGTGAAAACAAATTATTAAGGGAAGAAAATGACATTTAAAAAGTCCGATGACATTTCTCATGTGCATGCTATCTCTACACTATGTGCTAAATGTTGGGACTATAATGCTTTCTACTTCACATATGAACTTTCTAAGCAAACATACACTAACTTGAGAGCTATCTCTTTATTAACTTTCACTTTTAAGAGAAAAGATGCAAGGCCATGGATCTCTAGAGTAAGAAATATCATGAATGAGATGCAATAACTATTACATTACTAAAGAAAATGAAAACATAACGACCAGACAATATTTGTCTGGCAGAAGCAGCATTTTGTCATTGGTTCAGAGAAGAGTTCCTCAAGCTGGGACTCAAAAATCTGTCTGTGATTCAAAAAAGACGGTATGGCTGGGTGGTCTGACTGGGACTCAGAAAAGAATATAATTTGTATAATGTTATTTAAAAAAAAAAACACCATAGAAGATTTCACTGTCATGAGAATGAGAAATTATTAAAGTCAAGACTCTAATTAAATGATAAAACGTGGTTAATACATACTATATATTAGCTGTGTATTAGCTAATACATAATATATATTAATTAGTACACACTGTGTACTATAATATATATTATATATTGACCAATATACAATGAATACATAGCTAGCACATAATATATTTGACCACGTGTCATCATTTAATCAAAATTCGAACATAGCTGTACGTAATAATTCTCAGTGAGAAGAGTACAGCAATAAAAAAATGGTAGATTGCTGTATGATCAAATTTAAGTTTTTAACTGTTTAGCCTCTCCTGAAGTTTGTTCGTTCTGGAAAACAAAAAGACAATTTTGTCCTCATAAATTAATTATTGGATGCAGGCGGCAGAATAAATAATAATGGTTGTATTTTATTTTTATTTTTTTATAAGCTAAGCCGGCAACGGAGAACCATGTTCATGTATTTTATAAAAATATTTAAGGAGCATCAGAATAATCTAACAAATGATTAAAATTAGGAAATGCTTTAAAATTATTATGTGATAAGTGGCTATAATTAATAAAAAATAAATTTTATGAATTTTTTATTAGAAAAATCATCTTTTAGATTGAACTCTAAAAGAGATAATTGAATGATTAAGGATTCGTTTGGGACGGTCATCCTAGAGGGCGCCCTTTCCTTAAATTATTTAATTATTTTTCTTTCTTTAATTTCTTGCTCTAGAAATTTTAAAATTTTAAGAAATTTTAAAATTTTAAGAAATTATAAGTTTTTTTTAATTGTTCCTTATTCAAGAATTTGAAAAAAAAAAAAAAGAAAATTTTATCTTCCTTGGAAATATGTCACATTAGCATGGCATTCATTGGCTCTTGAAAGCCTTAACTAGGTGATATTCTACCCATTAAACACCTCATTGGGAGGATCCATTAATTGATATTCATATACCTCATTTTGATATGTTAGTTAGGTCTTTGATTATTAACTAAGAAGTATTGAGTTTGAAGTTTATATATATTTGGGTTGTCAATTTCGGGTCACGGGTCGGGTTCGGGTCGAACCCGGAACTGACCTGGGTTCAATCGGTCGACACTAACCCGACCCGGGTAGGCAAACGGGTCAAAAACACGGACCCGGACCCGACCCGACACGGGAAGCGAGCAGGCGTAGGCGAGTGCGAAGGCAGGCAGGCGCGTGCGGGTAGGGCGGGTGCGTGCGGGGTCGCGGGCAGCCGCGGGAGTGTCAAATATTGACACCCCTAATATATATGATATTTATATGAGTCTACTTTAAGAGACACTGTTAATCTTTATATGTTGATTGTAATTTTAGACTATCTATTGAGAGTTCTTACATTTTTAGTCTTACTCATCAACGATAGTCAAATATATCGAAAGGGTACCTTAGTAAATTACATATGCAATAGGCCGCTATATTCTACACAGTTGCCTTTGTTTCTCCAAGAAAGAGAAAGAGAAAGAGAAAGAGAAAGAAGAAAGATGGGTTGCTGCTTTGGGTGCTGTTTCTGCTGCGATGAATCGGAACCGTTCAATGGAGTTCGGGTGATGCACGTCAACGGTCACGTGGAGGGTTTCGATCCTCCCATCACCGTCAGCGAGGTCACCGGCAAGCCGCCGTACCAGCTTCTGTTCTTGCCGATCCAGCTTCTCTCCGGCATCGCCAAACCCCTCCGACCCGACGAACAGCTTGAGCCGGGCCGATTTTACTTCCTCCTTCCACACACAGTCCTCCAGGCCGGCCCGGTGGACTTGATCGCGCTCGCTAACCGCCTCACCGCCAAGGCTCGCCGGTCGGCTAACTCCAAGCCTAAGAAAGGAACCCGGTCGCCCGTTGTTCAGACGGCTGACAAAACGGATCCGCTCGGTGTGGCTCCGCGGACACGGCGGATCAAGCCGTGGAGACCGGTTCTGTCGACGATACGGGAGCTCTCGTTTCGGTTGACGATGGAGAGAAGGGAGTCCATGAAAAATCCTGTCAACTCCAGGGCTGAAAAGTAATGTTTTTTTTTTTTCGATTTCATTTAGGCGAAAGAAAAAATAAATCTTTTTTTTTTTTTCGTTCAGTGCCTGATCCTTTTTTTTTTAATTTAATAAGGCCTTTGTATTTATTTATGGCATCATCGGCGCTTAATTTGATTCTTTTTATTTCTTCGTAAAGTATCATTTGCAAAATTAATCATCATGATCGGCCACAGTTTGTTGCTAAACTTTATTGGCCATTAAAAGCATGAAAAATTAGAGAATTTGATAAAGAGGCTTCGTTTGGGACGGCAGTTTGTAAAACTCCGTTTTAGAAATTAATAAAAAGTCTTGTCCCGAATGAACCCTAAGAGAGCGTATCCAATTTATCGAGTAGGATTCAAGAAGCAGTTTAAGATGAATCATCTTTAGGGCGTCTCAAAGCCGAACTCCAAACGACTGTAATGTGTGATTGGTTTGCTCCATTCTAACCGTAAAAAAATCGGTGGAGGGTGAAGCGATTTTTCTGCCTTAATCGGATTTGCCGAAAAAATGCGTGAAAAAAAGAAAGACGGTTACTTCACAGAAGTGCGCAAAATGGAATTGGATTGGAGATGAATCGCGGTATTTTTGAGTTTAACTGTATTTTAGAGTAAAAATGGGATTTTCATTAATATGTATGGAATTATTGCCCCTTTGAAGAGATGTAAAACAGGTCCTTCATCAGGCGTAGCGAGTTAGTTTTGTCCAGTTAGATGGATGCGATTGACCCGAGATTATTTATAAAAATAAAAGAAAATTTCAACAAATCGATGTGCTTGGACTTATTATCTTGTTCTTTCTCTCTTTGTGGGAACCTGAGCATTGTCATCGTCCGCTTCCCTTGCCAATGACGAAGGAGAAGATAGGTTGCTCGATCATCTGCTCATCATGAGCATCAAGAATATATAATGGAGGTTGGTAGTGATCATGTCGGTGCAAGGACGTAACGCTACAAGAAAATTTGTCATTATCGTCGGACGTTGCTGCTAAAATACATTTACTGGCGGATTTGGCGGATAACATAATGGTGAAATATCCGGCGCAATTTCCGCCGCTGAAACACCAGCTCATATTCCGCCGGGATTTATCTTAGAAGGGCATGTTTGTCGATAGAGCAACAAAGAATAGGAACATGGACAAGTTCCCTTGATATTGCTTTTTTCCTTTAGAGCTGAAGATCGAGGTGACAATGCCTTCTGAAAGGTCGATTCCTGTGCTAAGTTCGGTGATGTGCTTTTATATGGTAGAGGCTAAGCCTTTTAGACTATTAAGGTGGCATAAAGATTTTGTGGTGGGATCAAATATGGTCAAGTGATGGGTGGTGGGCATTGAATGGCTGGTTGATTGACCAGCGGTTTGATCACCAAGCATCATAAAAGCCATGGTTTACCCAAAAAAAAATCATAAAAGCCATGGACAACCATCTGGTTCAGAATTTGTTGTTTTCTGCAGGGGAAGCATGTCACGTCCTTGTATATTTTAGAAGGCTTTGTTTGAGGCTTAATTCGGATGCAGCTTATTTTGATCTATTGGTTGGGAACTTTTACTATAGAAAATTTACTGAATATCGGCAGAATTTATTACAGTCATTTGACTGTTAGAATTACCGGCGGCCTAACCTAAAAAGGATTAAACCGCCAGTATTTCCGGCAGTCAAATGACCACCAGTAATTTGTTTTCATGACATACTATTGGCAGTTTAACCGCCATTTAAATGCCGCCAATAAGGTCTCTAAAACTGACCCCCCCCCCCCCCCCCCCCACCATTTCACCTAGCTCATTTGTTTAATTCGGCCAAATTCCAGAGAACGCCTGCGCTCGCCGGACTTTGCCTTACCTTGGTCGACGTCTGCTCGTTTGGTTCATCTAGAGAAGCCGTGACCTTCCGCCCTGGCCGAATTCCGCTCTAGCCTCGGCGACCGACCTTGCCCTAGCCAATTTCCGCCCGCCATCTTTAACCGAAGGTGATATCCATGCATCTCCGGAAACACTAACGGTTTGACCGCTGGTATTGACTGACAATTAGCTGACTGTATTTGCGCCATAATATTCTGGCGGTTTACCTACGGTTTTGAACTCAAAAATTTTCGGCTGTTATAGCCGCCGGAACACCGCCGGTTTCAATTTCCTACGCTGTTTAAAACCATCGGAATTTTTCAGAACCGCTGGAAAATTGAAGCATACAGTCGGTAATTAATGATTTTCCTATAGTGTTTGGTTATTAATTAAGAGGTTTTAGATCAAAGCTTGTGATATGTGTGTGTGAGTTTAACTTGACGACTCAAATGTATTAAAAAAAAGGCTTGATTGGGACGTCCGAGGAAGGTCAGTTTTCTCGGAAAAGTCGCACAGAAGGCTTAGCCGCCAAGTAGCCTAAGTCATCGAGGAGGTCAAATCAAAATCAAGTGCTTGCTCACTAGGAGTTATCTTGGTCAGCCTACCATGATTAGGCTCACTTTGGGACTGTTATCTTGGTGTTTTGCCTTTAGAACTCAATATTTGACTATTTCTTTTTCGTTGCTTCTTAAAAATTTTGGTACTAAGAAGTTGTTTTCTATGAATTCATTTGAGATGGCTTTCTTACAATTTTTTAAAATAATTTTTCAATAAACAAATTAAAAATTTTGTACTAAAAAATTGCTTTAAGAAGTAGTAAGAAAGACGTCTCAAACCAAGCCTACGATAACTTTAAAGAATATTTTTTTTTACCACAGTTTTATAAAATAATAAAAAAATCATCTCAAATAAAATATTAATGCATATTGATTATGCACTTATATTTAGTGAGAATTTTTACTAGTTTATTTAATCATGATATGGTATTGTATGGATTTTTGTGCTTTTTTTTTTTAAGAATATAGCAAATTATTTTCATCAAATAATATACTTTATTCACCATCTTTTTTAAATCAAATAAAAGGAAATCATCAATTTTTTTTTGTCCGTGTATTTTTTCTTTTTCCTCTTAATGGCCAGCTTTTCATTAACAAAAAAATTCAAAGTTGGTTGGTATTTTTAATTGTATTTATGTCACACTTGCTGTGATATATATACTTTTTAAATAGAAGCAAGTAGTATATGAAAATCACAGTTAACAAACGTCAGTTTTTTAGTGTATTCCGCATTGTGCAAAACAGTCAGCTGGAAGGAGAAAAGGTCAACTTGCCCATAGCTTTGCTTTCATCAAAGTTTTTTTTTTTTTTTTTTTTAATTAGGATATTTAGATCAATTAAGTCAAATTCACACACACACATCATATACGTAAAACTCGAACTCAAAACCTCTTGGTTGGTAGTCAGAGCTCCCTACCAACAGACCAAGATAATATTTTGAATTGAAACTTTTTAGTTGAACTAATTGGCTTGAGTAAATAAGCCCAACGACACTAAAAGTGGTTTGATCTCATTCCAAATGAATTTAAATCAAGCACTAAAGCATATATGTATGAAGATTTTGGACTATTAATTGAATGATTAAATTGTCTTTAAATCTAGCATGATTGTAATCAAATTGAGCATTGTGAGAAAAATCCAATGAGCACAAAAATATTCAATTTTGAGGTTCTTAAAGCACTTAATTCTTGATAATCGTTACCAGGCACTACCATCATCTGACTATCATTATCCAATTAGGACATCCAACTACCGTACCATCACCACCGTTGTTTAGCTAAAACCGTTTGATCGTCATTTCAATTTGTAATTATCCACAAGTCATCATATGACGTTTGAAGAGAGTTTGAAGATCTAAAGAATTTTAGAGTTTTACTTGACGTTTCACGCCGTTGATCACTGCCAAACACCACCATCTCTTGAATGCCATTATTTGACCGCCACCGCTCAAGTCTCTTCAATTCATCGTCATGCCTTACATGTCATCGTCTAACCATTGTTGCTCAATCGCCATAATCCATTCACTGCATTCTGCCGCCATCAGACCAACATCTCCCAATTTATCGTTATCCTTCCACTATCATCTGATTTTCATTGCTTGACTAACACCATCCAACCACTAAATCTCTGATATTCTCTCTATCCACAAAATTAAAAACATGTGTCACATTCTTTGCAATCTCCTCTTCTCCAATTGAGTGGAAGATTGGAGTCTTATAATCTATCTTCATAAGGAATTATTTCATCTCGGCTAGCCCCTACGATTTTTTTATTCTTTCCAGATTTTTCATATTAAAATTATGGTCTCAACTTTTTATTATTATATGCATGTGTGTTAGATCCTTAAATAAATTTAAAAATATTTTTTAAAAATTAAATATGATTATTGACTTAGCTCAAAAAACCGACTCAAAATTAATCCTTGCGTCCTCCTAGGATATTCGCGGTGGTAGAGAAATATGAAGTTTAACATTGGAGTTTGGTACGAAGATTCAGTACACAATAAGATAAAAAGATATGGTGCAGTATTTATAAGAGACACCAAGATTTTTTCGTGGAAAACTCTTAAAAGGGAAAAAACCAGAGGGCCTAGCCCAATTTGAATGAATCCACTAGTATTTGCATTTGATTACAAATGAGACCTGTTGTGGACTAGAATATACGCAGCGATAGAGTTTTAATTGTTCGTCTTAGCGTTATACGGATATCTAGCTCACACACAGAGAACACAAGATTTTTTACATTGAAAACCCTTGAAAGGGGAAAAATCACGGGGCCTAGCCCAGTTGAAAAGATTTCACTATAACTTGAGTTGGTTACAATGGGCTGACTCGTCTCTAAGGACAATCAGATTACAAGTAGCAACTGTACAATAGAAGTCCGGGTGTCGAGTAATGGTCTGGCAGGACTTCGGGCCTTAGATGAAGGTCTGACAAATGTGAGAATCTTCAATAGTGGCCTGGCAAAGATGAGAGCTTCAAGTGAAAGACTGGCAGAGCGTAGAGCGTCAGGTGGTGATCCGGCGGAGTGATGACGTTAGATGGTGGTCTAGTGGAGCACAGGGAGTCAGGTGGTGGTCTGATGGAGTGACGACGGAGTGACGACGTTAGACGGTGGTCCGGTGGAGCACATGGCGTCAGGTGGTGGTCCGGCGGAGTGACGGCGTTAGGCGGTGGTCCGGTGGAGCACAGGGTGTCAGCTGGTGGTCCGACAGAGTGACGACGTTAGACGGTGGTCTGATGGAGCACAGGGCGTCAGGTGGTGGTATGGCGGGGTGACGGCGTTAGGCGGTGGTCCGGTGGAGCACAGGACGTCAGGTGGTGGTCCGACAGAACTCCGGTGGTGGTCCGGCGATGGTCGAGGAGGCTAGGAAGCAAGAGCGATCTCCGATCTCTCTCTTTTTTCCTTAAGCTCCGGGGTCCCTTTTCAAGAGGAGAGGAGGCTCTATTTATAGATTTGGGAATGACATGGCTCGTAAATAGGTGGAGGATCAAGGGTTAGTTGGGAGTGGTTGGATGGACGGCCGATCTTGAATCCCTTGACATGAACCGTTTGATTGACGTTTGAATGTCGTAGTGATGTCGGAATTCAGTGATCTTGGGCTCGTTGGATTCGTCTCGTCGAGCCGCTCGATTTGACTATAAGCTTGTTATGTTTGGAATCCGTTTGGTAATCCAAATTGTGGTTTGAACCTTCCAACAACGCTTCGGGTCCTTGATTTGGACCCATTTGGGCTCAGATTGGGTTGAATTTGGTGTCGTTGGGTTCGTATTTCCGAGACGCTCAGTTCGACTGTAAGTTTGCTGAAAACGGAGTTCAAATACTCCTGATTTTGATTTCCGAAGTTTCCAACTTAATTTTTCTTTAAGATTAGTGTCCTATCAAGATAATTTTTGTATGATGTATCAAGACCCTTCATTAGAGGGGAGGCCTTGACATAATGTAATAAATATACATCATATAGAATGCATTACATTGTGGAAATTTGAGGAATTAGTATTTATTTGGTCAGCAGGACCAATGTTAGCGGGCGATGGAGGTCAGAAAGACTGTATTCGGGTGACGGTGGTCCGAATGACCGTAGTCAGTGGGCGGCGGAGGTCGGAACGACTATTATATGGAGACAAAGGTCGGACTGATCGTAGTCGACGGGCAACAGAGATCGGAAAGAGCGTAGTATGGCAATAGAGGTCGAATGGAGTGTTATATGGTGATGGAGGTCGGAAGGACCATAGTCTGCAGGTGATGGAGTTCAGAAAGACCGTTGCCTGACGACAAAGATCGGAAGGACCGTATTCTGGTAACTGAGGTCAGAAGGACCATAGTTAGCAGGCGAGGGAGGTCGAAAAGATTTAGTCAGCAGATAGGTAGAAGTCCGACGTTAGTTATTGGACGGGAAGAAGTCCGACGTCAATTGGTGGCCAGACATAATTCTATATAAACAAATTCAACACTAGGAGACAAATCCAATCAGCACACGGTTATTCAATTTTGAGGTTCTTAAAGCACTTAATTCTTGATAATCAATGCTAGCCACGCCATCTTCTGACTACCATTTCCCAATTATGGGCATCCAACCACCGTACCCTGACCATCGTTTTTTAGCCAACACCATACGATCGTCATATTAAATTTTTAATTATCGAGAAGCCATCATATGATGTTTAGAGAGAGCTTGGATATCAAGAACTTTTGAGTTTTACTTGATGATTTGACGCTCACAGTCATTGTCAACCACCATCATCTCTTGAATGTCATTATTTGACCACCACCACTCAACTCTCTTCATTTAATCGTCATGTCATCATCTAACCATTGTCAAGCCATCGTCATAATCCATTCACTGCATTCTGATTATCATCATCTAAATACCACCATCAGATCAGTATCTCCCAATTATCGTTATCCTCCCACTATCATCATATTTTCATTGCTCTACTAACACCATCCAACCAGTACTAAATCTCGAATATTCCATCTATTCACAACATCCTTTGTAATCTCCTCTTCTCCAATTGAGTGGAAGATTATTGGAGTCTTATAATCTATCTTCATAATGCATTATATTTTCTTGATTAGGCCCTGTGATTTTTTTATTCTTTTCGGATTTTTCATATTAAAATTTTGGTCTCAACTTTCTTTTTATTATATACATGTGTGTTAGATCCTTAAATAAATTTAAAAATATTTTTAAATAAATTCTATAATTGATTAATTATCGATTTATTTATGTATTAACATGTTCTCAGCAAATAGGTTGGATCGCATAAGAAAATAATTATGATTTTTAAGTTTATAAGCTTTTAAATGATTTGGAATCAAATAAATGATTATTAATGGCATCTTCAATTCAATCCGTTAAATAAGTTTAATAAATGAAGTATATAAATAAAATTAGATTTTTAAAAGATTTCTATATGTAATTCGATTATCTTTTTTTTTGCTTGTTTGGAAAACAATTAAATAACAATGAAAACTATTTAATGGGCTAAACGTAAAGGCCTTGGGCCTAAAGAGTTAATCCATAGGCCTGCAATTCACTTTAAAGAGAACAGTTAAATGGGCTAATGCGGATTTAAGTAGCCCACTTATCAACCATATTACTTTTGATCTCCAATACTCCAACAACAATAATATTAAACTTTTATCCCACTACATGGGGCCGGCTTAATGAATCTTTTTTATTCCATCGTGTCATATTAAGAGTCAATTACCTTTGATGAGTTTGATCTCCTTTCTTCTAAATTTTTCGTCTCTTTCTTAGCATGGGATAATTTTAATTTTAAATAATTTCAAAATAAATTTTATGAAATTTCCCTTTGAGAAACAATCGCCTAGTGGGCCTTCCGAAATTTATAAAAGCCCGCATCAGACGCTTCTCGAGAGCTGTTAAAAAAAAAAACTCGAATGAAATTTGCAAGCATATATTCATAGAGTATATTGATTTTTAATAATACATATACACAATAAAATAATTAACTGAATCTGAATATAAAAATCATTTGAATCAAGGTTAAAGATGGCCCCCTTTTAAAATTTTCTAGCTTCGTCATTGCGACCATTTGAGGTCAGTTATATGAATCACTTATTTATATTATGTCATATTAATAGTTAAATTATAGCTCTATCTCTCCCTTTCTGAACAATATAAGTCATATCTAATACATTATATATCTACTTTCTTAACATTGTCATCGGAAGGTTGATATTTCATAAGATCAAATCATTTGAGACGACTCTCTCTAGTCTTATCTGCCACTGGAGCTGCACCAACCTAAAAATTAGCTCATAATAAATGAAAATCTAAAACAACTTTGCTGACAAGGCAATAAAGTCTTCGAGATATCTGATACATTTGCAAAAATTTATGAGATCTTATAAAAGAAAAATATGTCACATTTAAATCAATTTCAAACTATTAATGTATTTATAATGTTTGAGGCCCCATTGCAATGACAAGCAATGCACGTTTACTTTGACCTCCTCAACCATATTTCTTAGCTATCAATTATCATTAAGAGTTTATTCTCATCAAACTTCTTTCATATTACCCATACTGCCGACATTACAAACAAAAATAAAAAATCCACTATGACTTTTCTATTGGAATGTTCGCGACATAATTACGAGTAATCATATGATGTGTTCATGTTTTTTATAAGAAAGGGGTTTTAAGAAATAGTAAGAAAGTCGTCTGAAATGATCTTACGCATTTGGAAGATCGAAGAAATTGTGATTTTGAGGCATAAGATTGTAAAATGTTTATTCGTTTTCGTTTCTATAAGAGCTTTATGGTATAAAAGTTTCTCAAAAGTAGCGAAAAAAAAAATAGTGATCAAAACTCCAAAGTTTTCTTATTGTTTTGTTTTTAGACCGCAATTATAATTTGTATTTCATTATTACTTTTTTGTTGATTTGAAGAAATTTTTGTATTGGAAAGTTTCTTTCTACAACAACTTAAAGTTTTAATTTTTCTATAATAGATTTACGAAGTTGGTTGTGAAGTCATTATGGTGAAAGCAAGTAATTATTCTGATTATAAAAAGTATTTTTCCCTACCACATAAATCTCTGAAAAATAATGAGAAAACAACAAGGGAGCAATAGCCAAATTTGAAAAGCAAAGCAACGAAAAACTGCCCCATGAGAAATTATTTTGTGAGGATGCCGAATGGTGTCCGGAGGCCAATCAGAATAAGCCACATCGGTACCATAACTCGGTACCACGCTCGGTATTGCTGACGTTACTCATTCTGATTGGTCTTCGAATGCAGAGTTGCATTTAGCGTCCGCACAGAATAATTTTTTCCCATATAGACCTAAGTCTGCTTTTTCTGAAAAGAAACTTTGAGATCATGCATAACAAAATAAATATAGAATATTCAGAGATTAGAATAATGCAGTTTGTGAGACTGCTCCAAAAGATTTTAATTAAAAGTATATTTTTGTTTACAAATTGATCCTTGCAAAAATTTTACCGAAAAGATGAACTTGTATACACGAAAAGATGCAACCCTTGAAGTGAAGCAAGAACGATTACTCACTCTGACTCATAGTGCTATGGCATTGTACTCGCAACACTTCCATCTTTATGCTAACTTCTTTGTTTCACAATGTCGTAGTGCTGTAAATTGCAACACTGCAACTTTGTGCTCTCTGTCACAGAGGATTAATTATTTTATGAGGACATCGAATGTCATCCGGAGACCAATCAGTATCCACCACATTACCTCTTGCTCGGTACTGCTGACATGGCTCATTCTGGTGGTCTCCGGAAAATGTTCTGCGTCCGCCCTTCGCACAGAATAATTTTTCGTCACAAAGGGTTCTAACTACAGCATCTTGTCAGTGGATTTACAATGCCACGAAGTTGTACGTATAAGAGAAAAAAAAATTGGCATCCTCCCTCTTGTGCGATCCCAAGCGGGCATCTTGTTGAGCTCGATCGACAAAATTGAGATACGAATATTCTTACCATAGTCTCATATACTCCTATAGGGCAAGGAGCAATGATGCGGCACTCAATTTGATCTCCATGCTTACCATGTGCTCTTGTTCTAGGCCTATCACATCTGGATTTTTATTTGGTCCGGTGCAAGGACCTAGAGGAAGGTTCGGTTTTGCCTAAAAAAGTGCAAATACCGAGTTTTTTTTGAAAAAATACCGAGTTTTTTTGAAAAACTCAGTATTTGCACTTTTTGACCTATTTTTGCCTAAAACCGAACATTCCTCTATATCCAGTAAAAGGACCTAATAATTGCTCATCACATCTTTTCATTATTGCAGTCGGATGATGCGTGCCTACAAGGTCAGTTGGTCTCTATTGACTGAGCCCTCGCCCCCGCTCTTTTTGAAGTTCTCTGGGCTCCATTAATTTTGTTTTATTATTTTTATTTTTAACGGAGCTTTATTTTATTGCTTTTAAGGCTCTCTCTTCCTAAGTTCCTATCATATTTAATTTTATTTCATTTTAAAATGGGCTTTTTAATTGGGGAAAGTCCACATCAATTAAAAAAAAAATTACAGATCCAACGGTGAGAATATTATTTACTGATCATAATTATTATTAATTATTTTAGAAGAAATTATATATCAGCCGATGTGACCACTGAATTACCTGTCATTAAATGCGCCAATGGACTTCTATAGACGAAGATCATTATATAGCCAAATAATGCATGTAATAATTTATCATTCCATCGTACTATGCTATCTACACATAAAGTCCTCCATTTTTTTTTCTTTTACAATATTACTATTTTATTACATAATTGTCATGAATTGTTTGGTATTTTTACTTGATTGAGTGAGATATCTCATGCAAAATTTTGGCTTTATTACAATTTTGTAAATTATTTCAAAGGTTTTTTTTTTTTTAATGTGGTATCTATCAGTTTTCACTCTTTTGGAGATGCATGACAGCTTAACTAATCCCTCGGCGGAACCTAGCGGAGCCAAACCACATAACTTTTATTTTATCCAGTGAACGTACGCAGAGGAACGTTCGGTATTATGCAAAAAAAGCGCTTTGCTACTCCACTCAACCGAGTTTTTTCAAAAAGCAGGTACAGGCGTTTTTTTTGAGTCTAAAACCGAACGGGATTCGAACTTGAGTTGGGGGTTTCGGGCCTACACTTTGCTACTTGCTTGCCCACTAGACCAAGTAACATGAGTTGGGGGTTTTCAACCATTTTTAATGCAAAAATAACATAACATTTAACAACCATCTTCATTATTCATTATGGGGAAATAAACAAATTGGCATTTCTTGAAGTTGTCTTATTATCATTAATGATTGATTTGTATAATTAATTATTTCTTTTATATTTACTATTATAGGTAGCTTACTGTTGGATGTTGACTAGTCTAAAATGAAATTGCTATTTTATTCATACTTTCTTGCTACATTTCATATTTGTACCTTTAATGAATTATATGATCATATTTGAATTCATTATTTTATTAACTTATAAATTATAAAAATTCATCAATCAATGTTGTGCATATTCAAGAAAATCATAATATGATTTTGATTAATATATACTTTGAAATTATAAATTTAGGCTTCATTTGAGATAATTTTTTTTATTATTTTTTAAAACAAATTTTCAGTACAAATATTTTAAATTTTTTTACTAAAAAATTATTTTAAGAAGCAATAAGAAAACCATCCAAAACGAAATCTTATTTTACGATTAATGTTATATTATATTCATTTTGAAATAAATCTAAAAAAATTATATATCAAACTACTCTAAAATAATATTCTCCTATAATTAGAGTTTGTGATATTAATGATGGTTCAAACAAAAGAATATTTTAACCCGCAAATTTTGACTAAAAAGCTTCTCTTAATTAATGATGAGATGACACATTCTTATCAATATTTCTTCTTACTTTAATTTAAAATATTAATTGTCTTCTCATAATGCTTGACAGAATATATTATATATGTTGTGATAATTTGTGTTAGGCAATAGTTTAACAATAGTATTTCTAAGAAAATCAATCAGCCAATTTAATATTATTCCATCAATTTTTGTAGACCATTAATACAACAACTAGCACCACAACTAGGAACTTTGGTTGCCTAACCCTACAAATATAATATTTCGATTTATATAAATTCATTATGTTAGTTTTTCAGATGATAAAATAAATTTAAATAAAAGTTTTAATCAATATATTTAAATACTAATAGATTTATTATTTAACAACACTCATGAAATAATATGTTAAATATCTATTTGATTATTTATTTTATTTATATTAACTTTTATAATTAATGTATATTTATAGTTAGATGTATTGTTAAAGATGTTTTCAAAATTTTTAACAAATCATTAGATGAATAAATAAGATAATTTAATTTAATTTTGTTATCAAAATTGAATGCCAAAAAAATATTAGAAATAAATTTAATGAAAAATATGAGAATAAATTTATAATTTTTAGCTGAACTATATTTTTAAATCTAATTTAATTATACTTTATTAAAATTCTCCATAGAGTTGCACTCGATGAAAAATAAATAAATAGATCTGAATAAAATTTATATTTAAAAATTAAGTCAACAAATTAATTCTATATTTCGAATCATTCATTTATAGCCCTAACAGTGTAATTAATGGATCAACTGTTCCCTCTGACCTAATAACTAACCTATTTATGAAGTTTTAATGATCTGCAATATTATAATTTCAGCATAATCAACGGCTCGCATGCATAGGACATTCCCTGATCAATAATTTATAACAATGATATTAAATGGTTTTTATTTGAATAATAATATTATTATCAATATATAATCTAATTTTTAATTGCATACATACAGTTAAAATAATTAACTTAGTTGATATAAAATTAAAGTTTTATAACCAATACCTAATACAAAAAAAAAATCCTAGAAACAAATTTCTTTCTAATATATTAAAAAATTCTAAGTAAATATATATATAAATAATTTTGGATTATTTTCATATGAGCAATACATATAACATTTTGCCCATGCTTTTGTTACCATATTATTATATGCCTCCGTGGAGTGGAATGGATCAATCATCCTTTAGTCAGTCAATGATTTTGTCTTGTGAGATAAATTTTATTAATGACTTTCTTGCTTATGATATGCTATATGAATTGAGTACTAAAGAAAGATTTATTTGTCCATATTGTGCACATAATACAGAGTCTCTATGGCTATCTAAGAGTAAAAAAGTTTGCATATATGGGTCATCAATAGGGGTGTCAATTTTCGACACGACCCGAATCCGACCCGAAAAAATCCAGGTTCGGGTCAACCCAAACCCAAAACGGGTTGGGTTCGGGTTCAAAAAATCAACCCGTTTTAAAAATCGGTTCGGGCAACCCGAAATTGACCTGAAAGTGACACGAAAACTTATTTTTGACCCAAAAACCCGAGATTGACCATTTTTTTACCCGAAAACTCAAGATTGATCAGAAAACTAGCAATTTTGGGTCAAACCCGGGTCATTCGTGTCGGGTCGGGTTGACCCTGACTCGAATCGAGTCGGGTTCGGGTCAGGAAACCTGACCCGTTTTTAAAAAAGGGTCGGGTTTGGGTTGACCCGAATATTGTCGGCTCAGTTCCGGATTCGACCCGAACCCGACCCGTTGACCCGAATTGACACCCCTAGTCATCAACGTAGGCTAATATCAAGTCATGTATTTCGAAAAGAGAGGTTGTTCTTTGATAATACATATGAACATAATTCAACACCTAGGAGGATTTATGGTAGTTAAATTCAGGTTAGATTATAACCGCTAGCTAGTAAGGAAATTAATCTACATCCACTTTACAGTCAATACTAGATCGCCTTCAATTATGAAGAATCAATCGTACACATAAGGATAGATCTTAGTCATCTCTAGGAAGTTATGACTAAAATGTGTAATATTAACAAGTTTCATAAGCAGTTAATAGAATGAGAATGTTGAGCTCTAACTTTATCTTATTTAGTGTAGATAATGCTTGTGATATGCATGTTGAGGAAGGGTTAAAGCTAGAAGATAAAAATTTAGAGACAAATGAGAGAGTGTTTAAGGCAATCATGAAGCTTGAAAATCATGGTAGAGTACATGCACAAGGGTTTTGGGTCACTCCAACCCGACCCTACAGGAAAATTACTTATTACCGGCGGAATTTTCCGGCGGCTTTCCGGCGGTCAGTTTTCCGGCGGGTTACCGGCGGTTTTTGACTGCTTATTTTTTACAAAATTTTCCGGCGGCTTTCCGACGGATTACCGGCGGCTTTCCGACGGCTAATTTTCCCGCAAAATTTTGCCACGGCTTATTTCCCGCAAAATTTTCCCGCGAACTTTTCCGGCGGCTTTCCGACGTATTATCGGCGGCTTTCCAACGGATTACCGGCGGCTTTCCGGCGGTCACATTTCCGACGGCTTTTCCGGCGGCTTTTTAACATTTCCGGCGGCTTTTAAAAATTTAATAAAAAAATGAATAAAATTTTAAACATTTAAATGATTTAACAAAAAATTATTAAAAGTTAAAATAACTATTAACTTAATTTTCATCTTAAAATTAATTAGTTAGTTATTTTTTATTTTTTATTAAATATTATTTTTTATTTTAAATAATTAAAGTTTTTTTTTTATTTTCTGTGTGCAAGTAGTTTAAATAATAAATATTGACGTTTTACACATATTTACTTCTTCAACAAAGCGGTCCGTCGTTTGAAATTTCATACAGGGAACCAGCGTTCGAACCCCCCCTTGCACGCTGGAGCGCGCGCGGGAGCCGGGCGGGGGCATGGCCGGAGCACGCGCGGGAGCGGCGGGGGAATCGCCGGAGCGCGGGAGCCGCGGGAGCGGGGTGGCTGGCTGCCGGAGCGGTATATTAATTTTTTTTAAAAAAAATTTGACCGGCGGTTTAAGACCGCCGTTAAGCCGCCGGACAAAATTGCCGCCGGAATTCATTTTCCTACGCCGTTTTTACCGGCGGTAATTTAACCGCCGGAAAACAACAAAACCGCCGGAAAAATGTTTAATTACCGCCGGAAAAGGCCGCCGGAAATGAGTGATTTTCCTGTAGTGCGATATTTTCCTCATAGCACCATCACTCTAGGCAATGGCAACAACGGTAGTACGTTTACTTTGCAAGACTTGAGGATCAAATGCAAATACTTCAAAATGAAATGAGACAATTCATGCAACAACATCAAATATATCATCCTCATCCACGAAGCTCAATTATGAACAGTGTTAATGGTTTTTTCAGGATGAAAACACAATCAAACAATTTTGCAATTTAAAGTTTTAAAATTTGATCACAAAATTCAGTTTTTAGAATGCTATATATATATATATATATATATATATATTCCTATGCTATAAAGCAATAACGGTTTTAACCGCTACTACATTATAGTAATGTGGCAGTTAAAACCATTGCTAAGTCTTATATTTTAAGCGGTTTATAAACATCTGCATGCTGAAAGTCCTTATAGTGAATACAAATACATCATATTAGCAGTGGTCATTAAACCATTGCAATGAATCTGGTAGTGTCTTAGGCTTCATTTGAGACGACTTTTTAACTGCTTCTTGAAGCAGCTTTTTAGTTAAAAATTTATTTTTTTTCTTTCTACAAAGCTGCTTCAAGAAGCAGTAAGAAAGCCATCCAAAACCAAATGGCTGCAATTGATAAAAAAGCAATAGTGAAGAGAGAAAGGGGCATAAAAACTAACCAGTGGGGAGAAGAGAGGTGCGGCGGAGAGAGATAGAGGAGGTGCAACTGCTACAGTGACTCAATTGAGAGAAATAGAGAGGGACAGCATAAGAATGACAAGAAAAAAAAATGATGGAACTGGCTTGGGCCATGAACTAAGTCCAGGCATATCGACTGCCTATCGATGAATAATCCATCCGCAGAAAATTCATCAACAATATATATGCTCATCAATTATTTAAAATCGATTAAAATCCATCATTAATACATTGGCAACTCAAACAGAATTTTTCGCAGTTAAGAATCATAGCTATTAGCCACTTTTCCTGTACTCCTTACAGAGTTACAGTACTATTCATAATGTTTCTTCCACTAAAGTTGAGTTTACAGGTCTAAGCTATAATGAAACGGAGGAATTAGATGTTCAAGACGGTCAGTAATATCTAGACTTTGTTTGGGACGGCTTTCTTATTGTTTTTAAAAATAGTTTTTTTAGCACAAAAAATTTAATTTATGTGCCAAATTTTTTTAAGAAACAGTAAAAAAATCATCCCAAACAAAACCTTATTATAACTAGGGGTGTCAATATTTGACACGACCTGAAAATCCGACCCGAAAATTCTGGGTTAGGGTCAACCTGAACCCGAAACCGGTCGGGTTCGGGTTCAACATTTCGACCCGTTTCAAAAATCGGGTCGGGTTCCGGTTAACCCTTTGACCTGAAATTGACCGATTTTGACCCGAAAATTTGATTTTGACACTGCAAACCGATTTTGACCCATTTTTGACCCGAAAAAGAGGATATATACCTATTTTTGACCCGAAAAAGAGGATATAGAGCCATTTTTTGACCTGAAAACTATCAATTTTTTATTGGAAACGGGTCATCCGGGTCGTGTCGGGTTGACCTGGACCAAAAGCGGGTCAGGTTCCGGTCAGGAAAACTGACCCGTTTTCAAAAACGGGTCGGGTTGGGGTTGACCCGAATAATGCCTAGTCAATTTCGGGTTCGACCCGAACCCGATCAGTGACCCGAAATTGACACCCATGATTATAACGACTCAAAGCAAATGTTTAAGAACTATAGGTAAGGGCCATTCAAATAACTGAATAATGTAGGAAATAATGCTTACATGATGCTTTTTTATAACCAGGTATCATGCAATATGGCTTATCAAGGTTTCGTTTGGGAATATTTTCTTATTACTTTCTTAAGCAATTTTTTATTATAAAAAAATCTCGAGATAAATTTTTGTATTAAAAAGCTGCTTTTGAAAGCATTAAAAAAATTGTTTCAAAGAAACTAAGTTGATTAATATAGCTTCCCAACATCATATAACGATCTAGAACTTGTTAAAGAAGTTTCCATAATGTTAACTGAAAGTTCAGTATCCATATGCCTATATAAAACATATATACTGTTTAGACTTTTCAAAGAAATGAATTTATGAATGCATTATAAAGAAGATGCATGTTATTAAAAAAATTCATGATAATGCTTGAATTTGTATGATTTATAATACATAAGCACTAATCTTAATGACATTTATGTCAAGCGTAATGCATGTTTATATCAGATTAATCTATATGTAATTTTTTTTCGTTTATAAGCTACTACCTTTCTCCGTAATGGTTAAATATATTTTTTTTGGACATTTACGCTAATGAAGACAAACTCACACAAATATCATCTAAGTAAAATTCAAATTCAAGACCTCTTAATTCGTAGTCAAAACTCTCAACCAACAGATAAGAGAGAGCTGTGTTAAGTGTCTTTTCATTTGCAAATAAAGTTGAAGATATATTTTGACAACATCCATCACTATTATAATGACCTTTAAAAAACTGTGAAAAAAGGAAGGTGTTTTAACTACACATCCATGCTTCATTCATAACAGCTTATAAGTGCATTAAATTAGTTGTATTCCTTACCATTGTTGGGAATAGAACAACACAACAAACAAGAAAAAGAAAACAGTGAAAAGAACATCAATTTAACATGCAAAAATTCAAAATTAGGAAAAAACAACAAAGTCACATCGCACCAAGAAATCAACTATAAAAATAAGAGAAATTGTACATATCTCTCTTTTCACACTCTCTCATAACACTACAGGAAAATCAACAATTACCGGCGGTATTACCGGTGGTTAAACCGGCCGTGTGACCGCCGGTTTTAACCGTAAACTGCCGAAAATGCTGGCGGTAAAATGATCGCTGATTTTTTATTTGGGCGTCGCATGTTACCGGCGGTTTGGCCACCAGTGTCAAGTGAATTTTTTTTGGCGGTCCAAACCGCCGGACAAACGCCGGAAATTGACCTAAAATTGGCCATCCCGCCCTTCTACTCTACAATCAGAACATGCAAAGAGATGTGCCTTTATTAGACTGAAGGATGCAACCCTTCAAGTGAAATAAGAAAAATTGTTCTACCCTATTCGCAGTGCTACGTCGTTGTATATGCAACGGTGCTGACTTCGATCTCTATCTCCCACCATCATTGCATTGTAAACTATAACACTGCTGTGCTGAGTTCACAGTGCTCCTGCATTGTGATTTGTCCTAGAAATGTTCCATAGTGCTTTCACGCTGGATTTCTAGCACCACAACACAATAAGGGCTTCACTCCAAACTCCTGAGCCAGAGCGTGCTGCCCCCAAAACCCCCCAGCGAGCTTCTCCTTAAACTCATGCTAGAAAATTGAGGCTTAGCCAATAACACAACCCGATTGATTGACACAATTGTATTCCACACAAAACCAACAAACATGTGATGTAAAAACCTTTTAAAAAAGAACCATAATGATTAATGTAAATATTCGAACAAATTGGCTAAGATCCATTACTAATTAAGGATCTATCAAAGAACTGAATGTTTGTTAAGCAGTAATAAGATGAAGTTTATGAATAACTAAGATTCTATCCATAAATGTTAAGTGGGTTAACGTAAGTTTTTATTTGATTTGATGAGCTTTTGCATTTTGCTCAATAACTAGCTAGTAGTCTAACCACCGTTTATTTATATGTGGAAGTGAAAGGGGGCTACGTGCATGTCCTGAACATGAGAGAGACTAAGAGAGAGGAAGTGATAGAGAAGAGTCAATCTCATAAATGTCAAGATATCATTGAGAGAGATTGATAACCATTAACATAAATGTCCACTACATAAAATTTATTGATTACCGGCGGTTGTCCAGCCGCCAGTAGTAACGGCGGCTTATCCGGCGGTTGGACCGCCGGTTATTAGCGGCGGCTTACCCGGCCGTTATGCAAGGATAAGCCGCCGATTTTTTACACAACTGCCGGAAAACATGAGTTAACTGCCGGCAAAAACCGCTAGTAATGAGTGATTTTCCTGTATTGGTCACGACAATAATCATATCTAAAGTGATGAGGGCAATAAGGTTGCAAGTGGTTTCTATAAATTGCTTTATCTTTTTATTTTTTGAGAGTACTTAGTGATCAACAATTAACATACAAAGTCTAATTTTATTATTGTTAGTGTGTTGGGGAGACCAAACCTCTCAACCACCATTCTATTCGCATTTGCATTACCTTCTACGAACATCTTAGATTTTATTCTAGTCGTACCTTCATATGTGACAATTATTATCAATTGAATAGAATGTTCAATGCTACAAGTTACTTAGCACTCACCAAGAGCGGCAGAATTTTTTATCGGTGTTTGTTTTATGACACGTGTTTTACCGTAGAAAAAATTTCCGCCAAAAATACAAATTACAAACGAATTTTAGTCTTTTTTTGAAAGAAATGGCCACCAGTCATAAAATGACGTTTTTTCTTGTAGTGAGGGGATAACAAAAAAAAATTATAAGAAAGAAAATGAAGGGAGCCATTTGTGTCAATGGTGATTTATGATATTGTGTGCATGGACAATGAGCAATAACCTTGCTAACATTATTAGCATTTATGTTGGTGCTATTGACATGCAACAATTAATATTTTTGGCATCGGCATACATCAATGTTTGTGTCAACAATGAGCGGTTGTCTTTTGTTGTGGACATTAGCGTTTGTGTGAATGGTGAGAAATGAGATTATAAGTATTAGCAAGTATTGATATTGTTGTCAGGGCGATGACCTTTTGACATCGATTGACAAGCACAAATGTTGGTGTCGGTGAAGGGCATTTGGCATTGATGTCAAAAAATGAGCAATAACATTGTTGACATCAACGAGTATTGGTGTTAGTGTTGACAACGAGCGAAGATTATCTTAACATCGATAGGCCTTGATGTTATTATTAATAGTGGGCATTTGGTGCTTGCAAGTAGAGCTCTGGATTCTCTTATTTTGAATATTTCTAATGGCGATCATCCCCACCACCCCTAAATATGTAATAGTTGGATTAATTTATAGATTTCTAGATAACAATATTTAGATGATTTCATCTAGAAATTAGAACAATTCGTTAGACAGTCCAAATTAATCCTCCTTATCATGTAATATTTTTAGGTATTCTAAAGCCTTAATAATATCTGGCTTTGTGGATTCATTTCATTGAGACACTAGATTGCAGTACAAGTATGCAAGATTCGATGGTTGTTTGGTCTCCCAAATTGTGCTGGGAAATTTCTATTTCAACCTTTGAATGTTGGATTTAAGTTCAATTGGACTGAAATCAAGAAATTTTTGGTGCCATTGGAATCCTCAAGTGAAAATGCTTGTTTTCATAATTAGTTAGCTCAAAATAAAATTCATCATATGATCCCAAAGTTCTCTCTCTAGAGAAATTATTCTGTGCGGACGCCGAACGCAGCTGCACATTCGAAGACCAATCAGAATATGAGTTACATCAACAATACCGAGCGCAGTACAGTACGTGCAGTATAGAGCCGTGGTACCGAGCGGTACCAAGCAGTGTCAAGCCGTGGTACCGACGTCGCTCATTCTGATTGATCTTCAAACAGCGTTCGTTGTCCTCCCTGAATAATTTCTCCTCTCTCTATTATAATTCATAGTTATTATATTATATAAATATTTTTTTTTTTTTTGAAAGAACGACCTGGTAAGGAAATTTTGACTATTAAGAGTTTTTAAGCCACTAATCTCCATAATTAACATCTGATCAGCAAAACCAATCCAAATGCCATCTCGCGGTGGCCCAGTCCGCTGAACGCCCTTCCCGACGTCGCCATCAAGCTATCCCCCAACATCCTGACATTATTCTACATTGTAGCTTATAATTTTTTATTTACAGAAATCCCCTCTCACCGAAAAATTATAAACTCCCGCTCGCCTCCCCTTCTGTCTGATCTCCTCAGCCCGAGAAACAAAGACGAGAGAGAGAGACAGCGGAGGAGGGGGAGATCGAGAGAGATCATCTTCATTCCTGAAATCGGAGGATACGATACTTGTTCATTTGAAAATGGTAAAGTGCTCTTCTTCTTATTCCTCATCAGCTTCTTCTCTAGAGACTCTCTGTTTTTACTGTTGTATAACGTTTTTCACGATTGCCGGCGAGCCGGCAAACTCACGATTGCCGGCGAGCGGTTTGGCAACGGGCAAGTTCCGGCGAACCGATGACGTGGCACGGCGAACCGACGCGTCGGACGCTCTTTCCGGACCCCATTTAAGGAGGAATTGATCACTGTGAGGAATGGTGAAGCACCGCTTGACACGACTCTTGATGTGTGATAGTCATTTCTCATGGTGAGGAATTCTTCTCGCAATCGTGCGCCGTTAGTGCTTCGGCGCATGATAGCTTGCCTTTTATATTTTTAATGCATTCACGTTACAAAATGTATTATGATAAATTATAAAATCATTTCATTTATGTTAAAATTAGTTTTTAATTTGATATTTTAATATAAATTGAATATCTTAAAATTCATTTCATTATTTTTTATATCATAATATATTTAGATATTTTCTTTCATATATTTTAGATGCCTATGAATATAATAATGTGATTTTTATGGAATAAGTATTTTGGAATAATTTTCTTACTACTTTATGTTTTAAAACTGTAAAAAAATTGTCATAAATGAAGCCTAAATGATTATGTAAGATTTGATGCAAATATTTTTAATAGTTGTATAATTGTTATGATAAAAATAGTTTTTTTTTAAATAATTATACATATTAAAAATGATTTTTAAAACAAGCTGAATAATATTTTCTTAGATTTTTTATATTTTAACATATTTGATTTTATAAAGCTGTTTCTGATTAGAAAGAATTGGAATAATAATTAAAATATATATATTAAGTTAAAATATATATATAGTGACGATCTTAAGAGGAAAGGAGCAAAAAATAAGCCTTAAATGAACTTTAAAAAAAGAACTATTTTAATTAGTGGAATTTAATAGTATTTCATTTTTTTAATAATGATTTTTAATCAATATGACGGTTCATTGCACCAGTTTGTAAAAACTATTAAAGATATATAAAAAATATACATTTTTTTTAATATTATTGTGAGAATAATTATTATTTTTAAAAATCCAAATAGCAACTTTCTAATAAGTAATAACTACCACACTAAGTAATAACTACCACACTAATAAATATGATGGAAAAGTTTTTCTCTTCATTTAAATTTTTAAAAAGAAAAGAAAAAAAAAAACAATGCAAAATCATAATTGATTCAGAAAAAAACAAATTGGTGAGAAAGTTTTTCAAATATATGCTCATATCATATTCAGTATATAAATTATATTAATAATAATACAATAATGCTCAAAATAATGAAATATAGTTAAAAAAATATTTTATTCATTTAATAATAATATAAATATTCTTATGGGCACTAAATGTTGTACCGCAATTTTTTTTGGCAGTATTTATTTATGTTTGCAAATAGTAAAATATAAATGTATGCGAATATAATTATTCAGTTTATTTCTTAGACCAACAATATTAAAATGGAGCTATTCTCAAACCAAATTAAATAAATTTAAATTAAAATTGATTAAGGGTCTATTTGGAGATAAATTATTCTATGCGAAGTTCGGACAAGAAGAATCATCTGGATATGTGAGTGTGTACACGTTATATACACATTTGTAAGCATGGTGTATCAAATTTTTGTACATAGTACACTCATAGTCCGTCGGTTCTTCCTGTCCAGACTCAACACATAATAATCCCTCTTATTTGAGAGCTTTTTGGTCGCTTTACTGTTCAAACTACTAAAATTTTATTTGTGTACTGCTTTATTGTTACTTTCTTATAATTTTTTTTAAAAATTTATAAATCAAAATACAATCATAATTGAAATTTTATTTTCTCTTAACTTTATAATCAACTGTATAAAATATTTTACTCATCCTAAACAAACTCCAAAATGCAAATGATTATGAAATTTTACATTCTAGTTTTCAGTATTACTATTATTGATTATGAGCCATACTTCTTGTGATAACTGAACTAGCTTAACATCTTTTACTATACAATTTTTATGTGAACTTACTTCTATACCCCTAGCTTTTATGCATATTTTGCTTTTACGTCATCCTCGTACTAATCCTATAGATTTATCATAAATGATGACATGATGTAGCTCGGCTTAGTTGTTGGTTTAGAATTTTGATTATCAATTAAGTTTTTATTTTGAGATAGTTTTTTTTTCTGCTTTTTTAAATAATTTTTTAGTATAAAAATATACTAAGAATTTGCTTTAAGAAACAATAGTAAAGTTATCCCAAATGAAGCCTAAGGTTTCGTTTGGGACAGCTTTCTTGCTGCTTCTTAAAGCAGTTTTTTAGTAAAAAATTAAAACTTTTGTACTAAAAAACTGTTTTAAGAAGCAGAAAGAAATTCATCTCAAATGAAACCTAAAATGTCATAGGTTCAAATATTGCATTTTTTGAATTTGACTTAATTAACATAAATGTCTCTTAAAAAAAGTCATAAATGATACTATGATAGCATGATTAATTATGACTTTTTAATCAAACATGATTCTTTGGAAAATCCTAGCCGTTGGTTTGCCCCAGTTAACTTGAAAAGAATATTTAAAGAAATTAGGATTTAATGCTTTCCTGCAAGGAAATTATCCATTTATCCACTTGCCTTACGATTAATTCATATGTACGGATACCGGATGCCATCCGAAGACGAATGAGAGCGCTCAATGACACTTTTTGCTATGTACTGGGAGATGTGACGCGCTCTCATTCGTCTCCGGACGGTCCGTTGTCTGCACAGAATAATTTCTCTTTGCTTACATAGTTACATGAGAAGAATCCACAAATAGCTAACAAATAAACCTATTGAACCTTTTCTCTCAAAAGTTTAGTTTGTGACGGTATTTTTTATAGAGTTAATTATAAAAATATTAAGAAAAAAATAAAATTTTAAATTATTATAAAAAATATTTTTATAGTATAAAAATTTCTTCAAATTAATAAATAATAATGATTAAATAAAAATTATGATTACAATTCGAAAGTAAAACAGCAAGAAAATTGTCACGTTTATATTATATTAATTTTAAATTAAATATGATTATTACAAAACTTATTCTATTTAAATTTGAGCTATGATATCTTAATTAAATTTATTTTATATTATATTAATATCTATCACTTAATTCATAATATTTGACATCAAAGTGAGATAAGATGTTATCACAATATTAATTTAAGAGGTATAAATATTTTTTTTTATTTTTTAATTTGAGAACATTAGGGAGAGATTTAAATATTTACTAGTAATGAATGAGGTGCAGGTTGGCGTAGAGACGGGAAGGAAGGCCACGCTTACGCCGCCGTTGTCACTTGAAAAAGGATTAGCCGCGGAGCACCGACCACCTAATATGTTCCATCGAGTCTTGAGCCTATTTCGTAATGTACGGCCAGGATCAGATCTCACCAATTTTCAGGCAAGCGTTAGCCCCTGTCAACTTTTTTTTTTTTTTAATGTTATTTTTTCATAATTTTTTCTCGGAATATCTGATTAAAAAAATTGGATCAGAATTTCTTATTAAAACTTTTATCAAAACAAAATTCAAAATTCTTTGTCTTATTTAATATAATTTTAGTTAATTGTTCACATTTTGTATTAATTTTTTATTTTAAATGAAATTGATAGTGAAAGAATAAACTCAGTTTGTCAATTTGAACTTTAATTTTTTTTTTAATATGTTCAAATTTATGTTATAATTTTTAATAAAAATTTTATATCAGAATATCATAATGTAATTTTTAGAAAATAAGCTTAAAATTTATTGAATTTATTTTAAATTCATATAATATAAATATTTTATATATAATTTAATTTAATAATGTTTAAATTAATTTTAATATAAATTGAATTAAGATAATCTGATTTTTTTTTCTTAAAAAAAAAACAAATTTAAACGTATATTCCAAACCAAATAACTCGTTACTGCTTGCCTAATTTCGTGTCGTTTTCACTAGTTCTTTAGTTATTAACAATTGAGCCTTAAATGTCATAATTATCATTGATTTTAGTTTTGCCCTGATAAACATTATATTACAAAAAGAAAAAGCTTGCTCCTAAGATCTTCGAACTATCTATCCACATAGGAGTGTCAATATTTGACACGACCCGAAATCATATCTGGAAAATTACAAGTTCGGGTCAACACGCTTGACATACATACGGGTCTGATTCGGGTTCAGCTAGTTGATTAGCTTCAAAAATCGAGTCGATTTTGGGTTGACCCATAATCCCGAAAGTGACCCGGGTAATGATAAAGAAGGTTTGGATTAGAATACCTCCTGAAAGAGACTCCTTTAAACATTGATAGTGTTGTCATTGCCTGATAGTCAGCTTTCAGAAGCTATAGAGGGCCATGGAGCAGAAATTAGGTAATTTGTTTTAAAGACCTGTGACAATTTTGCTGAAATCAGAAGTTGTAAGCTTGCAAAAATTTATTGGCCAAAAATAAAATTATTTGGGAAGACAGATTTAGCTACCAAACATAGATATCCTAACTATGGTCATCAAAGCCTATCTGTCATGAGGACAGCTAACTAAAGCTGCAACATATTCAATCAATATTGTTCAGCTTATACCTAATGCATTAGGCTTGTTATGTAAAGTGATTAGGTAAAATAGATTCACATAAGGAACCTTAGTTATGCACAAAGGGATATTAATTTTTTTCATTTAAGGTTTCGTTTGAGATAACTTTTGATCACTATTTTTTCGTTGCTTTCAAAAAATTTTGATAATAAAAAGATGTTGTAGAAAATAGTAAGAAAATTGTCCCAAATGAAACATAATTCATAAGATACTAATTATATCATATTAAAGATATGTCGTGCATTATAACTTTTTTTCCTTATATAAATTATGACATGAGCTTTTGACATTTTGTTTTGATCAAGATTAGGCAAGAAAATCATTGCCAAATTGGATTTTACTATTAACTTAGAACTTCAAAATAGGATAGCGAAAAGAGCAGATAGCTATCACTCTTTTCCATGAGAGAAATAGATAGTTACAATCTTGAGGAAGGAGAAATTATTCTGTGGTCATCGGACTGTCCGGAAGTAAATCAGAGTGCGTCACGTCACCTGGTACACAATACTGGTATATAGCAAAAAAATGACGTGACACTCTCTGATTGTCTCCGGACGTCATCCGGTGATTGCACAGAATAATTTTTCCTGAGGAAGATGATATAGATCTAAGAACTTATATGGCCTTATTTTCAGTGTTTCTATACAGCTCAACAAAAGAAAATTTCATATCATTACCTTCATATATTTGATAGAGTTTGATGCAATGCTATAGACCATATGAAAATTTTATTGATAGTTAATACATTCACACTTACTGATATATTGCTACACCCTTTCTTCCTTTGACATCTGTAGCTTCCTCCAATTTTCAACATGCCAAAATCACAGCTGCAGTGCTATGGTGAATCAGTTTACTGCACAAGTGAAGATATTTTAACGAAATGTGCTCGTGGTAAGAACAGCCTTGAAAGATTTATTGCTGTAGTTGCCTGGGCTATATCAACAACCAGGCCTGTGATCTTCGGCTGGGCTCCTTTCAATCCTGTTCTAGGTGAAACTCATCATGTCTCTAGGGGAAACCTTAATGTCCTCCTTGAGCAGGTAAATTTTTGTCCCATTCAACTATTTGACTGATACCTTAAATGTGAAAAATATAGGAGCTTAAGAAAATTACTAGTTTTGTTTCTGGATGGTTTAAATTGAAGAAGCCCTTAACATCTGAAAGTAGAGGGAAGATTTCATTTCAGTTCTGCACATCTCTTTATACTACATCACAGCTTCATCTCTCAAAGATTTTTTGCATAGTTAACCCTTCTTACATTGTTAGCTTTTCTGTAGTGTTCTCATAGTTACAAATTGCTATTTTGGCAGGTCTCACACCACCCTCCTGTTTCTGCATTGCATGCAACTGATGAAGAGGAGAGACTAGAACTGATTTGGTGCCAATTCCCTGTTCCCAAGTTTCATGGTATACTTCATAAATTATGTAATTTTATGCTAATTTATTCAATAGTTACACTATCTTATATAAGCTCTAGATGTTCAAAGTTAGTTTTAACGTCGAAATTATTTTTTTATCCCCGCAAATTTTGAATGTTACAGCAGAATTTTAGTCACATTCAATCAAAGTTATTACCATTGAAACAGTGTAAATTGAACACCTAAATCATAAAAAACTATGGAAAATTTTCATGTTGTCTTCTGATTGTTACTTATTTTCTTTGATTTCAGGAAAAAGTATCAAAGCTAGTGTTAATGGGAAGAGGCATCTGAAGCTTTTAAGCCATGGAGAAAGCTATGAAATGAATTCCCCTGACCTTTTCTTCAATCTATTTCCAGTGCCTGGAGCAGACTGGGCTGGCACTGTTTCAATTCTGTGCAAAGAATCAGGACTTGAGGCAGAGCTAATCTTCTATAAGGCCCACTCTTTCTTAGGCTTTGGTGGGAATTCTAGATTAATCAAAGGCAAGATTTTTCACTCCAAATCATCCAAAAGCATCTATGAGATTGATGGTCAATGGGACAGGTAGAACAAACTTATTTCCTTTTTATATGATAGAACTTTTCTGAAATTTTATTATTATAGGGTACAAAAATCTACCAGGAACGTTGGGAGATATTTAGTGTTGACTGAATAAATCAGCGTATTATTTCAGTGGTCCTGAAAACCATAATGATCCAACTCGACAGAAAAGTGCTTATCTATAATCACTTTCTATTTTTATTTTGCAGAACTATTTTCTTGAAGGAGGTCCATAGTGAGAAGACCTCTGTTCTATATGATGCTAGACAAACCATCCTAAATCTCAAAACTCCAATTGTAAAAAACCTCCAGGTAATGAATCTAACACATGACATGTTAAAAACTGTACAGTATCTATATTTTTTTGCTTCAATTTCAGGAAGTAAAGCCAACAGAATCAGTAGTGGCATGGGGAGAGGTAATCAAGGATATACTAGAAGGGGATTGGGAGAAGGCAAGAGATGATAAAAGGGAGGTAGAGGAGAGGGAGAGAAGGCTAAGAAAAGAAAGAAGTGGCAAAGGAGAGGATTGGGTTCCAAAGCATTTCAAGATTTCTCAAAATAAGGAGGGTCATTGGGAGTGCTGGCCTTTGGAATCCTCAGTTCCACCATCTTCAATTATTGTTCCTACATGAACAAAGAAAAGAGGATGGAGAAGCTAATTAGGAGAAATAATGAGGGGAATGTTTGATTGTCTTTCTTGCTGCTTGATTTAAATCAACCTTTTATTGACAGTTAACTGATGCGATAAGGTTGAGTATGTGTATACTTCTAAATGTAAAACATTTTAAACTCCTTGCATTTATAGAACAAAAGTGATTATTAATCCAATATTCAATTCTATTTAGTTCATCATTGTAATTTTATTATAAGAATTGGCATTTGAGAGAATTATGTAGATTTTTACTGGCACATTCTTTATAATGTAATATAGCAACCTGTTGGCATCCACACCCATTGGAAACTACTAGATCTAAGATCAACATATGTCTCTAATCTAATGAGAGTAATGTGCATTGGAAATGGGGCAAGATCTAGGCTATATTACTGATATATCATAAAAATTTTATCTTAATCAAGCATGAATCTCGAGGCAAAATTAAGTTGAAAACTTCTAAAATTAAATTTAGGAACATCTGAACTCCGATTTTAATAAACTTATAGTTGAACTGAACGTCTTGAAAAGACAAACCAAACGACACCAAATTTGACCCAGTACGAGCAAAAATGGGTCCAAATAAAAGACTCGAAGCACATTTGGAAGGTTCAAATTATAAATTGGATGACCAAACGATTTTCAAATGTGAGATAATTATAGTCAAATAAACCTAAGATCATCCAATTCTGACATTATTAAGACACTCAAATACTCGATAAATTGTCCACAATCAAGGGAGTCGATATCGGATGTCCATTCAAAACACTCCCAACATGCCCTTGATCTCCTCCGTACTTACTGGCAATGTCATTTCTAAAAAACTACAAATAGCCCCTCATTCTTCACATGAGAGGGAAGGAAGCAAGGAAGGAGGAAGTAGGAAAGTAAGGAAGAGAAAGAACAGAGGAGAGGAAGATAAATTTGAGATCTCTCTTGCCACCAAACTCCTTGACCACCGCCTTGGCGCCGACTGTCGCTGGACATACGCCAGACAACCGATTGTCGCCAAACTTTCGCCCAACCACCAACTATTGCTCGATTTATGCCCGGCCACCAACAATAGTCGGACTTCCACCCGATCACCAACTATTGCCGGATTTTGCACCCCGGCCATCCGATATTATCAGATTTTCTCCCAATAACTGTCTATCGACTACGGTCTTTCCGACCTCCTTTGTCAGATAACGATCATTTTCACCTATGTTGCTTGCCAACTACTATCCTTCAGACCTTTTTTGCCAGATAATGGTCCTTTTGACCTCCGTTGCCTGCCGACTACGGTCCTTTCCACCTCCGTTGCCAGACTATAGTCTTTTTGACCTTTGTTGCCCGCCAAATGCAACCCTTTGGACCTCTGTCTCTAGATAATGGTCATTCCAACCTCTGTTACCAGACTAGGTCTTTCCGATATCTGTTGCCGGCCGACTACGGTCCTTCCAACTTTAGTCTCCAGACTATGGTCTTTTCGACTTCGACCTCCATCGCTAGATAACGGTCCTTCTGACCTCCATAACCTTTCGACTACGATCCTTTCGACCTCCATCGCTAGACTATGGTCTTTCCGACATCCGTCGTCTGCCCACTATTATCCTTCTAACCTCCGTCGCCTGACAACAATCTATTCGACCACCGCACTTACCAACTATGTCTTGCTGACTAAACAAACATGTCAATACTAATTTTTCAAATTCCCACCATGTAATGCTCTCTATATGATGTATATTTGCCTTCCCCCTAACGAAGGACCTCATTTGTAATCGACTGCAAATACTAATAGATTCATTCAATTTGGGCCAAGCCCCATGATTTTTTCCTCTTTTTAAGGATTTCCACGTAAAAACTCTGTTGTATCCTATGAACGTTACACCCTTCTCCTTTATATGATTGTGTGTTGTATCTTCGTACAAAGTTAAGACGTTAAACTTCATATTTCTCTATTGCCGTGAATATTCCATGATGCAACAATTACTAAATTTATACACCTACATCTTTTCCTATCTTCTATTCTTCTTAGTGTCGCCCTCTTTTCCCTCTAAATATAAACTCAAGAGCTTGAAGCCCTTATGAATTGGCTTTATTATGCATTCTTTTCTATTCAACCTTATTCCTCCAATTTGGATGGAGTTCATATTTATCAGTTTCTATTTTACTCATGGAAATTTTAGTTTTGATTATGTCTTTTCTTATCTGATATAGTTTTTGATAACATGCTACTTGATCTTTTTTCTAATCTTTATAGTCATATTGCATAGTATTGACATGTAATTATCTTTTTGTTTAATGAAATTGGTTGGACATGGCCCTCACTTTTACTCTCTATATATATACTATTCAAAGAACCACAAAAGACGATAGAGCTTCATAAATAGGCCATCTATCCATTTGCGCTATTGTGAGTGGATTTTAAAATTATGTTAAGATAATCTAATACAAATTATATCAAAATATGCTTGTAAGTCATTGACTTTAAATTAGCGTAATATGAACTCTTCACATATAACACTAATTTCAAAGCAAATTGAATGACTTCCAAGTCATTCCTAATCCATTTTATATCAATTTATATAAAGGATATTCCCAAACAATTTTTTTTCTTTTTACAAATATAATTTTCATGGCTCTTAATAGAATACAATGGAGAAAAGATTCATGTAACCGACACCCCACGTAAAGGGGTAAAGACTTGATGTTGCTATTGTACATATATAATTTTCATAGTAATGTCTTCTTGATTGTGGGATATTTGGCCCAATTATAAGTTTGATGGCATTCCAATATCTTAAATAACTTGTTCACAGTTTGTTTGTCACATAAAACCTAGTGATAAAATTATATTAACAAATAAAGATAGAGATAATGCAAATAGAATTTTTATATTGCTTAATACAATCTTGCCGACGTTCAAATTATATTGGCAAATAAATATCGAGATAACGTAGATAGTATTTTTATATTATTCATTGATCTTGTTAACGAGACATTTTGTATAAGTGACCTAACTTGATTGTAGTTAGGCATTTAAGTAATGGTATATTAAAAGTTAATTTGATTGTAATGAAGATCAAGCAATTGTTAACTAAGACATCACCTATAAATGACTTGTCATAATTTAACATAGTCAAAATAAAAAAAATAAGTTAATAAGGGTTGGGTACATACACATAATACTAGTGTTTAGACATGCTCAAGCCCTAACATGTCTCTTGAGTACCGAAAGCTTAGACTACTTTAATTTAGACATGAGGTAGATAGATAATCTTATAACTTGATTTCTATTGATTTGAGACTTGATCTCTTAATCCTTAATATACCGTATGTTCATTTATGATTGTCTATAGATGAAACCTAAAAAAAGTTCAATAGATCATAATTGGTCAAGTTATTTAGCCTAATTAGCCCATTGACCTTCGTAACCTAAATTCATCCTAAGTCTCCATTAATTAACCCAAATCTTCATTAATCTCCCTCTAGTTTCAATTGACCATAGGTAACCAAGTTTGCTTAGATAAGGACCTTCAATCCATTTAACCTTGTATCAACTTATGTTGACCAAAAGTGACCCTTTCGACCTCACTATTGATGCAATCTTAGAACCAATCATTCATCCACCCTAGTTAGACCTTATATGGTTTAATCGATTGATTTAATTTATCGTAATTTTCTCTAGTGAGCCTAAGCTCTTATCTTATAATCTATTTAATGAACTTTAACTTATTTGAGTCGTAATGTGACTAATTTGATCAATTAAGCTTATATTGATCAAATAAGCTTTGATAGACCCTAGATCGTTTGTTGGACCCAAGTCAAACGCATGGTGACCAAAGCTTTCCTATATAGACTTGATAGCCCCTCACACTAGGTTGACATAAGCTAGAGCTCTTGAGAACCTAACAAACTTATTCTTGAAGATGAACCAATTTAAATTAACCAATTTTGGTTTACATTATATCTCTAAAACATAAATTGACTCATCCTAGACTTTGATTACACTCCATAGACCCTAGATGAACAACCCATTTTTAGGTTCTTAAACCTTAGTTGACCCAAATTTAACATAATTGGCCAAAATAGACCTAAACTCATTTGATCAAATTGCCCTTAAGCTCACCTTGACTTGACTCTAGTTGACCGTGTGTACTTACATGAGGACTCTAATTCGCTCTAAAGTATTTGACCAGAGGAAACACATATTAATCTAATATGACCTAATAAAAACTAAGCCAAATTAACATTTATTTAACTAAATGAACCCTTGGATCATCTTTGCTGGTTGCACTAGACAGACAATTACTAGCTCAACTCCAAGGTGGTTGGACCCACTTGAACCCTAACCCGAGCTTAATGGAGTTTTACCCATGCCAATATGGCTCAACCCTTTGATTGCCCCTAAAGGGACCCAATTGAAGCTCATCCCATGCATCCTAAAAGTTAATTGAGCCACTCCATTGGTCCTAACCACTTCTTTGAACTTGCTAGCATTCCTTTCTAACTTACTCATGGCCAAAAATAGCCTAGTCGATAAAAGACTTATGCAACTTATATTCTAGCAATTGAGCATCCTTCTTAATATCCCAGCCAATTTGATAAACCTTATTTCTAATTTACTATTTATCTATTTATTTTAGGCTTCGTTTGGGATGTCTTTTTTATTGCTTTTTAAAATATAATTTTAGTACAAAAATCTGTTTTAAAAAGCAATAAAAAAAGTCATCATGACTTTCTTATTGCTTATTAAAATAATTTTCTAGTACAAAAATTTTAATTTTTTACTAAAAAGCTGCATCAGGAAGTAGTAAGAAGATCGTCTCAAATGAAGCCTTAATCTAGCAACATGCTTTAAAAAAAAAAAAAACTATGGGTAATATAATACCCTTAAAAAAATGCTTTAAAAAAAATCTAGCAACATGCTTTTGGGTCAAAAATCTAGAAACTAGGAACATAAATCACTCTTAATAAAATATACTTATCCTTTTTTATTTAATTAATCTTATCATTACTTCTCAATTAAAAAAAAAATCAAATTAATCTTCTCGTTCAACGGGCACATTAGAGTTCATTTTTATCTAATTAGTCCTTGTCTAAATAGATTCCCCTAACTTCTTAATTATAATTCCTCAATCTATGCAGTTAGTCTTCTCCCTCCGGCTTCCTACCTCTCCCGTCATCTCCCTCCGCTCCAACTCGTTCGGTTGGACTCGTTTGCTTGCCCATGGCGACTTTTCTATTTTTCTGATAGAAGAAGACAAACCCTAGCGCTTACACGGGGATTCTTGGATGCTTCGCGGTTGTCCCAAGGAAGAGGTGAGCTGCGGATCTGGCCAAGCTCTTTCCCTACGGATCTGTTTACTTCTTATTTTTTAGTATGTAGCTCCTATGATCTGAATGTTGCTGTTTCTCTATTGAGGCGTTTGGTCGTTTAGTATATTTTTATGCTCAGCTCCTGCTTGGCTGCATTCGTTTCGTTTTGATGGGCGAGGGATTGGGTGTTAGGTCTCGTATGCAAATTTTTTCTTTATTTTTTGTTGTCTGTAAGTACCTATTTTTTGAGTCATTGGATAGTTGGCATTACTGTACGAATGAATTCGATCTTTTTATTGAATGAAAGGTGCGACTGATGTATATATCCCTTGAGAACATACTAAACATGGGAACTCGAAGAAATATACCCATCCAGCCAATCCGATTGATCCACACATGTTTCAATCAAATTTGAATACAATTTAGCCTTCAATTCATTCGAAAAAATCAACTCAATTGATACATCAACAAAGGGCACATTTTCATTCCCCCTCAAGTTAAAGGGCAAGCCCATAGAAGCAACAACATGCTCATCATTTTCCACAGTCACATCTGAAACAACATGTATAGGACCAACAACGTTACAAGCCACAGGTTCCTTTGAAACCGCATTATCACCAGAATTCACAAGAGCAACAAATTCATTTTCAACATCAGACAAAATGCTACTAGCTTTGATGTTAAACAAACAAATGTTGGTTCCCGAATCCTCCCTAACACCCTCTTGAAAAGCACAATTATTAGACACATGCTTAACAATAATCAACGGATCAAGTGCTCTTAAAAATGCTAACTTTAGGAAGCATTCATCTAGTGCTCTTAAAAAAATAAATGTGTTGGTATTTTTATCAACATACTTCACTTGCATCAATTGCTCCTGTTAGCTAAATAGCTATTTATATCTTTTATTAGGATGTTACATATACATATTTGATGGATGATTTAAAAAAATGTCTAATTATTTTTCATTATTTTTATTTAGATTTTTTTTAGACAAGCAAAACAACGTCATAACATGGAGACCACAAGACAACTTCAACACCCATCAGACAACAGAAAGTCAAACAAACCAACCAAGAAGTCAGCAACCAAAAAGAACCCCTAAATCGAGCTGCAACAGGCAGCAACCTACCAGCCTAAAGAACATACAAACACCAAATAAGGCAACCAAAGAAAGACTACTTAGATTTTCGCTTACGACGTCTGTTTCCACCATGAGAAAAGGCTTTATGAACTATACGTCACATTTAAACCATATAACACATGAAAGCCATCCAATGGCTCATCCAAAACATCTCCAACATTCCCTCAAGTCGAAGAAATATACCCATCCAGCCAATCCGATTGATCCACACATGTTTCAATCAAATTTGAATACAATTTAGCCTTCAATTCATTCAAAAAAAATCAGCTCAATTGATACATCAACAAAGGGCACATTTTCATTCCCCCTCAAGTTAAAGGGCAAGCCCATAGAAGCAACAACATGTTCATCATACCAAAAATACAAAATTATTGAAATCAGAGATAGGGTAATTGTTCTTTACAGCGAAACAAGCAATTTTTCCAGCAAGCTCGATGGACAAAAATCGCTCCGCGACCTCTAAAACCTAGCTTTATTTTTCTCTCTCCTCACTTCTCTTATTTTCCTCTCACCCAACCTCTGTTAGCCGAATGCATTAGAAAAAAAAAAGCTTTTTAATGAAATCTGTTAGTGACTTAGGATATTTATAATAAAATAGTAATATAATATTTAATTTTGTTAATTTTCAATATAAAATTTATATAAATTCTTTTGGGGATTTAAAAATTATAGAAAAAATATTTATAAAATAGTTTATTTTTTTATTTAGAAAATACTGGTAAAATCAATTTGCAAAATAAACACCCGATGGTCTCAAAATTCGAATTTGTTCCGACAGGTGTCATTTTTTTTAAAGAGTTGCACAAATGCCCGAAAATTACAAAAAAAAAATCATGTAATTAAAATACTACAATATAAATGATATGGCGAAGACAATTTTTCAAATTTGGCTGAGTCTTAAAAAAAATTATTTATCTGGGTCAAAATACATATTATTATATTTAATACCCCTATAATTTATTTAATCCAAATTTATAGGATTTATTACATCATACTTGAATTAAATCTTATTTTAGCCAAACAACCCTTGCTTTTTGGTTTGGATTGGATGCTATATGAGCCTTTGAGATAAATTCAATTACTACCATGGAGGGCGGCTATTATTTGGTTTTCTTTCTTACAATGTCTGTAGTATGCAATTTATGTTCTAATGGGTGTTTAATATGTTTATCGGTTTTGATTTTTATTTAGGCTCCAAGGAATAGAGAGAAATGCAAATTAAATTTACTTCACAATTTCATATTAGGTTTTTGCTTTCAATATAATTCATAGGTAATTGAATTTGCATAAGTAATACATTTTTCCATTAACATTTCTTTTCCCAACCTCCGAAAAAAAAAGTTATTTTTTAGAATTGCATATCCCTTTCTCACAAGAATAATAACTCTAATTCTCATTAAACGACGACAACAACAACATGCCTTTATTCCACTATGTGGGGTCGACTACATAAATCCTTTTTCTCATCAGACAAATAAGAAACAAAAAAACACTTAATTTAATCTTGAACAAAACAAGCATATGGTGAGCAATTTAAATTTAATTCCTATACCATTTCCGTTTCGTTTTCCTTATTACTTCCTCCTTTTCAATTTCTTTAAGCTAAACAGAGCCGAAAGGATTGAAGACCTTCAAATTGATTCAACTTTCAAAGTGATTCTTTGGCATTATTGTCCGTCGGTTGAGAGATATAAATATATATGGATCCTTTTATATAGAAGGGAGAATTTTATTTGCGTGACTCTAGGTATTTTCTATGTATACATTAAAGCTGATATTGATCAGTGAAGTACCGCATGAATACAACCATAAATGTTCTTTATAAAAAGGGGATAGAGATTTAAAACTTTAAAAAAAATGTAGCACCTCAGACACTCTTGTAGGTGCTACTTTGTCATACAGTTATTTAAACTAAAGTTGTGTTTTTTAGACATTTCCAATTTCAAACAATTTAACAAAAAAGTCTTTTGACAGCAATAAATGTAATATTTGTTTTATCATCTTATGAGTAATCTGCAAAGCACAAAATATTATAGGTTGTATTGAGTTTCTCTTTATTTTGCAAGTAAGTGTGCTGTGCATGCGCCTTTTTCATTTAGGTTCAAGGATTTCAAAAACTCTTGATTCTATGCTTGCTTTAGCAGTATAAATTTTTTAAAGTTTTAGGTTCAGGGTTTATATCTGCAAGGGCGAATTTTATTTGCGTGACTCTAGGTGTTAAGTAATTCTTCTCTGTTTTTAGTGGTTTGCCTTTCTTAAAAATCTCTTTTACTGATTTTAAGTACATTTATATGCTGGTGAATGCATTTTTAAGTTGAGAAACACTAATATAATGCGACTTATAACATGGTTTAGCCCATTTAAAATGAAATAGCACCATTTCAAATTATACGGAGTTGAAAGTAAGACCTTATAATGTTCCATAAGTTGTAAATGTAGTGGTTTTTTTTTTTTCATAATTTGATGTACTTATCTTGAAAGAAGAGTCACTGTCGTTAATGAATATTTCAAATGCCCTGAAAATGGGTGAATTGTTAGCTGGGGTGTGCACACATCATTCCTATATTCAATCTTATGAGACAAATATGGTTTGAGCCTTGGATAAATGTATTTTAAACGCATGCTAAAATCTTGTAGCCATAGTTTCGTGAAACAGACACAAATCTGATATCCAATCAATGTATATAACAAGATGTGCTAAATTTTTAAATATCTAATAAAAGCTATTTTAAAATGGTTTGCTTAAAGGAATAAAATCTAAATCCAACTGTGCAACTGTGCATCCACTTCGGTTAGGAGATCTGATTTCAATTTGTTTGTAAGCTTACTTCCAATTTAACCCAATTGTAAACATTGTTTCATCTTAAATCCTCCCCAGTTTTTTGTTTCTTTAAAAAAAATTAATCTTGTTATTTCATAGATGTTTGGTCACATAAAACGGCGGCCTTTCAATGACCCGGTTAGGAAAGTGGAGGTATTAGATTTGACTTATGTTAAGACAGATAGAGGCAGACCTAAGAAGACTTGGTTAGAAATATTAGGAATGACCTTTCTTTATTAGATTTAAATGAGAATTTGACTTTTAATAGGACACAATGGAGAAAAAATGATTCATGTAGTGAGATTAAGGCTTGATGTAGTTGTTGTTGTTGTATTTCATAGATATTTTCTACTCTTTTTAATTGTTTGGGCTATTTGGACATGTGGCAATATTAGAATTACATTTTTTACATTTATAAATTTCTATTTCTATAGAAGGGAAAGGACTATTCAAAAACTTTGCAGTAGAAGATGTGGGCATAGAGGCATGGAGAGTTCACAAAGCCTACTGGGGGCTAGTGCAATAGCAATAGAATTACATGCAATCTATAACAGCTTGAAAATTCCCCACGCCATGGAGACTATTGGTGTAACTGTAAGAAGCTGTCCTAAGATAGTAATTTATAATTATGGGGCTACTGCATTGACAGACCTTGCGTTCAGGGTATTTTAACATCAAAGTTCATGTATAATAAACAAACGACAACCATAATAAAGAATGGCATTGCTAATACTAAAATAATGAACTAATAACTTAAAGAGCTCATGCCAAATTGGTTTATCTAGTCAGCAGAGGGGCATATCAATGACGAGATCCTTTAGACCTCAAATTCCCTTGATGACTACATTACCTTGATTGATAAATCATTTCATTTTCTAACAAGACTAAATGAAACCTTTTCACTTTCTTTTTTTTTATGGCACTGGTTGGGACTTTTTTACTATACTGTCATTTCTAATTTGTGTTCCTGCATAGTGGAAGATCAATTTCTATTAATGTTCTTAGATTAATTTTTATGATCTGAGAGAAACTCAATTCTTACTAGAATCTTTATAAACCTAAACTTATTTCATTTCATTATTCTTCCGCTGATGTGCGGCTGTGCGCTTTTCTATCTATCTTCTATGATATGGTTCTTAACTACTACATCTATATTTTACAGGGGCATTTCATTTTTTGGATGATTGGCACAATCAATCTCTTTGGTGATGGTCGGATATGATTTTGCATTCTTCTCAATGGAGTTGGTGCCTTGTAAAAATCAGTCATCAGATGCATCAGAAATTGATCCTATTTTGTGTCCATCAACCTTCAAGGATAGTTCTGAGGGGTCTGAGTTTTCATCTGAAATTAGATCTTTGGGTGATGTTGATTATGAGAATCTTGAAGCTGATGAAATCTCTAGGCTGGTGGCTACAGAACAACCACAATGCCGAATTTGCCTTGAAATCGGAGGTCCTTACTTAACATAGTCGGTATATTAAGTTTCCATGGGATTTACTTTGTATTAAGTGAAAAATTGCAGTACACAGTATAGCTACTTATGGCACATTAAAGAAGTCTGAGGTTGAATGACAACTGAAATAGTTTCTATATGTTTAGGTGAGGATTTGATTGCACCATGTCATTGCAAAGGCACACAGAAGTATGTGCATCGATCTTGTCTTGACAATTGGAGATCGACCAAGGTTGGAATGAAGTATTTAGATTTTATTTATATTATGAAAGGGTTCTTAAATTTCTCTTTAAAAAAAAAAAATTCTCTTACTTTTTTTTTCTTTCAGGAAGGGTTTGCATTTTCACATTGTACGGAGTGTAAGGCTGTGTTTATCTTGCGTGCAAATGTGCCCCCTGATCGCTGGTGGTTGAGAATTAAGTTTCAGCTCCTTGTTTTGAGGGACCACACACTCATATTTGTTATCGTGCAGCTGGTATGATCATTCTGGTCAGCACTCATATTGTTCTCTTGGAGTTTACATGGTTAGGTGATAGCTTGTGCTGTTAATTTAAAACATGGGCACAATATTCTTTTAACACTTTCAAAATTTAATATCTATCATATGGGACAATGTTGTTACACTAAGCAAGTGGTGTTAATTGGATATGTAAAGATACACGATTTCTGTTTCTGGTTATGTATATGCTGCATATGATCCATTATACTTTTCAACAGATTTTACCATATTCCTTGCTAAATATATATTTACTTTTTAATGTTATCATTTTGGCAACATCTCCTTATTATCGTTCAAACATGCACTATTTATCTCATCGTGCTATTTTCTATATTTTTTGGGATCTGAGCATTTTAATGCAATACAAGCAGGTTGTGGCTTTTTTCGGTATGCTAGTTTACAGATTCTATGGTGATGAGCTAAGGGAAATGTTTGGCTACGAGGAACACCCGTATGGGTTTTATACCATGGCAAGTATGTCTCCTCCTTTTAAGCAAACAACCTTTTTTATTCTCTATCTTTCATATATCTCCCATTTCTCCACCACGCATTTCGCCAAACATCTTTTCTGTATGCATGTGGTTGTGAGTATTCTATTTGTGCTCCGCATGCCTGAACGGACAAAAGAAAATCATTCATTTTTTATTTCTCTTTGAGGTAGATTTATTAGTTTACCATGATGTAACTTCAACCAGTCCATATTCAAAATTTGCGGAGTCATTATAAACTGCCAGACAATCGGTTTTTCTTTTCAACACTAAGTAAAGTGGAATATGAAGATGTTGCTTAGGTTTTATTATATGAGACGAGGATGCTCAGGTGGATGAGTGCTTTACTCTTAGATACAGGATGCGAAACGAGCATTTACGTGAAAAGGTTGGAGTAGCTCCCGTGAAAGATAAATTCAGAGAGAGTCTCCTTAGATGGTTTGGTCATATAAAGCGGCGGCCTTCCGATGACCCGGTTAGGAGAGTAGATGGATTAGATTTGGCTTATGTTAACAAAGGTAAAGGTGGGCCTAAAAAGGCTTGGTTAGAAAATATTAGAAATGACCTTCTTTGATAGATTTAAATGAGAATTTGACTTTTAACAGAACACAATAGAGAAAAGTATTCATGTAGCCGAACGTACTTAAGTGGGATAAAGGCTTGATGATTTTGTTGTTGTTGTTGTCCCTTGTTTCTTCCTTACTTTCAGAGATGTCATGTGTAGTTTTCAGTTTTCACAATTATAGACATGGCTATACCATGCTTTTTGTGATAAATATATTGAGAAAATTGTCTTAATGTTTTCTTGCTTGTTTATTTCTTTTGCATGTTTTCTTCTCGTAGTATTTCTATGAAATCACATGCCTCAAATCAATTGTTCTTGTATTGCTATTTGAAATTGAAGCCTTAAGTGTTCTTGTATTGTTAGTTAAAATTGAAGCCTTAAATGTCTTAATCACATCTTCTCTGTTGTTCACATCATAATTTACCCCTTACAAACTAATTTGAATTGTCTTTATTGAGCCTCACTCTTCATTCATTCTTATTAAATGGCGCATATGGTGTTAACTCTATTTTACCCTACTCCAAATCATGTAACTTTTGATTTTTCCCTATTTTTTTCTTATTCTTCCATATTGATTTTATATATTAGCTTAGAAAATCCTATTTACATGCTGAAAGATATTTTTTTAACCTATAAGAATGCTAGGGTTTCATTCTATATTAGCTTAGAAAATCCAAGCATACAGATACTTGAGAAAATGCTTTTTACATGAAAATCTTAAATGATAAAAATCTACGCACTTTGGTAGATTATAAAGATTCATTATTTGTAAAAATTTGTGTAAGGATGGTCTACCTCTAAATGGTTAGGTGGGATTAATGTACATGGTTGCCTTTTATGTAGTCAAAATAAAGAAGGTTGGCACCGAGGGCGCCTAAGTTGGTCCTCATGTGTTGGTTGACAATAGAGTAGAAACGTGTGGCCGTCCGACTAATGATGATGCTGGATAACACAAATGACAACATCTTGGTAGCATCAGCAAAAACTATTATGGTTTTAAATGTCATCTAGTTGTGATGAGTGACACATTCATTATCAGTTATTATGACTAGTTTTATAAGACAAGGTATGTGTTGAGGGAATTTGACCGGTTGCTTAATTGTTGTCAGTGGGCATTTGTAAGTGATGCATTTGTTTTAGCTGTCTTTGTGCACAACAATAGGAGCAACAAGCATTGCCAATAAAGTGACTGTGTTATTTCCTATAAGCATTCTTAGGTGGCACATCTAACGTTGATGTTGCAACGGGTAAGTTGACCATTGATGGATTCATTATCAACATCATCGGAGGCGAGGAGTTTTCTCTAAATCTCGGAGTCATATGGTAAAACTTAATGAATAAGCTAAAAATGAGACTTATTCATTAATTTCTAGAGTTCATTTTGGTCTTTATCAAATATTCTTTGTGTTTATGAATAATGGATGATAAATCCTTCACCATCAAAATTTGATTGGATGATGGCTATCCTTAGGCTAGCCCAACTAAGTCACTCAAACCCGGTAGTTGATGGATGCTAACAACATTAAGAATGTCCTAGATTGCAAATTGTTATCCATAATGTCTCATATAGTGGATTTAAACATACCATGTTGTGGGCAATGATGCATGAGTGTATTAGTGATGACAATAGAAGTTTTGATGGGACAGATTATTAGGAAATTTTATGAGAAGGTTTGTTGACTCTTGAACATATTCTACAAAAGTAGATATAATATTATTTTTTTTTACTATTTCTCCCAAATATAATGATTTAATGATGAAGAACACATGAAAGTTAGAGTGTTGTCTTTGTCTATTCTCTAAATGCGCATGCGTTATGCTTGTGAGTGTGAGAGGCGATAGCGTGGTTATGTCATTTGAGCCCCAACTCGATAGTATGTGCGGTCATACATTCGATGTGACATAAATCTTTTCTTGTTCAGTTTATTAATGTGATGTTGTTTAACCCATTTTATCTTCTTCCATATCTTGAATTTCTCATTGTTCAACATGTATGGTTTTTAAACCATCCTAATTTTTATTTCTTCCCTCCATGTACTAGGTTTCCTTCTCCTTTTTTCCTTCATTTGTTGCTCGGCTTTGAGGCCTAAATTCTGAAGTTGGTTGTTTTTTAACCCTCTAAAAAAAGTTACATGCAATGCATGAAGCTCCTCCGAATGTTATGTCTACAGAAAGGTTAATAATGTAACCTTATCCCTACATTTGCAATGTGACCATCTTCATGGCTCAAGCCCATGAATTACATATCACAATAATTACAACCTTACTACTACTCCAGACCGCCCTCTCAAATAATTTAGAGTTTTTGATTTTTTTCCATTTATGAATATTCACGAGTAATTAAGTTATGCTGCTTCACATTTTTTATTTTAACTTGACCGCATTCATGCTTGAGGCAAGTGTAGGTTTTTATGATATCAAAGTTTTGCATTTTTCATACACTTAATATTTATAACTTTGAATAAATAATTCATCAGCATGATGCAGATGCGGTATTTTGCTTGAAATTGTAGCTTTTTTAATCTTCTTTTTATCTTTAGGATGTATACTTCTCCTATCTATGATCTCATGTGGTGGTCTGTAGTCATATTCCTGGGATGGATGCAAACGTGCTCAAATAAAATCATTTCAAAGATGCTGTACCAACCTTTATTAAAATGTATGGGGGAAATCAGTAATCTCTAGCAATCGGTGAACAACAACAACATCAAGCCTTTGTCCCACTACATGGGGTCAGCTACATGATTCTTTTTTTTCATTGTGTCATGTTAAAAGTCAAATTCTCATTTAAATCTAATAAAGAAAGATCAAATCTAATATTTTCTAACAAAATCTTTTTAGGTCTACCTCTACCTTTCTTAACATAAGACAAATCTAAAACCTCAACTTTCCTAACCGGGTCATCGGAAGGCCTCTGTTTAATGTGACCAAACCATCTAAGGTGTCTCTCTCTAATCTTTTCTTCTACTGGAGCTACTCCAACCTTTTCACGTATATGCTCATTTCGTATCTTATCTCTAAGGGTAAAGTCACTCATCCACCTAAGCATCCTTATCTTTGCAACACTTAGCTTAGCAATCGGTGAACGGTAGAAAAAAAAATGTCAGTTTCTTGCACTTCTATATTGAGAGTCTCTTACGGATATTAGGGAAGAGATAGAGGTTAGGATTTATGTCTAGGAAGTTGAATTCTACTTTATGCAAGTAGAGTGATACCATCTGATTGCGTAGGAATCAAGCATAGCCATACATAATGTTGTATAGTGTAGTACACCTCATAGTTCATTACGTTCACCATCGTATCCTCTAGAAACCTATGATTTATTATTTTATCAAGTTGTCTTTCCTCAGTTATTTTGGATACTTTAATGAAAGCAACATATTTACTATGGCGTGTTTCTGTTTAACTTGTATACTTTTTCTGATGATCTTTATTTCATGGCCATGTTGCCAAGTGCTAATCTGGCTTTAGGGAAAATATTTATATCATGTTCTTGATAGTAATGCATGTTTTCTTGGTTCATTTCACTTGATAAACAAAACAGTGATGCAATTCCTGAGAGTCATCAGGTTTATATTTTCTTTTTCCTGATTTCAACTTGAACTTACCTTTTATGTTCTCTTGCATTGTTAGTCTTGGCCGTTATCTTGGTGGGTTTGCTATATGGATTCTTCATAGCCATAATCTGCGGGCAGAGGATCAATGAGCGCCATTACCATGTTCTTGCAAAGCAGGAGCTAACAAAGGTAGATTATGATTATGGTAGTTTATGTTTTGCATATCTTAACCATTTATGTGGCTGAAGTTAGGCCAGTCAATGGTCAGTTCTGATCATGCCAACCCTGATCCAAATTAATTTTTGAATGGGTTGAATGTTGGATGGATCAGGGTCTGTCAGAGTCCAACCTGAGACCTGTCTAACTCAAAAGCTGATCAGATAGCCCGTAAAACAGTTGAATACGTTGCTGCTTTTTGGCAATGCAGAAACTAATAGAAAACCATTACAACTTATTTTAGTTGAACAACAGCTAATAGAAACAGTAAAATAGAGAGAAAGCTCATTTTTTTTCCCAGCAAAACAAAGAATATATTGAAGTTTCTAGCTATCATGTAGCGGCATAAAAAACTTTCAGAAGAGACATGAAATTTCTAGTCTCATAGGAATCAGGAGTTCTTCAGTGCACCATCTTGGTGGTGATGGTATTATCCTCTTTGGAACTGGAGTTGTCGGGTCCTCGACAGAAATGTTGCCTTTGGTGCAGAGCACTCTTTTTTGGTGGGGTAGAATAAGAATTCCTATGGAGATCGAGTATCATTATATACAGGCCTATTCCAACAAGATTGAGCATACCAGTGATGGTTATTGCAGCCTGGAAGCGGTCAGGAGTTGAGGTCCCAATGCAGCATGCCTGATTGGAGATAGAGATTGCAACAAAACATATAGATTGTTTGGTAGAGCTACTGATTAACTGGCATGGCGTTGACTTTAGAGATGTCAAATATCTTCCAGGTCCCGATTCACAACTGAGATGAGGTAGACGTTTGAGTGATGGTAGTTGGAACCACATTGTTTGTAAAGAAAAGAATGAGCTGCTGATGTTGCATGCAAGTTGCTAATGTTGATTGTAGGGCATTGCTGCATTCATTGCTTGTTGCCCTTGAGTATGCTTGTAGGGAATTCGCCATACTTGTGTCACATCCCCCATCATCTTCTTTAAATAGCCTAACGTACTTGTTTACAGTAGCAGTAGTTGCCACATGTCAGCAGTGATTGTCAAACAGTGCTGCATTCCCTACTGAATTCTTTTTGTGCATGCTGGCTGACAATTGACTGTTTGATGCATGTCTATCCCTCATATTTGCAAAGTATTGTTGATTTGAACGCTATTTCTTAATTACTTGATTTTTGTTTGCATGCAAGTACGATTGGGGTTTCACCTGTTGCAAATTCCCTGATGTTTGTTCATTTGTATTTGAGTGACTTGAATCTTTATTTTGAATTTGTATTTTTCAAGTTAATTGTGCATTTTAGGATTTAGGGTTCAGTTCCATGTAATTCAATTCAAGTCCCTTGCTTGTTTAGTTCAAGTTCAATTTCCTACGCTTTGTTCAGGTTCTGTGCATTTATGTTCAAATATAAGTTCTCAGTCACTTGGAATTTCGGCACCATCTCGACGTTTCCCTTGTTTAGGGAAAATTTCGCGAGCTGAACCATCCCACCACACTACAAGAGCGTGTATGATTGGTGTCGTGCGGCACCACAGCCGTAGTCTTCAATCCCACCCTGCTACAAGAATGTGTATGTGTCTTCGAGGTACATGTTTGAAAATACACAATTTTCTTTCCCCGCATGCATTGTAGCTCATACATGGGTATTTAGAGTTGTCCCCGCCACACTACAAGAGCGTGTACAGGGCCTACCCGCCTAACCGCAAGTGCCCCACAGAATTTCCTCCTACCGTGCTACAAAAGCGCCTATAGGGGGTCCCCCGGCTCGACGCGATTGCAGAGAATAGGATTTCAAGTTCGAGAGATTATACATTGGCGATTGGCGAGGTGACAATGTCAGCGATGTCGAGATGACGGCGACAGAAATCACAAAATATCTTTTCCATTATTTTTGTCTTCAAATTTTTTTTTCACATCTCTTCTTTTTTCTCATTTTTTTTTTCAGTTTTTCTTTCTCTTTTATTCTCATTTTTCTCAGTTTTTTCACATTTTTCTTTCCTCCATTTTTTATTTCAAAAATTTTAAGGGTTATTTGGCAACATGATTCATGCAGGATTTGAGTAAGATTTATGCTAAATCTCTGTTTGGATACATGATTTATGCTGTATTTGAGCAGTATTTCTAATAGAATTTAGGGAAGTGTTAAATCTCACTGCCAGTTAAATCATCTGTTTCCCTCTTTTGTTGTAAACCCCAATTTAGGGATTAACTAAACAGAATTTAGGAAACTGTTAAATCTCACAGCCAGTTAAATCCTCTGTTTCCCTCTTTAGCCGTAAATCCAGGATTTACCAATTCCTTTGATTCGGCATATTTATGAGATTTGGCCAAAGAAGCGTGCAAAATGAAGTTACCTTCACAACGAGCGAGCTCCCGTCGTTACTTCCGATCTAGCAATGGAATGTCATCGAAGGAGGGTTCGAGTGGCTTCGAGCAGGGAGGATCGGCAAAGAGATCTAGTCAGCGAGTTGCTTGATCGGACAGGATCAAGGTAGAGGAGCTGTAGCTAGGTCGATCGGTAGCTACGGTAGGGACGGCTAAGAGATGAAGTGTGGCATGCGTTCGGTTGAAGTGGAGGATCAAGATTCAACATAGTAGAGGTGTTGAATGGGTGTCTTGATCGAATCTCGTAGGTCGGCTATGCGGCAGGAGCTTGATGCTGCTTGCGGTACAGGGTGGAGACGGGAGCTCGGCAATAACAGGAGATTCGACTGAGGGAGGAAGTGATTGAGCATAAGAGGGAAGTCCAAAGATAGATTGGAGCTTGCGGTCGTGGTTGGAGGTAGGTTGAGTGGATGTGTGGAGGAATTTAGTGTACAAGGAGGTTTGTAAATTGAAGGGTTCGAACAGGATTGAATCAGACGTAGGAGGTCTGTTCGATTTGGTTGTTGTTGCTTGGCCGATTGAGTTTGCAATCAGAGAGCTGGGTAATTGGCTTTTTCGACGGCGTGGAAGGTTCGGTTGAGGAGATTGATCGGAAGGGAAGAAGGCTCTCGGGCAAGGGAAAACATGTGCTTGCTCGTGTGATTCAAACAAAACATTTAAAGGTTTCGTCTATTGCACTCTTAATAGCAAGAGTAGGTAAAGATCGCGAAGATCGTGGAAGACGCGACATCGAATGTGCAGAGATCGCGCTAGCTTTGTCAACGTGGTGCGGAGGATGGTGTAGGACATCCGGAGTTTGTTCATCGAACAGGTATTTATTGAATTTTTTTTTTCATTAGTGTACAGGTCAACAACTTTCTTAGATTTGACTTGTGTTAAGAAAGGTAGGGGTAGACCTAAAAAGACTTGGTTAGAAAATATTAGGAATGACCTTTCTTTATTAGATTTAAATGAGAATTTGACTTTTAATATGACACAATGGAGAAAAAGGATTCATGTAGCCGACCCCACGTAGTGAGATAAAGGCTTGATGTTGTTGTTGTTATTGTACAGGTCAACAACTTTATTTCTTTTAAAGCTTCTCAAACTTTAGTTTTACTAATAGAATGATAAAAACAAAAATTTCTATTTTCAATTAGTATACTAGGGTCAATAAAATCAACCATTGATGTGAAACTACGAGGAGCTACGATCAAAATTAAAAGAGAATTGTTAAAGTTTGCTTATTATAAATTTATGTGGATCATGCAAGATAAAGTTAAGAATTAGAAACTTTAACTTCGCTTAGGCCAAAGATGCACTTGAGATTAACCAAAATAGTTCATTCAAAAATCCAAGGGCATTAAATGCGGAGTACAAATAACAAAACCCAACGTTTTAACAACGAGAATTTCACCTTGGGGCCGTATCACTCAAAGATTGGTGGACTTTTGGCGGAGATAGAAGATCCAAGCGATGAAGGAAGTTACCATTAGAGAAAGGGCGCCGAAGAACCTCGTCGGAGGAAGAGTAGCCGGCGGGGATGGGTGTCGTAGGTGACCGTCAAGGCTCCACGTGTGCTTTGAAAATTGACGGTCGTAGATGCTTGCAAGGATCGGGACGACTCTCTCCAAGTACTCTTCCACGGTGGTCTCGTCTTCAAATCCTACGTCAAAACAAGGTGATCGTAGGATGCTGATGCTCCCGTCAGCGTTGAAGACCAATCCCCACTCAAACTCCAGATCCGTCATGCATGCTTGATGTTGGCAAATCTTTCGAAGAGAAGAGGTTTGTGCGATGACGATGGAGAATCCTTGCGCCAAGAGGGAGAGATGGGGTGTGGGAGGCCGGCGGGATTTCACAGAGGATGGGCGGCGGGATCCACAGGGAGAAGATGGAGCCGGCGGGTGCAAGGAGGGGAAGCTAGGGTCAAAGATGCTTAGGAAATTAAGGGAGGAATTAATCAAATCTGAAATTTAATTTCAGTTTTGAGTAGTTTAGGAGGGAATTGATTTGAGATTTGAATTTCAAATCAATTGGAATTAATGCCTTGATGAAGGAAATAATGGGGAGCTTAGTAAGGGGGGAGGCCGGCGGTTTCTAAAGGAGAGAGGGAGGGGTTATGGAAACAAATTCTGAAATAAATCTCAGAATTTGAAAATTTAGGAGGGAGTTTTAATTTGAAATTAATTTTAATTTCAAATTAGGGAGTGATTAGTGATGGCAATTAATGGGGGAGCCAATGCTAGGGCCGGCGGCAAGATGAGGAGGAGGAGAGGGAATTTAGTGGAGAGCTAGATTTCCAATTGGAGGTGATGATGTGGCGATGGAATGAAGATTCCAATTTGATTTAAATTGAAATTAAATTTGTCATGAAAACTTTCCAAATTTGGAATTCCAAATTAGGAAAGATTTTGAAATTTGAAAATTCAAATTTCAAATTTTAAACTTAGGATGGGTGGGTGGGATGACGGGTGGAGAGGGGGGGAATCGCCGGCAAGGAGGTCGGCCGGGAATGTGAGGTGGTGGGCGGCGGGCTCCAAGGAGGGGAGGTGGCCAAGCACGGGTTCGGCCGGTTGGATCTCAATGGGAAGGGGAAGGAGATGAACGAAGCACAACGAGAAGATGATAACGTAACCACGAGCCGCGGACTCTTCCAACGACTGGTGGGCCTTGCGATTTGCTCACCTTGAGCTTCTCCTCCTTCTCAAGCACTCATGCAAGACGAAGTAGAAATAAAACACAAATTTCATTCAAATGTTCATTAACCCAAAATGATACAAGAGACCACTATATATAGGTCTTGACTCATAAAAGTGAAAAAGACTAAATTTCCCTCTGGGCTACAAAGAAACATAACTCCCCACAGGGGTAAAATGGGAAAACAGTAAATCAAACAAGACAATAATAAAATACATCATGTCATCTCAATCAAAAGTAGAGGCGCTGAATCGTGGCCGTCGATCTGCGGTTTCGCCGGCGATAAACATGTCGGTAGCGTCTGTCGATGTCCTCATCAACCATATTCTCACAAGCTTCATCAAAAAGTTTATTCAAATATTTCATCCACCTATGTTTAAAAAAAACATACTTTTTAATATTTATCCTAAGTACACTTTACTTGAACTAAATATTTACTTATATTATATCTTTGCTTGGCTAACTTATACATACATCTTTCTTCTTCCTTAGTATCTATTTTATTATATAAAGCACTAAAAACTAAATTTTTTCCATCGCATGTTATTTTCTTAGACTCCTTATGGGTCCCTTTATCTTTCTCAATTTTTTAAACTTTTAAATCTAAATCAATTTTTATAATAAAACTTCTTAGTTTTTACTTTTCTTATACATTTTGATTTCAACATCAACTATTTTTGCTATTAGGAGATTTTTTATTATTCTCTATATATATATTTTGCAACATTCTTAATATTGCAAGCTACTTTTTCTCATATAACATTAACTTCCTCCCAAATAAACCAAAACTTGAAATTTTAAATCTCTCTCAAAAATATTTTTTATTAGCATTTCAAATATCCCTATCTAATCCTAGGATGGTAACATAGATATTGCATTTTATTTTGAATGTGTTATGGATATAATTATGAAAGCTGTAAAAATTCTAACTAAGATATTAAACTTCATTTTATGTAAGGATAGCGTCTTACAAAAGGTGAGCGCAACTTTTACTTCGGTGATTGGTCAACACTTGAATAGCATTTTCTTACCTTGATGAGTTTGATGGTTCCATCTTATGATTCCTATCCTGTACTTTGCTAGAAACCATTGATGAAAGGAAAGAAATCGACTCAAGATGGCTTGGAGACTCATCCATACACAAAGTTTTTTATTGGACGAAATCACACATATTTGTTTATTGGTTGGGGCTATTCATGAAAATATGGGCGCCTTCAATCATTAGTGATGGCACAAAATGGATTTGACATTGTCAATTCAGTAGCTAACGCTAGTCTGTTTTGAACTATTGTGTTACTTGTAAGGTTTTGAAATAATTGATGTGTCTTGAATTTTATTGTGGTTAGATTGAAAGTTTTAATTCTTCTTAAGGAATCATTCGTTGAGGACCATTAATCTTTGAGAATGTGAAACTGTTAAAAGAATACACTATAGTTGATTTACCTTTTGTTAATCCCTGCTTCTGGAGCATGAATGAATCATTTCACAGTTTTTAGCTCGTTAAAGGCATGTAAATCATTCCAAATAAGACAACTAGTTGTAATTTTTATGGAAAAATTATATCTCAGGAACTACTATGTGTTGTTTTCTTTTCTTTTTGTATATTTAGAGCTGTTGTTGCATTAATATAGCAACGCTTTATGGTATTCTTGTTAATGGACAGGAATATGTGGTAGAAAACCGAGATGAAAATAAGGATCTACCAGAGCTGGATCCCAGTGATGTTATGGAGCTGAGAATGATGGGACTATATTGAATTGAAGTTTTTCTTCAGTATCCCTCGTAAGTTTAACATGATTTTTTTGGTAGTTTTTAATGATGTCTGTTTATCTTGTTTGACTGGACCCCCTTCAGAATGAATTTGTTTAGGTTGTTAGTCAAGTTTTGTTAATTTTTCAATCATAATATGCTTGCACTACTATGACAAAGGTTCAATAAGACATTGATTGGACCCAATTGGAATGCAGGATTTGAGCTCAATCTTCATATATGTAATTGAATCCGATTGCTTATATGGGTTTTAGTAGAAAATCATAAAACTTTGGATCACCAGCATAACCAAATTGCTTTCTCTGGACTGTTGTGCATGCTCCCTTTAAAAAAGAAAAAAAAATGTAAACAACAAAACTTTTTTTTTTCCCGTTGAATCAGTTCAGCTTCTTTATGAAAATAACTTTTTTGTTCTCGCCATTGAGAGCTCCCGCATAGCCAGTTCATGGAAATAATGTGTTTGACTTTTGAAACATTAAAGGAAATGTTTGGTTAGCTGAAAAAGGAATGCAGTATAAAAAAATATTTTGATGTTATTTGGATGTGTAAAGTAAATACAGGTGAATATTTTTTTATTTGGTTTAGTGTAAAATAAAAGTTGTGTAAAGTCTAAAGATAGTGTCGATGGTGGACAATAGTGTAGCGGCGATGGTGGCGAAGGTGGTGGCAGCCAGCGGCGATGGTGGCGAAGGTGGGCAATTGTGATCAATGGCTGGCATTGGTGGCCGGTGGGTGGCAGCAGTGGTGGGAGTGGCGGTTGCCCGTGGCTAGCAGGCATGCATTGGCAAGAGATTGCGGTGAAAACAATTTCCACTCAAAATTTAGACGATTTATTTCATCTAAAAAATGAATTAAAATACTTTACGGCACATTCCTTTTACTCTACTCTGCATTCTTTTTTATCCAATCAAACAACATCAATTTCAAAACTCATGTAAAAAGTTCACTTTACATCCATTTTATTTCAAACCAAATAGCCCCTAAAAAGGATGTTTCTTTTCAAAGCAAAACTGGCTGGTTGTTGTAAGAAACTAAGACCATTATGCTATCATATTGTCAGTTCCAGAATTTGTTACGTCCAACATAATACTTGATGGAAGGAGGACGGGCCAAAATATTTTATAAGGAATTTCTTTTAGCACAGAAAGATTTTTATAATCCATCACATAATTTATAAGAATACTAAAGTGTACAATTTATGTCTTAACTGTTATAATTTATTTGGAACTACTTGCAGTGTTTTTTACAGACTTAACTTCTGATGATTTACTGCGGCCTAATTTCAGGAACCATTCAGCAAGTTACGAGAAATCTACAGATTGTAAAGATTAGAATTTTCAAAGTAGCTGAGGCTAGGATGTTCAAATTCTGTCGATAGCTCTGTTTCTTGGGTGAACAAAGGAGAATTGAGAACGTGAAGAACGAAGAAGCAAAGGAACCCATTGAACGTCACTTCCCTTCATGTTTTGTTTTTAATTTTTTAAAGCAAGGATGCTTGCTTATTCTTGAGGCAAAGAAGAATTATTTCATATTTTAGCACTCTACCAGTTGTAAATTTATTTATTTTTTATATTAAAAAGTTTTTTTTTTTAATTTTTATAAACTATTAAGATTTAATGTGTTGCATGTTGAGTTGCATTTGTGCAATAAATAGTTATTAATTTATCTTTGTTTGTCGCATTACTCGTTGCATTTTATTGTTAACTGTAAAGTTTTCATCATTTCATTCATTTTGCAATTTGTAAGAGATGGTTGAAATTTTGTGGTTAAAACATAATATAAAAAGGTTTGGTGGTGACAAAGATGATGTGTTTGCAATTGATAAGATAGTTTCTATTAATATTCTGAAACGTTGTAAGTATTATTGACAGACTTTACTAATAATTTGATAATGATTGTTAGCTTATGTGAAGTTAACAATAATAATCAAATTAGGCTTAACAATCATTGTCAAATTAGGCAATAAGAGCATTTCCCCTTAAAAAATATTGGGTCTTGCCTTGCTGCCAACTGCCATGTAGAAATCTCTCTCTCTCTCTCTCTCTCTCTCTCTCTCTCTCTCTCTCTCTCTCTCTCTCTCTCTCTCTCTCTCTCTCAATTTAGCCTAATCTTGTTTAGAATTGTTGATTGTCAAATTCACTAACTTTTATTTGATCCGGACACTTGACGTAGCTCTACATCCGGACGCCAATAATATATCATCATGTGCTCTTACTCTTTACCGTGCGGACCGACGACCCCGACCCGGTATTGTTGTGTATTGGTTGATTTGTGCAAACCGGAGTATTGCTAGGTATTGGTCGGCAATAATGAGAAATACCACTCTTAAGTCCAATACCTAGTAATTCCCAGCAATACACCAGTTTTGCTAGGTATTGCTCGGTATTGGTCTTGATAGAGCGATATTTCTCGTTATTGTCAAGCAATACCGAACAATACCTAGCAATACTGAGAAATACCTAGCAATACACGAACATAACAATACTGGGTTTAGTTCCGGGTCGGGTTGTCAGGCCGCACGGTAAAAAATAAGAGCATGTGATGACATGTTATTGGCGTCTGGATATAGAGCTACTTCAGGTGTCCTGACCTAATAATTGTTCCATATTCACATGCTTTATTACTTTTGTATTGGTGTTTACATGGAGAAATTCTTCTGTGTGGTTACTAGACGATCCATAGGTAAATCACGATTTGTCACATCACCTAGTACATAGTGATGCACAACACCTGTACACAACAAAAAATGACATGACACTTTTTGTTTGATGCCGGATGCCATCCGATGACCACACGAAATAATTTCTAGTTTACACAAAGAGAAACCCTATAAACCTGGGGTACAGAAGAACCACTAAGACATTCATTTTTAATAAAACATTCAATAATTTTTTTTTTTTTCAAACTCACTTATGAATAATTTGATGCATGAACGTTGAATCTTCAAATAAAAAATTTCTTTCAGTTACTTTCGTTTAGATTGATTTATGCGCAAGATCGTAATTTTATGTATTTCAATGCATATCATTTTCCATTTTCAATATGTGAGTTGTTTCTCATCATTGTAAGAATATTCTATTTATTCTTAAATTTCTTATGAAATTTCATATTATAGAAAAATTTTATATTATCATTGCAAATGGCTTGAATTTATTTTCTATTCTTAAACTAATTTTTACCTAAAATAAAGTTAAGAAATTGCGGTGCTTATTTCTTTGTGCAAATGATTCTAATTTATATTAATTAATTCTAAATGCTAAGATAGTAATATCACACAATCACCACTAAAGTTTTTCTGCTAAGCCTGATCGTTGGTCGTCATAACTAATACAAATCCAACTGTTATATGGAGCAACTAATTATTTTCAATTAGAGAAGCATGTTCTCAATGATAGAAATGCTGATTTTATGATATTGTAACCAATATATACTGTACATGCAACGAGCCACAATACAAATATGAAATATTCAAAAAGAAAAAAAAAATCAGAAAAGAAGCCCAACGCCTTACTGAGATTGTATCTCTTCTTCTATAGATATGTTTGATTGGCCATTACTCTTCATCAGATTGTGCTTCAGGGCCGCCTGCAGCTTTGGTCAAAATCTTCGTTGAATGATGATCAGGCATTACACCTAAATGATAATTAAAAACATTTAAATCTTCTCAAATGGATGATAAATATGGGCAAGAAATTATTTTGTGCGGAGACCGGACGCAAAATGTCGTCCGGAGACCAACAAGAATACGCGGTACCGAGCGGTACCGAGCCGCGGTATCGAGCAAGGAATGACATGGCGCATTCTGGTTTGTCTCTGAATGACGTTCGGGGCCCGCACAGTATAATTAATCCGTATGCAGCAGCACCTTCTCCATTTTATAAAAACAAACAGGCAAGCCCTGTAAACCTTTTTGGTGAAACCACAAGATGAAAGCTCAAATAAGTAGAGCTTAGCATGGACTAAAAAATATGCAGGAAGACAAGCCATTGGGTTTACTTCCAAGAGAGGCTTAGGCTTCATTTGGGACGACTTTCTTACTACTTCATAAAGTAGTTTTATAGTATAAAAATTTTAATTTTTAAATTAGAAAACTGTTTTAAAAAGCAATAATAAAGCCGTCGCAAATGAAACCTTAAATAGATTCTTTACTGCTCCCTTAGTCAAGTTTCTCAGGCTACGGATAGGTGCACAGCATTTCCAAAGGAGAAGACCATAATAAAGAAGCACACTGACTCATCCACAGTAAAAATAAGAAAGCTCTAAACATATCGTGTGACAACGATTTAGTTAAATTGCAAACAATTCAGATCAAAACTTTAAAAACATGGCATATTTGAAGGCTACATATCATTATAAACCATATTGGAGGTTTTTGATCAGGATATCCTAACAGAAAGATGAACAAGATGAATCTAAAAAATTTTAAATTTTATTTTAAGGTAAGTTTAATGTATTGTATCCATCAATAAATAAATTCAATAATTTTTAAGACCCATTTTGACAAAAAATTTAATATGGATATCTTGACCAAATTTTTTTTTCTATAAAAAGTTCTAACAAACAAGCTAGCAATCTCCCTCCCTCACTCCCACAAAAGATGTCAGAAATAGGGTGTAAACAAACCGAACATAAATGAATGGAGCTCAGATAAACTCGATTTGTTAATTATTGAGCCCTTGTCAAAAAAGGAAAAAATATTGTTGAGCCAGCTAAAAAATCATGCGCAGCTGTTATTGAGCCAACAAGAGAACAATAGTCTAGTCAATGACCAAATCTATCAACAATTTTTTGAACTAAAAATTGCCCTCCTTGACATATCACTCAAACAACAAGAAGTCTTTATCACACATATCACTCGTCATTCTTAATTTCCTAAGATAATCTGTAATTGCTCATTAAAGCTTAGTTTGATAATATTGTTTCTCTGCCGTGTTGAATCAATGTTGCATAAATAAAAATACCTTACTATCACATAGACGGGCAAGCTACACTCCATCAGTGTTCATGTGCACATGAAATGGTAGAAATGGTGTAACGGCTAGGTGGAAATTTAAATATTGCATTTCTCACACAAAAACTATTTTTCAAAAGAAAAGAAGAAACGCTTAGGGGCTGTTTGGTTGCCTGAGTTAGTAGTGTAAAGTAAAACAAATACATGTATTTATTAAATTTGGTTGTTTGGTTAATTTTGAGCGGAACAAAAGAAAATCCTCCGAAGCATTAGGCGTGTATTACGGGACCTGTTTTGCGTGAATTAGAAACCCGCTCATATTGAGCGGGTTTTAAATTCGCTGGAGTAGAATTCCTCGCGTCGTTGTTGTTCGGCTTCATTGCTTCGCAGGAGGTGTAAGATTGCACGAGATGCTTCTTCGGCTCCTTCGTTCTTCTTCGACTTCGCTCCTTTGCCTGTCCGATCGGAAGTTGCCCCTTCTCCCCCGATGCATCGAACACTCTGGATCAATCAAACCAAACAAGATCTCGGTGGCGAGGTCTCCGGTTGTGTTAGAGTGGTCTCCGTACCAGTAGAAGTAAGGGCAGGAGGAATGGTCTTCGACGGCGAGGCAGGGGGTAAAGAGCTCCGGACGGGGTCGGTACAACTGAGATTGCGGTAGGAAGAGGATGAAGAGGGATCGTAGATTGGGCCAATCTGTTCAAAGCAGGCGTGACAGGGAGGCACTGTAACCAATTGAGGTCGCTTCCGGTGTCAAGAATCAGAGAGAAATGCTGCGACGGGGTGTCGATGAAGACGTCGATGAAATATTTGCCGGAGCCCAAAGCAACGCCGGATTCCACCGTTGTGACAGACCAACCAGCGACAGCCGGCGCCGGTGAGCCCAAGTTAGCCGCTTTGGGCGCAAAAGCAAGGGGCGGTGATGCTTGAGATCGAGCTTGACTGGTGGGGCGTCGCCCGCGACTGGGTATTCCGGTGGATCTGCGTCTGCGGCCAGGCGGTGGTGGCTATGGCAGTTTGAGTCAGCAGCTGAAGCGGCAGAGTTAAAGCTGAGGGGGGTGGAAAATATGATTTCTGTGAGGTGAGAATTGCGAGAGAAGTTGAAGCTAAAGACTTTGATCGAAAGGAGACAGAGGGCGGAGAATACGAGGAGAAATAAAGCTAATCTATTGTTCTCATTTTATGCTGGACTAAGGATAGATTTTGAGAGCTTTTTTTTTTGTGATTTTGTGATTACGACTAAAAAAAAGTATTAATTCAAATTACTATTAAGCAGGTTTTTCTAACGCTAAATTCATTAAAAAATCTCTTACTTAGGAGTCTGTTTGAAACAATTTTCTTTCACTTTGTTTTTCCTTCATTAATCATAATTTCGTTTGTTTAGTGCCTTGATATTGATTCTTATAAATTTTTATGATGAAAATGTGCTTCACCAGTTAATATGGGTTAGAGCGAACCATCTTATATACGACTGCTGTTTTGATTATGCTCAGTTTCCTTCCGAGTTCACCGCTGGAGTGTGGCCGGTGAAGCCTATTGGATGCTCCCTCCAAAGATTAATGATCTCGAACTCAGAGCTCTACTTCTTTCCTTGAATTTTATTAAATTTCAAAACTTTAAGGTTGTTACCTATTATGCTTTTACTTTACTCTAGATATATCTAATCAAACAAGGGAAACATTTCTCTTGCGTTTACTTTGCAGACAACCAAACAGACTTAATGTATTTGGAATGCACTACATTTACTTTACACTGCATTTACTTTACATTGCGTTTACTTTGCAGGCAATCAAACCGCACCTTAGTCGAATGAAGCCTAAATCTAGCTGGTCAAAGAATCAGATTACGGAAGTTCCTCTTAGTTTCAACCTTCAAAATCAAGCGCCTTTCACTCTCTTTTCTCCCATTTCTAAGTTTAATCCATCATATCAACAGATGATTTTGTTGATGGAAGTGAATAACAACTAGTAGTCACAATCAGATAACCAATTTGTAGGTAATACTGACAATTAAATAGATGAAACCAAACAATACAGGTTCAAACTATGTTTACCACCTCCATTGGAATATTCAGGCAAATACATATTTAAGTTTCAATCTAATTGACTATAATTGTATTTGTATTAAGGAAGATGTTGGCTTGGATGATCAAATATCTTAAAAGACACTAAGAGCACATTCGCATCTACTCAAAGGTAATTGGGCTAACATGTTAAAAAGCTCCAAATTTTCTTAATGGCATGAAAAACTACACCATTTAAGTGGTAATTACAACTCGATCTAAATATTAAAAAGAAGAAAAATCATTGTAAGAATAAAAACATGGCTAATAACCTAACACATCTATTTAAATATGAAGACAAAAAGTTTGTTCATAGTGTATGTATATATATATAATCGAAGTTGGCAACGAAATAAAATATGCTTTATTTAGTAAGTTGTCCAAGAAACAAGCAATATCACCAGGAATATCTTTCTGTACAAGTGCTTAAGTGAGTTTAAATATCGTCCAGGTATTGACTGCATGAAACAACAAAATTTTGGTTCAAAGTTGATGTGTTTCTTTCACTATGCAGGTCATCCACGTCACAAATGTGCTACAAAATAGGGGGTAAGTTGGTTTGCAAGAAAAAAACTTGCAGGGTAAAAAAACCCCTACAAAATAAATATGAAATGGTTGCATTTATTTTGCGAGAACTTTGAGAGAGAACAAACTAACAAAAGGGTTGATTGGAATGTAGCAAGTTCCTAACAAATCAAATAGGAAAAGTGAGTTAATATGCATTCCATTTGCTTTACAAAATTTTGCAGCAAAAACAAAAGAACCTAATGCGACTGTAGTTTATTCTGTAGCAAATTACTTCACACCAGAATTTGTTTACAGCCAACCAAAACTTAAAATGTTGAAGAAATTTAAAAAAAAATCAAGATATCATCATCATCCCAATTATAATGGTAAGATATATAAAAATTAAATGGTGATATAGAACATCTTAGGGAATGAAGCTTCTAAAGTAGAAATAAGATGATATGAAGAAAAATCGCAGCAAACACAAAATTCACAGATAAAAAACTCTCAAATTTTAAGACTTAAATATTACTTTCAATGAAAAATGAAAAATGTGAAAAGAATGCATTCAAATAATAAATCAATGCCTTTAGCCAAAAACGACATTGTGAAACTTAGAACAAAGAAAACTACAGACAGAGTTCAAATTTTAGCATTCGTTGAAGCTTAAACTATTTCAGACTAGAATAAAATCATTTACACAATCAATCGAATAAAAAAATTAAGACCACTAAATAAAAAGAAATAAACAAAGCTGTAAAACCAAGTCAGATGTTTGCATAAAGCGATAATCTCTCCTCAAAATTCCCTCACTTGATGAAGGAGTTGACTGTCGATAGTAGAAAAATTAACATTTCGAACTAGAATTGTATCAAGAAATAAATTGATTTTCTTTTATAGCAGCCAAATAGGTAGATATCATCATAGACCAAGAACAGGGGTGGAACCAACCATAATTTTCAGTTTGGGGGGGGGGGGGGCAAACTTATAAGTAATTATTGGCATATATGTCAGGGGTCCAAGGGGCAGCGCCCTCTAGCGGGTATATTTAATTATATTGGGGAAAATTTCCTAAAGACCATAGTATTTTAATATTTTTAAGAGGGGGGGGGGGGGAATTGCCTAAAAACCCTTATAATAAAGACTAAAAAATAGATTGAAGGTGAACAAATTACCTAAATAATAGTATAATGAACAAAAAAAAAATTCAGGGGGGCAATTGCCCCCCCTAGCCTCCAAAGGGTTCCGCCCCTGACCCAGAAGCAGAGGATTTGGAATGAGGCTAGCATATGAAGTTAAAAACAAGGGAGTACCTAATTAGCTAGCAGTTAAAACAAAAGAGTCAAAGAATTGAGATAGAATTGAAAGGATGCTAATAATAAGGAGCCCATATTATTTAAGTTGGCTATATGAATCTTCATTTTTTTTAATTCCTGTTTTGTTTCATAAAATATTAAATATATTCTTAATAAATCATTTTGAACAACTTCCATTCAGGTCACTTAAGTCTACCTATTTTTCTTCCTAATACTTTGACAATATTATATCTACCCATTTAATGAGTGCATTTTCTATCATTGTTGTACATGTCCAAACAATACAAATATATTTTCATATATATATATATATATATATATATATATATATATATATATATATATATATATATATCAATAGATGTATCATCCACAACCTCTTCAATATAATGATTCTTTATTGCATCCTTCCTAGTTTTGTATACATCTAATGCTTTCATGTCTATCATGCTTAGCTTAGGTGTTAATATTTGTTTGCATCATAACAATAAGTTTCATATAATATAGTCAGCCTAATTATAATACTATTCAGATACTTTACTATTTTGATCGCAGAACCTTAGCTTATAATTTATATACTTATTCGATACTTAAAACTTATGACACATAATTATGATTTTATCTTCTAATAAAACTATAAAATAATTATTCATATCACACACTGATAAAATATATTTAATCTTTATTCTACATTTCTACTAATCATAGGCTAATTCACGAAGAATGTATGATGCTAAGTAAACCACTCATTTAACAATAGGCCGACCTAAACAAAACTGACTGTATCACAAGAAGCATGACGCATCTCAAAATCCCCATGCACTAACAACGAATTGAAAATTCCAATGACATGTCAACAAAAGGCACCAATGCTAAAACCAATTATCACCACATGAACAAGCCTCCGTCCAATATCTTCTACACCCCATCATAACCCTAAAACCAATCGAACAATCAGCGAATGTCTTGTTTATCTTACCATCGGCGAAGAACGATAAAGAGGGCCACCCACGGCGGGATCCTTGAGAAAGCACCTCCTCCTTCGTCAGCGACTTCTCCAGCCTACCAACGCTCCCCAGACCAAAACCTTGAAACCGAGATCTCGGCGGGATCCAGTACGAAGAACCCGGAGCGAAGGGTAGCCATCCTGGGGCCGATTTATGGATGATAAGTGTCTCGATGGCGTTTTTCCACCCCTCGCGTTGTGAGGATCTCTACATCTACGTTCGCGGCGTCGGCGGCCTGGCTTAGGTCGATCTCTATGAGGTGGCCGGCCTTTGGATGGTCGGAGTGGAGGCGGACACCGACGAGGCGAGAGGAAGGTGTGAGAGCGCCAAGCCGCGGAGGAGGTGGCCGGAAGCCGATAGATCACGGTCTACGGATTGGGATTTATGAATTAGGGCTTGAGATAAGCGCCGCGCCATATTGGTATGAAGAGTGAGAGAGAACTGAGAAAAAGGAAAATTAAAAAGGCGAAGTCGAACCGCCGACAAAAGAGAATGGATAATGATTTGGCATTAAGAAGGGTACAGTATGTAAAAACTATGCTTTATTATAATAAGATTTTTAATTTTTAAATTTATTTTAATATAAATATAATATAAAATATTTAAATATTATATATACTTTAATAAATTTAAAATTTAAAATATGTTTAATCATTTTTTATAATAAATTAATTTCCATTAATTATAACAAGATAATTTTATTATAAATTAGTTTTTCTATTCCATAAGATATATTTTCACTACAATTATTATTATTATTTAAAAAATAATTAGAATTATTAGGAGAAAAATAATTTTTTAAAATAGTTGTTATAAGTATTCATATTTTTTATTTTAAAAATTTAAATAATAATTTTCTTATAACCCTCTCCCTAATATATTTAATCATTAAAAATATTGATCATCATAAAACATTTTAAAAATTAATAAAAAATAATAGCAAAATAATAACAAAACAGTGATTTCTTTTTCCGAAACATTTGAATCATTAAGACAAACTCATATATGCATCACATACTTAAGCATCGAATGCAAGATATCTAGATTAGTAACGAAAATCGAGGCTTTTAAAACCGGACCGGTCAATGAACCAGAAGAAAGAGGGGTTAGAGGTTTGATGGTTCGACCGGGGTCGAACCGGGGTCGAACCGGATGACGTAATAAATATTTATTATATTTAAATATTATAATAATGACACAATTATTTATAAATATATAACAAAAATTGAAAAAAATTATAATACTTTTACTTATATAATAGTGAAATGTTAGCCAAATAAATTCAAATATTTAAATCTAAATGAAAATCATATAGGATCAATTAGAGTTTTAAAAATAAATACAATTAAATCTACTAATTTAGTAATTTTTTTACTAATTTAATATTTTTAACTTTAACAGTATACATTAGACGTATCTCTAACTTATATTTTTAGTAATATAACTAATTAATTAGAATTATTAACTTAGAAAAAAAAAAGACTAAGCCTGAAAAAAAAAATAAATGCCATGTCCCGCCGCCTATGTAAAGCCTTCTCGCCTAAGAAAAAAAAAAGCTTTTTGTCCCACACCGTGAAAGACCAAAATATTTTGCTTTATATAATAAGACCTTTGGAAAAGGTTAGAAACTGTGTTGTTTGCTCTGGCCGGCTTGCTCTGGCCGGCAGTTGTGCCTATAAGGCTAGTAATAACTATTTTATTAAATAATAATAAAACTATTTTGATTTAATAGATAATTAATCACTCATAAGTCATAAATATACTTAATTAATAATTATTAATAAAGTCAGGGGGGGCACGTGCCCCCATGCTGCATGGCCCTACCTCCGGCGAAGATACTGCACAGTCGTCGTCGACGCGAAAACGGTTATGAGAAATCGGAGCCGGTTGAACCGGCGGTTCGAACGGTCCGAGACCGGTTCGACGCAGAAACGGTTCTCAGGCGAACCTTAACCGGCCGGGCAGCCGGTTCGCAGTTGAACCGGCCGGTCCGGTTTTAAAAGCTTTGACGAAAACTCACATCAACAGGAGAAATTATTCTGTGCGGAGTCCAAATGAGAAGAAACATTCGGACATGTTAGTGGTGTATTAAATTTTTGTACACTGTGTACATTCACAGTCCTGATGACTCTTTCCATTCGGACTCTGCACAGAATAATCTCTTCATCAACTGACCAGCGTGAGTTGCATTATAACAATGATTTAGAAAGCAATATAAAAAAGTTGCATCAAACAAGACTCTCAGACCCCAATAGGTTGTAAAGAGACCTAGTAACATGCAAGTAAAAACCAAGGCTATGAAAGAGAAAATACATGAATATATACAAAAATACTATATTAGTTGACGAAAAAAATACATCTAGTACACAACTGATCTTATTACAAAAATCAAAATGAATATGAAAGCAGAGAAATATTGTTTTAATGGCATATCCAATTCAGATTTCAAAATATAAATTTAAATAACCAATCAGCTATAAAATCCTACCGATGAGTTGGGAGCAGAAAAGTGCATGATCGCCCGTCACCTGATTGCTTGTATGAAAGTAATGAAGCTATGACTTCGTTTGGAATGGCTTTCTTACTGCTTTTTAAAGCAGTTTTTTAATACAAAAATTAAATTTTTGATGCTAGAAAGCTGCTTTAAGAAACTGTCCCAAAAGAAGCCTATGGATGGTTTTCTTACTACTTCATAAAGCAGCTTTCTAGTACAAAAATTTAAATTTTTGTGCTAGAAAACGATATTATGAAGTAGAAAGAAAATTGTCCCAAACGAAGCCTATATCTTTGTACGTATTGCTGTGAAATCTGAAAAGTATCCTCCACTGTCAAACAGCAAGCTTCATAGCAGTGTCAAAATTATCTAAATCTCTTGTGTGCCCTTCTACAACTTTGGTTGGGGCCCTAGCTTTCAACAACATTTCTTGGTATTCATTTTCTGGTTTAGACAAAGCAACAATTGCCCCACCAGCTCCAATAGAGGCCTCCCCATTGTGTATAACAATGGTCCTGATTACTATATTCAGATCAAATGTTTGGTTATATGAAATGAATCCTATAGAACCTGAATAGATGCTTCTGGATGAACTTTCAATAGAATCGAGAATTTCCATTGATCTTAACTTTGGAGCTCCAGTCATCGAACCTCCAGGAAATGCAGCTTTAATGCATTCAATAGGGCTTGTGTTTGAATTCTTCTTCCCTTGAACTGTACTAACCAATGTGTGGACGGTTGCATAAGACTCAACTTGCATTAACCGAGGCACACAGACGCTACCTGGTTCGCAAACCCGGCCGAGATCATTCCTCAAAAGATCAACTATCATAAGATTTTCTGCTTGGTCCTTTTCACTAAAAACAGAAATGAAAAAAAAAAGTTTGAGTAACAGGTGAGGTACAAGAAATTGTCTAAAAAAGGTGGTAGCAATTTTTTAAGGTGATGGAAGGCATTTGTTATTTAATGCTTTAGTTTGTGAATGAGAAACTATTATAGCACTGTAAGATTAAAAAGTTCAAACAGAAAATGGAAGAGAAACAGCTCTGAAAACAGGAATTGGGGGCTTAGAAATGATATGAAATTATATTTTTTTACGATGCAGCCATGGGCGGAACCATATAAGGCTTAGGGGGGCAATTGCCCACCCCCCCAAAAAAAAATTTTTTTTTTATAAGAGTTAAAAAAAAAAAAAATTATATAGGAGAGTAAAAAAAAAATTTTGCCCCTTCTAAAAATTACTTTTGCCCACCCCCCGCCCCCTAAAAAACTTTTTTGTCCTAACTTGACCTAAAATATCTATATATTTCTATACATTTAGTTATAATATTCTCTTTCATGATTTTCATGATAGTTTAATTACACCTTTTTTTCTTTATTTTTCTTGTTTAATTTTTTTTAAAAAAACTTTTCGTAATATATAGATATATAATATTATTTTTTTTAATATTTAATTATTTTTATGCAGTATTTGCCCCCCTCAAAATTAAAGCTAGTTCCGCCCCTGGATGCAGCATTGAATAAGAACCGCATTTCCTCAAGATATAACACAGCTTGAATATCTAATCTGCAGGACAAAGCTAGCTAGTTTTAAAGATGAAAATATATTAATCTGAAAACAAGTTCATCAATCTTTTATGCTGCCGGCCTAGGAGGGGTTGGCTAGACCGGTTCAGTGCTATAGCCGTCGGCCCAAGCATGGGGCGGAACCAAGGAGGGGGGCGGAAGCCCTAGTGGGGCCCTCTACTTAATTAAATTGTGTTTAGGAGGGAAATTTTGAATTAGGGTCTGTTTAGGGATTTTGTAAGCTTCCTTTGGCTTTAATTAGTCCTTTGGAGGCTAGGGTTGAGGGCATCTTGAGATTTGCTGAATTTTGAGATCTAGGGTTTGTTTTGTGTGGGCTCTAGGCTTTGCTAGAGATTTAGAGAGTTGTTTCTTCCTCTCAAATTGAAGAAACTTGTATCTTGCTTTGTTTTTCTTATTCGTGGATTGAATTAAAGTATTTCTTTTGTGTTTCCTCTCCAATCTACTAAATTTCCTGCATGATCTTTGCTGATTTCTCTCTGAAATCAGCCTTTTTTTCTCGCTGTTTTTGTCAATCCTTGCTAGGTTTGCTTGCGAACTCAAATATTACCCTTAGGGCTATTTGCGAACTCAAGTACTTCCTATCACAATCCCCCTATCCTAAGAACTTATCATGAGATGACACTATTATACCGGAAAGAAGATTTCAGTTAATAAAAGTCGAAAAATAAATTTCTACCCATAAGAATCAGCTCTTTTTTATTCCAAGAAAAATCTGACGTGCTAGCAGGTCAGCAGGCAGGGGAGAACTGGAAGAGGGATAGGTGCAATTCAGCATCACAAAGAACCTAACAGTGCAGATTGGTAAAGGAAAACTATTCATTAGTATGCTCACCTGTACTCCAGTTGTAACCTAAGACATTCATCTTCCTCTGATGTACTCCCACGAGCAATAGTTCCCTTGATAGGCTTTGCTTCAAGTATTCCAGATTCATGCAGCCTCAGAAACCTCTCAGGAGAGGAGCAACAAATGCATAAATTTTCCCTTGAAAAATTAAGCCAAGCAGCATATGGGGCAGGATTTGCCTCTCTCAAATCAAGATAAATATTCAGAGCATTTATGGTGGCAACTCTCATTCTCATCTGAGTTGTGAGGCATAACTCATAACTATCTCCTTCTCTAATAAATCCCAAACACTTCTCAACATCTTTGATATACTGATGCTTTGATTTATCAACAACAAAGGTTCCTCTGCATTGGGCAGATCCTCCTTGCGTTTTCTGCATTTTCAACTTTCTAGAAGCTATGCCTTTCAAGCTAAGAAGCTTCTTTTCAGTTTCACTAAACCACGAGTTCTCTTTGCAACTTTGTCGTACAAAGTTAGAACCAGAATGAAATTTGTCATGTATTTGCAGGATATAAACATCCCCATTGCTATGATCAACAGCTAAAATATTATCCGCAAAGAAGAAACAGGCATCAGGAGCACTCGACTTGAATCTGTTAGATGATGCCCCACATTCAATTTTGAGATCATACCTGCTTGATTTAAGTTAGATTAGTAGCTTCGTGCAAAGTTTTATAACAAGGAGCATAATATAAAACTGAAATTAAAGTCTTTCAACAATAGTATATGTAAAAAAAAGGACCAAAACCGCCATACTACTAGAAATTATCAAACTATACGGTCCAACAGCTAACATGAGTGGCAAATTTGGATATTTAAGTTTTTTCCACAGAAATGCCGCCTACCAAATTAAATCTACACATGCTAAAGGCAAATCTGACCATAACAACGCAAAAAGGAATAAACGAGATATTCTTTCATGGCACTTAAAACAAGAGATCAAGACAGCATGCAACACAGAATTTAAAAACATACCCAATGTAACCAATAAACCCACCGCAAAAGTCAAACGGCAAGCCTTCGAAGTCCTCTTTATCATAATGAAATGTCCGAAGTTCCTGGGCGAGGAAAAAAAAGGAGAAAAATCAACATCAAAGCATTCTTTTTAGGAGAGCATTATTTGCAGAGGGTAAGCTAATGTTTAGAGAGTTTCATCGAAGGAAAAAAAAACAGAACTTAGTGGCTGGAAATACAGAAATTTGACGACAGTCTAAAATTATAATAAATTGTTTATATTTTAAGAAAGGCAAATCATCATACGCTACAAACTCTGGCAATCAAGAATCAATAATAATATCATAAACTGATCCTTTTACAAAAATCAAGTCAATGTTCTGGATCTAAATATAAATCAGATGTCAAATATTAAACTTCACCTTATCAAGAAAATCAAATAGACCATCTTCAAGAAACTTTGTTTTCACAGAACCATGGACATCTTGAATTGATAAATATCCTCCAGATTTGCTTGTCATTTCACTAAAATATAAAAAACAAGAATTGATGTAAAAATTCTCAAAGCATTTATTATGAAAGATGGGCTGCTTTAAGACATATTTGGATGAACCCATTATATTTTCTATACGAACCTTCGCTGTGATATTTTATATGTTATTTGCTTCCACAATGAACCGCCTTTACCACCCATAAATGAAAAACGTGACCGGCCCTGAAATAGAAGTCATGCCAACTTAAAAGTAAGCAAGAAATTTTCAATAAGAAAGCAGATGGTTTTGAATAACTCCTAAGCTACATATGGACAATATGGGCAATATAGCGGCACGTGCAAAAGATAACTTTTTACATTCACCAGAAATTGCATAAAGAGTTATTATTCTCTTCATTATAAATCAAGAAAATGTTGAACTATATTTCAGAAGTTTTCAAACTACATGAAGAATTAAGAAAGTTCAATCCTCCTGTTAAGCTGAGTGACGCTAAATAGAACAAATACCAAAATCATCTCTTAAACAGATCAAATAAACTTATTGGCATCTTAAGCAGTTTAGCATATGACGGTTTTTTTTTAACAGTGACTTCAACTTTCATGTTGATGGTCTTGGAGTGGGACGATCAAAAGTATAGATTTGGGGAGGAGGCTAAAGAATACAACTAATTTCTAAATGGGTGAGTTGCGGAGGAAACGAGAGGTTGCAAACTCAAGTTCCTTCCCCAGGAATATTTTTCCACGGGCTAGATTACATCAGCAGAGATGGCAGAAATGCGAATCTGAGTAACAATGCCTTGGTCACAAAAGAGAGAGAGATAGAGAGAGAGAGAGAGAGAGAGTCTTCATTTAGTTTTTTATTTTAACCAGATCTTCTTTCTATCTTTTCACATGATATTTATAGGCACCTCCATTGAAGAGTCTTAATTTTGTTTTTTATTTGAACCCTTGTTTTTCTTTAAACGTTGCTTGTGTGAATCCTTTGAATGTACCATTGTCTCATATGTCACCTTCAGGACCGTATATTGCTGATGCTGAGTATCCTTGCCACTACTAGTAGTGTCCGTTACACATGTATAGGGTGTCATTTTTAGTACTAGAGAAGTCTTGAATTTTCTTGAGGGAGTGCCATGTATCCTCTAGCAACCACTTTCTAACTTTTAGTGTTTAAATTCCCAATGTTCATTGAGTTGGGAGGAGCATTTTAAGCTACAAATGATGGTTAGTTGGGCCACGAGGCTGCTCATTAATTACTTCAAGCTTAAGCTAATTGTAATGGCCATATGGTTCTATTATATTATTTTGTTTCGTTCCTAACAATTGGAAAAATGTGAAACTAAGCTTTATAATTGAAATTTTTTAGGCTTGGGATTTCGGCCTAGTGTGGGCTCCGAAAATTCAGCCCCGACCTCCACTCGCTTGATTTCTTTTTTTTTTTTGGCGAGGGAGTTTTAACTGAATAAGTTCCGAGGTAAATTTTGGAAGGCATATGGGTTTGTGATAAGACACTACCCAGAGATTTCGCCCTCATTTTGTGAGGACTTTATGATCTGAGTTCTGGTTTCCTATAGGCGCAAGCCCCTATAGTTAATTACCCCTCCCGATCACGAGAGAGAACTTTCGATTAAGGCTAGTCGTCAATCAGATACGTATATAATACATGTTATCTGACATATAGTAGCAGCATTGGGTATGAAAATTGGAAATTGGGTTTGGATTTTGAAAAGTTTAAAGATTTGGAATTTGAAGGTTTGATATTTAAAATAAAAATTTTCACCATCTAGCACTTAAAGCAGATGACGGGGGAATGGATAATAGACCCGATCAAGATCCCATGGTTCCGTCGTCCCGGGCCATCGTGGTCCCTGGTTTACTTAGTCAGAGGAGGTAGTCGACCAAACCTGACAGAAGGATCCTTGTCGGCAGCCATGGGTTGCTTCGTCCAAGGGGACCTGGTAGACCGGGGTTGGATGCTTGTCTAAGGGGACAAATTTGAATCCACCTTAGCTAACAGAGGGCTTTGTGCCCTATCGATCATATCCTATTGATTCATATCTCAAGGATTTAACACCATTAAGGAGCGTATTGGCTCTGGCCATAACTGGTATTTCATGGTGCCATTTGGCGGCAAAACCACTCGGTTCAGAGGGCCCCAGGTCATAACCGTTTATCCTGCGGTGCCATTTGGCGGCAAAACCGCCGGTTAGAGGAACGTACCACGTCCTTACTGGCAGAAGACTTTTTGAGAATGGATCCTAGTAATATTTTCGACTAGGCATTTGGCTCTATGTGAGCTGAAGTAAATTTTAATTTGTCCACCCCAGCAAACTGTTGCGGAGGGTGGATGGAATTTGCTTTAAGTGTGGATGGTTGGATTTCATATTTTAAATATTTTGGAATTTTGGATTTTTGGATTTTTGGAGAGTTTTGGATTTTTGTGGGAATTTGGTGGAATTTTGAGTATTTGGAATGGCATTTGAAAAATATTTGTGAACCCCTCCGGTTGATATCTTCGTTCAACACGGCCATCAACGGGGTGTTTGAGGTCATTTCTATTTGTAGCTTGAACCTTGTCAACTCAGTCGAGCTATTGACTGAGGATAGGGTTTCGTAAGCTTCGTGCCTTTATTAGTGAATTCATATTGTTGTAGGCCTTGAAGGCTTAATATGAATGTTTTAAAGCAAATATACCGGTCGCCCCAACTTTATATTTGCTTAATGGTTCGAACCTTGTCGACTTCTATTGACCCGTATAGAAGGATCGGTTTCGAACTTGAATTCACTTATTGACCCGCGCATTGTTGCTTGTGAGTGAACCGACATTTCACTTCTATTTGAGATTTTAATGAATGACCTTCATTCATTCATTGGCCTCTTTATTTGCATGGGATACATGTCTTCTACGACGACCTCCTGGAAGTATTTTGTAGAAGATCCATTGTTTCTGCATCGAATCCACCCTTTCACCAATCTCGGTGGTTGGACGATTGCATCTGCTGTAGGGGCAGATCTTTGGTTGTTAGATATGAGTAGAAGTCGTACACCTTACAACTGTTCGTTTTTATAGTGCATTGACTTGGTGGGGATTGTTGTATCTACTAGGAGCTCCTGGAACTGTTCGTAGGAGACCCATCGTTGCCTACATCATGCCCACCTGTCACCAATCTCAGGTGGTTTGATGATTGCATTTGCTTGTAGGGGTGCAGATCTTTCTTTATTGGTCTCCGTATTGCCATCTCAATCAACAGGCATTGTAGAGACTGTTGTAGGAATTCATACATCTTTCATGTGCATCGGGACTTCATCTCCCACTTGCAATTTGTTGTTAGCTTGGACGACCGTGCATTTGGACTTTGATTTGTTCATTTATCCAAAGCACCGTCCTACGCATTCCATCGGACCCGAGTTCAAGGTTCAATACGCATTCCATCGGACCCGAGTTCAAGGTTCAATTCATGTTTGAGTCTTGTATGTTTGTTCAAGTTGGAGTTCACTTGAGTCCGAATTAGCTATGCAAGTTTATTAGTCCCTTGTTTTTCAATCCGGTTCGAGTTCAAAGTACATGTTCAAGCGCTCGTTTAGGATCTTCTGAAGTCTTTGCAAGTCCAATTATAAGTTCAAATTGCTTTGGATTTGGGTTCCAATTTTGATTTTATTTTATTTGAATTTGGCCTTTAGAAATCATTTTTGAGTTTAGGTTCCCAAGTCCACTGTTCAAGTTCATCTGAGTTCTAGTCCCAGTGCATGTCCTTTTTTGAGTTCAAACAGGTACGAGTGCAGCAACATTTCACCCGAAATTTCGGCAACCTCCCGACGTCTCCCCCATTTAGGGGAAAACTACGAGAAAACTGGGTCTTTCCCACCACGCGCAATAAAGGCGTGCATGGTAGGTGTCTTCTGACGAGAACACCGCGGCCGTGATTTTTTGTTCCTCCCACCACGCGCAATAAAGGCGTGTATGGGGTCTTTGACGATACCTGTTTAAATGACACAATTTGCTTTCTCCCCACTCGGGGTACTTATAAGTGACCCCGCTTCGCCGTAGGTGCCGCACCGGGGTCCCTTCCCACCACGCGCAATAAAGGCGTGTATAGGCGGTTTTTCGGTGCGCCACGGATGTCGAAGTAGAGTTTAGGTGATTCCCGCCTCGTCGTAGGCGTCGGACAGGGGTCCCATCCCACCACGCGCAATAAAGGCGTGTATAGGCGGTTTTCCGGTCCGCCGCACACAACGGAAGCGAGAATCTGAGTTTAGAAAGTTCGTACCTTCGCGGGGTTGGCGGTGTCGGCCCGAGGGAGAGGTATCATTTTTTTAATTAACTAAAATTATTAATTATAATAATAATTAGCTAATATAATTAATTTTCATTAATTATAACTAATCAATATTAATTAACTATAATTAATTAATAATAGTTAATTGTAATTAAAAAAAGAGTATTAATTATAATGAATTAAAATTAACTTTAATTAAAATTAGTTGTAATTAATTATAATCATTATAATAAATTAAAATGATTATAATTAATTTAACTAAAATTAATTAAGGTTAACTTTAATTAATCTTAAATAAGACATTAATCCCTCTCTTTCTCTGGCTTGGCTGAGTTATGGGATTTGGTCGAACAAGCGCGTGACAAGGGAGAAAGTTACCTTCACAGCTGACGAGCTCCTATTCTTGCATCCCGATCAAAATGTCGTGACTGCCGATCGGGCAAGGAAGGGGCGGCGTTGGAGGGGCAAGGTATGGGAACTCCTCTCCCTCTCTCTCTCTCGGCTTGCGTAAGACGTCGGCACAGGCACGGGTTCGACCGACCAAGGAGCTGGCGTCGACTGGACCGAAGCCAGAGGAAGCGTCGGACTGGAGTCGAGGGAGGTGGTTGCGGCTTAGAGCTTTGGTTCGCGATCACAGTGGATCGGACAGAGGCGGAGGGAGGAGACGGGATCTGGAGGAGTGGAGCCGAGTGTGGAAGGAGATGAGAGGGGATCGGAGGAGGGAGATCGTGAAGGGAGCAAAGAAGAGAAGTATCAGGACTGGTCGTGGAGTCGGAGAGCCTTCGGTCACGTTTTATAGAGGCGAGTGGGGTAACGATCGAGGCGACGATGCAGGATTTGCACCGGGTTTACGGAGAAATGACGCGAACGGCGCCGAATCGACGCGATCTCGGCATGATTTTGAGGATTCGATGGATTCAAGGCATGTATGCTGGATTTTTGGATTCTTCTCTCTTTTGCTCTTTTGGGTTTGATCCGGAGGTCAACACCTAGTCATTAAAAATTTAAGGATTATTAATTCCATGCGAGATGTTGAATCAATGTGTTTCAGCTGCCCAAAGGAAATACTTATTTCTGACTTGAGCTTTGCGAGTTTTCAATTTAGCTCACAATCATTGTGAAACTCATAAGCGCTTTCTTTAATGGTGTCATAGAGTTGACTCAAGTCCTAACCATACTGAGCAATGTGATATTGAGCCGATCGTGCTCTCCAAGCTGTGCAGATTCTCGACCCATCTCATTGTATTTTGATTGAATTGTGTGGCTTGCTCCTAAGAAATAAGCTCTTCTAGTTAAAAGCTAGGTTTGATTCTGAAGAAGTTTGCTTGTGTACAGAGTTTCCTTGCTTTTGGCTTATTATTTTTCAGAGGTTATATTCCAAATGGAGCTTCTGGAGCCCAAAAACTATGCTCAATCATTATGAGGCAGCATTAAACCTTTAATGCCTAAATGCTATTCTAAAGGCTTTTTTCCAACTAATGCTTTTGAGAACCTGAGTATGCTCAGAAGTTATGAGGTAACATGGAGCTTTTGAGACCCGGAGACCATGCTCAACCTCCTAAGGATGGATCAAAGAATTTATTCCGGCCTGGGCTTTTGAGGCTTGTAGACTATGCTTATTCATTATGAAGTTACAACAAACTTTCCAAGCCATGAGGCTACACTATATGATGTGATACGTTCAAGAATTGCACATGAAACCTTTTAAGATTCACAAAGTTCGCTCAAGTAAGATTAGGCCTTTCGTAATTTGAGATTCAAGCATTATCCATTGAAGAAATATTATGATAAACAATTTCAAGCTAGTGTTTAGGCACAATTAATAATGAATCTCAAAAGTTCACAACAAAACAAATGCGGAAAATTAATAAAATCCCACGACTAATGTTTAGAAATTTCACAATGAGTACCTTGATCACTCACACTCAATTCGGGTTAACGGGAGAAGGTCTTTAGCAAACTCAACGATGCCACGAAGATGGTGGCCACACCAATGGCCTTTAGCCACGGAGAAGTTGGTGGTGACGAGGAAGGCGTGAACGCTTGGCCTTTGAGACTCCAAGATTGCTTTAAAAATTGTCGGTCGTAGATGCTTGCAAGGATCGGGACGACTCTCTCCAAGTACTCGTCCACAGTAGCTTCGTCTTCAAATCCTACGTCGAAGCACGGCGATCGCAAGATGTTAATGCTTCCGTCGGCGTTGAAGACTAATCCCCACTCAAACTCGGGATCCGCCATTCAACATTGAAGAAGGGAGGAAGACGACAAGAGAGGGGAATTGGGCCGTGAGCTATGGAGAGAAGTGGAGAGAAAATCTGAAGTTGAAATTCAGATTTTTGATGGGGAAGGAGAAGTTATTTGCTCTTAAAATTTCCTTTAATCACGTTGGAGAGAGGGGCGGCTAATGGGGGAAAATTAAGAGGGTAATTAGTGGGTGCTTAGGTGGCAAGTAGAGAGAGAAATATTAAGAGGGGTGGCCGGCCATTCAAGGAGAAAAAGAAAAGGAATTGTAATTAATTGGTGGGGCCAAGGCGTTTAAATCAAATCTGATTTAAATTTCAGATTAATTTAATTAGGCAATGTTTCCAAATGAGGGGTGAAAGAAAGGGAATTGAATTTTGAATTCAAAATAGATTGGCCCTCAATTAAATCCCTTTCCTATTTGTGGTGAAGTAAATTAGGAAAGAACTAATTGAGGAATTTCAGTTTTGAAATTCAAAAATTCCAACAGGAGGCCGGCGGGATTTCTCACAGGGGAAAGGGGCTGGTTCCTGGACGGTGGGCTGGCTTGAGCTGGCGGCTAGCCCAGCCGGCGGCAAGGCCTGGGCAGGGTGACTCGGCGGCCTGAGAAGGGGGCGGCTGGTTTTGCTGTGGGAGAAGGGGAGGCCGGCTGAAGGTAACTGGAAGGGGTTGGGTTTGAGGGATGGTGATGGGGAAGGAAGAAATCAGTAAAAGCAAATAAAACCAAGAGCTCGCCGGAGCGGCTGTTGGGTACTTCAGGTGGAGCCTCTCCTAGGTCTCCTCTCTTTCTCTCAAGCTCTCGAGCAAGAAGACAAAAGAAAAACTTCAGAAATTTTATTGATCAAACATTAAAAAAAAAAAATACAACATAACATGACCTATATATAGGTCCCAACACAAAAGAAAATACAATGACTCTTTTGCCCTCGGGGCTACACTCATGACTCAGCTTATACTAAGGGTACAATAGGAAAAGAAATGCATGAAAGAAATACATAAATAACTAGAAATATAAACTCTGAATCGTGGCCGTCGATCTGCGCTGTCTACGGCGATACACATGTCTGAACCTCTGGTCGATGTCCACATCATTCTCCCCGGGTGGGAGAAAGCTCGACCCCGTCGAGTAGAAATCTCTGGAGCTCTCGTACATCTCTAGGAGATCTGGATCCAACCTCTGCAGCTCCTCTCGATCTATCCACGTATCCTCTGTCGCCGGCTTCCCTCTCCAGTGTACCAAGTACCTTTGGCGACCACCTTCCTTCGTGGAAATGATTTCATCGTCAAGTATAGCTTCGACTTTCTCCGCAGTGGGTAAATAGGGTAATTTGGGGAGTGGAGGTAGGCTGGGGATCTCACTGGGTGGGTTCTCACAAGGCTTATCATGAAGTGGATTATCAGGGTTAAACTCGGGTCCTTCGAAAGCTACTAAATCTTCAACATTAAACGTAGGATTCATATTAAAGCCTTCAGGAAGGTCTAACACATAAGCATTATTGTTTACCTTCGAGATTATCTTAAAGGGGCCCGCACTTCTAGCATGTAACTTTTTAACGGCTCCTTGGGGGAACCGCTCCGGACGAATCCGTACCATAACTAAATCTCCAACTTTAAATTCTTTAAATCTCTTCTTACGATCAGCATTATTCTTATAATGAGTATTACTTTGTTGAATTCTTTTATTTATTTCTTTGTGCAAGTCTTGAAGATGAGATGCAAATGCAGATGCAGACTCAGACACTCTAACCTTAGGACTTAATGGAATCAAATCAATGGGTTGTCTAGGTAGGTAACCATACACTACTTCAGCAGGACTTAGACCTGTAGACCGGTTTACAGAGTTGTTGTATGCAAATTCAGCTATTGGAAGTTTAGAGTCCCAGTCCCTAAGATTCTCTCCTACCAAGGTCCTTAAAAGATTTCCTAGACTTCTATTTACGACTTCGGTTTGACCATCCGTTTTGGGGGTGAAAAGCAGTGGAGAATTGAAGTTTGGTTCCCATTTTATGCCATAGAGTCTTCCAAAAGTAACTAGTAAATTTCACATCTCTATCTGATACAATGGTTTTGGGTATGCCGTGCAGTCTCACGATTTCATCAAAATACAGCTTGGCTATTCTGGAGGCGTCAAAAGTTTTGGAGCACGGGGGAGAAAATGGGCCATTTTAGAAAACCTATCTACGACTACACATATCGAGTCATGCTTCCTAAGGGTCTTGGGCAATCCTAAGACAAAGTCCATGCTGACGTCCTGCCAAGGTTGGTTAGGTACGGGGAGGGGGTGTGTAAAGGCCGGTGTTTTGTTTCCGTTGTTTGGCCAGCTGACAGGTGTGACACCGCCTTACTAATCTGCTAACATCCTTCTTAAGACTTGGCCAGTAAAAACGATTTTCCACAGCTGCAATTGTTTTGGCCTGACCAAAGTGACCCGCTAAACCTCCAGCATGCAATTCCCACACAAGAAATTCTCGCAGTGAAGTTGTGGGAATGCAAAGTTTTTGAGCCCTAAACAAGTACCCATCTTCCAGTAAAAAATCTCCTATGATACGCTCGTCTCCAGTTGTTAGTTTGGCATAGGTTTCTCCAAAATCGGGGCAGTCCAAATAGTTTTCTTTAATTTGCTCAAAACCAATCACTTCAGTCCTCATTTCACGCGTAACCATCATCCTACGACTTAGTGCATCCGCAGCCTTGTTTTCAGAACCAGCTTTGTGCCTAATGGTGTAAGTGTATTCTTGAAGGAATTCAACCCATCGCCCGTGTCGGGCATTCAGTTTCTTCTGGGAATTGATATATCTTAAAGCTTCGTGGTCAGAGAAGATAACGAATTCTTGGGGAAGCAGGTAATGTCTCCAATACCTGAGGGATTGAATTATGGCGTAGAATTCCTTATCGTAGGTGGAGTATCGTTGCCTGATATCATTTAGTTTCTCGCTGAAGTAGGCAACCGGGTGTCCTTCTTGGGCTAATACCCCTCCTATTCCTATACCAGATGCGTCGCAGGTCACTTCAAAAACTTTCGAAAAGTCGGGTAGACGCATGACTGGTGCTTCAACCATTTTCCTTTTTATTTCCTCAAAAGCCGTGGTGGCAGATGTCGTCCAGACAAAATCTCCTTTCTTTAAACAATCAGTTATGGGACCCACGATGGTGCTAAAGTTTCGGATAAATCTCCTATAAAATGTGGCCAGTCCGTGAAAACTCCTGACATCTCTAATATTCTTTGGTATAGGCTACTCGTTGATTGCTCGCACCTTTTCGGGGTCGGCAGAAATGCCGTGGGAAGAAATTATAAACCCAAGAAAAGTTACTTGATTTGTGAGGAAAGTGCATTTCTTAGGGTTGGCATACATTTGTTCTTTCTTCAAAATCTCGCAGACTTGTTTTAGGTGATTCAAGTGTTGCTCCACCGAACGACTATAGATCAGAATGTCATCAAAGTAAACTACAACAAATTTTCCAAGTAACGGCTTAAGGATTTGAGTCATTACTCTCATGAAAGTGCTGGGCGCGTTACTCAATCCAAAAGGCATTACTGTCCATTCGTACAACCCATCTTTGGTTTTGAAAGCTGTTTTCCACTCATCCCCCGGACGGATCCTAATTTGGTGATAGCCACTCTTAAGATCGATCTTAGAGAAGAGTGTGGCTCCGGTCATCATGTCCAACATGTCATCTAACCGAGGGATTGGGAAACGGTACTTGACGGTAATTTTGTTGATTGCACGGCTATCAACGCACATTCTCCACGTCCCATCCTTCTTAGGGGTAAGAAGGGCAGGCACCGCACACGGACTAAGGCTCTCCTTAATGAACCCTCGCTGTAACAATTCATCCACTTGTCTTTTGAGCTCCTCGTGTTCAGTGGGGTTCATCCGGTAATGGGGTAGGTTTGGTAGGGACGCTCCGGGCACTAGGTCTATAGCATGTTGAATGTCCCTTAGAGGTGGCAGTTGGTTGGGTAAGTCGTCGGGAAAGACATCAGAAAAAGTTTCTAGCAGGGGTTTAACCTCTTCGGGAATCGGTTCTTCTTGGTCTACACTTATTTCTCGGCCGACTAGCGCGTAAAGAGGGGCTCCTGACTCCAGTTCTACACCTAGGTCCTTAGCAGTTATCAAGTTTACACCCGTGTTGGGTTTCAGGGAGTTGGGCTTAACTTCTTCTTTAGTAGACTTAGGTTGAGTGGGTAACAGTTTAATCTTCTTGCCCTCGTGTTCAAACACACAGGTGTTTGATCGTCCATAAATGTGTACATCGTTGTCGAACAGCCAAGGGCGGCCAAGGATGATCTGACCCACATCCATCGTCAAAACATCACACCAGATTTTCTCCTTGTATCCCACGAACTCAATAGGAACCAAACTCCTATCTTTAACTTCCAAGGTAGTCGAGTTTATCCAAGCAACTTTGTAGGGGTTCGGGTGTGGGGTGGTTCTTAATTGCAGTTTTGAAATCATGGCTGAAGATACAGCGTTAATGCAACTTCCGCTGTCTATTATGACCTTGCAGTTTTTGTCTCCAATCTTAGTGAAAGTGTAGAAGATCGAGGTTCTTCGCCAGTCGTCGCTAGGTTTAGGTTGGGAAAAGGCACACCTAACAACCTGAAGGTCTAAGTAGTTCATCTTTTGAAGGCAGTGAACAACTGCAGTATCTTCTTCGTCAAAAAACTCCTCATCGTCGTCCATATGGTGGACCAAGTCAGTCTCTGGTTCATTCTCTTCTTCCGTCACTTCCTCAATTATTGTGACCTTAAATGGGCTGGAGCACTGAGAAGCAATGTGTCCGTACCCATGGCATCTAAAGCATTTAGTGCCGGCAGTGGTTTTGGGTGTCTCACGTTCTGGTGTTTTCCCTTTATAGTCTGATCGGGGTTGGGCTTGGTTAGGAGCAGGTCGACGACTAGAGGGTCCAGTGGGTTTGTTGTACGGTTGGCTAGAGGAAGGCTTAAAAAGGTTTGGCCTAGATTCTTGGGTCCTGGTGGTGTGGCTTCTAGATTCTTCCAAGTCTAGTACAAGACTACAGGCAGCTTCGTACGTGGTTATTCCTCGAGCAAAGAGCTCATTCCTAAGGTCTTCCCTCAATCCGGCTCTAAACATGGACAGAAGTTGTGTGGGAGTGGTGGTCTCCTCCCCGTTACAACGGATTAAGAAATCATCGAACATGGAGATGTATTCCTTCACGGGTTTACTTCCTTGGGTTAGCCTATTCCAACGATCTAGGAGTCTTGGGTAGTACGAAGGAGGAAGGTATTTCCTTTTCAGTTCTTGTTTCATCGCTCCCCAGTCAGCTATGGGGTATTCTCCTCGCGTCTCTCTCATGTGCTCCACGTTAGTCCAGTATTGGTTGGCTCTACCCGTCAATTTCATCTCAGCGAACCTAACTTTCTTTTCTTCCGAAATGTTATACCATTTAAAGTAGCTATCCATCCCTTTAATCCAATCGAGGAAAACCTGTGGCTCTAATGTTCCGTCAAAAGTTGGGGCATCTATTTTAATGCTCTTAAGGAGCTGGGTGTCACTATCTCTCCAAGGCGCGTCACGACCTACCGGTTCTAGATGGGGTCGGTGGTTGGGTCGGTAGTAATCCCTAGGAGGTCCATACTCGGTTCGGGCATCTTCGCCATAGGGTGATTGAGGTCTTGATGGCGTGTAGATAGCCGGGTGTCCGATTCGTTCAATGTTGTCAAGTCTCTCTCCAGTATGACGCTTAAGGTCCGCTACACTCGTTTGGGTGTCTCTAATTTGCTGCGACATTGTGCCCAACTGGCCTACAATCATGTCTAAGGTTGCTTGAATGTGAGTGGGATCCATGGTTGGGTTCTAGGGATCACTAGGAAGGTTTCTAGGTCCAAGGCAGCAGCTAAACTCCCTAAAATGCTTGCTGGAATTGCACTTACAGCAGCTGTAAAGTGCTGGACAGCAAACACTAGGAGGGGGGAAGTCACCTAAATGTCTAGGCAATGATTTTGGGTGAAGGCAGCACCTAGACAATGAATTTAGGGTCACTAACGGGCGCTTAACCGCTGCAGGAGATGGTGGACAGCAACCTAACACAACCTGAAATTCACTCTAAGGGTGAAAACAAGTGCAGAAAAACAGTGGACAGCAAAGTGTAAGTGGCCTAGACTATTATGAATGTGAATGTAATGATGGCAGCACTTAAACACTTGGTTACAAACATGAAATATGAAACTTCTAATGCAGGAATTTCAAGACAGCAAAAGAAAACAGTAAGTTAAACTAGTTTAGATGATGTTATGCATGTGACAATTAATGACAATCTTAAAGGATATACCTAGGATGCATCTAGCATGATCAAAGCATGCTAGCCATGCTCTGATACCAAATATGATGTGATACGTTCAAGAATTGCACATGAAACCTTTTAAGATTCACAAAGTTCGCTCAAGTAAGATTAGGCCTTTCGTAATTTGAGATTCAAGCATTATCCATTGAAGAAATATTATGATAAACAATTTCAAGCTAGTGTTTAGGCACAATTAATAATGAATCTCAAAAGTTCACAACAAAACAAATGCGGAAAATTAATAAAATCCCACGACTAATGTTTAGAAATTTCACAATGAGTACCTTGATCACTCACACTCAATTCGGGTTAACGGGAGAAGGTCTTTAGCAAACTCAACGATGCCACGAAGATGGTGGCCACACCAATGGCCTTTAGCCACGGAGAAGTTGGTGGTGACGAGGAAGGCGTGAACGTGAACGCTTGGCCTTTGAGACTCCAAGATTGCTTTAAAAATTGTCGGTCGTAGATGCTTGCAAGGATCGGGACGATTCTCTCCAAGTACTCGTCCACGGTAGCTTCGTCTTCAAATCCTACGTCGAAGCACGGCGATCGCAAGATGTTAATGCTTCCGTCGGCGTTGAAGACTAATCCCCACTCAAACTCGGGATCCGCCATTCAACATTGAAGAAGGGAGGAAGACGACAAGAGAGGGGAATTAGGCCGTGAGCTATGGAGAGAAGTGGAGAGAAAATCTGAAGTTGAAATTCAGATTTTTGATGGGGAAGGAGAAGTTATTTGCTCTTAAAATTTCCTTTAATCACGTTGGAGAGAGGGGCGGCTAATGGGGGAAAATTAAGAGGGTAATTAGTGGGTGCTTAGGTGGCAAGTAGAGAGAGAAATATTAAGAGGGGTGGCCGGCCATTCAAGGAGAAAAAGAAAAGGAATTGTAATTAATTGGTGGGGCCAAGGCGTTTAAATCAAACCTGATTTAAATTTCAGATTAATTTAATTAGGCAATGTTTCCAAATGAGGGGTGAAAGAAAGGGAATTGAATTTTGAATTCAAAATAGATTGGCCCTCAATTAAATCCCTTTCCTATTTGTGGTGAAGTAAATTAGGAAAGAACTAATTGAGGAATTTCAGTTTTGAAATTCAAAAATTCCAACAGGAGGCCGGCGGGATTTCTCACAGGGGATAGGGGCTGGTTCCTGGACGGTGGGCTGGCTTGAGCTGGCGGCTAGCCCAGCCGGCGGCAAGGCCTGGGCAGGGTGACTCGGCGGCCTGAGAAGGGGGCGGCTGGTTTTGCTGTGGGAGAAGGGGAGGCCGGCTGAAGGTAACTGGAAGGGGTTGGGTTTGAGGGATGGTGATGGGGAAGGAAGAAATCAGTAAAAGCAAATAAAACCAAGAGCTCGCCGGAGCGGCTGTTGGGTACTTCGGGTGGAGCCTCTCCTAGGTCTCCTCTCTTTCTCTCAAGCTCTCGAGCAAGAAGACAAAAGAAAAACTTCAGAAATTTTATTGATCAAACATTAAAAAAAAAAAATACAACATAACATGACCTATATATAGGTCCCAACACAAAAGAAAATACAATGACTCTTTTGCCCTCGGGGCTACACTCATGACTCAGCTTATACTAAGGGTACAATAGGAAAAGAAATGCATGAAAGAAATACATAAATAACTAGAAATATAAACTCTGAATCGTGGCCGTCGATCTGCGCTGTCTACGGCGATACACATGTCTGAACCTCTGGTCGATGTCCACATCACTATACCACCTGAAGTTAGCACAAAGGCTTTATTTAGACCAGAGCTTTTGAGGTTTTGGTTGTATGTTCAATTGTTATGAGGTTGCCATAAGCTTTTTCAGATTCAAATTCTATGTTTAACCATCTAAAACCAATGAAGGTAGACTGAAGGCTTTATTTCAATTGGAGCTTTTGAGGCCCAGAAGTTATACTAAGTTGTTGAGGGGCTACACTAAGCTTTTGAGATATGATGACTATGCTCGGCCACTGACTTCCTTGAATTTAGAAGAGCATATAGCTTGTGAGATAAATCATGACAAAAGGTTTGTGATCTCACCACTGCTCGTGTAAAAAAAATATAAGATAAATAAATCTTTAGGTATTTCTTTTTTTAATAATTATGGCTTGGTTGGGACTTGATGAGTCTTATGAGAAGTCCTGGGTGTTCACTTTCATTTGCGTTATGCTTGGCCTTCCTCTAATGCACATAAAATGTATATTGCATGAAAATTAAGTACTTGGACACAACGCATAATTATTTATTTATTTTTCTTTATAAAAGAGAAAATAGGATTCAACTTTTTCAGCCTTGCCATATTTCACAAGTAGTAGCATTTCAGGTCATATGTGTTTCATATTCTGGGCAACTCAAATGCAGAGGATATATTGACCTTATATTTAAACCATACTCATAATAACAGTGTATTAGATGCTTAAGAGTATGATGAAAATGTTAATAAATTCATAATGATAATGTGAATAAGGATAACTTTGTAACTCCAAATGAGAATTGTTTATTTTTATGATGTATTTTTAGGACATAATATATGGCATCTTATATTGGTCAATTTTTTTGTTTTACAGTTGTCATGGTGGTGTAATATTGGTAATAGCATAGGGTGGGTAACTGGGTATAAGTGGCTAAGATTGAATTGATGCCAATTTGATTATGGTCCATTGAGGATGAACTTATAAATTTTCTTCTTCCTTGCTCCTTTAAATTCCCTTTAGCTTTGCCTGATTCCTCCTTAGGTATGAGAGAATTGAAGAAAGTAACATGAAGAGAAGAAACAAGCAATCAATAAATTTCTATTGCAGCATTATTATAGCGTGAATTTGGTACTACAATAATCAGGAACTATAGAATCAGTTATAGTAATGATTGAGTACTACAGCAATCACGAGGAGAAAGAGATCAAGATGAGGACATGTTGTCTAAAGGAGAGAAAGATAATCATAGGATGGAGAGAGGGATAAGATAAAATAGTGGGAATAGAATCTTTCAAGCAATTCATTCACAACTCATTAAAAATCTAAATAACATCCCTTAACCTATATTTATAAAAATTAAGTTCGAAGATAAAACTAAATTAATTTGAAATAAAATCCAGATAATTTATAAACAATATATCATCTAATTTCAGGTAAAGATAATTCAATAATTAAATGCAATAGAATTGAAATAAATCCTAAAAAATACAAATTATTAGAATTTTCTATAAATAGTCTTCATGTGATGCATCAAACCCCAGATAATCACTCATAGATAGGTGGCTTAACCATTTTGTACCAATTAGGAGTTCTTTCATTCTTAATAAATTTGAATATTAATTGATGAATTCTTCCATGTTTTAACTTGATTTATGTTATATGATTCATTCAATCAAATTAGCCACTCGCATGATTTCGAGTTGATACAAATCCTTGATATTCAATATCTAGATTGTGATTTCATTATGATAAATTTTTAAAATCCATACCATCAATTACACTTAATCCACTTATAATTGTTATGTTGGCCTTAAACATGTGAGAAATATAAAATTTTGATTATAAATATATTTTGTTGAGCATGGTTAAAATCTTATCAAAAGAAAACAACTTGTGCATATCACCTTGTTATCATCAATGTTTTTATTTATGATGCGGTTTTGAAGGACGAAGTTTGTCACAACCCAATGTCATTTTAAGCTCAAGTTGCGAATAAAGGATCTCTTTGTACTTTATGTTGTGGATACCAACTGGTCCAATGGGGAGGGGAGAATTGTACATGTTTACTTATTGTGAAATAATAATCTTAAATAAAAATATGTCAAATTAATTGTGATGTGAAACAACAGGAGTTACTTAAGAAATTAAAGAGAGCAAATTAACAAAATAGTTCCAAAATAAAGTTATTACTTATAATAAAGATTGACCCTCGGAGTTCCTAGTCTTTAACTTGCTTTAGGCAAAGAAGAGCGAAGTCGATTAACCAAACAATTCAAGAAAACGTAAAGAGTAATTGCAATGCTACGACGATAAACAAGAATCCACGATTTAATAATGAAAACTTTCACCTTTGGAGCCCATACGCTCAAATAGTCTAGGCTTTAGCGGAAGAAGAGTCTCCACATTAGAATCGAGGTCACTCTGAGGAAGAAGGAACCTAGGATCGTCATTCTTGGATAGGTGGCCGGAGTGGTGGAGGATGATTGTCGTCCAATGATGATCCAACGTCCCTTTGACCTTTGCTCGTCGATCACGTCAACTAAGGTATAATGGATACGGTTGATGTATTCTTCAACGGTGTCGTCGAAATCAAAGCCCACGTCAAAGAATGGCGATTGGAGAATGTCGACTTGATCTCGATCGTCATGCACAAATCCAAAGTTCCATTCGGGTTCCGCCATGCATCCTTGTCGTTGATGGATGAACGGAAAGAAAGAGGAAGATGGGAGCGGGTAAGACTATGGTGGAGATGAACCAAATCTGAATTTTATTTCAGATTCTAATAAGAATTGCAATTTTAAATTTCAAGTCCATATTTGAAATTTAAAAACAGAGAAAGAGAGGGAGGGGGGAATAAAAGGGGCAATTAAGGGGTGATTAAGTGGTGATTGGAGAGAGAAAAGAGGATGAGGAAGTGGTCGGCCCCATGAAGAGCTGAGGAAGTAATTAAATTTAATTACGTGGGCCCTCAGAGAAACTCACAGAATTTCAAATCCGAAATTGGATTCTCAGATTTTCTCTACAGGGAATATCTCCTAAAATAGCTTTGCTCTACAGGGAATATCTCCTAAAATAGCTTGGGCCTTTAGAAACGTTGGATTTTTCCTGTTAAATGAAAAGGAATAAAAAAGGCCAACTTTCCTATTTGAGGGGGATGTAGAATAGGAAAGAAATTAAGGCTTTGAAATTGGATTTTAGATTTTGAAAGCAGGTTGGCCGGCGGCTGGTGTGGGGTGGCCATGGGAGTGGTGGGGGAGGGAAGGCCGGCGACTTGGGTACGAGGAGGACCGCCGGTGACTGGGCCGGCCAAGGGAGGCCGGCGGTGGAGCTTGTATGGTGGTGGGGGAAAGAGAAGAGAAGGGGAATTTTGGCTTGAGTGGGAGAAAAAAGATTGGGGAGAAAAACAAAGAAATTTCAAATGACAAATCTTGAACACCACTCTCACAAAGAGATCACAAAGATACGCACAATGCTATTTCCCCAAGAACTCACAAAGAGATCTTGAGAAATCTCACGAACTCACAAAGAGATTTCAACGAAAAGAAATTTTCATTTATCAAAACTACTCATTACAATGCATGAGGTCTAATATAACTAGGCCAAAATGAAATAAAATGAAATGACACAAATGCCCTTCCGGGCTATATAAGCGACTCAATGCCCACAGGGGCAAACTAGGAAACAAGAAATACAAGCATAAAATAAAAATGCAAATAAATCAGTAGTAAAGGCTCTGGATCGTAGCCATTGATATGCGTCTCCGGTGATGGTACACGTGTCGAAATCTAATGTCCTCATCATTCTCCCCAGATGGGAGAGAACTCGACCCCGTCGAGTAGATATCTCTGGAGCCCTCGTACAACTCTAGGAGATCTGGGTCTAGGCTCTGTAGCTCGTCCCTGCCAATCCAAGTATCCTCTGTATCCGGTGTCCCTTTCCAATGAACTAGGTATCTTCGGCTCCCTTTCCAATGGAAATGATCTCATCATCTAGTATTGCCTCGATCTTCTCCGCTATGGGTGAGTAAGGTAAATTGGGGAGTGGATCTAGGTTGGGGATTCACCAGGTGGGGTCACACAAGGCTGATTATGGAGTGGATGTTGGGGTTAAATTCAGAACCTTCAAAGGCTACTAGATCTTCTATATTAAATGTAGGATTCATGTTAAAACCTCTAGAGAGGTCCAGTACGTAGGCATTACTATTAACCTTTGAGATTATCTTAAACGGTCCGGCGCTTCGAGGATGCAGCTTCTTTACGGCGCCAGGAGGAAAACGCTCCAGGCAGGCCCGTACCATCACAAAGTCTTCAACTTTGAATTCTTTGAACCTTCTTTTGTTATCTGCAATAATTTTATAATTGGTGTTACCTTGTTCAATTTTTCTTTTTAATTTATGTGTGTGACTCCCGAAGGTGAGGTGCAGCATGATGAATGACAAGACTTATGAGCTCACACAAAAGTTTTAAACATAGACAAATTAGGAAGACAACAGACTACAAAACACACACACAACATACTAACTCACACGATCACATAGTTAGAATAAAGGTGGAAGAGTCACGAAATGAGGGGATCTAAAGTGTTCAAATCTATGGGAACTGGTGTAGGGGGAGCAATAAAGACATCCTTAGCTACCAGGGCACTTCTATAGGAAGTTTCAGTTAAGGTCGTAGGTAGTCTCCTAGTGGTAGTAGTGTAATCGAGCAAATTTATCCAACTAGGAGAGAGATGGTCCTTAACATGATAGGACGAGGCTATAATGGGCAAAATCAATGAATCAGGAACAAGATAAGATGATGGGTCTTGACTCACATCCATAAGGGTATAGCCCAAAGAGTCGTCAGTAGGTATGGGACTCATAAGATGGGGTAGAGTTCCAAGGACAGATGTGGGTACAACAGTTAGAGAGGCATCAAGAAGGTATGGGCTAATGCTCTGTCGAATATTAAAGTTGGTACAAGGAATGATGAGGTAAGTCAAATCAGGAAAGACACACTTTGCCAAATAAAAATCTAAATGAGCAACTCTAAAATTAGATTCTAATAAAACAAGAGGAGACTCATTATTCAAATTAGGCTCAGAAACTTTCAGACTCAAATCACTATCTTCCGAACTCATAGTACTATTCTCAATAGAATCAGGGTAAATGGGTTTAGGGTCAATTAAATCGGGTGTTAAATCAGATGGTGTTTTGATTAAAAAATATATATATATTTTTAAATATATGTATAGTTTTGAAAAATATTTTAATTTTCTTTGGGAAATATTTAATTTTGAATTTTGAAATTGAACACGTCATTATAAATAATATATCGCCTCGAAAGACGATCATATCGTTCCCTAATGGGTTCAAATTTCAGAATTCTAATCTTATCCGAATTATCGTAGTCAAACTCAAAGGGAAAATTACATTCGACCCCGGAGGATCAAAATGGAATTTAACCAATTGTTTGATTATTCTAATTCGGATAAAAGATCGTTAATTTCATAATCGAAGCCACGATAATAATTGATATATCTCTCCGAAGAAAGAAGATATCAATTATTATGGATTGTTCGAAAATGACGATGATGATCGTCGGGTTTGATTTTTCCAAAGAAAATTAATTAGAGGTTTTGAAAAATTATTGGTTTTGAAAATAATTTCTGGGTTTCTAAATCTCCTACGAGCGCAAGCCCTCGTAGTTAATTACATCGTAGGAAATAAAATTTCCTACGAAAACTCTCGATTAAAATAGCGGTGTAAATTTTATTTAAGATTTTCAAAGTTTGATATCAAAGGAGAGAGATGATAGGAATTTTCAAATGGGATTGGTTCAATGTTGAGCACTTATTTCTGAAGTCAAATGAAGAGAAGTAGGAGGTGCTTTGAGATTCTGAATTACTTCAGAAAACACCTCAGACTATTCTAAGTGTTTGGCTCGAATTAGATTGAAAGTGATTTAAGGTTCAAATGATTAATTTTATTAGATAATTGGGATTCGATTCCCGGAGGTTGAGGTCTTATAGCTCGAGCTTGCCTCAGAACCTAAGTCTAAATTGGGTACTGAAAAAGTGACCCGAACCTAACTAGTGCAATGCATATCTGGACTTACCCCGGCCTGGATTGGGGAGCCAGCTAAACCCCCTAGACGCTTTAAAATCATGTATCAAGTCATTTAATGTTAGAATGGGTATGGACGTTGTTTAAGAAAAGTTTTTTGAGAGCGGGGCCGACATCTAGAGCGGATCCTAATTGGCCCCTTAACTTATGCTGGGTTTGATGCTTAAGCTAATGTAATTAAAGATTTAGAGAGTTTTTAAATTAGTTGCTAATATGATGCATGCTAATCGACTCAATTAAAAGTTTGAATTTTAATGAATGCTATGAAATGAAAACTTCCGGCGGTCCCGGGGTTACTTCTTAAATCGTTAGAATCTCTATGTGAGCTTAAAGTTTTTAATTTGATTTAAGTAGAAAAATTTTATTAAGTCCTTAAGAGCCTACAATCGGATTCCAGGTCAAATCAAAGTCGGCATGCAGGTAAAAAGACTAGAAAAGCAGGTATCTCTAATGCACAATCAATTTAAATAAATCAATCAAATTAAATATATCAAATTGAATGTCCGTAGGCAAGTGCCCCTTATTATTACATCACAGAATTTTGCAGAAAATTAAAGTGGCAGGGCACCACTGACTACAACCCGAATTTTATCTTAAGACTCAAATGACTTTGAGATTTGGGATTCTTCTCGTGGTCCATTTCTTCGTCTTCTCACGAACATCTTGATTCGTCGGTTCCGGATATCCAAATGGAAAGAAACTCCCCCTTAATCGGGGTGTTATCTTTCCTCTTTGGATATTTGAAAAATATCCTAATTTGACTTCCAAATGGAAGAAGACTCTCCCCTTTAGGGATGTCTTCTCCTCTTTGGAATTCAAATTGGATAGTAATATCTCAAAATTAAGTCATTTCAAAATATTTACAACCTTTACTGAATTGAATTTACATTAATTGAAATAAAAAAAATCTAGACTCGATCCTGCAAGATTATCCTAATAATCAACAGTTGTATATATTCCCAAGCAGTTATAATATGAAAATTAAAATACATTTTTTTTAGCCACACTTGGCCATGCTTTTTTATTTAAAGGGGGTCTTAAGCACAGCGGGTACCTGTGCAAAGAGTTATATATTTTTTTATTAACTGCCCCCTTTAGTTTTCAGCTCCTTATATGAGCATGGCCACCTGCATAAGATTGCACAAATATATATATTTCGTTCCGTTCCCTATGGGTAGGTCTAACGCACAATCAAACACAGAGTGCAGAAAGCAAGTAAATAAACACAACAATTCTACACTAGCAAACAGCATGCAGTGAAAAACTACGAAAATCCGGCACACAGCAGCAAAAAAAAAAAAAGTAAAACACCGGCCTATCCTAAAACTAGAGTCGGTGATCCTAGCACAACATCTAAAGTGTGTGAGGTAGGTCGTGTGGTTTTGATATGTCCTAAATAGGATTATTAATTAAAGTTGTTTCAAGTTTGATTGGTTGAAAGGCTTAAGGGATATTTAATTAAACTGTAAATATTAATGATTTAAAATCAATTTTAAAAGACTTATTTAATTATTTGTTGGATACCACCTTTGTTTCACACCGAGGCCGTGAAGTTTATTTCACCTTCCTTGGGGCTAAATTAATAGCCTCGTAGGCCTGGGTTACCCAGTGATACCCGGTATAGTTAAGTGATTTGATTTGGTTGAAGTTCAAAAGTTAATGAATTTTAATTAAGATTGGTCGATTACTGATTTTAGAAGTTAATTAAACATTTCTGGAGTTTTAAAGTGAATTTCAAGTTTTTATGAATTTTGGAATATTTTAATCATTTAATTAAGGGGTCAAAAAAAATGAGTTTTTAATTAAGAGTGTTTTCTGGAATGTTTGTATTTTATTAAAATACTAGACCTTACTACGATCAGTTAGAAGGTAAGTACGTTGAAATCAGATTTTTCTACATTTTATTACGAAGGTTTGAAGTTTTGAACTAGTTTTGACCTACGGTTGACCAAAAAGTTGACTTTTTGAAAAAATACAGATTTCTGGAATTTAACATTTTTAACAAATATTAGGCTTTATTATGAGTTGAATGCAAGTGAGTTCATTCAATTTGAATTTTTCTGGAATTAGTTATAAGGGTTTGAAGTTTATGTATTTATTGGAATTATTGAAAATCCTTAATTAAAGGGGCTTTTTGGGATTTTGATCCAAATGTGATCTAAACTCCTTGAAATCAGCTCCAAGGATCAGTAATGACCTAAGGAGGGATTCCCAAGTGTTTGGAAAAATTTTTGGAATTTTTAATATTTTTTTAATCAATTATATTAATAAAATATTCAATTTTACTTAAAATTAGATTAAGACTTAATCTGCTGTCAAAATGAGTTGGTTTCAATTTTCATGGGTTAAGGATTCAATTATGGTCAGTTAGAGGTCTTATTCATATTTTTTGGATTTAAAATAGATTTATTACATTTTCCGTAAGATTTAATGGCTTAATTAAGGGTTTAGACTTATGAAATTTAATTAAGGGTCTTAATGATTTCCAAAACCAGTGAAAGTTTTCCTAGTGGCTGTACATGTAACTAAGTTCAAGTGTTTGAAGTTTCAACTCAAGAGGAAGTGAATCCTAATTATTGGAATTATTCTAAATTTTCTAAACATGTCCCTTAATTATTGTCCTTAATGTCACTAGATTTAAATAGGATTGAATCAAAGTTCCTAACCCTTGAACTCAACATAAGCATGCAAATATACACAAGCACAATCAACTCCTAAATCTAGGAGAGCCTTAGACTAAGTGCATGTGTGTGCACAACCTAAGCATGCAAATTGATTTGAAGTTTAATTAACTTAAAGATTAATGAATAATTAGCAAGGTAATTATTCATTGATTAGTCATTACATCCCCAAAAAATTCTATCCAATCATTCAATCTATGCTTAAAATCCCAAGGAATCTCTCAAATACTTAAGGATTTAAATACATATATATTTTAAAATAGATTTAAAAATACATAAGTATATATAAACCTATATATATAGATATATGTTGTAAATTAGAGTAATTCAAAATATTATAAAAAAAAAATGAATTTATATATTGTTGAGAGATCCACTGACTTTTCAAAGGAATTTGAAAATAAAACTTTTAAATTTTAAAATAATTAATATAATATTTAATTAAATATTAATTAAATAATATGGATATTCAAATAATTTGAAATAATTAAAGTATATTAAGTTTTAATTTTTTTTTTTTTTACAAAATAGTTTTAAATTAAAGCTCTCCATTTTATGAAAATTTTCATGTATTATTTAAAATATAATTTTTTTAATTAATTTAAGTTAAAATTGAATTATTAAAACTATAAGGAAATTAAAGCTATTTAAAATAATATAGAAACAATTAATAGTTAAGATAATAATAATTTCTTTTTTATAAAATTTAATTGAATGTTAAATGTTCTCTGAGTTTTAATATTATTCAAAATTAAAATAATAATAATGTTTTTTTTTAATTATTTTTAATTAATTACATAGTAATTAAAAACTAATATTTGAAATTACTTAGAATATGTATGAAATTTTAAAGCTATTTCATTTTTAAATCAAAGGCATTGAAAAACTGAAGAGTTTGATATATTATATGGATTTTTTGGACTTATATTTTATTTATAATGATTTTTTAAAATTTCTGCATTTAAATATAATTAAAAATAAAACTTTAACTGTGATTTTACACGCGGCGGCGCGTGATTACGCCACGTGGAAGGCGGCGGTCAAGCGGGGCCCTCCACTTAACCAGCTCAGCAGGGTTTCGGAGTCGTTGGATCCATCACAGTGCGGATCCGACGGTTAGAATTGAACCCGCGGTATCAAATTCGATCTGCAACGATCGAACGGTCCGCAAAAACCCCGCCGTTTGGAATTGACGGACTAGATTGAGCTGAACGAAGCTTCATTCGGCGAAGCGGATGACCGCGCTCGGACCGATCACGGGAAGGAAAGATCACAGCCGCTGATCTTGCAATCAACGGCTGAGGTCTTTCGCCGTTCAGCTGAACCTGACCGAGCCCTAGAACATGTTTTTTAGCTTGTTCTTTTGATCCGGTCAATCAAAATCCATGAAATTTTAGATCTAGATCAAATAAATGAACAGAAATAATGGGGATTCGGTCTTGTAGCTTGAAATGTAATATAGAGAAACTTATTTAAGCTAGTGTACTTAGCTCTAGGGTTTCAATTTTTCACCTCGATTTTGGACGGATTTAACCGTTTATGAATTTGTTGCACTTGTAGACTGTCCACGCTCCTATTTGTAGAAGACACTACGGTCAGAGGAGCTACAGATCGAGCTGGAGAAAGCCTGGACGTGGTTAGCCTTCGGTTTGGCCGGAAGCTCGCCGGCGGCAGCCTCCAAACGTCGGATTCCGGCCTTGGGGATGTATAGGAATTGTTTAAGGCTTGGAGGAGCAATAATATCCTCTGGAGAGGCTGAGTATGGAGAGATAGGGTAGGTGTTAGAATTCGGCTCTCTTAGGGCATCTTGCCCTATTCAGCCATTCTCCAAGGGCTTGGATGGCTCTGATGGGCCTAACAGCTTGCTGAGATGTTGCCACCTGCCCATGGGGTGGTTGGAAAGCTGGATGCAAGGACAACTCAAGGACATGCTATGTGGAAAGTAGGTTTTGGTCCCCACTTGAGCATGAGAGCAATGGTGGCCTTTTGATCTTGATCCAAGGGATAAGATAGACCCTAGGAATGTTCTAGAGGGGGTTAATATTGCTGGAATCGATTTGGGTTAAGGTGGATTAGGTTTAAGAGGGGTTTTAACTCTCTTTGACCACCCCAAGAGGTTGATTTGACCATTTGACCAGTCCACTTGCCATGTGGACTGATGAGGTGGCATTGGAGGATGCCATGGGTGTTGGAGTGTTGAATTAAAGATGACTTAAGGTTTGGAAATCAAAGCTTGAATGTTTAAAAGGGAATTTCAAGTGGTTTGACCAAGTATTATTATGTTGACTTGGTCAACTAAGCTTGATATTGATTGACCAGATATTGGGGTGTGTTGAGCCCATAAATTGGAGGTTATTCAATGCTTGAAAGGGGTTTAAAATGTCAAATGGGTTAAGATAACCTATTTAGACATTAAAGGGTATTAAGGTTAACCTAGGTTGAATGGGTCAACCAAGTTGACCCAGGACCCGAATTTGGGCTCAGCAAGTTTGGTTTGATGCTTGAAACTCACTGGAAATAGTTCCAAGTGATTTGAAGGTCGTTTGGTTTGAAATCACTATTTGAGCCCCGTAGGGGTATTTTGGTCATTTTGGGCTCATGGTCACTAGGGGCTGAAATGAGTCCAGAAAAATGCAGTTTATTGTTCACCATACCAGGGTTAATGGTCCGAAAGTGACTAGAAGCTTTGGTGAAGGCTCTAAAGTCAGAATCTTCAAGGTGATAGGTCCAGTGGCATAGGCTGTAAATATTTGAAGATTTTACAGCCTTTCGATTTTGATTTAGTTTTTAAGGTTAGAGACCTCAGAATGGGCTCAAACTTGGAGGGTTTCCTCCAGAGACATGTCCCATCAGTATGCAACTGACAGACTGTAAATCGGAGGTCATTTGACTGGGTTTTGAAGTATTTGGAAATTCACTGGAAAAGGCTTTTAGGATGGCACTTTTGGCCTTGGATTTTGGTTTCAAATTCTGGATTTGAGTTGGATTTTGGATTTGATTGATCATATGTCTGGATTGATTTATGATCTAGGTAGATCCTAAAGTCTGACTCCTAGAAGGGTCTTAAGGTCTAGAATAGAACCTAAGGTCTGAGGTCTAGAAGGATCCTAGGGCCTAGAGTTTGAATTGATTTGGAAATTAATCTATGGTCAGGATTAATCCAAGTGACCTCATACAAAAATGAGGTCAACAGATGGTAAGTTTAGTTGAACCACTTCCGAATCGAGATTATCCAAAGTCAACTCACTAGGTGATACAACTAAATCAGGATCTTCCGAATTTAAATTCAATGTGTTCAAGGTCAGATTGGCTTCTTTCGAGCTCACATTACTATCGTCCAGGCAGACTCTATCCAAAGAGTTATCCTCGAGGAGCTAGGAGCAGGGTGGGCTAAGGTGTCGATGTTTAAAGGTTTCAACTTTCCTAGCTCAGGGTTTAAGTCGTGCCAAGAGTCTGACTCAATCACTTCAGTTTCATCCTCAAATAAGTCCTCGTTATCGATAGTATCCACGAAATGGATGTATTCAGTCTCAGGTTCAGTAGATTTCTTCTTTTTACTGCAATTCTTTATTAAAATTACACTTGTAGGGTCAAGGACTAGGGAGGCTAAAGGTTGACTGAGCTGGCTAGAAGTTAGTCCAAGTGGGGAGTCATATGGGCTTGATCCAACAGAAGATCCACTAAAGGGTCGGTCATCAAGACTAAGTGAAGACCTACAGGGTGGGACAACAACCCTGACGTTACCAAAGGGTGGGTGGTCTCGACCACAGTAATGTCCACGGTTTGTTCCAACAGAAGAGATAGGGTGTGGCTCTAGATGGTGGTCACTGGTAGAGGGTCGGTATTTTAAATTAAGATCTCTCCTTATGTCTTTTCAAGTAGGATACCCACCGCAAGACTCTTTATGATCTTCCAATCTTACCCAAAATTGAAGAGCCTGACCTTTGAGGTGAGATTTAGCGATACAAACCTTGTGGGACTTAGGGACATGTCGTGATTCAAAGTAGTCCTCTAATCGTCTAACACATTCCCTAAAGTAGTAAGGGTCCGAAGAACCATCAAAGGTGGGTAGACGGTAAGGTGACTCAAAGTGTGGTTGTTGCTGTGTCTTAGGCTTAGGTCTAGATTGATAACTAGAGTGAGGCGTCTCCCGACTAACATGACTGACCGAATGGGGCACCTTCCTAGAGTGGGGAGAGTCAACCTATTTCTCCTTCATGGTTTGAGTCATAGAGTCCACTAAACTAACTAGGTCATCTAACTTCTTTTGAATTCCTATCGGGTCCATGGGAAGCTCTAAGGAATACCTAAGGATGATAGGATGAAAAGGACAGCACTTTAGTCACCAAGTTAGACTCACTTAAGCTCGCTAAAGGGTTTAACAAAAAATTAAAAAAAAAAAATAAAATAAAAAAAAGCTCGCTAAAGGGTGCAGAAATTGTTTGGACGGCAAGTTACAAAGTGGAATATCATGTTACCTACAGTTTACACAAGAACTTGGTGAGTGGGTGAAGGATAGGGGCCCTAATGTGCAAGGACAGCACCTGATTACAATGTTATGCTTGCTGGAAAGTCACTAAATGAGGTAGGAAGTGAGGGGACGGCAAACTACAGCATTAATTTAAGTTCTCTAGGCATTTAGGAAGAACGATAGGGTGGGGACAGCACCTAAACACTAGGTTAGGTTCACTTAAATGCCACTAGGTAGTGCATAAAATGATGTGGACAGCAAGCTACCATTCTAGATTGAGTCCTCCTAAAGATAAGTGGGGCATCTAGAGAGAGTATAGCACCTAAATAACAAGTTAAGTTCACCTAACAGCAGGTAAACGATGCAGAATTTTCCTGGACAGCACACCACAATGCTTGAATAATTGCGTTAAGTGTTGGGTTAGGTGTCTAGAGTGTGGACAGCACTTAAGTACATGAAATGCTAACCTAAAACCCACTAAATGCGTGCAGGAATTGTAAAGACAGCAGTGAAAAACAGTGAGTAAACCTACATATGCGATGATATGCATGCAAAAATTAAACTATAACGCAAGGTTAGACCCTGGGATGTTTTTCTAACATGTCATGCATGCCTACCATGCTCTGATACCAAATATGATGTGAAACAACAGGAGTTATTTAAGAAATTAAAGATAGCAAATTAACAAAATAGTTCCAAAATAAAGTTATTACTTATAATAAAGATTGGCCCTCGGAGTTCCTAGTCTTTAACTTGCTTTAGGCAAAGAAGAGCGAATTCGATTAACCAAACAATTCAAGAAAACGCAAAGAGTAATTGTAAAGCTACGACGATAAATAAAAATCCACGATTTAATAATGAAAACTTTCCAATGATGATCCAACGATGGAGGATGATTGTCATCCAATGATGATCCAACGTCCCTTTGACCTTTGCTCGTCGATCACGTCAACTAAGGTATAATGGATACGGTCGATGTATTCTTCAACGGTGTCGTCGAAATCAAAGCACACGTCAAAGAATGGCGATTGAAGAATGTCGACTTGATCTCGATCGTCATACACAAATCCAAAGTTCCATTCGGGTTCCGCCATGCATCCTTGCCGTTGATGGATGAACGGAAAGAAAGAGGAAGATGGGAGCGGGTAAGACTATGGTGGAGATGAACCAAATCTAAATTTTATTTCAGATTCTAATAAGAATTGCAAGTTTAAATTTCAAGTCCAGATTTGAAATTTAAAAAAAGAGAAAGAGAGGGAGGGGGGATTTAAAGGGGTGATTAAGTGGTGATTGGAGAGAGAAAAGAGGATGAGGAGGTGGCCGGCCCAATGAAGAGCTGAGGGAGTAATTAAATTTAATTACGTGGGCCCACAGAGAAACTCACGGAATTTCAAATCTGAAATTGGATTCTCATATTTGCTCTACAGGGAATATCTCCTAAAATAGCTTGGGCCTTAAGAAACGCTGAATTTTTCCCGTTAAATGAAAAGGAATAAAAAAGGCCAACTTTCCTATTTGAGGGGGATGTAGAATAGGAAAGAAATTAAGGCTTTGAAATTGGATTTCAAATTTTGAAAGCAGGTTGGCCGGCGGCTGGTGTGGGGTGGCCGTGGGAGTGGTGGGGGAGGGAAGGCCGGCGACTTGGATGCGGGGAGGACCGCCGGTGGCTGGGCCGGCCAAGGGAGGCCGGCGGTGGAGCTTGTATGGTGGTGGGGGAAAGAGAAGAGAAGGGGAATTTTGGCTGAGTGGGAGAAAAAAGATTGGGGAGAAAAACAAAGAAATTTCAAATGACAAACCTTGAACACCACTCTCACAAAGAGTTCACAAAGATACTCACAATGCTATTTCCCCAAGAACTCACAAAGAGATCTTGGGAAATCTCACGAACTCACAAAGAGATCTCAACGGAAAGAAATTTTCATTTATCAAAACTACTCATTACAATGCATGAGGCCTCATATAAGTAGGCCAAAATGAAATAAAATGAAATGACACAAATGCCCTTCCGGGCTACATAAGCGACTCAATGCCCACAGGGGTAAACTAGGAAATAAGAAATACATGCATAAAATAAAAATGCAAATAAATCAGTAGTAGAGGCTCTGGATCGTAGCCATCGATATGCGTCTCCGGTGATGGTACACGTGTCGAAATCTGATGTCCTCATCAAATTGTTTCTTAATTATTACATTATAGCTATGCTTCCTACTAAGTTAGGAACTCGCTTCTTTCCTTTAATTTTATTTTAATGAACAAGTGATTAAACGACAGTCACCTCAAGGGTTGGCTTCATTTGTGAGCCTTTTAGCTTTCAGGTAAGACCGTGTTTTAGTATTCAAACTTCAAAGCTCAAGTTTATATTTGATTTTCATTGGTTGTAATAATTAAAAGAAAATCGAATTCTTTAGCTATGTGGCTGTAAACTTGTAATAGGCGAATTCTATCCACTTGTCAATTTGGTGGATAAATTTTTATTAGGTCAGTAAGGCGGTTTGTAAAATCACTAGAAGGGTAATGTTACATGCATGAAATCCTTTTCAGACCCGCACTAACATGAAGCCTCATAAATCAAGAAAGTCATTTTCTTATAATAGAGAGGCAATTAAGATTACAAGTAGTTTAAAGAGCTTCCATTCTTAGTAGAATAGCATCAAAGATTAACATTGAGTCTGTATTTTTTTGGATTGCAAAAGAAAACTCAAACACAAAATATCTGAAAATTTAAATGCAACAAGAAATCAAGAAGAAAAGGAATTTAAATACTATCATAAAATTAACAAATAAAATCTTAATAAGATTAGGATAGAAGAAACTCGGATAGTTTGCGCTGAAAATTCTAAAATTTAAATTTACCTGGGGAAAAATAGAAGCCCGAAGAGCATCTAGATTTGTTATAGAGTAATAATGGGAAACTTTCAAAATGTAGAAAAAAAAATGTAAATCATTACCTGATCTGTGAAGGAGCTATCCAACCAAAATGTATTCTCTGCATTCATAGTTCCAAATAGTTTGCAAAAAATATTTTTTGAACCTCCAACCTGACTTTCTAAGCAATCAATCTTCTTCCATTGCAATTGTAGATACTTGGCATCAATGCTTCTAGGTGTAAGAGTTGGGCTTACACACAAATGTAGAAGTTTCTTCGAGGCAGCTTTGTTATGCAATAGATTTCTTCTTTGAAATCCGTTAGGAAGTTGACAAGAACCAGACATCTGTATTAAAGATAAGACAGAAAAGATTATGCCAGTTTTGCACTAAATATTAGGCATCTAAACAAACAGTTGACTTTATATAATAAAAAACCCTCTTACATACGGTCATCATTATCATCATTAGTCTTATTCCATAAAAAATAATAACAATAATAAAATAAAAATAAATAAAAATTAAAAAAAAATTAAAAAATTTAACAAAAAAATCATTAGTCTTATTCCAATTAATGGGTCTGCTTACTGAATCCTCATTTTGTTTTTGTCCCAATTCAGTGTTGCATGAGGTTTTAAACCTATTTTGTTGAATCTTTTTGCATGACTTTATCCAAGTAACACTCAATTTACCCATTTTTATTCCTAATACTTCGATGGTAATAATTTATTAGCCCATATTATTGGTGCATCGTATATCCTACATTGCATATGCCAAGATCATCAAAGTATATTTCCTCTATCTTCAAATATATGCTATTCCCAACATCTCTCTTGTACAATCAATTCTCAATTTATCATTCCGAATTTTGAAACACATCCCTCTTAACATTCAAATTTTCATATGCTCAACAAATCTATCATTAACTTCTATACTAACAATATACATTTACATTTACACAACATAACAAGCCTTAATTTTAGTTATAAAATTTACAAGTGAGTCTCCATGAAATATCTTATCATATAGTACTTTTGCTGCACTTCTCCATTTAACCACCAAAACTTAAATATGGAGATTATATTCTCATTATTCTTGCGGGCACCGAAAATTCGTGCCCCGGCCTCCCCTGAAACAGGAGAATTTCAACGAATTAAGTTCCAAGGCAAATTTTTAAAAGGCAAATTGGGTTTGAAATAAGAAATTACCTAGAGATTTCGCCCTCATTTTGCGAGGACTTTATGATCTAAGTTCAGGTTTCCTATAGGCGCAAGCCCCTATAGTTAATTACCCTTCCCAATAGAGAGAGAGAACTTTCGATTAAGGCTAGTCGTAAAACAGATACAGAGTATCTGGCGTATAGTAGCAGCATGAGTTTGGTATGTGAGAATTTAATATTTAAATTTAAAAATTTCATCATCTTGCACTTAAAGAGGATGGTGGGGGGAATGGTGATGAGCCCGATCAAGATCCCATAGTTCCGTCGTCCCGGGCCATCGTGATCTCTGGTCTACTTAGTTAGAGGAGGTAGTCGACCCAACCTGACAGAATGATCCTTTTCGGCAGCCATAGGTTGCTTCGTCCAAAGGTACCTTGTAGACTTTGGGTGAGTATTTGTCTAAGGGGATAAATTTGAATCCACCTTAGCTAACGGAGGGATTTGTGCCCTATTGATTCATTCCTCAAATATTTGAAGCCGTTGGGGAACATACGAGCTCTGATCATAACTGTAATATAATGGTGTCATTTTGCAGTAAAACCACTCGGTCAGAGGGTCCTAGTCATAAATGTTTACATATGTTTCCATTTAGCGATGGAATCCACCGTGTGGTTCCATTTGGCGGCAAAATCATTGATTAAAGGACATGTACTATGTCCTTACTAGCAGGAGACAAATTGAGAATGAATCATAGTAATATTTTCAACTAGACATTAGCTCTTTGTGAGCTGTAGTAGTTTTCAAATTTATCAATATCGACAAAATGTTGTAGAGGGTTGATGAATATTTTTGTTTTAAGCATTTTGATGGCTATTTTCCTTTTTAAATATTGTGGATTTTAGATGATTTGTAGAATATTTTGAATTTTATAAGCATTTGAGAATTTGGGAGGCATTTAAAATATTTGGAGTTAACTCCTCCGGTTGAGATCTACGTTTAACACGGCCATCATCGGGGTATTTATGGGCATTTTCATTTCATTGAATGAGCCTTGTCGACTCTGTCTCGTTTGATGGCAGAGGATCAGGTTTATAGGCTTTGGGTCCATAGATTTTTGAGATTTAACCACTCCGGTTGAGATTTACATTCAACACGGCCATCATCATGATATTTAATCGGTAATTATATTTTTTTGTTGATTGATCCTTGTGAACTATGTCTACTTAACGTTTAACAAACGGGTCGAATCGGGTTGCAGTTTTTAACCCGTTTGAAAAATCGGGTCTGGTTCCAATCAAGCTGGTAACCCGACTTCGACTCGATTTGACCTGAATGAATGACCCGTTTAAACCATCACTCCTGCTGGTTGCTGTCCCGCACACACTCAATCGCCCGCATTTAGAGGGTCGCATCGCATGTTGTTGTCAACCCCCCAATATGAGACACCTCAAACTCAGACTAACAGACCGCAAGCAGTCATCCACCACTTCGCCTCCGCTTTGTCGCCTTCGCACTAGGGCCGTACAAGCGTCCCGGCAGTGCCGCTCCTCCCATTCGCGAATGCCTTCGCCCGTACTCGCGCAAACAACGACTGTCGCGCAGGCCTTAATTGTTGAGCGACACCCTCCTGACGCCTCTACCTGAACTCGCACATGCATCCCACTCCTCTCGTACTCGTCCTAGCAAGCTCACGACACTGTTTGGGAAACCTAACTTGTTTGCAACAGGGTTTGCGGGTTGGGTCGGGTTAACCCGAGCGATTGGGGTCCGAGTTGAGAAACCTGACTCATTTTCAAAACTGAATTGGGCTCGGGTTGACCCGTTTGGACCCGGGTCAGGCTGGGTTGGGCCCGAACACAACACGTTGACTTGCTCTGACACCCCTAATGGGTCCCCTATAGTGGCTTGCAGGTACTTGCATCTGCTACAAATCAACTATATCTGCTTGTGGGATATTAGTGTATTCATTGAAGGCTTATTGTTATTGATCGTATAGACACACTGATGTCTTTGTGTGCTGCCTGTGCATGTCTGCAGGTAGCATTATCATTTGCGAGCAAATTCTATATCTTCATTTGCACGTAAATGATATGGGCTACCAGTTGAACAACGTTCATTACTGATTTCCATATGCATGTCAGCTGGAAAATTACTGTTTAATACACATCTATCACTTCTACTTTGAGGGTGCTATTGATGTGAGCATTATACATCAATCACTTGATCTTTGCGTGTAAGGGATCAATGTACGGTCTTGTCATTAAGGGATTGTCAACAATAGGAAGGATCTGACACATGCCGCATATTGTCATCGTCGCCTGTAGGTGGACTACCATAGCATGATGGGTCTCCTACAGTTGTTTGCAAGTGGTGTATGTATTTGTGTTCACAGGGGATTCGTTGTACTTGCAATACATCCAATGTTGTTATTCACAAATAGATCATATCAATCATCATTGCTCACAAGAAATGATCGTATTTGTCTACAAGTGAATTGACACTGATTGCAGAGATATTGCAGCATTTACTGTAGGCTTTTCATACTTCAGCCATACATGCAACTAATTCGCATCTTCCACAAGCATGAATGTTGTGCATCAATTAATCATTATTCATGGATGGTTATTTATTCACTTGTGTGTTGATGTCAGCTACCGGTTGAGAACTGCATTCATCACTGGTTCCTTGTGCATGTTGGCTGGCAAGTTGTCATTCAATGCACATTTGTACCTTTTGCTCACAATGTGTTATTGATGTGGGCAATGTACCTTGATCATCTACTCTTTGCTTGCGAGGGGGGATCAATGCATATTCTTGTCATCAAATACTTGATGGTTGTAGGAATAATCTGCAATACGCTACATGTTCGATGCCACCTGTAGATGGACTACTCTAGTTAAATGGGTCTCCTACAGTCGCTTGCAGGTGTCTATGTTCACGATGGAATCTTGATTTCAGTTTACAGATGATTTGCATCATGTCCACCACCATCATCCATAGGTGGCTTAATGTACTTGTCAGCAATGACAAGTTGAATGCAAGATGTTGATGTTGCCTGCAGAACACTGTTGCATTCTTCATATGTGATCGTGGATGAATCATTATATTGTTATCCTTTTTGCAAATTGCCTATACAGCGGCCGCCATATCTCTTTGCAATCAGGCTACACTGATGAAACATAAACCGTATTTTGCTTTGAACTACTAGAACATATCTTGGTTACCAAGTCAAGTTATTGCATTCATCACTTGCCAACCTCTTCTGTTTGCTGAAAGCTAGTGTATTTTGTTTAGCGTTAGTTGTAGGAGTTTAACGTATTTGCTTACAATTAGGGCACATATCCCTCCTTATAATTGTTGATCATGCTATGAGTTTTGTTTAACATAAGTCCCCTACCTGTGAGTGAGTTATCAAGTTCATTTACAGGCTCTTTGCTAATGTTCATTTGCAAGTTAATGTATCCAGTGCAGGTCCCCTGCTTGTTAATTTATATTCATTTGAATATAGTGAATTATCCTTTGACCTCTATATTTTTTTATTTGATTGTACATTTTAGAATTTAGGGTCTGGTTCCCTGTTGATCAGTTTGAAAGTCCTGCTCCCTATCATTCAGCTTGAATCAGGTCCTGTGTTGTTCATTTGAATTTTGTGCATTTTCACATTAAATTTCGGTAGCACCCTAGCATATCCCCTGTTTGGGAAAAATTTGGGGAGTGTCTTCTCGCCACGTCAAGAAAGACGTGTATGGTCGATGTCGTGTGACACCACGGCAGTAATCTTCAATCCCACCATGCCAAGAAAGGCGTGCATATGTCTTCATGGGTAACTGTTTGAAAATGCATAGTTGTTTCCCCGTCAGCACTGAGGCTTATGCCATGTACTTAATTTTTGCCCTGTTGTGCTAAGAAAAGCGCGCACAAAGATTACATGTCTTGCTGCAAGCATCGTAGCGAGCTTCCTCTCACCTACCTAAGAAAAGCGTGCATGAATTATTGCTCGTCGTGCTAATAATTAATAATAATAATTATAGTAATAATAATGATAACTATTACTCTTAGTATAATAATTAATAAAAATCATAATAATTATTAATTACTAATAATAATAGATAAAAATAATTAAAAAATTTACCTTAATCTAGGTATGCGGCTATGAGGAATCGGGGCAGAGGGAAGTCAGCACATGGAAGGCTAGACCAGGAGCTTGAGGTAGGTTTGTGAGGTTGGGTCAGAGATTGAAGGTCGGGTGGATGTAAGGAAACGGGAGAGAGGGTTTGCGAATGGTTGAGTCGTAGTCAGCGGTTAGATCGGACACAAGCCGTGTGGTTGAAGACGGGAAGAGGAGATTTGGGATTTGGCAGTGGATAAGAGGAGGAAGCTCGGCTGGAGATGAACCAAGCCAATGGGATTCGATTGGAGGTGGAATGGTTGGGTATGGTACGGCTGGAGCAGTGAAGTCGAAAGGATCAACGGGTCTTGTGGGTCTTGTTTGCGGCTGGATGGGAGGAAGAGTTAGATAGAGATTTGATTAGGTGCTCGCGGCTCAAAGGCTATAAGGGAGGCGGTACAATGACGAGAAGAAGATCGGCTAGAGGTTGAAAGTCGGATGGCTTACAAACAAAAGATGTCGTGAGTGCTTCAGCGTGGAAGGAAGACGAGAGGCCTCTTCCCCTCTCGTTTTAATAACGCAAGAAGGACAGAGATCGTACGAGAGGACGACCAGAGAGTGTCGTGGATGTGCATAGCTCGTGTAGAGCATGACTAAGGCGACATGGTGTGCACATCGTCAGACAACCGAGGCAGGTATGCGAGTTTTTTTTTCTGATTTCAGTTTTTTTTTTTTTTTTTTTTGCATTCGTGTGGGTCAACAATTCTATATAACAGACACAATATACCTAAAATAAGTTTAATTGTTATACCCAAGCCTACCCTAATTAACTATGTTTTAGTTCTCATATTTTCAAAGAAAAAAAATTACATTATAAGAAGACGATCAAAGAATTTTGCACAAGAGAAATTTCAAGATAGGTTGTTAATATTTATAAGAAATAATTGCAGTTTACCACTATAATGGACCTTTCTTTTTTGCAGGCTGGACCTCAACCCATAGTCAATTGTAATCCTCTTGAAATTCTCAAAGATCTTCTTACCATAACAGGTAGCAATGCTCTCAGGATGAAACTGGTCCCTGATTAAAGTTAGATGATGAATTCCATAAATAATATAATGGTTGTCAAATGGAATGCACCATACCTGCACCCCATAATGTGGCCAGCTACGATGCATCAGACCCATAAGGACTTTGCTTCTCTCCTTGTCATTTAAAACGCCAATATCTGACAATCCAGCGCCCTCTAAATCACCAAAAGGTTGGAAGTTATGTGTTTGATTCACAAAGGAACCACGACGCATATCAGATTCTTGTGTCTCAAAATAAGAATGTGTACGCACAGAAGTACTCCATGCTGTAGGCACAAGTTCCTCAGGAATTGATTCTGCAGCTATAACAAGTGAATGGTAACGCATGACCTGCATATTATATTGTCATGCCTTAAAACTATGAACCAAAACCCAGCAAAAGAATGAAATAGACTGATGTAATGGGTGAAAAGCATGTATGCTGTTTGGCTCGTATGCCAAAACAAATGGAACCTGCCAATAAAAAATAACAGTTGAACCAATTACATGAAATTTAAAACTGATCAAATATTTAATTTTAAGAAGCAGATGTGTAGGAAATGATTCCTGTGCAATGTTCTGGAAAACATTATCAAACGGAAATGCAAAGGTGATTTCAAAATACAGTATAAAAAAATAGTATTACAAGCACTCTTAACTGTAAGTACGTTTTTATCTCACCTTGAATCCTGATCTCCGTCCAGATGGAATACCAGTGAAGAGATTGCAACCTATATGTTCAATTTCACTGGAGACGGGGAATGTTTTAGATATTCATCCCAGGGCTTAGGATATACTTCGAATCAAAATGCAAAAATAATTCAACCTAGCAAAGAAAGTACCTCAGACGTCCATGAACTGGTTCAGGGGCTTGGACAATTCGAGCACCATAAACAAAACCCAATGCCTGCAAATTATGACATTTAGAATACAAATATCAAAGAATACTGGTGAAAAGTTAAAAAGGGAGGAAAGGTTTAAAAGATAAGGTGGTTAGCGGTAGTAGAAGATAGACCAATTAAAAGATAAAAAAATTATAGAATGCGTGGATTTGATAACAATCAATAACTAGTATTGAAAGATCAAGTGGCATCTTAACATAAACAGGCTTGTTAATACAACAACAACAACATCAAGCTTTTATCCCACTATGTGGGATCGGCTACATGAATCATTTCTCCATTGTGTCATGTTAAAAGTTAAATTCTCATTTAAATCTAATAAAGAAAGGTCATTTCTAATATTTTCTAACCAAGTCTTTTTATGTCTACCCCTACCTTTCTTAACATAAATCAAATCTGATACATCTGCTTTCCTAACCGGGTCATCGGAAGGCCGTCATTTATGTGACCAAATCATCTAAGGCGACTCTCTCTAACCTTATCTTCCACTGGAGGTACTCCAACATTTTCACATATATGCTCATTTCATATCTTGCCTCTAAGAGTAAATCCAATCATCCACCTAAGCATCCTCATCTATGCAACACTTAACTTAATAATATGCTTCTATCTTAATGGCCAACATTTTGCACCATAAAGCATTGCAGGTCACACCACCATCTTATAGAATTTTTTCTTAAGTTTAAGGGGGACTTTTCTATCACACAACAAGCCCGATGCATTCCTCCACTTCAACCATCCAACTTGAATTCCACTAATAATATCCCCATCTATTTCACCATCACTCTAAACAATAGACCCAAGATATCTAAAACATGTACTCTTATTAATGACTTGATTGCCCAAAGTCACAATCCTCCACTAGATCTATTGTTACTAAAATTACACTCCATATATTCAGTTTTAGATCTACTCAAACGAAAGCCTTTAAACTCTAAAGTTGACCTCCATAATTCAAGTTTACCTTTAACTTCCTCTCTAGTCTTATCAACAAGAAGAATATCATCAACAAAAAGCATACACAAGGATACAACCTCTTGCAAATGTCTAGTGAGAATATCCATGACTAAAGCAAAAAGATATGGGCTTAAGGCTGATCCTTGATGTAATCCAACTAAAATAGGAAAATACTTGATCAAACCACCTTGTATTTGAACACAAGTAACAACTTCTGTATACATATCATTAATGACTTGAATATAAGCATTATTAACCCCTTTCTTTTCCAAAACTCTCCATAACACTTCTCTTGGAACTGTATTATATGTTTTCTTTAAATCAATAAATATCATATGTAGATCCTCCATATTCTCTTTATACTTCTCTGTAAAACCTCTCATAAACAGGCTTGTTAATAAACAATAAAAAATGGGCATACTTGTTAATTGCCCAGATAAAAAAGTATTATCTAAGAAAAAAATTATATTACAAAAAACATCTAATTTTATCAAATAAATTACTAATTTTACCACAAAAGACAAATTTATTATATAAAATATTAATGTTGCTAAATAAATTTTGATTTTATTCACTAGGCAAAAAACGCATATGATTTTTGGGTACACCTAGAACATTGAATTCATCCCACTACTATAAATAACAAAGATCTCTATTGAATTATACAAAATAATTTAATCCTTTAATCTGGTATTAGAAGTACATTAGCTCTTATCCTAGCTACACCCCCACTATTGTATCTTATTCATTCAATTTTGATCCCACCACTTGCCCTAAACTCCTGATTTCGTCACTTGCAATGCTTACATCCTTACTTGCTTATGCAATCACACTAACTCGATCATGTGATCGTTATGCACCCATCTCAATCACGCATTCATTGCGTTCACCTGCGTGCCCATAGCACTTGACCACATGCCCACCAATTATGCACATTCGCGCACTTGTTGCACTTGTCCACTCGACCACACTTTTTTTGTATTTTCTGGTCTGCATGCTGCGCTTGCTCGCTCACAAGTGCTCAACTACACCCCAAGAGAATGATAATCTAATAACTTACACAATGTCTATGATCAAGTATTACATCAATAATTCTTCTCTCATGTTATCATGTCTTCTCACTCATATCTCAAAGATTGGAAACCCTCCACTATTGATACCAACATCACATTCAATGGTATAAATTGTCTCATGTGGTCGAGGAGTTTTAATTTTTCTTAATGTCAGCAAACTATAGCACCTTCATACCTCTCCTCCAAATAACTTTGACACCTCCAGATAACTTTAACACCATCAAGTTTTCCAAATGGCAAACATCAAAGAAAAAAGTGTTCTTATTTAATAGTCTTGACACTCCATATCCACAAATATCAAGTTTCAAAATCTTCTAAAAATGGGATTTTCTTCACTCCACATACTTTCAGGAAAGTAAAATCTATCATGTCTATGTTTTCTATTTTGAAATTCCTTTCCCTTCAACAAAATAAAATGCCCATACAGGAGAATCATAACACACTAAGGAGAAATTAAGTTACTTCAATAACACTCCTTTACTATTGAACCAACTATTTAGCACAACAAGAAGGAAGTATTCCTTGTCACTAAATTTAGCTCTAGACAACATCCTTTTCAATAAGGTGTTTAATCTCAATTGATGGCATACCCCATGATTTCTAAAATTACAACTATTCTCTTCCAATTCTTTACTTCATCGAGCTCCCTGCTCCCCAACCTCCCACTCCTAACCAATCAACCTCTTCCTTGGCCTCTTGCTCTAGGGGAAATCCAGGGAGTCATGAATGTGGTGGCCATGCTTGTGGTGTTTGCAACCGTGGTCATAATGATTTTCATTTCGGACCTCATTGCAGTCGCACCAATCATCCTTGTAAATGTTGTTGGAAGAAATTCAGTCATGCCTCAACTACTTCCAGTTCAAACCAATCTTGTCAACTCCTTATAGTTTTTAGTCCCCCCTGGATCAATTACTCTCTCAAGAAGACTATGAATACTTTCTTTAATGATCTCAGATATCTAACTCAACATCTAACACAATATATTCATCTAGGTTTATTGCAACTATATTTATCTCTATTGCCTATTGGTATGTTTTGGGTTGTGGATTTATCTGTATCTTCTTGTATGACAAATAACTGCAAACTTTTTTCTTAATTTCAAATTACATATCTACCACCTATTATCATTGTTAAAGGTCTACCTATCTCTAGAAAAGGGTATTATACATCCTCAAAAAAAAAACTACGCATCTCTTTGTGTGTCTCATAATTTCATGTCAACCTATTATCAATTCATTATTTTATGAAGACTCATAATTATTTGTAACATTTTATTCCTCTTATTGAGTCTTCTAGGGTTTCATCTTTAAAAAGATGATTGGAGTTACTAAAGCTATCAATCTACTACTAGAAGACCGACTTTTGTTCCAACCTACCACAACTATTACTTATTTTTCATGGCACTAAAGGTTAAGTTATCCTACCCCAATTGACTTCGAGATTTTTCTATTTCGTCGTCTTTATTTAATTTGATTGCCCTGATTTAAGAATTGGGTAAAAAACACCGTATGTCTTTTCATTTTTCTATTGCTACTTGCCAACCTCTTCTTTTGGAGTTAGTTCACTGGGACATTTGGAATCCTAGTCCAGTCCTCTCTTACCTAGATTTATGTCATTTTGTAAACTTATTGCTGAATGTTCATCACGGATCACTTGGGTTTACTTCAAATATTAACTAGAGGTCCTTCACGTACTTCTAACATTTTATCAACAAACAAATTTTCAATTTTCCACCTTAAATCGAAACTTAATGTACTGAGAGTGCTTTAGTTTATGTAATTGTAGTTTTGTATGTTTTGTTCTGCTAATGGTATTATCAATCAACTTCTTATCCCAGCATATCTCAACATAATGGTGTTACAAAATGCAAAAGAATATCATCTTTTTTATGTTGTAAGGACATTGATGTTTCATATAAATATTCTTCATCAATTATAAGGGAATGTGGTCTTAACGAAATATTAGCTCATCAATTGTCTGACCTCTCCTCTTCTCAATGATCTCTCACTCAAGTGATCATAATGACATTTCTTAAAAAAATAACATTTTCAAAAATGTTTTGTTACCAGAGATCTATGAAGGTCAAATTACCTTTTAGGAGTTAAATTTGCTAACAATAAAAAATGGGCATTTTCTTCCTTCCTGAGATGTATGCATATGCAGACACATATATGACATCATATATGCGTCTCAATCATATTTACGCAAGGCCAGATATAAAGACTATAGAAAGTAAAGTAATATTCCAATTAAGATCATATTCTTAATTATCTATATCCAATTCATAACAATACAACAACATCAAGCCTTTGTCCCACTACGTGGGGTCGGCTACATGAATCCTTTATCGTCATTGTGTCCGGTTTAAAGTCAAATTCTCATTTCAATCTAATAAAGAAAGAGCATTTCTAATATTTTCTAATCAAGTCTTTTTAGGTCTACCTCTACGTTTCTTAATATAAATCACATCTAATACCTTAACTTTCCTAACCGGGTCATCGGGAGGCCTTCGTTTAATGTGACCAAACCATCTAAGGCGACTCTCTCTAATCTTATCTTCCACTGGAGCTGCTCCAACCTTTTCACGTATATGCTCATTTCGTATCCTATCTCTAAGGGTCAAGCCACTCATCCACCTAAGCATCCTCATCTCTGCAACACTTAACTTAATATTATGCTTCTCTTTTAATGGCCAACATTCGGCACCAGAAACCATTGCAGGTCTCACCACCATCTTATATCCAATTCATAACAATGAAATGTTTTTTTTGCTCAGAACTCAGAACTCCGATGGAATCATAGTGTATCTCACAATTTGAAATTCTTAGAAGGATTGCTTGAATCGAGAAAATACCAAAGAACTTCAAGAGATGATTTATTTTACCTCTATTGAAATTGAATCCTGCCAATAAATGAAATAAAAATAAAGAAAGGTTTTGCAAGCGAATATTGACTCTTTCATCCTTCATTTGTAGGATCAATTCATGACCATTCAGAAGAAATTCATTTTTTATTGGTTCATTTCGCCATCCTACCCAATGAATTATTAGGATAGATTTGTCTTTAAGAAGATCCTATATAGTCATAGGTTCCATCGTTCTAATAGCTTCTCCATTAATATTTAGGCCTGAACTCTGCAATGGAGCTCTCAATAAAATCTATTATTTATTTCAGAGTCAATCTCCTCAGTTTTCCTTAATCCGAAGCTCGATTAAATCATTCTCTATTTTATATTACTTTTATTTTTATTTGAGTTTCATTTATTTTTTTATTCTATTTTATTCTATGTTTCTATTTTCTTTCAATTTTTTATTTGTTGCTCAGCCGGGCGAGATGTTACCAAGAGTAGATGTCTCTTTTATTGAGGTGCGGATGGAAGCAAAGGCTGCAGGAGACCCTTTCATCATAGGTAACCTAGACTCTCAAGCTAAGGCAAAGAATAGAAAGACCTTCATGCAAGCTGGTTTTTGGCAAATGATTGACCTAATCCCAATTGTTTCAAAAGGCTGCTTTGTAGAATCAGGTATTGCTTTGCCATTAGGGTGCTGAAGAAGAAAGAAGTAACTTCTCTCTCGACAATCATCTAATGTTCGAAGGAAGTCATAGGTGTCGAAACAACATATCATTATCTCAAAAAAAATATACTATCAGTCTCTTGAAGAAAGTGGTCTTGTAGGTTGCAATCCAACAGACACCTCCATGGAGACTCAGACCACTAAAGCTCCTTGATGACTCATCCCATAATCAAAGGTTAGAAAATTGATTAATATGAATATCATAAGGCTTGACATTTCTTTTATCGCCGACGCTAAACAGAAGCTTTTGTAGCTTGCTCTATTAATTTTCAAGTATATCAAAATGATGAGGACATCGATCGGAGGTTCAAACATGTGTATCGCCGGAAGAATCGCAGATTGACGGCCACGATTCAAAGTTTATAGTTTTAAATTTATTTATGCATTTTATTTTCTTTGAGTATCCCTATTGTACCCCTATTATGAGTTGAGTCATGCTATAGCCCTGAGGGCAATTTAGTCTTTGTTTCTTCTTTTATGTTGAGACCTATATGTAGGTCATTGCTATTGTAATGTTGATGATGAATTATTGAATGAAAATTTTATCTTGTTTCTTCTTCTTGCATGAGAGCTAGAAAAGGGAGAGAGAGATCAAGGTGAGCAAGTGCCAGGCCCACCAGTCGTCTTCTTCCCCACCTCTTATGTTTTTCCACGCATACCCGTCAACCTCCATAACCCCACCACCGGCCATCTCCCAACCAAAATTCACCCCACGCCTTCCCCTACCAAGTCAACCCGCCACCTAGTTCCCTCACCCCCACCTAACCCGGCGCCACTTCCAATCCCACTAGCCATGCCGCCGGCCACCCCATCATTTACCCCTCTTGATGGTGATCTCAATGCCATCATGAATTTCCTTCTTCGCCCTACAAGAAATTAGAAAGGATTTAATTCAAATTTGAAATTCAAATTTTGAATTTCAAATTCTTTCCAATTTTGGAATTCCTATTTATGAAAGTTTTTATTCATGATCTTAATTTAAATTTCAAATAAATTGGATTTAATAATAACTTTCCTAATCCACAATCCCTCTTTGGAAACTCCCTAAATCCTTCCCCAATCACCCCCCTCTCTCTCTCTATGCCGCCAGCCATGCTTGGGATGGATTCCAATTAATGCTAAGTTATTGCATTGATTACAATTGATTTGAAATTCAAATCAACTTCCCTCCAAATTCACTCAAATCTAAAATTAATTTCAAATTTTGTCTAAATCCCCCCAACACCACAACCCAATCTAATTTCTTCCAAACCCTAGCCATCTCCCCCATCTCTCCTAGCCGACCCCCCACCCATCTTCCTCTTACGCAAACCGCCACCCCCTCCACCTCACTTTGCTCTTCTTTGGCTCCCTTGCGCTCTCGTCTCCTAACATCAATGGTGTATGGCCGATGATCGACCACGGCTTCATCTTCGACGAACAAGGATGGACGAACATCCTCGCATCCCCATTCTTTGACGTACAACTTGGACACGACGAGACCTTGGAAGGATACATAGACCGCATCCGATATTAACTCGTGTTATCAATCGAAGAACATCATCCACCAAGTCGTTGGATCATCGTCAGTCATCCGCCACCTCCACCAACTCCGGCTACTTTCCCGTGGACAAAGACCTCTGGCACCTTCTTCCTAGTGGTGATTTTGATTCTAGCGTGGAAGATCTTCTCTGGCCAAAGCCTAGTGTAGCCGAGTGATCGACCCCCGAGGTGAAAACTTTCATTATTAAATCGTGGATTGTTGATTAAAAGCTCTTAGTATTGCTACTATTTTTATTTATCTACGAGATTTGGTTAATCTACATGTACTCCTTCGCCTAAGCAAGTGGAAAACCAAGATTCTTTAATAAAATTGCTTGTTATTACAATAAGTTATTGATTGGGATTACATTGCCAATTACTCTTAAAATTCTTAATGAGCTCCTGTGCATTTGGTTTCACATCACAAAATGTCTTGAAAAGCGATATTATATCCTAAGACTGAGTACCTAAATGTTAAACATTATCATGTCTCGATTATATTAGCCTAGTTGAAGATAGGAAGTCAACCATCATATATTATATATCTTTGAGATAACTTGATCAATTGAAATAAAAAGAAATAAACTGTTGCAACAACATCCAATGTTGAGACTAAAAATGGAGTTATATACCACATAAAGTAAAATGATGTGGTTAAAGATTCTTTTAAGGGAATTGGATTTTCTAGTAAATCAATTTATAATATTGTACTGCAATAATCATGCCACCGCCTACATTACCAATAACCATATATTTCATGAACAAATGAATCATATTGAAGTTTATTGTCACTTCAATCAAGATGTTGCTTTCCAAGAAGATTACCACTCATATTACAAGTTTCGAACCAGTAATTGATATCCTCTAACTAAAAAGTTTTTTATGACAACAAAACATCTTTTTTGTCGTAAAGACATACTTATTAATTCCATAAAAATTAAAATTGTTCTCATTAATGCTAGAAAAAATTCAACAATTACTTGAATTTGACTTGACTCGATACTAACTCAAATGAATTTCAAGTAGATTACGAGCTTCAATCCAAATTAGAAAATGATTTTTAGTAGATTCCAAGTTTTCCTAAGCTCAAAATAATACAATTTAAGTAAACTCAACATATAGATCGAAATGGGTATTCCATAAAATACTTAGTATGTATGATATAATACATGTATAAAATACAATATAATATTTATATTTATAAAATTAATTTCAGCCAACTCAAAATTGATTGAGTTGAGCTGAAATCAAATCATGTTGAGTCAAGTCAACTCAACTTAAAATGATTGTGATTTCAAGTCGAATTTGAGTTGAGGTGAAATCAAAATTTTCAAATTTCAAGTTGGATCAAATTTACTCAAACTCGACTGAATATTGGCCTTGGTCCTTATGCGAGCTTGTCTTAATTTGAAAGTTCTATTATCAAAGCTCGAACTATTAAACAAGCTAAAATAATATGAATGTTATTCACCCAACATGACTTACTAAAATGATAGGAAATACTTGAGTTCGCAAGTAACCCTAAGATAATACTTGAGTTCGCAAGCAATCCTAACCCAAATCGGAGATCCAACAGTGACAAAGTTGCTGTCCAGAACAGAAAAACAGCAGAAATCTGCTGTTGACAGCAGAAAAACAGCACTATTCTAAGAGAAAACCAAGAAAAAGACTTGTATTCCAATAAACGATGAATAAAACAGTAAAGATATAATTGATCCTCAATTCGAGAGGAGGATCGATCTCTCCCAAATCTCTAGACGCCGCTAGAGCCCAAAGAAACCTAAATCTACGAGATCTCAAATTTCAGCCAAATTCAAGATGATCAAACCCTAGGAAAAACAACTATTTAATGCATACAAATCAAAAGGAAATCCCTAAACAGTCCCTACATTCAATTTCTCTCTTAAACCCCCCAAAAATCCTTCCTAAAATGCTCTGTTTGAACGGTCGGCTCGCCCGATCTCTGCAGGAGGCGGAGATCCCGCCTGTTCGCGATTTTGCCGGTCCCGTGCGGACCGGCTGGATCGGTCCAGTGGACCGGTCTAACAATACTTCCCTCCCAAAAATCCACTTTGTCCTCAAGGTGGAGATATACTCGTGTTCCCGTGGAGGTGGCCATCCTTGATGTTGCTGAAAATCCTTACCAACTTGCTGACTCAAGGGTTGCACGGAACGAGAAACATCCCCTCCCTCCTCCATCCTGATCACATTCAGCTTGTGTAGTCCCACCAGATAGTCTTCCCCCACCTCTTGCATATCCCTGACCATGGTCTTAAGTGATGTCATGGCTTTGGATAGCCCTGCATCTCCCCTTATAACCACATTTCTCTCATCCACCATTAATTCCATCGTGAATGCTCCCCAATTGTCCTTGATTTCCCCCAAGGTTTGCAACCACTTCATCCCCAGGATGACATCAGTGCTTCCTAACTCTAGTGGGAGAAAGTCCTCTTACTTGAATCCCCTGGATGGTCAACACCACTCCTTTACAGATTCCCTGGCCTTTCTCCACCTTCCCTGTACCCATCATCACCCCATAACAACCGGTGTCTACCAATTTCACTCCCAGTTGGTTGACGACCTGAGTGGAAATGAAATTGTGGGTAGCCCCACTATCAATTAGCACCACCACCTCACGGTCAGCTATCTCTCCTTTCACTTTCATAGTGTGACTCGGAGTGAATCCCACTACAGAGTTCAGAGAGACTTCTGTCATATCCAGGTGCAACTTTTCCTCCTCTTCAGATCTGCTCCCACCTCCCTCCTCGTCTTCCTTGTCTTCACAGACAAGGAGAACCTGAAGAGTTCGGTCCTTGCACCTATGCCCAGGCATGTACTTCTCATCACATCTGAAGCACAACCCCTTTGCTCTCTTCTCCTGTATCTCCTTCTCTGTCAGCCTCTTCAAATTTTTCCCACTCCCTCCTCCTATTGGATTCTCCCGGGTGGTCTCATTAATGTCGCTTGATGCAGGCCCCTTGGGTGCTAGAAGAGTGGTCGTCGTTCTGTAAGAGCCTCCTGAGCAGTTTCCTCGAGCTCCTCTTTTAGACTTCTTCTGGTCTTCCACCAACTGGGCCAACTCCATGGCCTTACCTAGATTCCTTGGCTCCAACACTCTGACTGCTGTTCTTACCTCCGGTTTCAGCCCCTTCATGAAATTCCCTTCCAGGGCTGACTCCGAGATATGGTCCAGCCTACTAGCCAGATACTCGAACTTGTCCCGATAATCTGCCACCGTGCCTTCCTGGGTAAGGGCAAAGAATTGCTCATAGAAGTCTCCTCCCTCATCTGCTCGGAAACGCTCTAATAAACATTCTTTGAACTCCCGCCAGCTCCGGATAGGCTCCCGTCTGTCACTCAACTGATATCAGGCTAAGGCTTTTCCCTCTAAGCACATTACCGCCGCTGTCAATTTCTCCTCCTCCGTCAGCCCATTGACAGCAAAATATCGCTCCACCTTATAAATCCACCCATGGCCATCCTCAACCTCAAAGATGGGCATCTTCAGCTTCCTCACCTTTGGATCTCCTCCGTTTCCCCTGACTCCTCCATAACCTCCCATTCCTCGAAGAGGAAGAGCTCCCCAAGTGTCCCGATCATCCCTCCGACGATTATACTCGAACCCCTCTTCATACTCTCCCCTTCTTCCTTCAAAATCATCACCTCGACGCTAAATTCCTTCAAATTCAGCACCTCGAAGATGAGGTTCCTCCCTTCTTCCTTCGAAATCAGCCCCTCGACGCTGAATTCTTTCGAATTCAGCACCTTGGCGATGAAATTACTCCCTTCTTCCTTAAAAATCATCCCCTCGACGCTGAATTCTTTCGAATTCAGCACCTCGGTGATGGAATTCCTCTCTTCCCCATCAAAATCAGCACCTCGACGCTGGATTCTTTCAAATTCAGCACCTGGGCGATGAAATTCTTCTCTTCTTCCGATAAAATCAGCCTCCCGTTTTTCGTGTCCCCTACTCATCTCTTCTCTAGAAAGCGGTTCCAGAGGGGGCATGTCGTTCTTCTCCTCCAGGATCTCCACCTCTGAATTCCTCCTCCCCCGCAACGGGTTCGGATTTCCTCCCATGCCATGGCCGTCGATAGTCTCTCTTACTTCCGATGTCGCCGTATTGGTCTTCATTTCAAGTAATTTCTTCATCATTTCTTCCAACACGGTGAACTTCCCCTCCAACATTTCATTGTTGGAGGTGATTTGATTTTGGAAATCGAAAAATCTTCCCTCCAAATCGGATTTCAATTGTCCGATTTCGCCTTCCAAGACTTCTATCTTCTTCCCGGCCATCGTTCTCCCCAAGAATCTCAAAGGTCTTATTCCGGGAACGAAGAAACTGCTGAAATTTTCAGGATTTCAGCCGCCAACGGTCCCAAAAACGACGCTCTGATACCAATTTGATAGGAAATACTTGAGTTCGCAAGTAACCCTAAGGTGATACTAGAGTTTGCAAGCAATCCTAACCCAAATCAGAGATCCAACAGCGACAAAGTTGCTGTCCAGAACAGAAAAACAGCAGAAATCTGCTGTTGACAGCAGAAAAACAGCACTATTCTGAGAGAAAACCAAGAAAAAGACTTGTATTCCAATAAACGATGAATAAAACAGTAAAGATACAATTGATCCTCAATTCGAGAGGAGGATCGATCTCTCCCAAATCTCTAGACGCCGCTAGAGCCCAAAGAAACCTAAATCTACGAGATCTCAAATTTCAGCCAAATTCAAGATGATCAAACCCTAGGAAAAACAACTATTTAATGCATACAAATCAAAAGGAAATCCCTAAACAGTCCCTACATTCAATTTCTCTCTTAACCCCCCAAAAACCCTTCCTAAAATGCTCTGTTTGAACGGTTGGCTCGCCTGATCTCCGCAGGAGGCAAAGATCCCGCCTGTTCGCGATTTTGCCGGTCCCGTGGGGACCGGCTGGACCGATCCGGTGGATCAGTCTAACATAGAATTCTCTATTTTCAAAGCCATCGTGAATGTATCTTATAGTTTTTTTTATCAAAAGTTGTAATTTGTTTATGACATAGATGACACAAAATTTTCCAGCAAAATCTATAACTTTTCCCTGCATTACTATTAACTCTTCTAATGCACCCTTAACTAATGGATTTCAATCAGTTTCTCTAAATCACATTTTTTGCATTTAAGCTATGGACCTTAGCAAAACAGGGATGAGCATTAAATGGAGAACGATTCATGCACTTAGTATTTTACCAACAAAAAGGACTTTTTTTTTATAAATATTATCATGACTAACCTTATCCCAACTATATTAGGGAGGCCTTATGAATTCACATTTTTCATTCAATCATGTTAAGCTTTGTCTAAGAAGCTAAACATGTTCTTTGCAAATTTTTTGAGCAACTTCCATACATATTTCCCTAGATCTATTATTTTTTCCTAGTCCTTCAAAACTAATTTTATGTATGAATAATATATTTAATGCGTGCATCTTCTACCATTTATTATACATGTTTAAACTACAAATTTATTTTGAACTACATATCTTTAATAGAAATCACTACACCCATCGCTTAATATAATCATACTTTGATTTATCTTCCTAATTTTTCCAAGCATGACAAAAAATAACAAATTTTCACAATTATTCACATGAATGCATATCTTAAGTCTAATTAGCACTTTGCTGAATAAAATGGGAAATAAATTGAAATTTTTGTAGCTCCACTATGGATCGCATATTTCTAATAGCAGTAAAACTTAAAAGTTGGTAACCTTTTTAAAATAATGGTCATTGCCCAGGACATAACTCTAGTTTTTCTAATTCAACCAAGACTAAGAGAGAACAAAATATTTCACAGGTGCTTGAAATGGTTGGTACTAAAGTTCTTACTGTGTAAATTGTAAATGAAACCCTTGCGGACTAACTGTTGCAGAATGCATTTAGTTTAAAGTTTTTCAAGAGAAAAATTTTACCCAGAACCAAACATAAGAAGTTGCCCTGCATGAAATCGTTTATTTAAGACAATTTTGTTGGCAAAAATAAGATAAGATGTATTGTTCAAGGGTCCTATGGTCGACCACAAATTACTTTTTAGGATATTGAATTAAAAAAAATAATAACAAGTCTAGTGTGATTACTAAAATAATAGATCTTATTACTGTTATTTTGAATATGGTTCCTAAGGGCCCATTAGGCATTACTTTTTATTTTATTTTTATATTTTTAATATGTTAATGAGAGAATAACAAAATTTGTTAAGATGTTTTTACTTTTCGATGTAAGAAACAACTTGATTTGTTCTTAAGAACACTCAAAACAAATTTTAGATTTTTTAGATATTTTTAAAATAGTTTTTTATTCTCATATATACTTGACTTGTACCCAATTCCCATCTTCAACCATCAATGATCATAGCTGGCATCAAAGATGGGATTCAATGGATCAAGAGGGATAGAGGAGAGGAACGGCAATTTAGGATGGGAAGAGGATGTAAGGGTAGGAAAGAATGTGAAGGCTAAGTTGATCTCCAATTGCAACCATGTAGAAGTTTACTAATATAATGTAGAAGGTGAGGGCGTCGACTTGCCGAAAAAAGAGGAAGCAGCGGTGCATAATATACTCGGGGAGAGCAGTGGCATTGTCATTGTGTCCATGGAAGGGAGGAAATAAGAAGAGTAGTAGTTGCATATCAGGAATGAGAATGAGTGATCTCGTACAAAACAGAGAAAAAATGATGTCAAACAAAAATTATTTTTTCTGTTTTTATTCGATGTTCTTACATAAAAATAATAATAAATTAAGATCTTAAAATTAAGAGTGATGCTAAATGACCCCTAAAATAATAGATCTCTAACTTCTAATATTTTAGTAACACATTTAAAACAATAGTAATCAGATTCACAGTTTGGACAGGCAAAAAAAATGAATTCAATGAACTAAAAAATAATTTGTGGCAACCATGGGACTTGGGTTAAGTTCCCCAAAAAACTAATACTACATTGGTCTACTTTAATTAGAATATTGCCTAAATTTCAACAAGGTAAACTATGATCTGAAATACTAGTTATAGATGCATTCCACCCTCTCTCGTGGAAGCAACAAGGACAAAGAATAATTAAGTTTTTATTTCTAAACACAAAAATGGTTAAATAAACACCTGGTGGCCAAGACAAACTCCTAATATCGGAATGTCCTTGCATTGAATTAGTACTTGCAAGCATACCCCTACAAAGAAATATAAGAATGAAATTAATAAAAAGATGTCAATTGATTAAAAAGGACTGGAGATGTTATAAAATCATAGTGTTATGTCCAAGATGTGTTTATTACTTAGTGCAAAAACCAACCTATGTCTGTCGCGCATGTTGGAGAGCCAGGCCCGGGCGATATAACAATGTTATCAAAATCATTTTCTTTATACAGGTAGTATTTGATGTGCTCCCATGTCCACTCATCATTGCGAATAACCACGGGCGGAACTAAAACAAAACTCAATAAATTAAACTATGTTTAAAGAATAAACAAGAAACATTTAGCTTGCAAATATAAATATGAGAATAAACAGGCATCTAGTAAAAGTGCTTTCATGTTGATTGTGATTCAATGGTTAAAGACCATAATAAATAAGCATAACATGATAACTTATCACAACCTATTACATGTAAACACTTTTGATCTTGTATGTTTTAATGCAAAACCGACATAGCTTCAAACTTCTAGCTCACTAACATGCCCCATATATAGCTTAAACAACTAATATATATGTGTGTGTGTGACTGGCTCCTCTTCCTCTTATGAAGATTACTTTGAAAAAATAACTAGCAATGATGACGATTGTAGGCTCCTTGATAATTCAAGAAGTTTGGATGCTTTTCAAGTTGTGTAAATTGGCAAGAACTTATTGAGGTTGCCGCCAAAAACAATTGGGTGGGTTGGAGTGTTGAAGGCGGCATTTAGGGGAGGGGGGGGGATTAGCGAAGTTAGGAGATTGGTGCACCACCCCCATCCTCATGTGAAATGCAAAGAAAGGACTTGGTTCAAGGAAAGACAAAAATCTTAGGCTGGATCAAACTGGGCTGACATTAACTCAATCATTGTGTAGCCGTGTGCAAGGTTGCCTTGAGATTTATGCTACTAATTTGAAGTCATGCAAATTTACATGGAGCTTTTTAAAAATCCAACAATACCCAATTTTTGGACTTTATTTTTAAAATTTTCTCTTTATCAATCTTGCAATAGTGATACAATTTCTTTTGCCTAGTTAGTAGGAGCTTGTAATGAATTAAATTTTTCATGATTGTGATTTCTCATAGGACATCAACATCAAAATCCTTTTTCAATCATGGATCATGTTAGTCCTCTTACAATCACAACTACTTCACTAAGTGAGTTCCTAGTCAAAATAAAACTTAAAATGGTCAAATAGAATTTAAGAAAATGATGGACAAAACCTGGAGTTAGTCCAATAAATTGATTCAAGCATAATAGATTGCACAACTTTAGTGTGATCAACACATGTTATATGAGACCATAGTTTGCAGTGAGAATGTCTGTAGTCTAAGTACATGGATCAAATGGGTGCAAGCGATATGGGTGCCTACACCAAGACACTATCCTCCACAAAAAAGGATGGCAATAACAAATCCCCCACCCCTTAAAGGAGATTTGAGGCCTATAAAAGCTTTATTTCCTCCTTCCTTGACTACTGCACATTCTTTACCATGTTATTCTTCCATACGCATAAGATGTCAAGTAGGTCAGCATTGCCAAACAAGTAATAAAGGATTGAAGTGTTCCTCTTTCATGTTCCTCCCATCTTCCTTCTGCCCTAGCTTTGTTGCACTCTCTTCATGGTACAAGTGTTGACGTACATGGCATACATCCATGGAATGAGCAACAAAAGTATGAGTTTACAACTTATATATTCTCTTCAACATTCTTCCCCCTAAATTAACTTTACCACTCCCTCATTCTCAATGCAGGGATATGCAAATGTGGAATTTATTCTAATACAACCTTTGAAGATTTTTTCTTATATGTTTGAAGTTGGAATTTTGGGAAACTTTAAAGGGGAGATATTCAAATTTTATTAGTTTCCTCCAAATTTTTATCATAAGCAAATTCAACCTTTTTTCACATGAATGATATTTAGAATTCAAACTCCTTTCTACTTGCGATCTTTCTGAGAATATTAGATATCTAAGACGACCTGATGTTAAAATTGAATTGCATGCAATTTAAAGAAAGCCTTCTAGTAGTGTCTTCTAACCAAAAAAAATCACACAAAAAATCGGGATTTTCAACATAATGTTATCATTTTCTTAATTCGACTACTATAGCCATTCTTTATGCACTATACAAATGAGGAAAAAAAAAGTAAGACTAAAAAGATAAATAAATGAATTTACTTATAATGTCTTCACCTTTGAAAATAAGACTCAAGTACTTTCTTTACATGCCATGTCCATTAGTTCATCTAGGCCAAGTTTCCATTTGTTTTCACCATGTAATCAACACGTCTTTACAAGACTATGTTGAGAAATCAAGTTGTAGAAGAACGGATTTTCCAAATAGGAAACAATCTTCTTTTAACAATAATATTCCTTGCATTAAAAAACATACTTTACTTGAGCACAATGCTTTTCAATTAATTGATTTGGCTAAGGAACAAAATTTTTGTGAATTTTTTAGTCAACTTTTGTCTAATTAAAATTTAGACTTTGATTGCTACGAACTTGAAAATATCAAATATGTCATTCATCTTGAAACTTGCACTTAATTGTACTCCTTTGAGCTATAAACTTACTCTAGTCCTCATGTATTGCGGCCTATCTCAAGTTAAAATATAGATTCAATAATACAATCATGGAACACCCACTTAGGATTCATTCAATAGTAAGCCCTTTGAGCACCTTAACTTTACAAGAAGAATCTTTGAAAAGTTCCAAGAAAAATGGCCATTCTAAGACATTGACTTGAATTTGAGTCAAGTTAAATAGTAGGCACACCTTAACATCATTAGAATACTCTATTAAGACAATGGTCTAATGAAACCTTGAGATAAATGGAGTTTCCAAACATAAGACAGGTCAAACCAAATTACATCGCACAAAGAAGTTGGTATATCAAATTGGATGGACAGACCAAGCCTAGTAGATTGACAACTGGTATCTAGACAATGAAATAGGACAGCCCTCACCCTTAATAAAATTATCTTTTCTCAGGAACCACATGCATGATTTTTCTAGAATCAAATTTGCCACCTACTTGTAGTAGTTAGCTCGTCTTTGAATGCCTAATGAAAGTGGATCAACACCAAATAACCTTATGGAAGCAGAAGGGTTCATGCACCCAAGGAGGTGGACTTGATCCAACCTGCCTCCAGGGGCGAAACTAGCCTATCTTTTGAGGGTAGGCAAACTTATTACATGAATAATTAAATATAAAAATTAGATGATCTTTAAGACAAAATAAAAAATAAAGTATTGCATTTCATTTTTATTGATGAATTGAAAAAATGATTAAAATCTTTGCAATTTATTTTGTATTTTTTGATAATATTGTATTATAAATTCAATGAAATCAAATCAAATATTTCTTTCACAGTGTACGGTACTAATCAGTCATTAAGCGAGTCAGCTTTGTTCTTGATGCTTTATTAAATTCAAGTGTTATAAATTAATAAATCATTATTTGTCTATGATATAATCTTATAATTACTATAAGTTGTATGCCTTCTTTTTTTGTGGATTTCTGAACTTTGAAAGAAATATAGAACTTTTTATTAAGAAGTTATAGAACTTAAATAAATCAATGAGAAGTTATAGTAACGATTTCTACGCTTAAATAAATCATTAAGAGATTATGTAACTTATTGTTTGAAATTTTGCTAACCATTTTTTTTTTCTAATAAAGCGTTAGGGTAATAAAACAATTGAAGGGGTCAAAATTCTAAAATTGCAATTTTTAAAAGTTAACTTTAATTTTACGGGTGGGAATTGCCAACCATCGATACTATTGAGTTCCGCCACTGCGCTAACGTTATGATAATCATATATTCCGATTTCCGATAAACATACAGAAATCCAACTTCCATGTGTTGGATCTACCATTCATCATCATGCGCCCCTCATGCAGCGAGACGGTTTCCGGAAAATTCAACCACTCCAAAATATGAATCAACAAGCAACTTCTCATTCAAAATCACACTATGTTTGAATGAATTCCCACGGGACGATAAAAAACAAACCTCCATTGACGACGGCCAGTTCCTGGTAAATATTATAGGTGTAGCTGTCGTAGTTATCGATCAAAAGAGTCCGTACAGGCTCTTGCGGACAACTCCTTTCTTCCCCGTTGAGGTCGGCCGATAACCGTGCTGCGAGAGGGCGGAGCGGCGGAGTGGTGTATGGGCCGACGTGCCGGAAGGATATCCTTGCCGTTGAAGAGGGTTTTGCGAGTGCCTCGAGCCTGGAGTGAAGGAACCAAGATGGCAGCGATGAGATCCCCAGAGTATTTGCCATCGATTGCTCGATGGAGACGAGGAGAGCCACAAGGAATACAGAGGAAGGAAATAAGAAAGTGAAGTAGCGGGCTGTATTTTATATGCCTTATTGTATATATATATCCCATAGATCTTTATCAATTAGCCGGTGGGTTTTTTTTTTAAGATTTAGGCTAATTAAGAAACAAATTATAATCAAAATTTCGTACTTGATAGTCAAAGCTCTCAACCATAAAATCAAAACGAGTTGACTCAGTGGAGATAATTTATTCAACATGAATTAAAGATCTTTATTAATAATAAAGGATTAGGTCATTAATAGAAGATTTGTAGGCTTATGGTGATAGCTAACTCAAAGGTCAATTTTAATCCGACTCTAGTTGATAATGTGTTTTATTCACTATCATATGAACTAGAAAATCATAAATTTAAATACAAGTTATTAGAGATATATGAATATTTGTTATAATGATAATATAGTTGTGTCTTCACATTTATATCTAACATCAATGGAAAGGATTTTCGTCATAATTATAATATAAAGGCATTAACGTGTTTAGGTTAATTACCTAATTAAAGAAATTTCATTGTAATTATGCTCTGATGGTGTCATTATATTAGGTTAATTAGCTAATAAGAGTATATTTATTGTGTCCCTTTTAGGAGCTAAATATTAAGTTGAAATTTTATGATGATATTTGATATGGTCTTGACTTATTTGTGAGATTGGATTAATTTGAATTTAAGGACTCTAATTAACTTAGTGTTAAAAGTCAAGATTTGTTATGAATACTGAGCGATTAATAATTTATTTTTTGTATACATTTATATTTTAATTTGGAGTTTCACTTCTTTTTTATTTTAATCTTCTATTGGGTATATATTGAGGATATTAACGAGGGAATTTCATTTTTAGGATAAACAAAGGTTAAATATAGTATAGGTTGTTAATCTTAGTTGTTTGAGATAAACCCTAATATGGATGTCCTATGGGTTGAAAAAAGAAGATTTGGTGCCCTAAGACCCCCTCTAACTGTCTAGCTAAGGGTTGATGTCAACAAGAATATCATTTGGATTCTTTATATAAGATTTCATTCACTAATGCTACAAGATACATAAGCTTTATTATTTTAGTAGAGTTGTCACCATTTACTTCAATCAAGATTCATATATTTCATTTATCACTGGTAATGAGTATTTCTTAGTATTCATTTTTCTTTGAAATTTTTTGATAAATATCAAGGTAGATTGAAGAGTTGATAGATTCATTATGTTTTGATTGTCAACCTAAGGAGTAACTCTTTCAAAATAGTACACTCAGTTCATGAGTCAAAATTGGTTATATGGACAACACTTTAAGGATACTTAATTAGTTTAATTTCTTGAGAATGATTCATATTAGACATAGTGATCCACTTAAGATGCATATTTTATCAAACTTTAGAGGCAAAAGGGTGCTAGCAAAAGATAAGACTAACTAGGGATTAATATATTTGGATTAGTCAATGAGAGTACAATTTATTGGGTCTGGTAACCTTTATCATCCAATCAACTACAATTAAATTGAATTGGTTAGAATCTTTGGCTACCTAATGAAAAGCATCAGCTTTGGATCCAATTTAAAATGTAAGTTATCTTTTTGGGGAATTTTTTATAAAAGGTTATAGTTTAACTCATTTCGGATGGATAAAGGGGGGTGTCGATAATGTGATTGTATTTATTGTGGAGGCATTGATCATGTAGGTGTTAGCTTGGGGGAAAAACAATATTGCATTAGGAGCATTATAGGTGTTGCAAGCTGTCATCATCTTTGACGGTTAATTTATTTAAGGATGTTTAAGGATGACCATTTCGAAGGAGCGTGGAGATTGAGCATGTTTAAGGATGATCATTTCGTTGGCCAACTATGTCTACCTCATTATTAGGGAAAATGATGGATCCAATTAATGATATCCAAGAAGGCTGATCTCTCCTCATTGTGAAGTAGTTTAACCTTATATTGAATGAGTAGTATGATCATATCTTAATGGATATCAAAATTGAATACTTTTGGATGATGAGGTTGTAAATATATATGATTTTCATATGAAAAATTAGCACACATAACTAAATTCACATGTTTTCAGTTTGGTATAATAGTTAGAATTTCATTAAGAAACTCTACAATTAAGCATGCTCATCCCGGAACAATTCTGAAATGGGTGACCTACTTAGAAGTTACACTAATATGATAAAATTGTGAGGTTCTTAGGCCAAAGTGGATAATATCTAGATAGTTAAGAGTTTGAGATGTTATAATAATGTCATGTATATCCTAAATCCAAGTTGAATAATGGCTTGTATCTATGCCATTTTTGCCTTTTCAAGGTTGAGATTAAGACCTTGCACAAAGTGTAGAAGTCCATCTATGAATTGTATAGAGCTTGAAATTTACTTGAAGAATCATTGCATTTTTTTTTTTTTTTTTAGCTTTATAAAAATTGTTGCCAATGACATTGTCTTGGATGTTGAAAGTGTTGGAGGAATTTTTTTGGCCACAATTTCCTTTGATATTACAATTAAGGTTACCCCTCAGTTCAAAATTACTTCCTCAAATGTGATATTAATGATTGATGTTGGATAGGTGATAAAATGATGCATAAGGTTTCCCTTAATAGTGAAATGCTTCTTTTAGATTTGATAATAAATTTTGATAAATGAACTATGTTGCTTCAACCATGCCCAGGACATTGATGTGAATGACCTTTCGAGGTTATGGTAAAGGTTGCCCCCCAACCACGAATCTCTTTTCACAGACACGCTAACTTATTACGTCCTAGAATATTCGGGGCGGTAAAGATATATAAAGTTTAGCATTCTAACCTTGTACAAAAATCCATCAAACATACAAAGAGTAGGGTGCAACATTCATAAGAAACACCAATTTTTTTATGTGAAAAATCCTGAAAATGGGAAAAACAACGGAGCTTCGCTTAGTTTAAATGAATCCACTAGTATTAATGGTTGATTACAAATAATAAACCTCTTCAAAGGAGGGTGTTGGCTCAATGTAGCAACATATTGTATAGAGCTCATTGCTTAATAGTTGTTTTTAAATAGTGTTGACATGTATGTTTTGTCATTAGGATTGTAGTTGGTGGACGACAATCAAAGAGACTGTAGTCAACTGGTGATGGTGGTCGGAGGGACCGTAGTCGACAGGCAACGGTGGTTGGAGGGACCACACTCGGCAGGCGAAGGTAGTTAGAGGGATCATATTCAGTGGGTGACAGTGATCGGAAGGATCATAGTCGAGGATTGTGGTTGAAAGGATCATAGCTGGGTGTCGGAAGTATCATAGTTGGGTGACAGTGGTCAGAATGACCGTAGTCGGGTGAAGATGGCCAGAGGGACCGTAGTCTGCTGGCGACGATGGTCGAAGGACCCATAGTCACCGGATGACAATGGTCAGGGGACCATAGTCAATGGGCGACAATGGTCAGAAGGGTCGTAATTGGGAGAAGATCAAGGGCATATTGGGAGTGTTCCAATGGACGACTGATATCAACTCTCCCGATAATGAATCGTTTATCGAGCATTTAGGTGTCTAAATTATGTCATAATTTGGTGATCTTGAGCTTGTTGGATTTGTCTCATCGAGCCGCTCGATTCAATAATAAGTATGTTGCCTTTGGATATTATTTGGTCATCCAATTAATGTTTTGAAGCTTCTAAATAAGCTTCGAGCCCTCGATTTGGACCCATTTGGGTTCGGATTGGACCAATTTTTTATGTCGTTGGGTTCATCTCTTCGAGACATCCAGTTTGACTATGGGTTTGCTGAAATTAGTGTTTGGATAATCCTGAATTTAATTTTGGAAACTTCTAATTCATGTTTGCATCTAGATTCGTGCCCAACCTATGTGATTTTTGGTGACGTATCAAGAGGCATGGGCGTTTTATTCAAAATGATATTGTTGAATTTTGTTTTGGATTTTTCATTAAAAGGAGAAATATAGTAGAGACTACTCACCAAATTTTAGATTTTTTGGTTGAAAATCTATTGAAAATAATGTTGCAAGACATAAATCTGAGAATGATCGCTTAAAATGGAGTTTTGAGAATTATTATAAGCCAAAAAATTCCCAACGATAGAGAAAATTTTTTTAGTCCTATTTTATCATGAAAATCTAATACACATGACGATAATATAAAAGAACACAATACATCATAATTTTTATGTGAAAAAACTCAAATAATAATAATAATAATAAGTGGGGTATGACTAAAATAAAATAATCCACTATATGAATATGTTATAAGAGTTTATCATTTGAGAAGATAGAATTACAAATTATATAATACAAGTTTGTATTTTTGTGAATGTGAGGGAGAGTATGGGAAATACAACAAATATATAGTATTAGTCAGGCGATAATGATCGGTGATGGTGGCCGAGTGAAAACAATTGGCAATTATTCTCGAGTGAATAGCGATGGAATGATAGTGAATGAATGGTAACAATTGAGTGACAATGCTCAGATGATGACTATCAGGCAATAATAATCAGATGACAACATTCAAGTTATGACGGTCAAACAATGACAGTCAAGCCATGCCAGTGAGTAGCAATGATTGTCAATGTTGAAATTCAAATAGATATTCATAGTTCTTTAGATCTCCAAAATCTAGTTTGTGTGTCCTTCATATAGAGAATGAATGTCTATTTATAATAGTTTAGGAATGATATTTGGTAAATTTGACAAAAAATTTGTAACACTCCATCGGATAACTTATATTAAATATTTTCATAATAGACCAATCATTTGGCATTTCAGAGCCTTAATAACCTCAAAATTGAGTTTTTTTTTTTTTTTTTTAAGTTTTTGTTGGATTTGTCTCGTTGAGCAGTGAATTGATTATAAGCATACAAAATTTAAAGATCGGTTGATCCTTAATCAATGCTCCAAAGTTTCTAACATCACTTCAAATGTTTGATTTGGGCTCATTTCAATTTGAATCATATCACTTTTGATTTCATTGGGTTCATCTTGTCAAGATACTCATTTTGACTATAATAATTTGTGAAATTGGAGTTCAGACAATTATGAATTGAATTTCGGAAAGTTTTAGGCTTTTAGCACAAATTATACATCAAGATTCTTATTAATCACGTGAAATTTCTTGAAATATATCAAGAATGAAATCTTAAGATTCAACAAAAAAATTTTCAACTCACTAACATTATTCATCCTGAAATGCGGTAATTATTTAGCCTAAGGCTTAAGCAAAGTTTTGGCATCTAATTCTACTTGTTGTGCTGACTATAATTCTGATTTTGGTGGCTCAACAAATTTGATTTTAAAGGATTGCTCGGCTTAAATGTTTGAAATCACATTTGCCTTCTAGAGATCATGAATTGTTTTGAGTGTGCTTAAGTGGCATGTTATCATTCATGAGTCCCAATCTAAACATTTTCCTTGTCATTTCGTGGAACAGAATATTGGCCATTAAAAGAGAAGCATACAATTAAATGTTGCATATATTATAATGCTTATGTGTATGAGTGACTTTACTCTTAGAGATAGAATGTGAAACGAGCATATACGTGAAAAAGTTGTTGTTCCTGTGACAAATAAGAATAGAGAGAGACGTCTTAGATGATTTGGTCACATAAACATCAGCCGTCTGATGACCCAATTAGGAGAGTAAATGGATTAAATTTGACCTATATTAAGAGAAGTAGAGGCACCTAAAAGGACTTGATTAGGAAATGTTAGAAATGACATTCTTTATTAAATTTAAATCAAAATATGACTCCTAACAAGACAAAATGAAGAAAAATGATTCATGTAGCCAACCCCACATAGTAAAATAAAAGCTTGATGTTATTGTTGTTGCTTAGTCATTTCAAATTAGCTATCATTTTCTTTCATATTTTGTTTTTTCTTTAAATTGCCCATAAGGAGGCCTTTCAAGCCACTAGGATGAGCAAAGTCCATTAAAATTCCTTCAATTAGGTTCATGCTTCAATGAAAAAAAAAAAACATATTTACCCTAACATTTTTAGATAACTTTGATTTTTTAGTTTATTTTACATATTTTTTCATTTTCATATTTTTAGTAACAATTTTTAGTTATTTTGTTTATTTCTGACTTGATGTGCAGAAACTAAAATTCCATAACATAACAGCTTAGAGAACTCTACATTTGACTGCATCCCTCTTATATTGGCACAACCACTTTGGCTCTAAGGAGAAAATTCTTCAATCATCATACAATAAGAACTTTCACAATATAACTAAGCTAACATCATAAGGGTACTAACCAGCTTTTATTGACAATTAATCAAACGCAGTCACAAATTATCGAAAAGCTATTCTGTTTTCCAATTGATAATTGATACCTAATGCTTCTTCATGGAATTACAAAGTAACAACACTTCACTGGAAAATTTTGCTCAAGCCTCTTTCTGGGTTTTCTTCAGAAATGAAGCCTCTTCCTAGTTTCCAAGTAATAAAACCAAAAATAGGAGCAAAATGATGGAACTAAGAAGCGCAAATCTGAGCTCATGGCTTTACTGGCTTTCTTCTGACATTGTTTCCTGGAGCAGGGAAGGGATCCTGATAAATCTGCCCTGCAAAATCCACAAGATCAATATTAAAAATGTCAATATACAGTAATGAGGTGTATGAGATGCAGTGAATTAAACAGCTATATTTGTACCTAGCCTCCAAAAAAAAAAAAACTTGAATGATTACAATAAGGCATAGTGCATGGAGCTCCCATCAATGTCAGTGGATTACAATAAGGCATAGTGTATACAGCTTTCATACTGCTTCCTAAAATAGCTTTTTCTAACAACATTTTCTAATTCAAGAAATTTTTGTACTAGAAAGCTGTTTTAGAAAGCAACAACAAAGCTGTTCCAAACAAAACCAAAGTGTGCGCTTCTTTCTATGTAGAGCCTAATAAATAGCATTGATGTTTATGTTCAAGTTATAAGAATTATTAAGCTTCATAATAATATTATCATATGTATTTAATATTTATTAAAATTTATAGTATTTATTATTGTAATATATCCTCAGTATGGAGAATATTCTATTTTATTATATTTTCATTATTAGTATTTCCTCTTGCATTTACAAAGGCATGTTTGTACTAACATTAGGATCATTAAAAAAGTTGTATCTTTTTTAATTTAACCTTTGAATAAGTTCCCATAGGAAATCTTTTCATTGACGAGACAAACCAGGCGAGGTCTCCTACTTAGAATAATTTCTATAGCTAGTAGTCATCAATGGCTTGCTTATAGTTGTTATTTGAGTTTTCCATATTAGTTTGCAACATTCTGTAGTATTTTAGAAAACTCCTCTATCATGTTTTCAGCTGATCGTTTTTTAGGCAAAACAACTAAATTGGTTATATTGTAGGGTGTTTTTTGTGTAAAAAGATGTTGAATGTATTGAGCCCGAGAGAATGTTTGGTCATGGAATTATAGGTGAATTTAGCCTGACAAAGAGAATCAATCCACTATTTTAGGATGGCTGGCTACAATGAAGCACAACATTATTCCAAGAGTTTGATTAACAATTCCATTTGACCATCTTTTGAGTAAAGACAGATGTCAGTGTGTAGTTTCTTCCATAATTCTAGTAAAAAATAGCTAATAAATGTTGTGCAAGTGAGGCTCCAAGGAAGTTCGCGAAGGCGAGCAATGTCGCAGAAGAACAACTTAGCATTGCTGGCGGCATCGAATGTCTCTTGCAAGCAACAAAGTGCACAATCTTCAAGAACTGATCTACAACCACCCTAAACAATATGTCAAAACCTTTGCTAGTAATGAAAATACTGTTCAGCTGAAACTATTCTTTTATCTTCTCTGTTATTCTCTGTATCTTCCTCTCTTCATGGTAGTAGAGCCCTAAGCTCTACAGCTCTTAACGACTAGCAAAATGGCGGAAGACAGCTCTTCCTCCTTTGCTCAACCGGCTTCCTCTCTCTCCACATCCATGAACAACTTCACCATACCTTCTCCTCTAAAATTTCTCATGTCAAATCTCAAGCTCATTGTTAACATCCAACTTAACAGTGACAACTACCAAATCTGGAAACTCCAAATCTACAAACTGCTCTCGACAAATGGATTTGAAAGATTTTTAACCAAAAGACAAACCCGTCCACCCGAAGTAATTTCAACTTCAGCTGGAGGAACCGCCCCAAACCCAGATTATCATCTATGGAGTCTCACTAATCAAAATCTGATCTCTAACATCTACTCGATCATATCTCCCTCTATCATTCCCAACATTCTCAATCTACATTTCGCCCATGAAATCTGGACAACCCTTAAAAAACGCCTACAACCCTCAAATAGACCTCGAGTTATACAACTCAAGAACGAGCTACATCATATCAACATGAATAACAACACCATGCCCCAATACCTTGCTTAGATTAAAGCGCTCGTGGACAACATTGCAACTCCCAGCTCTCACATTGATACAGAAGATATCTTATTATACATATTTAATGTCCAGATCTAAATGAGAATTTGTAATCGAACACAATGGAGAAAAAAGATTCATGTAGCCAACACCACGTAGTGGGATAAAGGCTTGTTGTTGTTGTAATGGGCTACCTCCATCATACCATGCTTTCAAAACAACAATTCGAACCAACAATCTTCAACAACTCATACATATACAGGCTCCGACTCTATCTCCATTACAAATGGTAATTCTCTTCTTATCCCATCCATTAACCCCACCAAATCATAATCACCGCCCTCACCACTTAAACTAATTCCCATCTCCACAATCTCCCCTCTACAACACTCAATACCTGAGCCATCCGCCCCTGCCGAACCAGCACCCACTTCCTTTGTCAACCCATCTTCCACATCACACAGCTCAATCAACACAGTACCACCCATACCAACCCAACATATCTCTCCACCTCATCCTTATTCGATGCAAACCCGACTAAAAATAGGCCATGTCAAACCCAACCAAATCTTTACATTAATTGCCACACCTCAAACAACTTTCACTCCTACAAGCTACACTCAAGCAATCAAAGATCAATCATGGTGTTCCGCTATATCCAAAGAGTTTCTTGCATTGCAAAAACAGGGTACTTGGTCTCTTGTACCTCCATCCACAAATCAAACCATTCATGTTTGTCGTTGTACCTACAAAACAAAACAAAACTCTAATGGCGTCATCGACCGCCACAAGGCATTTCTAGTAGCTCAAGGGTTCAATCAAGATTAAGGGACAGATTTTAATGAAACTTTAAGCCCAGTAGCAAAAATGTCTAACATTCGCATTCTCCTTACAGTAGCACCCTTAACCGCAACTACTCAATTCTCCAGTTGAATGTATCCAATGTGTTTCTTCATGGTAAGCTCCAAGAGGAAGTCTACATGAAACAACCTCCTAGATTTGTTGACACACAATATCTGGAACATGTCTGCAAACTTCACAAGGCTATTTATGAACTAAAACAGGCTCTCAGGCAATGGTACACAACCTTCACTTAGTTTCTTCTCAGCTTTGGGTTTCAAATCAGCAAATCAAATCCGTCGCTTCTAATATTCTCCACTACAGACATTCAGATTTACCTTCTTATAGATGTCGATGACTTACTCATACCCCGACAATCATCAATCTACAATACAAGATATCATCACTAAACTCCAAACTATTTTTTTTCTCTAAAAGAATTAGATCTCATTTATTTCTTTTTGGGCATTCAAGTTCAAACTACACCAGCTAACAACTTATTGAATCAAACTAAGTACACCCGAGACATCCTCAATTCATCCGACTTTGACAAATGTAAACCATCTCCTACTCCAATGTCAATCAAACCACCTCAATGTTCTCAAGCAACTCATTCGCTGAATGATCTAGTTCTATACCGCATAATAGCAGAATTTCTACAATATCTCACAATAACTAGACTTGATATTACATTTGCCACAAATCAAATTTGTCAACATATGCATAATCCTACAAACCAAAATTTCCAATCTCTCAAGCAACTGCTATGATATCTGCAAGGAAGTAAGGAATGGCTCACTTCGACATCCCAATCACGCTAGGAGATCTTTTGTTATGAACATATGCAGATTCTGTCAGGGCAACGGATACATCCAATCAAAAGTCCACATCAGGTTTCTACAAATTTAAGGGTAAAACTCTTATTTCATGGAGAGTTAAGAAATAGACCACCGTAGCAAAATCATCCACCGAAGCAGAATATAGAACTTTTGCATTTGCCACATCCGACATTATCTGGTTGTGATGTCTTCTTGTCGAATTTCAAGCCGCACAAAAGACAACAACAACTCTCTACTGTGACAACACATTTGCTATGTCTTTAGCTAACAACCCAGTATTTCACGCCGTAACCAAACACATATAGATTGATTATCATTTCATCAGCAAGAGAATTAGTCCAAAGAAATTTCAGTTTTACATATCAGCTCAGTTGATTAGCAAGCCAATATTCTTACAAAGCCCTTATCCTTAGCTAGGTTTCAGAACCTCAGAGCCAAACTGAGGATCCAACAGCTAGATAATCACTTTGAGGGGGCCGCTAGCACACATGAGAAGCAAGCTGTCAACATAAGCACTATCTTCTTATACCTACTGCATTATCTCCACTACTCTGATTTCTGCTGCAGCTCCACCTGAAGTCTACACACCACCACAGAAGGGAATCTTCCTTCTCTCCAACTAAGTTGTCTCCTGTGGGTCTCCGATAATGCAAGCGGGGTTAGAATAGAGGAGCAAACAAGTCGATTTGAGCTCGAATATGGCCTTGTTCAAGCTCGAATCTCGAGCAAAGTACCAAGCTCGAGATCGAACTCGAGTCGACAACGAGCTCGGCTCGCCAAAGGAAACCAACTCGTCGAGCTGCTCGTCAAGTCCGACCTCCGATCTCGCGTGTGATCCCGAGTCCGGCCTGAGCCTCGAGTCCAGATAGCAATGAAAAGGAATTTCGGTGAAATTTTAGCGGTTAGATTCAAAGCTTGATTGGGCTCATACTCGATTGATTGGGTTGATTTGGTTCAGATTTGAGCCTGAATACAACTTAATTTAACTCAATTTGGGTTCAATTTATTTCGATCAAATTAATTTGACGATATTTGACCCAAATTGGCGCTGATTTGGGCAAAATTGAGCTCTACAAGGCGCAATTTAGTCGATCGAGCGTGATCGAGGGAAAATGCACAAAAAACGAGGTCAACTTCTCCTACTTTACATTAGCTATTACGTAAACCGTATGTCAAAACCTTTGCTGGTAATGAACATACTATTCAGCTGAAACTATTTTTAATCTTCTTTGTTAGTCTTTGTATCTTCCTCTCTCATACTGCACCTACTTTAAGCTTTGACGAAATCAATGTGTTTTTTTGGTAAATGTCTTTAAGAATTCTAGTCCCATGACGTTGGTTTGTGGTGCGATAAGGAGGCTAAATCGCTTATTTAATGCATCAACAACTCTATTTTAAACTCCTAGTTTGTGCTTAAATACAAAGCTATTTTTTTTAAGGAATAGGACCCATCGCTCATGCATACCACTATGAATTATTTGAGAGTTTAGAAATTACAAGGCTTGGTACGTAGTCGCTAAATAGTACAAAATATTGGCATAACAGGTACACTCCCATTATTTGAGGGTATAATCAACTGTGTATATTCCAACTCATATATGGTCCACTTATGATACGGTGCACTAAATTTTTTGCATATGAACTCAATGGTTCATTCTTCTTTCCATAAAATAATCTCATTGCCAATTATAGACACATCAATTTCAACTTGGAATGGATTAACAAAGTTCGAAATGGCTAACACTAGAATTGAAGTCAACTTGCTCTTGGATTCAAAACTTCCTTGATGTTCATTTTGCTAGGAGAATTATTTAAGTTTGAGAAAGTCAAGAATTAGCGCCATTAGTACATCAAATTTTGTAATAAATTTTGTTCTAGAAGTTTGCTAGGTCGTAGAAGCTCTGAACCAATATGATGCATCATGAAATTCACCAAGCTTAAACAGTCGCAACCATCTTGGGATCAACTTCGATTCCACTAGCACTAATTATTAAGCCCAGTAAATGCATGTAGGTGGTGGTGACTTGACATTTGTACCTATTTATAATTAATTTGTGTGCGTGGAGAGTTAAAAAATAGTCTTCAAGTGTTTAATGTAACTATCTAAAAACACGTGAACAGCCAAGATGTCATCAAAACATACAAAAAAAAATGAGAAAAGATTTGAGTACCACATTCACGGGCAACATAAAAGTACTAGAAGCATTACACAGTCCAAAGGTCATGACCTTCCATTCATAAAACCCTTTGTGTATCTTAAACATTATCTTCCATTCGTCTCTTAGGCATATCCATATTTGATGATAACCTTGAATTAGGTTTAATTTTATAAATATTGATGTGTCATCCAATCTATCTATAATATCTTCAAATAATGGCATGATGACACAAATCTTGACAATAATTTTATTGATAGAGCATATAGCAAGTGTCATCATTCTTGGGTGGAAGCAACACCAAGACAACGAAAGGATACAAATTGTGTTGGATTAGTTTTATGTTTAGCATGTTGTCAACGATATCTTGCAGTATGTTGTGCAGTTTGATGATCATTAAGTAGGGAGGATGTTTGGGCAAGAATGCTTCAGAGCGGGATCGATGTTGAATAAACCACAATGGGGGAAGCCTGGACGAAAGTTCAACTCAACTTATATAGGAGAACAACTTAACTAAATTATGCACCATCATGAAAGGTTTAATTACTGCGACGTCTACCTCAATAACCACCAAACAAATATAGCATATGATTCTTTGTATGCAACATAAATGTGAGATTCAAAAAGTATCATAAGAGCATAGGCATCCCAGGTAGCTACGAAATGGGATGCAATTGGCTACGATAATAGATGAACATTTTGTCCCTTCCATTCAAAGGAGGGGTTGACTCGACGGTCATTCAAAGTCCCCATATCAAATTTCCATGGGCTACCTAAGATAACCTGGCTTATATTCATATCAAGCATGTCATATAGAACTTCACAAAGGAAATGCTTACTAGTAGGAAAGGTCGCTCAACGCATCTAAGAAACCATAATTTCAACTCCTTTGTGAAGCCAATGATTTTATACAGGTGTAGATGTTTGATGTTGTGTAAATTATGTGTTTTAATAACAATAAATGATATAACATTTTGGTGCACCCGCTATCCATTAGAATTTCACATATTTTGCCACAAATTGCGCACTATGTTCTAAAAATTGTGTTCTTATGTCAACATTGCTATGGTAGGACTAACAAAATCTTCTACAAAATGCAATCTAGGATGTCACTCTAATCTCCTTATAACTCAATTTCTTTCCCATGTGTATCCAATTCATTCAAACTTGTACAATTCATCCTCAGTGAACTATACTTATCTGCAAATCGAACACTCATTTAACTTATGCCATGGTTGAAAACAAAGAAAACATTTCAGTGTAATGGTTTTCACATAGTGATTGTCACATCCAAGAGGAGCTAGTTTGTTGTTTGCTTTGTTGTCGGAGTGATTCACCATTTTACTTATGGTTTGGGATTGAAGGGAGCTCCTCTTCGGAGTGCGAAAAATATATTTATATTTGATCCTTTATTCACTATAAGAAAGTGAATATAAAACAAATGCACAACCAATATGTATAAGCTAGTGAGAGAGAGTCCCGGTTTCTAGTAAGAGAAATTTCAAAAATTTCCGTTATAGTTTTCTGGTTTGCTCGTTTATGGTGGTGGAGGGACTCCAGTCATTGGATTCCAGAATATGACGTGCTTATAAATAAGCCGATTTAGCTTCTTTTTTCAACATATTACATGAAAAACAATCATCTTTTTCTATTATAAATAAGCTAATTCATTGATGGGAAAAAACAAAACTAAGTATTAGATTGAGAGTAGTGGAGAAGGGGTTGAAGGAGTGCAACAGATTCGGAGGAGACGAAGCTAAGAATGTCAAAGGTTAGTAAATGGAAGTAGCATTTACTGTTTATGTAATATTGTTGTCATTAAGGCTAAGCTAAGTGCACTCCTTCAACCCCTTCTCCACTACTCTCAATCTAGAACTTAGTTTTGATTTCTCTCATCAATCAATCGACCTATTTATAATAAAAAAAATGATTACTTTGCATATAATATGTTAAATAAAACAGGCTAAATTCTCACACTTCACTATTCTTCATTCAACTATAACAGTATTTTCATCCAATAATTTTATTGGTCAATCTATCAAAAAATGGTTGAATTTGTCTTCTTGATACCATGTTTCAAGATGCATGTTCAAAATTCAACCAATTGCATGCATAAAAAATATTAACTAAATTAAATTACTAATTTGCTCTTAAAAATTCTGCCAAAAAATTTACCAGTTTTATGAAGGATTGCTCTATTGCTAATTTGTAGGTATCATTTTTACAAACTATCTATCATCAGAAAACAAATAAATTGAAGCTGAAACCTTTTATTCATTAAGAGATGCTAATAAGTCTTATACATGCCTTCATTCTTGGCCGTTGGTCGCCGTTAAGCTTGCGAACTTGGTAGCCAATCTTTTTGGAAAAGAGGCTTGTTCTCTGTTTCTCTTTGTGCCGGTACAAAAAAACGCTTTCTTCTCTCGATGCTCCACCTCCGACGTCTGGAAACAAGTCAATGGTTGCCAACCTAGCCTGCCATACATTTGATCATAAATACAAGAAAAACCCTAATTTATTGATTTGGAGCATCATAGTCCATTGAGAATTTGGATCATTCAAAATCTAGCGAAGGGAGAATATCTGTGAGTGGTAGGATTTGGATAGGATTCGAAGCAGTGGCGATATAAAAAAAAAAATTTAAAATAAAAAGATAAAGTAAAGAAGGAATTTGTGACGTACAATGACGTCGGTGGCGGACTCCACCGACACTCTGCGTGTCTCACCGGAGAGAGAGGTGGAGAACGGCGACCCGCTGGGCCACTCTTTTATTACTTCATCATAGTCAAGCTTCAGCCACAGCCGCAGCCGCGGCTCCAAAATCCCAACTTCCGCTGAAGAGCCGTCGGCAATGTCCTTCCCCTCCTCCTTCTCCTTCTTCTTCTTCTTCGTCTTCACTGGCGTTTCTTTCAGCTTAGGAACAATATCCTTCACATTCACAACATCCGCCCACCACCACTCTCCCTTGTCTTTTTGCCTCAACGCCCCCATAATGTTCGAAGAAATGCCAAAGCCAAACCCCAAGCAATCAAAATTGCAGTCTTTGATGGAGTTGGAGCTCATAGATAGGTTTCCCATTCCTATTATACTGTCAATGCCTTCCTCTGCCTCATCGCCAAGGATGGATTCAGCGTCGAACTCCGGCGAGCCAGGGTCCTGAAACTGGAAGTATGGCAGGCTACAAACCGAAGAATCTGCCACCTTTGGCTCCAAACTGATGGGAAGCTTCTCAACTGAGTGCGGTTCGCTAAGCAGGAGGGTGGCCTCATCGGGAATGGGGCAGGAGGGGAGACGAACAGGTAAGTAATTTTTTCGCCGGAGCATGGCGGGTGAAAAGAGTTTGGGGGATATGGTAGAGAGGAGGGCAGAAGCTTCAGCCGAACTCTGGTTTGGTCGTTTCCGAGGAGATCGAGCTCTTTTAGTGGAGATAAAGAAGGGGGAAGAGTTGTTTGACTCGGACAGAGTAGATGAAGGAGATGAAAGCGATGAAGACTTGGTAATGATTTCCAGATCGAGCCTGTAAGTCCGGCCACCGCCATTAATTAGGTAGGACGACGACATAGGGAAAGTTGGAGAAGGAAGTGACCAAGGTCCTATGCCAGAAACTGATGACGAAAAAAGGGGAATTTGTCAAAAGATTTCACAGTAGAGTCACCAACCTTGCAAACCTGATATAAAAATCTTCAAATCCGAGAAAGAGAATGACAAAGGGAGAAAGAGGAGAAGAATAAATAAAGCCTATGAAAATGGTTTTGCTTCTAAGGAAGCGAGGTGGTATTGAATCAAGAGAAGTGCTTTCATGAATTCGACAAGTGCTTAACAGGTGAAGATGAAAAAGCTACGGCGGCCTCCGCGGCGGAAGAGGAAGAGAACCACGAAGCTGTACCGAAATGCGGAAAGGAGGGTTTTTTTTTTTTTTTTTTGTGGGGGGGGGGGGGGGGGGGGGGGGAATTAGGAGGGTTTTTTGAGCGAGAGTAAGGGGTCAAGGACTCCAGGGACTGTTGTCTTTCATTTGCATTTTCCAAGCTGCTGCCACGTCCCTCTCCCTCTCCCTCTCGAACAGTTATTACGTACCGGAAGTGCTCAATAACATTTGTCACTTGCTCTTACCTTTTACCGCGCGGCTCGATCTGAATCAGATCGGAACCCGATATTATTATATTAGGGTATTGCTAGATATTTTTTGACAATAACGAGAAATACCGCTCTGTCAAAATCAACATCGAGCAATACCTAGCATAACCGGTATATTGCTCGGTATTGCTTTATATTGGTCTTGACAGAATGGAATTTATTGTTATTGCCGAGCAATATTGAGCAATACCTAGCAATACCTCGGTCTGCACAAATCAACTAATACATAGCAATCTCGGGTTCAGTCCGGGTCAGATCGTCGGGCCGCACGGTAAAGAGAAAGAGCAAGTAACATTATTTCACTGGCGTCTGAACGTAGAGCTACGTCATGACACCGGACCTAATAAAAAATTCCCTCCATCAGTCCCTCTCTCTCCAGTCTGTTACTTTTCTACCTTTCCATAATGCCTCTTCGTTTCCTTGTTAAAATAATTCGGTGAGCTTAATCTGATTTAAAGCTTGAACATATGATTATTAATATCTTTTTACTTATTGGAAAATGGATCGCTCAAAAATCAAAATAAATTTAAATTTTAAAGCTTAAAAAAATGATTAGATCTTCTGATTCGAGCTTTCTTCATTTATAAGACATGGTAAGGCTCAGCCGCATCAATAGCTTTTTCCCACAGCCGCTCTGCTAGGGTTTCGCTTTGCTCCGGGTGTTCTCCCCGCCCCGCTGGGGCTTCCCCTCCGGCGAGCTCCTGGATTCAGGGGAGTTCTCTCCTTTCCTGTTATCTACTTTTGTTTTGGTGGATGTTTTGGTTGGTTTTCTTGTTTTTCTCCGGCGGTGCCGATATGGCGCCTAGTAAATTTAGGGACCCTGGTTTTTTAGGTGGGGTTTCTCATTCTCGTTCTTTTCTTGAGGCTCTTGCTGGTTCTACACCTTCTTACCCAGATTTTCGGTCTTCTACGTTTCGTGGCTTGCCGTCTTTATGGATTTCCGACCAGGAAATCAACGATCTTGCTGCCCCTTTTCAATTCTCGTTAGTTGGTTTTTTCCCTTCTAAGAAACCTGCTCTTGACTCTATTAGGAAATTTTTCTTCAATTTGAAGCTTAAAGAAGAAGTCTCTGTTACTATGTTGGATCCCTCTCACATTTTGATCAAGTTATCCAATGATCTTGATTATTGTAGGGTGTTCTGTCACCGATCTTACCTTGTCTTTAATTTCTATATTAAATTAACAAAATGGTCACCTAGCTTGGATATCGGTGTTAAGTCGCCGATTATTCCGATTTGAATTTCGTTTCCGCGTCTTCGTCCACACTTCTTCTACCCACGGATTCTCTTTGGGCTTGGTGGGATTTTTGGCAAGCCTTTGAAAATTGATGAAGCTACTTCGGTTGGTTCCTAACCTTCAAATGCGCGTGTTTTGGTCGAATTTGACATAACAAAATATTATCCTAAGCAAGTTTGGTTAGGCTCTGTAACTTTAGGTTATGTCTAGGAGGTTGTGTTAGATGAATTTTCTCATTTCTGTGTTGCATGTAAATGTATTGGACATACTCCGGGTAATTGCTGTCCCGTTTCGGCTAGGATTCCTAATGATTCTTCTATCCCGAAAGCAAATTTATCCCCCCACTGTGTTGAAAATGTTGATAATGTCGCTACTCCTTTTATGATAGAGGTTTTGGGTAGTGATATTGCTAATAATGAGGTTGTGCTTGATGCCTTGCCCAGTAATGGCTCACCGGTTTGTTCTCCTGGCGCTGTGGGATCTCCTGCCCCGTTGGCTGGTGTGTTGCCTGGTGATGAGGTTGGAGTTCTTCCGGCCCCAGCTCGGGTGCCGGAAAATAGCGATGTTTTGGGTTGTTGTCCTATTCTGGTTCAGATTGATCCCTAGACTTCTTTAGTGCCTATTTTGGGTGTCGAAGTTTTATCCCCTGACGCTCAACCTTTTACTCCTTTGGGTATGAATTTGGCCTCCAATCGTGTATGTCATAGTGCTGAGGCCCTTCCTCATGAGGCTCCTTTGGTGTCTGTGAGGTCTGCCCCTTCTGCTTTGGTTGGTCATTCTTTAAATTCTGAGATGTTGGATTGCTCGGTTAAGCCTGCTGTCGTGGAGATTTTGGGTGAGGAAGTGTGTAAGATGGCTGTTTTTGGTATCTCTAGCCCTTCTCGTAATGATCGCTTAGTGAATAATGATTTTGTAGATGTCCCTGTTACTTTTATGGAGCCTCAAGAATTAATGTATAATTTAAAGGATAATTCGGGCATTGATTTGCGAGTCAAGCTGGACTGGCTTCATGACTATAGTTCTGATTCTGCTTCTGATTATGTGGAATCAATCGGAGATGGCAATCCTGGCAATTCTTTTAATTTGTTGTGCGATCAACCTCTTGTTTCTGTTGCCTTTTCGTGGCCGGGGCAGACGTGGTCGCTGATTGTTGGATTTTGGTTGCTTATTATGTTTGCTTTTCTATCGTTAGAATGCCTTTATGGCTTGTTGGTTGACCGTTCAAATAGTTCTGATATGGACGATGAGGAAGCAGGGTTGCTGCAAGCGTCGTGGATGGCCAGGGTTGGTTAGCAACCTGGTTGGCCGTTCGATTTTGTATTTTCCAGTGGATGGCCTCGCCCTGGCAACCCGAAGTTGGTCTGAGTCCGACTTTACCGACTCTTATCCATATTGGTCTTTGCTTTGTTTTTACTGTTATTCCTTTAAGCTTATGTTGTGGCTAGTTGTGTGGTCTCCTTTTGTATCCTCCTTTTATAAATGAATTGTTGTTTAAAAAAAAAACATGGTAATATTATTAATATGATCTTTAAATTTATCTTTTTTTTCGATCACGTAAGATGTGCAACGTTAGTGAGCAAGAAAAAAAAATCATATATTTAAGATGATAAAAACATAATAATTCTAGAAATTAAATATCATATAATCATTTTCAATTTTCTAAGTAATTTCAATAATTTTAAAAATTAGGTGTCATAAAATAGAAAAATTATTACAAGCAGAATCCGGATATGGAGTTGATTCCGAACTCTTCGTATCTAATGAGTGTTTATTAAGTATTTTTGCTGAGAGTATTACTGTGTATTTTACTAAGTATTAAATATGCATTAAATATGCAATAAATACTTGACAAATACGTAATAACTACACTTAGTAGATACTCAACAAATACACAGTAATATAAAATCCTAAAGAATAATAAATAAATAGTACATTCAATAGATAAAAAGTCATCACAAATGTACATATTGCATGTTAGAATAGTCAAAATAGTTTATAAATATTATATCATCTTAGTATTACACGAAGAACTCTCACATGTATAGATAAATAACCCACAATATGTAGAAAATACAAGCATTTTTAATATGAAAAACTAAAATGATAAAAATAATGAGACAACTCAGTAAAAATAGTTCAATTATATATGTTTAAAGTTACAAAGATATTTATTTTTTTGCTGTTGCGGACTAGAAAATACGCGGCGATAGAGATTTAATTCTGCGTCTTAACGTTGTACGTATAACTAGCTCACACACAGAGAACACAAGATTTTTTTACGTGGAAAACCCTTAAAAAGGGAAAAAAACCACGAGGCCTAGCCCAGTTGAAAATGATTCCACTAGACTTTTGAGTTGGTTACAAAGGACTGAATCACCTCCAAGGGGTGATCAGGTTACAATCAGTTACTTAAGTAAGACGTCAGGTCTTTTGGGAGGACGTAGGGGACTGAATGTCGGGTCCTAAGTAAGACGTCGGGTCTTCAGTAGGACGTAGGGACTGAGTGTCGGGGCCCTGAACAGGACGTAGGGACCGAGTGTCGGGCCTTGAACAGGACGTAGGGACCGAGTGTCGGGCCTTGAACAGGACGTCGGTTCTTTGGCAGGACGTCGGGTCTTCAGTAGGACGTAGGGATCTGGACGTCAGGCCTTAAGGTGGTGGTCTGGCGAGGTTCTGCGGTGGTCCGGCGAGGTTCCTGCGGTGATCCGGCGGTGGTCCGGCGAGGTTTCTGCGGTGGTCCGGCGGTGGTCCGGCGAGGTTCTGTGGTGGTCCGGCGAGGTTCTGTGGTGGTCCGGCGGTGGTCCGGCGAGGTCCTGTGGTGGTCCGGCGGTGGTCCGGCGGCTGTCGAGGAGGAGCTCCTTCCTTCTCTTCTTCCTCCTCTCTTCTCTTCTTCTCTCTCTTGCTTAGATGCTCTCTTGTGAAGAATGAGGGCTCTATTTATAGATTTTCTGGAGTGGCATGGTCCGTAAATAGGTGTGAGATCAAGGGCGAATAGGGAGTGGTCAAATGGACGGCCGATATTGAATCCTACGATCGTTCACCGTTCGTTGGACATTTGGAGGCCTTAATGATGTCGGAATTTAGTGATCTTGGGCTCGTTGGATTCGTCTCGTCGAGCCGTTCGATTCGAGTATAAGCTCGTCAAAATCGGAGACCGTTTGGTAACTCAAATTGCGGTTTGAACCTTCCAACAGCGCTTTGAACTCTTGATTCGGACTTATTTGGGCTCGGATTGGGTCGATCTTGGTGTTTTTGGGTTCGTATTTCCGAGACGCTCAGTTTGACTGTAAGATCGTTGAAATCGGAGTTCGGATGCTCCCGGATTTAATTTTTGAAGTCTCCAACTAGTTTTTTGCCTCGAGATTCGTGCCTGATCAAGCTAATTTTGTGATGATGTATCAGTTTGCCCCCCTATTTTTCGGACGCCGAAGCTCCACGGGTCCGAAAATATAAGTGTCGACAATTTGCATAGGCCGAAATGCCAAAAAATGTGTTTCGAAGATTAATGGCTTGCTCGAACTTGATCATAGAGGCCTCGTTGAGCTCCGAAAAGTGTCGAAATTGAGTCCGGAAAAAAAAAAAAACGTGTCCGGGGACCCCCAAAAAAAACATCGAAATCGGAGTTTTCGGGACGAAAATTGGGCCCAAAATGGGCTAGGCGGCCTGACCGGCCGGACCCCGGCCGGCCGGCCGGCCGCCGCCGCGCTGCCGCCGGCGGCACCGCCGACCCGCGCTGGAAACCGCGCGCGCGGCGGCGCGCCGCCTGGGCCGCCCGCCCGCCTGGGCCCCCGGCCCGCCCGGGCCCGCGCTGGGCCGCGCTGCGGCTTGCGCGCCCGGCCCGCCCGGCCGCCTGGGGCCGCGCCTTGCGGCCCCGCGCTGCGGCCGCGCGGCGGCCCGCCTGGGCCGCCCGGGCCGCGCCTGCGGCCCCGCGCTGCAGCGCGCGCGGTGGGCTGCTGGGCCGGCTTCTGGCCCGCGCGGCGGCCCGCCTGGGCCGCCTAGGCCCGCCTGGGCCCGCGTGGCAGCCCGCTGGCTGCTGCTCCTCCACCGCCTCATTTGAATGAATGGACGGGTCTGTTCAGCCCACCGACCTAGTGGGCCCCACTAGTGCAGAAAATTGAATTTTTTAAGCTTTTTTTAGGCTTTTTTTGGCCGTAAAAAAAATGCATAAAAAATCCGAAAAAATCCCAAAAAATTCCGAAAAAATTCAGAAAAATTTAGAAAAATTTGGGAAATTAAAAATTCTAGAAACTTCCACTCTTTCTCCCAAAAAGCTATAAATAGGGCCTTAGATCTTTAAGAAAGTTCATTCCTTTCTTCTTCTCCTCCTTTTTTCTTCTCTCTTCTTCTCCTCCTTTCTTCTCATCTCTCCTCTGTCCTTTCTATTGAGGCCTTCCCTCAGTTTTCTGAGGCCCCTCTCTTGGCAAGGAAGTTCGGAGATTCTCTTCTTTCCTCATCTCCCTCTGTCCTTTCTATTGAGGACTTCCCTCAGTTTTCTGAGGCCCCTCTCTTGGCAAGGAAGTTCGGAGATTCTCTCCTTTCTTCATCTCCCTCTGTCCTTTCTATTGAGGCCTTCCCTCAGTTTTTTCTGAGGCCCCTCTCTTGGCAAGGAAGTTCGGAGATTCTCTTCTTTCCTCATCTCCCTCTGTCCTTTCTATTGAGGCCTTCCCTCAGTTTTCTGAGGCCCCTCTCTTGGCAAGGAAGTTCGGAGATTCTCTCCTTTCTTCATCTCCCTCTGTCCTTTCTATTGAGGCCTTCCCTCAGTTTTCTGAGGCCCCTCTCTTGGCAAGGAAGTTCGGAGATTCTCTTCTTTCCTCATCTCCCTCTCTGTCCTTTCTATTGAGGCCTTCCCTCAGTTTTTTCTGAGGCCCCTCTCTTGGCAAGGAAGTTCGGAGATTCTCTCCTTTCTTCATCTCCCTCTGTCCTTTCTATTGAGGCCTTCCCTCAGTTTTCTGAGGCCCCTCTCTTGGCAAGGAAGTTCGGAGATTCTCTTCTTTCCTCATCTCCCTCTGTCCTTTCTATTGAGGCCTTCCCTCAGTTTTTTCTGAGGCCCCTCTCTTGGCAAGGAAGTTCGGAGATCTCTCTCTCCTTTCTTCATCTCCCTCTGTCTTTTCTATTGAGGCCTTCCCTCAGTTTTCTGAGGCCCCTCTCTTGGCAAGGAAGTTCCGGAGATTCTCTTCTTTCCTCATCTCTCTCCTCTGTCTTTTCTATTGAGGGCCTTCCCTCAGTTTTTCTGAGGCCCCCTCTCTCTTGGCAAGGAAGTTCGGAGATTTCTCTCCTTTCTTCATCTCCCTCTGTCCTTTCTATTGAGGTCTTCCCTCAGTTTTCTGAGGCCCCCTCTCTTGGCAAGGAAGTTCGGAGATTCCCCATTCTTCTCTTTCTCTCCTCTTTTTCTTCGAGAGATCTTGTGGAGTTCTGATGTTTGGTGATTTGCGATGGAGGTCGGATAAACCGTTGTAAGGAGGGAGTTTGAAATGACGGGCATACTTCCAGCATCGGGGAGAAGTATGATGACAGGCAGGAATTCAACGTCGGGTAGTCATACAGTGTCGGGCAGAAGAAGACCGATGAAAGTCTATTAACTGGTAGAAGCCTGACATCTGGTAGAAGTACGAAGTCGGGTAGAGGTGCAGTGCCAGGTACAAGACCGATGAAAGTCCATCGACGGGTAAAAAGTCTGACGACGGTTAGTAGTCTGAAGGCAAGTAGAAGTTCGACGCAAGGAGAAGTCCGACGTCGTGTAGAAGTACGGCCTCGGGCAGAAGACCGATGAAAGTTCGTCGACGGGGCATAAGTCCGACGACGAGTAGAAGTCGGCTGACGAGCAGAAGTTCGACGATAAGGAGAAAGTCCAACGTCGAGTAGAAGTACGGCCTCTCGGGCAGAAGACCGTTGAAAGTTCGTCGAAGGGCATAAGTCCGACGACGAGTAGAAGTCTGCTGACGAGCAGAAGTTCGACGATAAGGAGAAGTCCGACGTCGAGTAGAAGTACGGCCTCGGGCAGAAGACCGTTGAAAGTTCGTCGAAGGGCATAAGTCCGACGACGAGTAGAAGTCCGCCGAAAGTCCTGCAAGACAAAAGTTCAGCGACAGGAGAAAATTCAAAAATTGGGTAGAATTTTAATATTGTGGAGAAGTAAGATAGAAGTCCATTGACGACATTCTGACGATGTTAACCAAGGATGTATAATCTATCCGAGGTTGTTTGTCAGAGCCTTTACTCGATGATGTTAACCGATATTGGATCCGGCAATGATGTAGGACCTGTCCGAGGTTGTATGTCGGAGACTTTGCTCGACGACGTTAACCTGTGTGGAAGAGGTCGGGAGAATCCACCAAGGATGTGAGACCTTTCCGAGGTTGTATGTCGGAGCCTTTGCTGCTCGACGACGTTAACCTGTGTGGAAGAGGTCAGGAGTATCCACCAAGGATGTAGGACCTTTCCGAGGTTGTATGCCGGAGCCCTGCTCGACGACGTTAAACCTGTGTGGAAGAGGTCGGGAGAATCCACCAAGGATGTGAGACCTTTCCGAGGTTGTATGCCGGAGCCCTGCTCGACGACGTTAACCTGTGTGGAAGAGGTCGGGAGAATCCACCAAGGATGCAGGACCTTTCCGAGGTTGTATGTCGGAGCCCATGCTCGACGACGTTAACCTGTGTGGAAGAGGTCAGGAGTATCCACCAAGGATGTAGGACCTTTCCGAGGTTGTATGCCGGAGCCCTGCTCGACGACGTTAACCTGTGTGGAAGAGGTCGGGAGAATCCACCAAGGATGTGAGACCTTTCCGAGGTTGTATATGCCGGAGCCCTGCTCGACGATGTTAACCTGTGTGGAAGAGGTCGGGAGAATCCACCAAGGATGCAGGACCTTTCCGAGGTTGTATGTCGGAGCCATGCTGCTCGACGACGTTAACCTGTATGGAAGAGGTCGGGAGAATCCACCAAGGATGTGAGACCTTTCCGAGGTTGTATGCCGGAGCCCTGCTCGACGACGTTAACCTGTGTGGAAGAGGTCGGGAGAATCCACCAAGGATGCAGGACCTTTCCGAGGTTGTATGTCGGAGCCCTGCTCGACGACGTTAACCTGTATGGAAGAGGTCGGAAGAATCCACCAATGATTGATTATCTGGTGATTGAGCTACAAATAACGATTATGTATTTGTTCGAGTCAATGATATTAAAGTTCACTACTTTTGCGAATTTATCAATATAATTTTACTCGAAGAAGATAAGGAGATAAAGTCTTACAAAAACCTAGCTCCCTAAGACAGCTTAAGGAGGGAGAAGCTACAAACATCACAAACAACATTCAAAATTAAAGACAGACAGTACTGAAGTCACACAATACTAAAGACATACGATACTTAAAACAAGTAGCACTATTGTGCTCTACGCAATTGAAACTTGGTAAGGCGTTGATAGCCCCCCAGCAATGGTTCCAATTTCTCCCACTATTTGGCGATTGTTTACCGGCTGCCTTTGTTGTTGATTCTGTGCCCCCCAGTCGGACCAACTTCTTCTCGGGCTGGTGTATTCTTGATGAATTGTCGGAGATATCCTTGTCGGATCAGTCTCTCAACTTCTTCCTTGAGCTGCCAACATGCTTCAGTAGTGTGCCCACGGCTACGGTGGAAGTGGCAATATTGCTCTTGGTTTCCGACGTTGGGTTTCAAAGGGTGTGGCCATTTTTACGTTCTCCTGATCCCGGATGGCCATTAATACATTTGCTTGGGATGTATTGAGTGTGTGTGTACTCCTTTTCTTGACGAGGTTCTTGTCGCGGCTGTGAGGGTCGAGGAGGAAAATTGTAGTTTCCTTGCTTATTCCTTTGTGAGGGGGGATTCTCCGTCCCTGGGGGGGATTCTTACGTTTTCCCGGTCGTCTGCTCAAATTGCTTTCTATGAGCATTGATGGCATCATCGGCGGAGATTTGAGCCTCTACTCGATGGATTAGATCCGCATATGAATGGACCGTATCTCGCATGAGTGCTGAGTAGAAGGGGCCTGGGCGGAGTCCTCCAAGAAATACACCTCTAAGCAATTCGGGATCTACCCCTGGAATTTGTCGGGCTTCCGTAGAAAACCTCTGGAAGTATTCTTTAAGGGATTCACCCTCGTTCTGACGTATCCCTGAAAGGTGGGAGGAATCTTTAATTGTTCTTCGGTTGGCGACAAACTGTTCGACGAACAGTTTTGCCAAATTTAACGAATATCGAGATGGATTGGGCAGGCAATGAGTAGAACCATGTTCGGGCTTGCCCTTTAAGGGTAGCAGGAAAAACTTGACAGAGCAAAGCATCCGGGGCCTGCTGGATATGCATAATAGTGCGGTAGTGGTCGATATGCTCGTAGGGGTCTGAAGTTCCATCATACGAATCAATATTCGGGAGTTTGAATCTTGCCGGAACGGGGTATCGGAGGACAGCTTCGGTGAAAGGTGACGATTCATGAATGTCCCGTTGGCGAAGGGAGTGTCTTGTACCTCCTGTGGGGAATTCTTCTCGGACTAGCCTACGCAACTCATCCCGGAGAGTATTGCGGGGGAGTTCAGTAACGTGCTGTTGGTCTAAAGTCTTCTGGGACTTCTGGAGGCATATGCTGCCGATGGCCCGTGTGTGAAGGATGGGTAGAGCTTGCTGTGTCAGCAAGCTCATTCTCTGGACGGATTGGAGGGCGCACTCTAGGCGGAGGAAGGGGGACTTCAACATGAAGAACGTCTTCGAAGCCTGGCTGGTCTAGAGGGAAGAGAATATCTTCTTGAGGTACTAGTGCTGGTCCTCGAGTCTCCCTTAAGAGTCGAAGGATCTCATTCTGAGATTCCTCCATCTTCCTGATACGCTCTTCTAGGGATGGCCCTGAAGTTCCTTCCCCTGCAGGGTGTCGGCCACCAGGGTGAAAGGAGGCAGATGCCCGTCGTCCTTGATTCAGGGACTGGTTTCCTGATTGATGTGAATTGGAGCGAGAGGCTCCCATGATGCGATGGCTACGCCTGTTTGCCATTGAAGAAGTACTTAGTGTAGTGGGATTGATCTTTCCCACAGACGGCGCCAATCTGTTGCGGACTAGAAAATACGCGGCGATAGAGATTTAATTCTGCGTCTTAACGTTGTACGTATAACTAGCTCACACACAGAGAACACAAGATTTTTTACGTGGAAAAACCCTTAAAAAGGGAAAAACCACGAGGCCTAGCCCAGTTGAAAATGATTCCACTAGACTTTGAGTTGGTTACAAAGGACTGAATCACCTCCAAGGGTGATCAGGTTACAATCAGTTACTTAAGTAAGACGTCAGGTCTTTGGGAGGACGTAGGGACTGAATGTCGGGTCCTAAGTAAGACGTCGGGTCTTCAGTAGGACGTAGGGACTGAGTGTCGGGCCCTGAACAGGACGTAGGGACCGAGTGTCGGGCCTTGAACAGGACGTAGGGACCGAGTGTCGGGCCCTTGAACAGGACGTCGGTTCTTTGGCAGGACGTCGGGTCTTCAGTAGGACGTAGGGACTGGACGTCAGGCCTTAAGGTGGTGGTCTGGCGAGGTTCTGCGGTGGTCCGGCGAGGTTCCTGCGGTGATCCGGCGGTGGTCCGGCGAGGTTTCTGCGGTGGTCCGGCGGTGGTCCGGCGAGGTTCTGTGGTGGTCCGGCGAGGTTCTGTGGTGGTCCGGCGGTGGTCCGGCGAGGTCCTGTGGTGGTCCGGCGGTGGTCCGGCGGCTGTCGAGGAGGAGCTCCTTCCTTCTCTTCTTCCTCTCTTCTCTTCTTCTCTCTCTTGCTTAGATGCTCTCTTGTGAAGAATGAGGGCTCTATTTATAGATTTTCTGGAGTGGCATGGTCCGTAAATAGGTGTGAGATCAAGGGCGAATAGGGAGTGGTCAAATGGACGGCCGATATTGAATCCTACGATCGTTCACCGTTCGTTGGACATTTGGAGGCCTTAATGATGTCGGAATTTAGTGATCTTGGGCTCGTTGGATTCGTCTCGTCGAGCCGTTCGATTCGAGTATAAGCTCGTCAAAATCGGAGACCGTTTGGTAACTCAAATTGCGGTTTGAACCTTCCAACAGCGCTTTGAACTCTTGATTCAGACTTATTTGGGCTCGGATTGGGTCGATCTTGGTGTTTTTGGGTTCGTATTTCCGAGACGCTCAGTTTGACTGTAAGATCGTTGAAATCGGAGTTCGGATGCTCCCGGATTTAATTTTTGAAGTCTCCAACTAGTTTTTGCCTCGAGATTCGTGCCTGATCAAGCTAATTTTGTGATGATGTATCAAGTATAATTACGTAGATCATGTATGATATCGATGAATGAGTGATATTAGCCTATTGACATCATCATAATTTGATGGGAAATTGATACCATTATCATCCATAGTAGATGTTGGAGTATGTGCGATGACACCTATCAAGATCAATCAATAGTTAGCATAAAAAAGGGCAACAAGGACCATTGAAGGACAATATGTGATGGTTTGAAGTATTAAATCAACGATGATGATGAAGACACACATATATCATCATTCATTTATATCAATTGAGACGGATGTCATAGGATGGATGATGCAATCGTCAATAACAATTAATGGCGAGTATTAACAAATATGGAATGATGATTTTCAAAGGATGCATGATGTCAATTGTTGGTGTTACTTAATGATTTGTGATGTCATATGAGCAATAATTATTGTCTACGTTGGTCGAGGGAGACATGAGCCGATCCCCAATCAGTTCAGGGTGGGCAAAAAAAGATAATGTAGAAGTAGGGTAATTTTGGAATTCCCCCCCCCCCCCCCCCCCCCCCCCCCCCCCACCTCAAAAATAAAATTTTGCCCTAATTTGACTCAACCCCCCCCTGTTTGCCCATCCATCTGAATTCTGAATGTTTCCTCTTCATGAATCGCACGCAACCTTCAGCGTTCAGCATTCTACTTCAGCCTTACGGACTGTGTGAAATGACTCCTCCCTTCTCTGTTCGCGAAACGCCTCCTCCCTCTAACTAAACCCTAACCTCCTACCCTAGCTCAGCCAACCTGTAGGTCATGCTAAACTCTCACAACCTATTAAATTCAAGCCGAACAGAGCAGCTCCAATCCTCCACCGGTGATCATCGGCCGATCCCTTTTTCTATTTCCTCTCGACAAGAAGGTATTCTATATTCATTATTTTGCTCATCAAATCCAGTTAGTTGTGGTGGCTGTTACAAAAAATCTTTGACAAGTAAAATATTTATTTGAGATTACTTCAAGAATTATAAATACTATTAGAGCTTTATGCAAGAGAAATGATACTCTAAAATTAAAGTTATACAGCTTGATAAAATAATTTTTTATTTAAGTAGAAGGTGATTAATTAGTGGTTGAGGTTTTAATCAAGAAAGTAATTTGCATCATGTTGTTTACACCCATTAGAATTTACATTTTCAAACATTAATCAGTTTAATGAAAATATATGCTTTTGTACTTGAAGTACTTGAAATTGTTAAGAAAAATAGGATACATGATCAGCAATCAGTTGAAGTTGGTGTTTTAATATATGACATAGAATCTTTTGACTTTGTCATGACACTCTATTTAATGATTGATATTTTAGGGATTACAAATAAATTATCATAAATCTTACAAAGAAATGACTAAGATATTATAAATGCAATGAAATTAATACAAGTGTACAAGCAACGATTACAAATAATGAGGGAAAATGGATGAGAGTCTTTATTTGAAGAAGTGTCATGTTTTTGTAATATTTTTGAAATTGAAGTTTCAAATATGAATTCTAAATTCAAGGCTCATGGATGATCAGTATGAAAAGGTGCATAAATAACAAACTTTTATCATTATCGAGTTGATTTATTCTACACTATTGTTGATATACAACTTCAGGAACTCAATAATCGGTTCTCTTAAGCTAGCATCGAGTTACTTCTTTGTGTAACATGTCTAAATCCGAGTAATATGTTCTCAGATTATGAAAAGGAAAGTTAATTCTTATTGCAGAGTTATTATATTAGTAGATTTCTCTATGATTAATCTTATGTCTCTTGAAAATTAAATATCTACGTATATTATTGATATGCTTACTTGCTATGAGTTTACATCATTGATAAGCATTGTTGCTCTTGCAAAATAAATTTTAAAGATATATATATATATATATATATATATATATATATATATATATATATTATGTATCCCATGGTTTATATATTTATTATTTTGGCACTAAGTTTACCAATTGCTACTGTTACGATTGAGAGAGTATTTTTTGTAATGAACATTAATCGGCTACGTAACAAAATGGATGATGTCTGACTCAATAATTGCCTAGTGTCATATATTGAGAAGCAAATATTTGACTCTGTTCCGAATGAAATCATTATACAACATTATCAAAAAATGCAAAGTATGATGCAAAGTTTATAATTTTCTTTTTTATTACATAAATTATAATGAAATACAAGGCTTTGTTTAAAATTTTGTTAATGAATATATATATATATATTATATTTTTTATATATTGAGTTTGTCCACTCTAAAAATAAAAAAAAAGACTATATTTGACCTTCAAGGGAGGCAATGACAAACAACATTAAAACTTCTGTGCTTGAAGGCAATTGTTGTGGTTGTACACTTATACTTATTGTTAGAGGGAAAACCTAGTAATCAACAACCAACAATCATTATTTGTTAAGAAAAATAACTACAAATGTCCAAAAGAGTGGTGTTATGACCCTCCAAAATTTTATATTTAATTTGATTTTAAATCAATTACAATATATGCCAATTCTAAATTTATAAAATTCAATTTGATTTTTATCTTTTTGCCCTTTTTTTCAATTTCTTCTTATCAAGATATAAACTAAAAACTAAATTATTTTATTTTAAAAAAATTCTCTAAGAGATAAAATTCATTTCAAACAAAACAATCAAATGAAATGTCTTTGTTTAAATTGTTCATTGGTATTTTAAACAAAATATAATATTTTCATATAAAATATTTTATTTTTATGAGGAATATTATGTCATGCTTAGCTTGTCGTGTTCTGTCACCGTTGATTCAGGAAGTGGCATATTAAAAATGAGATTATATTTTAGTTTGTACAATTTTTTAATTTAAACACTATCAAAATAATTTCAATAGAAAAATAATCATAATATTTTAATATATTTATTATTTAAATTTCGTTGTTTTTTATATGTATCATTAATTTTCTATATCCTGACATTTTTAAAATATCAATTATTTATTACATAATATAATTATTTTTAAAGAAAAAATTTAATAAAATAAGAAAAGGATCGAATTGATTCCAAACTTTTTCAGAAATATCAATATTTGATTATATAGAAATATTAATTTGATAAGTTGATAATTTAAATATAGATCAAATTAATTATTTCATGAGATTATTAAAAAGTTGATAGACTAAAATGAAAATTTTAAATTATCTAGCTCAGCTTGATCCTCCGTAAATAATTAGGGGATTATTTTGATAACTAATTTAATTAAAATATAAAATAATATGATTAAATTATTACATATTTATAATATTTTTTATCGTAATTATATTTCTAAACATATAATAATTTAATCACAATTATTCACTAGTTTAATTCTATTAAAAATTAACATTTTATGTATAAAAAAAATGCGATAAAAAAAATCTCATTAATTTTCAGAACTATGTCATTAATAACAATATTAAAAAATAATATTATGCCATTTTTTTATCTAGCAATGAAATTAAAAATTTACTTTAGTTCATCATATAAACTTATTTAAGCATACAATTTCAGGGCATAAAAAGTCATTATGTATCGTGTTATTCGGATTTTTTTTTTCAAAATTAGTCGGCCTTATGTAAGAGGTAATTAAGAAAAAAAGCTAAGAGGTGATTATTGTAATAATATAAAATTCTAGTGTTTTAGTTGCAATTTGAAGGCTTTCATATTGGGAGGTTCTATGCTGACGTGGCTTACTGCCATTGGATATACAGGATTTTTATTCCTGTTACGATACGGTTGTTGGTTAGTAGGTCTCACGTGAAGTATATTGCAGTCTCCTAAATGTTGTTTTAAGGTCAATTCTGATTAGAGAAGAAGGGATAAAGATGGCTTATATATGAGAAAAAAATGTTAAGGGGCAACGAACTGATTTATGCAATCATGAAGAAATTAGCACTAACACATATAGTCTTATCTTGGCAACTTCAAATCTACTTTAGGCTCACTCAATTATATTTATCATTGACCATCCCCTCAAGGCCATACTCTCTCCAAATCATACCACTCTAACAAGTTGCTTAGGTGAGAAATTGAGCTAAGCAAGCTTCAAATATCCTACATTTTGAATGGCCATTAAAGTTCAAGCACTCATCAACTTCCTTGTATATTTCAATGGCCCTAATACAAAAAAGAAGGTTGCAAGTGATGAGTATAATGTGTGGATTCTATATGTGGATGGAGCATTGGGAGACTATAGAGTATGATCGAGCATGATCTTAAAAAGCCCAACATGGAACATATTAACACAAGCTATCCACATCAAATTTCAAGCCACTAATAACCAAGCAGAGCATGAAGTCATGATCACCATACTAAAATTTATTGTTAGAGTTTACACCAAGCATTTGATTTTGTATTCTCACTTGCGACTGATGTCTACAGAGGACATTAATAAATACAATTTTATTTCTCTTATGACAAATGTAAAACATAGAGGTGTGTGCTCCAAGGAGACAAAACCTTCTAAGAATATTTTTAGAAAACGAGTTGGTATGGTTCAATAATTGAAGAAAAGAGCATCCAAGAAGAAAGAAAGATTTGGAATATTGACTCTTAAAACAGCCATATAAATTAGTTGCTCAAAGAATATGTGCTTTTTTCCAAATAATTGGAGTAGATAATGTAAGTTTTATCAGATAATGTAAGTTTGATCGACATAATATCTTTATTCATCAACTCGTCCATTGTATTAAGTCAATGGTGCATAATTTACCAAAAAAATGAAGTTAAATTATTGTTATATCCCATAAATCATATGTGCTTGTGTTAGTTAACATATGAAATGTAATCATATCAGGAAAGGTAAGCTTTGTAAGCTATAAAATGGTCATTAACAAGCTAAGATACACTGTTACTTTTGAGAGAGATTAAAAAAAGTTTGAATAACATTTATGTACTTAGATGCCTCGAGGGACTGTATAATTGGATGAGTCCATATGCTATTTATATGATGCTCAACATTGCATTATTTGGCTGCCTAAAGCAGGTCATAGCCAGGCTATCCAACATGCCTATAATTGTTTTTTCATAGATCTAAGGCTCCCAAAAAAGGGAAAGGGTCAAGTTCCAATTAAGGTTTCGTTTGGAATAGTTTTAGACAACTATTTTTTTTTTATTGTTTTAAAGATATTTTTGTATTAAAAACAACATTACAAAACAATAAGAAAACATTCCCAAACAAGCCTAAAATGAAATGACTTCCTCCTCTATAACTTGTTAGTCACAAATTATAATAGTTTTCACAAATGAGATATATTTTTGTTTCGAGAATCCCAAATTTATCCATCTGAATTGAAAAGTCATGATAGGGTTAAAGTTATAAAGTCTTACAATCATTTTTGCTTTTCAAATGGTATTCATTACTTCTAGAGAATAGAGATCTAGATGTCCCTTGGATATAGGGAGGGATATTGAACCAGCAAATGATGTGCAATTTATTTTTTCTAATTACTTACTATGATAAAGGAACTATGTGATCAAGTAAATGATATTCGTTACAACTCTTTCCGAAATAATAGTGGTTCTCAGTTATTCAAATGGTAGACTTAGGTCTCATTCGAGACGGCTTAATTTTGTCTTTTCTGTTTCAAAATGACAAAGTTATTTTTGGATTGTTGTTTGTATGTGACACTTCTGTAAAACTATTTTTTACGGAACTTTATTTTTGTACTATTTTCAAAAGTTTTGTAGTATTGACTTCTCCGTTAGAAACCTACATTCTCTCAAACAAAGTTTTAAAACTGACTTTTATAGAAGGTATCGAGTAACCAAACGAAGCCTTAGAATAAATGAGACAAAAAATTGGAGTTTCATGTTGATGACATTGTACATATTTGAAATGAGAGAAATAGTAATTTTTTATTTACTAGTATGCAACATGATTTATAACGGGTGCAAGTGCTAAGGAATAGTTGATAAGGAGCTTTCTTTCTAACAATAAATCCCTTATGAGTTATTTGATTTGCGGAAAAATAAATGCAAATGTAAAATGAAATTTCATTGTTTGTTTTGATGAAAAGAAATGCAATGTAAAATTTCAGCGAATAATTCATTTTTTGATGTTTTGTAAACTCGTTTAGTTTTAGCAGAATTATTTTCCACCGCAAGTCTCTTGTGTTGACATAGCTTACCACCACTGCTCGTCGCCGGTGCCCATTGCCAGCCACTAATCGTACCCATCGTTGACCATTACCTATCACCAACTACTGCAGTTGGACACCATTGTTGTTCATCTGCTGACATCGACATCTAATGCCTATATCCACCACCCGCATCTTCTATTATTGTAACCCCTCAATCATCTTTGTAGACCACCACCATTATTTTGCATTATGTTACATTCATTTTAATTTTTTACTTTGGAAAAAAAAAATCTTATACATTCATTTTACACTCATTCAAATAATTTTAAATATTTTAAATACACTAAATTTATTTTATATTGTATTATTTTAATATTTTTACTCTACATTTCTCTTTGAACAAATTAAATAGCCCTCTACTCAATATACATCATAATCGCTAATGCATAATTGCACTCCCTCCACAAAAAAATAAAATAAAACAAAAGATTAAGATGGAATAAGTGCTTGCTGATGTATGCACCTCACCTTCCATAAAAAAGATTTAAAAACCTACCTATCGTTCCACTTAGAAGAAGAGAAGCCCCTTGCTACCAGCTATCGGAGCCTCCCTACCTCACTGGGAGTGCTATCTGTATAATTCCAAGTGATGCCAACCCTAAACCTAACTACCAACATACCAGTGGACGCTGTGGTGGCCTCCGATGTGCTGAAGGATGCCACCAAAATCGTCGCCAAGACCATCGGCAAGCCAGAATCTGTAAGTTCTTTTCAAGTCCGCCCTTTTCCATTTCAGATGCCAAGTGTTCCGCCAAATCAATCAAAGAAACATTTTTGTTAATTCTTTTGTAATTTTCATGCAGTGTTAATTTAGGAAAGCATTGTTTGGATTCAAGGAAATGCAATGAAATTGAATCAATTTTTGGTTGATTATGAATCTGCAACTATTGGTTTGAGTTTTTCAACTATTTCTTTCATTTGCTTTCACTCAAATTCCTGAATCCAAAAACAGTCTTGTTTAGACCTATTTTGAAATTCTTATCAAGTACTATGTTGGTAATGGCCCATTTATTTACTTGTCTAATGCCAGGTGTTAGAGAAAATCACTCAAAGAAACTTTTTTTTGGCTGATTCTTTAGTGATTTTCTGCAGTGTCAATTTAGCTTTGTATGGATTGAAGTAAATGCAATTATTGAAACCATTTTTGGTTGATTATTTAAGTGCAGCCATTGGTTAGGTTTAGGTTTGACATCTATGTAAAGTTTTCTCGAGAAGTCGAGATGAAAATTTTTTTCATGGATAGATTTAGCATATACCTATGGTTCACTCATATAAATAATCTCCTCATGATCTCCATTTAGAAAAAAGTATTCTTACATGTTCAAATTATTGATCATACAATACTACTAGAGGCAATATTATGATAATCAAAGTTTGCTAAACAACATGACTAAAAATCTCTTTAAAAGTTATTCCTTCTTTATAAGTGAATCCCTTTATCAGTAATATTGCCTTTATTTAACTTGTTCAACATCTGAAATTCCATCTTTCCTTTTTAATATCCACTTATAGCCACAACTATTTTGTTAAGGCTTCGTTTGGGAAGGCTTTCTTACTGCTTCTTCTAGCAGCTTTCTTGTACAAAAAAAATTAATTTTGTGCTAGAAAGTTGCTTTAAGAAGCAGTAAGTAAGCCGTCCCAAGCGAAACCTATGTGGTCTTTCTAGAAGTTCTTAGGTTCTATTTTTTTTCCCAATGATCTAATTTCTACATGAATTGTTTGTTTTCAAAGAACACTCTCATCATTGCTTATTATTTCCTTTTATGATCTTGGCTCATACTTAATTTTTCATCCATGATAAGAGCATAAACAACTAAATCCTAAAATGATGCATTTAGATTTTTTTTGCATTATTTTTGTTTTGAACAATATTAGTTATATTTACTATTTTTGTTTTATTTTTATGCTATCCAATGATGGTGGTAAATCCAATGATCATGGTAGGAAAAGGTTTGGTTTATGCTTACCTTGGGTTTGCCGGTTTTGGGGTCCAACTTATCCTTTGGGGCTATTTTCTGATTTCGGCTGGGCCTTGACTGTTTTCGGTTTGAGCCTTAATCGTTGAAATTCTAGTGGTGCCAGCTCATTATTATCAAGTGGAGGTTTAGCTCATTATGAGCTGATGTTTAGCTCTAATTTATTGAGGTGTGCAAGCTTTTAGGTGAGTGGAACTTGCCTCTTCCTCTTCTTGATTGCCTCTTGAACTGCTGCAGCTTTCCCTCCTTTTCTCCCGTGAAATGTGTAACTGCTGACCCGTGAAATACCTCATGGATTCCTGTGCTTACCTGCTGATTCCGTTGCTTTCCTTGTGCTTTACTGTGACGTTTGGGATTTCTATACCTGCTGTGAACCGTGGCCTTTTCTTGAGACTTGATGTGCCGGTTGGTTTTCCCTGTGCTGAGAGCCGTGGCCTTGAATCCTTGTGTGCCGTTTGGTTTCCCTGTGCTGGAACCGTGACCTTTTTCCTTGAGACTTGCTATGCTGTTTGGAATTTCTGCACAGGAAATTGATGGCTTTTTATCACTCCATTTATGGGAAATCTTGGGCTGTTTGGTTCCCCTCTCTTGCCTATATATATGAGATGTTTTGTGATGAAAGGGGTGGTGAATTATTGTGAGCAAAATTGCTATTGACCTGCGGGTTATTGGAAAAGCATGCGAGCTTTGTCCGTCTTCTTTCTCATCCCCTCCGGAAATCCTGCGGGCTCTTTCCAACCTTTCTTCTCAGGCTTCTAATCTCTTCGTCTCTCCGCAAGTTTACACTCCACCTGTATCTTTCTTCTAGTTCCGTTGGTAAAGTTTGTTGGCTGTTTTGGTGAAGCTGTTGGCTGTTTTGGTGGCATTTGCTGGAGGAGTTTGGTAGGATGTTGGACCCCTTTGCAGTGGTGGACCCTTTGGTTTGCATATCTAAACATTATCTGAAATATATATATTCCTACAATCGGTGCATGTGAGGAGTCCTCTAGTAGGATGTTCTGAGGATAGCTTTTGTTTGTTTTAGTTTGTTTCTTTTGTTAACTTTCTTTTGCTTTGGCTTTGTTGGATGATCGCTTCTTTTCTGTTCTGAAATTTAGTTGTTTATTTAGTTTATTTTGTTCTCCAAGTGGTGTCTTAAATTTCTAAAGAGCTAGTCTTGAATTTCTTTGTTCTCTCTTTGTGTTTTTGTTTCAAGTTGCTTACATCATAAAACAAAGCCATTCAAGTACTTTTATTTCTTCTTGCTCAATATCTTGGTGAATTGGAATTCTCCAAGTCATTATGATCTTCCTAAGTAAATTATTCTCGATGATCATGACTATTATGCTTTTTTGGTTTTAGCTCTGTTTGCATTTGATCTTTATCATCGATCTTTTGCAATTTTACTAAGTCATCTATGATGATCATGATAATTTGATTTTTTTCTGTATTTCGCTCAATAGTTTGTTTCCAATGATCTCATTTCTACGTGAATAGTTTGTTTTCAAAAAACACTCTCATCATTGTTTATTATTTTATTTCTTTGTATGATCTTGGCTTTTACTTAATTGTTCATCCATGATAAGAGCATAAATAATTAAATCAGTAAAACAAAGTCATTCAGGTAATTTTATATTTTTTCTTGTTCGATATCTTGCTGAATTGTAATTCTCCAAGTCATTATGATCTTCCAAGTAAGTTTTTCTAGATGATCATGACTATTATCCTTTTTTGGTGTTAGCTCTGTTTGCATTGATCTTTATCATTGCTCTTTTGCAATTTTACTACATCATCTATGATGATCGTTATAATTTGATCTTTTTTTGTATTTCTCTCAATCATCTTTTCCAACTCATTTAAGATGACATCCTTGTTGGTAAAATGTTTTGAATATATGTTAAATTATTTATTTAAAAATATTTAAAATTTCTGGAATTTGAATCGGCCAGTTCAAAATAATCGAGGTCGGTTCGCCGGTTGAACCGATGGTTCTGACCGGTTCAATATAAATGCGCGATACCCCAAAGTAGATTGTCTTCAACAAAGCCTACACAATTAGAAGAGAATGCTTAAATATTCAAGTGCTTGATCTTATTACATAAAATAATTTTCAAGAGACTTTTGATGTACTTGATAATTCTCAAAATAAATTTTTAATGCTTATATTTTGTATTTTGCATGCATTGATTAATGATTCCAAGAATAAATGAGACGTCAACTCCAATAGCAGTCAAATCAGCCGTCCAACTAAACCTTTGATATTGACGTTGTTCATCTCATAGCTCTTAATTATTTGACATGGTATGATTCTTCGTGAGAGTATTAGCCAGCTTGAAACCAAGAAGGTAAATTTTTTAAGAAGATTAATAATTAACTTGCTCTAAGATAGTGATATCCCATTTTTATTGTTTGCAAATTTAACTCTATAAAAATACTTGGGCCGTCCTAAGTCTTTGATGATGATAAAGCACTCTTATAGGTAGTGTTAGTGTTTTACCTTTATGATGCCATTATGATCACTCCCATAGGCAAGTTGTCATCAACATATTCAATAATGACAGTGCTAGAAGTAGCATGCCAAAAGAAGTAGAATGATCTGTGGTATTAATGTGAAGCCAATATCAGCAAGGACCTTATAAAATTTGTCAAACAAGGGGCATGGTTTTTTTAATGCTATATGTAGCCTTCCTAAGTCAATATGCAGCTCTCTTTGTGAGCAACATACTCAAGAGGATATCCATGTAAACGACCTCGTAAAAATTCCCATAAATAAAGTCATCACTCACATCTATTTGTAATAAAGTCCAACTTTGATTGATGGAAATTAATAAGAAAATTAATGCAATATTAATCTTTACAACTAGGGAGATGGGAGAATGTCTTAAATAGTCTATCTTATTGACCTAAGTGAATGCTTTGGTAACCAAATGAGCTTTCTATCAATCGATAGAACCATCAAGATGCAATTTGATTTTGAAGTCCTATTAACAAGCAATTGGTTTAACTCCAAAGGGGGGAGTTATCAAATCCTACTTACATCGATTCAGTAAAGCATTCATGATGATCTCAGTAGTCTTCTTTAGAGAGTATTTTGTAGGGTGCTCCAATACATTCTAGGAATAAATATAGAGAAAAAAAGTGTATAGATGAGTATTTGTCATAAACGAGTGAATAAGATGCATAATACATGGTTTCTTGCCTTTTAGTGGAAATTCAAGATATCATCCATAGGTGGGTGCTCAATCGAATCTAATAATGTTGATGGATTTTGTTGTTGTAAGAGGAAGTTGAGGTTGTCAAAAGTAAACTTATAATAGGGTAGACATATAAAGATGAGCTTCTAAAGGAAGAGGAATACGAGAGAGAAAAGAATGACAGTCTCATGAAAAGTAACCTTGGACAAAGTTTATAAAAGTCGGATAAGAGGATTATAGCTTTGTTAAATTTTGAGTTCAAGAATGTTGGATAAATATACATTAAATGACATATGAAGAGAACTTGTAAAACGATCAATACACATGAATAAAGCAGATACAACAAAATTTTCAATATTGCAGAAAAAGAGTTTGGTTGGGATATTATAGAAGAAAGATTCGTGAAATGTTATCAATGGCAGCAAATAGAACCTGATTGATGAGATAATATGCAATTAATACACTTCTTCCCAAAATTATTGAGGAACATGCATATAAAACATTAAAGTTTCAACAACATCCTTATGGTATTTTTTTTTCACTCAACCACACTATTTTGTTGATATATATATATATATATATATATATATGAGCAAGAGGATTGATGAATACTACCATGTTAGAGCAGGAAATAAAATTGAGCTTCTTGTTAGGTTCTGATCTTCTTGGTGTCACGCGCACAAGCGAAAAATTATTGAAACTTGGTAAGCCAAGAACACGATCTAGGTATTAATGTGAATAATGTCTTTGTTTATTTATTTCTTTTTTGTTCTCATCTGGAGAAGGATTTCAGAGATTTTCCTATTTGTTTTATTTGCTTTATGAGGAGATTTGTGCATCTCCTTGTGGTGAGTTTTGGGTGCATTTGGATCGCAGAAAGAGTAGCTTCTTTTGAGCCACTGATTTTCTAAAACTACTTGCCTTTTTGGTACAGGGTAGATTCCTTTTCTTCCTCTATGATCCTTGAATATGTTTCCATATTTGGAAAGCCTTCTGACCTAACGTTCGGTGATCCCAGGGATTAGTATAATTCTACTTAAATTATTTTTTTTAAACCAAAAAGTATTTTTTATTGAAATCTATGGCTACAGAAACTTGCCTAGAAATTTATGTGGCAAACAATTTCAAGATTTCTTACTTAAGCAAGTGTGCCAAAAATTCTTTTCCTATTGGATTAATTAAAAAAAGACATACAAACACTACTAACATTGAAGAAATGGCATCAGTGTAACGACAAAAACAAACCGATTCTTTGTTAGTAGATTTCCTGTAAATATTGTTGGGTGGGATCATTGAAATGTTTGCACTCTTTTGTCTGTGGTCCAGTATGTGATGATTTTGCTCAACGGAGGACAACCCATCTCCTTTGCTGGAAGTGAAGAACCAGCGGCCTACGGGGAACTCATTTCCATTGGAGGTTTGGGTCCGAGTGTGAATGGGAAGCTAAGCTCAGCTCTCGCAGAACTTCTTCAAAATAAACTTTCAGTGGATGGTTCTAGGTTCTACATAAAGTTCTACGATGTTGAGGTAAGCTGATGATTATGGCTTTAAATTTAAGTCTCAATATTCTCCCATGGAGGTTGGTTTATTTCTTCCAGCTATTTTGACTTGCATCTAAATGTAACTAAATGCTAAATGATTATCAAAGCGTCCTTCTGCTTTACCGTTTTGAGGAGATATATTTTGTAGTTCATGTCTTTGATTACTAGATATTCAATAGTTTGTATAACAGTTCTCCATCAAAATCTGATATCTTCGTATGGAACTTAATAAACTACATAACAAAGAAAGCTGAAACAGAGTTCAACAGTTGTCTGATGTGAATGAAAACAGGTAATTCCTTGACGATAAGTGTAATGGTTGTGTCGTAGTTGTTTGCGCTGATGAGGAGTAGGGCATCGTGGTGAAGATTTGATATTTTGATTATTGAGGAAAGAAGATTCTGATGTAGAGATAGAACTAAGTGATAAAGTAAAAAATGGAATCGAGAAAATTAGAAAATTGAAGACCATGGGGTATCACAGCGTGGGACCCACTCATCTGCCTTCTACCTGCATCTTCTCAAAATTTCATGGGTCCCACTATGCAACCAATCCATGTGCCCCTCTCCCTTAAACTAGCTGTCAACCCCTTCTTTTTTAGATTATTTATTTATGTTGTATAAATTACATTTATTTATTTCTTTATATAGTATTATCCTTGGAAAGGCCTATAAATACCTCCAATTAGGGGTGTCAAAATTGGGCTGCGGGTTGAGTTCGGGTCGAACCTGATATTAATCCGCTACTTTGTGACCCGACCCGTTTTTGTAGACAGATCATAAATTTCGACCCAAACCGGACCCGTTGGGTTTCCGAGTTGACTCGACTCAACACGAAACCATGGTGCGAGTCTGTGAGATTTGGCCGAAGGAGTGCACGAATTGGAGAAAATGGTTACCTTCTCAACGAGTGAGCTCCCTCCCGTCGTCATCGTTACTTCCGATCCAACAAAAGAACAGCGAGTTGGCATGACTTCCGACCCGACTCATGACTTCCGATCTGACAGGAAGGAATGTCGTTGAAGGAGGTGAAGAAGTCTTTTATTGGTTACCTTCGCAATGAGTAAGCTCCCCAGTCCCTCCCATCGACGTCGTTACTTCCAATCCAACAAAAGAGCAGCGAGCTGTCGTAACTTCCGACCCGATAGGAAGGAACATCGTTGAAGGAGGGAAAGAAGCCTTTTTCTGAGTTTAATTGACTCGTTCAAAACTTTACCTCACGTGCAAAGCAGGCAAAGTTGATTAGGTACGAACGTCAGGAGAAGAGGAAAAGAAAACCCTAGGCCTGTGGGACTATGCCTGCGCGGTGCATATTGATTGGCGGAGGCGCGGGACTTGTGCCTGGGAGGGGGACTCGAGTCATATTCGGGTCAACATCAGGTTAGCGGGTTGACCCGAACTTGACTAGATTTTTCAAGCTGGTTGAATTTTGAAACCCAAACCCGACCCGTTTGCCAAACGGGTTGACCCTAACCCATAATTTTTGGGTCGGGTTGGGCTTTTGAGTCGTGTCAAATATTAACACCCCTGCCTCCAATCTATGTACTGAAAGTCTGAAAGTAAGCAATGAAATTCAAAATAATTTTTTTCATATTTCTACTTTACTATATGTTATCAGGGCGAGATTAGGGTTTCTTTATTTCAACTTCTTTTTTTCTTGATCTTTATTGTTGGGATTTTGCATTCTCTTCATTATGACTTTTTTCTTTGACTTCCCTTTTAATGAGATAACTATATAAATGATGAAAATCAGACTGAGAGATAACTCCAGGTTGTAGGCTCATATCATTTGAATGGAAGAAATTATCTTCAGTGGTCATACATTGTGAAGACCTTTGTGAATGGAAAGGGAATGATCGATCATCCTTTGGATATTCCTCCATAGCCAATGAATCTACAATTTGTACTTTGGGATGAAGTTGATTCATGATCATGACATAATTTTCGAATATCAAGGTAACTAAAATAATTGGATTGTATATATTTCAGTCACCCACAAAAGAAATTTGAGACATCGTCAAACAAACATACTTAAATATAAAGGATAACCCTCTTAATTATGAAATCAAAACTAAAATCTCAATAATCAAGCAAGATAGCATTCATGTTCTTGAATGCTTTAATATAATGAAGAGCATAGAAGAGATGATTGAGACACTTTGGGGGAACCACCCCCTTGGGGAATGAGAAATTATGGAGGAAATAGTGGGAACAGAGGAAATCCGAGGGTAAGAAAATTGAAGATGCATATTTTTGAGGGAGATGATGCACATGGGTGGATATACAGGGTGGAAATGTACTTTACCGTTAATTGGTTGATGAAGGAGAAGAGATTGATGGCGATCGGGATGTGCTTGGAGGCAAAAGCGCTGGCATGATACCAGTGGAGGGATCTGAGGTGACCCATACGGGCTTGGATGAAGTTTAAGGACTACTTGTTGGAACATTTCCGAACAAGCATGGGAGGGGATTTCTATGAGCAGTTTTTTGCTTTGACATTGAAGAGGATAGTGGAGTATTGTGAGCAGTTTGAACACCTAGCTAGACGACTGGACTAGTTTCCGGAGTCTATACTAGAGGTGAACTTTATGAAAGGGCTCAAACCAAAGATTAGTGCAACAATTAGATTAATGAGGCCTCATGATTAAGCCCAGTTAGTGGAGGATCTGAGGCACTTGGAGAGAGGGGCTGGAGGCAGCAACTCAAGAGGTTCGTACAAGATGACCACAACCATTTTGGCATCCAAGGAGCCAACGCCGGATACCCTTAGGGAGACTTCGAAGGAGAAGATTGTAGGAGGAAGACTTGTGAAAAACTTAAAAATAAAACTCATAGAAATGGGGCTATAGAAAAAAAAAAGGGTAATGGGGATGTGTTTCAGATGTGATGAGAGGTATACACCATGGCACAGGTGTAAGGACCAAACAATTCAGGTTCTCACCCTTTTTTATGACGAGAAAATTGAGGAGGGAGTCGTTTTTCCTCCTTACAGATAAGGTGGGCCTTTGGGGGGGGGGTGGGTTATTGTTCGATTGAGTCCCTCCTGGACTGGTCATGCCAGGGGCTTCTTGAACCGGATCTTTGGAGCTGATTTTGAGGGGATTAATTAGTAAATGTTTCTTAATTGAAGATGGTAGATTTGGGGGGGTTAATTAAGAAATGTTTCCTAATTGAAGAGGGCTATTTTGGTGGCTGGTTTGGATGGGAAATAATTATGGAAATATGGAAGATTTGGAAGGGAGTTGAGGGAGGGCTTGATGCCGACATCCTACGGTGAACACTTATCTGAGGAAGAGATGAAGATCAACGACCGAGATCATTCCACTTTATCTTAATTTACTAATTGTATTTTTTTTGTTTTATTTATGTATTTTCCATTTTTAACCTCTTTTGAGGGAGTTGTCCTTTGTACGCCCTAGGGGCATGGGTCATGTTTGTCTTTTTTGAGTTTCTTTCATTTTGAGGCCTATATATATAGAGGCGCTTGCTATTGTATTAGTATGATGGATTATTAATAAAAAAATTTGTTGCACTCTTGTTCTTTGGGGAATAACTTTGGTGAGATCCCTATGTGAGGGAAGTGTAATATCCACCAGTCGCAGGATGTGTTCGGGCTCGTGATTTGAAGCCCCTAGGTGACGGCAGCGCAGCACCCATCAGCCGCAGGATGTGTCCGGGCTCATGATTTATCTTTCTTTCCCTACACTTCCTTTCTCCTTCTACAACTCCCCTTCTTCTTTCTTCTAGCCACCGCTCTACCTCTCCTTCTCCCTTGACCACCGGCCAAACCCTCCATAGCCGTCGGCCAAACTTCCCTCTTCCCCTCCTCCACCTGTCGGCCACTCCACCACCACCTCCTAGGCGGCCACCTCCCCTATTCCATCCACCTAGCCACCAGCCCAAAGACCCCACTTCCCCTCCTTCCACTACCACCGGCCCCAATCAATCCCACTCCATTTGCCTCAAAATTTGGAATTACTCTTTAGTTATTTCCTTATTGGATGCAAATCACAAAAGGATAGTATTAAAATCTAATTTCTTTTATTTGAAATTTGAAATTTCTTTTCTAATCTATTTTGTTTCATTTTAGGAAAGTTATTTAAATCAAACCTATTTGAATTTCAATTATGATTTGATTTGGGCCCTTTGATCCACCCCCAATCATCTCCATTAATGCCACCCCTTGCATGGTCAGTCCCCTTGCTCCCCTCCATTCATACATTTCCAAAATTAGATCACTATTGATTTGGAAAGTATTCAAATTTGAATTCAAATAATTTTGAATTTCAAATACTTTCCAAATTAACACAACTATTTTAGGAAGCATCTCCAATTAATGCAAATCTGAAATTAATTCAGATTTGAAGTCATCAATCAATAATCAATGCAAAGATCCACATACGTTGAATGTGGACGCTCCCCTCTTCCCTCCATTGGCGCCCCCCCCCCCCCCCCTTCCCTTCCTTTCCTCTCTCCAATTAAACCCATATCTCATAATTAAATCCCATTAATACCTCCCATTAGCCGCCCTACCTTAGTCCCCATTAAGGATAGTTTGAATTTCAAATTATTCCCTCCCTCCTTTTAGGAAATATGAAATTAAATTTAGATTTCTTAATTTATTTCCTTCCTCTCTCTCTCTAGATCGGCCCCTCCCCTCTCTCTCCACTCGACTTAATTCCCATTAATCCCCCCCACCCACTTGGAGCCTTAATTCACCCTTAATTAAATGGATAATTTTCCTTTCCATCCTCTTTTGAAGTTCAAGTTTCAAATCACTCAATCACCTTCCCCTTTTCCCCTTTCCCTCCAAGTTTCAAACCAAGCAATTATAACTTTCCTTATTAGCAACATTTTAAATCAGGAAGGTTTTCAAATTCAAATTTTAATCATGACTAGCCCCTCCCGTTCTACATCGGGACTGTTTGGGTGTATGTTGTTTATTGTGTGCTTTAAGTAGGGTGTTTTCCCTAGGGTTAGGGTTATGTATTGTTTCCTAAATTTACATTGTTCTTCTGTTTATTGGGTCTAGCCAGTGGCTAGGGAATTGGGAGAGCCGGGCCTTCCTCTCCAATTGAAAATCCATTGTATTTTGTTTGTTTTTCTTCACATATCTTACAATAAAAAGAGTTTTACCTATTTTTCTTCCGAATTTCGTATTATTGTTCGCTGATTTTGCTGAAATCTTATCTACTTCCTATCACATTATCCTCCCCACTTTCACGATCTTGATAAATAATTAGTTAAATACCAACATCAAAATATTTCAGACAGATATTGCTCATGATTACTCCATTCAAGCTTTTTTTTTCATAAAGATGGTATCATTCATCAATCCTTTTATCCTAATACTCCACAACATAATGGGGTCAGAAAGAAAAAATTATTGACTACTAAACTCACCAGGACTTTCTATTCCAGGATCAAGTATCAAACAAATACTTGGGAGAATCTGTCTTAATTGTTACGTACATAATCAGTAGAATACTCTAAAGAGTGATTTACTTTAAAAGTTATTTAAATGATTTGATATAAATTTTTCCTAAAAATAAAATTCTCTAAAAAAATCAAGGGTTGTTTAGTTGGTTGAAAAATGAATTGAAATGCTTAGGAGTTATTTTGATAAGTATAAAATAAATACAGGCTTTTTTTTGTCTGTCTTGAATTAAAATAAATGTAGTGTAAAGTTCAAATATGGTAGTGGTTTGTGGCCTATGGTCGACAATGATGGTTGGTGGAGGTGGCACCTGATTATCCGCCAGTGGTGGCGGGTGGTTGCTGATGGTGGAGCGACCAGATGTGATAGGCAGTTGCCAACAACTGGTGACGGCGTTGGTGGTGGTAGCAACGATGGAGGTGGCAACAGCTGATCGTGGCAGTGACTATCGACGACTGGTGGATGCGGTCGGTGGTGGTGGTTGGTAGAGGGTGGCGGTGGCCGTGACAGTGGGGTCGGTGGTGGTGGCGGCTGACGATGGGTGGCAGCCATGATGGTGGATTGTGGCGGCCGGCGATGGGCCTGCAGCAGTGGGCAGCGATATTGGCGATGAATTTATAGTGTATTTGAAAATTTTCTAAATCTAAGGAGTTCTAAATGCGCCAAATTTATACTAGAGGGTATATTACAAATACACCAAAATTTTATATTGCATTTGTTTTACTTCAAACTTAGCACTAATATTCTCAAAAACCCTTCATTTGGCATTCTTTACGACAATTTTACTTCAAACCAAGTATCCCCTTAAAAATATTTGGGTGTATTACCTATATCCATAGACACAAATAACATAGGGGTGAACTAGATCCAGTAACTCTCAAATATATTTTTATTAAGTATTCCCCACTCAAAAAGAGTATAAATGTTATCATACAAAAAAAAAAAAATCTATTATCTCAAAGGTTATCACTATTGATGGAAAACTAAAATTATTCAATCAAAGTCGTTTTAAGTGGAGAACTTTCAACTGAAAGATTAATTTGATGAAACATCTATATTTTCATTTTAACATCTTTATGACACATTCCAATGAATCTAAGCACTTCTTCGCTTCAAGTTTACATAAGAACGAATAAGCCCTATCAGTTTCAAGCAAGCTTAAGGCTTCGTTTGGGACGGCTTTTTTTGGCTTCTTAAAGCAGCTTTGTAGTACAAAAGTTTTGCGTTAAGAAGCAGAAAGAAAGCCATCCCAAATGAAGCCTAAGACTCAAAACCATTATCAGGTAAAAATGATTAACCTATCATTTCTCTTTTGTATCCCATCTCTCAATACACTTTCTTAATTTTTTACTTCACATATGGTATTCCTAACAAATAATAGCTCAAGTTCCATTTTAATACAATAAACTTATTTGAGGCACTTAAAAATAAAAATTAGAATGATATCGTGAGACGGGATGAATACTTTGAAAAAAAAATCACACTATAAGTTGTTGAACTACTAACATGAAAGAAAAATGGCACGATGCAAATTGATTTTCTGTAAAATATAAGACATATAAGAGTCAGGAATAGTACAAGGCAAGATTAGTAGTTAAATGGTAAACTCATCGTATGGAAGTAATTCGCAAGAAACCATTGCTCCTATTAAGAAAAATAAATGTAGTTAGCGGTGCAAGTGAGACAAGATGTTTTACTGTTGATACTACAGATTCTAACCACACTTATCTGAAAAATATATTTGAAAACTAAAGTAGTTCATCAACATAGAAGCTCCTCACTAGGGGTGTCAATATTTGTCACCAACCAAAAACCCGATCCGAACTTGAACAAGAAATTTCGGGTTAGGGTCAACCCGTTTGAGAAACAGGTCGGGTTCAGGTTCAACAAACACTCATTTCAAAAATCGGGTTGACCTGAAAACTCGGGAATGACTCGGATTGACCTGCCCTGACCGCGTCTGCCCACGTAACTGTCGTGTCGAGTCACCTGTCTCTTAGCACGAGTCACGTCTAACAACGCTGCCGCCGCTCTCGTGCCGCTACCGACGTTGACTTGTTTTTGGGTCGGGTCTGGTCAACCTGGTAATCCATGCGGGTCAGTCATGTCAACTAGTGTTGGGTCAGTTCCGGGTTCGACCTGAACCTGACCCATGCCCCGATTTTGATAGTCATCGCCACCAGATAACAACTGTTTCATCAATGTTAGAATTCTTATTTTCCATCTTTCCTTGAACAGTGTCATGATTCCCACAATCAAAATTTGAGGAAGATAAATAAGAGTATTTGAGTTTAGGAAATTCTATATTTCCTCTACTTCCTTCCTACAAATACATAAATCTTATTACAAAAATGTTAACGCTTTTCATTATATTATACTTTCTTTATATACATTGTTACAACAAATTCCTTACAGAAAATTTGTTCTTATGCCTCTGAACGTTTCCTACAAATATATAACTCGTTTTTGCTACTCAGAGATACAATTTTGGGTTCAATGGGTCGACCTTCTAAAAGATGTGAAGACATCTAAAGGGAGAGGAGGCTAAGGGTGAAAAACCTTGCTTAGTCATCAATTTGGTGTTCAATATTCTGTATGGTTCTCTTCTTCCTTCTGAAGCTCTGGTAATCAATTCACTGTAATCTCAATTGCTTGCATTACTATGATATGAAACCTGCATGCCAGATTACATTCAGATTTCTCTTTCTGGCTTCTGTTCACTGTGCTTATATATTGACTCAGTAATACAAAAGTGGTTAGGTTTGTGAATTGGTTTAGTCTGTCCCATAACCACATTAGTTTGATGAGATCAAACTTATTAAATGAGAATTTGACTATCTAGGGAGACAAATGATTCATGTAGTCGATCCCTCTTATCGGGATAAAAATTTGTTGTTGTTGTTGTAATGAGCACAAACTTAAATGGACTAAGCCCAAGCTGGTTTAGACATTGATGGAATCAAAGAATAGTTGAGGGTGATATTTGCCTCCTTTAGTTTTAAATATCTTATAATTTTGTATAAAATGAAATTTTCTTTTTAAACTTTCTCATAGTTACACAAAGCATGAATGAATGAATTTTTTTTAACCTCATTTAAATTTGAAGCCTCACTTACTATAAATTTAAGTTTGGCACTAGATTGTGTGAGTCTATGTACTTGTTTATTGTTTAAAAAATCCAATGTGACCTCCATCAATCATTTCAATTTATAAGAATGTGTAGATTAGAGGTGTTCCAATGTGGCGTGGGATGGAGGTCGTGGAGATGATCCGCATTGCACGCAGCGCGCATGATGAAAGTAGAAATTATTAGGTAGGGTTATCGGACCGTCCGGAAGTGAATCAGGATATGTCACGTCATCGAATACACAACGATACATAGCAAAATGGTGATGTGGTACATTCTAATTCACCTCCAGACAACATCCAATGACCGCTCGTAATAGTTTCTCTTATGAAAGAGGGGCTGTAGTGGTTACCATCAGATGTAGGTCTTGAGTGAGCGATCACAACGATGGAGCAAGAGGCCACAAGATGACCTGGCGAAGCCAGGTAATCTTAATTTAAATGATTTTATTATCTCAAGCATGTTGCCTAAAAGAGTATAACCTAATATGCAAAAGTAAGACCATGCAATATATTTATTTTAAATCTCCTTTGGCAACACATACCAGCACTAAATATTCATTTCTGCTTATTGCAGAACAGACTATAGATGCCCTAAAATGAGCAAGCGAGTATTTTCTTTCGATATTCTCCTTCAATCGAAATATAAATAAATTGAACTATTAATTATAGAAATACTCCTAATTTCTTAAACAAACGAAGGAATTAGTACTTGAGATACTTTTTAACGAATTATAAAAGGTTAGAAACATACAAAGTAAAATTAAAAAAAAAAAAAAAAAACATACAAAGTAAACATAATTAATTACTGCCAGATTAAAGGTCAGTTTAAGACTGACTATGACTTTATTTGGAACTATTTTTTTATTATTTTTTAAAATAATTTTTAATACAAAAATTTTAATTTTTTACTAAAAATTATTTTAAAAAGCATTAAAAAGCCATCCCAAATAAAGCCTATAATATTTTTTTTAAGTTGATTATGAATTGTTGGAGAGAAAAAAAAATCACTATTCCGATTGTAGAAAATAATTTTTCATCAAAATTTTTTTTAAAAATGAAAAAAAAAAAAAACAAATGAAGTAGCCAAAGAGCTGTCCTAAACATATCCTAAATTGAAAAAACTGGATTTAAAAGGTCCAAATTGTACCATCTCAAGTTACACAGCCAGAAAAGCTACTAAGGATAAAAATTCATATGAAAATTGAAAATTTGGTACAAAATCTCAATTAACAAATATATTGGTAACAGCCAATTTCTTGAAACAGAACAAGAGTTTTTAGAACAGAAATGAATTAAAAAGAAAAAAAAGAAAAAGATAATGCTTCAGCAAGCTAGCTAAGCAACACAGTATTTAGAACAGAGATGTTCCCTTCCCCTTCTTGTCTCCACCTATCTCGAAGTGCTTGCATCTCTGAAAATAACCAGTGGATGATTCTAAAAAACATAAAAAAACACAAAAAATAAGCAACGAATTCATTCAAAATCTGAACAATACCTTGATAGCATGCTGAGAGAAGTGTTTGCAGCTCTGGCATTGCAGCTTTAGAACAATTTTCTTTGTAGTTTTGGCCTGCCCAGAAAGGTTCTCACGGTGAGTTCTTTATTTTTGGCATGCTCAAATCTTATATATTTATAAAATCACAAGCCTCTTATCTGCATTCATCAACTTTGTTACTCAAATATTAAAGTTCACAATAAAACTACCAAATTTGATTCTAAATATTTCCTCAAAATCTCAGTAATTTGATTGTAGCAAGTGCAAATGTCCAAATTTGGCGACTCTTTAGAGGGTTTAGTCACATAAAACGGCGGCCTTTCGATGACCCGTTTAAGAGAGTAGATGTATTAGATTAACCTATATTAAGAAAGGTAGTGGTAGACCTAAAAAGACTTGGTTCGAAAATATTAAAAATGATCTTTCTTTATTAGATCTAAATGAGGACTCTTAACCGGACACAATGGAGAAAAATGATTCATATAGCCGACCTCAAGTAGTGGAATAAAAGCTTGATGTTACGTTGTAGGTGCAAATGTCCAAATTTAATAAATTATTTTTTTTGTAAGTGTTAATTGATAAATAGGCGTGATTTCAATTAAATAATGCACCCTTTAATTTTTATGCTAAACTACTGGATGTCATCAGAGTAGCATTGCAGTGTGAATATTTACTGCTTTTTTATAGCGAAGAGAAGGTTTTAGAGATAAACACCTTTTTGTGGAAAACTGGCTTAGTCTGTCCACCATAACCAGATTGCTTGCGATCATAGCGGCGTTTTCCTTGAGCAGAGAGACTATCTTTACCCTTTTTGTATTGGGTAACTTTGTGCAACGTGTGCTTCCTGCACTGCTTGTTCTTGCAGTAAGTTTTCTTTGTTTTTGGGACGTTTACCTGTAAATCAAAAGTAGTCATCTCAAGTTTAACAAAGTTCTTTTTATTAATGTGACTCTCTTTTAAATAACAAGCAAAAAGAACAACATCAACAAACAACTAAAATTATGGACTTTTACATTGGAGGAGACTCATCTTCACAAGATAAGTAAACTAAAAGAGTCAATAAATGTAACAAGTAAAAATGAAAGCAATAGATAAGGGTTAAAGGGTGCAGGAGGAATTATGCTGCAACTTATAGTAAGACCATCACCAACCGAATTGCATATGGTGGTATGCTGTCTGCCATTCGCTTCATTTGAATGCTAAATCGCACATCAAAATTCGGTAGGCGAATAGTGCGACGCCAATCACCTACGCCAATTTCTTGTGTTACAGGATTTGTAGAAGAAGCACAAGAAGCGCGCGAAAGAGGAGAAAAATAGTTACCTTCACAGGGAGATGAAGAAGCATGAAGAAACATGCGAAAGAGGAGAAAAAATTGGAGTTTGATTGGTGACTAATTATTGCATTTTGGAGTGGAAAATGGGTTTTCCGATTGGAGATGCCCGCATGGACAAGAACCTATGCATTTTCACCGGGTGTTAACAGAAACTAACTAAACATATTAATCACTCAAGTCTCTAAAAGAATACTAATTGTTGAACCAAAATAGAAGAAATTTGATGAGGATATCCTCAACTTCAATTATAGTCAAAACAAATACTATACATATTCCTAATTCTAAGAACAAAAATCACATTCCCTGCATGCAAGCGGAAACTAACTAAACATGTCAATCACTCGAGTCTCTAAAATAATACTAACTGTTGATTCAACATAAAAGAAATTTAATAACAAGATCCGCTGCTTCAATTACACTCAAAATCATATCAGTCACCTAAAACGAGAATCACAAGCAGACCCACTATAGATGATTGCCCAAAAACATCCATTGAACATATAGCTAAACATCATATTTTTGCTCTTCACTAAAGTATGAAGTCTAATGAACTATGTGAACTGTCTTTTAGAAAGTAAGAATAAACTATAATCATAAGGTGAACATAACTTACGCAATAGCAAGATTGTGGCCTCAAATCTCAATAAAAAAAGCCAAAGGTCCGTTTCACAATTTATCTACATTTTCTCCCTCAAGAACCGGCTAGTAGAAACCTCTAAATCTTAATCATAATCAATCGGGCATATACATGATCTAATCAAAATGTTAACTTCGCCCAAATAGCAAAGACCAGATCATCGAATAAACATAAATTATGAATTTCTCACAACAACTCAAAAGATATGAACAAAAAAATATGCGCCGAATCATTTAAAGTTTGCACAATTATACGCATTTAAAAAGAGAAACGGCAATGATGTAAGTAATTCTCAATACTAGCGATAATTAGACAAGCCAGGATTGAAAGGGAAGAGATGAGCATTACCATGGTTGCAGATCGAAGACGACTGCTACAGGTTTATTTTCGTACCTCCTCTCTTTCTCCCGACAAAACCCTAGTGAAACGGTTTAAGGAGCTTTCTGCGCGTATAATGCCGGTAGACGGAGGATTCTAGGGTTACAGTAGTAAGAAGTAAGTAAATTCCTGTTTCACCCTTATGGACTCGACGGTAAGGATCGTCTTGATGGGGCAAAATTTTAATTAGAACTATGAATTAATTTAAATTAAATAAACAAAGCGTGATTTCAATTAAATTTAAAACGAATAATTTTATTAAATTAATCGTAATTTTATAGAAAATGTGAAATAACTTTTATTTAATAAAAATAAAAAAAATCATTTTGGGCTTTCTTGAAAATGATTTTGGGTTTTAAGAATGATCTTTTATTTTTTTTTTAAAGAAAATTATAATCAATTCTTGGCTTTCTCGAGAAAACTTAAAATAGCCATGTTAGTGAAACATATTTGGAATTGATTGAACTTATTAATTTAAAAATAAATTTAAATTTAAATTAATTATACTTAATTAAATACATAATATATAATATCTTATAAGTAAATATTACTTTACAGAATTATACCAAACATATTATTATAAAAAAATAACAAAAAAGTTATACATATCAAAAGCAAAATCATTTTGTTTTTCTTATAGAAAACTCAAAAATGATTTTGAATTTTATCAAGAAAACCATAAATGTTTTTTTAGTTTTCTGTAAAGATGCAAAGTGATTTGATAAATTTGCTCTTTTTTTTAATTTAATTTAAATTATGCTTCTTTTGCTTAATTTAATCTAATTATCCTCCTAATTAAAACTTTACCTCTTGATGGACATTGAAAATAATAATAATAATAATTATTATTATAATTGTTGTGTCCAGGAATATTCACGATGATAGAGAGAAATGAAGTTTAGCGTCTTAGCATTGTACGAAGATCCAGCACGCAAGCAGAAAGAGAGAGATCAAAACACCCGTTCTTTTTTATGTGGAAAACCCGAAGAGGGAAAAACCACGGGGCCTCGCCCAGGTGAAAAGATTACACTAAACCTGAGTGAATTACAATGGTTGACCCATCCCTCGATTTAGATGTTGTCAGATTACAGTAATTTAAAGAGCTAGTCAAAGGACCGATGACGGTCGGACGAAAATCCGACGGCTTTTGTGCAGAAGTTTGGCTGACAATGAACGATCTAACGAAGGTCTGGCGGTGAACGGCAGCCAGGCGGTGGTATGGCGATGGCCAGGCTGAAGTCCAACGGCAGTCGACGGCCGGGCGGTGGTTCGGCGATGCTCGGTGACAGGGAGGTGGTTCGACGAAGGTCAGGTAGAAGTCCGGTGGCGGGCGGCGGCCAGGCGGTGGTCCGACGAAGGTCGGACTGAAGTCCGGAGGCGGTCAGCTGACGGGTGGTGGTCCGACAGTGGTCGGCAGCCCTGCGGTGCTCCGTCGTAGGTCGGGTTGAAGTTCGACGGTGGTCCGATGTAGGTCGGGCTAAAGTCCGGCGGCGGGCGGCTGCCGAGCAAAGGTCCGGCGGCGGGCGGCGACCGGGCGATGGTCCAGCGGCTGGCGGTGGCCGAGCGGTGGTCCAACGAAGGTCGGGTTGAAGTCCGGCGGCGGGCGATAGCCGGGTGAAGGTCCGGCAGCAGGCGGCGGCCGTGTGTGGTGGTCCGACGAAGGTCGGGCTGAAGTCCGACTGCGGGCGGCGGCCGAGCGAAGGCCCGACGGCAAGCGGCGGCCGGGCGGTGGTCCGGCGGCAGGCGGCAGGCGGCGGCCAGGCGGTGGTGCAAGAGCTCTTTAAGCTTCAAAGCACTCTCAAATCTCTAGTAAAAGGTCTCGCTCATGTAGAGAGTGGGGGTCTATTTCTAGATTTTCATGAGTGGCACACCCCGTAAATCTAGAGAAGATACGGGGCAAGTTCAGAGTGCTCCATCGGATGGCTCATATTGATTCCCCTGGTTATAGAGAGTTTTTCAACTGTTTAAGTGCCTTAACAGTGTCAGAATTCAGAGATCTTGGGCTCGTTGGATTTGTCTCGCCGAGACGCTCGATTTGACTATAAGTATGTAAAGCTGTCAACATTTGACCCGACCCGAAAATTTCGGGTTTGGGTCAACCCGAACCCGAACCGGGTCGGGTTCGGGTTCCAGAAATCGACCCGTTTGAAAAAGGGGTCGGGTTCGGGTTGACCCGGTGGATAGCCGGGTCAACCCGAAACCCGTTTATTTTTGAATTTTCCCGCTCCTGCCCACTGCCCGCAAAGCTGCCCCGCCTACCCGCGCTGCCCAGGAACTGCTCACGAAGCTGCCCGCTCTGCCGCGCCTGCGCAACGCGCCACGCGTGCGCTCGCCCGCTTGCGCCACGCGCGCGCGCTTCGCCCGCCTAAGCCACGCGCCAGCGCCTGGACCCGCCCGCGCGCGCTAGTTCGCCCGCGCTTCGCCTGTTCGCCCTCACCCGCTTCGCACGCACCGCGCTCGCCGGTGCACCCGCGCACCCCGCGCTCCGTGTCGTGTCGGGTCAACCCGGCAACCCGCCGGGTCGGGTCCGGGTTCAGATTTTCGACCCGTTTCTCTACCCGGGTCGGGTTAGGGTCGACCCGTTTTGCACACGGGTCAGTTCAGGTTCGACCCGAACCCGACCCGTGACCCGAAATTGACACTCCTATAAGCATGTCATATTTGGATATCATTTCATTATCCAAATAATGCTTTAACCCTACCAAATTTTGTCCGGGCCCCCGATTTGGACTCATTTGGGCTTGGGTAGGACCAATTTTGGCGTTGTTTGGTTCGTCCTTTTGAGATGTTCAATTTGATTATAAGTTTGCAGAAATTGGAATCCATATGATCCCAAAAAAAAATTCCACATGCTCGATCAGAATAATTTTTGATGATGTATCAATAATAACAATAAAGATTACAATTTTGTATTTATTTATAATATATATATATATATATATATCATATGCTTTATATCATATAAAAATATATTAATATTAATTAATATAAACTAAAATGCATATTTTATTTAGGTATTTTATTTCATCATGCATAAAAAGATATATATTTCATGGGTTATATTAGTTGAATAATATAAATGGTTATCCGTATTCTAATATTTTATTTACATGCTTACTGAATTTATAAATAATAATATAGATATTATTACATAATTAAATACATAATTCTTCATTAATTACATAATTAAATATTCAATATAAATTTTTTATCTATTAATGAATTATATAACAAAAAAAAGGAGAATTTTAATAACAAATTAATGCATTATACTTCATAAGGATTCATGTAGCGATCCCCGACGACAAAAATCTGATTAGCATCCCTTTGCAAAATATGCAACTTTTTTGTGAAGAACTAAATATGTCATATTTACGAGAGTTATGGGGATCTAAGTCTTTTTATGGGTATTTTGTCTTGCTTGTTTCTATTATAATTCTTTTTTAAGACTAATAAGAGCAACTCGCCAACCTCTCCACAAAGGACATGTGTTATAAGATCAAAGCACTTAAACATTCTCTTAGATTGTGTTGTATTACTTATCATCATTGATAAATGAATCTAATTTCTCATCTTTTAATACAATTACATTGATTATCTACATGTCAATGTCACTAGTGACATTTATGGAGTAATGGGGCTAAATAGAATTTTTCATCTAAGCATATTGTTGTGATTTGGTTCAGTTTTAGATTAAATTGTTTCTTAGGTTTATATTATCCTTGTAGTATCATTCCTCTATAAGTAGAGAGGCTATAATAGAACTAAGATGTAGCCAAAATAATATTGAAGTTCAATTTTAACTCTCCCCCTCTTCTCTCCATCTCAAGAAGCTCTCTTCCTCCTCAAGAAAATCCTAAAAAACATTTGCTTAGACAGAATGATCAGAACAACTACGTACCTAATCATCCAGAACATGACATCATTTAGGACACATGAACTTTTCTCATTTAAATCAACTAATGCCTGCAATTATAGCCACTTTGCAAAATAAGATGAGTTTTAGATGTCCAGATCAACGAGAAATCGAACAAAAAAAAACAAAAAGCAAATATTATCTCTGTCATGATTATTATGGGCATAGCAATGAAGATTATTATACATTGAAATTTAACGGCGGATTTAGGGGGGGGGGGGGGGGGGGGCTGCGGGGGCACGATCCCCCCCCCCCCCCAACCCCGGGAAAAAAAACAAGTGTGAATCAGATTTCCCCTCCTGCTCTCGCTTTTGCCATAAAAATCTCACATCCGGAGCTGTGGCGGAGCAGGTCAGCAGAAACTGTCGCATGAGCCGCTCTCCGTAGCTTGAAGAAGGTTAGTTTAAAAAAATTTCTTTACCTATTTCATTTGTTTTCATCCTGCAGCCCATGTCCGGAAGCACTCTTCGCTGGCCTTCCATTTTTCTTTAAAAATCTGTCTCTATGGTTGGTTGCCATGGATGGACCACGTGGAGAAGCCAGTCATCTTCCAGATGGAAAGGGAGTCATAGAGGAGAAGGTGCTGCGGGCGTAGCTCGAAATCAGGGAGTGATTGGTCTAGTTGTGGTAGCTAATAGCTTGTCATTGTTTTAGGTCATCGAGCCTGGCTTTGTCCTCGTCGACTTGATGGGTTGTGGAGGAGGTGCGGGAATGCATGCCGGAGGTGGCAAGATGGAGGAGATGGTGATGAGAGGGACGTGGGCGAGGAGAGAAAATTTCGCACAAACTGCTCGCTTTAGCTTGAAGAAGGTTAGTGAAAAATTTTTTTACCTCAGAAAAATTTTGATTTTATTTGGCCGAATCGCTCATCACCTGTTTCCCTTTCTCTGGATCCACAGCTTGATTTGTTTTATTTGGTTTTGTATGCTAATTGTATGATTTCCCTATTTGTGTTTGGCTGCATATGTAGGGAAATGAAATTAAAAAAAAAAAATCTCTTGGTGTTGTATGGAAGGAATTATTATAGTGAAATTAATAATAAAAAAACTCTATTTTTTAACTAATTGTTGTTGAAATTGAATGAATTGAACAGAAAAGTCTAGATGACAACTTTTGATAAGAATGAATGGAAAGGAATTCACGAAGTAAATAAAATAAAAATGTTGGTAAGGCTAATGAGTTTGCTAATTGTACGATACATGTTTGTTTGTTTCATGTAATGAGCTGTGCTAGTTACAAATTCATGTTCTTGCGATTACCTTTGAGCCAAGAGCAGCAATTTTATGTTAAGCACCGAGACATGAAATAAATAGTGCTTATTTAATCTTAAGAATTGGTCTAGATTGTAAGTATTTTTCATCTTATATTTAATAGTTTATTTTTTAAAAAAATTAAAATTGTCCATGATAGTCTTAAGCCCGAATGAAAAAATTTGAGGAATTAGAAAAAAAATAGGCCCCCTCTATGAAAATTTTCTGGCTCCGCCAAAGCCTTAATTTAGAAGCTTATCAGGGTTGATTGACACAATATTAATTAATTAACTACTAAAGACAACAAGTTAAAAGGAGTACATAAGGGGAAACACCCAATATAATTCATCATTAGAGGAGTTGTGTACGTAGAAATCACTAGTCAAAATTGCCTTCAAAGAATTATAGTTTAAGAGGATAACTCATTTTTTATTCACTCCTCTTTAACTTCCAAGTCTTTGTCTACCTACTTATTCATCTTTTCTCTCTCTCTCTCTCTCTTTATGTCGACTTTTAACTCTCACGTATGACATATCTTTCGCTTCATAGCCAATCGGCTCCTCTCTTGGAAACAAACATATCTCATATTTATTTATTATTGATTTCCCTTATTTGAGAAGTATTTTGATGCATAACACCAAATATTATTGTCCTATCTATTAGAAAGCTATCTGCCTCCTCTTATAAGCCATATAGCGCACCTCTTTGTCGGTATACAATTTTAAGAATCACAATTGATAGGTCGACAAAAATCGTTTTGATTGATCACAAATCTTTTGACATATTCAAGCTGATAACTTCTAAAATTAAAATTGTGACCATCTAAATTTCAATTTTAGCAAGCTTATAGTCAAATTGAACGTTCGAAAAGAAGAATCAATGATATCGAAGTTAGTCCAATGCGAACCCAAATGAGCCGAAATCGAGGGGCCGAAGTACATTTGGAAAGTTCAAAGCTAAAATTGGATTATCAAATGATCTCTAAATATAGCTTGCTTATAATCGAATAGATGGGATTGACGACACGAATCCAACGAGCCCATGATCAATTAATTCCGACATTATTTAGGCAAATAAATGTTTGACAAACGTTCTATGACGAGGGGATCAATATGTGTCGTTCGATGAAGCACTCCGAATTTAACACAGATCTTCTTCATATTTATGAGGTGTGACACTCTTAAAAAAATTATAAATAGACAATCTCTTCCCACATGATGAGGGGGCTTGTCCCTTTAGATGGAGATTAGAGAGAGCCATAAGGTTTCAAGGATCCTAAAGTTCTACCCAATCACCGCAATCGATAAAATTCCTTTTTTTGAACGTTGTCGGACAACCTCTTATCTGTTGGCAGTCACCAGACCACCGCCCTTTCAATGATTGTCGTCCGACCTCCACCCAGCGGGCCTATCATTGATTACAGTCCCTCCTACCTCTATCGCACGCCGACTACAGTCTCTCCGACCTACATCGCCCGTCGAGTAAGGTCCCTTCGATCTGCAATGCCCATCTAGTATGGTCCCTTCAACCTCTGTCGCCCGTCGACTATGATCCCTTCGACGACTATCGCCCAACTGCGGTCCTACTAACCAAACGAATAGGTCTACGATCCCACTAACCAAACAAATAAGTCAATGCTCTTGAGAACAACTCTCATATCACAAGATTCTTTCAAGTCCTATCATGTAATGTGTTTTATAAGATGTATATTTTCTATATCAATCGAAAGCATCCCCCTAAGGAATGCTCTCTTTTGTAATCAATAATAAATAGTAAAATCATTTTAATTGGGCAAAGCCTCGTGATTTTTTTTTCCTTTTCAGAATTTTTCACGTTGAAATCTTGGTGTCTCTCAGGATTCATGCACCTATCTCTCTTTATTTGTATACGTGTTAGATCTTCATAACTAAGATGTTATATTCTTTATCTCTTAACAGTCACAAATGTTCTTTGATGAAACAATAATAGCTTTATAAAATTATATTTTATTAATGTTTTAGGCGATTATTTATATTTTCTCACATAATATTTGATGCTTACATAAACTTATTACTTATGAATAATCTTTTTTTGAGAACCCTGCATAAATTATTACTTAATTATTGTGACTTCTTTTTTATGATATTGACTATATTTAGTATTCAAATTTCCCTATCATGTTTTGTTATGCATAAGATAATAATCAACACATAATTTTAACTGAAAAAAATTGCTAAAAATAGCCTAATTAAAATTTTAATTAAGCTGAGTCGAAACAAATTTTTAAATTTTAATTTGAGATGAGCATAATAATATTAAATTTAAATAATTTTTTATATATTATATTAGTTTTAAAATAATTCAACACTTAATGTCATCGCTTTATTAATGGAAATTGGAAGCCAAATACAATTCGTTCAGTTCAATTCCTTCGGATCCGATTAATAAAGACAAATATTGATACAACTCTCTAAGAGGATTCATATTAATTTTTTCTTATTCTAAAATAGCAAAAGACAAATAAGGTGGGCCACCGTGTCATAATTTTTTAACAAGCGATTAAATTTTTTTGATAGTATTCTTTTATATAATAAATTAGCCAAAAACATTTTAATTAAAATATATTAATACTTATTTATTTACCTAAAAATATATTAATTTTTTTTAGATATGTGGTCTCTGGTCTTTTAATAATATAAAAAATAAGGAAAATGACCTATTTGTACTTATCTAATTTTCATATTACACTACTTGGCATTTAATTTTAGAAAAAAAAAATGTATAGTGATACAAAAGTCATGGGTCTCAAAATTTTTTAATTTATGTTGAAATCTGCATAATATTAATTATATTAATTTTAAATGATTTTAAAGGTTTTAAGATTATAAATTTTTTATTATAATATTCTGATGTAAATTATTTTTGAAATGATGCATTTTGTTTGGTTTTATATAGTATTTTCTTTAAAAAATTATGATAGAATATATTGATGAAATTATTATCACAGTGGACTTATAATTATGATAAATGTCAAATTTATTATTTTATTTATTTGATTTATTATTTTATTTCTTCTGTATGAAAAATCTCTCCTTTTTCTTCATATTTACAATCTTGCCCAGCTTTTCGACCAGAGGGAATCAAGTTTAGGTTTTGCTTAGCAAATAATGAAATGCTAAGGAGGCTTAAGCTTCGTCTGGGACGACTTTCTTGCTACTTTAAGAAATCATCCTCAATAAAATCTTAGGCTTTATTTGGGCTGATTTTTTCAGTTTTTGTTGTTTATTAAAATAAAATTTTAATACATTATTTTAATTTTTTTATTAAAAATTTGTTTTAATAAACATGAAGAAAGTCATCTCAAATGAAGCCTTTGGTTTCATTTGGTATCACTTTCTTGTTGTTTTTTAAAACAAATTTCAAATAAAAAACTTTATTTTTATACTAAAAAACTGTTTTAAGAAATAGTAAAAAATCATCCTCAACTAAGTCTTAGATTCTTGCTGAATTCAAAATTTTTATTATTTGAATAGTAAAAAAGTAATGAAATAAAATAAAATTTTAATCAATTATAAGTCTACTATAAGTCTTTAATGATTGATTTGAGCTGTTATATATATATATATATATAATTATTTTCAATTTGTCGCTTATATTTACTACATTTGAGCAGGGCATCCTATGCTTATCCAATGCTTCGGATCAATACCGTTGCCTTAATATTTATTATTTTTTCTTGGAAAATTAGATGAGCTGTTTTACAAGTTAATCCTATAAAACGATTAAATTACATTGCAGACTCTATGAAGCTTCGATAGAATCTCATAACTTTTTATAAAGATAACTATATAATTATTAAAAAAAATAATTTTGGTGAAAGCTGCTAAAAAAATAATTTAACAGTAATTTTTTTTTAATTGGTGAGAAAATAATGATCACAACCTTAGCACTACGAAAGAGCCGGCCATAGATGATGGAGATGCGGATCCCAAATTAACTTATTTAAAATAAAATATATTTTCTAATATATATATATATATTAGATAATTTAGGCATTCAAATAATATATAAATAAAAATAAAAATAAAGATATTAAAGATGTAAATAAATAATAATTCTATGATATTTATGTAAACCCAACGAAAAACACCTTATAAACCCAACCTAATTTTAACATTTTGGTTCATTCCACACGAGTTTCGCGTGCGTGGCCAATTGGGATCCAGTCATCCGCATAATATCTTCCAGTACGAACTCCTAATCACACGTACCATTTCCCTTTTAGCACCCACCGCAACCCCACTTCACCGGCAAGGACACAGCTCGACAGCACATCAATGGCGGAAATCCCTACCAACGACATATTCGACGTCATCATCATCGGCGCCGGCATAATGGGCAGCTGTGCCGCCTACGAAGTCGCTAAACTCAATAAAAAGGTCCTCCTCCTCGAACAATTCGACCTCCTCCACTTCCTCGGCTCCTCCCATGGCGAATCTCGCACCATCCGAGCCACTTACCCCGAACCCTACTACCCTCCCATGGTTATCGAATCCGCTGTCCTCTGGGAAGCCGCCCAATCCGCCGCCGGCTACCGCGTCCTCACCCCCACCACCCAACTCGATCTCGGTCCCTCCCACTGCCTCAGCCTCCAATCCGCTATCCGAAATTGCTCCCCGGATTCCCTCCCCGCCACCATTTACGACTCCAATCCCACCGAAATCACCGGCGCTTTCCATCTCCCCGATGGCTGGATCGCTCTCTCCACCCCCCTCGGGGGCATCATCAAGCCCACCAAAGCCGTCGCCATGTTCCAATCCCTGGCCCTCCGCCTCGGCACCGTTATCAGAGACCACGCCGTTGTCGTCGCCATTGACCGAATCGCGGACGTTGGGATCCGCGTCTCCACCACCGATGGCCGGATCTTTCACGGCGCCAAGGTTGTGGTCACGGCTGGCGCTTGGACACACAAATTAGTTAAAATGGTTACAGGGCGGGATCTCCCTATTCAGCCCCTGCATACTTTGATTTGGTATTGGAAGATTAAAGAAGGATTCGAATCGGAAATGTCGCCGGCGGCAGGGTTTCCGACTTTCGCCAGCTACGGCTTGCCGTATGTGTATGGAACGCCGGCGATGGAGTTTCCGGGACTGATTAAGGTGGCATTGCATGCCGGCTGGCCCTGTGATCCCGATTCCAGGGACTGGACTATGGATGGTGATGGGATGGTTGGGCGGGTCGCGGAATGGATTGAACGACTCATGCCGGGCCGGATTGAGACAGCCAGCGGGCCTGTGATAAAACAGACTTGCATGTATTCAATGACGCCGGATGAAGACTTCGTTATTGATTTTTTGGGTGGGGGAGTTTGGGAAGGATGTGGTGGTTGCGGGCGGGTTTTCGGGTCATGGGTTTAAGATGGGGCCGTTGGTGGGAAGATGGTGGCGGAAATGGTGATCGACGGCGAGGTACGGACGGCGGCGAGGATAGGGTTGGACATGAGGGTTTTTGGGTTGGGGAGGTTTGAGGGGGGGAAGCAGGGCAATGTGAAGGAGTTCGGGGAGCAAGTGGAATCACATGTCGGTCCATCGTAATTTTTTGGTTGATTTTTTTTAATTATATTTTAATTAAGATAATTTCAAATTTATTAAAATTTTGAGATAAATGTAATAAATTAAATATTATTATATTTATTTCAAAAATATTTAATATTTTTGGGATTCATCCTAATTAAAATTTTGATTATAATATTTTTAGCTATTTTTAATTTCTGATGTGCGTCTATTGGTGAGTTAGTTTGGGGTTGTGTTTATAATTTGTTATTTTGTTTGTATGTGATATTAAATGAATAATGTATAATAAAACTTAAAATGTTATGAAGTGATGTTTGATGTAATTTTTAAATAATATTGGGGCATGCTTTCAGATTCCTTTTTTAGGCTTCGTTAAGAGGGCTTTCTTACTAATTATAAGGCAATTTTTTTAGTATCAAATTTTAATTTTTATATTAGAAAGGTCATTTAATAAGCAATAAAAAAATCGTTTCAAATTAAACCTTAATCTTTATTATCTTTAGGTTTTGTTTGGGATTATTTTTTTATTATTTTTTTAAAATGTTTTTAGTACAAATATTTTATAGGATTAAAAATTTATGTACTATAAAACTGTATAAAAAAGAAGCAAAACAAACCTTAATAACCTTTGCATTCATTTTGCCTTAAGCTTTACAATTATTTTCCATTTCTTTTATTTTTTTACAGATTGTTAGAGATGAAGGGTAAAAATGTCATTTTAGTGGTTCAAGAAGAATGTTTCTCCAAATTATATATTTCCAACATATATTTTATTGTTCTGATTTATAATTAAAAAAAATTATTGAGGTTTGAATATATAAAAATGAGTCAATATATAATAGATTTAAAATTTATCAAAGTTTTACTTTGCATTTCTTTTTTGCTTCAAATCAGATTTTAAAATTTTTAAAACTCCTACATATAAAATATTTTATATAATTTTATTTCAGACTAAACACTAAACAGCCCCTTAAACTAATATGTATATTTTTTTTGTGAACTAGCTAAGTCAATCATTAACGACATAATATCAATACAATATCATTATTAAAAAATATTTATCTAACATTTCATAAACTATAATATAACTTATTAATCCCAAATAAGAAAGTAAATAAATATTTTTCAATAATTATTTTAAAGATCTAATGGTTTAGAATTTTATAAATTTATTCTCAATTAACTAACTAATTATGATAAATTTAATGCCATCAAAATTTTCAAAACAAAAAAAAATATTTGAACCATGAACAATTTAAATTGGTTTTATCTAAGGTCCTTGATCAACCCTGAACCTCTCTCGAGTCTCATGACATTCAAGTTGCATGTGGCATATAGTTTAGGCAGGCCGAAGTCATAGTCACTCTTAACTACCCGACTAGTCTTTCAAAGGTTCTTCTTAGCGGTAATACATCTATCGTGTCATATCACCTCAAAGAGTTTTCGTCTTCAAAATTTTCATCTAACTATAAATAAATTTCTTCAGATCCTGCAATCCTTATAAATATTTGATCTATTAGTCGTTTGTAATATTTTTGTTATTCTTGTGGAGACAAAAATTTTAACCACAAAGGCGGTGGCCTATGTTCACCAGTTTGTAGCATTTTTTAGTTTTATTCATAAATTTGCTTAGAATTGATCTGATAAGCCTACTTATAAGTTTGATTCATCAACATGAGTGGAACCATCCTTAATTTCCAGACGGGGCAAATTTATAAGTAAAAGTGTAGAAATTTTACATATATGTTAGGGGTCCAAGGGGGTAGCTCCCTCCTGTGGCTATTCGACCTGTCAGGATATTTTTTGATTAACTTTACTATTTATCTTTGTATTTGGTTAATCGCTCCCGAACAATAACACATCTATCCCCTCCCCCAGCATTAGGTAGATCCGCCCCTAAATCATCAAGGATTTAGATTTATGGTATTGAAAGTTTTTTATTTAAGGTTGAGTGACTCAAACGTGACTTCTTGCGGGCGGGAGGCAAGAATGTCCTAAATCACCGTGTCACAGCATGAACCGCCATATTCAAAGTTTCAAAGGGGTTTACTGATAATAAACAATAGGAAAAATATGACATAATTGCTAAAATCAAAATTTTAGCATATTAACCAATCAGATTTATAGGTTTTTATTGATGAAAAAAAAAAAGAACTTTTGATTGCTAGGATATGAAAAGAAATAGCAAGATACAAACTCTCCTCTATTCTAGAGGAGGATCAATCTCTCCAAAACTCTCTAGACAGTGCTAGAACCTAAGACATCATAGAGAACTCATAATTAGCCATAAAAAATATGCCCTAACCCAAATACAAACTCCTACTTAAAGCAAACACAAAATTAACAACAAATGACTAAACAACCCTTAAGCAACTTGCACCTGCTGTATTGCAGGAGCCGGCCCACATGTTGGACCAGCTGAGCATATCATATACTTTATCTCTTGATAGAAGAAAACACTAACACTTATCATCATTGAACTACAAACGCCAAACTTCAGAATTGGCCTTAGCATAGACAGGTCCTTTTTTTTTGTTTAGTCTAGGCAGGTCCATAAAGTGAAATAATGGCATTAGGTCTCACAATTCTTACTTTTAGGAGATTATTTTGGCTTCGTTTGCGGTAGTTTTTTTGTTGCCTTTTAAAACAACTTTTTTGTACAAAATTTTCTTGAATTAGAAAATTTAATACTAAAAATTCGTTTTAGAAAGCAATATAAAAATTGTCCCAAAGGAAGCCTTAGTTATTTATCAACTATAGATTTTGCCGTTTCTCTGAATTGCCCTATTTATTTTGTTAGGATTTCATATATTGTATCAAGATCTTCTATAATTCCTCATTATTGTAGTGCAATAACTGTTAGTTCATATTTCCCCTCATTTCAGGTAAAGCATGAACCTCTTATTCTTTAAACCCTAAAACTATTTTGGGTCCCACAGCAAAATACTAAGCAAGTAAAAAAAAATATTATCTGAAAATATTTTTCCATTGAAGGCTACTAATTCTATCCATTTTTTTATTCCACCGATTCTGAAGTTTAATTGATCAATACCGATCCTTTACTGTCGTGCTGTATATATATTCCTTCTTATCCAAATGATATATATAAAAAATTAACCCCATGTTTTTCAAATTTATGAGAAATTAAAATCAATGTTTATTACATTAAAATAAAATTACCATTATTTATGGATACATTTAATTAAGATAATTTTAATTTTACAATTCGCCCGAAACTTTTATTTGAGCATAAAATTCTTATTTTTTTAAATATTTTACAATAAAAATTTAATTTTCATAATCATATAAATATATAATAAATCTTATTTTTTTATAAGAAAAAATTATGATAATAAAAATAACTTTCAAGTTTCAAGAATTTATTTATTTATTGCAATAATTTTACAACAAAATTAATTGAATTTGCAGCCTTTCAAAACCGCATAATAGTATGACAAATTTTATATTATAAAATCACTCCATGAAAATAATTTATAAATTTTATGACATTATTTAAATTGTTATGCTTATCATGCTAAAAACTTTCCATGAAAATAATTTGATGGTGATGATTTTATTAGTTATTGTACAACGCTAACGGGTTGCTACTGTTTAAAGTGGTTTAATAACTAATCCTACAATGATCGTTAGAATGTTTCCTTCTGTATTGTCCTCGTGTGTTGTGTAATAGATATTTTCATGTATGTGCGATGGAATGCTTTCCTTATGTGTTCTTAATAATTTTCACAAAACATCATGTTATTTTATTTGTTGTGTGATTATGCCGTATTATTAAAAATAAATAAAGAGAAACTAAACAAAGATAAAATCTTTCTAGTTGCTCCTCCACTTAGAAATTAAATTAAATGCTAATGATTAGCAACTATGGGCTCCTTGTGCCTGTGTATGATGAGTGATTATTTCGTCAGGTTATCGAATGCATCTGGAAACCAATAACAAAACGCCATGTCACTAAAGTGCTCGGTACCGTGCTCGATACAGCTCCCTCGGTACACTCGATATGCTCGGTATTTTCACCGGACGTAATAAAAATTCGTGTATGATGGGAGTATCTCTGTTAATTTCCAAGCAAATAATTTTGATCTTTTACTTTATCTCAATATACTTATTATTGGTAGAATTTCTTAAGGCTAAATTTTTATCAGTCAAGATAGCATTGAAGCTATTTTTATATTTATCCAAATAAGTCAAAAATATTATTTTACACATTTTTTTTTTTAGCCAACCAACAAAATCATTGATGCATTAGGATGCGATAAAAATATTATATATCACACGTTAGCCATAGAGGCTCCTCAAATTGACCCCTCAGGGTCTCACCCGAGGCAGGGACCACGGAAATCAACCCAATGTCCTGGAGCCTATCAGCAGCGTGCCAAGCTGGCGTGCCATTCTCAAAAGCATTACACGTAAGGCGTGTTAAGCCGGTTCCATCTATGCGACAAACCCACAGGTCACCATAGGGTTGGAAGTGGTTCGGCATCGACACCGTCTCGGCCGAAACGCTACCAAGGTTCGCCGTGAAGAGGAGCCACTTCGAGTCCGGACTGAAGCAGACATGGTTGATTCTCTCCCTGTCGGCCTCATTCGACCCCGGTGGCCCGGCAAAGTGTAGCCGTCGCAGGTTCGAGCCGTCAGGTCGAACCAAATATATGCTGTAAGCCTCCGGATTAGCCGGACTGTGCCGGTTAGATGAGAACGCGATCAGCTCGCCGTCCGGCGACCACGCTGGCATCGTATCGACCCACTCACCCTCCGTTAGTCGCTGAATCCCGCTACTATCGGCAATTTCTCCATCGATGGCATCGAGGATGTAGAGGTTCTTGTGGCCGGATCGCCCAGATCGAAAAACAACGTGCTTCCCGTCCGGTGAGCACGATGGGAATGCATTGTTGGCGGTACCTCCGCGGGTAAGGATCTTCACATCGGCATAGATTTCATCCTTTTTGTCGTCAAGATCGTCGGGATTAAATGAGATCCGGGCAATCTGGACCGTGGCCTTGCTGGAATCAAAGATCGGGCCGATAGAGGTGAAGATAACGCCCTTCTCAACAGGGCTCCATGCCGTGTAGAACGCAGTGGGCGATTTAAGCAGAGTCCACCGTTTCGAACCGTCCGATCGGAGTACCATCAGGCCAGGGGATTCAAAGAAGTCACCGTTCATTGCGAGTAGATCGCCGGCAGGGGAAAAAGATGGGAATGTGCCGTGAAGCCGAAGAAGCTGGAGCCCTTGAATTGGAGAAGCCACGGGAAGGAGATTCGGTATCTTTTCATTCGATTCTCCTCTGAATCGATGGTATCCGAGCTGATTCGAGTCCGGTGAAAAAAATGGATTGTAGTGATGGGTAGTAGGGTTTAATGTCTCTGTAATCGGATAGAATCGTTCTGATTTTAGATCGAAAATCTCAATGTGGCGGAATTTAATCCCCTTCCTGCGCGTGGCAACCGCTATATACTTCCCATCGTTCGATGCAGCGGGCGTGAAGGCGTGCAGCCCAGGCGGGGTAATACGACGAGCTATGTTTTCTTCGAAATTTTCCTGTAGATCGATGCGGTAGACGCTCCACCAGCCGTCGTCGGCCTTACGGTGGAAAAAAATTGTTGATTCACCGGAAAAAGTCGGCCATCCGCCGCTGCCGGCAACGATGGTCCGGTTTTCCGGTTCTGAGACACTAAAGATGGTGATCTCGGTTTCGAGAGCGTGGAAATCACCTTTCCATGGCCGAGACCCATAGGATGCTACGGCGACGAGCTGGCCCGACTCCGAAACCGCTGGGCTGAAGTCGACAGATCCAGCTGGGGTTAACCGGACAGTCTCCTCTGTGTCGAGCCGGGTCATGTAGACTGCGGCCCAACTCTTGAAAGAATCTGACGGGGGCTCGTGGGCGGAGACGTAGAACACGCGGCCGTTCTTAATGGTGGGCCGGTCGTGGAATAGGCTGTTTTGGTTTGTCGGGAGCAGTTTGATTTCGTCTCCGGCCGAGGATGTCTGATAGAGTCTAGCGGAGCCGGTTCGCTCGGAGACGAAGACAACAGTTTCGCCGGTCTTATCGGCGAACTGAGCGTTGAAATTGACGGAAACGCCGTCGGTGCGGCGGCTTTCTGTTAAGTCTCCGTCGGCGAAGTGATCGGCGGCGAGGACAGTGGAAAAGACATCGAAGCCGTAGGTGAGCAATCCGACGGTTGAGAAGACGATAGTTCCCTGGACATCCATTATGACGAAGGGTCGTCTTCAAGATATGAAATCAGCTTTCAACCACGGCGTTATATAGGCTAAATTTTTAGGATTAGCTGCGAATTTTTTTTTTTTTTGGGAAAATTTGGGGCTTAGCCCTTTCATTAATAAAAAAGTTACAAGTAAAGTAAGAACTAAAATTATAACTCCCTAACTAAAAAAAAAAAGTTAAGGAGTTCTAAAAGGAAAAAATACATAACAGTAAAAATAACAAAATTGGCTTGAAGCCATAAAGGACTCAGGCTGTCCTGCCAATAACGTAATTGAACGGCTTTGAGAAGGGACTGGGCAGGACAAAAACCCCTGGTTGCCAGAGTGACCGTCCAAGGGGAAGCTGAAGAATCAGCATTCATCATCGTCCTTTCAAAAATTAATCTTCCCAGGCTACCTGTGTAAAGAGCAAAATACAGGCACCTCCAAAAGGTAGAAGCAAACACCAGCAGCAGAATCGTCAACTTAGTGGGGCCAAAGGGGAAAGAACCCTCATAACAGCCATGTAACCCAATAGTGTCACTAAGTAGCAGGCTCCCCAGAAAAAATGTATAGTTAACGGGTGCAGTAGAAATATCAGTCCACGGGCAACAACATAACCAAAACATCCATATACTGTAATGAATCAACTCAACCACGCATAATTTGTAGAAAATCACCCTCCAGAACATCACCCAGATGATGAGAGGTAAAGAGAAACCGACCCAACTAGAATACGGTAAGCAGATATTATACGAGAATAGCAAAACGTCTGTTAAGATCATCAAATCGCTTCCAGAATTTAACCTTGGTAAGAATAGCATGACGAATAGTGTGAATAAGGTAAACCGTACACATAATAATTTAAATTTGAGAAACAAATAAGTCACCAAATATATGGCGCATTTATTAAAATTATTATAAATTTGCGTGCACCTAAAAATTAAAAATAAATAAATTAATTAATAAATTAAAAATAAATTAAAAAATATATTACAAGAAACTAGGGCATCTATAATTTTGAGGCATCCCATAAATTTTTTTTTTTTTTTTGTGACGAGGAAGTACTGTCCTTATGTCAGTGTAAATCCCGGTCTACCTAGCATGCAACTCACATCAATTTACACGGGCCAACACTTAAGATTTTCACTGCTTGCCAAGGGATTCGAACCAAGGACCTGGACTTTGCCCAACCAGCTTTTCACCACCAAGACAAACAGTGGTGGGTGTCCCATAAAAACAAGCCAGTAGAAACAACTAAATCGCAATGAATAATTTTTCTGCCAGAAAAACTTAACACTAATTCTTAGTTGAAAATCTTCCATTGTAAGAGTTAATGTTGGCACCTAAGAGATAATTGTTAGAAATTTTACAAGGGAATTTATCAACAGATGTATTTGTTATTTTAACCGCATATAGCATATATATTACATAAAATCGTGAGAAAATAGGTTGGAAGTGTCATTCATCATATTTGGTTATAGAGGAAGGAAGAATGTTAATATTTAAGTCTGTTGGCAGAGAATTAATAATTTTATTTATGAATTATATTATTGAAAAGTTATATATTTTTAACTTTGTTTAAAAGAAACGAGAGCAATATATATATATGTAAGCAGGTAATTAAGAATAAAGAAACTCTCTGAAGTTGAAAAGAAAATAAATGTGATAGAAAATTAATTGAAAATATCATCCTGCATTCACAATTTAGAAAGAGTCTTTTGATCATAATATATGAAAAACTAAATTTTTTCTCATCCAAGAATGTTATCTTAGTGTAATCTAACCAACTAAAGCATGATGAGCATATTTTGAGATTAAATTAATTACCCGATACCTAGTATAGAGTTATATTATACTTCCATATACATCTTTTCACAAAAATAAAGCTTAATTTTCAACAAATTTTTTCTTAAAGCCAAGTTTAGTCAGCCATCAACACAATCATATTTCTTAAATATAGATAAAAACACAAATGTCTCAAGTTAACATCACATATTCAAAGGATACTTAAAAGCACTTTATATATTAGCATGTAACATGACATACTTATGTAGTGTATAAAAAATTGAAAAAAAAAAAAAAAAACACACACACACACATTCTAATTGCATATGAACAATTATTGCAGATGTTGGTATTTTTCACATAAGCTTTTTATATGTCATAGAGTATGCTACTCGTTCCAAATCAAATCTTGATTAACTTAATTTGTTACAAGTTATTTGAACGATGTTCAAGCATTGATCAAATTAATTGTGTTCAGATGTTGATCGAAATATTTTTCAAGTTATGATAGAACTTTTTATGACGAATAAAAGCCACAATCCTTAATGATCATGAAATCCAAAATTAACCCGAATTCTTATTTTTCACGTCAGATTGACGAATAGGGTAAATTTTTTGACACGCCTAGTAGAAATATTAGTTTATGACAAGAAATATAATGCTACTTGTAATATATATGAGAGAAAAATAGAAACAGAACTACTCTAATATATTACATAAGTAAAGTAAAAATAAAATAAGAAAAAAATAAAAAATAAAACCACATAAGTATTCCCTGTCTTGCCATAGATTTATTTATAAAATACTTCTAATTAACACCCAAAATTTATATATATTTATAAAACTATCTCTTAATTCCTTTCATTTATACGACTACCCAAATCTCAAAGATCACGACTATGTTCCATTAACCCGTCAACCAGTCAGTTTGAAGAATTTTTTTTTTTTTTTTTTTTTGGTAATTTTAGCCAGAGCCTTTTTATTCAACATATGAAAAATCAAAGTACAATGATAAATGGGAAAATAACTGGAAAAAACATATAAACCAGAAGAGAATACATAGAGAGAGTACAAGGGAGTAGATAGGCGATAATGCAACACAAAAATGAAAAAATTGCGTGATGCCATCGTGGAGCTCTGAACTTAGTTAGACTGCAATAGATAAAGAGAATACATATACTTTGGTTGCCCGAAGACCCTCCAAGAGTATTCTTAGACAGGCTATCATCATTTTTCATGCTTTCAACAGTCCTTCAAAGCCTGACAATAAAGCCGTTCAACATGGAGACCCAACGAAAAAACATATCTCTGTAAGTAATTGTAATTTATTGGCAAATCATAAGTATTAGGAGTTAATAGATAGTTTATGAGTCCTTAAGTCACGTGTTTCAATAAATGGTATATTTTTTAAATGAATTAGATATGATGAAATGAAAATGAAATGTTGCAAGCCTCCCTTCAATTAAGTTTACTGTCTCTTTCTATCCCCTACTCAATTTCTAAATTGTGGACATTCTAGAATCTATTTTTTACTGAAAAAAAAAAACAATGAGTTTGCAACAAAATCATAATATTAAAATTTAAAAAGGGTGCCATCTCTAAATTGTAAGCACCAATTGTTTGTGGAAATTCAATTTAACATTAGAAGTGCATTAAAATGTTATTACAACATAAATCCTACAATGAAGCACATTATAAGGAGCAGTTTGTAGAAAATAAAGTTATCTTCAAATAGCAAAATGCTGTGCGAAGCATAAATTAATCAGATAATTTAAAACAAGGTCAGAACATTTTACTTCGAAAAAACAGAGAGTCAAATTTGAATTCTTCTATAGAACTCTTACCAGTAACAAAAACATTGAAGAATAAGCTTTTGTTTTTACTGATTTGGAAATTCAATGCTTCAATACCAGTTGTCACTCGAACAGCTACAACTTAACAATATTTTGAATTCTTGGTTGATTTGGATTAAATTTATATTTTACAGTACGAAGTGGGAAATTATGAAGATTACACAGTTAGAAGTTATAAGACCTTACCTAGAAATGAATCTGATGGATTTTGGATCAAAATTAAAACCAGATAGAAAGAGCTCCGTCTTTCCGATGAGACTTTTTTTTTAACGAAATTTTATTTCATAGAAAAAAGAGGATACAACTAGCGAAAGGAAAATAAGCATGACACATCTAAAGAAACAACATCCAGTGGAAAACCCGACAAAAAAGCAAGGGGGGGGGGGGGGGGGGGGGGGGGGGGGGGGCTCTTAGATTATTGCTAATTAGGTGTGTCAATTTCGGGTCACAGGTCGGGTTCGGGTCGAACCCGAAACTGACCCGGTACTATTCGGGTTCGGGTCATCCCGACCTGTTTTTGCAAACGGGTCAATTTTCTAAACTCGAATCCGACATGAATGACTTGGTGCCAACAAAAAATTGCGATTTTTTGGTTCTAAAAACGGGTCAATCTCCTCTTTTTGGGTCATAAACAGGTCAATTTCGGGTTTTCGGGTCACAAACGGGTCAATTTAAGGTTAAAGGGTCAACCCGAATCCGACCCGATTTTTAAAACGGGTCCAATTGTTGAACCCGAATCCGACCTTTTTCGGGGTCGGGTCAACCCAAACCTGAAATTTTCGGGTCGGATTCAGGTCAGGTCCAATATTGACACCCCTATGGCTAATCACTGCGACCACCCAAATGATAGATCAAGGCCTTCCAAAGGACAAACAACAGCTAGTAAAAAGGGAACCAGCAAGAACCCGCCATCAATGGTTGCCAACAAGTCGTACCATAAGATAGCTCGTAATTTTAAAAATCTCGGCCACATCCACCATGCTAACGAAAAACAGGCGCAAATCGACATCCACAGCAGCCAAACAGAGGAAGTCCAAAAAAACTTATTTGGATTTCCGGCGCCTACGATTTCTAACCAAGGTAAAATCATCATCCTTTACCTGCGCCTTATACGAATCCTGACTAGCCTCAGAAGAGTCAGCAAAAACCATCTGATCTCCATCCATACTAATAGGGGAGACATTTAACCTATGTTGCACCGATACACCTATTTATGAAGGCGTGCTGTATCCGATACAACGATACACGGATACGCCTGCGATACTCTAACGATACGTGTCAGATATGCCAAAGTCGTATCCAATTAAAACACTATTTAATTTCAAAAGGACACGCGTATCTGATACGCGTGTCCGTTGAAAAACAAAAAGAAATCAGAAAAAAAAAAGACGTGTCATATTTACTTCCGCGATTGCGAGCAAGATTCTCTCATTTCCGAGATGAATTTGAGTTTCTTGATTATATGAAAATATTAAAAAACACTAATCTTTCACTTGATGAGCCTGAATTAGAAGCTATGATATTTATTGAAGATGATATAGAAGTTCAAAGACAAACCAATGAAGAAGATAATTATATCAATACTTCTATTGAATAGTTGAAACTTCATGTGCTAGATAATTTATGTTTATGCTTTTGTTGTTGTACTAGACATTTAATGCTTACTTATATTTTGATATTATAAAATACAAGGCTACCAATGATGTTGTTGTCATTTTTTTTTGTAATTTCAAATATTATACTTTGATTGTTTTCTTAATTTTTATGTATGATTTATAAATTATAATGTCGTGTCCGTGCCGTACATGTATCCTGTATTTTTAAGAATTAACGTGTCCCGTTTCCGTATCATGTCGTATTCGTGTCACCGTATTCGTATCAGTGCAACATAACATTTAACCAATCCTAGTGATCCACATAACAATATCTATATTTACCTAAATGAACTTGTTGTAAAGCACCATTAGAAATTAAAGACACTAACACATCAATAAATTGGGCAAATGAAATAACCCCCACAGGTGTATCCAGCTGTAGGTCTTACAAGTCCTACTTATAGGAGATTGTAGGTCTCACATGTCCTACTTTTAGGAGATTGAATTTCTGATTATCTTTAGTTACTTATCAAATCTAGATTTTGCCGTATCTCTGAATTGCCCTATTTATTTTGTTAGGATTTCATATATTGTACCGATATCTTCTATAATTCCTCATTTTTGTAGTGCAATAACTGTTAGTCATATTTTCCCTCATTTCAGGTAAAGAAAGAACCTCTTATTCATTGAATAAAACCATTTTGGGTCCCACAGAAAAATACTAAGCAAGTAACAAAAAAGGGAATTTTACATACATATCACTTTATACCATCCTATTTACATATCTAACACCTAAAATTTTAATATTACATACATACCACCTTATATTATTTTAATATCAAATATAACACTCTTGTTTCCTTCCTACCACTTAACATATTTCATTTATACCACCCATATTTGATATGAAATTGAACTATCGGTGGTATGCATGTAATATTAAAATTTTAGATGTTAAATATGTAAATAAAGTAGTATAAAGTGGTATGCATGTAAAAAAAAAAAATATCTGAAAATATTTTTTCATTGAAGTCTACTAATTCTATCCATTTTTTTATTCCACCGATTCTGAAGTTTAATTGATCAATACCGATCCTTTACTTGTCGTGCTGTATAGATATTCCTTCTTATCCAAAATGATATATATAAAATTATCCCCATGTTTTTTAAATTTATCAGAAATTAAAATCAATGTTAAATAAATTCAAAAATAAAATTACCATTATTTATGGATATATTTAATTAAGATAATTTTAATTTTATAATTCGCCGCGAAACTTTTATTTGAGCATAAAATTCTTATTTTTTAAAATATTTTACAATAAAAATTTAATTTTCATAATCATATAAATATATTGTAAATCTTATTTTTTTATAAGAAAAAAAATCATGATAATAAAAATAACTTTTAAGTTTCAAGAATTTATTTATTTTTTGCAATAATTTTACAACAAAATTAACGAATTTGCAGCCTTTCCAAACCGCATAATAATATGATAAATTTTATATTATAAAAACACTCCATGAAAAGAATTTATAAATTTTATGACATTATTTAAATTGTTATGCTTATCATATTTGTTAAAAACAGACAAATCAAAGGAAAAGTTGGCTCATAAAGATTTATTTATTTATTTTTTATATCTTAGATAAGGTGTCATGGCATAAATAAAACAAACAATTGGATAATCACATAAATATTAAACTCATCGAAATTGACCGATTTTAAATAATAAGATAAATTTAATAGTTTTAAATTTAGTGAATAGTTTTATTTATTTTGTAGAATTTTATTAGTTTAGTCTTCCTCTTTCAATTCAATGTGATGCTTCTCTTCTGATTTGGCGAAAAAGAAAGTGAAGCAGAATATATTATATAGTATATAAGATTATAGTTTACTAAAATAGGAAAAAAGGAGTGGCTAAAAGTTGTCCCAAATGAAGCATGAATAACTTTCTTATCAGAGCCCTGCATTAGGTGCCCATACCCACACTCACCCACGTACCAACCGATACCCTATGGGTTGGGTGGGTACTCAATATCGAAGGATAAATCAAATTACATTATTAATCACCATATGTCGTATATTAATGTAATCCTCATTACACAGTGCACAATATGTTGCAGTCCATGACTCATAGTCTGAGATTTTGATGATGACAAATAATATATATTAAAGTACTATTTATTGAATACTTTTGATTTCTGCTATTGTTTGTGAGTATTAATATTTCAGGGAGATCACAAGTTACTCAGGACAACAAAAAGACTCAAGACTGTGTAGAGTAAGAGTTGGAGTTCATAACATTGTAATTTTTCATTTATTATTATTTTTTCTCTTCTTGAGTATGGCCACAAATTGTATGCAAGACTGAGCAACCATGCACACACTCATGGGGAGAGGGTTTTAAAAATGAAGAAATTTTTTTCCTCTGCCCATCGTACTTTACGAGTTGACCACCTTTTTCCAACCGTTCGTCCAGACGACATTATTGCCATTCGTACTGTACGATCTTCGATCGTACTGTACGTTATGTTCAAAAGTTTATAAATTGGTTGAATTCAAAGCTCTTCTCACTCACTCTATAGCCACCTGACTCACTCTCAGTCTCTCACCTTCTCTCACTAAATGGAAGGCTCTAGCAAGTGCGATCATCTTGTCCTAGGAAGCTCGTCTTCCTCTCGCCATCCTAACGATCGTTTCCTAACCCCCCAAGATGAAGAGGCCTATCATAAATATAAGGCATACAAAATTACACTGTCTCGGATGCTAAATCAAGCTGTCTTAAATTTTGAGGTAATGAGCCTATTTGTATCCACCACTCTCCAATTCCTCCTCACCCTGGCCTTCCCGTACAATTCTGATGCTAAATCAAGCTATCTTAAATTTTGAGGTAATGAGCCTATAACCTTGAATGTTGAAACCTTGACCTTCATCTCTTTTGTGTACCGACAACACTAGAAATCACTAAGGCAAACCTCGCCCAATACATTGGGCTATCAACTAAATGATCTAGAGCTCATTCCTTCCTCACAAATGAATTTGACTGCAGTGCTGCAAATTTAGTCATTAGGAATGTCACTTTTTACCAACACCAGCCTCTTGTTCAATCCTTAAATCGAAATACCCAAATTATTCAACACGTCCTTCGCACTTAGGTCATACCCAAAGCTGGCGATCGAATCTGCATGACCTGATCCTATCCGTCGTTACCTACCTTATAATGTCAAATACTAAATTTGATGAGGCAGATTTAATCATTAATTATACCAGGAACATGACCTTAGTACGCCTCCCTACCACCCGTAGAAAATAAAACCTAGCCCTTGGCCACCTTATAGGTTATATTCTTCAAAACAAATATCAATTAACTTATCCTGATGAACCCGATAATCTACCCATTTCTATATAGATGCTCCTTTCGCATTTTGTTTCAAAGGGGCAAGAGTCGGATGAACCAGATTTTGATGAAGAAGAAGGAGAGGCTGCTCCAGTAGGAGCTCCAGTTCAATCACGACAGCATGCACCCATAGTATGAGATTTTGATGATGACAAATATAAAAAGAAAAAAAATTCTTTGCTAATTTCTTTAACAATAATATTATTTGACATCATCAAATGGGGAGAGATTGTTACAGTCCATGATCCATAGTATGAGATTTTGATGATAACAAATATATAGATTGAAGTATTATTCATTGAATACTTTTGATTTCTGCTATTATTTATGAGTACTAATATTTCAGGGAGATCATAAGTTACTCAGAACAACAAAAAGACTTAAGACCGTGTAGAGTAAAAATTAGAGTTCATAATATTATGATTTTTCATTTATTATTATTTTTTCTTTTCTTGAGTCTGGCCACAAATTGTATGCAAGACTGAGCAATCATGCACACACATAGGGGGAGAGGGTTTTAAAAATGAAGAAATTTTTTCCTCTGTTGATCGTACTGTACAAGTTTCAATCGTATTGTACGCTCTGATCTGGTTGAAATGGCTGTCTGTAAACAAGTCGTACCGTACGATGTATGATGTATTATATGAAGTGATTCTAATTAAAAAACCTAGCCGCTAGATTAAGTTTAATACGAAAATTTTGAATTAATCGTACTGTATGATCTTATCACACCGTACGATGTTTTTAAATACTTAATTAAATTAACCTTGAGATTAGTGCGTAAATCAAGGATTAATTTATAATTGGTTATCATATTATACGATCATGTTCATACTGTACGATCAATCGAGGCTATTTTCGGTCATCTTGAACATCGTATCGGACGATCCCTTGATTTTGTACTAATTGTACTGTACAAAGTGGTTCGTACCATACGACATATAGAGACGAGTTTTCGTCATCCTAGTAATCATCCTGTATGAACAAAAAGATTTTACATATCGTATTGTACGTGTTTATATCGTACTGTATGATCATTTTCAAAACTTTTGCCTGTTCGTAAACCTTCATACCAAGACGAAGGCTGTTTTGTACTAATCGTACTGTATGATCTTAGATCGTAATGTACGATCTTATATCGTACTGTACGATTATAACAGCTAAATTAAAATTTTTAGGGTTTCGTGGAACCTGTTTTAAGTATCAAAGTTTCTATTATTTGGTACGTGACTGCGAGAGAGTAATATGATTAGAGAGGGATTCCTTGGAAGAGAGCTTTTGAGAAGATTTTGGGGTTTGTGAGAGGAAGGAGAAGGTGGTCTTTGTGAGGGAGGAGGAGTGTGAGGCAGATCACACAGTTGCTCCAAGCTTGCTGCACTTTGCTCCTCCTGTGGTCTGAGATGATCTTATGGGAGGTATCTGAGGGGGAGATTCTTCTACATCCGTGTCCTCTAAGGTACTCTGCCTTCTCCAGGAGAGAGAAAAATGAGAAGGTACGCTGCCGTCACCAGGAGGGTGAGAAAGCGTTTGGCTCTCCGCCACGCCGGTTTGGTGAAAGTATGGTTTGTAAAGGCTTCTCTGCTTTGTTGTGGGAGCAAAAGGAGAATTACTGTTTAGTAGTGAAATTCCCGGAGTGGAGGACTTCGGGGAATGGACGTAGGTCAAGTGACCAAACAACTATAAAATCTTTGGTGTGATTTTTCCCTTACTATATTTTATTTACATTATGTATTTTATTTTTGTTAAAATTGCTTAGTGAAAATTGTTGTAAAATTCGTTGTTGCAAATTGTAGCATTCGCTTCCGTATTAATTAATTCTCTTGTTTAAATTAAAAAAAAAACACAAAAAATTAGAACTCCTTTTTAGGATTGCCTTTTTATTGCAACAAATTTCCAATTCACCCCCCTCTTGGCGCATCTCGTAATATTACAACACTGAACCGTGCTACGACCATGGTAAATCTTTTGCCTATCTCATTAATGGCCTCAGACCGCATGCAGTGCAAATAGGTTCCCAAGTTTAGAAGAGCATTACTAGATACCATTCGTCTTGGAATTTTAGCATATAAAAATTTAAGATTGTGTTCAACTTGAGAGAGCCACGAGGATTTAGCCCTCTAAATGATCCACGAGGCATGAAGAGAAGTAAAATTCGAGATCTATTTGGAAATGCTTTTAAGGGAAGCATTTAGGGAATCATTAGAAGAATGCACCGAAATCTGCTCCAAGTAAAAAAGATTGCTTAGCATAAAGATTATCCAAAGAGTCTTTGATATAATTAGAGCTAGCCCAAGATTGCATTTTTAAATTTCTTTTTTCAGTTTCTTGGGCTTGGAGCAAAATTTTGCCATAGGATTCCCATAAGTAGGAGCAGAAAAAACATCTAAGAGGAATACCCCAAAAATTATCTATAGATGTCCAGTAATTCTTAAAAAAGAAATCTTTGGAGAGAGGGGGTGGAATCCATTGCCTGAATAATTAAAGGACAATGGTCGGAGCAGGAGGGAGCTTACATCGAATAATATGAATGTGGGTAGCTGGCATTCCAATTAGCATTCATAAGGACTCTATCCAATTTGATGTGAATGGGGTTATCAATTCGTTGATTATACTAGGTGTAAGTGCTACCAACATAGTGAAGTTCTTCTAGCTTGACATCAAAAATCATGTAATTGAACTCCCACAGTCTCGTATGGCTCAAGGCATTACCACCTAATTTATCTGTGGAAAATCTATAATAGTTAAAGTCCCCCATGATGATCCAGGGAGAATTTTGGTCAGGTGCAGAAGATCTGATAGATTCCCAAAGACGGGACCGATCAACTACATCATTAGCTGCATAAATCACAAAAAGCGTAAAAGGCAGCTATTGTCATACACAACCAAACTCGAAACTCGAGATCATCTGTGTAGAGATGTGAGTAGAAGAGAAATTAATAATGGAAGAGTTCCACTTGATCCAGATACGCCCAGAATAAGAGAGCTCAAATTTGTGACAAGAATCCTTAAACGGGAAGACCTTATGGTTTTCAGTAAAGAAGGGGTCTTGTAGAGAGGAAACATGAATCCTATTCTCCAAGATGCACATCATACTAACTTTAAACGAAGCAATCAAATGCTTGCAACAGAGTACCTTGTCTGGATTATTAAAACCTCTAATATTCCAACAAACAATGACAAGCACAAACATGATTTTTATGAGAGGGAGGGGGTTTCTTGGATTGCTTCCCCTTAGCAGTTTTGGTGGATTGAGGTCGATTGAAAATGATAGGGTGTTCAATGTCAACAACATTGGCAACAATTTCTTTGGCAGAGATAAGGCTAGCAGTTAGGGAACCCTGTTCCTCCTTTAGGAACTGCAAGGCATCAAATTTATTGGGGAGAATGAATTTTTGTGGGGGGGGGGGGGGGGGGGGGGGGGGGGGGGGGGGGGGGCGCGGAAACACTGGCATAGGAATGGAGGTGGATGAGGAAGCTTCAATTGCCATGATGTCCCGTTGGTCTTTAGTGACTAACAGGTTATGCCACAACATATAAAGATCTGTGAGTCACATCTATTTGATCAAATAAAATGTTGTTCTATAAAAAACAACAATTCTTACTACAAACTTTTTACAATCATGATCTTGTTCATTGCCAATTGTCCAAGTTGCTAAAAATAAATTGCCAAGAAAACTTATGTTTAATTGATAATAGAAAGCTAAAAGTAAGCTTCCTAGTCTTGAAAAATTATTCTGTGCGGACACCAAACGTCGTCCGAAGACCAATAAAAATGTGTCATGTCACCCTTTTACTTTATCGCAGCTCGGTACTGCTCGATACCGTGGCATCCAGACGCAGAGCTGTCTCCGACGTCCGCACAGAATAATTTCTCCCCCGTCATTAAATATTGCATCTATTTAATTCATAGACTAATAAAATTTAAAAATGTTTTTTTTTTCTCCATATAATAAGGACTTTTATATCTTAATTCACTCAAATTCTAACTTAAAATTATTAGTACCATTAATTATAATTTAAATTGAAATCTTGAGCACTAAATGCGTGCCGCTGAGGTCTAATTCAAAAGCACCAACTGCGGGGCTAAAATGTCTTTTACAACTAAAGATTATTTCATCTTATATTGAATTGAGTCTAAGTCTACTCTTATCTTAAATTAATTTATTTAATTTAAGTTTTATTTGAGACATTTTTCTTATTATTATTTTTAGCAGCTTTTTAACACTATTCTTTTTTTAAATAGCACAAAGAAATGGCCCAAAGGTCATCAAATGAAGCTTTAGACTTCGTTTGAAACAATTTTTTTTTATTATTTTTTAAAATAATTTTTTAATTAAAAATTAAAAAAAATGTAGCTAAAATATTGTTTTAAGAAACAGCAAAAAAATCTTTCGTTTGAAGTCTTAAGTTTTGTTTGGGACAACTTTTTTAAGTAGCTTTTTAGGGTATCTCTAACGGGGAACTCCAAAATTTACGGCAAAATAACGCAGAACTCCAAAATGGCGTGGTGCTGCTCCAATCGAACGTCATTTTAGGTGTTTTTCAGAAGTTAACGATCTTCTCCCTTTCGCGCGTTTTACCTGTTGAGAGCGTAAAATGACGTGGGTGAACAGTGCGACGCCAATATTGGCGTCGCACTGTTCACCTGCAAGCAAATGGCGGAAATTTTTGCGTTCGGTTGGAGCAACAGACGGACGGCATACGCTCGTTTGACGTTCGGTTGGAGATGCCCTTAATAAGCTGTTTTAAGAAGCAGAAAGAAGAAGTTTTAGACTTGAGCATTCCAAATTAAATTGAGGCAAATATGGGAAATTTCAAAACTTGCTCTCCTAACAACTATAAATAAGTAGTCTCCACGCTTAAAAAAGGAATGCAATCTTGATAAATAAATAATCCGGAAGATATATTTTCATGCAATGAATCCGGGAAATTCTTTCCCGGCTAACCTCTAAAGACTTTTTGTTAGATTACTAGAAAGGGCTTCGTGCTTTTTTTGGCTTTGTCTTTGGCCTGGTTCTCCACTCTTTCCAAAATACAAGAAAACCTTCTGAAGTTTTCATCTTTTTTTCCTTTCCATTGTGAATTCATCGTTCCGGATTTTTGCCTTAATGGAAGCTCTGGTCTCCTCCTCTTTTACCTCCTGGCGGGCCGAACCCTACTCTTCAAGGCACTCTTGCGTCTTTTCTTGCCCCAAGGTCCCATCTTTTGGACAGTGCCTCTTCAAAACCCATCAAAATTCTATGTTTCCAAGTCTCTTTAGTCGCCGTAGCGGAGTCCGTGCAGTTACCAATGAGGTATTTGACGGAGGGAAGGGCGAAGAACAGCCTTTCGGAAATGGGTCTGCTTTGCATGGAGTCGAGGTGTTCTCGGCTTCTCTTTACCTTTTCTGTTCCGATTTTTATTTGTTATTTGGTGCTTCTTTTGGATATAAGGATTTGAATTCTGTAGCTTCTGTTTCTCATTAAGGCAGTTTTGTTGAATGATGATGCCTTGGTTTGGGTGGCGTTTCTGTATCGGAAGAATCTTCCAAAATGACTTTTATTGGTTTATCGTCTACAGAAAATCACTGTAGATCATAAACTTGCTACAATGATACGGAGGAGGTGGCTGGAAGTAGGATATAAATTTTTTCCTACCGAGTGAAAGGGACTCGTAGGACCTGTTCAGATGGATGGTTCAGTTGGTTGCTTGTTGATGGAAAACACGTTTTAGAAAATGATATTTCGTTTACACTTAACTTATTTGGCTGCTTATAGATTTGATACTTGTTTAAAAAATGCTGATTTTGTTTTGAAAACGCTGGTACAGTTGAAAATTATTCAACCAATGACAGAATATAGAAAATCCATGTTTTTTTTTTTTGAAAAAGTGTTTTATAACTTAAAGCAATCAAGTATGTGAAATTGAAATCATTACACTTGAGGGGAGTTTGATAGGGGTTGTGGAGCTTCAACTAAATGTTGATTTCTAACTGTAGATAATCAAATGATGGATCTAACAAATTTCATTGTTTTTCAAAAAAAAAAAAAAAAATTTTGAACTTTGGACAAAGCAAATGGAACCTTAGATTATAAAAATCAGCTGTGTTTTACTGAAGTGCTGATCGAAAGCACCATGCCAATTAGTATCTTGGCTTGGTTTGAGTTGTTCCTCACTTTTGTGCATGATCCAACAACATAGGCATCCACAGGAGAGATGATATGTTCTAGAAGAAATGAGAAAGTGCAGTGTCCCTAAATTTCTTGAATTTGTAGGATTGCTTTCAAGGGCTTGTTGAGGGTTCTTCGATATCTGTATGAACTTGAATCATGCCTCCTTGATGTTCATTTATGCTTTAAGTTTGTGTTTACCATCCAATGGATTTTTAGAAACTCACCACAAGGTACTCTGGGAACAAAATTTCAAGCCTCTTCTTAATAGTATTGATAATGAAAGTGATGGACCGGACCGCCCAGTCCATCCCGCATCCGCACCGGCCTACAAGGGGCCGGTTCTCGCCTATTGCAGGCGGAGAAAACGCCCGCCTGGGCGTTCGGCTAAAGGAGAGGGAGGAGGCGGGTGGGCCCAAGGGGCCCACCAAATGTAAGAGGGAGTTTGTTTTGTTTGCCCTAGGGGTAATTAGGATATTTTGGGGGGATCATGTGAGGGTTAAAAGAGAGTTAGGGTTGGTTTGAGAGGGATCTTGTTTTGGTGGCTGTTTTAGCTTTCTTCTAATCTAGGGCTTGGGAGAAAGCTTCTCTTCTCGAATTGAGAGCATTGTATCCGTGGAAACTTGTAAGTCTTTTGATATTTAAGTAATCGAAGTGTTTGTGAGTGTTTCCATCCAAGAAATCCTCCATTTTTCCATTATTTTTGGGCTGTTTTTCCTGTATCCCGAATTTTTGCAACTCAAGTTCCATCAAAGTGGTATCAGAGCACTAGATCCACAAGGAAGGGATGGGTACACGAAGGATTGAATCTATTGAAGAGAAAGTCGGAGAGTGGGAAGTGGAGTTCACCGCCCTCAAAGAGAAATTTGCATCCGTTGACGAAAAGCTTGATGGAGTAGAAGAGTTGAAGACTCAAATGTTAGGGTTACAAGAGATGATCAAACAAATGGTGGCGGACCAACACAACATAGGGGGTTCGGCTAACCCTAACCCTAACCCTAATGCGCCGCCGGTTGATGGTGAAGGTGGAAGTAGGGTTCGTGAGAGACCTAATGCAAAAGGGAAGTAGGCCATTGACATTATCGACCATGGAGGGGATGCATGGTCCGCCGGCCCAAGGGGGGGCATGTATGGCCCAAACCGTGGAGGGGAGGGCTACTCCACCGCTGGATTTATGGGAGATTTTAGGGCAAGCTATACTCAGAATCATCCAGATCAATTTTACCAAGGAAGGGAGGGAGGAAGCATGCCTTACAATCAGTGGGGACGAGGATCGTATCGAGGCAGAGGGGAGGCCGACCCTAGGGAGCCTCATTGGGGGTCGGCTGGTTATGCAAGGGGGGATCCGGTGGCACCTCAAGCTTGGGAAAGAAGGGATAATCGTGGGATGGACCCACGGCCATGGGAGAGGCAACCAGATGGGAGATATGGGCAAGAAGGTATGGGCAACGGCAGGGTGAATGGGAGAGGAGAATGGGGAATGAGGAAGTTGAAGCTTCCAATCTTTGAGGGAGAAGATGCTTATGGTTGGATCTTCAAGGCGGAAAGATACTTCACATCGATGGGGATGACAGATGAGGAGAAACTCTTAGCGGTACCTTTATGTTTGGAGGCAAGAGCCCTTGCTTGGTATCAGTGGACGGAAGAAAGGCAGAGATTCAGATGTTGGGCAGAGTTTAGGGAGATGTGCCTAGACCGCTTCAGACCGCCAAAGGAGGGAACTCATCATGAGCAGTTCTTCGCACTGACTCAGACTGGTACAGTATCTGCTTATAGGGACAGGTTCGAGTTGCTGTCCAGTAGACTTCGTGGGATGACGGATGAGGTGCTTGAGGGTAACTTCATGAAGGGTTTGAAGCCCCACATTCGATCAGCAGTTAGAGCGGCCAAGCCAAGGAGTCTGAGGGAGACTTTGGAGATGGCTGAGCTGATAGAGGATAGATTGTCTTCTGATCAATACCGCAGGCCTACTTTCTTTGGAGGGGGACAGAAGGTGGCAAATCCTATGGGAGGAGCCAAGGGTACTTACTTGGGGGCAGGAGGAGAAGGACAAAAGGAGAGGGATCAGAGTGCACCGGCCAAGGGGGAGTTCAGGCGGCTCACTGAGGCAGAGCTGAAGGATAAAAGAGCTAAGGGGCTCTGTTACAGGTGTGATGAGAAGTTTGGGCCAGGGCATAGGTGCAAAGACAAATCACTCCAAGTTCTATTGGTAGAAGACCCCAAGGGGGAGGAAGTTGAGGAAGAGTTAGGAGGGGAAGAAGAAGGTGTAGATCATCTACATCTTGACATGATTGAGGTTTCCCTCAATTCAGTGGCAGGGTTGACAGCACATTCCACCATGAAGATGGAAGGGAGGATCGGGAGCTTTACAGTCACAGTGCTGATAGATAATGGGGCCACCCACAACTTTATAGCTTGCAGATTAGTGGAAGAGTTGGGCATTCCCATGATCCAAGGGAGAGGAGTGGGAGTCTCCTTGGGGACCGGTCAGAGGGAGCAGTGTGCGGGAAGATGCAGCGGGGTTACTCTCTCCATACAGGGGGAAGATATTACCCAGGATTTTTTGGTGCTCGAGCTGGGTAATACTCATGTTATTTTAGGTATTCAGTGGTTACAAACTTTGGGGGAGATGAAGGTCAACTGGAAGACCCTGATGTTGGAGTATGGGGAAGGAGAGCATCGAGTTACTTTGCATGGGGACCCCAAATTATGCCGATCTAAGGTGGCTTTGAAGACTATTCTCAAGTCTCTTAGGAGTAAGGGGGAAGGATTTCTGGTGGAGTTATGGCGATTGGAGGGTAGTGAGCCAGTTGAGCAGAGTAATATTCCAGAAGAGGTGGGAGAGTTGTTGGAGCATTTCGCCCCAGTTTTTCAGCTGCCAGCAGGGCTGTTACCACAGAGAAGCAAGGAGCACGCCATTGTACTGAAAGGGGGAGCAGATCCAGTTAGTGTGTGGCCATACCGATATCCTCATGCTCAGAAGGAGCAGATTGAGAAGCTAGTCAGGGAGATGATGGAGGCGGGGATCATCCAACCTAGTGTGAGCCCTTTTTCGAGCCCAGTACTATTGGTAAAGAAGAAGGACGATAGCTGGCGATTTTGTGTTGATTATCGGGCTCTCAACAAGGAGACTATTTTAGACAAATTTCCAATCCCCGTTATTGATGAGCTTCTTGATGAGTTGGGGGGTGCTACAATGTTCTCCAAGCTTGATTTGAAGTCAGGGTATCACCAGATCCGGATAAGGAGGGAGGACGTTCCCAAGACTGCTTTCAGGACTCATGAGGGACACTACGAGTTCTTGGTTATGCCGTTTGGACTCACCAATGCTCCTTCTACATTTCAGGATCTGATGAACCAAGTGTTTCGACCCATGTTGAGGAGGTTTGTTCTAGTATTTTTTGATGATATTTTGATCTATAGCAGGTCCCTACAGGAACACTTGGAGCACTTGAGGGAGGTTTTGAGCACTTTACAACATCATCAGTTGTATGTCAATCGGAAAAAGTGTTCTTTTGCTCAAGAAAGTGTGGAATATTTGGGGCACATTATCTCAGCAGGAGTAGCAGCTGACCCTTCCAAGGTGGAGGCCATGACGAGCTGGCCAACTCCTAAGAACCTTCGGGCTCTCCGGGGCTTCTTGGGACTCACAGGTTACTACCGGAAGTTCATAAAAGGGTATGGATCTATTGCAGCTCCACTCACTGAGCAGTTGAAGAAAGACAGCTTCAATTGGGGACCGGGGGCAGATAGCGCTATGGAGGCTTTGAAAAGTGCTATGGTTAGTGCCCCGGTGTTAGCATTACCGGATTTTGGGCAGCTGCTTGTGGTGGAAACTGATGCATCTGGTTTGGGGTTAGGAGCGGTTCTTATGCAGCAAGGGCGACCCATAGCTTTCTACAGTCAGGTGTTATCAGGGAGGGCAAAGCTCAAATCTGTCTATGAAAGAGAACTGATGGCCATTGTTAAGGCCATTCAGAAGTGGCGACCGTACTTGTTGGGTAGAAGATTCCTTGTGAGGACTGATCAAAGGAGTCTAAAATATCTGCTGGAACAACGCATGGTGACAGAAGAACATCAGAGATGGCTCTCCAAACTATTGGGCTATGATTTCGAGATTCAGTACAAACCAGGATTGGAGAACAAAGCTGCTGATGCCTTATCCAGGAAGGTGGAGTGCTCTCAACTTATTGCTACATCTGTGCCTCAGTTAGTGGATTGGGGGAATTTGAGGATAGAAAATATGACTAGTGAAGAATTGGGGAGCTTCAGAGAGGCCATAAGGAAGGGGGAGGAAATACCCTCAGGAGATCAGCTTTTGCTACACAGAGGAAGGTTAGTTTTACCTAGGACCTCTTCTCAGATTCCACTGATACTTCAGGAGTTTCATGCCAGTGCTATTGGAGGACATTCAGGAGGGCAGAAGACTTATCAGAGATTGGCTAGAGAGATATACTGGAAGGGGATGAGGAAGGATGTGGAGGAAATGGTGGCCCAGTGTGATACTTGTCAGAGGAACAAGTACCAAGCTTGTGCTTCTGGGGGACTGTTGCAACCACTTGAGTTACCTGATCAGGTTTGGTCGGAGGTGACTATGGACTTCATCGAAGGCTTACCCAAGTCGGAAGGCTACACTGTCATACTAGTTGTAGTTGACCGACTTAGTAAGTATGCTCATTTCATATCCTTGAGACATCCTTTTAATGCCACTACTGTTGCAACAGTTTTCATCCGAGAGATTGTGAGGCTTCATGGCTTTCCTGAGTCGATAGTCTCTGACAGAGATAAAGTGTTCCTGAGTCACTTTTGGAAGGAGATGTTCAAGTTACAAGGGACACATTTGAAGCACAGTTCAGCCTACCATCCACAGACAGATGGGCAATCTGAGGTAGTTAATAGAATTGTCGAGACTTACCTTAGATGTTTTGCAGGGGAGAAGCCCAAGCATTGAGTAAGGTGGCTACCTTGGGCTGAATATTGGTATAACACTTCATTTCACAAGGCGGCGTAGGTCACACCTTTCAAGGTGCTTTATGGAAGGGATCCTCCAACCCTGATACAGTACAAGCCTCATTCTACATCAGTGTCCTTGGTGGAGCAATAGTTGTTAGAAAGGGATGAGATCTTGGGGGAGCTGAAGAAACACTTGTTACGAGCCTAGAACATCATGAAGCAGGCAGCAGATCATCATAGGAAGGATGTTCATTTTGAGATTGGAGAATTTGTATACTTGAAGTTGAGGCCTTACAGGCAAAATACTTTAGCAAGGAGGCTAAGTGTTAAGTTGGCCCCAAGGTATTATGGCCCCTATGAGGTAGAGCAGAAGATTGGGAATGTAGCATATCGCCTGAAGTTACCACCCACTACTACGATTCATCCAGTCTTTCATGTGTCACAGTTAAAGAAGTTCAAGAGAGATTCTATACCAGTCGATACTTTACCACCAACATTGTCTGAAGAGGGTACAAGCCTATTAGAGCCTTCTTCATTGAAAGGGGTTAGAACCACTGAGGAAGGAGGGAAAGAAGTTTTGATTGAGTGAAAAAATCTATCGGCACATGACGCTACTTGGGAGGCCTATGAGAGCATACAAGCCCAATTTCTCTCTTTCAACCTTGAGGACAAGGTTAATCTTTGGGCGGGGAGTGATGATGGACCGGACCGCCCGGTCCATCCCGCATCCGCACCGGCCCACAAGGGGCCGGTTCTCGCCTATTGCAGGCGGAGAAAACGCCCGCCTGGGCGTTCGGCTGAAAGAGAGGGAGGAGGCGGGTGAGCCCAAGGGGCCCACCAAATGTAAGAGGGAGTTTGTTTTGTTTGCCCTAGGGGTAATTAGGGTATTTTGGGGGATCATGTGAGGGTTAAAAGGGAGTTAGGGTTGGTTTGAGAGGGATCTTGTTTTGGTGGTTGTTTTAGCTTTCTTCTAATCTAGGGCTTGGGGGAAAGCTTCTCTTCTCGAATTGAGAGCATTGTATCCGTGGAAACTTGTAAGTCTTTTGATATTTAAGTAATCGAAGTGTTTGTGAGTGTTTCCATCCAAGAAATCCTCCATTTTTCCACTATTTTTGGGCTGTTTTTCCTGGATCCCGAATTTTGGCAACTCAAGTTCCATCAGAAAGCTAAGCAATCTTTAATGCCAAATAGATTACATCTCATAACTCACACTAGGCTTTATATATCATCATCATTTGCCTTATCCCAACTATTTGGGGACTAAACTTTATAGCATGCTATATGGAAAATACACGCCACATTACTTGCCATCAAGATCAATGAACGGGGGAGTTTCGGGTCATAGGCATTCATGACATAATAAGTTGTATGAGGGCAATGAACTGAGAATGCAAGGCCAATATGAGTTTAGGTAGTATTTAAAGAAGTATTAAGTGTATAGCACCTTCCTTTTAATTGGAGTGATTCTTGTGGGCCCTCTTGATATGCATGGCCTAATGGACACTTGGGTAACTAAATTCACTAAGGATAATTAGAAATGAATGATCACAAATGGATGGTTGATATAATTTGAAATTTTAATTGTCAAGATTTTTCTAGGTAGCATTTAAAGCCATATTTTAGCAATAGCGCACATGAGCACCATGATTTTTTTCCAAGGAAGCCTTCTTTGACACGTCGATTTAGTGGGCTCATGCTTCACTTAACTTCCAATTCCTTCCTGCAATGCTAATTTTGGGAACTTTTGTTCTTTAAATGCTTTTCTCTGTTAATTAATGACTTTTAACTGATTACTAGTCATCTTTTCCAACCCTGCATTTACATTTGGTGGTCAAAGTTGTATTGAATTGGTAGAGTTATCTCATAGCTTTGTGCTACGGTTGATTAGCTTAAAAAACTAGGTAGTCTATTTTTATGCTTCAAGGGGGAAAATTGTTTTTAACTGCTGGTCTATGCATCCATGGCGAAATATGCTTTTATTCTTGGTTGCATCAGAATTTGCAAGTTAGCATTTTTGATATAGGAAATGTTGCCTCAGTGTTTGTGAAGATAAGTTGATGTGATGCTGCTTCTTATGAAAGTCTCCATCATATTGCATGACATTGGTTGTTTGGCTGAAGTGATCCAAAGTTGATATTTTTTGAACATAATCGAGTCTCTCCCTTTAGATTTTTTTCCTTTGATTATTTTTCTTCACGAAGGCATGCCAACTTGATTGGAGCCTTGACATTTTTGTGTTAACCTTATTTTTTGGTAGAAAGGAAGCTGAAGTATTGACAACCATTGAATTCATTACTATATCCTATGCATTTAGCCTACAACATAACATCTTTTTGACAAGTTTTTTGAACTTTACATCCTACAATATGGCTTTTGGTTTTCAATTATTGTCTAAAGGGAGAATTAACTTCTTTTTGAATGGTTAATCAATAGTTGAAACATAATAAGGATGAGGGTGGAATGGACAAGATGGATGTAATTGAAAAAGAAGTGACAAGACCTTATGGTGCAAATTTTCATGGTGGATCTACAACTAGAGCTGGGCTATTCAGAACACCAATTTCAGGTGGTTTGCATAGTGCGACATTTTCTCATGATTTACCTCCTGCAGCATTAGCTGTTCGCAACTTGATGGAACAAGTAAGCTGCTTTGCAAAACAGTTAGATGTTTATATAATAAGGTTTCGTTTGGGACGGCTTACTTACTGCTTCTAAAAGCAGTTTTTTAGTATAAAAATTAAAAATTTTTTACTAGAAAGTTGCTTTAAGAAGCAGTAAGAAAGCCGTCCCAAACAAATCCTAAATTATAGTTCTCTCTTTAGTTGTTTTTATTAAATCATGACTTGATTTATATATTTTGAGCATTGCTTATCTTTTACTTTCCTTTGTCATGTTTTCATGTCATGCCTTATTCATAACAGGCCAGGTTTGCTCATTTATGCACTGTGATGTCTCGAATGCATCATCGACGTGCAGGATATCCATGCGGTTCTTTGGTTGATTATGCAACTGATTCAATGGGACGTAAGTTTATAATGCTATTTATTTACCTATTTCAATTTTATTTCAAAGTTACTTATAGTGATATCCATTGTCATTTCATAGATCCAATTTTTTCACTATCACCATTGGCCATCCACACTCGTAACTTGTTGGCAGATTCGAGGTGCACTCTAGTTGTTCAGGTATTACTCTATCAATAAACTATGTTATATCTCTAAACAACATTTATGCTTTGTTTGGGACGGCTTTCTTAGTGCTTCTTAAAGCAGCTTTTTAATACAACAAATAAAATTTTTGTACTAGAAAGCTGCTTTAGGAAGCAATAAGAAAGCCGTTCGAAGCCTTAGTGTCAAAATTTTAGCAATTAGCATAGAACAGTTGGGTTATCTAAAGCTAGGCTTAATTGTAGATTCCTGGGTGGAGTGGGCTATCAAATGCGCGAGCTACAATATTTGGTGATGCCATCCCACTACCTGCAGATAAACAGGTTAACTTTCTTTTATCTCTTTTTTTTTTTTTTTGTCGGAGATATTCTTTTTACGTTCATGAAGTAGCACTGTTGCATGTTGTATGGGTGTTGAAGCAGGCCAAGGCTTTTTATTATAGCAGTAGGTGTATTTTTTGTTTCTTTTACTTTTATTAGTTTCTATTAGATATCCTTCACCATCTATTATATTTTGGGTAAAACTCAATCAATAGTTTTGCGGAGAGAGTTTTTGTCCTTTATGATAGATACTGATTACAAGAACTAAGCCTTGAAAGTGATCTCTAGTTGATTGAGGTCAACTTCCTTCTCTACTCTTTTGTCTTTTTTTTTTCTTGAAGCTCCTTTTCTTTTCATGTTCTCTTTCCTTTATATCTATTTAAGCCCTAAAATTGCACTAGAAGCAATGGTGGAGCCATACATATTTATTAGTGTGGGGCACAAATGAATGATTTTCAAAATACTCTCAATTTTTTTCGGGTTAATTTTCTCTCTTTCTATTTAATAGTTCATAGTGAAATAATCTTTGAACCTTTTAAGAATATCAATATTTATTTTTAATAAATTATTAAATTCTATATTTTATATTCTATTAGTTGTATCACTCATAGATTTATGATTTTTTTTATTTCACTTTAAATATTTAGGTATTAGTTTTATTAAAAAGTTATAACACACACACACACACACACATATATATATATATATATATATATATATATATATATATATATATATATATATATATATATATATATATATATATATATATATATATATATATATAATCATGCAAATTTTAGGTTTTTCTAACATGGCATTTATGAATAAAGTTATTAATTGTAAACTTATATCATATGTAAAAAGTTTACACTAAAGTTCTTCATTTTGATTATTCTTTGAAAATTTCTACATGACCAATGTAAGAAATTGTGGATTTAATGTTGATTATTGGTCACTTTTGTCGGATTTAATGATTATTTAAGTAAAAAAAAACAATAGATACTGAAGCATAGATTATCTATGCGGCCTAGTGAATATGGGCTGGTTTATAGAACCAGGGATATTGGGTTCAAACTGTAGCGAATTCAGCTTTTTTGCTTTGAAATATTTAAAATAAAATGGTTTTCATGAATGGGCCAGTGGAGGCCCATGCCCCAAGGGTCCCTGTAGGTCCGCTAATGACTAGAAGGTTTTAAAAATATAACCAATAAGAAATCTAAAAAATTGGGCTTGGTAATTAAAAAAAAAAACAATCTAAAAAATTTTTTCGGTAAGAATTGTTTATTCCTTGGTGTTTGAGGATGGTTTTTGCATGTTGGCTTTGTAGTTAGATTTCATGATAGTATGCTTTCTATATAATATTTTTTGAAGATCAAAATTCTTTCATAATAATTATAAAGCTTTAGTAATTTTGCATTTGCACTTGTACTTTGGTTATTTCCTTCTCAATACAAGTTTGTTATGGTTACGTTAACATGATTGATCTTGTTTTATAGTCCCTATGAGTTGTCCCATAGAAAATTTTATTTTGATAGTCTATGTTTGCTCATGCTCTCTTATTTTGGGGTATCTTATAGAATGTTAATGGCTTATAGGGAGTATCATAGGCTTCGTTTGGGACATCTTTCGTACTGCTTCCTAAAATGGTTTTCTAGTATAAATTTTTCTAATTTAAGAAATTTTTGCACTGAAAAGCTGTATTAGAAAACAACAAAAAGTTGTCCCAAACGAAGCCATAGTCTATGTTTGATGATGGCTTTTATTGAACATTAGAAAGTTGTAGATTCATACTCTTAAAGCCTACTAAGAAAAATTAATTCATGCATTAGCTTTTTTTAGAGGTTGATTACAGTTTCCATTGGTTCCTTAAAACATTAAAGAAGTTCTAGAATGGGTGATTTTGTTGAATCTTTTGCCTATTTATGACATGAATAGAAAAGCAATGACCTTTACTGAAGCCTGATGAAGATCAACACAGGCCATTTAATCAAGAGTTACACAAGAGTTTATCTTTGATTCCAATCTTTTTTCATGAATCATTGCCTAATTTAAGAGGAATGGCAAACTTAGAGTGGCCTGATAGAAGACAGGGTTCAATATAAGAGTTCTCATTGAACACTCTCTTTGTTTAGGAAATTATTATGGTGTTAGGTCTCATGGTGCACATGTTACTGATTTTCAGTTTTATTGTAATTACTCTCGTGATTTCAAAAACAATCAAGATGATAACAGTACTGTTAGGTGAAATTAAAGGATGCCTCTTTACATAGTTGACTCAATCATATAGTTTTTCTAGTAAGTATTTCTAACATGGATCATTGTTTTCATGGAGGATGTTTGTGATATTTGGTTCTTCAATATGAAGTTAGCAAGGCAGATCAGAAGTTATTGGCCTAGTGTTGGAACACACGTGAGAAGTTAAGCCAATAGCTAATTATAAGTTGAAAAAAATGATTAAGAACTTAGAAAAATGCATCCTGCCTTCTTAAAAGGATTGGTTGCTGACTAATGGATTATTCTGTGTCAAGTTAGCATTTTGTTTTTCAGCGTATTTGAATAGGTTTGATGAGTTAATGACCCTAAATCATGTTGCAGAGGATCTTATGTTAATTTTTTCTAGAATTTTCAACTTAGATATCGGAGCAACAGAAGGCTATAGCTTTTATCTGATTTTTTAGTTCTATAAATCAAGTGTTCTAGTGGCTTGAGTTATAAGTATGCAATGGGCACATTCAATTATGCGGGATCATTCCCAATTGACAGAGACATTTCCTCATAAACTCATGACCATGGTCAAAGTTACATAAAGCTCTTATGGTGCTTAGTAGCATGTCTAAGGTTAGCAAAATAGTGGTCCTTATAGCAAGGATCTCTAGAGAAAATTAGTGGTTGAGCCAAGATCTGAAAAAATTGTAGCCTCGGGAGTTAATAGAATCATCAGACTAGTAATTGTTAAATCCCAACAATCCCTTGGCCATTGATCCCATGGCCAGCATGAGGATCCGTGAGAGGCTTACTTGGATCATGCTGTTAAATCTCAGTCGTCCCTTGGCCCTTGATCCCACGGCCAGCATAAGGATCTGTGGGAGGCTCACTTGGATCACGTCGATCTCCTTCCATATTAAGGCAATGATGCATGATTCCATATCTATTTGTTTCTTTATTAAGATATCTTGTATGGATCTATAAATAGAGAGTTTTGCATAATGAAATTAAGAAGCTTTTTCCCTCTCCAATTCTATGAAATTAACATGTTATTAGAGCTAGATTCCCACCACCGGCCTTCATTGCCGGAATTATAAGGAATACTGGTCATTCCACTGGTTTTCATCGTCGAAATCTCTAGATATAAGAATCGAAGGAAGCAAAGAGGAGTAAGCGGCCTTCATTTCCGTTGGAGATTGAACGAGAGTTGAGCGGTTCAAATAGTTCGTGCTCTCTGTTTCGTGCTTGTGGCAAAAAGAATCGGAGACGGGAGTCTCTCATGTGTCCAAAATCAAGCAGAGATTGCAAGAGGCTTCCTCTTGCATGCGTTTGGACCAGAACCGTGCGGAGTGGAGCAGCCTCCTCTCGCATGCGTGCGACTGCACGGGACGATAAATCGTGCGTCTGGACAACAGCCAGGTCATCTTGGGAACGGCGGCATCTGGCTCAGTCTTTGTTCCCGCATGCGCTCGAGAGAGGAGTGATGTTCCTCTTGGTCATATGCTTCGCGCATCTTTTCCTGGAGGCTGAGCCCTTGTGTTGCGTTCTTACCTACGCAGAAGCAGAACCGAGTGTCGGGAGGAATCACGCAGGAATTTTTCTGTGCGCGTGCCTGGGAAGAGCCAAACGCTTGGATCAGTGGTTTTGTGTGTGCTTGCAAGGGATCTAGAACTCGGAGCCCTTATTATCATATATGCAGTCTCTCTTGTCACTTGTGCACATCTGTGCAAATGTCGCCTGATGATTTAATGCTGGAGGATGGGGTCAAAGATATAGGGAATAAGCTAGCGTCTCCTCCATCCGATTTATAACAACTTATGCTATTTCTTGATAAAGCTGAAAATTTATTGTCAATAATGAAGTAATCTCCATCTGCTTCAATGTTGACTGCTGTTCAGCCTACTGTGAAGGGATTGATTGCCAAGGACCTTCTAGGGCATTTCGATGTGAAGGTTTGCAACTTTGCATTGCATATTGTCTTAGTGAAATAACAAGAATAACATCACCAGATGCTCCATATGATGATGACATAATAAGAGCTTATAATTCTTGCAAAATGAAAAAAAAAACTTTAGCAGGCAACAGAAAGAGATTGTAACGTACCCTTTAAATCATAAGAAACCTCTTCAGATATTGAAGAGATTAGGAAGCCTTTTAGTTGATCTAGTGATCCTCTCAAAGTTCATTCATTTCTATATAGATGAATCTGATTAATGAGCTTGCTCTTCTTAGTTGCACATAACATGCCATAGATTTTGTGCATGGTTCATCTCCTCACAACTTGTTTCATTATAAGATAAAATTTGTATGAGCTTGCTGACCTTAAAAGAAGACGGGTTGATAGGTAAATGGATTACTGTAGAAAGGGAACTAACAATCATGTAGAAATTTTGGAGATACATTTCTGTATATGGACAAGAGTGAGCAGGAGTATCTTGAGATGTAAGAAAGTAAAAGATTGCATTCCGTAACTCCTTTGCTGCTGAATTGTTCTAAAATTCAATGAAGTTTGTAATTTAGAACTCATTAAAGCAATCTTTTTTATTTGTTCTGTGCTTTACAGTTAAATTTCCCTTTCAAATTGATTTAAAGAAATGCGCTAAACTTAACAAACTTTCCCAGTAGATTCGATGGGAATGCATTTAAGTAAATTTTGTATTGCTTGCTTCAGGATTGGGCTTGTAATCAATTCATATCAAAGCACCAACAGTGGGCATCCCAGCAATGGGGAAACTTCTATTATTACAGGATGGCTACCATAAGGTTTGTCATTTATATTATCATGCATTAGTATATCTCCTTTTTAATATAGCAGCAGCTCAATATACTATCTCACGAACGGAGTATCTTTGTGTTTTTTGTATGGTTGCATATAACATTTGACAAAATTAACTTTTTTAGCTTAAGTTCCAAAACATGTTTTTCATTTCAGAACAGTTTGGAAGTATATGATAATGGATTGCCTTTGGCCTTTTCAGATAAGAAGTTTGAGAAAAAAAGATCAAAATGATCCATTAACTCTTTATGAAGGACCAAAAATAATCCTCAACTATATTAAAGAATAATTTTTATCCCTCAAGTCCTTAAAAAGAGTCAAAATAATCTCATAATGGGACTATTTTGATTCCTCTTTAAAGAATTGAAAGACCAAAATAATCTGTTAATATAGTTGAGGATCATTTCAGTCCATCATAAAGAGTCAAGTGATCTTTTTTGATCCTTTTCTCTATTTATTTTGAAATGGATGCATGATGCATCTAATTATGGGGACTAGATAAGTTGTTCTAACAACATTGGTTCACTGTCTACTGAGCTATTACAACATTTGCTTCTAAAATTTCAACTATGATTTAATCTATTTAAAATCTTAAGCATGTTCCATAAAATTTAATTCCAATTTGGACTTTGTAAAACTCCATTGGACAGTTGTTGGATCACCGTCTCACCATCAATTTTGCTTCACGTTCCTCAAACCCCCACGAAAACCTCTTGAATGGCACCTTCAATTGTCATCGGTCATTGAACTACCTTTACTTGTTAGTTATAGAGTGGTATTCTTATAGAACGAAGAAGATTTATTTGTTAAATATGTTAATATTGAGGATGGGATGTTAAATGTGTATATAGGCAAGATTTGTGGATTATAATTTATAAGTGAAATGTGAAAATCATGTGAAATTAATGAGTTTGTTTTTAAAGAAAAAATTATTCATAAAATTAATAAAAAATATTAAGATGCTATTACATTTTTATAATTAATAGAGTGGAGTTAGTTTGAAGAAAATGCACAAGGATAAAAATTCCACCTCAGATATCTATTAAGATTTGGATTTTCAGGAGATTGTAACAATGTGATTACCTTTTTTTTATGCAATCTTAAGACTAATAGTATCATATATGATTGGAGACAAGGCACTTTGGTACTATTAATTAATAATAAATAAGAGTTTCAATAATATAGTAATTCTTGCAAAAATTCATGAGTTATACAACGAAGTTATAAAAGAGTGGCATCACATTACATCAGGTGGTATTCTCGCCCTTAATTTTTTTTTATGTTTTTATTTTCCATGAAAACTATTGTGTTGTAATTTACAGAAAAAAAATGAAATCAAGGGTTTACATGTCACCACTGCTTTGTCATTAGCATTTTCTTTTGAAAGCATTTAATTCGCCCTGCCTTGGTTTCAATCATTATTTTTTTCCTTATAGTCTTCCTCCAACTAATAAATATTTGGTAAGAAGGTGTCATATATAAAAGGTAGTTGTTTGTAACAAGTGAAGATGAAAGAAAGAAAAGAGAGAGGATGTGATGGAGACATCCACTTAGTCTCTCTTCAAATGATTTCCACATGTCAATCACAATTACAAAAGTATGTGTTGTTAATTATGATTCACTCCATCTAGTGTAGACTTGGTTTCATTCAAAGTGGGGTACATCACTACATGTTATGGTTTCATATTACTAGCATGGTGGTGGCACTATAACTGCTAGTTGACATGGACGTTCAAGTATTCCTAGTTCATCATTCCATTCTTGTGTCCATATGTTGGCTTCCTCAGCCTTGGGGGAAAGAGATTTCATTTATGAGTGCTCAAGTGCCTTGCTTCTGAGAGAGGATGTCATGTTCTATATAAGTAGATTTCTACTATGTGTATCTACCTTAAGCTTGAGTAGCTTCGTCTTTGCCCAACTTTTCTAGTTCCCTCTTTGTTCCTTTTTGTTGTAATACATTTTCTCTCCTTAGAGTCTAAAAGTTTTTGGTTTGAGAAGATATAAAACCGAATACATTGAGTGTATTTTTAGTAGTAATGGATCTAGTGGGGGGTTTGTGACTTTGAGCAATCAAGTCATTAATAAGTTTACTCGTTTTAGATATTTGAGTCTATTGTTTAGAGTGATGGTGAAATCGATGGGGATATTATTAGTAATATTCAAGTTGGATGTTTGAAGTGGAGGAATGCTTCGGATTTGTTGTGTGATAGAAAAGTTCCACTCAAATTTAAGGAAAAATTTTATAAGATGGTGGTGAGAACTGCAATGCTTTGTGGTGCAGAATGTTGGCCATTAAAAGAGAAGCAAAATATTAAGTTAAGTTTTGCTGAGATGAGGATGCTCAGGTGAATGAGTGGATTTACTCTTAGAGACAGGATATGAAACGAGCATATTCATGAAAAGGTTGGAGTAACTATAGTGACAAATAAGATTAGAGAGAGTTGTCTTAGATGGTTTAGTCATGTAAATTGGCGGCCTTACGATGACCATGTTAGAAGATTAGATGTATTAAATTTGACCTATGTTAAGAAAGGTAGAGGTAGACCTAAAAAGATTTGGTTATAAAATATTAGAAATGACATTTCTTTATTAGATTTAAATATGAATTTGACTTTTAACAAGACACAATGGAGAAAAAAAAGATTTATGTAGCCGACCCCACGTTGTGGGATAAAGGCTTGATGTTGTTGTACATTTTCTCTCTTTTCTCCCCCGCTCTCTCCGTCTCTCTCATGCGAATTAGTTACGAGCAAGTGGCGAAAATGGGAATTTATTGATAAAATCGGAGAAAAAAGAAGAAGATATGAGAATTTGAGGGTTTTAATTGTATTCAATGACCAATATTTTTCCTTTCCTTAACATCCAAAGCCCCCTTATATTGAATAGGGTAGTTAATGCATACTAAAAAAAACTCAACTAATATGTTAAAATATTATTTGTCCTTAATACAAATAAATAAATAAAACATGCAGATATGCAAAGGAAGCTGGTCTATAATTTTTCCACATCATTTGTCTAGCCGAAAAGCAACTCTCTTCAAATATTTGTGAGGAAAAAGGTATGATGATGATTATGACGAGATTAGCTCGTTCTCTCTTTAAGTGTACTTGGAGTATACACCTTGTGGAGAATCTAGAGGTTTCAAGGTTGGATGTAGATTCGCATAATGAATAAAAGAGTAACATGGGAAAGAATCCCATAACATTATGGCTGTGGCGGTGGTGGCAATTTGATGTTGATTTGTATTAGTGAAGAAGCAAACAATAACATAGAGTATTAAGGAGCTTCTTTTGTAGCCATTGCAATTCTTATTGAAATATTTGGGTATCCACGTATATTATGCCATAGTGATGAGCACCTATATGACATATTGGTGTTGGAAATAAAGTCAACTTGTGATGGTGCTTGCATTAGTATATAAAATTGAGAAATAATATGCATCTCCATCTGCAAATAGAGGGGGTTAATAACTGTAGTAGGAGGTTCCATAGCTTAGTTGCATAATCGGTCACTAGTTTCTTATTCTAGCTCTTAATCAACCTTAAGCGTTTTCTAATCATCATCATCATCATCGATCTCAAGTTACTCATTTGTCGAATCTAGATTATGACAACAATCATCTTCATAGATTAACTCAACAAGGATCAACTTTTTTAAATTGTGATGAGCATTTTAGCTTATGGAATTGATATTGTTTTTCAGGTATGCCAATAGCTTTCTATTTTCTATTCCGGTAGTCCTCATAACCCACCGTTGCTTAGCTTGGTTGGTGGGCGAGTACGGTTGAGAACCCCTAACTCGTGCTTGATTCTCCTCGAGCGGCAGCGCCTCTTAAGTGGGGCCCAATCAAGTTTTGGCTAGGAGGTTTCTGGAGTGGGCGCCTCTTCTAGGCCAGTCGAGGATTAGTCAACGCCGCCAAGCTCCCTTTTGGGAGTGGCAGCGGGTGGATTCTCCATTCCAAAAAAAAAAAAAGTTTCATTTTCCACAAGAATTAACAAACATGTAACAGTTCTCAATGTGGTCTTCAACTATTTGATGCATTTCAGGGACATATATTTTATCGGAGGATTCGGCACTGTTCAGTGGATAGATGTGAAGGATTATGAAGACATTCAACCTGATAAGATTGCTGCCGATGGAGGAGAACAAAATCTAAAAGTGAGTAAGAAGGCTGCTTTTTCTTCAGAAAACGATTTACTAGTATTTTTTTCCTCTTATCTGTTCTAAACAAGCTTGATGTTTGTTTTAGGCTTCCTTTGGGACAGCTTTCTTCCTTCTTCTTAAAGCAATTTTTTTAGTAAAAAAAAAATTTTATATAAAAAAGCCGTTTTAAGAAGCAGTAAAAAAACCGTCCCAAATGAAGCTTTAATTGGTTGAGAAAAGAAGCTTTTGCTCATCTTATTCAATGGCTTTAATATTCAGGAACTAAACGCAATATTCTCTAAACCACTCAAGGAAATTCTATCGACTGAAGGAGAGATAGATGACGTAGCTTTCATATCAATAGATAGCAAAGGAACTGATGTTCGAGTTCGGCAGGGGGCTCAGGTAACTTGCATGGCATAGAAAACAGAACAGAATTCTCGTAGGCTCTCTTTGGTTTTAAGGAATTATAAGAAAGGAAATAAAAGAATGGCAATGAAATGAAATTTGTTTGGTTGACAATAAATTATTGGGCCTATATCACCTCACTTCAATATAGGCCGTCGATGATTTGTATACGGTTAACTTAGTTCTAGAATATTATGTTACTTTAATTTAGGCTTCGTTTGTAATAGCTTTCATACTGCTTTTTTAAAATGGTTTTTTAGTACAAAAATTTTAAATTCAAGAAATTTTGTACTTAAAAAGCTGTTTTGGAAAGCAAAAAGAAAGCAATCCCAAACAAAGCCTTAGGCTTGACTATACAAAATTGATTCAAAGTGATTGCTTTGAGACGACAACAACAACACAGTCTTTATCTCACTATTTAGGATTGACTACATAACTTTTTTTTCCTCCATTATATTCTATCAAGAGTCAAATTCTCATTTAAATTTAATTAAAAAAGTCATTTATAATGCTTTCTAATCAAGTCCTTTTAAGTCCACTTCTATCTTTTTTAGCATAGGCTAGATCTGAGGCATCTTCTAACCGGGTCATCGGAACACTGAAGTTTTATGTGACCAAACCATCTAAGGCGACTTTCTCTAATCTTATCTACTACTAAAACTACTCTACTTTTAACGTATATACTCGTTTCACATTGTCTTGAAGAGTAAAGCCACTCATCCATTTGAGCATCTGCATCTCTACAACACTTAACTTAATTTTATGCTCAACATTCTGCATCATATTGTCGCGTTGGGATTACATTGTGATCAATTTTGTATAGCCGAGGGATGAAATTGGGATTAATTTTTTTTCATAATTATAAATGAGGGATTCTTTTCGGTTTTAACCCTATTTGTGTCCTTATGTGCATTTAAACTAAGTTTGCCAATGCAGTTTAACATACAGAGGTTATCATTTGAAGAGGAAAATGGTGTTCAGACATTGGAGGATGCTAAGAAAGCACTGCAGAGAATAGTCAGCAGAGGATCCAATTCAAGAGAAATCTATAGAAGCTAATTCTCACTCACTTTTTTTATTCTCTTCTCCATATAATAAAGAAACAGATAAAGCTAACCTCAAATAGCTGACTGACCTATTTTAGACTCTTTTATTTAATAATCTTGCAATTTATGTAAGAAAAATTAATGATATATTGGATATCAAGGTTTCGTTTGGGAATGCTTTCTTATTGCTTCTTAAAGCTGTTTTTTAGTAAGAAAATTTTTAAATTAAAATTTTTATACTAAAAAATACTTTAAAAAATAATAAGAAACATGCTCTAAATGAAGCCGAAGTTTGCAAAATAGAAAGCCAATAAAATATTAATGTGGGAGTGTGAGTTATCAAGCATTTTGTGATCTACATGCTTATTGAATCAAGAAAATTATAGATTTTTTATTTCTCCTTTGAAAATTACCTCTGTTTTCATAAATTTATCTATAATGTTTTCCCTTTAAAATCATAGAAAAAAAAAACATTTGTTGCATTAAGTCAACAAATGAAAAGAAAATTATCCTAAGAGACTATAATAATGATAATTTTAAATTCTAGTGTTACAAGCATATTTTATTAATTCTTTTATATTTGGATGTCACTAATTTTTAACTCTATTTTGAACTATTTTTTAGATTTAATTTTTTTTAAAAGAGAAAAATGTATTTTTTCAAAAATTTTAATTATAGTATTTGAATAATGGGAGAACATCATTTTGATATGATAATTACCCCTTCTTTGCATTGCTTTTATGGATAGTGCAATAAACAAGCTAAGATCTTTGTTTTGGTGGCCATTTAAATGATTATCATCATTAAATAAGAAATAAAATGTTTTATAAATTAGGGTGTTTACATATATATCATTTTATGTCATGTTATTTATATATCTACCATTTAGTACTTTAATATGACAATTCTATCAATTATATATAATTTTAATATTAAATATATAAATCTTATATTGCATTCTTATCACTGATATCACTTCATAAATGTTAATATTTCATTTCATGCATTGATATTCATTCTATGGGTGATAGGCATGTAATATTAAAATTTTAGGTGGTAGATATGTAAATAGAATGAAATAAAGTGGTATGTATGTAAATCCTTCACTAAATTAATATGAAATAAACATTAAAATGTTAAATATTTTTATAAATTTATAAGGAAATATAAGATCTATAGTATTATATTTATGTCATTGATATAATAAGTTAAATAAGCCTAATAAAATGAAAAAATAATAATTTTAAAATATAAAATAAATTAATTTAGTAAAAAAAAAACTATTAGTTTCATCATAGTTTTAGTGGTAATAAGCTATGAAATAATTTCTTGAATAAAAATTTATAAATATATGTAAGTTATTATAAACTTAGTCTTAAATTTAATGTCAAAGTATTTATATTAATGATCAAATACATAAAAAAGGACATAAATTACTTGAAAATCTTATGATAATGAATTCTTAAATATTTAAAATTTAAAATTAATTTTAAATTTATTAATATAAATAAGAAAATTATTTTTAATATGAGTCATTGTATTAATAAAAAAAGATAATACAAGTACTAAAATAATATATGATATATTAATTTCATTGGATATTAGAATTTAGAACGACTAGATAGATATAATTTTTTAATATAAAGAAATTTAAAGTTAATTTCTATCTCAACTAACATACTATATAAAATCTTAAAAAACTATGTGCGTTCGTCTCGCATGTGACCGTACAGAAATTATGTGCGTTCGTCTCGCATGTGATTTTTTTTTTTGTGTATGGTCTCAGAACGGCACAAATAATGTTTTTCCGTGCTCGCCGCTGAATATATCCGCGCTCTAAAGTTTCGAGGGTTTCATATTTCTCCCCGAAAAGCAAAAAAAATTTCTGTAAAACTAAGTCGGATCGAAGTTCTACCCGCAAGATTTCGATCGCCTAAGCAGAATTGGAATGCCCTTCATTCATTCTCTTGACATTTTATTCTTGCAATCAGTTTTTGTGTTTTGTAAAGCGTGATGAGCGAAAACCCTAGCTCGCCGGTGGCCGAGGAGCCGATGGCCGGAGGGATGGAGGGCCTTCATGAATCAGCTGGTAGTCTTGTGTCGATCGACGGTGACGCGACCACTGATCACGGTGTCTCAATCGTCCCTCATGTCGGGGGTAGTCAGCTAACCCTCTCCTTTCAGGGCGAGGTCTACGTCTTTGATTGCGTCTCACCTGAAAAGGTACAACTCTCTCTCTCTCTCTCCCTCTCTATCTCTCTAGCTCATCTCGCACTATTGGTTATTGGTTAATGCTCACAGGTTCAGTCTGTGTTATTGTTGTTGGGAGGGAGGGAGGTAGCGGCCCCCTTGCCTTCTCCGCCGACATCTTCTACTAATCAGTTGAACAAGGTATAGTTCAACCCTCCATGTATGCACGTTTCCTTATGCGTTATTACGCTTTTACTATAAGGTTACGAATTTTTTGGAAAATTTTCTTTTTTTGTGTCCCTTGCAGAGGTTCAATTTTTCACACAGGGTTGCATCGTTAATGAGGTTTCGGGAGAAGAGGAAAGAGCGGAATTTTGACAAGAAAATACGCTATGATGTCCGCAAAGAGGTTGCCCTTAGGTGAGCCTCTCGGCAAGGGTTGGTATTAAATCTTGTACTGAGTTTGTTTTGTTTGCTGAGTTAGTGTACGTTATCAACATAGGAGTTTACTTATTGGAGTTGTATTTTTTTGCAATAGTAATCCTTTTATATCGCTAGTTGCAGGATAAGATACCAGGGTAAGTGCTACACTTCTATTTGGGTATGATTTATGCTTATACATTTGGATAAAATGGCTAGAAACTTGGTCATATTCTATTTTCTGCTTGCTCTTCTAATAAAATTGGATAATGAGAACTAAAATAAGAATAAACTTGCTACTCCACGGTTTAGGTGCTTATTGCTGGTTCATTAGTTGGAATTTATTCCAAGTTCTTCTAGTTTTGTTGGCCTATTTGGAAGCCGATACTTCATGGCTATTTCTGAACATTTGCAGCATATAAGCATTTAAAGTAGGTGGCTTTGGTACTATTTAGTCTGGGCTATGTTAAAATATGGCTTTGATGCATCAATGGCAGCTGGATTATTTGGTTTTTGGAATGGGTCATCGGAAGTTCATATAAATATATATTTTGTTATTTTTCTATTGGTGTTCCTATGGTTAATGATAGTATACTATGGCGCTCCTTGGCTTTGTGCATTTATTATGTATAAAGGTGGTTATGATCATGTGTGCAAAGAGTCTATTCCTATGAAGCACATGTGCAATAGAACACTACAAATATGATCCAGAGGGTTACAATATTGCAACAATCTTAGATAAATCATGGGTACATAAAGTAAAGATAACTATATATCTGTAAATAGAAGTATCTAGCTAATAATTGAAGAGGGCTTGAGGTGAAACTGTCACCCAGCCAGGTTGCTTCAAATTGGATCAGCACTCAGAGAGGGAGTACTAACTTTTAGGCACTATATATTATTTAAATATGTTTTAAGATTCTGTTTAGTTTTATTAAGATTTTGGATTTAATAGGTTTATTTTGAACTAATTCATGATGAAGTATCTGTTTGGATATTTATTGGCTTGAATATGAATTATTTGGAATTAGATTAGTTTTAGGTATGATTAGAAGTTATTTTGCCTTATCTATGTAAACTTATTTCCAAAAATAATGATTCATGGTTTGTATTTAGATTGTTGATTGATTATTGATTTACTGAATCAAATTATTATTGAGTCAATTAGAGTATTCTCTATTTATTTGAATTGTGTACGTAGATGACTCCAAATTATAAATATAAATTTTCCCTATATTCTTTTATCTTTCATTCTTTCTTTCATTTTCAATCTTCCATTAGTTTGGTATTAAAGCATCCTTCATAGTAGCAGAGTAAGGTGTGATAAATTTTCTCCCCATCTTTGAATTACCCTCTTTCTTGGTGTTGTTTCACTTGATTGTAATTGCCCATTCAATTTCCCTTTCCACACTTGAGAAGCCATGTCTTTATCTTTCTCATTCGGGACCTAGACTTGCAGTCCACACACTGCTTTCTATCTTTTCCTTTTGAGCGCTCAGTTGTAATCCCTTCCATTCCTATACACAGTCTCACTCACACTTTTCCTCAAATGATTCTTCTGTCTTCACTTTTATCCATGCTGCATGCATGCCATTTCACTCGCTTGCAATCCATGCACTGTTCACTCTTACAAGCCCTAGGATTGGCACTTGGCCAATAAAACCCAGGAATTAGCAGAGGCATTGTTGAAACCTGTTTTTCTTTGCTTTGCTGCTAAAATAGGTGAAAAAATAGGCAACAAATGATTAGTAATTCACATTTTTCTCGATTTGGAGAGGTTGCCTAAGTGATTGATCAAGGAAATTATTGATGGAAATGGAGGGTGGGCTACCCATCGTATGAACAATGGAACATGGCACAACAGAAAGAGATAATGATATTCCTAACCACAATAAGATATACAAAATATTTCTAGAAAACTTACCAAAGAATCCTGATAGAAGAGAACAACCAAGCTTAACCATTCATGGCATATAAGCAACACCTTATATGATTTCAACTCAACATTATATTATAATACAACTTACTCTTTATTTATGATCATTAAAATACAATTACCACATAATTTCATAGAGGTAAAAGGAAAAATAAAAAATTTTCTTGACTCTCTTGCATAAATAATTTTTCTCTTGCTTAATTGAAAAGATCCTTGGTTGTAATGCATTTAAAACTTTATTCTTTGTATTGGAGCCTTAGTGGTAGGTGGAGAGAAAGGGGAGGACGTCTCAATGGGCTTCTAAATATGTAACATTAGGTTATGCCCATATGGAAGGAGAATTGTTCTTTAATATTGCTTTATTGATTTAGGTTTCTTCCTTAATTGTTCCACCCTTAATTGAAGACGCTAATGATATATTCTTTTCATAAATGAAACAATATTTATTTTCATTTTTGCAGTGCGAAATTGAAGTTGAATTATTTAAATTTTGATGATCAACTCCTTAATGATAGCTCATGCAAGGCATCAAAAAAATTTACCATATTGATAAATCATTCATCTTAAATAATTTTCAAGAATGGTTGACATTTACCAAAGAATCAATACTAGCCCTAACTTCCTGCAAGATTGAAGGGAAAAAATATTAAAATTTGTAAAATGCCAATTGCAACACATGACAAGAAAGATTAACTCTCTTTCCAATTATTATTTTTTTAAATAGAGTTAAAATTTATGAAATAAACATAAGATGACCAGCATTCTCTTAACTTATTATGTCACTGAGGGAAAATAAAGTTTGAAAGTTGTGACCTTAGAGATATAACCTTCTCATTGAACCAATAAGCCATTGGTTCTTTTAGGGAAATTTTATAATGTATGCTACTTATTGTTTCTGACAGGATGCAGCGAAATAAAGGTCAATTTACATCTTCCAAGTCAAAAGCTGAAGGCACATTGCCAGGTTTTGCTGGCATGGATTCTACATCATATTTGGCTGCAGAGAATGGCCAGCCCCAAACGGCATCAGCGTAAGCTTTGTAGTGATGCTGCACTTTTGGCTTTGAATCTACATATTTGAGGGAATGTTTAATTGTTTTTTCTATGCGTCTTTTTGGTGTTTCTCAGGTGCTATCATTGCCACATTAGTGCAAAAGATACGCCAATGATGCGTCGTGGTCCTGATGGACCAAGGACATTATGTAATGCATGTGGGCTTATGTGGGCAAACAAGGTAGAATCTTCTCTTTGCTTGTAAGAAAATCCTTAAAGTTTGATTATTCATGTGCATAACATTTAAATGTGATTTTGTGAAACTTTTATGATCATTTGATTTTTATGTTAGAGATTTTGGAAGTTTTTGAATCTCAATTCTAGAGTTAAATTTAAGCAACTATTTAATCGAAAGTGGATTAGCATATTCTTATTTTCTTGGAACTCTGTCAACTCACATGAGATTTTGGAAGGCACCTTCATTTTTAGTTTTGAACATAATGAATGATTTTAAAAAGTTAAATATTATAATCATGATTGTTATGTTAAATTAGTCTAAGCAGTGATTTTTTGGGTTAATTGTTTATTAATTTTGCAAATTTTATGGCAAATTATGCTTAGTTATTAAATATTTTTTTTGCTACTTATTGGCGGACACAGGCACTCTTGGTGCCTATAGCCGGCCGTGCCTGACTCATGCTCGATAGATGCGGGGTGTCGGGGTGTCGGCAGTGTGCACAACAGTCATGGGAACGTAGAGAGGACAAAGAAGTTTATAGCTCTAATTTAATATTTATTATGCTAGTAAATTAGGGATTAAAATCAATTAGGTCATCTAATTAATCTCATTAATTAAGTTAATTAGGGATTAATTAGATGAATGCCAATAATTACTGCCTAGGATAATAATTTGTCTTTAAATGAATAATTAATAAATTAATGAGGATTATGATTGTTTAGGCTAATTAATTGTTAAAATATAGAAAAAAATATTAGTCATAACAGTAAAAATAATGTACTCTTAAATATTAATTAATTTGTTATTATGATATTTACTTAACCTAATTATTAAGGCGAATTAATCTTTAATTGATAAGTAGAATTATATTTTTCTCTAATCAGTGAGAGAGGGATTAATTAATCTAACAAGGTATTAATTAGTTTAATTAATTAGTAATAACATGTTAGTATAAGAAATTATTCTAATTAGCTATAGATTAATCAAATATAATTAATCTTATCTAATTAAGCTTTTATTGGACTGTTAAATTTTTAATTAATTATACTATTTATATATTAATTGACACGGAAAATATATTTTAAAGTTATGCTGAATTGGCAAGAAGTATTTTCTTAAGTTGAGTGCCGTAGCATAATTGTGCCCTTCCTTGAACTTCGTAGCTTGCGGGATAAACATTTAACGCTCAATCAACAGGACTAGAGTAAGGGGGCAGATTGCAATATGTGATTTCATACAAACAAATAAACCCCAACTTTTGGATGCTTCCAAATAAACTGGGTTTTTATGCTTTTCCCTTGTGCTTGATTTTCTTGTCCAACTTTGTGAGCCAGCACCTTAGTGCTTCTCTGAACGTACATTCATATTTTCTCTAAAATGTGTCAAGTATAATACATATGAAGCATGCACATTTTTATTTATAGTTTTGTTACAATGAGGAGATTTATGCCTTAAACTTGAATTATGGAGGTCAACCTTAGAGTCTAAATGTTTTCGTTTGAGTAGATGTAAAACCGAATACATTGAGTGTAATTTTAGTAGTAATAGATCTAGTGGGGGGATTGTGACTTTGACCGATCAAGTCATTAATAAAATTACACGTTTTAGATATCTTAGATCTATTGTTCAGAGTGATGGTGAAATAGATGGGGATATTATTAGTAGAATTCAAATTGGATGGATGAAGCAGAGGAATGTATCGGGCTTGTTGTGTGATAAAAAAGTACCACTCAAACTAAAGGGAAAATTCTATAAGAAGGTGGTTAGACCTGCAATGCTTTATGATGCAGAATGCTGGCCATTAAAAGAGAAGCATAATATTAAGTTAAGTGTTGCAGAGATGAGGATGCTCAGGTGGATGAGTGGTTTTACTCTTAGAGGCAGAATACGAAATGAGCATATACATGAAAAGGTTGGAGTAGCTCCAGTGGAAGATAAGATTAGAGAGAGTCACCTTGGATGGTTTGGTTACATAAAACGGCGGCCTTCGATGACCCGGTTAGGAAAGTAGATGTATTAGATTTGGCTTATATTAAGAAAGATAGAGGTAGGCCTAAACATACTTTGTTAGAAAATATTAGAAATTATTCTTTTTTTTAGATTTAAATGAGAATTTGATTCTTAACATGACACAATGGAGAAAAATGATTTATGTAGCCGATCCCACGTAGTGGGATAGAGGCTTGATTTTGTTATTGTTGTTGATGAGAAGATTTATGCCAATGAACACAAGGATTTAACGTGTTTATGGCGTCCTGTATGCGATTGGATTCGCACAAAACTAGCTGCCACTGTAAATAAAACATTGAATTTTTCTTCAAGGTCTTCTGATGATTTTCTTGCTTAACCGAGTTGTGTGATTCTTTCTTCGTGATGTTGTGATTAATTCCGAACATTTGCGATTGATATTGCTCTCAGATTTGTGAATTTTTGCCATTGTGAAAATTACCTATTTGTAGTGGTACTTTAATATTGGTATGATCAGGAACTATCGCTGAACTAAGTTGGTTTTGGTTTTGGTGTGTCATATCAATAAGGGCAAGTTAGAACTTATTTTTTGATTAAGGCTTCATTTGGGACAGCTTTCATACGGCTTCTTAAAGCAGTTTTTTAGTAAAAAATTAAAAATTTTGTATTAGAAAGCTGTTTTAAGAAGCAGTAAAAAAGCCGTCCCAAACGAAGCCTAAATTAACAATTAGTTCTCTAATTCCATCAAATCTAACCAGTTCTAGTTTCATTTTCATATATTGATTTACTGATAGAAACTAGTAAAGGGTTGTTATGGCTCGACTTGCCGCGTAGTATAATTGAATTCTAATATATTTTGATCTCATATCTCCTGCAGGGTACACTGAGGGATCTCTCTAAATCTCCTGTAACCTTTCAGCACCAAACCTTGGAGTCAAAGGATGGGGTAGGCAGTCTAAACTCTTCGATCATGTGAATTAGGCTTCGTTTGGGACGCCTCTCTTATTGCTTCATAAAGCAGCTTTTTAGTAAATAATTAAAATTTTGATGCTAAGCTTCTTTGAGAAGCAGAAAGAAAGTCATCCTAAACGAAGCCTTAGTTTGGCAATAACATTTATTAAATCATGATTGATTTATTTCCTTCATACTGAATTTGGATTCTCCTATGCTTCTTAGGAAGGAGCTACTGCAACTGGGCAACCGACAGCAGCAGTTCCCTCTAACGGTCAGGAAATCTCACATTGATTAGAAGTGTTGCAACTTCTTGTTGTTATTTGTGCGTTCACCCTTCTTAGGTTTTTCATGTGATCATTTTAGAACACTTAAGCTTAACTTTGTGATATACATATCAGAGAATTAGATTCGAGGATTTTCCCCTGTTTTCACAGTTCCTTTTCTTGCCCTTGGTGTGAATTTGTAATGGCTGCTTGCATGCAAATGTAATATTTGTTGCTGCAATAAAATATCGACGCCTCTTGAATTCTCTCTGTTTCCTCCGGCATCTTATATGCTGAGAAGCAAGCACAGACCCAAACAAAATAGATTTTGCGCATTATATTTTTAAGCATATATTGTAGACCTGCACTAAGTTTAGGTGCCTGTTGTATTATCCCATGGGACAAATGTTATTCTGTTCACAAATTTTATTGCTCAAGCTGTGAAAAAACTAAGTATTTATTGGGAGACTTTATATTCCTTTTAGGCTCATTGAAGGGGAAAAGTATTCTGTGCGGACTCCGAACGTACTGTGCGGACTCTGAATGTAGAGGATCGTTCGGATGCTGTGTATGGACTACGTATGAACTACGTATTTGTAGATTTGAAGAAACTATTAAGTCAATCATTAGTTGTGAGTATTTATTGAGTATTTAATAAGTATTTTTTTTTATATATCTATAAATATGCAGTCCATATTCAGTTCATACGTAGCATCCGGACAATCCTTTATGTTCGGGGTCCGCACAGAATAATTTCCCCATTGAAGGGATGATGGGCAAATTTGGCAAACGCAAGGCTATGGTGTTTAAAAGGAGCTTGATTGTAACGAACTAGCTCTCAATGAGCTTTGTTAATAGCTCTATGTGGAAATGTTTGCCAAGTCAATAGATTATTAGAAAGTTGGAACCTCTCAATCTAAACTCAATATATTTTTCTCATATCTAAAAAGTTTCTTCATGAATTGTTCGAATGCTAACATCCTTGAGGTGATGTAGGTAATCATTAATGGTGATATGATGATGATGATCATCATCGATATCTTCGATTGATAATTTGATATATAAATTTGTAAATCTTGATGTCATGAGCACGACAAAGATAGCAAATCAAGGCGAAATATGATGAAAATAATTTCAAAAATATTTTTCGCTCTAAGTATTCCATTAAAAAGTATGATGATGTGCCATTGTTTTATATCAAAAAATGTATTTGTTTTTAAGAAAAACCATTTGTATGTAAGATGAACTTTATAAAATAGTAGTTTTCTATAATAAACTTCCAATAAGTATTCATGCAAATGTATAAAATTTAAATTATATATATATATATATATATATATATATATATATATATATATATATATATATATATATATATATATATATATATATATATATATATATGCATTTTTTTATGCTTTCATTTCTTAACTAATCTTATAATTAAAGTTTTAGTACGATATTTCAGCATCAAATACGGGTTTTTGGCTTTTTAGATCATCTCCAGCCGAGTTGCATATCATTGTATGCCGTTTGCGAATAGTTGCATTCAAACTCCAAATCTAACGACAAAAATTGTTAGGTGAACAGTACTGCGACGCCAATATTGGCGTCAGATTGTTCACCTACGCAAAAAAAAAAAAATGATTACCTTCACACTCTGCTTAGCTTCGCAGGAAGCACACAAAACAGGAGAGTGATGGTTACCTTCTCAAAGAAGAACACAAAAAAAAAAGAAAAATAAAGTTCAAATGGAGATAGAACTACGACATTTTTAGAATGGAAAATGGGGTGATTTTCAGTTGGAGACGCCCTTATATTGTATCGTTTGCATTTTTTTTTTCAGGTAAATACTGCCCCTATGGATAACATGATTCAGAGCTTTTTTCATTGCTGAAACTCTCAAGCATCTTTATCTCCTATTCTCACCTCCATCTCTTATCTCTTTGGATGAGTTGATCTTCCCTTACCTCTTTGGATGAGTGGGTCTTCAACTCAAAAACTCATCCTCTAAGCTTTATTATTCAGAGATAATAAAGGTGAAAACAAAACAACATCAATTGCAGAGTCTAAGCCAAGTCATCCAAATAAATTGCTTGGAAGGAAGCAAGGAGGAGCCTAATATAATTAAAGCCATGAATTTTTTGTATTAAAAAGATTCTTTAGAAAAGAGTAAGAAAATAGTCTCAAACGAAACCTCATCTTGAGGAACTTTTATTTGGTTCGGTTGACCGGATGCAGAGGAACATCCGGTTGTAGGCAAAATATCGCCTATACCGAGGTGTACCGAGTTTTTCCAAAAAAACTCGGTACACCTCGGTATAGGCGATATTTTGCCTACGACCGGATGTTCCTCTGCATCCGGTCGGAGGACGTAATAACAGCTCCATTTTGAGCTTCATTATGGATAATAGCAGGCCTGTTGTGATAGTTTACAATAGCTTTACATAGCACAGTGCTAATTTGACTATTGAAAAGAAACTGTATTCCAATTTCTTTAATTAACTAATATAGATAAAAATCTTAAAATAACAGAAGAACTTAGTTATTTTTTCCTGCCAAAATGACTGATGGAAATTGGTAATATTCAGATTAAAACTTGGTGGGATAAATTAAAACATTTAAACTTATTTTTAGATATATAAATTATATGAATAATGAAATTAATTTTTATATTAAATTAATCTGAAAATAAATTTAAATTTTAAAAAAACAATCAAAATCAGTTTCATATACCATATTAATTTTAATTTGGATTACCAAGGCCTCGTTTGATTCGGCTTACTTTGACCGTTTTCCGTTCGAAGCAACAAAACCAGTTAATGCTGGTTGTTTGGAAGCACAACTATTTTTAAACGAAATAGTCAAATTTTTCTCCAACTATTTTTATTTTAATCTCATATCTCTATTTTTGTTTGTAAAATTTAGTCATTTAACTATTTTAATTTATTAAATTATTAAAGTGTTCGGATTTGACAATTAGAAAAGAATTTTTTTTTTACTTTGGCTTCATATAAAAATTAACAATTTCACTTTTCCAAATATTCCCCTAAATTTCTAAAAAAAAAAACTTTCAACATATTATATTTTCAACACATTAAATTCTTGGAAGCATTATATTTTAAATATGATACGAACATTTTGTCCAATAAATTTTAATATTCATTGATACATCATCATGAAATAATCTTGATCGTGCACGAATCTCGAGGAAAAAATCAACCCGGAAATTTCAAAAATTAAATCCGGAAGCACATGAACTCCGATTTCAGTGAGCTTACAGTCAAACTGAGTGTCTCGGAAATACGAACCCAATGACACCAAATTCAACCAATCCGAGCTCAAATGTGTCCAAATCAAGGACCCGAAGCGCTGTTGGAAGATTCAAACCACAATTTGAATTACCAAACGGTCTCCGATTTTGACGAGCTTATACTTGAATCGAACGGTTTGGCGGGAAAAATCCAACGAGCCCAAGATCGCCAAATTCTGACATCACTAAGGCCTTCAAATGTCCAATGAACGGTGCACGATCGAAGGATTCAATATCGGTCGTCCATTCGACCACTCCCTATTCGCCCATGATCTCACACCTATTTACAAGCCATTCCACTCCAAAAAAACTATAAATTGAGCACTCATTTTTCACAAGAGGACTCAAGTGAAAAGAGAGAGAAGAAGAGAAGAGAAGAAGGGGAAAGGGAGAATCATCTCCTCCTCGACCACCGTCGGAGTTCTTTCCGTTGCCTGAATACGTTGGAACTATGCCGAATTTTCGGGAGACGCCTGAATTTTGCGCGCGGAATTTTGTAAATTTGTTTCAAGTTGGAAGAAACAAATTGTAATCTGATCATCCTGACTTGTGGGACGAATCAGCTTCTTGTAATTTACAAAAGCACTAGTGAGACTTTTCAGCTGGGCATGGCCTCGTGGTTTTTTTCCCTCTTTCGGGTTTTTCACGTAAAAATCTTGTTGTTCATTTTCTTTTCTGTTTGTGTGCTGAATATTCGTGCAACGCTCAGACGTGATTTTGCAAACTCTAACGTCGCGTATATTCTAGCCCGCAAATATTTATTAAAATGTAAATGTTTCATCTAATATGCATATTCGACTCATGCAAATTCAGCATAAGACAAAATTCTATTCATTTGCATTTTCTGCTTCTCACCGTCTTTTAAATGGATCAAAATCTTATAATTCAAAATTCATAAAAAATTTATTGTTTAAATCGGTTTTTATTTTAGCTTTTATTATTTTGCAAATTTTATATGTTAAATTTTAATAAATTATTTATAATTTTAAATTAATCCAAAAATTCACATTTAAAACATTCGGATATAATATTTTAGATGAGAGTTTTTACTTTTTTTTTATTTTTATAAATGTTTTTAGGAATTTTAAAAACTAAATAACATATAATTAATTTTAAAATAAAAACAATTTATTTTTTTATGATTAAAATGTTAAGGCTGATAATACAATGAAATAATTTATATCTATTTCTAGATTTGTATAAATATGTAAAAAATATTCTAATCATACAGCAATTAATTTATATAAATATTAGTTTTTAAAATATTTACACATAATATATAAATAAAATATTGAATTCAAAATCTCTTATTTAGTAATTTAATAATCAAAGCTCATAATCAAATTATCAAAATTAAACCAACTTCTAAAAAAAATAACAGAGCAACCAAACGCGCCCCAACTCCCTGCGTTGATTGGAAATGTTCCCCCTTTGAATATCTGGGCTTCGTCTCTGATCGTTTTGCTTTACCTGTAGTCTTTGATCTCCTTTGACCTCTTCGATCTGAGGGAGTTAGGGTTTGGGGATTTGGGCGGGGACAGGACCGGATGGCACGGAGCCGATCATCGCTGTCCTCTGGGTGTTGGCGGTATCTGCGGCCATCGTACTACTTGAAGCGACCGGAGCGGCTCGGCCTTGCGGTGGTTGCTTTCGTGATTGTGAGCTTCGCCGTATGGGACCGTCAGAACCTCCTCCGAGAGCATGATGTATATGCCATGATTCCTTTTTCTGGTTTCTCTCTTATATCTGCTTCTTTTACTTGATAGAATTCCGGCGACGATCGAATAGAACAGGGCTAAAAATGATGAATTTCATTCTTTTACTGTTTATTGGTTGGTGAATGAGAGGAAGCCTGCCTATGGCGCCTTGCAAATTATTGATAATAATTCTTACTTTTTTAAAGTGGAAGTTAGGTTTGTACTTAAATTTTCTTTGTCAACTTCAGCGGGAAAAAAAAAAGTGAAATCCCCTGGCGTTGATCTAGATTTTCTTTTCATATTTAGGCAATAATGTAGTGGAAAATCTATTTGGTGACCTTCTCTCTCTTTTCTTGTTAAAAGAGATAATTTTCCAGCCGTAAGAGAAGTTTTTAAGATATTTGCAATAATTTTTAGTCAGGAACTAGCTTGTCTTATACTTTCTTCTAATTTCTAAATGTGCAGGATGAAATTTATCAACTTAAGGAAGAAATTAAGAGCTTGAAAGAAATGGTATCTGGCTTGTCTGTGCTTTCTTACTTTTTATGAAGCTAATTGTCTTGATTGCTGCTGAAGCTTTTCATTCAAATCTAGTTGGAAAGACCAGGACAATCTGTACCTTCTGGTGAATATACCATCCATGGGAATGGTAAATCAATCAATGACAAAATATTTGTTTCTGACCCTCTTGACAATGAACGGCGTGAAAAGGTTAAAGAGGCTATGCTTCATGCCTGGAATTCCTATGAGAAGTATGCTTGGGGTCAAGATGAACTTCAGGTTTGTTGTATATGATATCAGTTCGAGGAAAAAAGAGTTTAACTATATATTGGAGCTTCCGTCTTTATGAGCTCTGTTCTTTTTTATCTTTTCATGAAGATTCACTTAATGATATAATATTTTCTTCATTTACCAGCCACAATCAAAGAATGGCGTGAACTCCTTTGGTGGTCTTGGAGCGACCATTTTGGACTCCCTTGATACGTTGTACATAATGGGCCTAAAGGATCAATTTGAAAAGGCTAGAGAGTGAGCAGAAAACTTACCTTACATTCTTTTTTTCATTTATGTGCTACATGATCCGGTATATTATTGATGATGAACTAAAGATAATGTTGCTTCTTCATCTTTCCTGTTAATGTTTTTTCTTCATGAGTTGCATTGACATACTAAAAAAGCATGCTTTGCTACTGGTTACTTTAGTGGTCATTATTAGGGGTTATTGGTTTTTTTAATGAAATTGTTGTACTCCATGTATTTCTTTAACATATTTCCAATATTTTTCTTAAAAATACTGTGATACGTAGCAATATTATTTTCGCAATGCTTAATTTTAAATACTTGTACATTGGTATAGTAAGTGTCCCTTTATTCAACTGATGCATGATAATCATTTGTGTAGTTCATAGTTGCAGAAATGATTAATCTGCAGTTCTATAAGTTTTACAATTATGGATATGATATGAGATTTTCTTTCTTTCTTGGCAGATGGGTTGCGAATTCCTTGGACTTTAACAAGAACTATGAAGCAAGTGTATTTGAAACGACCATAAGGTTGCTCTACAAGGTTTAATATTTCAAGTTCTTAGTCTTCCATTCCTAAGGAGAGAAATATATTAAACTTTTGCGGTAGTATGTTTATACATCTAACATTATTAGACGTGCAGAGGGTTAGTTATCTCATAGATTTCTAGAAATTCATTATTTATATCCATCTCATGTATCTACATTGATTTCTAGAGTTGTTGGTGGGCTACTTAGTGCTTACGATCTCTCTGGGGATTCATTATTTCTTGAGAAGGCGAGAGACATCGGTGACAGGTTGCTTCCTGCTTGGAATACTCCTACAGGAATTCCTTACAATCGAATTAATTTAGCTCATGGAAATCCTCATAATTTTGGATGGGCAGGGGTAAGTTTCAAGCACTACCTACAAAGACTCAACCCTTTTATTTTAACTATGACTCATCACTACTTTCTTATGTGACTTTATGTTTAGCAGGCATACTACTATTGCTTTAGTTTTTAGATTGGCCTAGCACGAAATAAAATCAGGAAATCATTTCTTTTTCTGTTATCCACTTGTTTTTTAATTCTAGTTTAAATTCAACATAGTAGCCTGCTATTTCACTTCAATGTCCTATATGTTTCTTCATACAATAATGGTTAGATTGTCTTCAACACTTGTTACTTCAATTTGAACCATATGACATCATACTTGTGATGCAACATGAAAAATTATTTTTAGGTTACTTTTGATATTTTTGAATTTGTTTGTTTTTTTTAAAATGAAGTTTTCTACTACTCCTTTCTTCTTTTACCTAAGGCATGCTTTCGTCGACTAATTTCCCTCTCTCTACCTTTTCAGTTCTCATGCTACAATGAATTTACCTTATTTTACGTCGACTTTGTATCAACTTGTCCTTACAATGCTAAATTCAATGTAGTGGTTTATTCTGCTATTGTAATCAATGCTTCCTTGAATATGCATGCAATTTTCCATCATCTTTGGATTCATTTTTATTGATTTTTACATTTGACTCTCAACCTAACATCAACTCTCAATTTTTCTTATGCAAGCTAGGTATGCATTAAATGAAAGATGTAACTTGAAAAGAAACACCCTTTAGCTTTCTCAATGCACCCATGGCAAAACTTAGTTTAGCAAGGCATACATGCTGATAGAAACAAAAGTGTAAACATGGGTTTTGAAATCTCAGTTAATTTTTGTTTTTCAGAATGTTCTTTTTCACATATTGAGTTCAAATTCAATTAATAAATAAGACTATTTTGACATAGATGAAGTGGCTTTGCTGATTCTGTTTGAAATGTAGTTTTGACATGTTCACTGTCATGATGAGAGAGATGCTTTTTGTTTTCATCTAAGCTGGCAAAAAATTGGAATACTTTGTATTTTATCTTTATGTTGATTCATCCTGAATCTAAACTATTGTCACACACTACTTTGACAAAACTAGAGCTGAAAAATTCACGAAGAAGCCAAGAATAATTTTAAGGTGGGTGGGTGAGTGTTAATTTGTTGTACCTGATTGAGATGGGCTTGAAAATTTTGATGCAGTTCAGAGTTGAATGTCAAAGGACCAGATGAGGTTTTTGGAGCAGCGTTGAAATTCCATCTAGGGTTCTTGATAAAGTTTGATATTGCTGTTTTTTATCTGGAGTACAAGAGGCATTGAAGCTTTTTGTTTCCCATAGATGCTTTTAGTTATCTCTTACAATTGATGCAAAGTACATCTCTTGTTTATATTCCTTTTAGTATTCCTTATTTTCTTCTTAAATATTATAGCTAGTCATTCAAAAAGTTTATTATCTTACTTTGAATGAAGATTGAGTATATACCAATTTGCATAATGAACAGTCTTTATTGTTTATGACACTTGCACATTCAAAAACCTAAATATGTATGATAGCTTTTTCATTTCCCATACATTTTAGAACCAAAAGGGCTTCCTATTATTGAAAAGCCTATAAGCTTGGCCAGTATAGTTGATTGGTTTGTGGATGAGGTCACGAGAAGTCAATGCAAACTACCAAGACAATATAAGGTGAGATTACGAAAACATTAGAATGGGATAGACTGAATTAAACTTTAAGTCCAACGAAATTAAGGATTGGCTCATTTGGTTTCAATTAAACTGAAGTTATTTCATTTTTTTTGGACATGTCTCCTAATAAGAAATCATTTCTTCTTAATACATGCATTTCTTCAAGGATTGATATCCAACAAAGCTTGGCGGTATAGTATGAAGAAATTAAGATTAGCCACATATATGGTCAATAAGCTCACATATAAAGCAACTTTGTGCAAAACATTCTTTCTGATGGTTCCAAAACAAGTTGGAGGGTCCAACATGCGTGTTGGCTATGACCCTCAGCACAATAATGGTAAAGATCTCCCTTGGCAAGGTTTAAAAAATTCTAGATCAGTTGAAGCATGCAACAATGTTCACCAAATTGGACTTGAAATTGATTTACCGCCAAAATTAGTTTTGTGAAGAAGACACATTTATGATAACTTTTAAACGAAGACAAGGTGTGTTTGAGTGAATAGGCATACCATTCAGAATCTTGAAACATCCTTACCTAATTTATGTGGTTGATGAATGATATATTGCAACTTTACCTCAACAACTTAGTGGCAGTATACCTTCAAAATTTTCTAATTTTTTATCTTGCTTGGAAGATCACCTGTCTTTGTGCTGCAACAAAAAAACCAACTTTACCTGTACTGAAAATGTGAGTTTAGGAGGACACCTACTTTCCCTAGCTTTGAAGCCGGGAGATCTACACGGGTCGTGGAAAACTCAAGATGATGTGAGAATGATCCAGATGGAGATTGATAGCAATTTGTGAAAGAATTCTCATTTCTCTTATACGCAGATACATAGTGCTCACTTTTTTCACTGGACAAAGCAGCTTCCTGTGCAGTATATCTTTTTGTAATGGTTCCAAAGCAAAGGGTTGATGCATGTGTTGGCTATCTATGTAGCAAATTTTACATTTGCATTTAGATATAAAATTTAGAAAATACGGTCATGTTCACAAGTATTAATAAAATGAAAAATGATATAGTCGGAATTTAGCTGCACAATTTCATAAATGCACATTATATATTGTGTTTTTTAAAAATTACTAGAACAAGGAAAATAATGGAAACAATTGTAGTAGTTGACGAAAAATAAGTAAAAGGAGTAATTTGCTGCCCCTAACAATAAAGGAAGTGGAGCCCCGAATTTGGATCACAAATTTGCATGAATGAGAAAGAGAACTGAGTGAATGTGGTTGCTTTATTTCTCTTCCTAAAATGTAAAAGGGAAATTGATCACAAAGTCATAGGATTAAATTTATGGTGAATTTACACTCTGTGCATTATACTACGCAGCATATATCTATTTAGTGGGTCAAAAAATGATCTGCAGTTGCAAGCCAACTTAGGGAAAAATAATGCTTGCATGGTTTGCCTTGTTGTTCAATTGAGGTACTCGCATTTTTAGAATTTAAGGTACAAGGTACTTAGGTTGGGCTTCACAATTCCCTGAAGCGCTAAAGCACCACCATTGCCTTATTTTGTGCGGGCAATTTTTTTCCCCTAAAGAAAGGTCATTTGTCTTACCAACAACAACAACAACATCAAGCCTTTATCCCACTACGTGGGGTCGGCAAAAATTTTGTGATCATTTGAACTTGAAGTTGATGCAAGGAATGTTATTACAAGATAAAAAATTCATTTATATTTTCGATATCTTGGGTCTATTGTTCAAAGTGATGATGAAATAAATGGGGATATTACTAGTAGAATTCAAGTTTGATGGTTGAAGTGAGGAATGCATAGGGCTTGTTGTGTAATAGAAAAGTTCCCCTCAAACTTAAGGGAAAATTCTATAAGATGGTGATTAGACCTGCAATATTTTATGGTGCAGAATGTTGTCCATTAAAAGAGATGCATAATATTAAATTAAGTGTTGCAGAGATGAGGATGCTTAGGTGGATGATTGGCTTTACTCTTAGAGACAGGATACGAATAGAGCATATACGTGAAAAGGTTGGAGTATCTCCAATGGAAGATAAGATTAGAGAGAGTTACCTTAGATGGTTTGGTCACATGAAATGGTGGCCTTTCGATGATCGGGTTAGAGAGTAGATGTATTAGATTTGACTTATGTTAAGAAAGATAAAAGTATACCTACAAAGACTTAGAAAATATTAGAAATGACCTTTCTTTATTAGATTTAAATGAGAATTTAACTTTTAACATTACACAATGAAGAATTAGGATTCATGTAGCTGGCCCCACATAGTGGGATAGCATACTCCACTTTTAAGAATGTCATTTGATCATTTGCTAGGAAATTTTCTACTTAATATTTTTTCTTGGTTGTGCAGTTTATGGTAACCCGTAAATAACTGACCCTATGAATGTGTTCATCTTAATCTATCTATATATAAGCATGAACTTGTATATAGTCACTTACAAAAGTATTATGATATTGTAGCTTATATACTTTATATGATTTACAAAACTTCACCATGTATTGTATGTAAAAAGTTATGTTTATTGTTATCTATTTATGATATTAAAATGTTATGAAGTAACAACAATAGCAACAATATCCACAACTTATACGTGTCACATAGACTAAACTACAACAACAACAACATCAAGCCTTTATCCCACTACGTGGGGTTGGCTACATGAATCCTTTTTCTCCATTGTGTCCTATTAAAAGCCAAATTCTCGTTTAAATCTAATAAAGAAAGGTCATTCCTAATATTTTCTAACCAAGTTTTTTTAGGTCTACCCCTACCTTTCTTAACACAAGTCAAATCTAATACCTCTACTCTCCTAACTGGGTCGTCGGAAGGCCGCCTTTTTATGTGACCAAACCATCTAAGGCGACTCTCTCTAATCTTATCTTCTACTGGAGCTACTCCAACCTTTTCACGTATATGCTCATTTCGTATCCTATCTCTAAGGTAAAGCCACTCATCCATCTAAGCATCCTCATCTCTGCCACACTTAACTTAGTATTATGCTTCTCTTTTAATGGCCAACATTCGGCACCATAAAGCATTGCAGGCCTCACTACCATCTTATAGAATTTTCCCTTAAGTTTGAGGGGTACATTTCTATCACATAACAAGCCCGATGCATTCCGCCACTTCAACCATCCAACTTGAATTCTGCTGATAATATCCCCATCTATTTCACCATCACTCTGAACAATAGATCCAAGATACCTAAAACGTGTACTCTTATTAATGACTTGATCGCCCAAAGTCACAATCCCCTCACTAGGATTATTACTGCTAAAATTACACTCCATATATTCCGTTTTAGATCTACTCAAGCGAAAACCTTTAGACTCTAAGGTTGACCTCCATAATTCAAGTTTACCTTCAACTCCCTCTCTAGTCTTATCAACAAGAAGAATATCATCAGCAAAAAGCATACACCAAGGTACATCATCTTGCAAATGTCTAGTGAGAACATCCATGACTAAAGCAAATAGATATGGGCTTAAGGCTGATCCTTGATGTAACCCAACCGAAATAGGGAAATACTTGGTCAAACCACCTTGTGTTTGAACACAAGTAATAGCTCCTGCATACATATCTTTAATGATTTGAATATAAGCATTATTGACTCCTTTCTTATCAAGAACTCTCCATAGCACTTCTCTTGGAACTTTATCATATGCTTTTTCTAAATCAATAAATATCATATGTAGATCCTCCTTATTTCCTCTATATTTTTCCATCAAACTTCTGAATAAATGTATGGCTTCCATAGTCGACCTACCCGGCATAAATCCAAATTGATTTTGAGAAACATTAGTATCACGCCGCAACCTATGCTCTATAACTCGCTCCCATAATTTTAAAGTATGACACATTAACTTAATACCTCTATAATTCGTGCAATCCTGTGCATCGCCTTTATTCTTAAAAATAGGAATTAATACACTCATTCTCCACTCATCTGACATCTTTTTAGTCTTCAAAATAGTATTAAAAAGTTTAGTAAGCCAAGAAATCCCTTCATCTCCTAAGCATTTCCACACCTCTATTGGAATATCATCAGGTCCAACAGCTTTTCCACCCTTCATTCTATTTAAAGCCTCTTTAACTTCAGTTTTACTGATACGCCGATAAAAACAGAAATCTTTACTTTCATTTAGGGTGCTAAGGTCACTATAGTCAATCTTATTTTCACACTCTTCATTAAAAAGTTTAGCAAAATATCTCATCCACCTTTGTTGAATATCATCTTCTAAGAAAAGTATTTTTTGATCTTCATCCTTAACACACTTCACTTGAACTAAATCCTTACTACTCCTATCTCTTTGTTTGGCTAACTTATACATATATCTTTCTCCCTCCTTAGTATTTAATCTATTATATAAATCGCTAAAAGCTAATGTCTTTGCATCGCATATTGCTTTCTTAGAATCCTTACGAGCCACTTTATATAATTCCCAATTATCAGAATTTTTAAAATTAAACCAATTTTTATAACAAATCTTCTTATTTTTAATCTTTTCTTGCACAATTGGATTCCACCACCAACTATTTTTACTATTAGGAGCTTTTTCCTTAGATACTCCAAGCACATCTTTTGCAATATTCTTAATATCACTAGCCACTTTTTCCCACATAACATTAGCATCCTCATACACAGACAAAATCTTAAGATCTAAAATCTTACTCACAAAAATATTTTGGTTAATATTCTTTAAATGCCCCCATCTAATCCTCGAAAAACGTTTTACTTTATTTTTTATTTTATGTCCCTTTATCTTAAAGTCCAAAACTAATAATCGATGTTGGGTACATAAACTTTCACTCGGAATAACTTTACAATCTTTGCAATCTAAACGGTTTAATTTTCTAATAAGAAAATAGTCAATCTGGGTTGTACTACATCCATTTTTATAAGTGATGAGATGCTCATTCCTTTTCTTAAATAAGGTATTAGCAATTGAAAAATCATACGCTAAACAAAAATCTAATATGGTCTTGCCACCTTCATTCGTCGTTCCAAATCCATGGCCACCATGAATGCTTTTAAAATCAACTACCTCTTTACCAACATGTCCATTTAAATCTCCTCCAATAAAAACTCTTTCTTCAAGAGGTATATTTTGTATTAATTCTTCTAAGTCATTCCAAAAATTTAATTTAGAACTTATATCCAAACCTACCTGAGGAGCATAAGCACTTATAATATTAACAATCTTATCCTCAACAACAATCTTTAAAGCTATAATTCTATCACCAATCCTATTAATTTTTATAACATTATCCTTTAAACTCTTATCTATAATGACACCTACACCATTTCTAGTACGACTCCTACCCGAATACCAAAGTTTAAATCCTAAACTATCGATTTCCTTGGCCTTCTCTCCAACCCACTTAGTTTCCTGAATGCATAAAATATTTAATATCCTATGAAAATAATTAAACCGATGTTGTTGATTGATCCAATTGTTTTACAATAAAAAGTTAATTATTGTTAAGTAAACGTGAAAAAATATAGGAATGTCAAGATGAACTTCTGAACTAAGAAATATAGAATGAAAGATGATGGGAGTACAAATGCATCTATATATTGGTTTAGATAAAATTCTTGGTGAAAGAAAATGAGTATACTATAAAGCTATATCATAAATTTAAGTTGTGCAAAGAGATTTATGTAGAGTAGGCTTGAAGCCTCGTGGGAATTGATCAAAAGTGAATGAAGAATAAGGATTCATAAAGCCTACTCTAAATAATTTGGATAAGGCTAAATATGATGTTAATTTGCATGTGTTTGAACTAATTTTGTAGAGAGGTGAGCAAGTTACCTATATAATCACTTTCGAGCAGTTTTAGAGCATTTGAAGCGAAAGTCAAGTGGTAGATCTTAATGCATTGCTTTCGGAAGCAAATACTTTTTGTTTTTTTACACTTGCATTTATCTATTAAATAGCCAAAGTGGTATAACTTGCCCAGTTCTCTCTTGTTTGTGCAATCAAACTGGTCTTTGTGTGAGGTGGAAGGTCACGTCAATTTCAATGGTCATTGAAAAATTTTTGGGTCTATGTATACTGACTTATTATGAAACAAGAAGTGAATAATATGTGTTGTTCTATGCAATTCGTCGTAGTAGTTGGGTATGAAACTTAGATTTTCCATATACTTTTAGGTGCAATATGTTCATGAGAGAATATCTCCATGGAATTCCATGGAAGATTGCCATAGATCTAGAAAGACTATGATTATTTTTTGTTGTGATCAGTAAGATTTCAAATATAATGGTCTTAATCCAACATTCTAAGTCAGGAATACATGAACTAGTAAATATGCAAACTAACTCCAGGAAGTTTGGGCATGTCCCAAATGCCTAAGTTAGTTTCCTCAGATTGGGATAGCCACCTCATCAATTTCTAAATATGCTTGTTGAACATAATAGTATTAGTAATGTTGGACAACATGCATGAATCGGAAACTTGCACAAAATTTATTAAGAGCAATTTTAGAGTTTAGCTATTCGTGATTAAAACAACAAGGTAAAACTCTTAAAGGTTCAACTTAGTTAGGCTAAGCCACACAAGAGACTGAGCTAAATCAAAACACATAGGAAAACTAAGACATTGCATGCGAAATAGTTTCCAACTTAACCAAGACTTAACAATGAAATCTAATCACAAAGAAGTAATGGATGGCGATTAGTGAACACAATTTCTTGCTTGCACAAACTCTCAACAAAGTAGAATTTGAAAAGTAAGTGAATCAAGGAAGAAGATCACCTTCTCGGAGAAATGACATGAATCAATATAAACCTTCCGTAGCTTCTCTTCCCTAGCCTTGATCACAATGAGTAGCAAGTGGTGGGTGACCTTCTCTTTGCATACAACAATGTTTGGAATGAAGTTGAGGAAGGCAAGTTGAGAAGATCCATGCAATCTTAGCCTTCATATGCAAAATCGGATTCAACTCCGGATCGATCATCCATCTCAAAGCATTGAAGGAGAGACACCTTGAGGGGAGGGTGAAGAGAGAGAGAGAGTGGGCGGTGGGAAGAAGGTGGCCGGCGGGTTGTAAGGGAGAGGGAGGCGGCTAGGGTTAGGGGGAGGTTAGGTGGAATAGAATTTGTTTTAAATTCCAAAACTGAAATTATTCTCAGATTTAAGTAAAAATGGAGGGAAAGTAATTTGATTTTGAATTTCAAATAGCATGTAATAAGGTCCCTTAATGGAGCATTAAAGGAGAGGGGCCCACTAATGGGGCCGGCAGCATAGAGAGAGGGAGTGGGATTAGGGGAAAAGTAATTATGCGTTTCCTAATCCACTCCGACTAATTAATGATGAAAATTTCAAATCCACTCAAATTCAAATTTGAAATTTGAAACATCATTGAAACTTTCCTAATTTGGCGTCGGGCAAATTTGGAAACTTCCACAATGAATTTCAAATTTTGAAAATTCGTGGGGAAGACGAGAGGGGGCCGGTAATTGACGGAGGGAAGGGTGGTGGATGAAGGGGAGGCCGGCGGCTAAGAAGGTGGCCGGCGGGATGAATGTGAAGGCTCGGTTTTTGGGGTGATGGCGGGGTTGAGCTTGGATGGAAGAGGTTATGAGGTGGTGATTGGTGGTAGGGGATAACCGGCGGGGGATGTTGGATAGAAGGGAAAGAAGGGAGGAGGATAACTAAGAGCCATCGGTGGTGACTGTTGGGTACGACGGGTGGCCTCTCCTAGGCTCCACCAAGCTCTCAAACTCTCTCTCAAGCTCTCACAAAAGCTTCAAAAAGATAAACGCAGGAAAATTTTCTTTTTCATTCATTAACCATCAAAAGTACAACATGAAGGCTATATATAGCCTAATACAATGACATAAAATAAAAGGACTCAAATGCCCCCCAATGGCTACAAGACTCACCCCCTCAAGCAAGGGTAAAAAGGGAAAATGCAGAAATAAAAATACATCGAAATAAAAGACAATACTAAAATCAGAAATACAGTGGGTAAATCGTGGCCGTAGATCTACGACCACGTCGACGGTAGACTTTCCAACTGATGTCCCCATCAATTAGACTTAAAGAGGAGCTCAATATTTTACCCTCAGATTAAAAAAATATCAAAGTCATCAATCTCATGATGATTTACCTTCAAAAAGCTACAATGCAAAAATCATGTGACCTAGGGTGATGGTTTTACCCATCTCTATGCTCCATTAGTATGTCTAATCATTTTTTAAAGAAGAGGTCATTTTCTTTGGTTTATTTTCAAGGATATGTTCCACCTTAAAATACTTTCAATTTATCTAAAAATACATATGACATATGGATGAAGTTATCTAAAAATTATTTAAAAGGTTATAAAGTGGAAAGTAATGGTAAAAGTGTAAAACGCTCAACATAATTGGAAGGAGAGATATGATAGACGACCATTCAAATGAGGGGTCTTGGTTGGCATGATAACTTATATGTTGTGTTTTATATCTCCATGAATCTAGGAACTTTTGCTTCCATTGTATCATTTGGTCTACGTACCAAAACTGATAACATTCGAGATTATGCAGGATTATACACGAAAGATCTTGTTTTGGCTCTCTCTTCAAAGCCTTTGCAAGGTTTTATCTTGGGAAAGATTGTTTCAGGAAAGAATTTGAAATTGTCAACCAAACTTCCCTTTCTATCATTCTGCGTAACTTTATGGAATTATGCTAGATTTGTTATTACATTCTAGAAAATTCTTTTAGTCATGGGGGGTGGGGGGGGGTGGGGGAGAATTTTGTATGGAAGCTTTGTGTTTTATTTGGCCTAAACATTTTGTTCTTGAGTGTAACGTCAACAACGAGCAAATGAAATTGCAGTTGAAAATTGAGTTCTACTTCCTTAGTAGCTTTTGTACCCTCATTTCTTGACATGAAATTTGCAGGCTTTTGCTCATGACATTCCCTTTTCTCAATCTTTTAAGAAAACCCTTCTTTTATATATTTTGGCCTATACCTCCCGACTCATCTTTATTTCCTCGCAGCCCTTCTTTTTGAGACAAATAAGGAGTGGATAAAAAGATAAAATAGAACGAGTGAGAAAGAGGAAGAGGGAACAGATTGATTTAAAACAATGGGAAGGAAGTGACATAAACTTGAGAAAAGTGGAAGGAAAAAAGTGAGAGGCAAGGCACCCCTTTTTGAAATATGATTTCAATTTCCAGCTATTGACTTTTTGTTAATCCATATCGAACCATGTTTCCACAAAGTATGAACATTACCATACTTTCATAACAAATATCTATAAAAAATTTATCATAGTAAAATAATTTAAATTGTAACACATTACATCTTTAAACAATAATTTCCAATTTATAGCTTACCCAAAGAACATATATTTCATATCATTTATTTGATAAGTTGATAATAATAATATGCATGTAAGAATAATATGTTTAGCTACACTTTATACTACTCAATTCAGGTAGAGGCAAGTGCAACATTACTAAAAAACAGAGTATTAAGATACTGAAGAAGGTAAAAATAAAGAGTTAGGAGAAGGGTTATTTGTTGTGTTTGTGATGAAAGAAGAAAATCCTAGAAATTATTTTATGGAACTTTCTGAATAATAGAGAAAGAAAGAAAATTATAAAAAAAAATTCATGGAGCTTTCAGAATAATAGCGAAAGAGAAAAATTAGCAGAAATCTCAAGAGCTTAACACCTTTTATCAGAAATGCAACCCATTTGCCAAATCATTGTCATGATTAGCCTTATCCCAACGAATGTCATATAACAAGTCAAAAAATTAAAGATAAACAAAAAATGACACTTGAAAGTTGTATTGAAGCCTAAAGAAGAAGCTACTAGTAGGCTTATATTTAGTTGAATGTACTTGGGACATAAGCTGTTTGGTGTTGCTTCGTTCTAGTGCTTGAGGTGCTAGAAACTTACAATGGTGAAAGGTTCCTAAAATTGCTACCTGTATAAGTTTTTCATGGCTCATCGAGATCAATTTACAGTGATATTTAGTGTGAACGATATTTATATGCCATCCCTACTAATTTCTGGGACATGCTTTGACGGTTTGGCATCAGTTATTATTATTTTTTTTTTATGCATTCTTATTCCCAAATAAAATATGAACTGCTTCTGGAATGCATCTGTTGCTTTTCACAGGGTGATAGTATCCTTGCAGACTCTGGAACTGAGCAACTTGAATTCATAGTTCTATCTCAGAGGTCTGGAGATCTAAAGTACCAACAGAAGGTATTTCTCAGACAATCAAAACGTACCTTGTTGCTCTTACTTTTGTGTTATTTTGTGTTTGAGGAGCATTTAAGCATGTCAAGACTTTGACCATATTGGGAATAATAAGCATTTTTATTTGTTTCAATTTGCTCCTTTCTTTCATCCTAGCTTGTTTTGGCAAAAGCCACGATGCTTCATGAATACTATGTTCCATATGGGCTTTGTTTTTGTTATATTCCTATTTTAATTTTTTTCCCTGTGGTCTTTAAAAAAGCATGAATATGTATAGTAGCTTGCATTGAAATTGAAACAAAATCAATATTTTTTTTGAAGTTCTAAGCCAACTTTTTATATTTTAATAAACATATTAAGTAAATTACGCAACTAACCATTCAAATTCTTAATAATTTTAGGTTGTTTGCATCGGGCTTGTTATGTGATAGAAATGTACCCCTCAAACTTAAGGGAAAATTCTATAAGATGGTAGTGAGGCCTGCAATGCTTTATGGTGCCGAATGTTGGCCATTAAAAGAGAAGCATAATACTAAGTTAAGTGTGGCAGAGATGAGGATGCTTAGATGGATGAGTGGCTTTACCCTTAGAGATAGGATACAAAATGAGCATATACGTGCAAAGGTTGGAGTAGCTCCAGTAGAAGATAAGATTAGAGAGAGTCGCCTTAGATGGTTTGGTCACATAAAAAGGCGGCCTTCCGATGACCCGGTTAGGAGAGTAGAGGTATTAGATTTGACTTGTGTTAAGAAAGGTAGGGGTAGACCTAAAAAGACTTGGTTAGAAAATATTAGGAATGACCTTTCTTTATTAGATTTAAACGAGAATTTAACTTTTAATAGGACACAATGGAGAAAAAGGATTCATGTAGCCGACCCCACGTAGTGGGATAAAGTCTTGATGTTGTTGTTGTTGTTGTTGTTGTTGAGCTAGTTTAAATTAGTATATTTGTATTAATAAATTATATAACATATTTCTAATAATTAATATTACTATAGATTTGCTATGTAATTATTTCGGGCATTAGTTATTAAATTGTAGAAGCATGAAATTAAAGTGAGCTATAGATTGACTAAATATTTTATAGTAGACGGGTTTATTTGAACTGCTACTTTGTATTTTTGTTAAATAACGTTAGAAAATAAACTAGAATTATAATTTTTATTGACATCATTAAGTAGTTATGGTTTTTTATGTTGATAGCCATCTGATTTACCAAAACAATGTTTTGTAATGAGTAAATATCAGGAACAAAACTATTTATTTTTAGGAATAGAAAATGAGTAATTTCAGGGAAATGTGTTTTTTCACCTTTCCATTTTGTTATAACAAACATGAAAAGCAGAAAGTAAAAAGGATCCCAAACTTTCTAGTACCATAATCTCAAGGCTTAATAACAACCAAACAGAATCGCATTCTTTGCTTGTGTTATAATAGGTATCTCCTAGTTAATAATACTATACATAGTCTACTAATGAAAAGAAACAACCACTTAACCTAGGAAGTGGATCTATCTTCTGGCAAAGAGGAGCTTTTTGTGATCATGAGTGCCGTTGATTCTGTTAAGAGAGAACCTAGCTGATGCTAAATCAATTTTTATCTAGTTTCAGAATACGAGCATTGAGGATTACTGATTTGCTCTCTTTCTCTCTTTTTTTTTTTAAGATTGATTCTAAATTTCAAAACGAAATGATATTTGTGTTCCCCATGGATTATTACATTAAGCTATCAGTCTCGTATATTTGATGGAGTTCATCGAAAAGGCAGTTGATGTTGAAGATAACAAATTTTGATTAAAAATTTCCATATTTTCTCTTTGATTTTTTTTGTTAGCTGACTCCACATAGTGGGATAAAAGTTTGATGTTGTTGTTGTACAAAATAGTTTTGTTCTTTTATGGTGTATTTGGAGTTCTAGGATAAAATGTGAAATTTTGATATTTAGGAATTCCATTGAATATTTGAAAGTAGTGTGAGATAACCGTTCTTTTGGCTTCAAAATATTTGCTTTAAATGTGGAGCAGGAATGCATTTTTGTATTGCGGATATTTAAACAAGTACTCCCTATGGGTTAATAGATGTGGGTTTTTTCTCTTTGGGTAATTTATCTTGTCTAAAGTTCTTTTCATAAGGATCGTTATGTAAATAATTCCTTCGGTATTTATCTTAATTCAAGGTTGATTTGTGGTATTTTGTTCATGTTTTCGTTTTTGAGAGCATTTTTTTTCCCTTGTAGGTAGAAAATGTAATATCTCAATTTCAGAAGTCATTTCCGAGCGATGGCCTGCTCTCCATCTACATAAATCCCAACTCTGGGACATCTTCACGCTCGCAAGTAACTTTTGGTGCGATGGGCGATAGGTAGTATGATTTTACTTTGCTTCTATACGTTGCTCCTTGCTCTCTTTTCCTTATCAGAAGTATTAATTTTTTTAACTTTCTCATTTTTAGTATTTTTACAATCTGAATAGACTAGCTTAATAGTATATCTTAAATTGAAGTAGCATGATTTTCGATTGTCACAGAATATATATATATATATATATATACTATCTAGGCCCAGTAAGTGTTCGAGTTAGAAAGCACCGTTCCAATGGCCTGATTGCCCCACTGTTTGGGGATTTCACACTCTTTAGGAATGGCTTAGGTTAGAAGCCATATGATTGTAAATTTTTTGCTCAATAATCCCCCCAAAAGTGAAAACTAAAGAACTGTTACTAAATTTTTTGCTCAAAGTAGATCCATTGGTTTCAATGTGAGCCTTTTGTGGAAAAAAATTACTTCTATCCAGCTGCTCTTGAAATCTCGATAGAAGCACTTTGAGTCTTACTAACCGCCTTGCTAAAATCTGATATATCTGCCCAAAAATGTTGATTCATTTCGTGTTTGTACCGCATAATTTGCGTTTCAACCTATTGTCATGTCATTACAACTGAATGCAAAATTTTGTCCAAACTTGTGTTGCAGCTTCTACGAATATCTTCTTAAAGTTTGGGTACAAGGAAACAAAACTGGGAGTGTAAAGCATTACAGGTGAGATAACTGGTGACTATTGAAATTTATTATGAAAGTGATTGTAAATATCTCTCTTTAGTTTGAAATTTTCATTGATTATATTGTAACATAATACTTTTTACCCTCTCCCTTGTCCTTTTTTCTTAGTAGTTTACTAGAATACACCGGCAAGCTTGCATGCATGAAACCTCGATGGATTAACTAGTGGATTATTAATTCATTCAGATTTCTATTTTCTTATGACTTTCATGTAGAGAAATGTGGGAGACATCCATGAAAGGACTACAAAGTCTGGTTCGTAAAAGCACGCCATCTTCCTTCACATATCTCTGTGAGAAGAATGGTGACTATCTGTCTGACAAGGTAAAATCTTATTAAGATCTATGGAACTACTTGTGAATCCATTTGAACTTTTCAACATTTCTGAACTTGTAGTTCCTACCTTTTCTGTAATTTATGCAGATGGATGAACTGGCATGCTTTGCTCCAGGAATGTTAGCTTTAGGTTCTTCTGGCTATGACTCTGAAAATGCTAAAAAAACTTTATTACTTGCTGAAGAGGTAGTTTTTTCTCCCCTGCTTTTATCCCTGATGAACATTGATTTTATTCAGGCCATTTTTGGCATTAATATGCAATTTAGATATTCCAAGTTCTTTGAACACTCAAACACAGATGGCGTTGTATTTTCCTTCTTTGAATTTGTATTTATCATGCAGAGGAAATTATGTGGTCAATCCCTGCTTTTATAAAATTATTAGCATCATAGGATTCAAATAAAATTTAGCTTTTTAGCTTTCTCTGACAAAAAAATGCCTTATCTGGAATCTCTCTGCAGCTTGCTTGGACTTGTTACAATTTTTACCAAACAACTCCTACAAAATTGGCTGGTGAAAACTATTTCTTCCATGAAGGACAGGTCAGTTAATTGAATACTGGCAGCCATTGCTGCAGATTGAAATATCTTGATTGAACCATCCCTTCAACTTTGAAAAACCGCAGGACATGCATGTTGGCACGTCATGGAACATATTGAGACCAGAGACTATAGAATCACTAATGTATCTCTGGCGTATTACTGGGAATAAAACATATAAGGAATGGGGCTGGAATATATTCCAAGCATTTGAAAAGAACTCTCGCATAGATTCTGGCTATGTTGGACTAAAGGATGTACGTACTTTGCTCTTTACTTTCTTTGTAGCACCTTATGAACAAAATAGTGCACTAAGTGCATGAAAGTATCGCCATATGCCCAGATCACAATGAAACTAAATATTGCTCTAGGTCAGCCTTCTTTAGCACTTATACACACTATACTTCATAACAAATCTTATAATTAGAAGTTCAGTACAATGTTTCATCATCAAATCAAGGTGCAGACACCGGACACAGCTTACTGTCCAGAGGCGAATCAAGTGCAACCACATCATCCAGTACCGAGCCACAGTACCGAGTAACGGGTGACGTGGCACATTTTCATTGGACTCTGGATGACGTTCGATGTCCGCACAGAATAATTCATCCAAATAATCAAAGCTTTTGGCTCCTTATATTGTATTGTTTGCATTTTTCTGTTCAGGTAAATACTGGCACCAAGGATAACATGATGCAGAGCTTTTTCCTTGCTGAAACTCTTAAGTATCTTTATCTCCTATTCTCACCGCCATCTCTCATCTCTTTGGATGAGTGGGTCTTCAACACAGAAGCTCATCCTCTAAGAATTGTTACTAGAAGTAATAAAGGTGAAAACCAAACAACTTCCATTGCACAGTCTCTGCCAAATCATCCAAATAAAGTCCTTGGAAGGAAGCAAGGAGGAGTTTAACATACTTAAAACCTTTTGAAATTTTTGATAGATTCAGTATTTAGTATCTTGAGCTTCACCATGGATAATAACAGGCCTGCTGTGATTGTTATGTTGAGCTAACATTATATTTTATATTTTATGAGCGGATGGTGGTAGCATGAGGAGGATATCTGGACATAGGAGTTGTTCCTATGCTTATTTACATTTACGGTCCAATAGCTTTACATTGAAAAGTGCGAATCTGACTATTGAAAGCCATTAATTTATGCTTTTGAAACCAAGTTTGCATTTCATTAGCTGAAAGAATCTGTTCTTTTTTGTTGTTGTTGCCATTTTTTTTTTTTGGGGAAATTTTGGGGCTTAAAGCCCATCTATCTATTACTGAGTAAAAGCAACATTACAAGTAAAACTGTAAATGAAGAAGAAGGAAAAGGCCAACAAAGTAATACAAAAAACTTTAGTGGACATGAAATAAAAATCAGATCATGGGTTTGGTTTGGGTCCAATTCGGAATTGATCCAATACTAGTTGACCCAATTCAAATCCAATCCGTTTTTGCATATAAGTCAGGTTTTTCAACCCGGACAGGTTGCCAAGTTGACCTGACTCGACCTGACCTATAGACGGGGTGAGGCATAGGCGGGGAGGGCAGTCGACATGATGGCGGGGCGGGCATTCGATGCGATGGTGGGGCGGGCAGTCGACGCAATGGCGGGGCGGGCACTCGACGCGATGCGGGCAGTCATACTCATTTTTCCTAGGCTAACTGGGGTTGAGTTTTGGTTTTTGGGTCAACTAGAATTCGACCCATTTTTTTAAATAGGTCAAATTTGGGGTTGAATTCGGGAACCTGAACCTGGCTCATTATTCCAATCAGATCGGTTCTAATCCAAAATTTTCGGATCAAATTTGAGTCCGATTTTTGTGGTACCTTTGATGTGGATTCGTACTTGATCAGAAAATAAAAAAGAAATAAAATAAATGATGCGTTGCATATTTTTCGTAGAAAAGCTTGCTAGTAAAGCATTTTGGATAAATCAAGCAGCGTATTAGCTGTTTTGACAGGTCGAATTAGGAGCCGATCACCTGTTTAATCCGGTTTGATGGCTTTATGAGAAATTTGATATTATTTAATTGTATTTGATTTGATCTGATGTTGTTCAAGAAAATTAATTGCCTTACAATATAATTTTTTTAGGTATTTTGTTAATTTTAAAGAAGGATTTTAATAATTTTAAGTTATTATATTTTATTATAATAATTAAAGACATTTACATCGATCATCTTATGAATCTGGCAAATTTAAAAAAATTAATTTACAATAATATTATTTTTTATTGTGAAGAAAATTTTAAAAAATAAACATGATTATTTTAAGCAACATTAATTATGTATGAAGATATGTGCTATTATGTTGAGTAACAAATTCTACTCACTATTTTTTAATTGTTTGTTAGAAATTTTTTTATTAAAAAATTATTTTAGAAATGCTACGTCATCACAAAATTAACTTGATCGGGGACGAATCTCGAGGCAAAATCAGTTTGGAAACTTCAAAAATTACTTTCGGGAGCATATGAACTCCGATTTCAGTGAGCTTACAGTCAAACTGAGCGTCTCGGAAATACGAACCCAACGACACCAAGATCAACCCAATCCGAGCCCAAATGAGTCCGAATCAAGGGCTTAAAGCGCTGTTGGAAGGTTCAAACCGCAATTTGAGTTGCCAAACGGTCTCTGATTTTGACGAGCTTATACTCGAATCGAACGACTCAACGATACGAATCCAACGAGCTCAAGATCGCCAAATTCCGACATCATTAAGGCCTTCAAATACCCAATGAACGGTGCATGATCAAAGGATTCGATATCGGCCGTCCATTCAAACCACTCCTAATTCGCCCTTGATCTCACGCATATTTACGGGCTATGCCACTCAAGAAAAACTATAAATAGAGCCCTCATTCTACACAAAGGGGACTCAAGTGAAGAGAGAGAAGAAGAAGAGGAGAAAGGGGAAAAGGAGATTCCTCACCTTCTCTACCATCGCCGAAGCTTTTCCTGCCGCCTGAAGACGCCGGAACTCTGCCGGATATTCGGGAGAACGCCAGAATACTTCCCAACTTCCATGAGATGCTGAAATTCTTCCCAATTTACAAGAGAGTTCTCTCCTGACGCCAAAACTCCGCCCAAGTGAAGCCGGAGTTCTCCTCTGCCACCAAAGATGTCGGACTTCTACCCATTCGTCGGACCTTCACTCTTCGCCAAGTTTCTACCCGACGCCGGACTTCTACCGGTTATCGGACTTCGCTGGACGTCTATGCGAAGATGCGTTTCTGTCCATTGCTGGACTTCTACCTGACGCTGCCCTACTGATCTTCATCGTCAGACTACAGTCCTTCCGACCTCCGTCGCCAGCCGACTACGGTCCTCCTGACTTACGTCGCCCGCCGACTACAGTCTTTCCGACATCCATCGTCAGACTTACGTCTCTTTGTATTTACATCATGTAATGTACTCCATAAGATGTACATCAAGCTAAGGCCTTCTCCCAAGGAAGGGCCTCATTTGTAATCGACTGTCAATATTAGTGGATTCGTTCAAACTGGGCTAGGCCCCGTGGTTTTTCCCCCTTTTACAAGGGTTTTCCACGTAAAAATCTTGGTGTCTCATAAATGCTAGACCCTCTCTCCTTATCTGATTGCGTGCCGGATTTTCGTACAATGCTAAGACGTTAAATATGATATTTCTCTATCGCCGCGAATACTCCTGGACGCAACCAGAAAGTATTAAGAAAATATATGTACGGAAATGAATCCCTATCTCCCAAAAAAAAAAATGAATCCCTAACTACACCGATTCCTTTTTATGGTCTTTCATTATTACTCTTTGGTTGTTTTAAATTAATATTCTATTTTTTTATTAAAAAAGTTGTTTATGAGCAGCTCGAATTCATTGAATTTAGCAAGATTAATTATTCAAGCATAAAATAGGTGTGGTTTGACCTTGAATTTAATAATTTAATATTCCTCTAACATAAATAATGTTTAAAAAAGAATAATCTTAATTTTTATTTAAGTATAGGAATAAAAAAATATTAAAAAGTAGGTAAGAAAATAACAGTTATCTTTAGAGTATATCATATTTAGGAGTTTTGATCGACTATATTAGTATAGTATTATATTTCATTAATTAGTTGTAATTTTTTTAATATTTAGAATGAAATAAAAAAATATAAGATAAAATTATAATAGTTTGAAATATTCTAATTTGTTGAATATCATCAAAATCATATAATTTTTAAATCCATGTTGTGCTTGCCATTGCACATTATTGATCAGTGCTCGCTATGACCACCTGTTAATATTGCAAATTGTCAAAATATTTAAACTTATTGATCATATTTATTCATGTATATTTATATATCATAATATGTGATACGTCACCGAAAATAGTCTTGGTCCGACATGAATCTCGATGCGAGTAAGAGCAAGAAGCTTTAAAAATTAAAATCGGGATCGCCGAAGCTCTGATTTCAACCAGCTTTAAAAATTAAAGTCAAATAAAACATCTCAATAGGGGTGTCAATTTCGGGTGGCAGGTCATGTTCGTGTCAAACTCGAAATTGATCCGGCGTTATTCGGGTCAACCCGAGCCTGACCCACTTTTTGCTAATGTGTCGGTGTTTCGGACCCGAGCCGGACCGGCTTCGAGTCCGGGTCAACCCAACATGACTCAAATGACCTAGAACCATGAAATAATCACTAGTTTTCGGGTCAAAAAATAGGTCTAAATCCGCTTTTTGGGTCAAAAATGGGTCGCTTTCAGATCAAGAGGCTTAACTTGAACCCGACTCGATTTTTAAAATGGGTCGAATTGTTGAACCTGAACCCGACCAATTTCAGGTCTGGGTTGACCCTAAGCCGGAATTTTCAGGTCAGGTTTGAGTCGGGTTTTCGGGTCGTGTCAAATATTGATACCCCTACATCTCAATGATATGAATCCAATGACACCAAATTCAGTCCAATCTGAGCCCAAATGGACCTAAATCACAAAACCAAAGTCTACTTGAAGGCTTTATAATTAGATAACCAAATGATATTCAAATATGACATGCTTATAATCGAATCGAGTGGCTCAACGAGACGAACCAACAAGAACTAAATCACTCAATTCTGACATCTCTATGACATTTAAATATTTGATAAATGTTCCACGATCAAGGGGACCACTTTGAGTCATCTGACACAATACTCCCAACATGCCATTGATTTCTCCATATTTACTTGGCATGTTACTCTAAAAATACTATAAATAGACCTCTCATTCTTCAGATGAGGGGAAACGAAGAAATAAGAAATTTTTGGGAGCTCTGTTATCGCAGATAGCTGCCATATCTTTTCCCGACCATCAATTGTCGCTGGACTTCTACACGTTCGTTGCTTGCCTCTGGATCTCTTTCATACCAACAACTGTCGCCAGACTTCTGCCCGTTCGTTGGTCACCAACAAATCTCTTGCAGACTACTAACCATCATTGGACTTCCACATGTTCGTTGGTTGACACCATCTCTTCTTGATCATCGACTGTCTTTGGACTTATGTCCGTTTGCTGATTGTAATTGGGTCTCCAACCATTGCCAGCCATTTTTGGAACATTCTATGTCGTTCAATCATCATCAAGAGTACCCATATGAAGTTTGGTCCATTTTCCAATTCTTTGTATTATCATTGTCCTCGAGTTGAAGGATGAGTCAAATTACATAATCAATTCAAATATTAGTGGAATCTTTTCAAGTAAGCAAAACCCTGTGATTGTCTCTTTTTAGAATTTTCACGTAAAAATCATGATGTTTCTTGATCCTTTGTATGTGTGTTGAATTTCGAACACAGCAAAGACGTAAAAGTATTTCACTCTAACGCAGTGAATCGCTTAGCCCACAACAATTTTGTTTCATTTCGGGTATGTGTGTTTTGAGTAAATTGATAGATATATCCTTGTTGGATTAAAATTTAAATTTATTCTTTTAATTGTCTGCAATCTTCAATTGTATTTCCTCGGCTTCGATGAAAATGTGAATAATAATCCTGGTTGCCAGTATTTGGCTTTAGTGGATTGGTTCATTTAACATTCTCTTCATTATGTATAGTCATGAGAATATTAACACGCTTTGTATTCAATGGAGTATTTTATTTCTTTGGCTTATATTCACAATTTTGTTGAGGGAGTGGAGGTTGAAGGTCTTGATGTCCTTTTTTAGATTTTTTAGCTCTATTTTTATGTTCTTTCTTTCTTTTGTTAGAAACTTGCTCAAGTTATTTTTGATAAACACCGATAGCCTCATGAACATTAATTTATGCTTCTATGTTAGTATAGGAACAAACGATCTCTAATATAAGGAAGAATATATTGATATGGGACGTAATTCTCCGAGAAAAAAAACCCGTAATAATTTTTATATGATCTGAACTTAAATTTATGCTCATGAATAGTTCATATTGGCTCGATATGTTAACAAGTCAAAGATATAATTTTTTTGACTGTTTTTAACAAGTCAAATTTATTTAGTTTGCTCAAATCTGACTCATTTTGTATTAGAAAATAATAATTAAAAAATATATGTAAATTGTTGACATGACAGAGAAGACTAATACCTCAAGGGGCGTAAATGTCAAAATTCGTACATCATTGTCAATGCTTGGATTCCAACCATGATATAGTTGACCACTCCAAAGCACCTTTCACGCACGTTCACATGGTTGCGGGCCACTTTTATGGCCCACAACCTGTACTAATCAAGGCCCATTGGGGGCCCTATAGCACCTCTTCAGTAATTCACAAGGACAAAAGTAGGGCAGCCCAAATTGATTTTGATTCTTTTTTTGTTTTGTTAATATTAAAAAAAAAACAGTGAAATAAATTGTATTTTCATGGGATTAAAAATAATTGATTAGCGCCATAAATAAAAAAGTTTATATTAAACTAATCTCATATTAAATTTAATAATTTTTACATTCATCGTATTATAATAAAATATTCTGACGTAAATTTTAATATTTAACTAAATTTAAAGTTTGATCTGTTTTGAAATAAATACAATCCTAAATTAGTCAAATAAATTTTATATTGTAATCATCTCATAGTAAATATATTAAATAATAATTCATCTCAATTAAATTTATATTAAAATATTCTAAACCGAAATTTTTCATCATGAATTGAGGGTAAAAGAACAAACTAAAACCTCTCTATCATTATGTAGGCTTTATTTGAGATAGTTTTTTTGCTATTTTATATTGCAGATTTTTAGCACCATTTTCTTAAAATCAGTAAAAAAACTGTGGCTAGAAGCTATCTCAAATGAAGCCTTGGGATAGCTTCCTTCTCCTTTATAAGTTTCCATTAGAAAAAGAAAAATTTGAAGGATTCGTTTGAGACGGCTTTCTTACAGCTTCTTAAAGCAGCTTTTTAGTACAAATTTTTTATTTTTGTACTAAAAATTTGTTTTAAGAAGCAGTAAGAAAGTCGTCCCAAATGAAGCCTAAAATTGTTGTAAAATGCATCTTTTGTACATTTTTTTAAAAGCAAAAGTCAAACAAAAATTATGGTAATAATATGAAAAACAAATCAGTAAGAAAGTCGTCCCAACTATAGATTTTAGGTTTCGCTTGGGACACCTTTTTTACTACTTTCTAAAATAGTTTTATAGTTAAAAACTTTTATTTAAAAAAATTTTATACTAAAAATCTGCTTCAGAAAGCAGTAAGAAAGTTGTCCTAAACTAAACCTTAAGCCTTAAAAAAACCGAGTTACAATATCTTGATCAAAATTTAATCTTAAAATTTCTTTGAGATGAGTATAATATTTAAGTAATCAATCCTCATTAATATTTATATTATATTCATCTTAGAACAAATTCAAGATTTTTAAAATCAACTTTGATCAAATCTTGATTAGAATATACTCACCCAGACAATGTTTTTAAATCCTTTGGCATGATCTGACCAAGCCTAATTAATTTTAACCACTCCCGCTCATTGTCCCATCTCTTAATAACGCCATTAATTGCATTAATTACGGGTTTTTAATCCGATTAAGACTTGTCTCATTAAACAGACCAATAACAAATCTAGGAAATAAGCTTAATTAGGCATGTTAGGGGTGCAACGTAAACTGCTGGTTTGCTCTTATTTTCCCTAATTGTTTTGAATGGAAGAAGAAATAAGTCCTAATACAGCCAAAAACACTTGGTGGGAACCAGCTCATTAATAACTATAATATAACTAAGTCAACAAGTCGCACGAATTGTTAAGGTTTGTTTGTTGAGTCATTCAATTGATAGGGAGAATATAGAGAATAGACAATGAAGATATTCTTTGCTGCCTGCTTTTGCATTCCATGTGTACTGCACTAATTTTTTTTTTTTTTTCGAACGGGTTTCTACCCGCTGCCATCTCAAAGGGAACGCTTAGCGACAGTGGCGGAGGGAAGGGGGGGCCAAGGGGGGCACGTGCCCCCCCCTAAAAAAAAATAAAAAATTCAAGAATAAGGAAGGGCAAAGGTTAACATGTACATTTTTATATGTGAGAAATGGATTATTTTCTCTTATATACAACCTCGATTTAAGAGAAAGAAGTAAATGGATTAATTTATTTTTTTAATAAAAAAATTATGTTGATCGGGCACTAACTCGAGAAAAAAATCATGTTAGAAACTTCAAAAATTAAATCGGAGACCATTTGAACTCTGATTTCAACAAACTTATAGTCGAACTGAACATCTCGAAAATATGAACCCAACAACACCAAATTTGACTCAATCCGAGCCCAAATGAGTCCAAATCAAGGGTCCGAAGCATATTTGGAAGGTTCAAAACATAATTTGGATAATCAAACAGTTTCCAAAATTTAATTGCTTATAGTCGAATTGAGCGGCTCGACGAGACGAATCCAATGAGCTAAAGATCGTTGATTTCTGATATCATTAAGCTATATTTTTATTCAAATTTATGCTATACAATTAATACATTTCTTTTTTTTATTAATCTCTCTCTCTCTCTCTCTCTATATATATATAGCGAAAATCTTTGACTTTTATTTGAAACTTTATTTTGAAGAATCTCAAAAATATTTTAGCTGAAATTGAAACTCACTTAAATTACCTGAAATAAAAATATTTTAAAGAATGTTGAGTAAAACTCCAAACGGAGAGCCCCCTATAATGAGTCAGCAAACAAAATTATTTTAATTTAGGCCCCCCCTGAATAAAATTTTTGGCTCTGCCACTGCTTAGCGGCGTAACTAATCACTCGACGGAACCTAATGAGGCTATCCACCGACATCAAACCCATGTGTACTGCACTAAGTTTTTTTTTTTTTGAACTGGTATTTTCCCGCTGCCACTTCAATGGGAGCTATTAGCGGCATAACTAATCCCTCGACAGAACCTAACGAGGCCACCCACCTACATCTTGTTTTGCCCCACTGAAGAGACGAGGCGGTAGTAGAGGGTTTTCGAACCCGAGATCTAGATGGGAGGTTCAAAACTGTGCTCGCCTATCAATCGCCCTACATCGGTGGGCTACTGCACTAATCTTGATGAGACTTTTTTTTTTTTTGGGAAATTTCTTGATGAGACTTTCCCACTAGACTTTGTCCAGACGAGACATCTTATCCACCAATGATCGCTGGTTCACGAAAAAAATATTGTGCAGGTGACGTAGAAAACTGAAAAGGATAGCGAGAGAAGACAAAGAAAAGGATAAATTAGTGGCGGTTAGAAAGAGGAATAGTGATAAGTGTTCTTATATATTTCTTTCTGCTTTCATCTTTTCTGGTTGAAAGTGGAAGAAGAGGTCCAATCTGGTCACAGAAGACTGTACTGTTAGGCTTACACTTGTCAGTAAGTAGAAGGTGTAGAGGCTCGGCCTTCGTTGTTCAGGGACTTGTTCCTGCGAGCTAGTCATAAGAGATGGAGCGAAATATTTTTGTATTGTGAATGCTACACTTGTTGGATAATGGGAAGATTGAGTTATAAGAACTCATGATTATTTCTCGTATGACATATTAAATTATTATGTGTTAGAATATTTATAATGATATAAAGAGAGTTATTGATGTTAGTGGACGACAAATGATAAAAGACGAGTAATAACAAGTCTTTGGCATCGGTCATTGGAGGTCGTCGAAGAATGGGTGGCGATACTTATTAGTATCGATCAATCATGATAGTTGATGGTAGGTAGGCGACAACAATAAACGCTATGTCAAAAGATAGCTGATGTAATTTTTCATTAGTATCAAGGGGTAGCGCTCCTGTGGGGTTTCCGGCCGGGAACAAAGCCCCCGAAATAAATTTGATTGTAAGGATATTTTTGGGTTCTCTTTACTATTTCTTTTTGTATTTGGTTCATCGTTCTCTAACAAAAACACCTCTACAATGTGTTTAATGATGCTGGGGACAATTGCGCATAAAGACCATATTATTATAAAACTTTTAAGGGGGCAATTGCCTAAAAATTCTTGTAATAAAAATAAAAAAAAGGTGGAGAGGGACAAATTATTTATTTATTTTTTTTTTTTTTTTAAGGAGAGCAATTGCCTTTCTGGGCTTTAGATAGACTCGCCCATGAATTAGCTACTTGGATTTCAAAATAATAGATCAAGCCCTTAAAACACAAAAGAAAACTTTGGGATATTTGTTAGTTGAGGGACAAAATGGTCTTCAAAATTTTTGTTCTTATTGTCAAATCAATCATTTCGATGAGACAAATTCAGCTAAGTCCAAGATTAATTAATTTTGATATTATTAAAACATATAAATGCAGTAAGAGAGCCGTTTTTTTTTATAATTATTTAGTATAAAATTTTCAAAAAATATTTTTTATTTGTACTAAAAATTTATTTAATAAACTTGTCTCATTGTCTCAAATGAAACCTAAATATTGTATGACAGGTTTTTGTTTTGAATTTATTTGAAAATAAATTGGATCCAAATTATAGTTTCTTTGATAAATAAAATAAAAGTATGAATTAAATGTTTGATAATTAAGAGTTTGTTTGATATTATTTTTATTTTCAACAAAAAATTATTTGTTTAGTTAGTTTTTAAATATTTTTTATATTTGTATTTACAAATAAACTAATTTATTTTTAAATCATTAAAAGTTAACAACTTATAACAGGCGCTTTTAATGTTTTTAAAATAACTATCATAAATGATTGTTAGCCATTGTTATTGTTATCGGGACGACAAAAGGGCAGCGAAGGCGCAACAATCTACTGGAATGCTGAAGGATTGGAACAACAACATCTGGACTGAGAAAAACCGAACTAGAGAAAGTGCATAGAAAAATGCTGAGTGAAAAGTAAAATAACCTACCTTCGAGTCTTTTAAACTCCTGCGAATTCAAATTTTTTAGGTTGGGTAAGACGTGCTGACAAAACAGAAAGAATAAACAATATCCAACCGAACATCTACTTCTCTCCTCCACATGTCAAGATTTAATTATGATCCGGACGCAGAACTACGTCTCTGCACCAAATAATTTCTCCATTGCTACCCCACCATTGACAACAATCATCACTATATTAATAAAAAAACTTTGATATTTAATTAAAAATAAAAATTGTGTGTTTTAGTTTTGCCGATATAAAATAGATTTTATACATAATAAAATATAAATAAAATAAGCTTTAAAAAAAATGTGCCGAATGGGTTTAAGCTAGATTATTCACAGGTTGGAAAGTTCGTATAGGATCTCCTTTTGTCAAAGCTGTAGCTGCTGATACTGCCAGTTGTCGTTCCTTATCTTTCATTTACAAAAATTTGGCTCATTATAATAAATTAATGGTATTATTAACATTATTAATGATTTAGTCTACTGATATTCTTCATTTATTAATATTACTATTTTTTTGTTATATTTATGAGCTTAATAGCTCTTATTCTTTTTTGCTTAATCAATAAAAAGGTCTATTACATTAGAAAGGCAAAACATTTGAGAAGTTATACAAATTTGTAATACTAACTACTTTTCTTCATATACCCCAACATCTGTAATTAGTTTTAATAAATTTCTACTATATAAAAATCTCCAATTAAAGTTAAGAAAATGATAAAAAATCAAAATAATTTTGACTATATATAAGAAAATCGATTTTATCACTTAATTCTTTAAATATAGAATGAGAAAAGAATCAAAGTGATTTTTTGACTTTTTAAGAAAAAATAAAATAGTTTCCAACAATATTAAAAGATTATTTTTTATCTCTCACTATAAAATTATTTTGATTCTTTTTTAAAAAAATTAGGGATCAAAATAATCTATTAATATAATTGGAGATTATATTGATCGTTCATAAAAAAAAGAAATTATTATATGCGGAGGCTGGACACAACTCTACGTTCGGAGGCGAATCAGGTGCAGCCACATTAGTAGTACTGAGTCATAGTACCGAATGGTACCGAGCAGCACCGGGCCGGATATGCATTTTAGTTTGTCTCCGAACGACGTTAGACGTCCGCAAAGAATAATTAATCTTCATGAAGAGCCAATGAACAATATTGATCATTTAATCAATATAGAGTATTTATATTCCTATTTAAAAAATTAAGAAATTAAATAATTGATAACATTTTAGTGTTTATAAAGAATAAAAGAATCATTTTTATTTTTATCTCTTAAGAAAAATTAAAAAAATTCTAACATTTTTTATTACAAGTACTGCTAAATTTACAGAAACTGACGGGTCAAAAAGACCGGCCAAAAGACTGCTCAATTTGATTCCACCAATATTTTTTAATTATTTTTAATTTTGGGAGAATTCCACCGGTAGTTTTTGCTGGCGAGTACATTTTTGGTTGAATTTATTGGCCAGCCAATTATAAACTAAAATAATATTTATTCTGCGTTAAGTGCGAAAAAATAATTTTAATTATTTTAAAGACTACTGAAATGAAGGAATTTCAAGGTCTTTTAAGACTACAGTGGAAGCTCGGCTAATTTTGTACGGTCAGTCTATTTTCCTGTTAAAAAAAATAAAAAATAAAAAAAGTAAACAATTTCCCAAAAAAAAAAAAAAGTAAACGAAATACTTTTCAGAAATGAAAGACTGTTAGTATTGATACATCATCAAAATCTTCTTGATCATGCACTAATTTTGAAATATATTTAAATTAAAAAATTTCAAAATTAAATTTGGGATCATCTTAATTCAAAATTTAACAAATTTATATTCAAATTGAACGTATTTTTAAGATGAGCTGAACGATGCAAAAATTGGTCCAATCGGAGTCCAAATGAGTTTGAATCAAGGCCTAAAAGCATATTAGTAAGTTTTAGAGCATGAATTAGATAACCAAGTGATCTCCAAATCAGACATGCTTATAGTGGAATCAAGCGGTTCAACGAGATGAGTCCAACGAGCTCAATATCGCTTGATTAAGGCCCTTAAATGTATGGGGAACTCTTTATGATTGAGGGAATTAATATTGATCATCTGATAGAGCACTCTGAATTTGCTTTTGATCTTCTCCATATTTACGAAGCATGACACTACAAAAATTTTATAAATAGTGTCTCATTCTTCACATGATGAAGGAGGGATAGATAGATCTAGAAAAAACTCTCTTATCCATCATCGTTGATGACTACCATATGCTATTGTTGTCGGCAACTATCACCGTCGTTAAGGATCAGCATCAGGAATCTCTACCATCTCCATAGTATTGATAAGATTTAACACTATTGTTGGGTATAAAAGGTCATATGTGGACATTTACTTTCTATAATTTCTATTGAAAAAAATAAGCTTTATTGTTGAACAGGATCTCTCATCTTGATTTATGTACTCTCCCTCTTCTCCAACATTGGAGAAAGAGGATGTGTATTATATATTTTACATAGGCAATTAACGATTCGTTGATTAGGAGTGTATACTTAGTAATATATGAAAAAGTAAAAGCTAAACATTATTAAACGTAAATCTATTGATGGAGTAGCTTAAATATTAGATAATTTATTAATTTGTCCAACTTGGAAGTTGGATCATCTTAACACCTCCCTAGATAGAGGAGGGCATGATCTAGATCATCTAATGTTGATGTGAATATAAAATATGTTGATAAGAAAATTTATATAATATTTATTAAAATTTATAAATAAAACTTGTTTTTTTCAAATTTGAATAGCCATAAAATTAGCAAGAACCCCTGTATTGTAAATAATTTTAGAGATTTAATTATCATATCAAGTGCTAATTAGTCATTTTTAATATTCTCGCTAGCAGGCTCTAGTTTTTAGCCCCCCCTCACAAGGAGAGGTAATGTTTACTTCCCTCTAGTCACCTTTAAAGCTATATGTCAATAATTTTTCTCCTCCTAGAAAAGGGATTATCATAAATGTCTTTAGTCATTCCTAAACACCAAATTCTTCGACCTACTGCCTTTATCCAAGGTGAGAGATCAAATTTCTATAGTGAAACATCTACCACATGAACACATTCACATGCTCTTCAATACCATTGTAATGGAGTACCTTTACACATTTTAGATTTTTTTTTTTTATAGATTGTATTAAGACATTCCATAATACTCAATGAAAGTCAATCATCTACAATCGAAATATATAATTAGAACATCTATTTTAACTAGGTGTGACCATATAATTTTTCACTTTTTAACTTCAACATATAAACAAATTTACTTTATTTATTTATGTCAAACCACTTAAGTAAATAAAAGCTAAACTTTTGAACATCGAGCAACTTTTGGTGTGATGACTGAAATTTTTGTAAGAAACTCAACATTTAAGTGTGCTCATCTCAGAGCATGAGCGGACAACATCTTGAAAGTTAAGAGTTTGGGCTGTTACAAATTCTACTTCTATTTCTATGATAATACAGAGATAAATATTTGAAGGTAAAAAAAAAAAAAACCATCTCTAAAATATTCCATCAAAAGATGCATATTAGATGGCTTGATGAATAACATATTCCATGATAGAAAAAGTCAAGAAATGCACTCAATTGATTCTTCAAATTGATGAGTTGGTCAGATGCCAATTTCAAATAAACAAAGCCCAAATATTTCCACACAACTCAAAAAAGGTTTCCAAGATAAGAATCATTCATTCACAATTGCTTACAACTTCTATTTATTAGCTGTATATTGGCTGTCAAGTGTCAACTTCCACCAACTTGCAATAAAAGATTGAGAAAAACAAATATGAAGAAATCAATGGCTCGATTGCATTTCATTATTGGACGAAGATAACATTGTAGACTAATAAAGGAATCCATGCCCTAAGTCAATAACCTTACCATTCATGATGGTTAGGCCTTGTCGGATTTGTTGGAATAAATGTGGAGGTGTGCCCCACCAATCACTAATTCAGCCCATTTAGTCAGGCCCGTTATTTTATTTTATGGAAATAAACCAGACTTGCCACTCTTCGCGTTAGTCTTTTGTGTGGAAACTTTTTTTTTTTTTTTTTATAAAAATTTTATATATCGTTATAATACGATGAAGCCTAAATTTCCCAACTTCGACCACACCGATTGATCTAATAAAGTAATAATTCAGCCTCAGTAAAAATAACTGATTTGCTTGATGAATTCATTAAGGGACTGTTTAATTTGATACATTTAAGGTGTAAAATAATCCCCCGCTAGCCACCGCCGCCCCGCCAGCCACCACAGTCAGTCATCATCACTGGTTACCAGTCGTTGCCCCCACCGGCTCTCTCCTCCAGCCGCCCCCCGCCAGCCACTCCTACCACAACTTTTTTGAAGTTTATAAATTATAATGATAGGTAGAGAACTAACAATAAATCACTCAATTTTTCATTTGCTTAGGAACCTACGACACAATATATTTTCTAACACAATTCATCACATAGCTATATGATTTCCTATTAATTAATGGCTTTAAGCCTATTTAGGCGAAGTTTAAGATAGCTTTCTTCCTGATTCATAAAACAACTTTATAATTTCAAAAATTAAAAATTTTATATTAAAATTTTTTGTACTAAAAAATTGATTTAAGAAGCAATAAGAAAACCCTTCTAAACAAAATCTTAAATTTCATTTGAGACTACATTTTACTACTATTTTTTTACGACTTTCAAATACTTTTTATACAAAAAAAAAATACTATGATAAGTAATTAAATAGGGGAGAATAACCTTTAAGGCTTTTTCATCGCATATTTCAGCAAATGGGGAAAAAAACAAAAGAGATTTGAATTTGATTATGGCCAAAGAAATTGAGAGTTCCATAAACTACAATCAAGTGCTACTAGGCGCATTTGACTTGAACGTAGTCGAGCCAGGAGCAATTAATTTGCGTAAACTTCTCCGGGTAAGGCAGTGACAGTTACGTAATTAATGACTTTAATTTAACTTTCAACGGCTACGTATTAAAGAATGGCTTCAATTCACTCACAAAGCATGACAATGCATGAAGGTCAACTAGGCGGGTCCCACGGTGCCGAATATTTTGACTCGCTGACAAGCGGATTCCAAATCACCATTAAATCCGACTCATAAAGAAGGGCCGACAATCGCTACAGTTGGTCAAATGAGCTCAATTCAATTTCTCCTTCCTTTTTCCAATCTTTTTCTTTTTTACAGGATCGACCCTCAAGAGAGAGGGAAAATGATAGTCGTAAATAGTGGAGGCCTAAATAGCAAATAAACGAAAGAAAAAAAGTATGAAAGAGAAAAGAAGTGCAAGCTACACTCGGAAGAAGAGGTGGAAAAAGGAAAAGAAAAACGGGCGGCTCAGATCTCGCGGTGCGTGTCGAAGACGAGGGCATCGGACGGCTGAGAGTGGCGGTGCTCGCCCTCGTAGGTGACGATTAGCATCGAGGGATCGTCCGGCGCGCGCTCCACGTGCTTCCTCGCCGGGCAACCGCGCAGGCTGCTGCACTTGTAGTATCCTCTGCGACCAAGAAGATGAAGGAATTAGCGTTTCTGGATTTGGCGGCAATAGTCCACGTTGGATCAAGATCGGGTGTTTAAAAATTAAAATTACCTTGGATATGGAGAGCCCTTGATCGGTTTCTGACCATACTTTCGCCATGAGTACTCGTCGGGTGGGATATCCGCCATCTTTGAGCTAATCGCCGGAACGCGGATCGTCCTCTTCACGCGATTCTTTCTGCAAAGGAAAAGAGGCACAAGTTAATTAGAGGGAAAACATTTAATAAGCCATCGAGAGCTAACAGTTATTCCCTTGGGTAATATAGCTGCTTACCGGCGTTTGGAACAGTGGCAGCGACCGCCGTTGGCGGCGAACTTTCCTGCAAAGTCTTCCGAGTGAGCGTGGCTATGGCAGCGCTTCTTGTAGGCAGCGAGTGGCGGTTTGCCGGAAACGACACCGCCAGCAGAGATGGCCGGCGCTGGCGGAAGGAGAAGAGAGGTTGTCCCGCCCGGTCGGCCATTAGAGACACTTCCATCGCCTGTGATCGATGACATAAAGGAAGAGTTCGCCGAAGAAATCGGCGTCGAGATGCTGAAGGTCTCTTTAATGTACTTCCCTGATGATGCGGCGACGATGGCAAGATCACTGGATCCACCGCCAACGGAGCTCGGCTTGGTGAAATCCAGCGTCAGGCTCTGTAAGGGGACAACGGGTACCGCTATAGCCGGCGCAGGAGGCAGAACCGCTACCTGCGGTGTAGGTTTTACAGCGGCCGGAAGAATTGGACTGGAAGGGCCGCGGCGGAATCGGGCGTGGCCGGTGCGATTTAGGATGGAGATCATCTTCTTGAACTTTGAGACGGTATGATCGGCGATTTCCCGGCAATCGATGGTGGCTGCCGTTGCAGACGATGAGGTGGATTTCTGATGGTGACGATTGAGCTGGAAGATTAGGTTTTCCATGCTCCGGATCCCGGCCGCCGCGGCCTCCTGAATCGTGATCTGATCGTCCATCTTCGCGTAGCCGATTAGATCAACGGCCATGTCACACTCTCTCGCTCCTCGCTTCCGAAACACTAGCTGTCTCCTGCACCATAAACTATTTGAGTTCTTGGAAGAAGATGAAGAAGAGATTGGGCCAACATTTATAAAGTAGAAAGGAAAAACAATAAAATAATTAAATATCAAAATTACAAATTAAGGGGGAAAAAAAAGTAAAAGAGAAAGAAGGGAGTTTTCAGTCAAAGGCTCAAAGGCGGGATATATTTGATGGACGGTAGTGATTGATTTATTTTCCTCGTGATGCGATTCTGCTAGTGAGCTACGTCCATCGAGTTGGTGGTGCGAAGCTTCAGTTATAAGTTGGACTTTTCCTCCATTTTAATATTATTTTAATAAATTAATTATTGTACAGTCCGTTTTACTGATTAACTGCAGAGCAATCTCAGCCGTTCGTTTCGTACTCCGCTTTTCCCTTGCCAGCGGCAGCGTTTTCTTGCCGTTTGGTCAACCTTAGAAATTTGCTATATAAAAAACTAAGTATTATTTCGGTCCGAATATTTTATTCTCACTTAATTTAATATACAAATAATAAAAAAATAAAAAATAGAATATGCTAATTCAAATTTTCGTTTCACTGCCCGTGTTCAAGAAATTACTATGACATAAATGAGTCGAGTCAAAAGTAAATCTAGTTAAATTTATTTAAGTTTTAATAAGTTCGAGTTTGACTCGATAAAAAAATTTATAGTTAGAGTTCGGCTTGATTACTTGAGCTCGTTTTAAAAGTGTAACATTGACTCGATTTCTTAATTTTAAATTATAATTTTCATTTCTAATATAAGATTAATTTTAAAAAATTAAATATATTATATAATATTAATTTTAGATTAATTTATAATTATATTTAAAATTAATCGAGCAACTCAATAAATTTGTGAGTCAGAGTCAAGACGATATATAGAGCTCTAGCTCAAACTTATGGCACGATATGCTCAATTTATAAGCTCCTTAATGAGTAAAGCTCGAGGAGGCTCTACCCACTTACACCCCCCATGACATTGTGGAAGATGATAATCTTTATTAATTATTTTAAAAAAATTTCACTATGAGTTATTTTGGTTTATTTGATTTATTATTTTTTAAAAGAAAAATAGCAGGTAATACAACTCCAAGAACAAATAAAACATATATTTGACCCACCGTTCTTTAGCTTGGCTGTTGGGCGAGTACAGTTAGGAATCTCCCAACTCGTGCTCGATTCCTCTCAAGCGACAACGCCTCTTAAGTGGGGCCCAATCAAATACAGGCCGTGAGGTTTCTACGATGGGTGACTTTTTTAAATTAATTGAGAATTAATCACGCCGCTAAGCATCCTTTAAAATATAAGGATAAAAAAAACATATCATTGAAGCATGAGCACAATAAAATATATTTATGTAGTGTGATGGCTTTGTTGCTGAAGGTACCTGCAAATTTGGCTTCTACCACTTGTTTAATATATTTTCCTACGTGCAACGTCACTGTGTGTATTATAAAATTATTTGGTTAAGTGAATTAGATATAAAGTTCTACAAAGAAGGATGTACTTTGAAACGCATTGTAGAACTAAGATGGTGCGTTGAACAATAGTTAAAATGTCACAATTATCTGATAGAGTTTACAAAAAATATTAAATTTTGTTTCTTTTTGTTATATAATAAGCTATAAAATAATTTTTAAATATTTGAATGAAAAATGTTTTTTTTTTTTTTTTGAAACGGGATATCCACCCGTTGTTACCCCCGAAAAAAGTACTTGGCGGCGTGACTAATCATCGGCTGACCTAGAAGAGGCACCCACCCCAGAAATTTCTTAGCTCGCACTTGATTGGGCCCCACTTAAGTGGTGCTGCCGCTCGAAGGGAATCGAGCATGGGCTGGAAGGTTCCCAACCGTACTTGCCCACCAACTAAGCTAAGCATCGGTGTGTTTTGAATAAAAATGTCAAAAAGTTCTATTTTAAAATAGTCTTCTTTATAGATTAAAAGAAAAAGAAAAATCACATTTAGCAATTTAAAAAAAATTGAAATTCTTGGATGAAATTATCTTCCACTGACTAAAACTTTAAACTAAAAGAAAAAAGGGAGAACACTATTTCAGAAGATTGTCGTATGATGAACATTCACATTTTTCGTTCATTGACTTACATTTTGCTTTATTGTAAAGCATATGTGGACGCATTGCTAGTTTTAGAGATATAGATTGCGACAAAAGAATTGATGGGAAGAGAGAGAGAAGTTAAATATTAAAGATTTGTTTAAGTGAATTGGTTTATAAAAGGCTATCTTGAATCCCTTCGATAGGGCAAATTATTACGTCTGGTGCCCGGAACCAATCTAAATCCGCCACGTCACTTAAATACATCGGACCCAATGTATGTAAATGACGTGGCACATCCGGATTGGATATCCTGACGGACGTAATAATTCGCCCTTCGATAGAGAACGGATAATCAAATAGAGATACACGCATGAAATGATTTAAAATTCTAAGTTTCAATTGATATTTTATCAAAATTTAAACCGTGATGTAGTAATAATATTAAAACCATTTAATTATAATTTAATCATATAATGATGATGCTATATATAAAAAAAAAGAATTAGGTAATGGAATATAGAATATAATTTTAAATTCAAATACTTTATCCAAGTGAAAGCCACTACTTATTAGAAACAAGTTGTCTACAATGTTAAGAAGGATGACTTAGCAAGACATTTGGGAAGGAGAAACCATGGTCAATTCATCGTGATTCTTTTTTATTTTTGGCAAAAAAGAACCTAATTTTAAACCAAATAAATTGAGAAATAGGTTTATGGTTGAATTAGCTGGACTCACAGGTTCAATCCAATTTTCCATATTTTGGCAATATAGAAAATTCAAAGAAGAAGAGAAATGTTTTGAGAAAGATTTTATTGTGATAGAGTTTTATCACTATTGCGTCATGAAATATTTGCGGCAGTAGAGAAATATGAAATTTAATGTCTTAGCTTTGTACGAAGATCCAGCGCACAAGCAGATTAAAGAGATGGTGTTGTATTCATAAGAGATATCAAAATTTTTACGTGGAAACCCCTGAAAATGGGGAAAAACCAAGGGATTTGTCTCAGTTTGAATGAATTCACTATTATTTGTAGTTGATTACAAATGAGGCCCTTCCTTGGAGGAAAGGCCTTGGGTTGATGTAGCAAATGTACATCATATTATATGGCGGGAATTGAAAAAATTAGTATTGAAATATTTGTTTAGTCGGAAGAACCATAGTTGGCGGGTGACGGAGGTCGGAAAGACCTTACTCTGGTGACGGTGGTCGGAAGGACTATTGTTTGGTGAGGGAGGTCAGAAGGACCGTAGTCGGTGAGAGACAGTGGTAAAAAAGATCGTTGTCTTGCGAGGGAGGTCAAAAGGACTGTAGTTTGAGGGAGATAGTGGTCAGAAAGACCATTGTCTGACAATGGTGGTCGGAAGGACCGTAGTAGGTGACGGAGGTCAGAAGGACCATAGTGGGCAGGAGACAGGGGTAAAAAAGACCATTGTATGGTGATGAAGGTTGGAAGTACTGTAGTAGGCGATGGAGGTCAGAAGGACCATGGTTGGTAGGCGATAGAGGTCAGAAAGATCGTTATATGGTGATGGAGGTCGAAAGGACCATAGTAGGTGACGGATGTTGGAAGGACCATAATCGGTAAGAGATAGAGGTCGGAAATAAATGGAGGTTGGAAGGGCCGTAGTAGGCGATGGGAGTCGAAAGGACCATAGTCAGTAGGAGATAGGGGTTAGTAAGACTGCTATCTTACAATGGAGGTCGAAAGGATCGTAGCAGACAACATGGGTGAAAGGACTGTAGTCGACATGAAATAGAAGTTAGAAAGATTATTGTCTGGTGATTGAGGTTAGAATGACTATAGTAGGCGACATAGGTCAAAAGGACTATGACCAGCAAGAGGTAGAGGTCAGAAAGATAGTTATCTAGCGATAGAGGTTGGAAGGACCGCAGTAGGCAGTGGATATCGGAAGGACCATAGTCGGCAAAAGAAAGAGGTCAGAAAGACTATTATGTGGCGATGGAGGACGGAAGGATTGTAGTATGTGACGGGGGTTGGAAGGACCGTAGTTGGCAGGAGATAGGGGTCAAAAAGATCATTATCTGGCGATGGAGGTCGGAAGGATCATGGTAGGCGACGGAGGTAAGAATGATCATAGTTGGCAGATGACAGAGGTCGAAAAGACTATAATCTGATCATTGAGGTCAAAAGGACCGTAGGTGGCCGGGTGTAAGTCTGGCGGAAGTCTAGCGTTAGTCGGTTGTCCGGTAGAAATCCGGATGTTAGGTGGTGGTCTGGTAGAAGTCCGGGTATCAGGTGGTGGCCCAACGTAACTCCGGCATCAGGCAGTGGTTTGGCAGAACTCCGGTGTCGATCGGTAGTCCCGTAGAAGTCCAGGCATCATGTGGTGGTCCAACAGAAGTCCGGACATTAGTTGGTGGTCCGACAAAACTCCGGCATCAGGCGGGGGTCCAGCGGGGGTTTGGCAGAACTCCGGCATCGGTCAGTGGTCGGCCAAAAGTCTGGGCATTAGGTGGTGGTCCGACAGAAGTCTGGCATCGGGGCAGTGGTCCGGCGGAAGTCTGGCGTCGGGTGGTAGTCCGACAGAAGTTCGGGTTTCATATGGTGGTTAAGCGGAAGTCCGACATTGGGTGGTTGTCTGACAAAACTCAAGTGTCGGGTGGGTCCGGTGGTCATGCGGAAGTCTGGACGGTGGTCGAGGATGAGCGATGATGCAAGAACGATCTTCGATCTCTCTCTTGCCATCTTGCTTGGGATCCCTTTCAAGAGAAGGGAGGGGTCTATTTATAGATTTCCTATAGTGGCATGACTTATTTAGGAAGATCATGGGTAAATGGTAAGTAGTTTGATGGACAGCCAATGTTAGATCCCTTGATCTTGGATCGTTCGCTGGACATTTCTTGGTCTTAGTGATGTCAAAATTCCATGATCTTGGGCTCGTTGGATTATCCTTGTCAAGCCTCTCAATTTGACTATGAGCATGTTATGTTTGGAAACCGTTTGGTAATCCAAATTATTGTTTGAACCTTCCAATGGCGCTTCGGGTCCTTGATTTGGACCCATTTGGGCTCCAATTGAATCAAATTTGGTGTCGTTGGATTCATATTTTCGAGACGGTCAGTTCGACTATAAGTTTGCTGAAATCGAAGTTCAAATGGTCCTATTTTTTATTTTGGAAGTTTCTAACTTGATTTTGCCTCGAGATTCATGCTCGATCAAGATAATCTATTGATGATACATCAATCACAAATTACAAGATTGCATGATGCATGCATCTGAAAACTAACATGCATTGTGTACACACAGTGTGTACACTGATTTGATACACACTATGTATAAATATGTACACAGTGTATATACTTACATATCTGAACGATTCTTTCCATCTTGAATCCGCACAGCAATAATTTCTCCTTTTATCTCCCATTTATTTGGAGCATCAGACCTTCAATCTTTCAGCTCAACCAGAATTTTAGCCAAATTTTTGTCCGAGGGGCTTCTCCGTTTTTTCTTTTCCCTCTGTGTGCTTTTTGCACACCTTCGAAAGTGTCCCCATATTCCCTTCTTAACATTTCTCATTGCATTTTTAATAAATAGCGAGCTCCACTCCAAATTTTCCTTAAAAAAAACTGGTTACAATTATCATAACAAGTTTAAGGGCACCAATTTACAAGCAATAAATTACCGGCTATTCGGTTGCTGCAAATTTTGAATTTTTCCTTTTTATATTTCTAAAAGTAATGTAATACTTTTAAATGCAACTGTTAATGAGAGAAAAAATAAATAATCCTTCACCTTGATTTATATGGCTGCGAATATAATTTATATAGAAATAATAATATGCAAACTAATTTGTTCATGCTAATAAGAAATATTTTAGAAATATATTTATTAAAAAAAATACTATACGTACTGGTTTTTAAAAAATTCTGACAGGAAAATCAATCCTTATGAATGGTATAATTGTTGAGCCCTGCATTGAGAATTCATACCCACACTAACTCACACACCCAATGCCCATAACCTCTTGGGCAGGTATGGCTCGGTACTCAACAACGAAGGATAAATAGATTTATATTGCTAATCATCGTATGTCGTATATTAACCCAATCCTCACTATGCAATACACAACATTGAACAACAATGCGATCACGATAAATTCTGATATGGGGCTTGAAAGTTTGCAGTCAGCGCAAATGACAACAAGCCTCAAGGCCATCAGTCTGTGGTGGACTACATTCAAAAAGCGTGGAAAGTGGATGTTTATGGCATTCTGAAAGTTTCCATAGGTGGGCGTGGGTACCCATTGGATGCCTAACAAGGATTTATTATTTTGTGCAGAGTCCGGAGGGCGTCCGGAGACCAATAAAAATGAGCCACGTCACCCCATTGCTAGGTACCCAGCTAGGTACCCGCACTCGGTACCCCTCGGTACTGATGGGTACCCAGCGCTTAACTGGACGTCCGATATCTATACAGAATAATAGCTCCCTAACAAGGACCACATGAAGGACTTCGTTTAATTGCCTACCATGAAGTCGGCAATGTGAACACCTAATAATGCATGAATAAACGATTTTTTTTTTTTTGGTGAAACGGAAATTTAAATTAAAATTTTGAGAAAATCCAATCAATTATGAGGGGACAAGGTGTTTTAAAATAAGACTTTATTCCTGGGAAGCTCATTCTTTATTCAATAATAGTTATATTTTACATGCTCTATCAAGGATTTAATCCAAGGACTGAAAATTTGAACACATGACACAATTGCTCTTCTTCTTTTTATAGATCTCTTAGAAATTTTTTTTATTAATATTGCTCCTACGTTCAATGAGTGCAACAAATTATGGAGAGGATTAGATCATGCATGTTAATTCATATCATCTTAGGTGCCAATATGACATATCATCATCTTGAGTGCTAATATGACATGTCATATCAGAATTGTTTGGTTGCTCTTGCATCCCTTCCTGGACAGTCAAATTTAGCTATCCAGGACAAGGGACTAATGTTCTGAGCAGATGAGATGTGAACTATCTAATTAAATAAGTGTTGGTTGGGTGGCATTTGGATCAGGGTTAGATAGTTGCAGGGGCAAAACTAGCCTTAGTTCTTTGGGGGGACAAACACATACAACAACATCATGCCTTTATGTCGCTACGTGAGGTCGGCTACATTAATCATTTTTCTCCATTGTGTCCTATTAAGAGTGGAGGACAAACACATAAGAACTAAGTGAAGCCAGTCAGATTAGGACTACATTAATCTTTTTTCTCCATTGTGTCCTATTAAGAAGGAGAAAGCCTAGACAAAGTAATCCTAAAAGATAGAGAACCCTTCAACCATTGAAAAAACTAGTGTCTTTCAACTGATTGTGATCCATACATAAAATAGAAAACAACCGAACAAAATAAAACGAGGAAGATACGAGGAACTTCTCGGAGGAGAATCCCCAGGCGACGGCGGAATCCTTCATGCGGATGGCAGCCGGAGAAGGTGCGATCAGCTAGGGAAAATAAACCCTAGCGGAGCTCCAGCAACATCTGCACACGGGTTTGATATTTTGTTGCTTGAAAATTGCCTAGGAGCATAGAGAGTATTAGCAATGTGATCGCCAGGAACCAGCACATAATGGTATACTTCAAAAATTTGAATTGACAACATTAGGTGACACAACCATTTCATCTAAAGGAGAAACACCTGAAACAAAACAAAAAATCGTTTAATCAAGCACGAATCCTTAGGCAATATTTAAGATTGAAATTTTTGTAACTAAATTCAGAATCAACTAAACGACGAGCACAAACTCGTAGTAGAAATAAATATCTCAATGAGATGAGCCCAACAATATCAAAGCATTTCTATCTGAGTCCAAATAAACCAAAATCAAATATTTCAAGTGTAGCTAACTTTTTTTCGAAATATTTGAATAATCAAAATATCTCCCAAAATATAGGCTTACAATCAAATTAGCATTTTATTAAGAGGAATACGGCAAACCTAATATTGCTTAATTACAATATTATTACTTAAATGCTAAAAGAATGATCCATAATTAAGAGAGTTAATTCAAATAGTTTGAAGGAATGTTTTGAGGATTTTGACTAAGATTACTAAAATATCATTTTACAAAACTATAAATAATCTTCCATTCTTCACATGAAGGGGTCATAGATCTGAACAATTATTACGTCCTCTGACGGATGCATAGAAACATCCGGTCGCAGGCAAAATCCCGCTATACCGAGGTGTACCGAGTTTTTTTCGTCTGTACAGCGGGATTTTGCTTGCGACCGAATGTTTCTCTCATTCGGTCGACCGGACCAAATAAAACTTCCATAGATCTTGAGTTAAATTTAGAAAGAGCTCAAAGATCTAAAAAAATTCAAAATCCTATTTGATGATCAGTACTGACAAACACCATCAACAATTAATCGTCGTTGCCTAACTACCTTCGCCGTGCGCTGCATAATTATCAACAACCTCCACTATTTTATTAATAATATTTATTACAATCACAAGAGACCAATCTATTGCATATCCCCAACTTTTTAATTTCAATTTAATCAAGTTTTACTATCTCTTTATGCAATATCATAATGATAAACTTACTCTCTTATCATCACCAAATTTCAACACCTAATTATATATATAAATATATATATAACTTCTAGAATAAGAAATATTATTTTTTTTCGCCCAAAAAAAATTGTTTGAACGAGAATTCAGATTGTGGATAATGATGCTGGAAACCAGAAGCATATGCTAAAATGAACAGTTGACCTAACACAAAGTCTTTGGCGAATAAATTAAGGCGTCCCGTGCAAATCTCCAACTGCTTTGCGGGTCAATTGATGCTGTTGACTTTGCTTTCCATTAACTTATCGTCGTTTCTAAATTATCGTATGGTAAAAATTTTATTTAAAAAAAAAAAAAATAGGGTGGTTGAGATTTCAATGTGGTGGGACACCGAAATTGGGCTATTGTGATTTAATTCTGTGACCAATGTAAGACTAATAATTGTCAAATATTTTGTCACCCTTTTTATTTTTGAAATAAAATAATTTTAGCTATGTAATTGGACTTTTTCAAGTACAAAAATTAGGAAAAAAATGCCTTCTTAATATTTTAATATTATTTCTATTCTATGAAAATTGAAAGACAAATGATGAAATTAGGAGACAAAAAATAAAAAAAATAATGGTTTTTTTATTATTAATAATATTATTATTGTGGTGATAACTACAATAAACAAGGTTTGAAAAAGGGAGTCTATAAGAAAAACAACTATTTTATTCAACCTTGAAATATTAAAATTTTATAAATATTAATGATTTATATGCGTATTAATGAAAATCCATTCATAAAAATAGATGCATACATAAGTTATTTTTATATTCATAAGATTTTGGTCATTTATACTAACCATATACTGTTTTTTTATTTCAAAATGTATTTTTAACACACTGTTATTTAGCTTGGTTGGTGGGCGAGTACAGTTGGGAACCTCCCAACTCGTATTCGATTCCCCTCAAGCTGTAGCGCCTCTTAAGTGGGACCCAATCAAGTACGGTCCAGGATGTTTTTGGGGTAGATGCATCTTCTAGGTCAGCCGATGATTACTCACGCCGCGAAGCACCCTTTCGAGGGTGGCAGCGGGTGAATACCCCGTTTAAAAAATGTAATTTTATTAATTTTATGAACAAAAAAATTTAAAAAAAAAAAGACAACCCCCAATAGGACCACCAATCATTTTTCAATTAATTTAGCTCAATTATTGGGAGATCAAATCGTGAAATATGAAATCAAGAATATGTGGATCCTTCCAAAACTAATATGAACTCAAATTCAACCCCTAACAAACGGCACGCGCTTGCTTTAAACACCACACATTTGACTTCTCAGCATTCTCAAGAAATTATGTTATTATTTAATTAAAAAATCATTTTAATTTTTTATTTTTTTTTCATTTCAACGTGATATTTTTTTATTAGCACTTGAAAATTCAAATTAACAGGTGCCATGCATTCTAGAAGACATGAAGAAATGGCAGAGATTCTCAATTTTATTTACTAGTTTTTTAAGCTGTGTAAGTCAGAGGAGGTGGCTTCCCACATTCTTTGATTAAGAATGGATGAATTGTGTGATGTTGAACATTATGATCATTGTATGGTGGTTGGGTTGGGAAGTCAAGTCTCCTATGATTCTTTTAATGCTCAAAATGAGAGATTTGACATGTGATGAAATTTGGATGGGAGATTTTTTAGGGGTTTGATGGATTAGAATGAATGGACACGAATATGACGTGTGTGTATAGCTTTTCGTGGTCTTGATTTTATTATTCAGTAGATGAAGTACTCGTGATTTTAGGGTTAATATGTATATTTAGAATGACTTGATTGAGTTCGTTCAATCGATCTCTCATGTTTCGAATTGGATAAATATATCTACATACACCTCATAAGCGATAATGATAGTATTTTTTTTTCCCTTTTATATTTACAGTTTATCTCTAATTCTCTCCCAGTGTCCATCATCTGGAGTTCAGCTATGCCTCCATTTATTGGTGTTGATACATTCTGATACCGTTGTTATATTTGTTATTTTGCTTGTCGTGAATCTGATTATACTTTAGTACTCAGCAAGAAAATGAATATTGATGTAATGATAATATTTTATGTATTCATGAAATTATTTTTAACAAAAGTAACATTAATAGATATGATTGAATATATATATATAATATTATTGCTTGCACTATGTGAATATTGAAATTGCATCTCCATCAAAATATTGTCAATGATATGTTGTTGATGTTTCCTAGTTGCATAAAATGGATAAACTATGACAATAACTAACTATTTGAATAAAGATTTTATTAATTAAATAATACATAAATATAGTATAAACACAAGTATAAAAAATGTAAACACAAGTAGATAGTGTTGAAATATAATTTTTAAGAACATAATCTCTCCTACCTTCTCACTACAATCATCTCAATCGTATTTGTTTTTGTATCTTCTAGGAATTGGCGAATCTGGCGATGCCAATATGCAATTTTGAGTACCATCGAAGAACATATTAACTATGCACTGATGCTTAGCCAACATAGCTAGCATTCGACTCTTGAGATATATATATATATATATATATATGAAATTACTTAGCTCCTTGCACTTTGTTATATGCTTGAATATGTTTATCGATCGACATGTGATGTCATGGTACTCGAACTATATGATGCTAGTTTATATAATACCCCATCATTGTGATGCCTTGCGTGTGCTGGAGTTAAATGATATTCGCATCCAATACTATATCCATATTGTAATGGAATATCTACAAATGAAAATACATTATGATGTTTTTACTAATTAAACTTTTAATTATGATGATTTTACTAATTAAACTTTTAAATTATGATGATTTTGACATTTTCTTAATTAATTTCTTTGAATCAAGAGTAGATTTAGTATTCTCATGATACTTTAACCAACCTTAACAAATATTATTCTACTAAATATATATATATATATATATATATATATATATATATTAAACAAAATTCTATTCAAATAAAACAACCGTTACAACATAAGAAAACGCAGAAAAAAAATAAATGGAAAATACAATAATACGAGAATACTAAATATTCTTATGTTGTATACAAGAATAAATGAAAAATAATATTCTACTAAATATTTCTTTCTCGTAAATATCATTAAAAAAATCATAATTAAGCAATAATAATGTAATATTGACCTCACAAGACTAATCTTGGGTTGATATATATGATTGATATTTTACATTAATGAAGTCATATTAATAGTCTATTTAAGATGGCTGCAACGTTTTATAAATGCGGTTGAAAGTGCTATATTGGGGAAAGTTTTTTTTTTTTTATTGTTGTAGATATTAGAAATAAGTTTTTTTTTTTTTAACTATTTGGGTGCCTTCTTTATGTAGTCTTTCTTGAGTAGGCTAATAGCATGCATTGATGTTAGAGGCTTAGATGACGCAACCTTCACAATCGAGCTTCTTGAGGTGGTGTTGGTTACGAAGCTAACTCAAAGTTGGTGATGAAGTTGAATATAATATTGTAAGTTAGGCGATGAAGTTTTATAAAAAAGTTTAGGCGAAAACATATATAGATTGAGGAGCAGTCGACAAACATATTTTACGAAATGCAAGCGAATATTTAAGACATGAAAGCAACATGTATAGGTGTGGGCAATGATGTTGACTTAAGATTTGGATATTAGAAGTGTATGAAATGATGAAAGTATCAATAAAATTAGTTCTTGTAATACTTGGGGGACATTTTTATCTTCTAAAGAGAAAAAATTAGTCCAATTTTTATTATCATTTCAAACATCTTACAATTTGAAAGAATCTTATTTAATCATAAGTACTAAGTTCTTATGTAAAATATATAATATCCAATTCAACTATGAGAAATTCATTATGCATGCATAATAGGTTTAAGAGACTTCAGAATATTTGAAAGCTTTTCATATTGAGCTAAGGAGTTAAGCTACTTTCCCCCATATCACAATGCAAGCATATAATGAAGCTAGTAGAGGTAATTTTAAGCATGATAATTAATACTATGGATACATACATTCAATCATATATGTTATAATTATCATCTATTCATCATTAATCAATTCAAATATTGTATCAAAATTCATGTTGATTAATTAAAATGTTTGAGACTTATCGAATCACAAGTTAAAATCTCAATTATTTTTACAATTATCAATTTTTTAGTTCTCTGAAAATGAAATTTGACTTGGTTATGATTACACTAGGATGTTGAAATAAAAAAAAATTATTATTATTTTTTTAATTACATAAAAAATTTGCTTTTTATGAATTAACTAATTTGTTGAACTTCTCTTATAGGACACAAAGTGATAGAATTTTTTAACAATTAAGTTATTTTTCTTTTCTAATGAGAAAATTTTGTCTTGTAACTGTTTTTTTTTTTTAAATACCATTTCAAACTTTTAAACATTTGAAAGAATCTCAATAATACAAGTTTCTTATTCACATATAAAGACATAATTGATGGGATTAAGGATTTTTAGACAAGGTCAAGAGGAAGTACAATTGGAACAATAACATGTTCTTATTTATGTTCTTGTTTTCTTCCTACAAATTTATTGAAAATAAAGTCAATTGTTTTGATTTTGCAATCTGAAATGTCATTTGGCACTACCATGAGAGCCTTTGTTTCTCCTTGACCAAAACAAACTTTCATTTTTATTCGATGTGATCGTTCATATTATAATTAATGTTATGGGTCACTTTGAGGTTTCGTTTGGGACAATTTTCTTATTGTATACAACAGCTTTTTAATACAAAATTTTTTTGAAAAAAAGTGAAAAGCAGTGACCAAAAGTTGTTCCAAACAAAGCCCGAGTCTAACCATAGAAAAATAGTTATAAAAGTTTAGAAAAATCAAATAAGGAAAACATTCTAATATACTTATGTCAACGTGCACAATGTTAACGGTAAACTCGATCTAGGGTTTTATTGTAATTGGATTTTTTTTTTCTCTTGAATTATATTATTTTAAATGGAAAAAAACTAGTGAACAAAGAAAAGTTAATGGTGTTTTTGGGATGACTTCAACTTGTTTGTAATGGTTATTATAAATCTGTTGTGGGAAAAATAACTTATTTTGAATAAAAATGTGAGCATTATAATTTTTTTTGCTTCTACACTTTAGTAGATCTTGTTTTACTCTAAAAAAAATAATAAGAATATAATAGACAAACAAATGTATGATAACTATTTGAAAAATAAACCACAAAAAGCTATCACAAATAAACCAAAAATCTATTACAATCAAGATTAAAACATATCTTAGGCTTCGTTTGGGACGGCTTTTTTATTGCTTTCTAAAACGGAGTTTTAGTATAAAAATAAAAAAATTTGTACTAAAACTCTGTTTTAGAAAGCAGTAAAAAAGCCGTCCCAAACGAAGCCTTAATTTGATGGCAACAATACCAAGTCATGGAAGGAGATACCTTTTGAGGTTTTTCTTCATGGGTTGTCATAAACAAGTTAGATGATGGAAATTTTCTTTCACTTGATTTTTTTTTTTTTCATTTTTTATACCACCAATTTGACCATTTAAAATAGAAAAAAATTTCTCAAAATATGATGGATGATTAACAAAAATAATTTATTTAATTCCAGCAATCTTTTTAATATATTGGTTTTTTTGAAATATTCTTCCAAGAAAAAGTACAATAGGAGCAATATGGAAAACAAGAAAATAAATTAGGCATGTTTAACGGGTCAATGATATTTGTATTTATAATTTTTAAATTTCTTCTTGTTCTAATCTCAAGAAAATAAATCACTTGTATTTACCTTTCTCATTCAAAGATTTCTCTCTCTCTCTCTAAACTTCGATATTTATGTATATAATACTTGAATATCTGAATCACATTAAAATATATGCATGAAAAGTTGTATTTTACTTTTAAAAATATTATAAGTAGTATTTTTGAAATTATTTAAAGATTTAGATGTTATATAAGTGAAAATTAAAGTTTAGATATTAGATATGTAAATATATAATAATTGTGTAATATATATGTAAATCCCTCTAAATATGTTAAAATTCAAGTATTTTAATAAAAATTATAAAAAATGTTTAAAATTTTATATCCCATTACTATTTTATCTTATGTAGTATTTTTAAAATTCAATATAATATTTTTATTCCTTCAAATGTATTCATCATTATCATTGAAACATCTTTATTATTTTATCATTTCATGTGGCTTTAAATAATAATTTAAGAGTTGTCACCCTCTACTCGTCGGCATAATTCGGTCATCAATTTCAGGTTACAATCGGGATAATACTACAAATCATCTTTAAAGGAAAACTCGTCGATCCACCCTCTTGTATAGGATATTATATTTTAAACAATCAACCCAAATTAATTATAGTATTAACAGCTATCCCCTTGCTTATATGCATGTATTACATTTATTATTTCATATCAAATGTATCAATCTCCCCTTCATGCATGAAATACAATATAAATTGTTGAAATCTACAAATCGAGAAAAATCTATGAAATAATTGATGGCTTCAGAAAATCATAATTTTCATTTTAACCAGTAAAATTCGATAATATTACATTCAAAATATCCATAAAATCCATATCTATCGTGTACGAAAAGTTACACAATAAAAGTGCGGTAAATTAGGAGAAAATGTATTTTTATTAATTTATGAGAGATTAAATTCATCAAACATAAAATCATTGAAAACTAAAATGACATTCAGATTACTTATAACAATCACAAGACTTTTTCTAACATAAGTGGTGCACTAAAATGACCAAAAATCAGCTTTCTAATTCCTCCCTGTCCTTTCTCCTTTTCCTTCCCAAGCAAGTCATGGCCAAAATGGGGTGGAGGTTGCACCACTGAAGCTTTAGTGCATAGGATTAATAATAAAAATATATAAAAATATTGTTAATGCCTAGCTAAAGTCGTAGCACTCCGGCCCACCGCTACTTACTGAATTCAAAATTACTATAGAACATAGACTCAGACGTCCTTGCGGCGATTTCTTGTGCCGTTGTACTCTTATATAAGCCTAACGACACAACACTCCAAAGCATAACACTGAAGCGCCCTTGCTCAAACAAAATTTTAAATTTTCATTTTAAAATATTTTTCGTATTTTGGATTATTACGATATCAAATTCCATTTTTAAAGTAATTAAGCAGAATCATACCCTAACATCTATTGCATAAACACGAGGTATATAAACTAAACAACAAAGCCTATTAGCCATTGAAGAGCTCAAAGAATAAACAAATGGGCTTCTATATGAAGGATAACAAAACACCAAAAACACAAAGAATCAAATCATTCAACTTCAAACACTAACGAGAACTATATAATGCTAACTAAGGAACTAAACATACAACAAAACAATAAATACAACCGTACAAGTGGATGGTGCGCCCAACTCCCATTCACTATGCAAAGAGTCCAACAATTTCGCAAGCTCCCATCCGACCATCCCATGCATGTTTTTTTAGATATGAGGTGGAGAAACTATGTGTGTGTGTGTGTGTGTGTGAGAGAGAGAGAGAGAGAGAGAGAGAGAGAGAGAGAGAGAGAGAGAGAGAGAGAGAGAGAGAGAGAGAGAGAGAGAGAGAGAGAGAGAGAGAGAGAGAGAGAGAGAGAGAGCTATTGACTGTTGTGAAGGTTAAGTGTGACCGTTTGACTGAGAAGCCACTACCATCCGGTCCATATCGCATGCGTGACAAAAGAGGGGATTTGCATTGTGCGGGTTTGAGGATGACGAAAAAAACCTAAGGTTATTAATTTGCATTAGGTGTTGATTAAACATGCATAAATAGTCTTAATTAGTCATTAACTAAATAACTAGTGAGGGCCCATGCTCTCAATACCCTCATCTTAAATCTGCCCCTGTGACCTCCAAACTTTACACATATATACTTATTTCACATTCTATCTCTAAGATTAAAGCCGCTCAATCTTAACCTATAGGCAAAAATTTACATAAATAGACTTAAAGTTCACTTTTACCTATAACACCATATACTATTTGAAATGATGCAACAAACAATACTATAATTGAAAGTACAAATAAATTAAAATCCTTTAACACATTTTTCATTTCATGATAAAAGCTAGAGTTTTAAATTAAGAATAAAACAAATTAAAAGGAGATGCACATTTAAAGCTAAACTTAAAATATTAAACCTAATAATTTAAGTCATCTTTTCCCACATCGATCAGCTCTAATAATTCTGCCTCAATGTTCAACGAGTAATATATTTGATAGACGAATTGAAGTGTCAGACCAATTGCAAAGATGACATCTGGCATCGTACTAATTCATGTGTTGATTAGTTGAGTAAAAACATTTCCATCACAGATAATCAAAAGTTGGAAGGTTTGTTTTGTTTTTAATATACAAGACACATGTCAAGCTCTTGCATTTGGACCAATATGAACCAGATATTCAGCACGCGTATTCCATGCTTAGATTCCTTTTTGAGTTGTCCATTCAGATATATTTATTAATTGATAGAGGACAAATTAATTAACCTACTCATATAGTTGAATGAGTTAGATTCAAGGAGAAATTATTTCACCAGATGATATTCAGAGACGAATCAAGAAGTACATCATTTTTTTGTAGTGTATCCGATGACGTGACACATTCTAATTTGCCTTTGAATTGTCTAGTGACCGCATAGAATAATTTCTCCAATTAAAGAAATTTCAACCGTTTGATTCACTAGGTAGCTGGAATTCAATCAGCGAACTGATTTTCTCTAAGCATCATATTTTGAATGGATTTAGGAGTGTCAATTTTGGGTTACAGGTCGGGTTCAGGTCGACTTCAAAATTAGGGGTGTCAATTTTTGACACGACCTGAACCCGACCCGGAAAAATTTGGGTTCGGGTCAACCCGAATCCGAAATGGGTCGGGTTCGGGTTCAACAAATCAACCCATTTTAAAAATCGGGTCGGGTTTGGGTTGACCCAACAACCCGAAATTGACCCGAAAGTGACACGAAAACTCATATTGTCCCGAAAACTCGAGATTGACCTGTTTTTGACCCTATTTTGACCCAAAAATCGAATATTTACCCGATTTTGACCCAAAAATTAACAATTTTAGGTCAACTTCGAGTCATTCGTGTCAAGTTAGGTTGACCCAGACCCAAATCGGGTCAAGTTCAGGTTGACCCGAACAGTGCCGGGCCAATTCCGAGTTCGACCGAACCCGACCCGCTGGCCCGAATTGATACCCCTACTCAAAACTGAACCGACAATACTCAGGCCAACCGAACCCGACACGTTTTTGCAAACGGGTTGATTTTTCATATCCAAACCCAACCCGCTTCGAGTTCGGGTCAACCTGACATGACCCGAATGTCCCAAAACTGTAAAAAAATTACTAATTTTTAGGTCAAAGAACGAGTCAATCTCCACTTTTCGGGTCAAAACAAGTCGAAAACGGGCTTCCAGGTCAAAACGGCTCAATTTCAATTTAAAGGGTCAACCCAACCCGATTTTTGAGACGGTTTAAATTGTTGAACCCGAATTCGACCCATTTTAGGTCAAGGTTTTGACCCTAACCCAAAATTTTCAGGCCGAGTTTGAGTCGATTTTCAAGACTTCGTGAAATATTGACACCCCTTAATGGATTAAGGCTTCATTAAAAATAATTTTCTTCGTAATTTTTTATTTTTTATTTTTTTGAAAATATAAAAAAATAATGACAAAATTATTACAAGCAAAGCCTAAATCTAAACCATCCAAAATAGATCGGAGGAATGAAATCAACAGTAAAAAATGTACAGATTTCACCAATTTAAACCTGCGAGATTGGAATTGGCCACTAAAATATGCCAAATGGGACGGCTTCAAAGTTTCAAGGAATAGCTCCAGCTGGAAAAAAAGTCTAAAAAATACTCAAATAGAAAAGAATTATAATAAAATACTCAAATACAGTAATAGGATTTGTGTGGAATGATAAATTAACAAGAAAAAAATAATTAGCAAGGCCTTTAATATAGTCAGTTCCATGTATCGTGTAAGGGCACTATATAACATAATAAACCTTCAACCGGCAAGAATCTACACAGAAACAAACTCAGTAACAATCTTACAGTAGAAAAGAAAACTAACGCTTTTCCCACACGCAGACCTCAGTAAGCAACAAACAGGAAGAAGTCATCTCCAAGAGAAAATTACTCTTCAATGCCTAAAGTGAGCTCTCGAATATGCCCTCCTGTGATCACTTTGCTTCACTAGAGAAAAGCTTTAGCAATGAACTTTATTCCAGTCCTTTCAAGTCCCTGTATTAGTTACAGGTAGTCAAAGCAGATAGTTATAGAGAAATTATTTGGTTCGGACATCAGACAGAGAGAATCATCCGGATTTCTCTCTGTTTACAGTAAAAGCACAGTTATTGTAGCAGCTGCGATTTTACTGTAGACAAAGAGAAATCTGATTGATTCTCTTTGTCCGGTGTTCGAACCTAATAATTTGCCAATAGTTATAAGGCTAATAATAATAATCACGGCTCTTGTGAACTGTCAGTGTTCTCTTTGTTACTGCAACCAAGGAATCGAACAATGACACAGGTTATGTTATCAGCGCTTCCCCTATGAGAAGCTTCCTGCAGCAGTGTCTTAGCCGCCTGCTCTGGGTCTTCAATGGGTTTGACCATAGTCACAGCCTCCTGGAATATTTTGGATAGAAAAATAACAAAAAAAAAAAGTTTTCAAATATAAATATAATCCTAACTGAGATTTATAAATAAGAATTTTATAAGTACCTCGTTGGAAACTACATCCCACAGTCCATCGCTAGCGAGGATGAGAAATTCTAAGGACCCATCAACCACCTCTTCCTGTGGTTCAGTAATAATCAAGTTATAGAAGTTCATATTAAAAGAACAAAAGGAAACTCAAACTACTACCTCTAATATGTCAGAAAACAAAATACATTTAATATTTAAGCTTCGTTTGGAACGGCTTCCTTTCTGCTTCTTAAAACAACTTTTTAAGTACAAAAATTAAAATCTATGTACTAAGAAGCAGTAAGAAAGCTGTCCCAAACGAAACCTTAGAAGCTAAAAAGACAGATAAATGCATACTCGTCTAGTTAATCCTTCATTCAATTAACAGAGTTGATATAAGCATAAATACATTTTAATAATATCTACCTGGATTTCGGGTTCTGCAACAACGTACTGCTTTAAGAGGCGATCACCAAATGCACGAGAGACAGCTAGAACACCACCAACACGCCATGTACCTGAAGCATTAGGTACCTTATTAAGACATAGCTAGAAATTAGCAAACTTAAGAAGAAATGCATTTGTTTTGTGAGGTTTATTTACCAGCCCAAATAACAAAACCGCCCGCATCTTCAATCCGCTGTCTCTCATCAGTTTGATCGGGCTTGTGATCTCTCGAAACAGCAATGGCTGAGTTTTCCACAATATTATAATATAAAAGATTCCATCATTAAGATACGTAAATATATGAAAGAACATAATGCGAACCAAGAAAATTTAATAATTGTCTAGTTGTTAGCAACATTAAAAAAAAAACAATGACCAGGCACAGGGTTAACACAAACACATGGCTATACATTCCCTATAAACTGCCTTCATTCGACAAAAAATCAAATGAAGACTAGAAAACCATTACATGAAAGATCAAAAACACATGACAAATAAGTTTACATCAGTTTGACAAGATTCACACATATTAATGATTGCATAGAGACCAAATAAACCCGCTGCGTTTCAAAAGAGGGGTACATCAAATATTTATTTTTATGTAAATTTGAAAATAAAGATTAAGATATCACTTTATCCATCTCAATGACTGACTGACAGATTCCAATCAATTGCTACAAAGAGAAGGGCTAAATGTGAAAAAAAAATGCATCATTGTTACTCTATTATATTACTCTCTTCACTTCTCTACAGTGATAGCTTCTCTCTACTATGGTTGAAATCTTCTCCTTTTGATGGAACTGAAACTAGCACACCTCATTCTTCCTGAATAAGTTAAAGATCTCCATCTTGTAAGCAACCAAATAAAAAACCACATACTTTGTCTCTCTATTTGCAACCCCTCTCTCTTCTCTCTTTATCTCTCTTCTCTATATTTACTTATAGTTATGAGAAGCCAAATCTTTCTAAGGCTCTAATTAAAGTGGGAATAAAAAAATTGGGGTTTAAGACATATAATTTATTACAAGATTGCACAAGATATTACACGATCATTCAACAGTAATATAAGATTTGACAAGATCTATCAAAATCAATAAATTCTCTCTTCAAAATCTTTACATAAAATATTTACAAAATTTTGTCATAGCTCAGAAAAGAAATTTGATGGACTGATGGAGGTTGTGGGCCCCGCTAGGACGAACGGCATGCAAGGAAAAAGAGGGATACAACAACAACATCATGCTTTTATCCCACTATGTGGGATCGGCTACATGAATCATTTTTCTCCATTGTGTTCTGTTAAGAGTTAAATTCTCATTTAAATTTAATAAAGAAATATCATTTCTAATATTTTCTAACCAAGACTTTTTATGTCTACCTCTACCTTTTTTAACTTAAGTCAAATCTAATACATCTACTTTCCTAACCGAGTCACCAGAAGACCATCATTTTATGTGACCAAACCATCTAAAGTGATCCTCTCTAATATTATATTCCACTGGAACTACTCCAACCTTTTCATGTATATGTTCATTTCATATGTTGTCTCTAAGAGTAAAGCCACTCATCCACCTGAGCATCCTCATCTCTGCAACACTTAACTTAATATTATGCTTCTCTTTTAATGGCCAACATTCTGCACCATAAAGCTTTGCAGGTCTAACCACCATCTTATGAAATTTTCCCTAGAGTTTGAGGGTGACTTTTCTAAGACATAACAAGCTTTAATGACTTACCATAGGAAACAAAAATTGTGAGAGAATTAGGAAAATTTATTTAGGGAAAGGGGGCATATTTGAATTCAGATTTGGGAGGGAATTAGGAAAACTATATTTAAGGAAAGGGGGCTGATTTGAATTCAGATTTGGGAGAGAATTGAGAATCCTTATATAGGGCTAATTAAGTTGTTTGATTTTCATTATGTGATTTGTGTGTTTGTTATAATTCTTCTTTGGAGTTGTTCCTAGCAGCGCCTAGAGTTTGTGGAGAGCCAATCTACCTCTCGAATAGTAGATCAACTTATATCTTTATTTGTTTTGCCGAAATATAAATCTTTCTAGCTGATTTCTACTACATTTTCTCTTCGTTTTTGCTGTTTTTGTTGTAAGAAGATCGGATTCCTATCAAAATTACACCATACCTTGTGAAGATTTTATTTCGAAGAAACTTGGTGATAGGAAATACTTGAGTTCGCAAGTAACCCCTAAGGGAAATACTTGACTTCGCTAGAAAATCTATCACTAATTGGTGAAAACAGCAAGAATAATGCAAAATCTGGGCGAAATCAGCCCCAAAAAGATGGATTGCAATAAGAGAAATAAAGCCAAACAAACACGTTAATAAGATACAAATGATCCTCAATTCGAGAGGAGGATTGTTCTCTCCCAAATCTCTAGATAAAACAATCTAGGGCCAAAAACCTAAGAACTCCAAGAGAAAACTCAAATCATGCATAAACCTAACCCTGAAACAAATCCCCCTATTAATACGATTAATTTCCTAATTCAGATCTCCCTCATTCAAAATTTCCCTCTCACCCTAGCCGCCCAAATCCCCCTTTCCTCAATTGCTCTAAATGGGGCCCACACATGTGGACGGCATATCAAAGGGGGCGGACCCTTTTTCGCCTCCTGTAGAATTGAGCCGGCTGCTGGGCCAGCTCCTGGGCCGGTTCAGGGTGAACCGGCCTATCACTTGGCTCTACATAATTAACAATCTCCCACTCAGAGACAATTTCTAATGTACCTGCTCTATGGTTGATGTCTGAACATCAATGTGTGACACCTCTATATCATCATTCGCAGAGGATAGTTGAAGTTTTGTAAAGCTCCAGCTTTTCAACAGGAATCACTTTTGTGAGCATATCAATGACTCTCTTGATTTTGATGAGAAGTAGAGAATCTCCTTCAAAAAAAACTTCATATATAGTGGTATTAAGGTTTCATGTGTTTTGCCTAAGGGTGGAAGATGACATTCTTTGTCAAACAAATGATTTGCCTATCACAACAAAAAGCAAGGTGTCTTCTTGTATCATGTCTTTTGAGTTCTTCTAAAAAGCTTTTGAACAAACCATCTTCTTGTTAGCATTAGTGATAGCTATACACTAAGTTTCTGTGGTTTAGATAATATGAATGCTTTTTGAAGTTGTGAAACCCAACTAATTGAGGTGTCACCAAAGATGTAGATATACATGGAGGTACTTCTCCTTGTATCCAAGTCTCCCAAATTTGAATAATATCGAGCCCTACAATTCTAAGTAAGTTCTTTTAAACTTTAGAGAATGGTTGATTATATCTTTAAATAGCATAGCGTCAACTTCACAGCTTCTCACTATTCTTATCTGGAATTAAATATGTACATGTTGACAACTGCCACCACTTATATAGACCATTACAGACATAAGAGATTCACACACAAAATATCCAACGGCTAAGACATAGTGACTAAGATCATGTGTTCATTTTCTTAGTTTCTAGCATATGTTATTTAGACAATCTAAAGTGACCAACAAGCAATGAATTTATAGTCTTTTTTATTTGTCATATTGACTATATTAACACCTTTTAAATATATTGTGATTATGAAAGACTTAATGTACGTGTAGTTTTATTGAAATCTAATCTCATTCAGAGAATTTTTTTTAGCTTCTCCTAGATATTTTATATCAAACTACTTTAACAGTTGTCTTAATTGATCTTTTGAATATCATCAATTTAATTAGCATATCATTCATATATAACAATAAAATAATACAATTTTTCAAGTTCCTTTGACATAGCAACACTAATCAACGCTACATCTGAGAATTCAATACTATGCATGAACTTATCAAATTTTTTATAACAATAGCAAAGCGTTTATTTCAAGCCATAAAGGCTTTTATTTAGCTTGCACAGAAGTCTTTCTTTTCTAGGATCACCAAAGTGTTCGAGTTGCACCATGCATATATCTCTCTCTTTGCCACCAGAAAGGAAACTTATCTAAACATTTATTTTTTACGGCAAATATAATTTCTTGCTACAATCCTTGCACAGGATGAATAATGGTTAGGTTAACTGTAAGTCTGTAAGTGGAAATATTTATGTAAATTATATACCTTTTGACTTGAATCCCATTAGAAGCCATGTCTTATGCCTTTTGTTTCTTGTTTGGTCTTATTTCATTTTATATATTCATTTATTTTGTAATACAGTCGTATCTTTAGTGAGCTGGGCCAGTATCCAAGTATCATTCTTATAGAGAATTCATATCTTCTTTCATGACAAATTTCCATTTAACATGATTCTTTACCAGTATAGTGTCATTATAACATTTGCCACCTTTGCAATTGTAAAACAACAAATTGTGAAGAGAACGAAAATAATAGTTAGTTGATTTATGAGTTCTTCGTGACCTTTTGACTTGGGTCATAAGTGTATTGAACTCTTGAATTTCTTGTCTTTATTTTCAAAAAAGTTGCTCAGCAATTCAATATGCTCTTGAGTAAGGTGTATTTTATAATAGTGATAGATCTCTCTTTGTATATTACAAAATCATTAAGGATAATATTTCTATTACTAATAATTCTTTACCTTCATAATCTCAACATTTGTAGAGCTCATTTCCAATCATCTCCAATATAATTGTTTTTTCTTAAATTTTGAGTCAAGCTATATATTTGATGATCTGACCAAAATAAGCATCTGATATGCAAATAAAAAGCTTAGACCTTATCTCCGTGGATGTTCAGGCTTCTTAAAAAAAAACCCTAATTTGAATGCAGCTAAGGTCCTAGGTTGATAAATATGTTGTTTTGTTCACTGCATTTGTCCAAAACGCAATGGAAAAATTTTGCATATAATTTCATACTTCTTGTACATTCTTTGAGAGAGTTTTGGTCGTCATCTCAGTTACTCTATTTTGGTATGGAGTTGTTGGGATTGTTCTCTCCATATTAACCCCATGAGTTGTGCAATAGCTCTTAAATTGTGTATAGTCATACACATTGCCTAATTGCAAGCACTTGAGTTTGGCTTTAATTTCTTTCTCCACTAGCCTTTTCTACTCCATAAAAATTCAGAAGACATCAAATTTATTTCTGATAAAATAAGTATATACCTTGTTAGTTGATGTCATCTATGAAGTTGATACAATATAACAATCCAGTCAGAGAAATGACAAGGGGTGACCCACATATGACTGTGTATCAACTTTGGATTTTTGTTCTTTAATTCTCTCCTAGATTTTGAGAAACCGTTCCACCTTCATTTTCCTAAATTATATTCTCTGCACAAAATGGATTCAACTGATTTTAAACTTAGAAATTTATCTTTGGGATAGAGAATCTTCAGGCCTTTTTTCGCTTATATGGCCTAGTCTTTGAAGCCATGGTTTTAATGCCCCCGCATTGGTGGTGGCTCTTATTGTTTCTATGTTGGTGGTATTACAGACTTTCATCACTTCAAGTATCAACGTTGAAAGTAGCAAGACATCCTTTTGTAACTAGTTTCTTAATAGAGATCAAGTTTCTCTTCAAGCCAAGGGTGTGTAACAAGTTTAGATTTGACTATGATGCACCGACGCTTTACCTCAAAGAGGCATGCAATGTCTTAACATGTATCGGACACGACATACCTCCAGCACATGTCGAACATGTCAAAGACGTGCCCAATTAAAAAATATTAAAAATAAATTGGACACACATGTCCGACAAATGCATTTTAAATATTTTATGAATTTTTTTTTAATTATAATTTCTTGTACTTCAAATTTTTATTTATTAAAAAATAACTTTTTTTATTTGTTCTCCACAACCCAAAATCAATCGTCCGTACTCAATATCTCATTTCTCAAATATTCCTATTTTCATTTTTCTAGCGGGTTACAATTGGGGTTCACAACAACGCATGATGGCATCTCTTCGATCATGTCACAACATCAATGTTTTAAAGCCTCTTAACATTGACGTCTAATGTTTTCTTGACTTTGACACTCAACACCAGCAATTTCTGCACTCACAATTAGGCCAACACATTGTCTCGACATCTAATCTTTGCTCAATGTCATTTGAACAACGATGACAAATATCTTGACATTAAGGGCCAACACTGCCTGGACATCAATGCTCGATGCCCACTACACAACATTGATGCCCCAACTTTTGACAACATTATCGTCTCCCCTCACAATGCCTGACCTGATATGCACATCCGACTCTCGACAGCATAATATTAATAATTTTAAGTATAAATTTTAATTAAATGACTTATCATTTTTCAATTATTCTTAATAGTTTACTTATTCAATTTTATACACTTTTTAAAATATAAAAATTATAATACCATGTACAACCCGTATACATGTCCTATGTTTTCAATAATTGACTTGTCCCGTGTCTGTGTTGTCTTGTCTGTGCATCATAGAGCTTCGAAGTATTTCCATTTGTTATCTTGATTATTACATATCCAGCCCACAATATTTTGACATCACCAATAAACATTTTGTCACAATTGCTTGTGCAATAATTTATCATTAAATTTGAGTCCATTATTCATATTTTCTTTGGACTTTGGCATTGAATATCAGTGCATCCAAAATGCCTTCAACGACGGTACTCATAGTCTAATCTTTTGACTTTTATCCTTGTTCATGTTTCTTCTTCTCTGTATTCTTTCATTATGTGGTAAAGTTTTTCATAGTATCAAAATCCACTTGGGCAACCTCAAGGCTTATTCTTATTGTAATTTAACTGTGTTTTTTTTTTCATGAGATTTTGAGTTGCCTCTACTTTTATTGTTGCCCTTGTTTTGCGACTTTCTCTTGTTGCAAACATTTTCTCACATTGTCGAATACCCTTGCTGAGGTAAGATTTCCAACATCACAAAGCTTCATGTAGATGATCTATAGGAACTACAAACAACTGTTACAACACCTTCCCATCTTTCGGGCAATATGGAGCAATTATAAGGTCCTTTCACTGGATGTAGAGGAAGGTTCGGTTTTAGGCAAAAATAGGTCAAAAAGTGCAAATACCGAGTTTTTTGAAAAACTCGGTATTTTTTCAAAAAACTCGGTATTTGCACTTTTTTAGGCAAAACCGAACCTTCCTCTAGGTCCTTGCACCGGACCAAATAAAAACTCGGCAATATGAGAGCAAGGTTAAGGCATGGATCTTGTCATCAATTTTGATATTTATGGAGTTCAATTATCCCGTGATTGAGTTGAACTCAATGTAACAATGACCAAAGCTCCTTCTAATATTCTAAGATTGAAAACCTTGTGCATTATATGTACATTGTCAAGTGCAGAGAGATTTTCATACACATTGAAGAGTACCATCATAACATTTATTGTAGTAGTCTCATTGAGGATGTTGAAGGAAACATTCATGCTATGAGATAGGCAAATGACTCCTAAATCTCTTATTCCCATCAACCATCACTCATTCTAATCACCTGACTATGGCTTTACAACCCTTCAATGGTAAATAGAGCTTTTTCTGGTATAGATAGTATGCTTTTTGCATTTTCCAGAATCTAAAGTTAAGGCAATTGAACTCGTTGAATTTGATTTTTTCATCTTCACGCATAGAATTGAAAGCTTTATGAACCAAAGTACGGATATTAGTTGTTAGGATAGTAATAAAACTTCAAATAAAATCAAGGGTTTTTTACATACATACCACTTTATTCCTTATATTTTACATATCTAACACCTAAAACTTAAATATTACACAACTACAACTCAAACAAAAACTTAACCTCATATCTGCCACTCCGTCAAAAACATGGCTCACTCCGTCAAAAACAGGCGATCTCGACTGCGACGATGAAGGCAGCAAGAATGCATATATTTTGACCGCAGTGAATTTGTTTGAGTGAGGTGATCTTATTTTACCATGTGATACTTCTTGTTCATCAAACTTTTTGATGAAGGCAGCAAGACTGCGCCGATGAAGGCAGCCGAGAAAGGGGAGAGGGTCGGAGATTGGGATGAGAGGAATCAGTGAGGAAACAGCGCGGATGATGTGCGAGAACGACGAAGCGATGAGGAAGGTGCAGGAGAAGAGGACGAGGATGAGAATGATGAGGTCGAGTGTTGCGGAAGGGGAGTGGTTGCAGGAGGAAGAAGAGGAGGCGGATGGAGAAACGGAGTGAGCCATGTTTTTGATGGAGTGGCAGATATGAGGTTAAGTTTGTGTTTGAGTTGTAGTTGTGTAATATTTAAGTTTTAGGTGTTAGATATGTAAAATATAAAGAATAAAGTGGTATGTATGTAAAAACCCCTAAAATCAAATAATTATGTCATAACAAATACGCCATAGATTATAAACACAAAACAACCAGGTTTATGTGGTTCGGTGATCTACTTACATCCATGATTGCATTGTAATCAAATTATTCCACTGATCTTCAAAAGATGGCTACATCAATGATTTTTCTCCAATAAGGATAAGGATCTATACACATTAATGACTGAGAATGAATGCAAACACCTATAACGAAGATAAGAGTTGAAAATGGAGAAAAAGATGGTATTGCTGCTATTACTCTCTTTCTTCCTCCACTATGAGAGCTTTTATTCACTATGGGTGAAATCTTCTCCTTTTATGGAACCAAATAGAGCAACACTTCCTCTTTATTGAAGAAGCAGAAGATCTCCTTGCAAGCAGACAAAAAAACTCCTCGCATTTTTATAAACCCCTCTACCCTCTCTCTCTCTCTCTCCCGCTTATCTCTATTTATATATAGTTATGGTCAAACCCTTCCTTTAAGGTTCTATTTAAAGTGGTAACAAAGAATAATTTTGAAATATAATTTATTACAAGATCCCATAAGATATCACAAAATCAACAAAAGATCTAAGAAGATCTCTAAAAGTTAATAAACAATCTCTTCAAGATCTTTTTATTACTACAAGATCTCTAAAATATGCTCTTGAATTGTCAAAGATTTGTATTTTAAGGGTAATTCAATCATATATTGTGAAAATTTTATCTAGAAGAAATTTAAATCCACATGATTAATATTAAATTTTCGTAAAACTATTGGCATTTCATGATGCGTTCAAAACCTAGTTCAAATGAATGTTATTACAACGAAAAACACCTACAGAACTTAAAAGAAACTCCATCCATACACTCTCATTAAAGTATAGATTTTGTACAATGAAATATGAATAGAAACAACTTAAATCATAATGAAAAGTTGCAACGTAAACTGAATCATAACAGTAAACAATACCTAACGTGTTTGCATTTTCACTATCTTCAATCAACATTGAAGATCACAGCAATTACGGATTCAGATTTCTATATAATAAGCTATCCCGAAGCATGATTTTATTTAGTTGAAGTTTTATATTTAAGGCATGTGCCACTAAATTATTAATTTTTTTCACTTGGTATTAAATTATTCAAGGGTAAAATGGCTAAAGTGTGATGCATTTGTTGATTCATCAATTTCTAACCAACGGCAACTTTCTAAATAAAAAATATCTCCAATTGTAGGATGGACAGGGAAAGAAGAGATCAGACTATCGTGGGCCAGAACGAGACTCAGCTTATCAAATAAATTCAAGTCTATTCCCCTGGTAAAGGATTCAAAAGAGTTGACTCATCCTTCCAAACAGAACAAAGAACTGAAGTATCCTTTCAAAACTTCCAAGCATATGACATAATTTTCCTTCGCATGCTTTGTATTTGACACCGTTGAGTGGGCACTTAAAACGGTATACATATTAAAAGTAACAAAGTTGAAACAAAGTTTATTTCCATCATCATTTCTATCAATCCAGACAAATGTAATTCATAAACTGGATATTTATTCTACTAGTTTTAAGCCATTCATTTTCTAATTTTAGGCCTTAAAAAAAAGCTTTTGAAGTTTGAAAAATATTACAAGTGTTATATTAAGACTACTAAACATGAACTTAATATTTATTTAAAAAAAGTCATTAGCATCTCCTTTAAAGACTGTCAAACAAATAACGAACATGCATGATAGAGTTTAATCTTATTAAAGAGATTGTAATTTAAGAATATTTTTATAATGAATTAAATGATGAAGAAAATCTACGGTTATATCAATATATGATTTTGTTGAATATGAGCATGTACCTATATTAGAACATGTTCATTAACTTAAGAAAGTAGTCTAATAAAAGTTTAATTTTGTGTTTGAAATTAAAATTGAGCATGAGATCATACATGAAACATGAATTTGAATCTATAATAAAAAGTGAACATATACTTGAATGTGAAATTAAACAAATCATGCTTATTGTAGTTCATAAATAAATTGAGAAGTCTGATAACATAAATTCTGAAGTATCTACTAAATCTATCACTAAGTATGCAAATCAAAGAGTTATCAAATTTATTTTTGACTATTGGCTTCCTGATTCAAAAATTCATCAAGAAAAACGTATGTAGAGAGTTAAATTACATCAACATTTCAAAAGATCTATTAATGCTGATTATCATAAAGGAAATTTCAAATTTCAAAACCCTATTTGTATGTTCAAATTTTAAAGTGCATAAATCATCATAACTAATCCTTAAATCATTTGGGTTAGTTTTCCTTAAACTGGTCCGTTCATAAAGACATGATGTTTTGTGATTAATTTATTTTTAAATTTTTTTATCATCTCAGCATCTTTGAATTAGTTGTATCGTGGTCACTAATATTCATTATGAAGCATTTTAATATTTTAGCATTTAATTCCTTTCATCATATCATATTGCATTATTCATAAGTCATCTATATGATTTGCATGAAGGTATTCACAGAAAACTCACTTTTGATAATGATAACTATAAGGTTTCATTTGGGACAGCTTTTTTATTACTTTCTATAGCAACTTTCTAGTATAAAATTTCTAATTTAATAATTTTTTGTATTAAAAAAATATTTTAGAAAACAGTAAGAAAGTTGTCCCAAACTAAGCCCAAGTCTTCCAAAAATATGTAAAGTGAAGCTATAATTCAAAACAAATGATAAGCCAATGATACAGCAAAATCCTAAAATCTTTAGTACATGAGCCTTAAAGAAACATGCTGAAAGAGCATGACCATATAAAATCAAACATGCAGTGGGTTGTATGCTTACAAATTAAAATTTCATGAGATTTTGGTATCGATTAAATCTTCAATATATATTTTTTAAATTTATAACATGAACTGGCCACCAATTCCTTGAATTTTTCCACTTTCCATTGCCCATATAAAATTCAGATCCAACACACAATCTCTAAAATTTCAAAAATTTCATATTAATCTTATTATTAAAGCTATTATTAGAGATGAATCATGTACACTACCAATGATGGATATTTAAGATACCTAATAAAGTGGATGAACATTTGTATAAGTGATAATGTATGGATTCTCTACATGAAATTACAACAAATATGCCTCAATCTACCTGGCAAATATCAACTGAACAATTAATCGAAGTCGAGTTTTTCCACTCAGGCATATTTATGTGAGATTGTAGGTTATCACGGGAGTTATGTCTCTATTATAGGATATGTGGGGATAGTAAGAACTCGAGTTCTTCATTTCAAAAAGAAAAGGAAAAATTGCACGATGTTGCCATATATGGAGTGCAAAAAATTACTAGAGACGCAACAACAAAACATAAATAGATAGCAAGAACTCAATGATAGATAGAAAGTCATCCAAGTGAACCGCCAAGTATTATCTCCTTACCCGAGTACATAAATTGTATACCGAGCAAAAATTAAAATTTGATATTGACAGTTGTGTTGTTAAAAATGCAGAAATTCACTGTCGCAAGAGTTCAATTAATTTCCATGGAATATAAATTCATCCAAAAGTCAAGATAGCAAATCCAAGGCAATTTTCTTGTTTAGCAAAAAGTAGGAAATAACTAGAGAAGCTTCAAATAAACCTCACCATTTCCCCCTCTACAGATGACAGCCCTGGAATCTCCAACATTGGCAACTAGGAGACGATCACCGACAAGAACTGCAGTTGAAGCTGTTGATCCAGCATCTCGGCTCTGATTATTTTCAGATCTCAGGAATTCAGAATCAGTATGGTTGTAGGATTCAGCTGCAACAATAAAGAAGTTAATAGTCAAAAATAGAACTTAAGAGAGGTACTTCTATTATGCCATGTGAAGAGAATATTTTAAAATTTAATACAACAAAAACCAGCCGAACTATGTTAAATTCAATAGGTCTGTCAATTTAGTTTGTAGTTCACAAACAAGGCATTTTTTGCTCTATAACTAATTTGAATTTTGTTTCTTTGTAAAATAAAAAGTCCATCTTAAGAAAAACAACAACAAGCCTTTATCCCACATGGATTAGCTACATGAATCATTTTCTCCATTGTATTTTATTAAGAGTCAAATTCTCATTTAAATCTAATAAAAAAGTTATTTTAAATACTTTCTAACTAAGCTTTTTTAAGACTACCAATACTTTTCTTAACATAGGAAGGATCTACCTTCCTTAATCTATTTTCAATTCTATAAATTTCTACAATATTATCCTTCAAACTCTTATTTAAAAAAGCCACACCAACATCATTTCTAGTACGAATCTTACTTGAATACCAAAATTTAAATCATAAATTATCAATCTGATAGGAAATACTTGAGTTCGCAAGTAACCCTAAGGTAATACTTGAGTTCGCAAGCAACCCTAACCCAAATTGGTAATCAAACAGTGATAATATTACTGTCCAGAACAGGAAAACAGCAGAAATCTGCTGTTTACAGCAGAAAAAAAGCACCAAACCGGGAAAATTTGAGAGAAAACTCAAAGAAAAACTTGTATTCCACTAGACAATGAATAAAATAGCAAAAGATACAATCGTTCTTCAATCCGAGAGGAAGAACAACTCTTCAATCTCCGGGAATGCCAAGAGCCCAAAGCAAGAAACTGTTAGACTGGTCCACTGGACCGGTCCAGCCGGTCCAGGCGGGACCGGCTCAGGCACGAACAGGGCGGAAGTTTCTTCCACCCGCTGGGATGCCGAGCGAGCCGCACGGCGTGCGGGAGCCAAATAGGAAAGAAATTTTGGGGAGTTAAGAGGGAAATTTGAATGTAGGGACTGTTTAGGGAATTCCTTTTGATTTGTATGCATTAAATAGTTGTTTTTTCTAGGGTTTGAGTATCTTGAATTTGGCTGAAATTTGAGATCTCATAGATTTAGGATTTCTTTGGGCTCTAGCGGCGTCTAGAGATTTGGGAGAGATCGATCCTCCTCTCGAATTGAGGATCAATTGTATCTTTGCTATTTTCCTTACAACTACTAGTAAAATACAAGTCTTTTCTCTGATTTTTCTGAAGTTTTTCCCTGCTTTCCTACTGTTTTTGGCTGTTTTTCTGCTGTGGACAGCAGTTTTACATTGGATCTACTTGGTTTTGGTGAGAAACACTTGGAAATCCAAGTGTTTCCTATCAAATTGGTATCAGAGCATCTATTTGGGACCATCGGCGGCTGAAAACCTGAAATTTCAGCGGGTTTTTGGCATTCGGAGGAAGATTTCTTGTGATTCGTAGAAAGAAAAATGGCTGGAAAGAAGATCGAAGTCCTAGAAGGTGAATTTGGCAAATTAAAAGCAGATTTGGAGGAAAAATTCCTTGAAATCACCGCCAACAATGAAAGGTTGGAAGGGAGGTTCGCAGCGATGGAAGAGATGATGAAAAAATTACTTGAGATGAAGACGAATCCGACGGCGTCGGAAGCAAGAGAGACTGTCGGCGACCAGGGCGTAGGAGGAAATCCAAACCCGCTTCGGGGGAGGAGGAATCCGGCAGTAGAGATCCTTGAGGGAGAGGACGACATGCCACCTCTAGAGTCACTTTCTAGAGAGGAGATGAGCATGAGAAATGATCGTCGAGGTGCTGATTTTCAGCGTCGAGGTGCTGATTTTGAAGGCAGGAGGGGGGAATATGAGGGAAGTGCAGATTTTGGCGAAAGAATAGAAGAATATTAGCGTCGAGGTGCTGAATTTCAGCGTCGAGGTGCTGATTTTGAAAGGGGAAGAGGAGAATATGATGACGGATTTGGATACCAACGTCGGAGGGAGGACCGGGACACTTGGGGAGCACCTCATCTTCGAGGAATGGGAGGTTATGGAGAGTACCGGGGTAACGGAAGGGATCCGAAGGTGAGGAAGTTGAAGATACCCATCTTTGAGGGTGAAGATGGCCATGGCTGGATCTACAAAGTGGAGCGTTACTTCGCTGTCAATCGCTGTCAACGGGTTGACAGAGGATGAAAAATTGACAGCGGCGGGTCTGTGTCTGGAAGGGAAAGCTCTGGCATGGTATCAGTGGCGTGACAGGAGGGAGCCCATCCGGAACTGGAGAGAGTTCAAGGATTGCTTATTAGAGCGTTTCCAAACCGACGGGGGAGGAGACTTCTATGAGCAATTCTTTGCCTTGACTCAAGAAGGAACTGTGACAGATTATCGGGATCGGTTTGAGTACTTAGCTAGAAGATTGGATCACATTTCAGAGTCAGCCTTAGAAGGGAACTTCATGAAGGGGTTGAAACCAGAGATCCGAACAGCAGTCAGGGTACTGGAGCCGAGGAATCTGGGAAAGGCTATGGAGCTGGCGTAGTTGGTAGAAGATCAAAAGAAAGCAGAAAGAGGGGCTCGAGGAAATTGCTCAGGAGGCTCTTACAGGACGACGACCACTCTCTAGCACCCAAGGGGCCTGCATCAGGCAACAGTAATGAGACCACCCGGGAGAAGCCAGTAGGAGGAGGGAGTGGGAAAAATTTCAAGAGGCTGACAGAGAAGGAGATGCAAGATAAGAGGACAAAGGGGTTGTGCTTCAGATGTGATGAGAAGTACATGCCAGGGCATAGGTGCAAGGACCGAACTCTTCAGGTTCTCCTTGTCTGTGAAGACGAGGAAGACGAGGAGGGAGGTGGTAGCAGATCTGGAGAGGAGGAGGAGAAGTTGCACCTGGATGTGGCAGAAGTCTCTCTGAACTCAGTAGTGGGATTCACTCCGAGTCACACTATGAAAGTGAAAGGAGAGATAGCTGACCGTGAGGTGGTTGTGCTAATTGATAGTGGGGCTACCCACAATTTCATTTCCACTCAGGTAGTTGACCAATTAGGAGTGAAGTTGGTGGACACCGATTGCTATGGAGTGATGATGGGTACAGGGAAGGTGGAGAAAGGCCAGGGGATCTGTAGAGGAGTGGTGTTGACCATCCAGGAAATTCAAGTAAAGGAGGACTTTCTCCCACTAGAGTTAGGAAGCACTGATATCATCCTGGGGATGAAGTGGCTGCAAACCTTGGGGGAAACCAAGGACAATTGGGGAGCACTCACGATGGAATTAATGGTGGATGGGAAAAAGGTGGTTATAAGGAGAGATGCAGCGCTATCCAAAGCCATGAAATCACTTAAGACCATGGTTAGGGACATACAAGAGCTGGGGGAAGATTATATGGTGGGACTACACAGGCTGGATGCGATCAGATTGGAAGAGGGAGGGGATGTTCCTCCTTCCGTGCAGTCCTTGGTTCAGCAGTACAGTAAGGATTTTCAGTCATCTCAAGGATGGCCACCTCCACCGGAACACGAGCATATCTCCACCTTGAGGACAAGGTGGATTTTTGGGAGGGAGTATTGTTAGACCGGTCCAGCCGGTCCAGGCGGGACCGGCTCAGGCACGAACAGGGCGGAAGTTTCTTCCGCCCGCTGGGATGCCGAGCGAGCCGCACGGCGTGCGGGAGCCAAATAGGAAAGAAATTTTGGGGAGTTAAGAGGGAAATTTGAATGTAGGGACTGTTTAGGGAATTCCTTTTGATTTGTATGCATTAAATAGTTGTTTTTTCTAGGGTTTGAGTATCCTGAATTTGGCTGAAATTTGAGATCTCATAGATTTAGGATTTCTTTGGGCTCTAGCGGCGTCTAGAGATTTGGGAGAGATCGATCCTCCTCTCGAATTGAGGATCAATTATATCTTTGCTATTTTCCTTGCAACTACTAGTAAAATACAAGTCTTTTCTCTGATTTTTCTGCAATTTTTCCCTGCTTTCCTACTTTTTTTGGCTGTTTTTCTGCTGTGGACAGCAGTTTTACATTGGATCTACTTGGTTTTGGTGAGAAACACTTGGAAATCCAAGTGTTTCCTATCAGAAACCCTAGATCTCCAATTACAATTCAAATTCAATGAAACCTAATTCCCTCATTACTCCCTAATTAAAGCTAAAGGAAAGATACAAATTCCCTAAACACCCTTCTAATTCAAATTTTCTCTCCAAACAAAGTGTTTAACGCATGCTTGGGCCCACCCAATCTTTCGCCCCCTCCTCTGCTTGATTCCGCCTGGCATTGGGCCGCCGGGTGTAGAACCGGACCGGTCCAACTGGGACCGGTCCAAGCATAACACAATCTCCTTAACATTTTCCCCGACCAATTTAGTTTCTTGAATACATAAAATATTTATCTTTTTATAAATCATAATATCTATTAATTTGCTTGTACGAGTACCTATATTCCAACAATCTATCATACATTTAGTTTCATGAACTATCTTTTTCGTCTACATCTGTCCATAATGTGAGAACCCTTACTTATTTAACACTGCACCTGGATGCCATTGCAGCAACCCTTGCACGTTTTTCGCTATATATATGTATGTATGTCTCTCTCTCTCTCTCTCTCTCTCTCTCTCTCTCTCTCTCTCTCTCTCTCTCTCTCTCTCTCTCTCCCCCTCTCTCTCTCTATATTCGCATCCTCTAAACTTGTGGTATATTTTTCATGCAACATAATATAACAAAATGTTTATGAGAAAGATATAAAGAACACAATAACAATAAAGCATGACCTCATCATCCACAATGACATTAATATTTTTCAAATCACAAATAATTGAACTAAATTGAATTAAATGTGAGTTGATAGGCATTCCTTCATGCAAAAGAAATAAATACAACATTTGTTTATGATAAAGTTTGATGAATATAGTTTTAGTAAGGAGCAGTGACTCCAACTTGAGTCATAATCTATTTGTAGTTGTCTCCTCCCAAACATCCATCAAAATCTTGTTTGCCAAACACAACTAAATCGTTACAAGTAAACTCCACACACTTGGGTTCTCCAAAGGCCAAATTTCTTTAACCCCTCACATTTCTCAATTTTGAACTTCATAACCATTAATCTACAGAATTGCGCTCTGATAACAAAAAACACCAAAAGATAGTTTGCAAAAGCATCACAAAGATTAAGGGGGCAGTGTCCCTAAAGTAAAGATAAAACATAAAAGAGAAAGAAAATATGTAATCACAAAGAAAAACTAAGATTTAAGTGGTGTGACATCAACCAAGCCTACATCCACAGGACAATAGAGAGGATTTGATTTATTAATAAAGCACAAAAGCCATAATCGTGGAGTACAAAATAAGAGCACCCAAGTCCTTTCCAAAATCTTAAATACACCCATACACAAAGAAGAAGAAATCAAAGAATCTAACAACAAAAGGAATCTCTTTGCTCACGTGCATCACCAAGTCTCCCAAATCATTCACAACCATGGATATCAAGTGGGTACATTAGGAATAATAAAGAGTCATAACTAAGGATCATTCATACTTAGATTGCATAAATCAAACCCAGGCTAAGGATTACAACTATAACGGCTACCACAAAAAGGAAAAGAATCTTGAAATTAAAGATCCGTAATTTCTGAAAAACATGAATACCAATCCCACTTGTTAATTCTAAGTCCCTTGCTTCTAAAACAACAATAAAGAGCATTATGGCGATAATACAATTGCGTTGAGTCAATTAACAATGAAGATGACGAGGAACTCAAATAAAGAAAGACAGTAGCCTATAACTGACTTTATGTAAGATGATGACGATGACGATGATGATGATGATAATAACATAGAAGGACAAAAACAAACCTATGGCTGACTTGATATCAGTGTTAAACTTTGGGTGATTGATTAAATTGCTAAAGAGGTGCTGCTTCACATATTCTGCTGCTCTAGCACCACCATGACCTATTTTGTAAGAAAAAGGAAGCATCAGCGCAAGTCATTCAATAACACATTTGCTGAAAACCCATCACGAAGCAACAAAAAATATTAACATATAATAACGAGAAATAATACGGAAATAAAGAACTGTATACATTGAGGACATTCCAGTTAAAAGTAACAAACTTTCAGCAAAGTAAATATTGTTCCAGAACGAATAAAAGAGGGAATCCAGATCACATGGCCTAATAATAATAATAACTCACCATCAAAAACCCCGAATAGACCAACAATCTCGCCGTCAACCCCGTCAATTCTGGTCTCATAGAAATCCTCCATTGATGGCCTCTTTCCACGAAAGCTTGCGTATCCGAAACTAAACTTTCCATTATGACTGATAAGCAAATCAAAACGTTAGCAACAATATAAAATCCCCACGCACCATGCTCCCATCCCTCCAAAATTTGGAGAACAGAATATTCCCAACAAGTTGCTAAATTAAAAAAGCGAAACCGAAATTTAATCAATGTCATCCTATTTAAATCACCTGATTCCTACATGTAAAGCTAATTCAATCAGAGCTTTTTTACGCTCCCGCCACAATCAAACCACCGAATCTGAACTTTACATGAAAAAAATAAAGAAAATTAATTAAAGCCAATTTGCGGCGCAACATACCTGAGTCCCCCGCCGCTGACAGGATAATCAAAGTTCTGGAATATGCTAGAATCAGCCGGCGCCGAGTTCAAATAACCCATTTAAACTCCCCCCAAAAAAATCAAACTCCTTTCCGTCAAATGAATCAATATACAAGAATCCCGCAAGAAGAACTGATCTAAGCTTGCAACCTCATCCACCTAGCGATCCACACACCGAAATTCCAACCACACAAAAGAAAACAACAATGATCAGAATAATTCAAAGACAATATTAGATAATGTTCAAGAAAAAAAAAAAGAAGAACGAAAGGACAACAAACCCTAATTTCGTGACATGAAGGAAGGAGAAACAGAAAGGCGGAGACGAGAAGAAAAAAATAGCACCGTTTTTTTGGGCTCGTCGAGTGGCTGAGAAAGATGAGAGATTTCAAAAGAAAAAAACAGTTCAGAAATTCACAGCAGTCATGACGCCAACGTGGCTCCTATATTTATTGAGGGTGAAAGATGGTTTGTTATGAAGTGGGTCGGTGAAATTTATCCGCGCGGTTGACGTGGCGGACGGGCTTACCACGTTGTCGGAAGGATTGGAGGGTTCTTAAATCTCTTCATGATCCTGTGGATGGTAGCGGTGTTTGACCAGAACTTTTATTCTATCTAGTTAATGTATGTAGAGGAAGGTTCGATTTTAGATAAAAAAATGCTTGTACCGAGTTTTTTCAAACAAGCGCTTTTTTGCCTAAAACCGAACCTTCCTCTGCCTAAGTTCACTGGATAGAATAAAAGTTCGTTTGACCATGGTTGAAATTAAAGAAAAAAATTAAGATTTTTTTTTTATATATATTTACTAGTTATTACTATTTCGCACCAAAATTTATATGTCAATTCTTATTAATTTTTTTTAACAAATAAATTGTGAAAGTATTTTAAAATTAGTGCAATATAAAAACAATTAATATTTATTTATCCTAAATAAATTTAAATTTTTAGTCTTTAAAATTATAAATTAGTTGTAAATATAATGGAATTAAACCTATAAAATAGTGCTAAAAAGTTATTATAGTTGAACTTAATCATGACATTTAAGTTTAATCATATATAAAAATTATATTAGGGGTGTCAAAATGAGTTTAGGGGTTGGATTCGAGTCCGATTGGAAATTGACTCAAATTCAGCCATCTTAATAAACGGGTCAAGAAGTGGACATGAACCTAATTTTTCAACAACCCAAAAGAGCACAACTTGATAACTCATTTTAATTAAAAAAAGATTTATAATACAGTGGGACGAGATCGAGGTCGAGCAGATTATATATCGGACAAGTCGACATAAATAAACCACTACTCCACTCGTTTAGACTCTTAATCGGCATTTTTTATCCAAATATTATATTTAAAATTCACTCCATTTTAAATACACTCAAAATATTTTTTTTTTTTTTGGAAATTACTCAAAATAAATTAGATAATAAATTTAAAATTTCTTCTCCGAATATGTTATATTTAAAACAAATTAATCCAAACTTAGAATTTTCAAATTTCACTCAAAATAATGATGGCCAAATCACGCCTAAGCTACCAGTGAATCGCCGCCTTAAATCATATGTGCGAACACCCCCACCTCCCCCCGCCCCCGCAAACTTTTTTTTTTTGTCCGCAAGTGGGATAAGACGCCATATTTTTTGCAATCCCTTTAATTGCAAGAGATCGACCGCCGATGGCGGTTGCCGGAGCGGGTTTCCTGGAACCGGTGCTGCTATTCGTGGTGGTGCTCCTGGCTGTGCACGTCTTCGGTCTGGTAGCGGACCTCTCTCTCTCTCTCTCTCTCTCTCTCTCTCTCTCGATCATAATAAGTGAACTGGCCACTGATGTTTTCATTTGTTATAGGTTTACTTCTTGTTCAAATTAGGCACGCAGAAGCCTCCAGATCGTAGGAAGATACATTAGGGTTTAGATGGTGAGTTCGATAACTAAATCCCCCTTTTTTCTTTCATCGAATTAGCTCTGTATCATGATTTTTACTGAGAAAAGATGAACATCTTTTGAGAGGTTGATGCTAATTATGTTGGAGCTAAAAGGTTTCCACTGTGGATGATGAAGATTTTAATTACTGTTCTCGATGCCTTGTTAGCATTCTTCCTTCAATCGAGATTTGTTGCGACAGTTCAGGACCATTTTTTTATGGTAAATGGCTGATCATTGGTGCTTCCATGTTGATATATTATCTAACTCGTTGATACAAAAAACTCATTTGAGAAAGCAGATTATATCTCAGTTTTATTTGAACTTTGTATGATGGTTGTACTATTGAATAGAGTTTAAGAAATGTTGAGTTAGTTTCTAGATGGTTAATGAATGAACAAAAACAAACTTCATATATGATACTTGTGGTTAATGGAATGATTCACACAAAAGTTATATTGTTCGCATTTATCGTTTCATGGGTAGATGATTCTATTTATGGCATTCAATCACTGTTCTGCGTCAGTTACAGAAGTGACATTGTAACTCATTTATGCTTTTAATACGACAATGAAATGAATCTTTACATGGAGAATTGATGTTGAGAGCACTAAGAGCTTCTCCAGCCGTTCGGCAAACAGACGAATGGAGAGCCTCAGACGTCGCAACCGAACTCCATTTTTGTCGGCATTCAGTCTGATGAACAGTGCGACGCCAATATTGGCGTCGCACTGTTCACTTTCGCCATTTCTTTCTCTCTACCGAACTCAGTCTGAGAAAGACGCGAAAGAAACGACGATAATTTCGGGCCAAAATGGCGTTCCAATGGAGATGAATCAAGGCACTTTTTGTTTTACTGCATTTTGCAGTGAAAAATGAGAGTTTCGGTTGGAGATGCCCTAAGAGATGCATAAACCAGACAAATATGCTTTAAGAAGCAAAAAAATTCCATCTTGAGAGGGAGGAAGGGATGGAGGCTTTGGGATTTATTGTTTTTGTTTATTTGATAGGAATATTTTTTAATTTAGGTAAGATTCTTGTGGAGGGTGAGTTTAGTGATGAAATCCTCAAATCTACTTTTATAGGAATTTGCTATATGTCGTTATCTATATTTACAGGATATCTAATTATTGAATGGGCTAATATATGCTTGCAAGTTAGTTTAACAGATCTATATGATACATTTACTTTAGAATTGGTTAGATAATAAACTAAGAAATATGAGGCATTAGTGTATATGCAGCTTATGCTGACTTGACATTGATCACTTTCTATAAGTTCCACTATTTTGATGGATGTGGAGCTGAGACTGACTAATAAGATCACATTTGAAGTGTAGAGTTAGATAGTCCAATTTAATTGTATGAACACTTTTTATTCATGTTTGCTTCAAAGGTTTTAGCAAACTTAAAAGCTAGTGATATTTTTCAGTAGATAATATTTATATATAGAAATGATAATGAATTTCATGTTACACCATCTTTAATTTGCATAATTGTTTGTGTTTAACTAGTAGGTTTATTGATATTTTGGAAATTAAGGGTAGAATGATTGGTCTCAATGAACCTAAGGAGCTTATATTGGAACCATCAAAGTCTTGGAGAGATAATTATGTCTTCATTATTCGCTTTTGGTTGGGCATACCTATAGATTGATGTCATTTCATTTTACACATTGGTTATGATGGTATACCAAGATTATATTTAACATGGCATTGTTTATAATTACTAAAACTTCTTACTGATTGATATATGCATCTCATCGACATACTTCTATTTCTTCATGAATGTCATGTTTTATTGTTGATCTTCATGATTACGTATGTGATGCAATTAGGGTGCTCTGTCCCATAAGGGTTGTGAATGCATCTTTTTTGGTTGACCTAAAATTTGGTGCAAACCTCTTTGATAATTGAATGTTTATGCTAGACAGTTATAAAAATTTCATGTGGCTTTTTCCATCCTAGAATCATTTTTGTTAGCATGTTTTTTCCATACTTAGGAACTCCTAACCTAAGTAAAGAAATTTTCTATGCTAATCATAATCCAAATTGGGACTTATGTGTGTGGAAATGAATTGGCTTGTTGTTCCTTAGAAAAATTCTAACCTAATTGATTAAATGTTTCATTGATAGTTTGTTTTGTTAAGAATTATAAATTGATCTTATAATTAGATAATGGTTTTTGTCTGGTAAAATTATTACTGATTATTGATTTAGTCACAAGGGTGTTCGCTTAAATAAACTCAAGTTTAATTGATGGGATTTATGCTATGGTAGAATTAATTTTTTTAGTTTAATTACGTTTAGTATTGACTGATTGTTTGTTTACTAATAATATATCATAGTTCGAGGATGAGTTTAATGATGTACACGCCAAGTTTATTTTGGCAGGTTTGTCATGTCTTGCATTATATCTCAATGATACATAATTAATGTAAGGGTTAATATAATGTAAGTTGGTTTAAAATATCAATGCTTTCCTTCACTTTAGGAGTGATTAGATAAGTATCTATGTTTTAGTTCTGTGCTTGACATATTCTATGGTCATGCTTATAAGGACTCGAAATGATTTGTTTGCAACTTTCAGCTAAATGTAAACTTCCAAACAAATAGAGTGAAATTAAAACAAGGGATAGGATGAATCTGCGTAGAAAGCGTAGAAAGAGCTTTGAGATTAACATAGATAGAAATTTAATGTAAACTTCTGACCTGAAATGGAAGACAGTTTCGTGTTCTTGCAATTTTCAGCTAGGAATGGAGTTGAAGAGTGAGAAGGAGGCTTAGATTGTTCTAGTCGTAAAACATGGGAAAAAGTTTCCTTTTGGATCACAATATTTTTTTATTTGGCATTATTTATCATTAATGGAAGTAACCAACTCTAACAACTCAACAAAAAATTATAGTAGAAAGGTTGATAGGAAATCACTAGAAGAAAAAAGAAGGTCAAGACACCTCACCAGTAGAGCAAAAAGGGTGAGAGAGAGGGCCCATCCAGATAGATCAAGAGGGACCTTCTAGGTTGCCAGACTTCGGTATTTATGGTATCAAGAGAGTATAAGTGTTGAAATTTAGCATCATTAGTGAGACATGGCTTATGTGCTTATACAATTTGTAGCTCGAAAGAGTCAAATGACGATAATGATTTCTAGATTTTGTAGCTGTGTTCCTTTTAATCTCAAGAATTTGTAGGTGTTTAATTTAGTTCTTCAGCTCCCTAATTTTAAATGAATCTGATCATATTGTGAATTTGGTTATTTCTTTGATCAATCTCTGTTTAGAGGCTGTTTGGTTGCAATTGTTTAGAATTTAAGGATATCTTTTAAGTACAGTGTAATTAAAATATTGTGTATATGAAATTTAGTAGCTTTTTTTTTCGGTATGTCATTGAAATCAATAAAATTACAAAACTCAAACTAAACTAAAGCATGAAGAGGGATAGGGACAGGCGAAAATGAGGCTATGTGAGGGGCTGAAGGTTGCATGACCATTGTAGGGATGAGGCCGGAGGTCATCAAAGCGGGAGGTCATGGCAAGGATGAATTATTTTGTGCGGTTATCGGATGGCGTCTAGAGGCAAATCAGAATGTGCAATGTCACTTTTTTGTTGTGTATCGGTGTTGTGTACTGGGTGATGTGGTGCACTCTGATTTGTCTCTGAACAATCTGATGACCGCACATAATAATTTCTCCATGACAAGGCTTTGCGTAAACGGTGTTGTGGTGGAGGCTGTGCATGAGGACAAATTTAGAGGTTTTGCACTAATACATGTTATATTTGAAATTCGATAAGTAGGCTAAATACAACAAAAAAGATTATATGGGAGTTTTAAGTCCCCTTATAAATTACTTTGAATTGGTTGTACTCTCAACCAAACATTAAAAAATTGAAAATCTTTATATTTAAAATGCAATACACTTCATACCCTTCAAATCAAATAAGCTTCTAATAACAATCTAAACTAATAAGATTGATCATAAAAAACCCTCACATAGCATAATGTTTGTTTTAATTAGACTTTCACAGTATAATCTTCTGCTTTTGTTTCTGGGTCATCCTTTGTCTTGTTGTTTCGACGATGAAGCTGCAAATGGTAAAAAACAAAGAAATTGGCAAACTCTTTTGCTTCAAATTTTTTCTTAAATGGGCTTGATTTTATTTGATTTTATATTTTATTCTAGCAGCTAAAAACAAGTGACAAAATGACATTACATTAGTAAAAAATGAAAATAATTTTTTTTTCTTGAATATCATTATTTGATCTTTATCATAATAATTATTTATTTTCAATTTTGTGAATTCTCATTCTTCATTTTGAGCTACTTAGTATAACATATATTCTGATGCTCAATTTTTATCTATTATGTTGAATATATTCTTGACACATCATCAAAAATCATCTTGATTTAGCACGAATCTCGAGGCATATTTGAATTCGAAAACTTCAAAATTCAATTTACAACCATCCAAATAAGATCTCAGCAAATTTTAATATGTTCGTGCTTAATATTTGCACGAAAAATATATTCTCTACTCAAATTTTCTAGCACGTAATAATTTTTTTTTTAAGAATTTTCGTCATTAACCTTTTGGTTATCTTAGATAGATGATATTTTTATCATTGCTCTGATCTAATTATAATTTTTAATGTAATTTATGATATTATTATAAATCTATCTTAATATTCTCCTTTTTATCACACTTTTTTGCGCTTCTCTCACGAGTTAATTAATCAATGGATAGCTTTTTGTTTAATACCAAATAATTAAATTCATATATCATGATTTGTTTATTTATAATTTATTATATTGAGCATGGATCAAAGTCAAAAATGAATATATATATATATATATATATATATATATATATATATATATATATATATATATATATATATATATATATATATATATATATATATATATATATATATATATATATATATATATATATATATATATGTTTATGTTTGTGTGAAGAGCTATAAATAGTATGAGATAATTCTTTTTTTATTAAAAATGCAGTTAATAAGTCATATTTGATTAGAATTAAGTTAAACCGAGCCATTTTATAATCTATTAGGCATAAACAACATTTTAATTGTTTTTAAAGTAACAATAAAATATTATTATAAAGTGGCTAGTGATATTAAGAATATTGCAAAAGATGTGTTTGGAGTATCAAACGGCAAAGCTCCTAATAGTAAAAATAGTTGGTGGTGGAATCCAAATGTGCAAGAAAAGATTAAGAATAGCAAGATTTGTTATAAAAATTGGTTTAATTTTAAAAATTCTGATAATTGGGAAATATATAAAGAGGCTTGTAAGGAATCTAAGAAAGCAATATGCGATGTAAAAACCTTAGCTTTTAGTGATTTATATAATAGATTATATATTAAGGAGGGAGAAAGATATATGTATGAGTTAGCCAAACAAAGAGATAGGAGTAGTAAGGATTTAGTTTAAGTGAAGAGTATTAAGGATGAAGATCAAAAATATTTTTCTTAGAAAATGATCTTCAACAAAGGTGGATGTGATATTTTGCTAAACTTTTTATTGAAAATTGTGAAAATGAGATTGACTATACCTAAATGAAAATAAAGATTTCTGTTTTTATCGGCATATTACTAAAATCAAAGTTAGAGAGGCTTTAAAAAAAATGAAGGATGGAAAAGCTGTTGGACCTGATGATATTCCAATATAGGTGTGGAAATGCTTAGGGGATGAAGGTATTTATTGGCTTACTAAACTTTTTAATACTATTTTAAAGACTAAAAAGATGTAAGATGAGTGGAGAATGAGTGTGTTAATTTTTATTTTTAAGAATAAAGGTGATGCACAAGATTGTGTGAATTATAGAGAAATTAAGTTAATGTGTCATACTTTAAAACTATGGGAGCGAGTTATGGAGCATAGGTTGCGGCGTGATACTAATGTTTCTCAAAATCAATTTGAATTCATACCGGGTAAGTCGACTATGGAAGCCATACATTTATTAAGAGGTTTGATGGAGAAATATAGAAAAAATAAAGAGGATCTACATATGATATTTATTGATTTAGAAAAGGCATATAATAAAGTTCCAAGAGAAGTGCTATGAAGAGTTCTTGAAAAGAAAGGAGTTAATAATGCTTATATTCAAATCATTAAAGATATGTATGCATGAGCGATTACTTGTGTTCAAGCACAAGGTGGTTTGACCAAGTATTTCCTTATTTCGGTTGGGTTACATCAAGGATCAGCCTTAAGCCTGTATCTTTTTGCTTTAGTCATAGATGTTCTCACTAGACATTTGCAAGAGGATGTACCTTGGTGTATGCTTTTTGCTGATGATATTCTTCTTGTTGATAAGACTAGAGAGGGAGTTGAAAGTAAACTTGAATTATGGAGGTCAACATTAGAGACTAAAGGTTTTCACTTGAGTAGATCTAAAACAGAATATATGGAATGTAATTTTAGTACTAATAGACTTAGTGAGGGGATTGTGACTTTGGGCGATCAAGTCATTAATAAAAGTACACGTTTTAGATATCTTGGATCTATTGTTCAGAGTGATGGTGAAATAGATGGGGATATTATCAACAGAATTCAAATTGGATGGTTGAAGTGGTGGAATGCATCGGGCTTGTTGTGTGATAGAAAAGTACCTCTCAAACTTAAGGGAAAATTCTATAAGATGGTAGTGAGGCCTGCAATGCTTTATGGTGCTGAATGTTGGCCATTAAAAGAGAAGCATAATATTAAGTTAAGTGTGGCAGAGATGAGGATGCTCAGGTGGATGAGTGGCTTTACCCTTAGAGATAGGATACGAAATGAGCATATACATGAAAAGGTTGGAGTAGCTCCAGTAGAAGATAAGATTAGAGAGAGTTGCCTTAGATGGTTTGGTCACATAAAACGGCGGCCTTTCAATGACCCGGTTAGGAGAGTAGAGATATTAGATTTGATTTATGTTAAGAAAGGTAGAGGCAGACCTAAAAAGACCTGGTTAGAAATATTATGAATGACATTTTTTTATTAGATTTAAATGAGAATTTGACATTTAATAGGACACAATGGAGAAAAAGGATTCATGTACCCGACCCCACATAGTGGGATAAAGGATTGATGTTTTTGTTGTTGTAATAAAATATTATTATAAAGAAATAAAAAGAGAAAAATTTATGTGAAAAAAATGTTGAACTCATCATTCAAAAGAATGGTTACACCGTTACATACAAACCTTTAACCTTCTATTGAAGAAAGCAACTTTTAAACCAAAAAAAAAAAAAAACAAAGTGTAAAAGAAAGAATGAAATTTGTAAATAACTATTAATTACAAACTAAATGGATGACCGTTAAGAATTTTAAAGAGCTTGAAATGTTGAAACGACAGGTATATTGTTAAACTCCAGATGATAAAATTTGCTGCATAGATCAATTGAGTCCATCTTCTTCCCCAAGCTTGACAGGCAATTCAAGACTTTTTAACGTGTGCAAGGAAAATTTATAACGATAGAGAAATAGAGATGAAGATCCAGCATATAAAAGACAAATTTTTATTTGAAAAATTCGAAGAGTAAAGAGAATCATAGAGCGGTTTGTCCCAAAAAAAAAAAATAAATAAATAAAACCTTTTATTAAAGAAAGCTCAGCAACTTCTCAAAAATAGATAATAAAACTTAAATTGCTTTCGCCAAATTTTAAATTCCAAAAAAGTAGGCAAAAAAGGCATAAAAACCAAGAAACTCCCTAAACCAAAAAGGGCAAAAAAGGCATATGAAAGTAATTTATCTAAGTCTTCTTAGAATAACTAAGTTGTTACAGTGAAAATAATTTTTTAAAACTATTATAGAAATCAATTTATCAGTAAAAGGAAAAAAAATAAAAGACAAATAAAAATTATGATTACGAATTAAAAAAATAAAACGATAAAAAAACAGTCCCAAATTAAAGGCTATTTTTTTTTTTTGGGGGGCTTTTAATAAAATTTTTAAAAGAAAGTTTATTTAAAAAATAGTAAAAAATGCCTCAAATGAATCCTCAGTCTTCGCATCTTTTTAATGATATCTAAAACAAATTTCTAGTAAAAAATATCTAATTAAAAAAATCTACTCTTAGAGCCTTCAACTTTCAGATAAATCAAAGCAAAATAAATAAACAAATAAGATAGAGGGAAAGAGCTCAGATAAGAGAGTATCGGCATGGCAGATCGCTAATCGCCATTACGCACGGCGAGCGAAAAATTGAGCTGATTAGTTCTTATCCTCATTGCTTTAATATCTCTCTATTCTTTCTTTATGAATAGAAAACAGATAAGAGCAGAGTTTCAGAGAGGAACTGAGGAACGCTAAGCTGAAGGCCGGGGGTTTTGAGAGATTATCGGACCTGCCATGGCTATTCTGGTTCTTAGTTCTTTGAAGGAGATTTATAAACAACCCTGCTACCCTTGTTATTTACGTCTCATGACCCGTCGTTATCGCTGACGTCATAGATATCTTGGGCAACAAGCAAAGCTAGGGCTGCAAGCGAACCAAACCTTCGTCGTTGTTCGGTTCGATTAAAGCTCATTTGTGATCGTTTAACTAACTAAACAAACAAATTTGAACAATATTTTAAATACTCGATTCTTAAATAAACAAACTTGAACACTAATGAGTTCGGCTCATTTATGTTCACGAACAACATCATTTGAAGTCCGTGAACAAGCTCGACATTAAGCTCGATAAGAAGCTCAATAAAAGCTCGATTCATATTTGATTTTGAACTCATGAATAAGCTCGATAAAAATAATTAATATTTGACTATAGAATTAATAAATATAAATGATACATCATCACAAAATTAGCTTGATCAGGCACGAATCTCGAGGCAAAAACTAGTTGGAGACTTCAAAAATTAAATCCGGGAGCATCCGAACTCCGATTTCAACGATCTTACAGTCAAACTGAGCGTCTCGGAAATACGAACCCAACAACACCAAGATCGACCCAATCCGAGCCCAAATAAGTCCGAATCAAGAGTTCAAAGCGCTGTTGGAAGGTTCAAACCGCAATTTGAGTTACCAAACGGTCTCCGATTTTGACGAGCTTATACTAGAATCGAACGGCTCGACGAGACGAATCCAACGAGCCCAAGATCACTAAATTCCGACATCATTAAGGCCTCCAAATGTCCAACGAACGGTGCACGATCGTAGGATTCAATATCGGCCGTCCATTTGACCACTCCCTATTCGCCCTTGATCTCTCACACCTATTTACGGACCATGCCACTCCAGAAAATCTATAAATAGAGCCCTCATTCTTCACAAGAGAGCATCGAAGCAAGAGAGAGAGAAGAGAAGAGAGAGAGAAGAAGAGAAGGAGCTCCTCCTCGACAGCCGCCGGACCAGCCGCCGGACCACACAGAACCTCGCCGGACCACCACAGAACCTCGCCGGACCACCGCAGGAACCTCGCCGGACCACCGGACCCCCACAGAACCTCGCCGGACCACCGCAGAAACCTCGCCGGACCACCCGCCGGATCCCCGAACACCGCAGGAACCTCGTTCGGACCACCGCAGAACCTCGCCGGACCACCACCTTAAGGCCTGACGTCCAAATCCCTACGTCCTACTCTGAAGACCCGACGTCCTGCCAAAGACTCGACGTTCTGTTCAAGGCCCGACACTCGGTCCTTCCCACGCCCTGTTCAAGGCCCGACACTCGGTCCCTACGCCCTGTTCCGGCCAAGGCCCTGACACTCGGTCCCTACGTCCTGTTCAAGGCCCGACACTCAGTCCCTACGTCCTGCTGAAGACCCGACGTCTTACTCAGGGACCCAACGTTCAGTCCCTACGTCCTCCCAAAAAGACCTGACGTCTTACTTAAGTAACTGATTGTAACCTGATCACCCTTGGAGGTGATTCAGTCCTTTGTAACCAACTCAAAGTCTAGTGGAATCATTTTCAACTGGGCGAGGCCTCGTGGTTTTTTCCCTTTTTAAGGGTTTTCCACGTAAAAAAATCTTGTATTCTCTGTGTGTGAGCTAGTTATACGTACAACGTTAAGACGCAGAATTAAATCTCTATCGCCGCGTATTTTCTAGTCCGCAACAGATTGGCGCCGTCTGTGGGAAAGATCAATCCCACTACACTAAGTACTTCTTCAATGGCAAACAGGCGTAGCCATCGCATCATGGGAGCCTCTCGCTCCAATTCACATCAATCAGGAAACCAGTCCCTGAATCAAGGACGACGGGCATCTGCCTCCTTTCACCCTGGTGGCCGACACCCTGCAGGGGAAGGAACTTCAGGGCCATCCCTAGAAGAGCGTATCAGGAAGATGGAGGAATCTCAGAATGAGATCCTTCGACTCTTAAGGGAGACTCGAGGACCAGCACTAGTACCTCAAGAAGATATTCTCTTCCCTCGAGACCAGCCAGGCTTCGAAGACGTTCTTCATGTTGAAGTCCCCCTTCCTCCGCCTAGAGTGCGCCCCTCCAATCCGTCCAGAGAATGAGCTTGCTGACACAGCAAGCTCTACCCATCCTTCACACACGGGCCATCGGCAGCATATGCCTCCAGAAGTCCCAGAAGACTTAGACCAACAGCACGTTACTGAACTCCCCCGCAATACTCTCCGGGATGAGTTGCGTAGGCTAGTCCGAGAAGAGTTCCCCACAGGAGGTACAAGACACTCCCTTCGCCAACGGGACATTCATGAATCGTCACCTTTCACCGAAGCTGTCCTCCGATACCCCGTTCCGGCAAGATTCAAACTCCCGAATATTGATTCGTATGATGGAACTTCAGACCCCTACGAGCATATCGACCACTACCGCACTATTATGCATATCCAGCAGGCCCCGGATGCTTTGCTCTGTCAAGTTTTTCCTGCCACCCTTAAAGGGCAAGCCCGAACATGGTTCTACTCATTGCCTGCCCAATCCATCTCGATATTCGTTAAATTGGCAAAACTGTTCGTCGAACAGTTTGTCGCCAACCGAAGAACAATTAAAGATTCCTCCCACCTTTCAGGGATACGTCAGAACGAGGGTGAATCCTTAAAGAATACTTCCAGAGGTTTTCTACGGAAGCCCGACAAATTCCAGGGGTAGATCCCGAATTGCTTAGAGGTGTATTTCTTGGAGGACTCCGCCCAGGCCCCTTCTACTCAGCACTCATGCGAGATACGGTCCATTCATATGCGGATCTAATCCATCGAGTAGAGGCTCAAATCTCCGCCGATGATGCCATCAATGCTCATAGAAAGCAATTTGAGCAGACGACCGGGAAGCGTAAGAATCCCCCAGGGACGGAGAATCCCCCCTCACAAAGGAATAAGCAAGGAAACTACAATTTTCCTCCTCGACCCTCACAGCCGCGACAAGAACCTCGTCAAGAAAAGGAGTACACACCACTCAATACATCCCAAGCAAATGTATTAATGGCCATCCGGGATCAGGAGAACGTAAAATGGCCACACCCTTTGAAACCCAACGTCGGAAACCAAGAGCAATATTGCCACTTCCACCGTAGCCGTGGGCACACTACTGAAGCATGTTGGCAGCTCAAGGAAGAAGTTGAGAGACTGATCCGACAAGGATATCTCCGACAATTCATCAAGAATACACCAGCCCGAGAAGAAGTTGGTCCGACTGGGGGGCAGAATCAACAACAAAGGCAGCCGGTAAACAATCGCCAAATAGTGGGAGAAATTGGAACCATTGCTGGGGGCCTATCAACGCCTTACCAAGTTTCAATTGCGTAGAGCACAATAGTGCTACTTGTTTTAAGTATCGTATGTCTTTAGTATTGTGTGACTTCAGTACTGTCTGTCTTTAATTTTGAATGTTGTTTGTGATGTTTGTAGCTTCTCCCTCCTTAAGCTGTCTTAGGGAGCTATGTTTTTGTAAGACTTTATCTCCTTATCTTCTTCGAGTAAAATTATATTGATAAATTCGCAAAAGTAGTGAAACTTTAATATCATTGACTCGAACAAATACATAATCGTTATTGTAGCTCAATCACCAGATAATCAATCCTTGGTGGATTCTTCCGACCGACCTCTTCCACACAGGTTAACGTCGTCGAGCAGGGCTCCGCATACAACCTCGGAAAGGTCCTCACATCCTTGGTGGATTCTCCCGACCTCTTCCACACAGGTTAACGTCGTCGAGCAGGGCTCCGGCATACAACCTCGGAAAGGTCCTACATCCTTGGTGGATACTCCTGACCTCTTCCACACAGGTTAACGTCGTCGAGCACAGGCTCCGACATACAACCTCGGAAAGGTCTCACATCCTTGGTGGATTCTCCCGACCTCTTCCACACAGGTTAACGTCGTCGAGCAAAGGCTCCGACATACAACCTCGGAAAGGTCTCACATCCTTGGTGGATTCTCCCGACCTCTTCCACACAGGTTAACGTCGTCGAGCAGGGCTCCGGCATACAACCTCGGAAAGGTCTCACATCCTTGGTGGATTCTCCCGACCTCTTCCACACAGGTTAACGTCGTCGAGCAGGGCTCCGGCATACAACCTCGGAAAGGTCCTACATCCTTGGTGGATACTCCTGACCTCTTCCACACAGGTTAACGTCGTCGAGCAAAGGCTCCGACATACAACCTCGGAAAGGTCTCACATCCTTGGTGGATTCTCCCGACCTCTTCCACACAGGTTAACGTCGTCGAGCAAAGTCTCCGACATACAACCTCGGACAGGTCCTACATCATTGCCGGATCCAATATCGGTTAACATCATCGAGTAAAGGGTCTGACAAACAACCTCGGATAGATTATACATCCTTGGTTAACATCGCCAGAATGTCGTCAATGGACTTCTATCTTACTTCTCCACAATATTAAAATTCTACCCAATTTTGAATTTTCTCCTGTCGCTGAACTTTTGTCTTGCAGGACTTTCGGCGGACTTCTACTCGTCGTCGGACTTATACCCTTCGACGAACTTTCAACGGTCTTCTGCCCGAGGCCGTACTTCTACTCGACGTCGGACTTCTCCTTATCGTCGAACTTCTGCTCGTCAGCAGACTTCTACTCGTCGTCGGACTTATGCCCTTCGACGAACTTTCAACGGTCTTTCTGCCCGAGGCCGTACTTCTACTCGACGTTGGACTTCTCCTTATCGTCGAACTTCTGCTCGTCAGCCGACTTCTACTCAGCGGACTTCGTCGGACTTATGCCCGTCGACGAACTTTCATCGGTCTTCTGCCCGAGGCCGTACTTCTACACGACGTCGGACTTCTCCTTGCGTCGAACTTCTACTTGCCTTCAGACTACTAACCGTCGTCAGACTTTTACCCGTCGATGGACTTTCATCGGTCTTGTACCTGGCACTGCACCTCTACCCGACTTCGTACTTCTACCAGATGTCGGACTTCTATCAGTTAATAGACTTTCGTCGGTCTTCTGCCCGACACTGTATGACTACCCGACGTTGAATTCCTGCCTGTCATCATACTTCTCCCCGATGCTGGAAGTATGCCCGTCATTTCAACCTCCCTCCTTACAACGGTTTATCCGACCTCCATCGCAAATCACCAAACATCAGAACTCCACAAGATCTCTCGAAGAAAAAGGGAGAAAGAGAAGAATGGGGAATCTCCGAACTTCCTTGCCAAGAGAGGGGCCTCAGAAAACTGAGGGAAGGACCTCAATAGAAAGGACAGAGGGAGATGAAGAAAGGAGAGAATCTCCGAACTTCCTTGCCAAGAGAGGGGCCTCAGAAAACTGAGGGAAGGCCTCAATAGAAAGGACAGAGGGAGATGAGGAAAGAGAGAGAATCTCCGAACTTCCTTGCCAAGAGAGGGGCCTCAGAAAACTGAGGGAAGGCCTCAATAGAAAGGACAGAGGGAGATGAAGAAATGAGAGAATCTCCGGACTTCCTTGCCAAGAGAGGGGCCTCAGAAAACTGAGGGAAGGCCTCAATAGAAAGGACAGAGGGAGATGAGGAAAGAAGAGAATCTCCGAACTTCCTTGCCAAGAGAGGGGCCTCAGAAAAACTGAGGGAAGGCCTCAATAGAAAGGACAGATGGAGATGAAGAAAGGAGAGAAATCTCCGAACTTCCTTGCCAAGAGAGGGGCCTCAGAAAACTGAGGGAAGGCCTCAATAGAAAGGACAGAGGGAGATGAGGAAAGAAGAGAATCTCCGAACTTCCTTGCCAAGAGAGGGGCCTCAGAAAACTGAGGGAAGGCCTCAATAGAAAGGACAGAGGGAGATGAAGAAAGGAGAGAATCTCCGAACTTCCTTGCCAAGAGAGGGGCCTCAGAAAACTGAGGGAAGGCCTCAATAGAAAGGACAGAGGGAGATGAGAAGAATGAAGAGAATCTCCGAACTTCCTTGCCAATAGAGGGGCCTCAGAAAACTGAGGGAAGGCCTCAATAGAAAGGCAGAGGGAGATGAGAAGAAAGAGAGAAGAGAGAAGAAAAAAGGAGAAGAAGAAGAATGGAATGAACTTTCTTAAGAATCTAAGGCCCTATTTATAGCTTTTTGGGAGAAAGAGTGGAAGTTTCTAGAATTTTTAATTTCCCAAATTTTTCTAAATTTTTCTGAATTTTTTTTCGGAATTTTTTGGGATTTTTTTCGGATTTTTTATGCATTTTTACGGCCAAAAAAAGGCCTAAAAAAGCTTAAAAAATTCAATTTTCTGCACTAGTGGGGCCCACTAGGTCGGTGGGCTGAACAGACCCGTCCATTCATTCAAATGAGGCGGTGGAGGAGCAGCCAGCGGGCTGCCACGCGGGCCCAGGCGGGCCTAGGCGGCCCAGGCGGGCCGCCGCGCGGGCCAGAAGCCGGCCCAGCAGCCCACCGCGCGGGGCTGCAGCGCGGGCCGCAGGCGCGCGGCCCGGGCGGCCCTGGGCGGGCCGCCGCGCGGGCTGCAGCGCGGGCCGCAAGGCGCGGCCCAGGCGGCCGGGCGGGCCGCCGCGCAAGCCGCAGCGCGGGGCCCCGCGAGCGCGGGCCCAGTTGGTCGGGCGGCCCAGGCGGGCCGCCGCGCGCGTTCCAGCGCGGGGGCCGGCGGCGGTGCCGCCGGCGGCGGCAGCGGCGGGCGGCCGGCCGGCCGGTCCGGCCGGTCAGGCCGCCTAGCCCATTTTGGGCCCGATTTTCGTCCCGAAAACTCCGATTTCGACGTTTTTGGGGTCCCCGGACACGTTTTTTTTTTCGACGTTCCGGACTCAATTTCGGCACTTTCGGAGCTCAACGAGGCCTCTATGATCAAGTTCGAGCAAGCCATTAATCTTCGGAACGCATTTTTTTGGCATTTCGGCCTATGCAAATTGTCGACACTTATATTTTCGGACCCGTGGAGCTTCGGCGTCCGAAAATAGGGGGGCAACTGATACATCATCACAAAATTAGCTTGATCAGGCACGAATCTCGAGGCAAAAACTAGTTGGAGACTTCAAAAATTAAATCCGGGAGCATCCGAACTCCGATTTCAACGATCTTACAGTCAAACTGAGCGTCTCGGAAATACGAACCCAACAACACCAAGATCGACCCAATCCGAGCCCAAATAAGTCCGAATCAAGAGTTCAAAGCGCTGTTGGAAGGTTCAAACCGCAATTTGAGTTACCAAACGGTCTCCGATTTTGACGAGCTTATACTCGAATCGAACGGCTCGACGAGACGAATCCAACGAGCCCAAGATCACTAAATTCCGACATCATTAAGGCCTCCAAATGTCCAACGAACGGTGCACGATCGTAGGATTCAATATCGGCCGTCCATTTGACCACTCCCTATTCGCCCTTGATCTCACACCTATTTACGGACCATGCCACTCCAGAAAATCTATAAATAGAGCCCTCATTCTTCACAAGAGAGAGGATCGAAGCAAGAGAGAGAAGAAGAGAAGAGAGGAGAGAAGAAGAGAAGGAAGGAGCTCCTCCTCGACAGCCGCCGGACCACCGCCGGACCACCACAGAACCGCCGGACCGGACCACCACAGAACCTCGCCGGACCACCGCAGAAACCTCGCCGGACCACCACAGAACCTCGCCGGACCACCGCAGAAACCTCGCCGGACCACCGCCGGATCACTGCAGGAACCTCGCCGGACCACCGCAGAACCTCGCCGGACCACCACCTTAAGGCCTGACGTCCAATCCCTACGTCCTACTGAAGACCCGACGTCCTGCCGAAGACTCGACGTTCTGTTCAAGGCCCGACACTCGGTCCCTACGCCCTGTTCAAGGCCCGACACTCGGTCCCTACGCCCTGTTCAAGGCCCGACACTCGGTCCCTACGTCCTGTTCAAGGCCCGACACTCAGTCCCTACGTCCTGCTGAAGACCCGACGTCTTACTCAGGACCCAACGTTCAGTCCCTACGTCCTCCCAAAGACCTGACGTCTTACTTAAGTAACTGATTGTAACCTGATCACCCTTGGAGGTGATTCAGTCCTTTGTAACCAACTCAAAGTCTAGTGGAATCATTTTCAACTGGGCGAGGCCTCGTGGTTTTTCCCTTTTTAAGGGTTTTCCACGTAAAAAATCTTGTATTCTCTGTGTGTGAGCTAGTTATACGTACCACGTTAAGACGCAGAATTAAATCTCTATCGCCGCGTATTTTCTAGTCCGCAACAATAAATAATCATTACCTTTGTTACATAGACAATTGCTTTTATTATAAATGTATTTGTTCATAGAAATGTTCATGAACGTGCTTGTTTGATAGTTAAAAAAATTCGTTAAATATGTTCGCGAAAAAGCTCGATAAACACTAAATGAACGAATATGAACTGAACATGAACCAAACATGAACACTCCTTAATTTAAATGAACAAAACATGAACACAAACGCTAAAGCTCGAACAAACATGAACCAAACTTGAACAAGCTGATATTAAATGAACACAAACATGAACAGTCACATACTCGGCTCGGCTCGGTTCGTTTGCAGCCCTAGGCCAAAGCTATAATGCATTTTGAACGTACTTTATTTTTTTAAGTTTTTAAATGTCATATAAATAAATAATTATTTGATATTTATATGACTTAAAAGAATTTATTTTGATCAACATGAATACCAATGCAATATTTATATAATTTTTTTTCAAAATTCCAGCAAATTTATAATGACATCAAGTGTAATATGATCGGAATCCAAATGAGCATAAACCAAACACTTGAAAGATGGTCAAAAATTTTAAGATATTAATTAGAGAGAGAGGTCTTCAGATCTTGCATGTTTTTAGTCAAAATAATGAGCACGACTTGAAGAATCCATCATACATAAGATCACACAATTTTGATGGCATTGAAGTATTTAAACATTGAATAAATTGTCTATGATCAAATGATTCGATATGAGTCATCTAATGGAGTATCATATAATTTTGACTAAATTTATCAAAATGCTCACTCTGAAAGTACTATAAATCATCCGCATTCTCTAAAAGAAAGGGATTTGGACTTGTGTTGGGAGGGAGCTTGGAGATTTAAATAACTCCATAGCTCTAATTGGTCATATTCAACGTCGACGATCATCACAGCTAGACTGTTATTCTTTCACTGCCAAATCATAAGTATCATTTTACGATTGTTGCTCGACTATCATCAGCAGACCGTCAACCACTATTACTTGATTGTTTTATACATAACATCTTCATAATCAATTTTATAAAATGCTACAGCCGTTCGAAACGGACTCTAAGTCAACATTATTTTTGTAATGAGGCAATGCTAATTTACAGGAAGAATTGATACGTCATCAATACGAACCTTGATGAAGGTACTTGAAAGAGAAACTTTTAATATAGAGTTGGAAGCCATATGTTTTACCATAAGAATTATTGAAACATCCCTTTCGATAAGGTGAATGTAACAAGCCGAAGTTAGCCTAATTGTATTGCTTTTTCACTTAAATTCTTGAAAAATATTATAAAATAAAAGGAGATTAACATAAGTTCATCGATGGTGTGTTTGGAATTTTAATAAAAATAATAAAAAATACTTACGCCAAAAATTATAAATATTTGGAGATGTCAGGATGAGGAATAATTATTAGGTGCGGAGTGCAGACTATGAACCGCTCAATTACAATGTTACCTGTATTTATTGTTTTACCTGTGTACTCTCTATTTAAACATCCATGTACCTAGTTTAATATGATGATAATACAATTTCTCTCTAAGCTTTGTCTGTCTTTCTTCCGCCTCTCCTGAGGCCTCTCGCCTCTGGTTTCATGGTATCAGAGCCAATCATGGCTGATCAAGAATCAACCACTTCTCTTCCTCCCTCCTCCTCCCTCCTCCACTCCGGCAATCAACCTGATGATCTCGTCATCCCTGCGCCGCTCAAATTCTTGATCTCAAACATCAAGAATCTCATCTCCAACACCCTTACCTCCGACAACTACGCAATATGGCGGATTCAAGTTCTTCAACAATTCACCGCCAACGGGTACGCCGGTCACCTCACCGGCGCTTCTCCCTCCCCCACCGATCCCACCACCTCCGCCTTCAACCGATGGCAACTGGTGGATAACAATCTGCTCTCCGCCCTATTCTCCACCATATCACCCTCTATCTTACCCTATGTCATCACGGCCAAGACCGCCCAAGAAGTTTGGCAAGTTCTTGAACGTCGGCTCCAACCAACCTGCCGCTCTCGCGTCATTCAGCTCAAAAACGAGCTCCACCGCGTTCAGATGAAAGATCTTACGATGCAACAGTACCTCAGCCACATCAAAAGCATCGTCGACAACATTGCGGCCTCCGGCTCCACCGTCGATCCGGAAGACATCATCATCCACATTCTTAATGGCCTACCCACTTCATACAACCCTTTCAAAGCGGCGATCCGCACCTATCCCGTAAAACTTGAATTAGATAATCTTTACTCTCTTTTGTGCAGCGAAGAAATAAATGTCTCTCAAGAACAAGCCAAAGAAACACTTCTGATTGCCAGCAACACCGCCCTTTACACCTCTTCCTACAACACTCAACGCGGCAACAAATCCAAGAAATACCTCAAGCCCAAACAGCCTACGCAAAATCAGCATTTACCTATGACCTCTCAGGCTCCGCAGACTCAGATGTCCACCACAAGAATCACATGCCAAATCTGCGGGAAAACAGGCCATATCGCCATTAACTGTTGGCATAGATGCAACTTCAAATATGCACCAACTTCTTCCCGACCCCAGCAAGCTCTCAGCGCACAAATTTCTTTTACCAACTCCGCCGACTGGATTCTTGATACGAGCGCCTCCGCTCATCTTACGCCTGACATTCATAATGTTCAATATCCAAATTCCTACTCCGGTCATGACAGCGTCTCAATTGCCAATGGATCAACGGTACCAATACACAATTCCGGCCAAGGTCTCCTCCCGCTACCGGATACACCCCGTAAGCTCCAATTACGTAATATCCTTCACGTTCCCTCTCTCGCTCATAATTTACTTTCCGTTTCGAAATTAACTGCCGACAACCCCATTTCTATTCGATTTGATGCAACTGGCTTTGTTATAAAGGACAAGCAGGCTCGTCGTCCGCTACTCCGTGGACAACTTCGTGATGGGCTCTACAGAATTCAACATCAACAAGCACCGTCTCCGGCTGCCCTTCACGCCAATGTTCAAAATGCTCAGCTATGGCACTGCAGGCTCGGTCACCCTCACCGGCAGATTCTCTCTACTCTCTCTCACACTATACCGGACATCAAGAATGTCTCTCCTAATTTTTCTTGCATATCTTGTAGTGTGGCCAAGAGCCACAAACTTCATTTTAATAGAACTACTTCTTTTACTAATCGTCCGTTTGATCTTATACATACAGACGTTTGGGGACCTGCCCCAATACCGTCCACGGACGGATTTCGCTACTATGTTTTATTTACTGATGATTTCACACGCTTTACCTGGATATACCTGATGAACAACAAACACGAAGCTTTTGCTAAGTTTAAAATCTTTTATAAACTCATCAAAACTCAATTTCTCTGCAAACCAAAATTTCTGCGTTCCGACGGCGGAGGTGAATACCTCAGTAACGAATTTACAAATTTTCTTCACTCCCATGGCATCCAACGTCAACTTAGTTGCCCACACACACCTGAACAAAACGGCGTCGCCGAGCGTAAGCACCGCCATCTTCTAGACCTTACCCGCACTCTTCTTCATGCCTCCAATCTGCCTCCCACATTTTGGTCTGAAGCCCTTGCAACGGCGAACTACTACATCATCAACAGGCTGCCCTCCACCGCCATTAATCTTGACATCCCCTTCCAACGACTTCACGGCCGCCTACCCGACTACAGCATTCTACGAACCTTCGGTTGCCTCTGCTTCCCCTGGCTTAAGCCATACGCCCCCAATAAACTAGCACCTCGATCACACAAATGTATCTTCATTGGCTACTCCTCTGCTCACAAAGGTTACCGCTGCTATAATTTAACCGATCACAAAACCTACATATCCCCCGGCACGTCGTGTTCCACGAACATATTTTCCCCTTCAACACTCAGCCAACCCAAAATCTGCACCTCAAAACCACAATGCCAAACCCCATTTCTCCCTACCTCCTCACACCAGCCTCTATCCCGTTGCCAACTCCTCATCCTACCAACTCACAACCTACTACCCACACAAATCACACCCTCTCTCTACCGGAACATCAAGACAATCCAATTCACTTCACTTCTCCGCCCATCCCAGAAACATCCATTGCTCCGTCTACGAGTCATTCCATACAGCCGACCCATCCAATGCAGACTCGCTTAAAATCGGGAATCACTAAACCAAAACACATTTTATCTTTGTTAAGTGACACTTCTATGCAGGACATACCAACCACCTACACGCAAGCGGCAAAATCAATCCACTGGCAGCAGGCCATGCAAGCCGAATACCAAGCCTTGCAACAACAACAAACCTGGATTCTCGTACCGCCTCCGCCCAATAAGAAAATTTTGGGATGCAAATGGACATACAAGAAGAAAACTCTACCAGATGGGCAATTAGATCGATACAAAGCTCGGTTGGTAGCCCTCGGATACGACCAACAATACGGCGTCAACTATACTGAGACCTTCAGTCCCGTCGCAAAGATGACAACGATACGCATTCTTCTCACCATCGCACTCAATCGAAACTGGAAAACAACTCAACTCGACGTATCAAATGCTTTCTTGCACGGCGATTTACATGAAGAAGTTTACATGCGCCAGCCCCCAGGATTCATTGACCCGAAGGCACCACAATCGGTCTGCAAACTACAAAAATCCCTCTATGGTCTTAAACAAGCGCCTCGGCAATGGTTTGATAAGCTGACACAATTTCTTCAAAGCCAGGGATTCAGGTTTAGTCGTTCTGACCCGTCACTTCTCATTCTAAATACAAATAATGCTCAGATTTTTCTCCTAATCTACGTTGATGACATTCTCATTACAGGAAATAATGAAGAGGTCATCCGGACTCTACTGTCCGCACTTCAATCCAAGTTCGCACTGAAGCAACTGGGAGAAATCTCATTGTTCCTTGGCATTCAGATCATTAAACAGCCAACTGGACTTTTTCTGTCTCAACGTCACTATGCCGAACGAACGTCTTCTTCAGGACGCCGGTCTCCTAGACAGCAAACCGGCTTCCACTCCCATCTCTCCAAAGACGAAACAAGCACAAGCTGACGATCAACCATTCCACGATCCCACCCTCTACCGCCGTCTAGCCGGTTCAATCCAATACCTATCTATAACTCGTCCCGACATAGCATTTGCAGCAAATCAAATTTGCCAGCACATGCATCAACCGACCAACACAGACCATCAGGCCATCAAACGTTTACTTCGATACATCAAAGGAACCATTTCGTATGGTTTACCCATCAAAGCCGGCGATCTCAACCTTCGCTTTTACACAGACGCGGACTGGGCCTCCGATACTACCGATCGAAAATCTATTTCAGGATTCTGCACTTTCCTAGGACCTACACTTGTTTCTTGGACTGTCAAGAAGCAAGTCACTGTGGCCAAATCATCCACCGAAGCAGAATACCGGGCACTCTCGGCGGCGACCTCAGATGTCATTTGGATTCGGCGATTAATCGAAGAACTTGGAGTAGCACAACCGGAACCCACCATCATCTACTGTGATAACATCTCTGCTATTGCTCTGGCCAAAAATCCGGTATTCCACGCCCGAACAAAACACATCGAGATTGACTATCAATTCATACGACAACACATACACAACGGCGTCATTCAACTCAACCACATTTCCTCAACCGATCAGATAGCAGACATTTTCACCAAATCTTTTACACCAGCTCGGTTCCATGATCTTCGACGCAAATTAATAATTCAAGATCAGAATTGTTAATTTGAGGGGAGCTATGAACCGCTCAATTACAATGTTACCTGTATTTACTGTTTTACCTGTGTACTCTCTATTTAAACATCCCTGTACCTAGTTTAATATGATGATAATACAATTTCTCTCTAAGCTTTGTCTGTCTTTCTTCCGCCTCTCCTGAGGCCTCTCGCCTCTGGTTTCACAGACGAGGAGAGCACCGTCTACACAGACACAGGGTACCAAGCGGTACCTAGAAGTACCCAGCAGTACCGAACGGTAGGATTTTATACTAGTGTGCAGACGGTTCTCTCCTTCTGCACTCCGCACCTAATAATCTCTCCAGGATAAGGCCACAAGTATGATTTAAGAGTAGCGAATCCATAATTTTGACTGCTTGGACTGATTCGTTTGGGACAGCTTTCGGGCTTCTTTTTAAACCATATTTCTAGAAAATTTTATATTAGAAAATCGTTTAAGAAGTAGTGCGAAAGCTATCCCAAATAAAATCTTAGTCTATTTATCACATAATAAATACTCAATTCTAAGTTTATAAAGTTTCAGAAGTCTGAGTCTAAGAAATAGCAGAAAACTGTGAACAAGACCAACACATTTCCTGTCACTCGGGGGAGCTGTGAGGGATTTAATAGCTGCTTGTTGAATACATAGATACTGCATCGAAATTCGTAAAATACACATAAAAGTTAAAACCAGGTATTTTACATTCATAAAACACCCTTTATCCTGAAGAGATTTCAGTCACCATAAAAGTAATATAAATCAACTATGGCTTTGGGTGCTTTGGCAATGGAGAGGAGTGTGTTTTTACTTTGTTGTAATCTGCAGTGAACACCATTCTTTTACCTTCTTGTTCTTCCTCTCTATTTTCATGCCCACCTTTTGCGCCTCTTTTGGCTTCAAATCTCTCCATCTGCATGAAACAAAGCTATCAGAGTTGTGATTCTCAGTACAATTCTGAGAGTTTCTAAATCGAATGACTAACCTTATCTGAAAGTTTTGGCGACAGAATTGCAGCTGGAACTATAATCTCTTCCAAAAGCTTCCTTCCTGAGATCCAGCTACCTTTAACTTGAGACTGTGTGAGGGAAAGCTGCTGAGGAGAAGAGGTGGGCAGAATCAGAGAGAAGGAGAGAAGAAAAGAGATTAGTAGCTTTTTTGCCATTTTATTAACTCAGAGGTATACTACCATGTTGTAGAAATCTTGGAGATCTAAATAGCTGGAGGAGAGGGAGAGAGATTCAATTATTGAAGGAATGGGAGGAGAACATGGGAGGAGTGGAGACTGGCATTGTATCTATGAGAGGAGGCAAGCTGAGTGAATCAAACAAACATTTTAGTCAAATTATTTGCAGAACTCAAACTCTCTCCCTGTTTTGGGTTCCATATTTGAGCACAGCCTGAGGATTGAGGACCCCCATTCACGTGGGTTGGCATTGGTTGCCAGGTTAGGTTTGAATTTTGATTTGCTTATAGCCTTATTGGACATGTTGATGCTGCTCATGTAAGCTGATAAATTTGCTTTTTTTATCCTCTGAACCAACATCTGCCATTCTTATATCCGCTGGAAAGAAAAAATTGGCAGCAGGAGCCGAAGAAGAAGTATGACATAAGAGAGAAAAGATAGGGATAATAATAATAAGTAAAGGTAAAGCAATATAAAGATAAAATAAAAATCTATTTGCATGGCCTATAACTACACGCACAGAATTCAGGATTCTAGGTGTTTTTTTCTTGGGGGAATATTTAGATCATTTAAGTCAAATTCATATACACAACGTATATACAAAGACTCAAACTCAAAACCTCATAGTTGGAAGCCTAAGCTCTCAACCAACTGGCCAAGATGACATAATTCAGAATTATTACGTGCGTATAGAGCTACGTCCGAACATCAATGAAAATATGATGTGCGAATTAATGTATTACTTAGTCCATGAGTCATATTTTTATGATAACAACTTTCAGAGTCTTTATCAATTTACCTATCAATTTCTACTCATTAAATAAGAGTGAAAACTAACAACAAACAATTAGGTCATAATTGTTAGGTGAGTTTTTAGTGCATATTCATTGATATCAATTGCCTAGGAGCTTTCGCCCCTGACAACATGACTCTCTCTAATCTTATCTATCACTGGAGCTTCTCCAATCTTTTCACGTATATTCTTGTTTCACATTCTATCTCTAAATTTAAAGCCACTCATCCAACATTTTATGATTCACTTTTAATGACCAACATTTTCTGTCATAAAGCATTGCAAGTCTCACTATCTTCTTAAAAAAATTTCCGTTGAGTTTGAGGAATACTATTCTATCATATTACAAGCCTAATACATTCTGTCACTTCAATCATCCGACTTGAATTGTACTAAAAATATTCTCATCTATTTCATCATTGTTTTGAACAATAGAGCCAAAATATTTAAAACATACACTATTTTTAACGACTTGATCACCCAACGTCACAATCATACAATTAGATATATAACTATTAAAATTACACTTATTGTATTCGATTTTAATTCTACTCAAATTAAATCCTAAATTTTTAAAAATATAGACCGATATAAAAATATCAAGTAATTAACCTTTTATAGACTAAAAGTTTTAAATAAAAAATGAGTTTTTCCTATCATTATATCTCAATATTACTCTTCTAGAAGTTAAAAGAAACTTGCATTGATGCTCTTAAGGTGGATCTCACTCTTAAGACATGGCTGCCATGATGTTGATAAGTGATGATTTTGAAGTATCAGCTAATCAGCCCAATCATGATCTGTGAGAATCTCCAAACACTTCAGCCATGATCTTCATGTACAAGTGATGCATATTGTATATGCAACTATTCATACATTTTATAATTTAGTTAAGATTAGAATTATAAATGAATTAGTTTATTTGATGATAAATTTTATATCCGTTTTGTTAAAAATTATTTATATTTCATGTATAAAAATTATCTATAATGCATACTCGCGTATAGGGGTGTCAGTATTTAACACGACCTGAAAATCCGACTCAAACCCGACACAGAAATTTCGGGTTCGGGTTAGAGTTTTCGACCTGTTTAAAAATCGGGTCGGGTTCGGGTTGACCCGGAAACCCAAAATTGAGCCGGTTCGACCCGCTGACCGAGCTGCCCCGGTGCGAGCACTGACCGACTAGCGCCTGCCCGCCCCCGCGTGACTGCTGCCCGCTGCTCGCGGTCGCTTTGAGTCATTTCTACTGGCCCTGCGTCGCATCCCGCCACGTGATTCATGACCGATCCGTGACAGCTGTCGCTGGACGCCGGACGTCACTGCCGCTGGACGCCGGACGTTGCTGCCGCCGGACGCTGCTGCCTCACTGAAGGTTCGCTGAAGGGTGAAGGCCTGCCGATGCCGCGAAGCTGCTCCCGGCCTTGCCGTGTCCGCGGGTCGGGTCGGGTTGACCCGAACACGAAGCGGGTCGGGTTCGGGTCCGGTAAATCAACCCGTTTGTAAAAACGGGTCATGTTCGGGTTGACTCGAATAGTGCCGGGTCATTTTCGGGTTCGAGCCGAACCCGACCCGTGACCCGAAATTGACACCCCTACTCGCGTATATTTTTTAGGTATTCAACAAATAATCAACGAGTTATACTAGGTGAACTCATATTTTGTGGGCCCACAATAGAACTCTCTAGAGGATCACCAAGTAACTCTTTAGGGTACCCAGAGGGGAGTCATCCCTTAACGAAGATGGTCAACGATCAAATGAGGACTACTCAATTCTTCACTCGCCCTCAGAAGGGAATAGTTGTTAGAGTTAATGAAAGAGTATCACCAATTATGCTCATCACCCCAATTACATAAAAGCATCCATCCAAAGGTTCCATCTCACCTATCATGTTCGACTAGCAATGATGTTCATCGTCCCTGCCACATGAACACACTCGTAATATTATGATACTTGCCTCAAGATATAGAAGCATGATTAAAATGAGCAATCATCCATCAAGTCAATTGAGGTGTGAGACATGTTTAAGGCAGTCTATGCTAAGAGTTATTATTGATATATCATCAAAAAATTATCTTGATCGGACACGAATCTCGAGGCAAAAATGAAGTTGGACACTTCAAAAATTAAATATGGGACCAGCTGAGCTCCGATTTCAGTAAACTTATAGTCAGACTGATTGTCTCATAAATACGAACCCAACGACACCTAATTCAACTCAATCCGAGCTCAAAATGGTTCAAATCAAAGGCCTGAAGCATATTCAGAAGGTTCAATCTACAATTTGGATTACCAAACGGTTTCCAAATATGATATACTTATAGTTGAATCGAGCGGCTCGACGAGACGAATCCAATGAGCCTAAGATCGCCGAATTTCGATATCATTAAGACCTTCAAATGTTTGTTGAATTGTCCACGATCAAGGGATTCAATATCGGCCGTCCATCCAAACCACTCCCTATTTGCCCTTGATCCTCCTCCTATTTACGAGTCATGCCATTCTCAAAAAGCTATAAATAGCCCCTCATTTCTCTTAAGACGGGACCCGAAGTAAGAAGAAGAGGAGAAGAGAAGGAGGGAAGAAGCTCCTCCTCGACCACCGTCGGAGTTTCGCCCGATCAAGTGACGTCGGAGTTCTACCCAACTTTCAAGTGACGTCAGAGTTCCACCCAACTTTCAAGTGACGCCAAAACTCCGCCTGATCCCCAAGTGACATGGAAACTCCGCCTGATCTCCAAGTAGTGCCAGAATTATGTTTGATCTCCAAGTGACTCTGGAGTTTTCCCGAATAATATCTAATGCTAGAGTTCTCCCCAGCCGCTGACTAACGTCGGACTTATACTCGACACCGAACCTTCGCTCGTTAAATTTCTACCTAACGCCGGACTTCTGCCCGATGTCGAACTTTCGCCGGACATTTATCCGATGCTGGATTTTGATCCATTGCTGGAATTCTATCTGACACCATCCTTCTAACCTCCGTTGTTAGACAACAGTTCTTCCGACTTAAGTCGCCCGCCGACTACGTTCCTTCCTACCAAATGAACACATCAATAGTGATTCTTTGTATTCCCACCATGTAATATACTCTATATAATGTACATAAAGCCAAGGCCTTCCCCATAAGGAAGGGCCTCATTTGTAATCAACTGTAAATAATAGTGGATTCATTCAAATTGGGCTAGGCCCCGTGGCTTTCCCCCCTTTTCAAGGGTTTTCCACATAAAAATTTTGGTGTCTCATAAATGCTACACCATCTCTCTTACCTGATTGCGTGTCAGATCTTCGTACAACGTTAAGACGCTAAATTTTATATTTTTCTACCACCCCGAATATTCCAAGACACAATAATTATCTTATGTATTTATTATTTCTTCATTATTGTAATCTTTTTTGTAGTCCTTAGATTCATATAAATAAAGGGCGGTGAACATTTTGAGTCTTTTTGCATCTTGGTACATTTGTATTACAAATATTTGAGCTAGTGGATTATTTCTTACAAAATTTTCTCCTCTTTCTCTTCATTCTCATGCAAGCACTCATGGGTATCTCTAGAGCTCATTTGCAAATAAGGTAAGGTGTCATCTACCAACATTCTTTGATCCGACATATAATATTAAGAATATAATTATACTAAAAATATAGAACAAATAACTATATGTATAAATTAAGTTTTTTAATGAATATTTTTAAACAAATAGTAGTTAGTGAATCATGTAAATTTTCACAAATTTTATAAACTCATTTATATCGAATAACAATGTTGTATATTTAAATTATTAGCATTAAATATATAATTTGTTAAACTCAATTAAAATTCAAACAAAATTCAAACTTGATTAAAAATTAATAAACATTTTGAAAATTAGATGATATTCAACCTCCATCCCACGAAAAAATTAAATGATTGAACTGGAATAAAATAGTAATTAGCACGACCAAATTCATTAATCGCTGTCATTAAGATGACAAAATTAAAGCATTCAACTAAATATCATTGTTTAATGACGAATCTGATTCCAATCATTCAATTTTTGTCCAACTACCTTAGTAGTTGGTGAATATCAAAATCATACTTAAAGGACTAATTATAAGGATTATAATACTATATGGTAATTTGCTTCTTTTTTCTTAAGTCCAATTCCTTTGTTGACCATAATTATGAAAGTAAGATTTTGATTAAACTTTCAAAGATCTTAATTTTCTAACACTTAACACGTCTCCTAGGCAGAATCAAACTCTTTTCTTCGACAGTTAACGTCAGGAAAAAATATTATCTCAGTTGTTATTTGATCCCCTTTGGAATCAGGGTGCGATGAAGGACGGATGAACACTCATTCTTAAGGTGGACAAAAATATCTTAGAAATTTGGGCAAATATTGAGGGTTGGGAGAGCTAGTGAAAATACATATTCTTATTCAGGAATAATATCTTAGGGATTCTCAACATATACTCCAATTTGACATTGCAAGAGATAAATAACACTTTTGCAAAACAAAATAGTGAAAACAATCATTTTATAATGTAGTGTACAAATTTAAATTTGAATGGGTAGATATTAGAGCACTGCATTGGGTATCTATACCCACACCTATCCATACCCAATGGGTATGGGTACCCCTATGGCCTTACGGGTGGATATGGGTGGGTACTCAAAGTGGTGTCAATTTCGGGTCACGGGTCGGGTTTGGGTCGAACCCGAAACTGACCCAAGTTCAAACGGGTCATAAATTTGAACCCGGACCCGACCCGGTGGGTTGCCGGGTTGACCCGACCCGACCCGGGAAGGAGAACAGCGCGGACCCGGGCGCAGTCGAGAGCGGACGCGGCATGGGCTGGCTAGCGGGGCGAGTTCGCGGGCGGCCGGGTGGGTGCGCTGGAGCTGGAGCGCAGGCGGGTGCGCCGGGACGCGGGACATGGGAGGGTGCGCTGGGACGCGAGACGGCGGGAGGGTGCACTGCAGCGCGGCCACTGCGTTGGCACAGGTTCATGCGCGCGCATGCGCGGGCGGTTGCGCACCCGGGTGAGCCTCGGGCGGGCGGCTGACTACGGGTAGCTCCACAGGCAGCGCGGGAAATTCAATTTAAATGGTTTTTCGGGTTGACTCGTCAACTCGCCGGGTCAACCTGAACCAGACCCGTTTTTTCAAACGGGTCGAATCTGCGAACCTAAACCCGACACGTTTTTCAAACGGGTAGGGTCCAACCCAGATTTTCTGGGTCGGGTCCGGGTCGGATTTCCGTGTCGTGTCAAATATTGACACCCCTTGTACTCAACATCAGGGGATAAATTGATTTACATTGATAATCACTGTATGTCATATATTACTGCAATTCTTACCACGTAGTGTGCAACACTTAATCATACTACAATTATGATAAATTCTGATATGCAACTTGAAAGTTTACAATCATAGCAAAGGACAACAAGTCTCAAGGCCATCAGTTCGTGGCAGACTGAGTTCAAAAAGCATGGAAAGTGGGTGGGTATAGGTGGGTACGGAAGTCACCATGGGTGGGCGTTGGTGGGAGAAGCTTGTCCGAGTAAAGCATGGGTGTCCAATCAGGACCCCATATAGGGCTTTGATAGATATCAAAATTGTAAAACAAAGAAAAAGAGACCCAGTTTCGTTTTTTGTAATAATTTCAACATAAGGGAATTAGAAGTTGACCCCTTGACGTTTTACTAATTAGGAATGTACCCATTCAAAAGTTTTGCTTGATGGATGGACATAATGGGCACGGTAAGAATCTAAGGCATTTTTCCACGGTGATGTTTACTTTGAGGTTCTTTTGGATTTGAAAGAAATTTGAGGAATACAAATATGTTTTATATAATTATTTTATATTGATTATTTGATTTTAATTTAGTTAAATATGTGGTAAAATCACATAAAAGTGAAAATAAATCTATTTTTCTATTGATAAATCTTCATAAAAAATATAAAAATATACATCAGCCAAATAAAATGGTGATAATAGTTCTCAATTCAATTATTATATATTCTTTTTGTGTTTTAATTTTGAATTTTTAAATTTTCACTATTTGAATTCCTTCAAACTAAACAAAGCCTAGTAATATCACATAAGATTATAATGATATTTTCATGATGTTTTACGCATTTCTTAGCTTTTAGGGGTCATTTGGTTGGAATACTTTAGGGTGCAAAGTAGAGTAAATGCACGTGTTTTAAAATTTTTAGTGTTTGGTTTCACACGGAGTAGAGTAAAATAAAATAGTAATATATTCAGAAATCCCTGCTTTAGTTCATTTTCCACGTAGGTTTAAAATCGGGCGAAAAAGGAAATCACGGGAAGCAAGCAAGAGAAAGAAGTCTATTTCTTCCTCCATTGTCGCGGGAACCATAGTCATTTCTTTTCCATTGTCATGGGAACCCATCCTCGGTTCTTCCTCCAAATTCAAAGCATTATCAGTGATAGGCACGAATAACGCTGCCAATATATTGTGACCATCACACATCGTGTTGCATCCGTCACTTCTCTATCATGACCTAGCCATGCTTTTGACCAAGAAATCGAGAACTACATCTAGAGGTTGAGCAAAGTTGGAATTCTTTTTCTTTTTCCTCTGATTACCATGGAGTTTGTTGCTTTTGGGATGAACTTCCTCACAACACTCATCCAAATTCATACAGATGGAAACAACTATAATCAACAATGTAGTAAAACATATCTAAAGGTTTTTCCCGTAGTCACTTTACAGATAATCAAACAGTTTTAAAGTATTTACTTGACACTGCATTTACTTGACACTGTATTTATTTTATAACCAACCAAATGACCCCTTAGTGGTTTAATTAAATAATCTTCGATTTCTTTAACACAATGCCACTAATACTACTCATATATGAATGGATTTGAGCGAACCCTATTGTTTAATAGGCTCATGTTGATCATATAAATGCATGATATGTGCTTGGCTCATAAGACTTGAACCTATTGATTGGTAGCCAAAGCTCCTAACTAATAGATCAAGATGAGCTTTTAATGCTTCCTTAGTTGAAACTTTCACAATGTATACACCCCTTTAAGAGGCAACTCTAATGTTATAAAAATTAATTTCTACTCACGATAATGTCTTTCGAAGTAAGATAAAAAAAAAAACAATCTTTTAAAAATTTTACCTCTTTTTTCCTGCCCAAATGACGAGATGTTCCATTCAACATAACTCTCTTTAGTTTGTTGGTTACGAGCTTTGGCTTTTAACTAAGAAGTCTTGAGTTAAAATTTTGCTTATATGAGGTCTCTGTGAGTTTCTCTTAGGCTTCGTTTGGGACGGCTTTTTTATTGCTTCTTAAAACAAAATTTTAGTTAAAAAATCTCCATTTTAAGAAGAAATAAAAAAGCCATTCAAATGAAGCCTTAATTAAACTAAACGCCCAAAAAAAAAAAAAATCCATCGGCACGTGCCAACTAAAAATATGATATCTAGCAGTTTCTCGGTACAATTTAGCTACTTCTCTGACTTTCGTTGTTTTAAATTTTAATATTGACAAAACATTTTATATATATATATATATATATATATATATATATATATATATAGGCATTAGCAGCTTAATTAATAATTTATCAAATTTGATCTTAATTCTATGAGTTTGAGTTCACTCATTTATTATAAAAGAAAAAAATAATAATTATGATTTAGACAATTAGTATATATAAGAAAATGATATAAAATGAGAAATAACAAAAATCACTTGATGTAAGGAAGTATGATATAACTTTTGAATATTTTTAATAGTTTTATATTCAAAATTTTGAATTTTAATCTATTTTAAGTGTATTAATTTAATATTAATATTTTCTAAATAAGTTGGTTCACGAGCTAATAAGTGGAGTTGAAGTTGGCTCAGCCGCTCTGACTTGACCCATTAGCTCATCAAGCTCGGCACTTGAGCCATTTATTGTGCCAACCTCGAATAAGCTCATGAGTCAACTTGACTCATTTACACACCTAATTTTAAGCATAAGATGAGTCATTTGCGCAAGTTTCAACACACTTTTCATAAAACTCATATATTTATGGACGTTATAATTAGGACAAAGTTTGAATAGATTTTTCTTAAAAGATGATTTTTACTAAATTTGAATGATTTTTTGACCTGCGTTGATGATGGAGAGCATAGTAATCCAAATCCAATAATATTAAACTATTTTATTAGAAATTTAATAATAATGTATTAATTTAATTTTTTTTCCTATTATAACTTTAATTTTAATTTTTTAGCCCTTTATTATTTTGTTTTATTTGAATGTTTTATGATAGAAATAATAGTTCAATAATTATATATAAAACATTCTTTCAAATTTAAAAAAAAAAAGTCCAAATTGTTCTAAGTGCAATCAACATTATCGACATTCAGAGGGGAATCAGGAAAAGTTCGGGTTGGTCAATTGTTCACCTTAAATTTTTTTTTTCTTATAAAAATAAATATTTTAACTATTTTTCTTATCTTTAATAATTACATTTACCCAATTTTTTTTCTATTCCATATAAAAAAATATGTATTTCAGAATCTAATTTTGGCCGACATCATGTGATAAAAGGTAGGTTGGTAAATTCAAACGAGTCTTACGTATCATTCTTTTTAAACAAAATGTTTTTTCTTACAAATAAAGTTGAATTGTCGTACAAGACCCGTAAGAACCTATTAAATAATGACCAAATAAAGTTTAGCCGGTTCTAAAACAATAATGTAGCCAAATTTACTCTCATATATATTATTTCATAACGGAGAACTCTATTTTCACGGTAAAATACTGTAAAACTTCAAAATGCGATGGTGCTGCTCTAATCGAACGTCATTTTATGTGTTTTTACGAAGGTAACGATCCTTTCACGTGATTCTCCCTTTCGAGAGAGCAAAATGGCGTGGGTGAACAGTGTAACGCCAATATTGACGTCGCACTATTCAACGACAAGTAAATGGCAGAAGATTTGACGTTTGGCTGGAGTGACCGAATGACGTCATATACTCGTTTGACATTCGGTTGGAGATGCTCTAATAATCGAGCTTTCAAATTCAATTAATTGAATAAAATTCAAGCTCAAATTTAAAAATGGCTCAAACTCGAGTAGTTTTTTTTCTTTTTCTCTTTGGGGGAGGGAAGGGAACTATTACTTTTTTTTTTTAAATCAAACTACTATTTCATTATAGCCACCAAATATTAGTAGAATTGGTTGTAAGAAACAAAATTCTATTACAAAATTTCTAAAAATGAACAAGAAAGCCGTTAGAAAACTACACCAAATAATACCTCAAACTAGTTTATACCCTAATAGGCTAATTCTCTATTTATGCTATAATTTGAGTTGTCACATTCCATTAAGTAAGCTTATTTTAATGGGTTTTGTTAGGAGTTAAAAAGAACAAATTTTTTATTAGTATTCCATGTGACATATTATATGTAGGGGTGTCAATATTTGACACGACATGAAAATTCTAACCAAAAATTCTGGGTTAAGGTCAACCTATTCGTCAATTGGGTCGGATTCGGTTTCAACAAGTCCACACATTTCAAAAATTAGGCCGGGTCAGGTTGACCAAAAAATATATAATAATGTATAATGATTCATGTATGCATAAGAATTAAGCAAACTTATTTCCTTAATCAGATATGCTAATTATGACATATTTTCATTATTATGGAATAATAAATATTTGAAGTTTGAACGGTTCTCATTAATTTATTAGAGTTACTACCACTAAATTCCTTGACCTCTCAGCAGTGAAACAACCTGGAAATTAGGCTTCGCATGTTGACTTTTGAGATATCATGAGTCATGCCTTGTTATTCCTTCCATTTTTTATTTTTTTCCGCTCCAACCATAGTCTTTTTTTCAACCGGTTTAATTTTTTAAAATATTTAAATATTTAAAAATCTCATTTAGACAAAATATATGTGAACTTAACAAATGAACTATATGAATAAATTTGAAACATCAAAGAAAATCAAATAATTTTTTTCAAAAAAATTATAAAAAAATGCACTCTAAATAAGATTAAATAAAATTTAAATTTATTAAAAAAAACTTCTATTTTTTAAAATTTCAGTTTTAAAATGTGTTTTTCTAAATAAAAAAATCAGAGTTTTAAAACTTTAAATAGATAAAAAAATTCAAAATTTTGACTGTTCCCATAGGCCATTTATGTGGCAGACAAAAGGCCCAAATTGCCCTCTTTGACCGTTTTAATTTTTTCTTACTTTTTTTTTTTAAATAAAAAATTTTGCTCCTCTTTCACCATCCTTACTTACCAACTTTAAATCCTCTTACCTCCCAAATTAAACACCACAAGAAACTCCCATATTCTCTATTATGTTACTTTTGTCATTATATAATAACGCCCCTCCACCCCCTCAAACTCCGACACCAACACCTTCTTCTCCCCCTATAAGCAACCTCTCTCTCTCTCTCTCTCACTCTGTCATGGGAGAGGAGCTATGCGACACTCAGCTCACCCTAGCCATCAAAGGTGGCGGTTTCTTAGCTACCCAACACAGCCATCGCCGTGAAGTGACGAAGCCTCCGGTGAGACTCCACCTGTGTTTTCCTCCCTTTCTGAAGAAAGAAGAAGACGCAGGAAGGGAACAGAAGTCAATATCAATGGAGTTGAAAAACCGGCAGATGAATAAATCAAAGAACAAAAAAGAAGACAACGAAGACGAGCATGGCATGATCAGGAAGAAGCTCAGACTTACTATTGAACAATCCACCTTACTCGAAAGAAGCTTCTGCAGCCACAAAATCCTCACTTCTATTCAGAAGGAAGAGCTCGCAAAGAAGCTCGGTCTTCGTCCCCGGCAAGTTGAGGTCTGGTTCCAGAATAGAAGAGCAAGGTATAATATGCAACAGAAATGCTTCTTATTCAAAGAAACAAAAAATTAAAACAATATATTTATTTGTATTTGTCGATATATATTATAAGGAAAAAATAAATGTTCAGAATATTCTATGGTCATTAAATTCATTTTAAGATTATAATCACTATATGAATGCAATATGAAATTCTTTTAGCAACTGGGAACTATGCATGGGCTAATATCGGATATTTTTATAAGAATTTACTTAGGCTCTCATTTGATTGCTGCTTAAAATTAAAAAATTATATTAAAAAAAATTAATAGATTGTATTGTTTATTCATTTTTTATTAAAGAAATCTTCATAGAATTTCTATAAATGTAATTAAAAAGCATTTCTCAATTTATATAGCTGACATATAAATAGGCCATGGGTGGATCCACCTCTAAAAAAAAAATAACCCTTAAAAGTTTTAAAATACTATGGTCTTTTGACAATTGCCCACAACATAATCAAACACATTACGTAGATGTGTTATTATTAGGAAATCATGAACCAAATACAAAAACCGCAAGGGCGCTGCCCCTTGACCCCGCAACCTGATCAGTCAGGTCAAACCCCACCAGAGGGCGCTGACCCCTTGGACCCCCAATATATCTGCGAAGTGTATAATGATCAAGGATTTGAACAAATAGGGTTCCAACCAACTTCAAGGCAAATAAAAAATCTTTACATTTTTTGCCCACCCTGAAAATTAAGGTTGGGTCCGCCCCTGAATTAGGCATTAAGTTCTTTATTGAAATAATGGAGTTTGTGTGCTTGTTTTCATGACAGGACTAAGTTGAAGCAAACAGAAGTGGATTGTGAGTTATTGAAGAGATGTTGCGACAATCTGAGCGATGAGAACAGGAGGCTGAGAAGGGAACTGAATGAGCTTAGGTTCTATGCATCAAAGGTTGAAGACATGAGGGTTTGTCCTTCCTGTGAGAGCCTTATGGCTGAGGAGGAGGAGAAGAAGCCTGGGGTTCTTCAGCTATGCATTTAATAAGCTAGCTGGATCGTATGTGTAGATGGGAAATTGTTAAGTACTACTGTAACGTTATTTGATCCATCGACGATTAAGTAAGGGTGCAGATTGGCATAATTGTAAATAGGATAATTCAATGACTTGGTTAATTTTAGGGTTAGGATTAGGTTGCATGCAAATAAGAATGGTTTAAGAGAGTATGTAATTTAAGTCGGAAAGAGGCAGCTTGTTTCGTTGAATAAGATTTCTTCTTTTTCCTTTGAAGGTTTTTTTTTTTTTTTTTGCAGTGTGAGAATGGTTAAGTTTTTTTTTTTTTTTCTTTGTTTTTTGAGTTAGTCATGCATGTTCTCACTAGACATTTGAAAGAGGTTATATCTTGGTGTATGCTTTTGGCTAATGATATTCTCCTTGTTGATAAGATTAAAGAGGGAGTTGAAAATAAACTTGAATTATGGAGGTCAACCTTATATTCTAAAGGTTTTTTGGGTGATCAAGTCAAGAATAAAAGTACACATTTTAGATATCTTGTGTCTATTATTCAAAGTGATGGTGAAATAGATAGGGATATTATTAGTATAATTCAAATTTCATGGTTGAAGTGGAGGAATGCATCGGGTTTGTTGTGTGATAGAAAAGTCCCCCTCAAACTTAATTAAGAGAACATTCTATAAAATGGTGGTTAGACCATTACTATTTTATGGTACAGAATGTTGGCCATTAAAATTAAGCTAAGTGTTGGAAAGATGAGAATGCTCAGGTGGATGAGTGGCTTTACTCTTAGAGACAGGAAACGAAATGAGTATAATGAGATGTTGTAGCTGACCCCACATAGTGGGATAAAGACTTGATGTTGTTGAATATGAGAATTGATGATACGATATATGAATAGGAATAATATCTTTCTAAATATTTAAGTATTTATTTTTCTTCAAATAATATGAAATAATGTTACACATTGACTAAAACTATTATTATGATAGGAAGAATATTTATCTTCTTCCTAACTATCAACAATAGATATAGAGAGGATCTATATATTTAGGGATGTCGTTTTTATATTTTTATAAAAATGATTGTAAAATTATTATGTAGAAAATAAGTTTTTTTAAAGATATTATAGAAAACTGTTTCTTAGAACAAAAATTTATTGAAAACAATAAAAATGCATTGACCATACAAAAATTGTGGTTGCGATTTGAAATATCTCAAACGAAGCATGAGTCTTAGGCTTTTTAATATGACTTTCCTACTGCTTTCTGGAGCAATTTTTTAGTGCAAAATTTGAGGCCAAATGCGAAGTTGATCAATACATAACTTGAGAGTGAAGGTTGATAATTGATGTAGGAACATCTTAACTAAATGCAGTTTTAGGAATATGTTATCTAAGTTTGTTATTACTAGCTTCTAGAATGCTCTTTTAGCTTTATAAATATCAAGTATTGTAGTAGGAAGGACATTGAATGATGAATATTATATGCTTTTGAAGCTTTAAGCTTGGTGTTACCTTTATTCTCTGGATTGGGATTAAATCCTTAAGCATCATCTTCTTCCAACGATCCAACCCACATCAATAATGAACTGATGTGGAACATCATAATTATAGCCTATCTTAGGAATATCATATCTAGTTTGTTACAAGTTTTTGTAGAATTTTCTTAAAAGCTTATATAAGCAAGATATTCTAATGGGAGGATCATTGAATGACTATTATCTTCTTTTAAAAACTTTGAAGCTTTCTAATTGTGATTATTCCCTGGATTGGAAAATCCTTTCTTGCAGATCTGATTCTCCCGATGATCCCGACATCATGAACTCTATATTTAGATCATGTTTTACATTTATTTTTATTTTGTTGAATATATTATATGTGATTGAGATGATTTACATTATTAATGTATATTATTCATTACTGTTCTTGTATTATTCATTTTTGTTGTTGTGAGGATGCATGTCTATTATAACTGTAATAACAACAGAATTACAATCAAAATGCTAATTTTTCATCGGTATTGAACATATTTTGATACATTTTGATAAAAAAAATTCCTTGTAAACACAATAAATTTAAATTTTTTTTTTAATTTTTTATTTTTTTGAGAGAGTGAGATCTCTAAAGAAAAATATGCATGTCGGTAGTTGCAATGCCATTTATATAAAAAATCAAACTTTTATAAAAATAAAATCAAGGCCGTAAAAATCAGACTAGAGAAAAGAACATAAAAAGAGAGAAGTTCAAGGTAAACATTAAAAATATTTATATAATAAGATAACTTTTTAATAATTATGAAATAATATAATTTTGGTACTAAAAAATAAATAAAATTCATATGTAAATAATATAATTCATAATTTTAAGCAAAGTTTTAAAATCCGGATTGGACCGGCCTATTCAACCATGAATTAACCGGTTACAAGGCCGTTCTAGTCCACTTTGAAAATTGCTTCTGCATCAAATTGCACTGAACTGGTCAGACCACCAGTTCAACCGACAAACTAACCTCGGTTCTTTTTTTAAATAAAAAAAAAAATTATTATAATAAAGATTAAATATTAATTATTTTATATTTAAAACAATTAATTTTAAATTAGCAAAAAAAAAATTCTTATATTGATTTGCCACAAACAGTTATGAAGCATCTTCAAATGATCTTACCACACCATGTGAGCTCTTAAGTCTTAACACAAGAAAACTCAAAAAGCTATATAAACAATAGCAAGAAAGAGTTTTAAGTGATGTGAGACTAAATAAATTAGTTTAGATTTATGATATATATATATATATATATATATATATATATATATATATATATATATATATATATATATATATATATATATATATATATATATATATATTGTCCATAAAATAAAATTTTAAATAGAATTTTAGTTAATTATTTATAATTTGAATAATATTTATTTATTAGTTAATAATAATAATTTATTTATACACTATAAAAAATAATTTATATAGTTATTAATGATAAATAATTTTGACATAAATAATTTTTAAATATTTTATAAATTTGTTATATAACACAGATATATAAAATATAAATATGGAATTTAAATTAATAATAATTTGAATTAAATTCATTAACTTATATTTGAATTAAATTATATTAAATATATAACATAAATAAGTAAGAATTTAAAAATTAAATTTAGATTGAAATTCAAATTGAAAAATTGAAAAATATTTAAATTTAAAATTATCATATTATTATGAGTGTAAATTCTTAGAATTATGATATTAAAGATTTTTTGCTCATGTAAGATTTTAAAAATAAAATTTTAATTAATTAATTATGTGAGTTTTATGTTTCATAAATTTTTATTTTATTTCTTATCTCATAGTTGAAAGGATAACATCATTATTATGTTAATTTTATTAAATTTTATAATATTATTATTTTTTACTTCATTCGGTTCGACCGGTCGAATCAATCAAATCGTGAATCTCTCATTCTTCCTGTTCGTTTTCCTGTCTGGTTTTCACAACCTGAATTTTAAGTTAAAATTTAAATAACTATTATTTTATATTATGTATTTAAAAATAAATATTACTAATTTTAAATTTAAATACAAATATCTTCAATCTTTAATTTTAATTCATATTTAATAAATATTTAGTTTATATATAAATATATAAATTTATTATAAATAATTGCATATATATATATATAATTCGAGTTATAAAATTATATTTATTAAGTCATACTGAATTATTTATTTTAAAATTTTCATTTTTCTTATTGTAATTTAATTTCATATTTAATGAAAAGTTAGGTAAAAAAGCTTATTAGTATATTATAATCAAAATTATATTGAAAATAGATCTTAATTTTTTTTAATTTATTTTAAGATAAATATAATATACAAATAATTATACATTTAAGATCTTTAAAAATTATTATAATCATTTTTTATTTGAATATTATGTATAAAATCTTCTAAAAAATCTTTATAGAAGCATTCCATCATACATACATTATAGAGATTTATACTTGTTATTTAATCCCATATTACTTTGGAGATTTGTATTGTATTGTTTATATATATTTTCTTGTATTTATGGGTTACCTACATTGTGTAGTGGAACCATGTGTTCATGATTTATTAGTGCTTGATATATAATAATTTTAAAATTTTGGTTATTATTAAATAAAATATATGTTATATTTAAATTAATTTAATATTTAATAAATTTTTTTATATTAGATTAAATTATTTAAATATATTATGAATTGAATTGTTCGGCTTTTATTTGATTGTGCAGTAGTAATCCCTTTTTTCTGCAAACACTTTCGATGCCTTTCGTAGTTCTCTTTATAGTTAATACTAAGAAGCATCCTAAAGGTGAGAGACCACTGACCAGTAAACATTCACGACCAAGCAAACGCTAAGCTATTTAGAATCACAAAAAACTTAGGATGCATAGCCATTAATCAATCAACCAAAGCTTCCCGTGACCTGCAATTACAAGGGTCCAATCTGGACGGGCAACTCCTGATTCCAAAAACTTTTAAATTTCAAAGTCCACCCCCATCATCACGTGATCCTCTGCAACTTTAGCTCCACTAATTTACTTCTCTGATCGAAGAAGAAGCTCTCCGCGTTGCTTCGATTGCCCCTTCTTCTCGGTCTCACCACTGTCGCCAGCTCACTACAGAGCATACCATAAGAGATCACAGGAAGCCTTCACCATCTATAAATACCAGCTCCCACTTCTCATTTCTCATGAACTCAGCCAAAGCTGCCAGCTTTATTTCTCCTCCTTCATGGCCAACGCAAGAGCAATGCTTCTTTTTCTCTTCCTGTTCGGTTCCTCTCTTTTCTCCATTGTTTCGTCTAGGAGCCTTTACAGAGACTTTGATATTACTTGGGGAGATAACCGCGCCAAGATTGTCAACAGTGGCCAGCTACTCACTCTTTCGCTTGACAAGACGTCGGGCTCCGGCTTCCAGTCGAGGCATCAGTACCTCTTCGGCAAGATAGATATGCAGATCAAACTCGTTGCCGGCGACTCCGCCGGCACTGTCACTGCCTACTATGTAAGAAAGATGAGATTTTTATAAGGAAAGATGAGATTTTAAAGACTGAACTGCCATGCTCTGTTTCTTTCTTTTCAGTTATCATCTCAGGGCCCGACTCATGACGAGATTGATTTCGAATTCTTAGGGAATCTGAGCGGCGATCCTTATACTCTGCATACTAACGTGTTTACCCAGGGAAAAGGAAATAGAGAGATCCAGTTCCGTCTCTGGTTCGATCCAACGCGAGATTTCCATACATACTCTGTTCTCTGGAATTCCAGACACATTATGTCAGTTTTTTACAAACTTTTTCTCCCAATGAAATGGTTTATGGAACGCTGCCGCAAGTTCTAATAAAATTTTGATCTTTATACATATAAACAGATTCATGGTTGACGGAACGCCCATCAGAGTATTCAACAATCTGGAAAGAACCGGCGTACCATTCCCTAAGACCCAGCCCATGAGAATCTACTCGAGCCTATGGAACGCTGACGACTGGGCTACAAGAGGCGGCCTTATCAAGACAAACTGGGCTCACGCTCCCTTCATTGCTTCATACCGCAACTTCAAAGCTGACGCCTGCGTCTTCATCGCCGGAAAGTCGAGGTGCCCATCGAGAAAGATGGCTGGCGGCGGTGGTAGCGGAGGAGCTTGGATGTTGTACAAGATGGATTTGGAGAGCCGGAGGAGAATGAGATGGGTGCAGAGGAACTGCATGATATATAACTATTGTGCTGATCGCAAGCGATTCCCGCAGGGACTTCCTCCAGAGTGTGCCGTGGCGGCATGAAAACGACAGATGGGTTATTCTTTGATTCTTTGTTGGTTTTGTTGTTCCTTTTAATTATTTGTATTGTAACGTGGGTCAAAGGTAATATGAAATAAATGAGTGTAACGCGAAATTATTTTGTGCAGTTTTGGAGATGAATGAGAATGTACTGCTATGTACTGGGTGATGTGGCACATTCTGATTCTCTTCTGAACGATTTGATGACCGCACATAATAATTTCTCCATGATAACATTCAAATGTTGTACATGAAATAAACTAGAGTGATCTAGCTTTGAGAGTTAAGCTACCATGAGGTATTGTATCTATTTTTCTTTAGATCGGCTAAGTATCTATCGAAGAATGAGATAAGTTCCCAATTACCAAGTGTTGGACCTCTAAATATATATTTCTAACTAGAAATGATAATGATTGCACCAAGTCTAAACCTAATATAGGATGATAATCATTAATTATTATATTTTAATTAAAATAAAATCAATCCCTAATATAGGGTGTTAATGACTAATTCAACCCTTCACCAAGACCACTATAAGCGATATATAAAAAATCAATTATCAATCTACATATTATCTCATACATATTTAGGACATCTAAATAAATAGATCAAAGATCTTTAAAGCAATTTAGTTGCAAGTTAATATAATAAATTTACTAAGAGATTGATTTATATGTTATTGAGAATGTGACATGGGTTATTTAACTTAGATCATTATATGATGACCACTATCAAATTCTAATTTACTCAATAATCACATATTTCAGTCAATGATTTACTCAATATACCTAATTAGGTGTAAATCCTATCATTCGTCAAGGCCTATTATAAAGCCAACCCCCACGGAGAGTTTTCATTTTATATATAAGACAAAAATGACACCAACCTCGAGAATCAGTTTCAAATTCATTTGATGATTATCTTAAAAATATAACTCTCCTAGAAGTAATATCAAAACTATAATCAACAACCTAGCTCTTTACATTAGAAGTGGGCTCAAAAAAAGCTATGATTATATTGCTATTATCATAAAAGAAGACCTCAACTTTGAAATCAAGTTCTTATCTTATTTTAAGATCTCTTAAACTAATTAGAGAGCTAAAAATTATTAGCTTACTATGGGTGAAAATTATCTCATTTTCTTATGTTAGAAGTAAATGTAGAGATGATTTCAACCTTATTCCTATTCTTAGCAATATGTAGAGATTGATCATTACTCAAGGCATTTTCTCTTAATAGGTCTTTTTTTTCTTCAAGAATTTTTATAAGAAAATCCCGTATTGCTACATGATCTAACATATTGATTGGTAAGATTGCGATCTTAACATTTTTCTTGAAAATTGACACTATTATTGAACTTATTAAGGATGATATTTTTGTAGCCAAGACAATTGTCATAGGGTAATGTAGGAAATTCATTCAATAAAGCGGTGCATAACTTCTCCAATTTAAGTTCATTCGACAAGTTAAAGCCATATTTATTACCCTCATTCCCAAATTTGATGAATTTAACTCTCATATGTATTCATTCAACTAACTTGTACGGGTTTAGCTCAACTGCTCTATCAAGGTCTAGTCTACTAGCATGTAGAGGTCTAGCCAATCTTTTCATTCGAATGTTAATTTTTCGACATTTATAAATTATAACCAAAATTTCAAATAGTTTATGCACAACATAAAATAACTTGGAATGATTATAAAACACTAAAAGATTAACTTCTATGCTAATAAGGATGTGGCTTGTGTTACTTAAACTATGCAATTACATAATTGTCATCATGTCATTATATAATGATGACCACCACCATTAAAGCTTAATTTATTTTTAACAAAATAAACATTTAAGCATCAAACTATTCAATGTATCTAATTAGGCGTAAAACCGATTATCCGTCAATATCTAGTATGAAGTTAATCCCTTAAGAAGTTGTCATTATATCCACAAGATCAAAGTGGCACCAATCTCAAGAATCAATCTCATTTCCTTCTGATGATTGTGTTGAACATATAAATATCAACTATAAGGGATATCAATACCATTAACAATCACAAAACCTTTACATGAGCTTAGGTGGGCTAAAAAAGACTTTAATTCTAATATTCTGACACATAAAATTGCCTTAGCTTTAAATCAAACTTTTATCTAACCTTAGATATCATAGACTCATTAGAGAGCTAAACATCATTTGCATACTATGGGTGAAAATAATCGCTAATATTGTTATTGGCATAATTTTAAACATTTTTCTACTCTCAAAATCATAACTTAGGGAAGGATTTTTTCTCATGATATTATCTCTTAATAGACTATTTATCTTTTCTAAGACCTTTATAAAAAATTAAATATAAAATAAACTTAAAAAGTCCAATCATACAACAAGAATCAATCATATAATATCATATTATATTTCAATGAATCATACCATTCCTTTTCAAGTAATTACATATATCATTCTCAATATATCAAATATTTTCAAAATTATTGTGATATGCTTATTAGGATATCACACAAGTCAAACAATGTACCAAAAAAATTAATTAAAAAAGAAACTAAATAATTGATTAAAATATAATCACGAAGCATTAAGCAATTATGACTATTTACAAACAAAATAATAATCATTAACAGACTAAACACCTATGTTTATTGACTACCATTAAAATAATAGCCTTTACTAATCACAAACTCTAATCACCATCCGTAAATTTAATTACTTATTGATTAAATTAATAAAATATTTATTATAAAATCATTAAAAATATATTATCTTCAATTTCATCAAACTAAACCATTAAAATTACAATTTAACGTTAAGAAAATGCTTTTAACACCTAAAATGTCATGTGTGGATGACTTGATGGAGACAGCCGCGTTGACCTTTGTCAATTTTTCTTGGAGGACAGCTGGAAAATAACATGATATGCTGCATACCCACCCATTTAACCACGCTCTTTCGATCTGCCACGTCACTTACTAACCACTGATTGCCGCGTGTCCATTTATTAAGTATTTATAAATATTTAATAAATACATAATAAATCAATAAATATTTACAAAATACTCAGTAATACTTATAATAATTGAGTATTTGCTGAGTATTTATAAATACGTAGTAAATTCAAACGGTTCTCATGGACTCCACACGTAATAATTTCTCCTTCTTTCTACCCTATCAAATTCATGTATCTCATCTTGATTTGTTGATTAAAAATTTGAACTATAAATTAAAAAAATAATGCAGCTCCTTTAAACGATGATCCTTGACAAGACGCCAAGGCTTCATTTGAGATAGTTTTTTTACTGTTTTCTAAAATAAAATTTTAGTACAAAAATTCTTTTAAAATAGAAATTTTTGCACTAGAAATCTTCTTTAAAAAGTTAATAAAAAGGCTATTCCAAACGAAACCGACTTTCTTACTGTTTCTTAAAGCAATTTTTTTGTACCAAAATTAAAATTTTGATACTAAAACTTTGTTTTAAGAAATGTTAAAAATACCACCGCAAACGAAGCCTAAATTTTTCTATTCTAAAAAGATCATACTCATTAATTAGTCATACTCTAAGATGGTGAAGATCAAACATCTCATTTAGTAACATCTAATTATAGTTGGAGCTTGCACTAAGCATGCCAGAAAGCACTACCAATGTTCAATAAAGTAAACTAAAAAAAAAAAAAAAAAAAAGAAAGAAAAGTGTTTGCACGCGAATAGCACAAATTAATTAAATGTACATGTAAAATTAATTTAAGAAGAATTGTAGTGATTGCTTAAACATAAATAGATTTTCATAGGATCATTAAATTGCAATATCCAAATAAATATCACACTAAAACCTATACCTTAACGTTAATACCATTAAATAACGGTTTATACATTAAAAAAAAAAAAGTAAAAAGGCTGAATGTGAAAAATAGTTCTCTGCATTTTATTAACTGTGCAATTTGATTTTTCATAATCTACACTGTAAGTTTCAACCTTGTTTCAACTGGTTTTTATATTCAGATTTAATTAATCACTTTATTATAAAAAATTAATATATTCTATGAAGATATAATTACAAATTCTATTCGAATTTGAAGAACTTCATTATGCAACCTGCAAAATATCAAAGCAAATACAGAGCAGAGCAGTTGCCGGAGGTGGAGAAGAAGCCACTGTAGCAGTGGTTGTTGTGTTTTCTGTTGATAGAATTTTTCAAATTTTGATTAGGATAAAGATGAGGCCACCTTTTAACTTTCGAAGTACCAAGAAGAAGCTTCGAGTCACAAACGAGCAATTCTTCATTAACAAACTAAACACAGAAGCTTATTGACTTCCCATCAAAACAATAACCTTTACTATTCACAAACTCCTATCAACACCATATGAACTATATTTCTTCTCCATCTACTTTGCAGAGCACTCAGGAGGAAGTCCCTGCGGAAACCTCTTCACATCACTGCAATAGTTATAAACCATATAATTGCTCTGCACCCATTTCATCTTCTTCAAGCTCTCTGCATCCAGTGCTTGATTCATCCATGCCTTTGAGCCGCAAGAAGAAGAAGCGAGAGGACCTTGAACGCAGCCGTCGGCGTTCAAGTTCCTGAATCCTGCCATGAACGGAGCTTTACTCCAATCAGTCTTCACTAGCCCTCCTCTAGTTGCCCAGTCCTCCGCATCCCAGAGACTTGAGTACAGTCTCATGGCCTGATTGTTCGGGTAAGGAACCCCTTTGGTCGCCGCGAGATTCTTGAATTCTCTAATGGGAGTTCCATCCACGTAGAATCTGCAGTGGATTTGATATCAAAAACTTAAACTTTTTCAGAGATTGAGAAATCATTTCAAATTGCAAGCTCTGTTTTATCTTACACAATGTGGCTGGGATTCCAAAGGATGGAATAGGTGTGGAAGTCTTTGGTGGGATCAAACCAGAGGTAGAACTGCATCTCTCTGTTCCCCTTCCCCTGCGTGTAAACGTTGGTGTGCACTATATAAGGATCGCCGGTGAGGTTTCCGAGGAACTCAAAATCTATCTCATCATGCGCTGCTCCTTGCGACGATAACTACAACCATATCAACACACAAATTAACAACAATAGTAAAACAAGAACTGAAAGTGCTGAAGAAACTTACATAGTAGGCTGTGACAGTGCCTGCCGAATTCCCTGAAACTAGCTTGATCTGCATATCTATTCTGCCGAAGAGAAACTGGTTCTTAGACTGGAAGCCGGAGCCAGAGGACTTATCAAGAGACAGAGTGAGGAGCTGGCCGTTATTGACTATCTTTCCACGGCCGTCGCCCCATATGATATCAACGTCATTGTTGAAGTTGCCGGCGGCGGCGAAGGAGGTAGATATTAGTATAAGAAGAAGGGAGAAGAATGAAGGGGAGAGAGGAGACACAGAGGAGGCCATGAATTGGGTAAGAGAGGAAAGCAGAAGCTACTGTGAGGAATGATGGAATGGGGAATGGAGTATTTATAGAAGATATGGGGGAGAAATAATGGGGAAGAAGCTTATGGCTAAGGATGGCAGCTGTAGTTTTCAGACATTATTATTGATATCGATTTGTGCGACTAATTATTGGCGTACATATTACATGATTTGTGTAAGTTGATTAATTATGAAGAATGTGCTAAATGACATGATTAGTTGGAAGATGAAGGAGTACTGCTCAAAAGAGATAAGCGGGTTGGTTGTGAATTGGCTGGCAGCCATGGGCGGTGGTGAATAAGGACACTAGTTTAGAGCTACAGGTCTGCTTCTTGTGACACTTGCTCGTTTCTTAAAGAGGAGATGACGGGGGACTGCAAATCATACGATTTTGTCAACTTTTAATCTATTTTCATAATTAGTTCTTATGTAATAATGAGAGATTAAACCTTGATGTGCTGAAGAATGGAACAGATCGAGAAAGAAGAGGAAAATAGGAAACAGCAACTACATCAAATTGTTTTCATCTGTTGTAATTTTAGATTATAAAGATTTGTCTTTGCTTGAAATCAATGAAGATATATGTTAGTTAATCTAATATAAAAAATCTAAGTTATGATTAGAGTGCCTCATATCATGGTAAGTCCAGGATGGGCAATTGCAGTTTTGAAGTAACATGATCTTTAGGCAATTGCCCCAACATAATTAAATACGTTATGTATAGATGTTATTGTTGGGGAAAGATGAACCAAATATATAGAGAAATAATAAAGATAATCCAAAAATATTCTTACAAACAAAATAGGACGAACCACGCCAGAGGGCGCTGCCTCCTTGGACTCCTGCCATATATGCGAAAAGTACAATGATGAACAAATAAGGGTCAAGAGGAAGCGCCCTCAGAAAAAAATTTTGATTGTAAGGATATTTATGTAAAAAAATATGCTACACTTTTACTTATAAATTTGTCCCCCCATGAAAAGTAAGGTTGGTTCCGCCCCTGCGGCTCATATTGTGATGGCGGTGAAAGGAGTTTAAAGAAGTTGGTGTAGATCTGAAGGCATGGTTATAAATAGTTCCCTTTGTTTTACAAAAATAAAGATGACCTAACGACCTTGAGTCAATAGACATATTATAGGATGATCTATCATAGTTAATTTCTTTCTAAAAAGGAGGAGAACTAAACAATTGGAGAAAAAAAGCAATAATCTATTCTTTTAGGAGGAAGAAAAATTGGCCAATTTGAAGTCATCAAAGCAAGATAGATCTAACATACAACACTTGAAATAATCCTTTAGCATTATGGAAAGTAGCTAATGCTTTTTACATTTTAAATTTTTATTCAAAATTTTGTACATCAAAAATCTTTTCGGTGAGTATTTAAATTTAGTTCAAAAGTCGTGTATTCTAAATTGGCTTAAACCAGTCATAACTCAAAAGTTGTCAAATTTGAAATTGCTCAAAATCTTGAGAATGTAAACCAATTTTTTTTGATGTCAATAAAAAATGCTAAAGATTAATCTCTTCCAAATGAAGCAAAATTTTGCCTTGTAATATTAACGAGCTAACTAAAAATCTTTTCTAGAAGAACATAATAAAAATGCTCTTTCAAAGATTTAGGCTTCGTTTAGGATGACTTTCTTGTTGCTTCTTAAAACAACTTTTTACTATAAAATTTTTAATTTTTTAACTAAAAAACTGCTTTAACAAGCAACAAAAAAAGACATCCCAAACGAAACCTTAATTTTCGACAACCCGAATTCAATAATTATATAACTAACCACATTAAATTACATAACTAAATATATAATCATGAATTATTTTATCATTACATCACTATTAATATTGTCACAATTTCCCCCAATAGTGCTTAAAAAGTGGCCAACAACCATACAAATGCGCACAAATAGAAGAATTCAACCATCAACAATTAACAGTACTAATGATATTAAATTAGTCCATCAATGGAGGCTTTGACCGTTTAGTAATAGAGAGGATAGGATCAGACCTACCCCGACCGAAAGCCAAGGCTTAATTGTCTTGGCCGAGACAGCTTGCAGAGCAAGCAACGCCGAGAACCCACACGTACGTATGAATGATGACTTTCACGTTGACTTCTTTACCTATTAATTCTCTTCGAATATTGCTTACTGGAGACAGCTGGCCGTTGAAAAAGCTTCACTGCAACTTTGGAAGAATTCAGCACTTGAATGGCACTAGCGTTATTTTCATCTGCCAGCTGGCACGCTGATCTGAGCACGACACGTGGAAGATAAGCAGGAGGGTTGGTTGACGTGGCAGCTTAATCAGGATATTTATATATTCGAAAAACGCGCAGAAAATGATATTATTGATTACTCCAATCAGTTCGATGAACAGTAGCATTTTGTGAAGGAATGCGCAGCTTAATTATTGAAGAATATTATTTTATTATTTTTGAATATTTTTTTAATGAGAGTACAATAGCACCAAGCCTTAATTCATTAAGTGAGATTGGGTGTGAATCCTATTTTTTTTTCATTTTATCTTATTAAAGTTAAATTTTTTATTTAAGTTATTTCTAATACATTTTAACCAAATTTGTTTAGGCTATTATATATTTTTTTTTATATGTTAAATCTAATACATCAATTCTTCTAATCAGATTATTAAAAGGTCAATATTTTATATGATAAAAATATATATAAAGGGGCTCTCTCTCTAATCTTATTTGCCATTTGAGCTACTCCAACCTTTTCAATATATAATTTTGTATTATATCTATAAATATAGTCTCAGCTACTTTCGTCATCCTCATCTTTGTTACATGTAATTTTATGCTTCTCTTTTAATGATAAATATTCTAAGACATAAAGCACTTTGGATCTCACTACCATCTTATAGAATATATAAATAAATTAAAATTTTAAGTATGCTTCTTGATATGCATCAAAAGAATTACGAGTTAGGTTGATATTACGAGTAATTTATTTAGATGACTATAATATTAATTAAAAAATAATATATATATATATATATATATATATATATATATATATATATATATATATATATATATATATATATATATATATATATATATATATATATATATGTGTCTTTTATAGTTAAAAGCCCATTTGAATCTAATTCGATTTATATAAAGGTATATTTTGATATATTTATATATTTTGAAAATACTTACTAGGTATATGTGTGTAAAATAATTATATTGGTATATTTTGATAAAAACTTACCAGTATGAGATTTAAAGCTCTTGTATACCTTAAAATGACTAAAATACGTAAATAATTTATATTACACTCATATTAAAGTATATTCAAGAACTTTAAAGCCCCATTACCAAGAATTTGGTCAACATATCCTAATATAATTTTTTTTTTACAATCTGATTGATAAATGATAAGAACGTCTGAAATAGACCCATTCGGGCTAAAGATTGCAAGATTTAAGCATTTACAGCTTTTTAAAGTAACTTTTTTTTTGTTAAAAAATTAAAATTTTATATTAAAAAACGGCTTTAAGAAGCAGTAAGAAAGTCATCCTCTCATTTGGGATGGCTTTCTTACTGCTTAAAAAACTTTGTAGTATAAAAAAATTTTAACTTTTGTACTAAAAATTTACTTTAACAAGCCAAAAAAAAAAGTCACAAACGAACCCTAAACTGTATTAATTTTAGCTACAGTCACAACTAATATTAGAAGATTGGGAATGAAAAATGCTTAAAAAATTTACCGCTTTAAATAACACAGTTGGGAAAAAAATTACCTACAAATAAAATGCAAACCAGCATTACACTTTTCAACATCACTGGCCTCAGAATTTGAAGTAAACGACAAGCATTTTCAATAAATTATCATGTCTACACTATATACAAATATCACATCAAAAGCAGTATTACAATTAGATAAAATAAATATAAATCAAAACAATATAAACATAGCCACTTTTGGCAGCTTAATCATTAGCAAGCTAACGCTTCAAGCAATTGACTCACTTAATACAATTACAGCTAATCATATTCATCATCACTGTCTTGCTCATATATCTGATATTCATCATCACTTGACCCAACTCCATTGGTCTTCTCACCAGGTTGCTGACCGTTACCATCTTTGCTACATGTAAATCCACCAAGAAGCTCCTGTAAGTATTCATTAGGGATGATATTTCCCATTTCATCTGCATACCATATAGGAAATAGCCTTTCATATCGATGATTCATAATGTATGTCACATAGAATCCAGTAAGCAGGTTCGAAATTTTTAAAGAAAGGAGATCTCTTAACTTTTTTTCATTTTCGGAAATTGCCTATCATATCTAAATAAGAGTCAAATTCTCATCTAAATCTAATAAAAAAAATGTCAAGTTTAATATTTCTAACCAAGTCTTTTTAGATCTAAATCTACCTTTCTTAACATAAGTCAAATCTAATACATCTGCTTTCCTAATCGGGTCATCAGAAGGCCGTCATTTAATGTGACCAAACCATATAAGACGACTTTCTCTAATCTTATATTCCACTGGAGCTACTCCAACATTTACATGTATATGCTCATTATGTATCATGTCTCTAAGAGTAAAGCCACTCATCTACCTGAGCATCCTCATCTCTGCAACATTTAATATTATGTTTTTCTTTTAATAGAAAATATTATGCATCATAAAGCATTGCAGGTCTCACAACCATCTTAATGAATTCTCCCTTAAGTTTGAGATGGACTTTTCTATCACACAACAAGCCCGATGCATTCCTCCACTTCAACCATCCAACTTAAATTCTACTAAGAATATCCCCATTTATTTCACCATCACCCAGAAAGAAGCATAAAGAAGCATACCCCGTGGAAGCAGCTGAATTTACATTAGATTCATGCATGTGAGATGTTGCATGTTACCTCATTCATTAATTGTGTGCACATTTGCTTAGGCATGACCAATAAATAACCTTGATCATGCCAGCAATTTTCCAACAACTGGCTCGCACGAGTAGGGGTAATGATTAAGGTCATAACTACATAGTTACTATCAAGTTGAATGACTCAAGGATACAAGAGGCAGTACAAGGAAGTACACCATCTTCATCAACCTAAAAAAAAAAAATTATAACTTGAGAAAATTAAAACAAACAGAAGATAACGCTAACATTTGAATTGAAAAATTAGCTTGAATCATATTAATTTCATTTGGGACGGCTTTCTTACTTCTTAAAGCAGATTTTTAATTAACTTTTTTTACTAAAAAAACTTCTTTAAAAAATAGTAAAAAACCATTCCCAAACCAAGCATAATTCTCCTTTCCCACCGCCCACTGCAGAGTGAAATCTATAGGAAGTTGGAACAGTAGAGGTTGGTAGGAGATTTTACCAAATAATGTGGCAGAGAATGCACTTTGTCATAGAGATTGGATCTGAATAACCTCTCTATGAGTGCAAGGCCAAGATATCATATAAACGCTCCTCCCTAAATTTATATTATCGAATGCACTTATCTATTTATGTCTCTTTACCATGTGTGGCGATTCATATCCATCCAACTCCTCTTCCTCTTCCTCTTGCTCGCACTCATCCTCAAGTTGGAGGCTTTCTCGCCAACCTCTTTTTCTATGCTCTTAGAGTTGCCAACTAGCTGCTTGGGGTGGTTAGCATCTGCAGGTGATGAAAGCATTAGAGGCTGTATGTTTATCAGCTCATTCATGTAACAAGAACACAACTATGTTTACCAGTTCTAAAAATATGTTATAATCAAGCTATTCATTGTATGGACCACAATCCAAAAATGTGGTTTGAACAAAAAACTAGGCCAAATTATCAAACCTTCGTTGTCATGACAATGCTCTTTTTCAGGTTTCCACAACTTGTTAAGAGCTTCCTTTTTCCTGCAACGTTTGAAGTGTTCAATTTTGGACTTCAGGAATTGCTCTGGAACTCCCTTAGGAGTTATTTCCATGAATCTTATCATCACATGTAATCTTAAGGCCTTAAGAGTCGCCTCAGAGAACCATCCCGTCAAAGGCTGCAGACATAAATATGTACAATAGTGTCAAATTCCAAAGAAAAGTTAGATAAAGCCTGATATCAACTGAAAGAAAAGGTAGCTTATAAATACAAATTTACCACGTAAAACTGAAGAACCCAACTTTCAAGCCACATATCACAAGAACAATCAACAACAACAACAACAACTTCAAGCCTTTATCCCACTACATGGGGTCGACTACATGAATCCTTTTTCTCCATTGTGTCTTATTAAAGGTCAAATTCTCGTTTAAATAATCTAATAAAGAAAGGTCATTCCTAATATTTTCTAAGCAAGTCTTTTTAGGTCTGCCTCTACCTTTCTTAACATAAGTCAAATCTAATACCTCTACTCTCCTAACCGGGTCATTGGAAGGCCCTATGACCAAACCATCTAAGGCGACTCTCTCCAATCTAATCTTCTACTGGAGCTACTCCAACCTTTTCACGTATATGCTCATTTCGTATCCTATCTCTAAGGGTAAAGCCACTCATCCACCTGAGCATCCTATCTCTGCCACACTTAACTTAGTATTATGCTTCTCTTTTAATGGCCAACATTCAGCACCATAAAGCATTGCAAGCCTCACTACCATCTTATAGAATTTTCTCTTAAGTTTGAGGGGTACTTTTCTATCACACAACAAGCCCGATGCACTCCTCCACTTCAACCATCCAACTTGAATTCTGCTGATAATATCTCCTTCAATTTCACCATCACTCTGAATAATAGATCCAAGATATCTAAAACGTGTACTCTTATTAATGACTTGATCGCCCAAAGTCACAATCCCCCCAATAGGTCTATTACTACTAAAATTACACTCCATATATTCCGTTTTAGATCTACTCAAGCGAAAACCTTTAGTCTCTAATGTTGACCTCCATAATTCAAGTTTACTTTCAACTCCCTCTCTAGTCTTATCAACAAGAAGAATATCATCAGCAAAAAGCATACAACAAGGTACATCCTCTTGCAAATGTCTAGTGAGAACTGAAATATCACAAGAACAGTCCACAGTTGTTGTAAATATCACATGATAATTATCATCCACATGAATCTTAAGTATGTCCCAATTCAGAGAAACACAATAGAGTTTGTTCATTTTTGGATTGGATTTGAATCCATTTAGTTATCTGATCTTTTGCTTCACACAGAAAAAAACAAATATGCGATGGAACACGAAGCTTTATATTTGAAGAAAAATGTAAATCTTCTGCACTAGAAAAGAAAATTAACAATTTGTTGATTTAAGTATTCATCTTAGTTGTTTTTTATTTGGTAGTTCTACTTTTATTTTACTTTATAAACATGCCTATAATGATGCCGATAAATACAGGATGTGTTGTCCAATATTCTGAGACCCATGGTCCAGTTCAATTGTCTTGCTTTGGTACAGCCAACCGGTTCACTAGTTTGATCTTTGAAGTTTGGCGTTATCAGTCAAGTGCTGGTTTCTATTGGTTGCTATTTAAAGTGGCAGCCGTAGCAAAGCTGTTCCTGTAGCTTCCATGTAGCTGCTGATACATGCTTATCCTCTCTCTATTCAGTCTTCATTGATAGTTCCAGTAGTTTAGGAGACCCAATTTTTCCATGCTTATCCTTTGCACCTGCATCTATACCATTCCATGATTCGCCTCAGCTAGTCCTGACATTGTTGGGCCCATGCTCCAACTGGAGTTCCAAATTTCTCCACGAGTTTGTTCCAAGAGAAATTCCAGAGATTGAAGGTTTTTTGAGATATTTATAAGTAGAAAATTCTGGTCATGTTATGAAACCATTCATTAATGAAATTTTAAACTTTTCTTAATTTTTGTATGATTCGCTGGATGTTCTTGTATAGTGTGGTGCAAAAGTGATCGTTAATTTGTTGAGGAAATCATCTCTATATAGGTGTGAACTTCAACTTTTGTGTTCCGGGATCTCTTCTATTTTGATCTTTTCATCCATAAGATTCAATATTAACTTGTGAGTATGCTTGATTTTAGCCAAACTAGTTACAAATTGTTTTTTTATTCTGGCGAAAATCCTTGATTGAGTTGTGTTGGTTTTGATTTCCTCATTAAAGTTTTTTTATTTAGACAATCATTAAATTATCAGTAGACCCATATTTTCTTATATTTTCTGGTTCACATATTAAAAAAAGTGTGCTTGTTTTAATTATTAATCTTTCATATAGAAAGTTCAAATTTTATTTTTGTGATTTTCATACACTACATCATTTAGTTACATTAGCAATCCTGGACTCTAAAATGTTTTGCATTAGATTGATAAAGAGCATAGTGTTCTGCAAATATATCAACTAAAAGTGAAACGCAATGTTAAGGTCACATTTACATATCATCAAAGGTATGTGATTCTGACTATGAACAATATGAGATGAATTGTTAAATAAAAAAAATCAAATAAATAATGAAATTAACCAAGACATGGGTGAATTGACAATTAAAAATTAATCAATTTCATGCAAATGAACCTAAAGTTGAATTTAATTCAGTTGAATGTTAACAAAACTAGGTTTATGAGAATCACAGACATCAAGATTCTTGAGTAAATGAATACAACAAAAGAAAGTTACAACCGAAGCACCTATTTTTGAAGTAAAAAATGAATACTAATTTTTTTTTTTTTGTAGGACAATAAACATGGATAATTTATATGAATGACACAATATTGGGTGAGCACAAATGAGATTTGCAAGATTAAAATGACTTGGGGTATTTTAAAATGTCAAACACTAAGTTGAAAAATGTTTTGAGAATTCTAATGGGTTAAGGTCAAGTGCTCAACTTGCCCAAAAAAATAAATAAAATAAATAAAAACTTGGAAAGACAATAATGTATTAGCTGAGTATGTGAAAACAAAGAAAGATTAGGAAGTGAATTTACAACTACTTGGCCTGAAATGAAATGAGTACTAAAAGTGGAATGCTTGTCATGTGGTGACCAACTACTACATGAATTTAATTCTATAAATATGGGTTAAAAATTGTAACCAGATACACAAACAAATTTCAAGAATTGTTATTGCATTTTGAAATATATGCGGATCCTGAAAGTACACTTTCTAGGTTTAGAGCTAGTTTCATGTTGGATATCAAGAGATAAATAACACCATATCACATTCCATTAGATTAAGAGAAAATGTTAAAAATTTTAACCTAGGAGTTACTAAGTATATTGAACGTTCATCTTTTCATCAAAAGAGTCAAATTCCATCTATCATACCCACTATATCTAAAAATAATAGCAGCACTATTAATAGACACTAAAAAAAAATATACTCCTACAACATCTAGAGCTAAAATTTTTGCCAAAATATATTTTCATTGTCAAATTCACTATTATGCTATTGAGTATCCTAGTAGGAACTTTACAATTGCCAAATTAATGTAAGAGGGATGACACTAAAATTAATAATGATAATGATAAGCATGAATTTAATGAAGAGAAAAGTGATTTTAAAGATGTTTTGAATGAAAATTCTTTACACATTTTACAAGAATCATTGCTATACCTAAGGTTGAATCTAACTGGAAAAGAATTTTAATATTTCAAAACTATTCAACACATGATAAGATAATATGAAAATTATAATAGATAGTGTACGCTATGAATGTTGACCCCACATAGTGGGATAAAGGCTTGATGTTGTTGTTGTAGTGTACATTATACGAATGTTATGGCAAACTTTACAATTAATTGCGTGAACTTGAAACCTGAATCGCATAAAACAATTATATAAGGTAGCCTAGGTACATAAAACTGTTATTTTTGTGACACAATGTTTCGTTCTCAATCAGCTTGCTACCTACAACAACAACAACAACAAGCCTTTCTCAATCAGCTTGCTACCTATATTGAAAAAATATGGTTTAATATTTTACTCGTGGATGTTACAAATGTTATTTTAGGAAGACAATAATTATATGACTTGGATGCTACCCAATTTAGGAGATCCAATTCTTATTCTGAAACCATTAAATAATCTAGTCCTTACCTAATTTTAGTAATTGAAGAATGATAGTTTTTAAACCATTAAATTAAAGTAATTACCATGTAAAACAATCTGGTGCTCACAATGAATTGAAAAAATATTCGCATATTATGAATTAACATACTTTGAAAAAAAAAAGTAGAAAGGAGGTTTTGATGTCTATTTTAGCGACAATTGAACTAAAAGATATTGATATTTATTGAAGAATCATAGTTCTGAAACAATCAAATTAAAGTAATTTCCATGTAAAATAATCTGGTGCTCACAATGAATTGAAAAAAATATTTGCATATTATGAATTAACATACTTTGAAAAAAAAAAGAGTAGAAAGGAGGGTTTGATATCTATTTTAGTGAACAAAAATATATTGATATTTATATGTCCATATGTTTGGCTAATTCATTATCATTAGAATATATATATATATATATATATATATATATATATATATGCATAAATTTATTATTTTGAAACCATTAAATTATAAAAGTAAATCTGCATATTATGAATCAACATAGTGTTAAAAAAAGAGAGTAGAAATGAGGGTTTGATGTCTATTTTAGTGATAATTGAACTAAAAGATATTGATATTTATATGTCCTTGTGTTTTGCTAAAAGATATTGATTTATCTCTAAATATACCCAGTAAAAATTTAACTGGCGCAAAAAGAAAAGAATAGTTGTGGGGATTGGGAGAATGTAATTGACAGTAAGAATGTAATTGATGCGAAAAGTTCTATGTTCCGTGTAAATATAGATCCTTGCATCTAAGGAGAAAGTATTGCGTGTTTGAAAACTGCAAAGTAAATGTGACCAATTTGATTGCATCTATTTTGCATCAGATTTGTAAAGAAATGGCCTAACATAATTAACTTAACAGAAAACATTGAAGAAAATTATTTTACGTGTAAATACATTACACCAAGTTTTACACAGCCAAACAGCAAATAAATTAGGACGACTCACCGAGCAAGTTGTCATAGTTGCAGCTTTTTCAATCTCTTGACGAATATAATCATCATCAAGTTCAAATAACTGTAAACAATTAGAAGCTTTGGAGGGCCAAACTTTAAATTTGCATATATCATTCCATTTATGCTTCAACCTAATACCAAAAAAATGCTTTATGATTAGTAAAAACTGCTTAAACTACCAAAATAGTCAGATTAAGCTTATACGATTCATAGTGACAATAGTATCAAATAAAAAAGTGAAAAATTTTAACTAACAAACTTAATTCCAACATTTTCTAACATATTGCAACGCTCTTCCAAAGTTAGTTCCAGGAGTAAATAGACGTGAATCTAAAAGTTACAATTATTGTGATGTAAGATACCATAGAGTCTAAGATTTCTAATGCATTAAGCTAAAAAATTCATGTAATCACACAATTCGGAAGTTACAAACTCTTAATATTCTGACAATTATTCACTACTCACAATGAAAATTAAGAATATAAAAGAAATCAACTCAAATAAAAATCCAATGGTCGTCTCTAAGAAATAACGAATAGAAATTCAAAACCATGAAGGTCACACAATGAGTTGAAATCCACAAACTTCTTTAAATCAGAGTTGTATCAAATTTGAGTAAAATCATTCACACAAATCTTTCCAATGATAAAATATAGAGCAAAGATAAAGTAGAGAGGAAAAAATTAACCAAAAGGAAGGAGAGAATTTCTCCAAGAATATTCAAATCTCTCATTTGACCAGGAATTGCCTAAAGTAGACACGACACATCCAAATAAGTAATTTTATAGACCTAAATTGATCAAATTTACCTATTTATACTGAAATTTTCAACAATAATAACAACATCAAGCCTTTATCCCACTACGTCGGGTTAGCAACATGAATCATTTTTCTCCATTATGCCATGTTTAGAATCAAACCCTCTTTTAAATCTAATATTTTCTAACCAAGTCTTCTTAGGTATACCTCCACCTTTTCTTAATATAAGCAAATCTAATATATCTATTCTCCTAACAGGATCATTTGAAGGCTGACATTTTATGTGACCAAACCATTTAAGGTGACTTTGTCTAATCATATATGCCACTGATGCTACTCCAACCTTTTCACATATATGCTTGATTCACATTCTATCTCTAAGAGTAAAATCACTCATCCACCTAAGTATGCATATCTCTGCAACACTAAACTTAATCTTATGCTTCTTTTTTAATGGACAACATTCTTCGCCATAAAGCATTGCATGTCTCACCGCCATCTTATAGATTTTGAGGGATACTTTTCTATCACACAACAGGCTTGACGTATTCATCCACTTCAACCATCCAACTTGAGTTCTACTAATAATATCCCCATCGATTTCAACATTATTCTTAACAATAGACCCGAGATATCTAAAACATGTACTATTATTAATAATTGATCACCCAAACTCACATTCCCCCACTAGATCTATAATTACTAAATTTACACTCCATGCATTCGATCTTAGATCTACTCAAACAAAAAATTATTCAACAAGTTTTACGCTTGCTATCAACTATCTAACACAACCCATTGAAATTTCCACTAGTCAAAAAAGGGAATCAATATCAAAGTAACTATTACAAAGTATAAAATTCGTCAAATTGATCATAGTCACAATAGTGAAGCATGTCACTGGAAGATTTCCAAACACCCCAGAAAGAATGCAATAAAAAGGATATTGATTCTACTCCCAACCATAAATATTGAAAAGGTGGTTGTCGAAGCACCATAAATATCACAATAGAAGATTGCTAATAGCATGAGACAGACGACACAACCAATGGAGAAGTATATAATCAAGAAAACACAAGAAAAATTTAATAGATAACCCACTAAAAAACCAATATCAAAGAAGGGTAGCAAAAGCTACCAACCAGAGTAGGCCAAAATAAGCCATCAAAGAAGTCACCTGAGGTGCAAGCAAAAGAGCCTTGAGAGGATAAATTTAGCCTATCTTGAAAATAATTCGACTTAAATGAACTTTTTGGTTGATGGCCATTTAATATACTTGGTCATAAATCTTGGATGGTCACGTAGAATGTTCATGTAACATTCTCTCTTCATCACACAAGATAGCCTTGATATTCACAATTAGTATTGGATATAATTTAATCGTTTCATATAAGTTATAACACAAGATCAGCATTTTTGCCTGGAAAATGTACGAACAGTGTATTTTGATTTGAAAACCGAACAAGAAAGTGGAAAAAATTTTGAGAAAGTGAAAAAAAAAGGTTGTTAGTCCAAACTTTTATAGAACTAAAAATTTGATTTAGTAAGAAGTCTCTTAGGGCCCAATACCATGTCATCATAGGATATTTGGTGGTGGAAAAGCAGAAGCCGAACGAGACTGGTTAACTATATCCTCTGATAGAGGAACTTGATCAAGAAATCCAAGCCACAATCGTAAAAGCAACACACCAAAGATATTTTATTAAAAAATATTTATGGACCAGTAATGCTCCTATTGAATGAATTCAACATCAAAATTTCTAAGAATTTTTTTTTTTAATAAGGCCTTCAGTCTACAAGAAGTGTTGTAATTTCATTCTTAAAAGATCAACTAGTCTCATAGTTCAGAAAGAAGAAACCTCCAAAAGTCTTAAAAAAAAATCAAGGAATTTATTAACCGTATACAAGGGCAATCATTTCATGATAGTATAGATTGATAACTCTATACTGCCATAGCAGCAGAAGAAACTTGCCCAGAATGCAAATACTTTTTACTCCCTTTAGTGGAAGAACTAATTGGAATTAGTTCTTTCAAAAAAGAGGCGCTCAAAAAGATTTCAAAACTTAGCTAAACAAAAACTTGCCAGGCTTCGTTGTACGGGTATCTTTTCATTCCTCCTCAATTTATTTGTATACTTTATCACTGCACTATTATCTCTATCATTCCTTCTCTTTTCAATCAATTATTATCACAATTTTCATGATTTCATCTCATGAATAAAAAAATACTCAAATTCCTTTAGTCTTGAGTTCACTTGGAACCAGAACTGACAATCCAAATCCAACGAGAGAATTTCAAAAGCATTAATTCATCATATCTTTTGAATGAAAAAAATTATCTGAAATAGTCACAATTGTTTTGCACCCTCTTGAGTGGACGAGCAAAATTGGGCCATTCACCAGGCATCGGACCTTAGTAAAGTGACACACATTCATTACTTAGACACATTGGTGATGTCTTGGTATGGAATTCTATGGTTCTTGAAATAAGTAACACATATATTTCATCATTCAACCAAAAAAATGGAGATACAGCAAATCAAACATATTTTGAAGCCCATGATCTAGCTCAAATCCATGAGATCAAAATAATGATCATGACTACAAAGCAAGGGAAATGATCCATCACAAAATACTTGGAACTTATTACAAAGCCTTTGGCAAGAGATGCATCATTATCAATTCAGAAAAAATAGAATGCCACAAAGATGCATCACTATTCAAAAGGTTTGATAAAGTTAACTTATTTATAAATTTTTATTGAATTAAATGCTAAATGAGATGCTATAATGGTACAAATTAGTAATGGACATCGAGCGATGATGTCAAGACGACATCGTTTATCTATGCTTAGACGAGGTTAGACAAAGATGAATGTCGAGATGGCGTGAGGGTGCGATTGTGGGTGTAGAAATTGCCTGTGTCAAAGTTTAATTTTGAGATGGTTTGAAACATGGATGTTATGACAGCGTCGGACGTCGATGTTACAATGGCATCAACTGTTGTTGTGAAACCCTAGCCGCGATCCGTCAGAGAGATATTAAAACGTGAATATTTGAGGAAAGAGGTATTGAGTGCGAGCAATTGATTTGGGGCTGTTGAGAGAAAATAAGATATTTAGTTTTTATTTATCAATAAATAAAAATTTGAAATATAATAAATTATATTTAAAAAATTAATAAAATATTAAGACAAGTGTGTCCAGTTTATTTTTAATGCTTATTAATCAAAAATGTCTTAGGTGTGTCTGATATGTGTCGGAGGTGCGTCGAACGCATGTCGTATCCAATACGTGTCGAACACTACATACCTCATTGGAGAGAAGTGTCAGTGTATCATAGGCATATTTATATAGAGAATAACAACAACATCAAGCTTTTATCCCACTACATGAGGCATATTTATACGGAGAACAACAACAACATCATCAAACTTTTATCCCACTACGTGAGGCATATTTATACAGAGAACCAAACAACAAGAATCACACAAAAATGCAGTACTAAGCCATGATTTAGAAACAAAAAAATACACTCACGTGGAGTTTGCATTCACATCTTCAAGATTTCTCAAATTAGGCGGCATCCGAAAATCCACCTTCTGGTATCTGCTAGCAAACAATGAGAAAATGCTAAAATTAACCAGAACAGGAAAATGATAAGTTAAGTATACATTAAAAAATATTTCTTTTTCCTAAACAAATGAAAGAAATCAAGTCAGCTTAAGATAATTCAAGGTTTTGAATAGATGAAAAATGCGTAGAATTATTCAAGTAATAAAGCCTGATCCGTTTAAAAAAGGATCATAATGCTATAAGAGAATGTAGCAATGAAACTAAGAAAGTAAAGATGTAAACAATGAGAAAATGCTAATATTAAGCAGTCCTACAGGAAAATGCCTAGTTAAGTAAATATTTTTTTTTTCGAAACAAATTAAATAAATAAATCAGATCATAAATGCGTAGAACTATTTAAGCAATAAGAAAAGCCTGATCCCTTAAAGATGGATCATAATGCTATAAGAGAATGAAACTATGAAAGCAAAGATGTGGAATGCCCTTTGCAAGAGCTTGAACAATCATTTGAAAGTGAAAATTACTAACTAATCAAATTAATGCAAGTAAGAATCAATTGACCGAATGTTAAATACTTAACGGAATTCCAAGCATAACTCCATGTCATTCTTTCTGCATATGTTATATGCAAACACAGTTATGCTTTAGCATGAACAGCAAAGAAAAATGCACACAAATTAATCAAGCAATGGTATGCCTTAACAGAATAAAGAAGACCATAGAGAGCCAGAAATAAATAGTAAAAACGATTAGTTCATCATCAAGATTATATACGTCTGCTAATAGGAAGCATTCAACTTAAAGAATTTAATTTTTATTCAGAAACTTGCTAAATCAATTGAAGTGTGTATGTGAATACATACTTCTATTAAGCATGCCTGTATACATAAATGCATTCATGCATGCATCACACAAAAAGAAAGACAAATATAAAACTGAACAGACATATCTGTGGATACATAAATGTACATATGCAGGAATACAATAGATTCAAACATGTGAGCCTATTTATACTCTCGGCACAAGTGCAAAATTTGAACCAATTAACAACACCTAAACAACTTTCCCTCGAGTGATTCCACATCTCCTTTCGCTTGCTGAGGATTTTAAAAACTGAATATCTAGATTTAAAAAAAAAACGCTCAATGACTCTGGTGATGGAAACATTGACAGAATGAAGTCCTATACTGATAAGAACCAAATAGTAAAGCAACCAAGTATTTATAACTTATGGTGATGCAGGATTTGCATATCAAGGCATAATCACATCTATACTACTATGTAAGTGCGGCTTGTGATTTTTCCTAAATAAAATCTCATTACATATATCCTTTATAATTATAACAACAACAACATCAAGCCTTTATCCCACTACGTGGGGTCGGCTACATGAATCCTTTTTCTCCATTGAGTCCTATTAAAAGTCAAATTCTCATTTAAATCTAATAAAGAAAGGTCATTCCTAATATTTTCTAACCAAGTCTTTTTAGGTCTACCCCTACCTTTCTTAACACAAGTCAAATCTAATACCTCTACTCTCCTAACCGGGTCATCGGAAGGCCACCTTTTTATGTGACCAAACCATCTAAGGCGACTCTCTCTAATCTTATCTTCTACTGGAGATACTCCAACCTTTTCACGTATATGCTCATTTCGTATTTTATCTCTAAGGGTAAAGCCACTCATCCACATGAGCATCCTCATCTCTGCCACACTTAACTTAGTATTATGCTTCTCTTTTAATGGCCAACATTCAGCACCATAAAGCATTGCAGGCTTCACTACCATCTTATAGAATTTTCCCTTAAGTTTGAGGGATACATTTCTATCACATAACAAGCCCGATGCACTCCTCCACTTCAACCATCCAACTTGAATTCTGCTGATAATATCCTCATCTATTTCACCATCACTCTGAACAATAGATCCAAGATATCTAAAACGAGTACTCTTATTAATGACTTGATCGGCCAAAGTCATAATCCCCTCACTAGGTCTATTACTACTAAAATTACACTCCATATATTCCGTTTTAGATCTATTCAAGCGAAAACCTTTAGACTCTAAGGTTGACCTCCATAATTCAAGTTTACCTTCAACTACCTCTCTAGTCTTATCAACAAGAAGAATATCATGAGCAAAAAGCATACACCAAGGTACTATAAAGAATATCCTTTATAATTATAAATAAATAAATAAATCTAAACCCTACAAGTGACCCTTTGTATTCTAGAAATGCTCTATTCTCCACCTCTTTGACTTCACGTGAAAAAGAGTTTTGAAAAAAGAATATTCGCCTTCATCAAAGATGTTCCTCTCAGATCAAGAATCACGATGGGCTCTACGGTAGACTTCTTCGTGAAGAAGATTTTTGAAAGAGTCGGTACATAAGCTTCTATTAATCACATGACTATTATATACCGAATTCGCATCATCAGGGTATTCCTCTAATCTTCAACTTTTCGTATATATTGAATCTTTGACTCTTCGTATATACCGTAGTTGTTCTTCTTTTTCACTCTGACAACTTTCCTTTTCCATAAGCTTATCTTCTTCGATTCTTTCAGACTCTTTCAACAATCATAATTGTTCTTTCCTCTCCAACATCTACAATTTTCACTTTGAAACGACCAAATGCTTACAAAATCTTCAAAAATCCCAACTACCAAAAAACTTATGGATTCATTATAAGAAGGTGAACCGTTGAAAGCATTTAAAGCAGCATATTTGAATGGCTAGGGTGGCTTATTCTATTCTTCATTTCTCCTCTTCTTCTTGAACTCCTCTACTTGTCGACTACTATGCAATTTTGTTCCTTCATCGTTTTTAAGTTGGTTACTTGGTTCCTTCACTCCTCCATGATTATTTTTATACATTTATCTATTTTATTCAAAGCTTGTTGACGATCTTGCAATTTCTTTGCTTTGCATTAGAAGTCAGTGTTAGCATTTGGGATTAGGAGAAGCTATTGGATGCCAGATTTTCTGAATATAAAGCCATTCAAGTACAACAAAGTTTTTAAATATACTGATTTCAAAATTAAAGAATATAACACCTGACAACCTAGGTTGTTGCTTACCATTAATCCAAAATGATGTGATCATGTAATTTGATCAAATATCATCCAAATATGTGTGAATATGAGATGAACGGTTTGATTATTAATTTAAAAGCTTTGAAACAAAATATATGGATGATGGAAACTGAGAAGAAAATTTTAAATTGACACTAGATGGACTGAACCCTGAGTCTCTTTACACACACACACATATATACACATAATGTTTGGGCTACATATTTCTTTAGTTATAAGCTTTTAGATAAGGAACTTGATGAAACTAAGAAGATTTTCCTATATTACATACTCGGGGGAAAAAATCCTCATTGTCTTAGAAGATCTGAGTAACTTTTGAAAACTGAATAGTTCACATTCTATTACTATTTTAGAATACAGGAAATTCAACAAAAAAAGGTAAGAATGCAACTTAGGAAGATTTAATGAAATAACATTGCAATTGGGATCAAGGATTCAATGAGAATCATAGCCATTTCGAGTCCAAAATCAACCAAATAAGTGGCAAAAAAAAATCATACCCACTCCCAATTTAAAGTTAACATTATTTTTACCTTCTAAATTTGTAAAATTCTTTTAAAAAGTAAAAGTATGTAAAATAGACTGTAAAGAATCTCCTTACATTCGGGATTCAGAATTTTCACGAGGATCATATCCTTTTCTAATCCAAAATCGACCAAATGGGCCACGAGAAAAGTAGTACCCAGTTCTGAATAAAAGCCTGTGTGGGGTTAAAAAAACATTATCTTCAGCAGCATAACCCAAAAAAGGTGCTGGTAGCAATCTAGTTTGAAACAAAATGAAGAAAAAAAGCAGGGAAAGAAAGAATTGAAAGACAACCTTCTCAGCAAATATTCAGTAACTTCTCGACCATCATCAAGCAAACGTTCATGCAGCGACCATCTAGGCCAGATAGGACGTTCTTCGAATAATTTGGACACAGCCATTTGTGCTTCCCACTCAGGGGTGCTTTTTGGAAGTTTATCTTCCCAATTAATCTTTTCTGGAATCTTTATAAAACTTAAGCATAACAAAGAAAGAAAATATCTCAATTGTGCAACAATGCAAGAGATGATTTTACAAACCACGTTACAAGGATATTATGAATGCTGAAAGGAATAGCATGGCAAGGCTTAATATCCATCTGAAACATGAAAATATATAAGATGAATCAGCAAAGTTTCCGAGACATTATGCAAGAAAGTGTAAAATATATACAAATTCTAAAAATATGTACATTTTTTATTTCCAGCAATAAAAATTGAAAACTTCTTAGAACGATAGGAAAATTAAGATGATGAAATTATAAATATATTCTAGCATTCACGGTCAAGAATATGGTTAAATACAAATGATATTGATACAATTTCCATTTTCACAATACCCAACAAAAAATGTTAATTGAAAGGTTACGAAACTAACGTACAATAATATTCAGGCGCGGAACCACGTAGTCCGCAGGGGGGGCAATTGCCCCCCCTAAAAAACATAAAATTCTCCTTATGCTACATGACAGGCTAGTGATATTTTAGTGGATGGAAGTCTGGAGGTCTTGATATTATTAACCTCTACTTCAAAACTTTCTTTATCTCTACTTTTTAAAAACTAAAAGCTTCTCACATGGATTATTTTAACTGCTTTTTTATGTTTAATATGAATCCGATTAAAAATAAATTATCTGGAATGAAATTATTACTGTTAGATCTAAATGGTATTCTAACTAGATCATTAAAAGAGCTTTTAAGGACACTATTTCTACTAATGAAATAATTTTCAATGGAGCACTAAGAAAATTACACAAAATAGAATGAAAATCTTGTAATTTTTTTATCTAACAATTATAATATAATATAAGAATTTATTTTTTATTTTATCTTTTATATGTAAAAAAGTTTGCCCCCCCTAAAAGTTAAGGCCAGTTCCGCCCCTGATAATATTGGAGTCATAAGACTGAAAAACAACATGATTGTTTCTGGCGGGAGGATCTTGAAGGAGAAGGAACTCACTATTATTGGCGTTGTTTTTTGTAGTGGTATGAAGGACACTAGGATTGTGATTGGGTGCTATCAAAGGTTGAGTAGTGATGGGACTAAGGGTGTAGTTGAGAACAATAAGAGGAATCATTTTGTGGGGTCGTGATGACTGAGGGCTTCGATAGGGCTTGTTCTAGACATAGTTAAGCAGGGTAGATGGTTGTTTAAGGGTTTATGATGTATGGAGGAAAGTGTGGAGGCTAGTTGAAGACTTGAAAGTGAATTAGGGCTTCATGGAAAGAGGTAAGCCAAACAAAAGAGGACTTGGGATTTGGTGTGTGGGAAGGGGTTGTCAGCTGTAGTAGAGGAAGGGAGAATAAACACATAAGATAAATTTTAAACTCACCAATGTTCTATAGGTTGTATTGGCTATCAAGCTTCACCATACTTTTCTCACAAGCAAAAATGACTCAATAATTAATCTATTCTGAGAGTACATGAAGAGTTTATATAGAAAAGAAACAAAAAAATAATACATAAATAATTCTATGTAAGTTCGGCCAAGCCTTTTAAGAGAGTCTTTCAATTTTATACAAACATTCATCTGTCCATCATTGAAGTGACCAACCAAAAGGATTTCAGAGGAAGTTTGAATGTTATAAATAATGATATTTTAAGAAAAAACTTACCTCTTTGCAAACTTTTGGAAAATGAAAAACTTTCGAATATTAGAGATTATGATTCCCCTTTCAACAAAATGATAACAAAGTTTCAGACTTTATGTATAATTTTCAATGGTTTATTAAAATATATTGTCATTGTATTAATAGCATAAATAAATAAAATAATAAAACAATTTAAAAGAAAGAAAAGTGCATACTGTGACAAAATGAGATCTCATTCAAAGTTTGAAGAATAACACCACATTGACAGGGCTGATCAATGATAGAATAAACCGCAGTCAATAAAATTCAACATGCAATAACATATACTGAAGAAAAAACTTACCTCCCAAGAATATTCAACAGCTCCTTTTTGCAAACTTTCCGATACTAAATTAGCAGGTGGATTCAGCCTAATAACCAAACAGAAGCCACAAAACATAACTTTAAGCAAGCATAAAATGCTGGCAACCTTGTTCAATGACATAAAACAAAGAAAAATTTGATAAAAAAAAAACTTGAAAAGTTCAAAATATTTTATAATAAAAATGTCCTTGACTAATGAAACAATAAAATTATGTATGCACAACTCTCCCATGTTTAAGTAAACAAGTTATCCTACTTCAAAGCAATCCTAAAGTATTTTAGACAAGTTAATACAAAATAAAAGTAATAACAAATAAAATAAGTGAATAAATATATTGGCTTGTAAGTTGTAAATAGAATTTTAACCTAATACGAAATGACAGAGTTAAAAGGGGGAGTGGGTATTAGAACATAGGATCAATGTTCTCCAATAAAGTGAGAAGAAATAATTAATCTCAAAGGTAAAAGTAATGATGGATACTCTCATACCAACTGATATGGAACAACAAGAAGTAGATCAGGGAAGCCAAAGGAGAATGATCTCTGAGAAATATGAAAAATAGGGAAAAGAAATATATATAAGAGAGAAAGATAAAGAGAAGACTTTATAGAATAGAAAAATAAGAGTAGCTCAAGGAAAAAGAAGGGAATCGATCTTAGGCAAATTTAATTTAATTTTCAAAATTCAATTCCTTCTCATCATAGGCCCAATTTGAATATAATAATAATAATAATCAATCCTTGTTACAGAAGAAAAGAAATATTAAATATTAAATATAATGATTGCTAAAGAAGAACCTCTACAAGCAGAAAGTCATTAATTCAGAAGAACCAAAATTATATATATATATATATATATATATATATATATATATATATATATATAAAAGCTCATAGGAATAATCTCATTAATCTTTCGAATATAAGCATAGCAAATTTGGAGAACAAGGTCTACAACCATTCAAAGCAAAAATAATTCAGAGAAAACATAGTTAAGACTTTCAATGATTTTTTACTAATATTTTCATGAAAAATCATAAAGTTGCTCAATGTGGTACAACTAGTATACAATAAGATTAAAAAGAGTAGAAATTTTTGTGAAAACAAAAAAGTGTCTTACATAATCCTCTCTGGTTTGTCCTTGCGAGCAAAAAGTGGTGGCACCAACTTCATGATATCTTCATTATCTATATCTAAATTTTCATCATCTGCAAGGTAATCAAAACATATTATTATGAGCATCATTGCATTCACTAAGAAGTGTCAACTAAATCAAAGTAACATGACAACAGAACTCTATGGTCGATCACCTCTAAGCTAAAATAATCAAAAGTCTATCATGCGAACCAACATCTAAGAAACATGCATTCAACACAAAATCTAAAGGTTTTTTGTCCAAGAAAGACTTATGATGCGTTAGTAATTATAATAAACAGTTAAAGTGCAAGAACCACATATGAAAAAACTACGTATTTATTCATCCTCTTAACACTCATCCCATAGATGCCAATATCTATGCATGAGCAGTTTTTTGAAGAGGGGGGGAGGCCAAGGTAATAAAGAGGAAAGGGAGTGAAAATGATAATCCTTAAATATTTTTTTGAAAGAAGATGCTTTATGAAATACCCCCTTTGAGCGATAAAAATTTTGATAAGGGTTCGCACTCAGGCAATTGGCCTAGGGATACATGATCAAACCAATGCATTGCCTGGAAATTTGATTTTTACTCAGGGCTTGCACTCAGAGCAATTGGCCTACAAACCCGACACTCACATGACCAAGCCCATGTTTGGGAATTTGTAGAATGGGCCATTACATTGTCAATGCTCAAGCTAGTTTGCTTAGGTAATTTTCTAGGGCTTGTTCACATACATCAATAATCAGATTGTCCATCTGGGTCAATATTTGGATTTTGATTTTCCAAACACTGGGCTAGACTTTACACTAACCTTTTTAGTTTGTTGGGTGATAATTTTGACGGTATGAAGATCAACCCTAGTTTATAATCCTGAGAGGATGTTTATGTTGATATCCTACGAGAGGTTATGGTTGGGAGAGTTTTGACTTGCGTTGTGATCTTTCACTAACTACTCATGTAAACAGGTTGCTTATGTTGAAGCAATAAGTGGCACTCTTGGTTTTTTTATGGCCATCCAAAAAAGGTGCAAGTTTTAGGTATCTAGACATCTGTTACGCCGGCCCATCCTGGGCCGGCTGGACCGGTCCACCCTGGACCGGTCATCGCCTACAGGAGGCGGAAGGCAGAAGGGGGGCGGAAACAAGTGGGTGGGCCCACTTGTGGTTAATTCAATTTAGGAGGGAAAATATTTGAATGAGGGGTTGTTTTAGGCATTTTGTATTAATCCTTTGTCTTTAATTAGGTGTTTTGGGAGGGATTTTGGGATTATCTTGAATTTGAATCATTTTTGAGATCTAGGGTTTGTGTTCTTGGGCTCTAGGCTACGGCTAGAGATTTGGAGAGTTTTTCCTTCCTCTCGAATCGAAGGAAAGTTGTATCTTGCAAGTGCTTTTCATCTCTTATTAAATAAAAGTGTTTGCTTTGTTTCTCTTACGTTTTCTCCTTCGTTTTCTCTCCGAATCCACTGTTTTTGGCTGTTTTCCTGTGTGGACAGCAATTTTCATCTGAGATCTACTTGGTTATTGGTGTGAAACACTTGGAAATCCAAGTGTTTCCTATCAACATCCTACCTAAATAAGAATAATTTTTAAAGCATATTTAGTCACTCATTCGACGTTGAATTAGGCTTTAGTTTGGCTTGGATTTATCAAACTACTGCCCATATTGACTCAACCACCTGATAAACCAGCTCAAAGAAGTAAAATCCAATTCATCAATTTTAAATCAATAGAATTAGAGCTCAAATAGTATTGAATTAAACAAATCCACCATTTACGAGGCTATGCCCTATCGACTCTCTGCTCGAGCAACAAGTAGGCTTACGATAATTATCGACTCTCTGTTCGAGCAACAAGTAGACTTACGATAATTCTTATTGATATTTGAGATTTAAGGAGAATCTCAGTCAAAGATCTACTTCGCAGAGACGTAGCTCTAAGTTCAGCAACATAAGAGGACCATCTCGCAAATTTATATAAAAAATAATGAATTTATTACCCTTTTACCATGCACAATCTTATTAAAAGTAAGAATATTTTTTTTATAGGAGAAGATTCTAATTGGTAGCATCCCATGTGACCATTGATAGGTTTAATAAATGGGACATTAAATAATTTGGAAGTTATTGTTGGTGTAGTGATCTTTGGCATGCACCTATAGTGGGATCTTGTATAGATCATCATGAAAGCATCTATCAACGATCACCAATTAAGTTTTCCTGAGTAGTGCTCATTGCCTAGGGTTGGAAGCTCATGAATGACTGATCTTCAGTGATTCAAGATAGCATGGGTTGGGCAACTAACTAAGTTAGGTAGTTGAGTGCTCTGAGTAGTCAAAGAGTACTACATTACAAACAATGCTTATCCATATGATGAGAGTTACTTGGAGTCCAACCTTTAGCATATTAATAGTACATGCAAGAAAGGTTCATTGTGGTGTGGGCCTTGAATGTTATCATTGTTCTCCTTTTTACTTTCAAAAATATTAAAACTTACATACCTAGTTTGAGTTATTATAACCTCCACGGCCCCATCTCATCATGTGTAGTTAGTTTTGGGATGAAGGAATAATTATATTTTCTTTGAGATTTATGGTGTCCTTTCTTTGGTGAAACTAAATAAGGAAGTTTTCTCCCTAAAATTTTCTAGTTAAGTCAACTTGCTAAACTATGAATCATTTGCCTACGGATCTAACACTCACATGATCAAGCCTATGCATTGTTTGGAAATTTGATTTTTGCTCAAGGCTTGCACTCGGGCAATGAGCCTACAAACCTGACACTGGCATTACCAAGTTCATGAATAGTTTGGGATTTTGTAGACTTGGCCATTATCATAGCCAATGCTCAAGCTTGTTTGCTTAAGTCAATTTGTAGGGCTTGCTCACATAGGCCAATAATCGGATTGTTCATCCAAATCAATATTTGGATTTTGATTTCCCTAAAACTGGTAAAAAAACTTTACACATGCTTTTTCAGTTTGTTCGGGGATGATTTTGACGATATAAGGATACACCCTGATTTAAAATTCTGAGAGGATATTTATGTTGATATCTTGCGAGAAGCATTGGTAAGAGAGTTTTAACTTGCGTTGTGATCTTTCACGAACTATGCATGTAAACAGGAGCTTCTGTTGAAGCAATAAGTTGCACGTTTAATTTTTTTTTATGGCCATCCAAAAAAAGCTGCAACTTTTTCGTATGTAGACGTCCAACCTGAATAAGTCTAATTTTTAAGGCATATTTAGTCATCCATTCAACATTGAATTAGGCTTAAGTTTAGCTTGGTTCAGTCAAACTACTGCCCATATTGATGCATCCACCTCATAAACAAGCTCAAAGAAGTAAAATCAAATTCATCATTCTTAAATCAATAGAATTAGAGCTCAAATTGTCCTGAATTAAACAAATCCACCATTAAAAGAGCTATGCTTTATAAACTCCCAGCTAGAGCAATCAGTAGGCTCATGATAATTCTTATAAAGATTTGAGATTTACGAACGAGAATCTCACTCAAGATCTACTTCGCAAAGATGTAGCTGTAAGTTCAGCCACATAAGATGATCACCTCACAAATTTATATCAAAAAGAATAAATTTACTACCCTTTTGATGTGCACAAGCTTATTAAAAGTAAGAATAAATTTTTTTATACGAAGTCGTGACCATTTGTAGGCCTAATAAATTGGGCATTAAATAACTTGGAAGTTATTGTTGAGTTAGTAATCTTTGTTCATCAAGGCATGCACCTATAAGGGGATCTGATGAGGACATCGACAGACGCTACCGACATGTTTATCGCCGGCGAAACCGCAGATCGACGACCACGATTCAGCGCCTCTACTTTTGATGTCATGATGTATTTTTTTAGTTTATTTTATTTTATTTGCAGTCTTTCCATTTTTACCCCTGTGAGGAGTTACTTTGTTATTGTAGCCCAGAGGGCAATTTCGTACTTTCTCTTTTTATGAGTTGAGACCTATATATAGTGGTTTCATATGTTGTATTGAGGTTAATGAATATTTGGAATGAAAATTTGTTTTGTCATCTTCTTCTTCTTGTGGTGCACTAGAGAGGAGAACGAGAGCCCAAGGTGAGGGCGAAAAGCAATACCCACCAGTCATTGGAAGAGTCCGTGACTCGTGATCTATCCCCATCATCCCAATCCCCTTCCTCTCCCCAACCCGTTGGCCCTAGTCCCCTCTTGGCCGCCGGCCACCCCACCACCAACACCCGTCAGGAGGTCTCCCAACCGTCGGCCACCTCCCCCATTCCCCACGTGTTCCAATTTTGAAAATTCAATTTTTGAATTTCAAAAACTTTCCAATTTTGGAAATTCCAAATTAGGAAAGTTTTTAAATCCGTTTCATGATGAAATTCAAATTCAAACGAATTTTATTCTAATCCTTCCTAAACCTCATGAGCCGATTTGGAAACTATTTACTTGCTCCCACACCAAATCCCTCCCTCTTGAAGCCGCCGGCCACCATGGATGGATCCTCATTCATGTCACCATTTAATGCATTGATGATCCATGAATTTGAAATTAATTTCAAATGAATTCCCCCCCCCTATTTCTCCCAAAACCTGAAATTAATTTCAGGTTTTAACATAACTTCCTCCCATCTCTCTAGGGCTGTCAACAAATGACCCGACCAGAAAACCCGACCCGAACCCGACCCGAAAAATTCGGGTTTGGGTCGACCCGTTTAATAAACAGGTCGGGTTCGGGTCAACCCGGTAACCCGATTCCGACCCGATTACAACCCGCGTCAAAGTTTTAATAACGTCGAGTCGTCGAGCGGTCGAGGCCATCTTCCTTCTCCGCGATAGCATTGTCAGTCATTGATGCGAGCGGATCAGCGAATAAGTTAGGGATTTCTCATTTCTGAGTTAGGGTTTCGTTTCTCTATCTCCGGCTCCCATCTCCGATTCTCTTGCTTCTTGCCTTCTTCCAGAAGTCCAGAGTCCGGGGCTCCAGCCTCCAGGCCGTTCGCAGTTTCGCACCTTTGGCTTGGTCTGTAAGACTGTAATCACTAGTCAGTAAACTCATTACTCATGAATAAGTTTGGTTTCGTTTCATTTTTTTAGGAGTATTTTGGCATTTTGCTGAGTTTTGGTTTCTGATCGACTGATCTACGATTCTACAGATCTACTATTCTACGAATCTACATTATTTCTTCTCTTCCTTTATTTCACAATTTATCAATGTGGAAGTTAGGGTTTGCAGTTTTTGTAGATTAGGGTTTGCAGTTTGATGTTTTTGACATTTGGTTTTGGACCTTTAAGGTCTTCTGCAACTTCTGTCTAGCACCGTTTATCATATTCTTTTGGCATCTCATATGTCGGCAATCGGCATGCCGTCTGCGACTCTGCGCCTCTGCGGGTTGGGACTCGGGACTGGGGAAATATGGTTTACAACTTTTCATTTATATTTTCATTATTTTGCCATTACAGTGACTCAGTGAGACTGTGAGAGTGAATCAGTCATTTATATTTTCATTATCTTTCTCAAATTACCTGTTGTTTCTTGTCTTATGAAACACAGAAATAGTGATTAGTGAATATTGAATAGACTAATAGTCTAATACTATCATAGTTCCGATTATGTTTCCCTGTTATTTTCTCTTTTCTTGTCCTCTTTAATATTTCGTAAGTAAGTGTTTTTTACTTTTTTGGTGTTTAGATGGAGTGTTCTAATACAATTATTGACAGTAATCCTCTCGAGCAAAATGAGGAAGAGCCTATTGATAATGACGTTGAATGTGACAGTGATGAGTATAACAATGTGGATGTGGGTGAGGACAGTGAGGTTGGTGGTAATGCAATTCAAAATGAACAAATAAATAAAAAAAAGAGGAGGTTGACCTCTACTGTTTGGGGACATTATGATATGTTGCGAGTTGGTAATGATGGCAAACAACGTTGCAAATGTAAGAAATGTGGGTCAACTTATTTGTCTGATAGTAAAAATGGAACAGGTAATTTGAGTCGTCACATTCAGAACTGTAAGAAGCGGGACTCCCATGATATTGGTCAACTTATTCTTCAAAGTAACACAAGCACTTCTATTTCTATGGTTGAAAATAAGTTTGATTATCATGAATTTCGTAGCTTGTTTACTGCATGCATAGTTAAGCATGACTTACCTTTTCAATGTGTGGAATGGTCTGGTGTTAGAACATTACTTCGATACTTGCGTCCTGATTTACAAATTGTATCCAGAAATACAGCACGAAATGACTGTAAGAAATTGTTCATTAAGGAGAAAGCTCAGATACAAGCCCTTCTATGTACTTGTAAGAGTAGAGTTTCCTTAACTTCTGATTTGTGGACTTCCATTAACACTGATGGTTTTCTTTGCTTAATTGCACATTTCATTGACAATAATTGGCAGTTACAGAAGAAGATTATAAGTTTTGATTATATGCCACCCCCCCATGATGGTTTAGCATTATTTGAGAAACTTCAACAGCTTTTGATTGATTGGAAACTTGATAGTAAGCTTTTCAGTATTACTCTAGATAATGCTTCAGCGAATACTGTCTCAGTTGATTTTCTAAGAAATCATTTGAATTTGCAAAATGTACTAATATGCAATGGTGAATTCTTCCACATGCGATGTTGCGCACATATAGTAAATCTTATTGTGCAGGAAAGTTTGAAGGATATAGATTCCTCCGTTATGAAGGTTCGTGAGAGCATTAAATATGTAAAAGGCTCTCAATCAAGAAAACAAAAGTTTATGGAATGTGTACGACAAAGTTTGCTTGAAACTAGTAGAGGTTTGAGGCAAGACGTACCAACTAGATGGAATTCTACTTTCATTATGCTAGATAGTGCAATATACTTCAGGCGTGCTTTTATGCATTTGGAGTTGAGTGATTCCAACTACAAGTCTTGCCCTTCAAATAGTGAGTGGGAGAAAATGGTTAGAATATGCAAGTTTTTAGCTCCTTTTTATCAAATTACTTGTGCTTTCTCCGGTACAAAGTATCCAACTGCAAATTTGTATTTTCCATGTGTATCAACCGCATATGCTACATTAAAACATGAATTGTCTTGTGGGGAGGAGTACATTAGGAGAATGACTGTTGGAATGTTTGCTAAGTTTGAAAAGTATTGGTCAGACTTCAGTGTTATTCTAGCAATTGCAGTGATTCTCGATCCAAGGTATAAGTTTAACTTTATTGCGTGGTGCTACAAGAGACTTTACTCTGGTCATTATGATTCTGAAATTGAAAAAGTTAAGGATAAGTTGAGCACACTGTATTCATCCTATGCAATCGTACAAAACCAACCATCAACAACGAATGTATCTCAATCATCTCAATCTTCACGACATACTCCATCTAGTAGTCAGTCAACTACAATAATGCAATCACAATTTCTGCAGGTATGTTACATTTCATTAACATATTATGTTATATTGTTCTGTCAAGTTATCAAACATAATTATTAAAAAAAATACAGGATTATGATTCATTCGAGGTGGAGGTAACTATGCCAAGAAAATCAGAGCTTGAAATGTATTTGGATGAACCAAAGATGGATAGGAATAGTGAGTTAGACATTTTGCAATATTGGAAAGTAAATCAATTCAGATTTCCTCAGGTCTCTAGAATGGCTCGTGATGTGTTGTGCATTCCAATTTCTACTGTTGCATCGGAAAGTGCTTTTAGCAATGGGGGTAGACTTCTTGACCAATATAGAAGTGCATTGAAACATGATATTGTAGAAGCATTGGTTTGCACAAAGGATTGGTTGTATAGTGACCAAAGTAATTTATAATTTATATGTCATGGAGTACACGGATGGTTCAATTTTTGTTGAACTAAATTTAAACTAAATTGTTGTTTTGTTAATAGATATAAAAGATACGGAGCTTGATGCTGTGACAGAAAACATTATATTGGAGGGAAATCAAATGGGCAATGAGAATGAGTCAGGCAATCAAGCAGTTTAGAAATTATTGTGGGGTTTTGTTATAATGACTGTAATAGACAGCTGCTTTGCAGCAGCTGTTTCTGCCTGTGGTGTTTTATTTCCTGACTTCTTACAAGCCTGCTTCTGGAACTCTGGTTGTGGCTTTTGTTTCCTGCTTCTGGAACTCTGGTTTTGTTTTTTTTTTTAACATTCAATTTCTGGTTGTTGCTTTTGTTGGGGAACTGCCGAATTGGGGCCTTTGCCATGTTGATGCCTGATGGTTGTGCCTTGTGCTGGACGGGTTTTTTTTTAACATTCAAATGTGAAACCTAAAATCCTGATGGTTGGTTGCTTGATGGTTACGTTGGATTGTTGCAAATTTGCACTTGTGCTGGATGGTAATTATGCTGGATTGTTCATATTTGTATTTGTCTGCGACCCGTGCAAAATCAGCTTGCATATTTGGTGGATTGTTCATTACTGGCAGCAGTGCAGTTTATTATTATAGAATGACAATGATGAAGAACCTTGTGAATATATAGAATAGTGCCAATACATAAATAAAAAAATTTTGCAACCAGTTTACAAATTGAGGAAATAAGATTTTTTTGATTTGAGCATATACTATTTCACTGAATAGATACAAAACTTATAAAATCTGTATGCTCAATTTGTAATCTTGGAGGGTAAATTTTTAAAATTGTTGCATACTAGCAAATGATGCTTCAATTTTCACTAGGTTTATTCTGAGCCGAAGGCCCTAAAGCAGTAAAGCATAAGCCGGTTAGGCGGTGATTCACTGATTCCTTAACCAGTTGACCTTGAGGCTTGACTTGACTCTTGAGCTTGTACATTTTACTTAATTTTGTTGCAGACTTGTAGCCTTGCAGGTTCATTAATACTTCATGCCTTGATGCCTTGATGGTTCAAAGTTCAAACTTTAAAGTTTAAAGAAGCTAATTACTTGAGTGACTGAGTCTTGAGACTCTTGACTCTTGAGGCTTGACTCTTGAGTGCTTGACGGCTTGAGCAATGACTCCAATAGTCCAATGAGGCAATGAGCAACAGGCCAAGTGGCCAACAGCCATGTCAGCCAACAACTCTGGTTGTGACTTCTGAATTGTGATTTACTATTTTTTTGTGTATTTGCAAATTGTAAATTGTAAATTTGTAATCATACTATCAATCTATTATCTATCATTGTATTTGTATATTTCAATATTTGTATTTGTAAATTGTAAATTGTAAATTTGTAATGTATCTTGTATTATAGAAATTTAAAAATTGTAATGTATCTTGTATTATCTTGTATTCAATATTTGTATCTTGTATCTTGTATTCAAACTGTATTCATTTATTATTTCATTGCTTTTTTTTTTTATTAGTCAATAGTCATATGATTTCTGCAATATTTTCTGCTTAACATTTTTTTCCCAAAAAATTTCGGGTTGGCGGGTCGGGTCAACCCGACCCGTGATTAACCCGGGTCGGGTCCGGGTTCTGCTATTGGACCCATATAGTTAAACGGGTCGGGTTCAGGTCGACCCGTTTAGCTTCGGGTCAGTTCGGGTTCGACCCGAACCCGACCTGGTAACCCGAATTGACAGCCCTACCTCTCTCTCTCATACCGCCGGCCCCCCTTAATGGGCTCCCATTATTTTCCATTAACTCCCCTTAACTCCTTTCAAATTTGAATTAATTTCAATTTGAATTTTCCCTCTAAATCCACTTAAACCAGAAATTAATTTCAGGTTTTGGGATTAAACCTATTGTCATTGGATCCCTCTAGGAAACCGCCGGCTCCCCTCTTCCTCCTGCTCCCGCCGCCCCCCATTTTGCTTCTCTTGAGAATTGAGAAGCCAAGGAAAGAAGAAGACGACGCCTCCCCTCTCCTCTTCAATGTCGAATGGCGGATCCCAAATTTGAGTGGGGACTCGTGTTCGACGCCAACAGAAATCTCGACATCCTACGATCTCCGTACTTCGACGTAGGATTTGAAGATGACGCCACCATTGGAGACTATTTGGATCGAGTTGTCCCTGATATCGTGCACGTCCTCAACCGTCGACGTCCCAACTACAATTGGAGCATCGTCGGCCATCCACCACCTCCATCTCCACCGGTTACCTCTCCACCAACGAAGTTCTTCGGCGCCGTTTCTCTAGTGGTAATATCTTTCATAATATGGGTCTTCTTTCTCCGCTAAAAGCCTACTAATAATTGAGTGAGACGGCCCTTGAGGTGAACCTCTCATTGTTAATCGTGGGATTTTGTTAATTGTACTTTACATTTAAATTACCTTGGACGTTGAAAGAATTGTTTTGGTTAATCTCTATTGCATATCTTTGGGCCTAAGCAAGTTAAAAATTTTCAATTTCTTAACTCACTTTCATGTGATAGCTTTAAATTTAAGTTAGCAAAGCTTTAATCTTTTTCTCTATAATTTCTAAAAGTAACTCCTAGTGGTTTCACATCAGGATCTAGTATAGATTATCTTGAAAGCGTCAATCAACAATCACCAATTATGTTCTCGTGGGTAGAGCTCATTGCCTGGGGATGGTAGCTCAGGATGACTGCTCTTCAGCGATTCAAGATAACATAGGTCAGGCTACTAACAAAGTTAGTTAGTTGACTGATCTTTGAGTGGTTAAAGAATGTACTGTATTTCAAACAATGCGTATCCATGCGTCGATATTTACTTGGATTCCAATCTTGAGGAGAATCTCACTCAATATCTACTCTGCATAGATGTAGCTCTAAGTTCAGCCACATAAGATGATTACCCCAACAAATTCATAACAAAAAGAATGAATTTATTATCCTTTTGATGTGCACAAGCATACTAACAACAACAACATCAAGCCTTTGTCCCACTACGTGAGGTCGGCTATATGAATCCTTTTTCTCCATTGTGTCCAGCTAAAAGTCAAATTCTTGTTAAAATCTAATAAAGAAATATCATTTCTAATATTTTTAACCAAGTCCTTTTATGTTTATGTTAGACCGGTCCAGCCGGCTACACGGGACCAGCCCCGGCAAATAGCGGAGGTTCTGCCCTCCCGCGGAGACTGAGCGGACCGCAAAACCTCCACCGGGCTGATTTAGGAAGGATTTTTTGAGAAAATTTAGTAGGAAAATTAAATTTAGGAACTGTTTAGAGATTTTCTTTTGAATTGTATGCATTAAATAGCTTGTTTTCCTGGGGTTAGGGGATCTTCAATTTGGGTGATTTTGGGATCTCTTAGGTTTAGGTTTTGGGCTCTAGATTTGTCTAGAGATTGGGAGAGATCGATCCTCCTCTCGAATAGAGGATCACTTGTATCTTGTTATTTTCTTCTTATCTGTTGATTCTTGCAATAAAATTACTGTTTTTATGATTTTCTTTTGTAGTTTGGAAGAGTTTCTCATTGATTTTCTAAAATTAATATGATTTACTTGAAATCTTCAAGTGTTTCCTATCAAATTGGTATCAGAGCTTGTCTTGGGACCGTTGGTGGGCTGATTTTGGCAAATTTCGGCAAATTTTAGCGGTTGATTTTTGGTTGGGAAAGGAGAAGTTGCTATTTTTGTGATCCAAATCCGTAATTTTTTAATCTACAAAAATCCTGATAGAGATGGCGGCCAAGAAATTAGATGCGCTGGAAGAAAGGCTTGAAGGGGAGATGAACCAAATCAAGACAACAGTGGAGAAAAGGATTTCCTCCATGGAAGGACAAGTAGCCGATCTCCGCGACATGATGAAGAAAATGTTGGAAATCCACAACCAAACGGCGGCTTCTTTAGTAAGGGGTGGAAAAAAAAAACACAAATTCTGAAATTCGTAGGGAGGAAAATGAGGTGGAGATCGTGGAGGGAGAAAGAAGGAAACCCTATCTAGAGCCTTTCTGAAGGGAGGATAGAGGAGGTAGGTATGGGGAAAGGCATGGGTACAGAGGGGCAGAGCAAAGAGGTGCTGATTGGGAATGTCGAGAGGGACATTATGACCGCCGAGGTGCTGAATTTGAAGGAAGGATGGGGGGATTCGAAGGGGTTTTGGGTTATGACAGGGCAAGGGAAGACCATGAGACATGGGGAGGGTCAAGCTCTTGAGAAAGGAGAAGCTATTGAGGAATAAGGGGAAATGAGGGTAATCAAGAGGAAGCTGAAGATGCCCATATTTGAAGTGGATGATGCGTATGGGTGGATTTATAAGGTGGAGAGGTATTTCGCCATCAATGGGTTGACGGATGAGGAGAAATTGGCCTCAACAGGCCTATGTCTAGAGGGGAATGCATTGTCATGGTACTAATGGCGGGACCAAAGGAGGCCTATAAGAAGCTGAAGAGCATTCAATGACTGTTTATTAAAATGTTTCCTAACTGAAGGGAGAGGAGACTTCTATGAGAAGTTTTTCACACTGGTGCAGGATGGATCAATGATAGACTATCGGGAGCGGTTCGAGCACCTGACCAGTCGGGTGGAGCTATTATCAGAGTCTGCTTTGGAGAGGAACTTCATGAAAGGGGCTTAAGGTAGAAACCAGAGCGGTAGTGAAAGTCATGATGCCTTGTGACTAGAGAGAGGCCATGAAATTGGCCCTAACTGGTGGAAAATCAGAATAATCTAGAGAGGGGAGCCAGGCACTTACAGAATGATGACTACTCATTTAGCACCCAAGGGTCCAACATCAGGAGGATTTCATGAGACCACCATGGAGAAGCCAGTAGGAAGAAGTGAGGAAAATTTCAAGAGGCTAACAGAGAAGGATATACATGAGAAGATGACAAAGTGGTTATATTTCTGCTGTGATGAGAAGTATACTCCAGGAGACAGATGTAGGGATCGAACTCTTCAGGTCTCACCATCTGTGAGAACGAGGAAACAAAGGAGGAAGGTGAGAGAGAGATGAATGACAAGTTGCATCTGGATGTGACGGAGGTCTCCTTGAATTTAGTAGGGGATTCACTTCGAATCTACAATAAAGGTGAAGGGAGAAATAGCAGGCATGGAGGTGGTAGTATTGATTGATAGTGGGGCTACCCATAATTTCATTTTCACTCAGGTTGTCAACCAACTGTGAGTGAAATTAGTGGACACTAGTTATTATGGGGTGATGATGGGTATATGGAAGGTGGAGAAAGGCCAAGAGATTTATAGAGGAGTGGTGTTAATCATCCAGGGGATTCAAGAAAGGGAGGATTTTCTCCCACTATAGTTAGGAAGTACTGATGTCATCTTGGAGATGAAGTGGTTGCAAACCTTGGGGGAAACCAAGGACAATTGGGAAGCACTCACGATGAAATTAATGATGGATGGGAGAAATGTGGTTATAAGGGGAGATGCAGGGCTATCCAAAGCAATGGTATCACTTAAGACCATTGTTAGGGACATACAAGAGGTGGGGGAAGATTATCCGGTGGGACTATACATGCTGGAGGTGATTAGATTGGAGGAGGGAGGGGATGTTTCTCTTTCAGTGCAGCCTTTCATTCAGCAATTCGGTAAGGCTTTTCAGCCACCTCAAGGTGGCCACCTTCATGGGAACACGAGCATATTTCCACCTTGAGGACAAGGTGGATCTTTGGGAGGGGAGTATTGTTAGACCAGTCCAATAGGTCCACATGGGAACGGCCTAGGCGAATAGAGGCGGACGTTCCGCCTCTCCCGTGGAGACCGAGCGAACAGCAAACCTCCACCGGGCTGATTTAGGAAGGATTTTTGAGAAAGTTTAGGAGGAAAATTGAATGTATGGACTGTTTAGAGATTTCCTTTTGAATTGTATGCATTAAATAGTTTGTTTTCCTAAGGTCAGGGGAACTTGAAGTTGGTTGATTTTGGGATCTCTTAGGTTTAGGTTTTGGGCTCTATATTTGTCTAGAGATTGGGAGAAATCGATCCTCCTCTCGAATAGAGGATCACTTGTATCTTATTATTTTCTTCCGATCTATTTAATTCTAGCAATAAAATTACTATTTTCTGATTTTTTTTTAGTTTGGAAGAGTTTCTCGCTGATTTTCTGAAATTTATAGAATTTACTTGAAATCTTCAAGTGGTTCCTATCAGTCTACGTCTACCTTTTTTAACATAAGTAAAATCTAATACCTCTACTTTCCTAACCAAGTCGGAATGCAGAGGTATTAGATTTTTGTTATAAGAAGAGAAGATTATAATTGCTAGCATCCCCCGCAACCATTTGTAGGTTTAATAATGGGTCATTAAATAACTTGAAAGTTATTGTTGCGGTAGTAATCTTTGATCATCAAGGCATGCACCTATAGTGGAATCTTATATAGGTTATCATGAAAGCATCAATCAATGATCACCAATTATGTTCTCCTCGGTCGTGCTCATTGCCTGGGGTTGGTAGCTCATGAATGGCTACTCTTCAGTGATTCAAGATACCATAGGTTAGGCTACTAACAAAGTTAGGTAATTGAGTGATCTTTGAGTAGCTAAATAATATATTATATTTCAAACAATGTTTATCCATGTGTCGAGTTACTTGGATTCCAACCTTTGATATATTAGTAATACAAGCAAGAAAGGTTCACTGTTGTGTGCGCCTTGAATGTTGCCATTATTCTCCTTTTTACTTGCAAAAATATTAAAGCTTCCACCTAATTTGAATTAATATAACCTCCACACTCAAGCTCGTCACATATAGTTAGTTTTGCGATGAAGAAAAATCATTTTTTCCTTGAGATTTATGATGTCTTTTATTTAATGAAACTAAACTAGGAAGTTTCTCCATAAAATTTTCTAGTTAATTCACCATGCAAAACTATGAATCATTTGCTCAGGGTTTGCACTCAAGCAATTGGCCTACGGATCTAACACTCATATGATCAAGCCAATGCATTATTTGGAAATTTGGTTTTTTCTCAGGGCCTGCATTCGAGCAATTGGCCTACAAACCTGACACTAACATGACTAAGCCCATACATAGTTTAAGATTTTGTAGACTGAGCCATTACCATAGCCAATGCTCAGGCTTGTTTGCTTTGGTCATTTTCTTGGGCTTGTTTATATAGGCCAATAATTGGATTGCTCATCCAGATCAATATTTGGATTTTAATTTCTCTAAAATTGGGCAAGACTTTACACAAGCTTTTTAGTTTGTTGGAAGGTAATTTTGACACTATGAGGATCAACACCAATTTATGATCCTGAGAAGATGATTATGTTGATATCTTACGAGAGACTATGGTTGGGGGAGTTTTGACTTGCATTGTGATCTTTCAAAAACTACTCAAGTAAACGGGTTGCTTCTGTTAAAGCGATAAGTGGCACTCTGGTTTTTTTTTAATGCCCATAAAAAAAGGTGCAACTTTTAGGTATCTAAACGTCCAACCTGAATAAGCATAATTTTTAAGGCATATTTAGTCACCCATTCCTCGTTGAATTAGGCTTTAGTTTGGCTTCACTTTATCAAACTACTGGCCAAACTTGGACCCAGACACCTCATAAGAAAGTTCAACAACAACAACAACATCAAGCTTTTATCCCACTATGTGGGGTCAGCTACATGAATCATTTTCGTCCATTGTGTCCAATTAAAAGTCAAACTCTCATTTAAATCTAAAAAAGAAAGATCATTCCTAATATTTTCTAACCAAGTCTTTTTGGGTCTACCTCTACCTTTCTTAACATAAGTCAAATCTAATACCACTACTCTCCTAACCGGGTCATCAGAAGGCCGTCGTTTTATGTGACCAAACCATCTAAGACGACTCTCTCTAATCTTATCTTCCAGTGGAGCTGCTCCAACCTTTTCACGTATTTGCTCATTTTGCTTCCTATCTCTAAGGGTAAAGCCACTCATCCACCTGAGCATTCTCATCTCTGCCACACTTAACTTAGTATTATGCTTCTCTTTTAATGACCAACATTTGGCATCATAAAGCATTGCAGGCCTCACCACCATCTTATAGAATTTTCCCTTAAGTTTGAGGGGTACTTTTCTATCACACAACAAGCCCGATGCATGCCTCCACTTCAGCCATCCAACTTGAATTCTGCTGATAATATCCCCATCTATTTCACCATCACTCTGAATAATAGATCCAAGATATCTAAAACATGTACTCTTATTGATGACTTGATCGCCCAAAGTCACAATCCCCTCACTAGGTTTATTACTACTAAAATTACACTCTATATATTCCGTTTTAGATCTACTCAAGCAAAAACCTTTAGACTCTAAGGTTGCCCTCCATAACTAGAGTTTACCTTCAACTCCCTCTCTAGTCTTATCAACAAGAAGAATATCATTAGAAAAAAGCATACACCAAGGTACATCCTCTTGCAAATGTCTAGTAAGAACATCCATGACTAAAGCAAAAAGATATGGGCTTAATGCTGATCCTTGATGTAACCCAACTGAAATAGGGAAATACTTGGTCAAACCACCTTGTGTTTGAAGAACTCTCCATAGCACTTCTCTTGGAACTTTATCATAAGCTTTTTCTAAATCAATAAATATCATATGTAGATCCTCCTTATTTTCTCTATATTTCTCCATCAAACCTCTTAATAAATGTATGGCTTCCATAATCGACCTACCCAGTATGAATCCAAATTGATTTTGAGAAACAATAGTATCACGCCGCAACCTATGCTCCATAACTCGCTCCCATAGTTTTAAAGTATGACACATTAACTTAATTCCTCTATAATTCGCACAATCATGTGCATCACCTTTATTCTTAAAAATAGGAATTAACACACTCATTCTCCACTCATCTAGCATCTTTTTGGTCTTCAAAATAGTATTAAAAAGTTTAGTAAGCCAAGAAATTCCTTCATCTCCTAAGCATTTCCACACCTCTATTGAAATATCATCATGTCCAACAACTTTTCCACCCTTCATTTTCTTTAAAGCTTCTCTAACTTCGATTTTACTAATATGCTGATAAAAACAAAAATCTTTATTTTCATTTAGGGTGCTAAGATCACTATAGTCAATCTTATTTTCATAATCTTCATTAAAAAATTTAACAAAATATCTCATCCACCTTTGCTGAATATCATCTTCTAAGAAAAGTATTTTTTGATCTTCATACTTAATACACTTTACTTGAACTAAATCCTTACTACTCTTATCTCTTTGTTTGACTAATTTATACATATATCTTTCTCCCTCCTTAGTATCTAATCTATTATATAAATTACTAAAAGCTATAGTCTTTGCATCGCATATTATTTTCTTAGATTCCTTACGATCCTCTTTATATATTTCTCAATTATCAAAATGTTTAGAATTAAACCAATTTTTATAACAAATTTTTTTTATTTTTAATCTTTTCTAGCACATTTGTATTTTATCACCAACTATTTTTACTATTATGAGCTTTTCCTTTTGATACTTCAAGCACATCTTTTACAATATTCTTAATATCACTAGCCACTTTTTCCCACATAACATTAGCATCCTCATGCACAGACAAAATTTTAAGATCTAAAATCTTTCTCTCAAAAAAAAAAAATTTTAATATTCTTTAAATGCCCCCATCTAATCCTAGAAAATCGTTTTATTTTATTTTTTATTTTTTCTCCTTTATCTTAAAATCCAAAACTAATAATCGATGTTGAGTACATAAATTTTCACTCAGAAACATTTACAATCTTTGTAATCTAAACGATCTAACTTTTTAATAAGAAAATTATCAATCTGAGTTGTACTATATCTATTTTTATAAGTGATGAGATGCTCATTCATTTTCTTAAATAAGGTATTAGCAATTAAAAAATTATAAGCTAAACAAAAATCTAATATGATCTTGCCACATTCATTAGTCGTTCCAAACCCATATCCACCATGAATGCTTTTAAAATCATCTACCTCTCTATCAACATGTCCATTTAAATCTCCTCCAATAAAAACTTTTTCATCAAGAGGTATCTTTTGTATTAATTCTTCTAAGTCATTCCAAAAATTTAATTTAGAACTCATATCCAAACCTACTTGAGAAACATAAGCACTTATAATATAAACAATCTTAACATCAACAATAATCTTTAAAGTTATAATTCTATCTCCAATCATATTAATTTTTATAGCATTATCCTTCAAACTCTTATCTATAATAACATCTACGCCATTTCTAGTACGTCTCTTACCCAAATAACCAAGTTTAAATCCTAACCTATCAATTTCCTTAGCCTTCTCTCCAACCCATTTAGTTTCATGAATGCACAAAATATTTAACTTCCTATGAATCATAATATCTATTAATTACATTAACTTTACTGTAAGGGAACCTATATTCTAAGTTCCTATCCTAATATTAGTTTCAAGTTTTTTAGTATTATGGACTAGCTTCTTTGCCGACATTCGTCCTTGATGTGAGAACCCTTGTCTATTTAACATTGCACCCGGGCGCCGGTGCAGCGGCCCTTGCACACTTGTCATTGTATTCAGGCCATATAGCGCATCGCTTCCAGGGGACGCCCTAGCATTAATACAATTTCTTAAAGGATTCATGTCATTAATATTCAACAAGTTTTATGCTGGTTGTCGACTATCTAATGCAACCCTCCACTTTTCTCATCCAGGACTTGGGACCTGGTAACAACAGTGTTAAATCCAATTGAACATTCTTAAATCAATAAAATTAGAGCTCAAATAGTCCTAAATTAAATCTACCATTAAAAGAGCTATGCCTTATCAACTCTCTGCTTGAGCAATCAGAAGGCTTATGATAATTCTTATTGAGATTTGAGATTTAAAGAGGAGAATCTCACTCAAGATCTAGTTAGCAGAGTTGTAGCTCTACGTTCAGCCACATAAGAGGATCACCTCACAAATTTATATCAAAAAGAATGAATTTATTAACCTTTTGATGTGCACAAGCTTATTAAAAGTAAGAAATATATTTTTTTAAAAAGGAAGAGAAGATTCTAATCAATAGCATCCCACGTGACCATTTGTAGATCTAATAAATTGGGCATTAAAAAACTTGAAAGTTATTGTTGAGGTAGTAATCTTTGTTCATCAAGGCATGCACCTATAGTGGAATATTGTATGTTTATCAAAAAAGCATCAATCAACAATCACTAATTATGTTCTCATGGATAGTAATCATTGTCCAAGGTTGTTAGCTCATGAATGGTTGCACTTCAATTAGGGGTGTCAATATTTGACCTGACCCGAAAACCCGACCCGAACCCATACCAGAAAATATCGGGTTCGGCAACCCGAACCAGGTTGAATTCGGGTTGACCCGGAAACCCGAAATCAACCCTGTTTAACCAGTTTTTAATTAATTTAGGAGGGTTTAAAAAGATTATTATGAAATAAGTAAATAATTTTTCTAAAAAATAATAAATATTGTTACCCAAATTAAATTAAGCTTGATTTATTTTAAATTGATTGCAGTAAATCTTACCTTAATTTGATTTAGGTTTAAATAAATTGAATTAAATAAAAAAAATTTAATAAAACATACTCGAAGCTGGTCGGGTTCAGGTTGACCCGGAAAATCGACCCGTTTGCAAAAACGGGTCGGGTCAGTTTCGGGTTAGACCCAAACCTGGCCTGTGACCCGATTTTGACAGCCCTAACTTCAATGATTCAAGAAAGCATGTGTTAGGCTACTAACAAAGTTAGTAGAGGAAGTTGAGTGATGTTTGAGTGGTTAAAGAATATCCTACCAATGAATATCATGAACATGAAGATATTGAGCACATTACCTAAAAATAATTCATCATTGGAAGCCCAACGTCCTTTTTTTGTCCTTGACTCAGCAGCATGGACAGCAATCACATGTTGATAATCTGCCATACCTACACATAAAAAATAGTTTTATTAAAAAAACAATTTAAGTAACTATTTTATTGGCAAAACCAGAAATAATTTATACATTAGAAGCATGCGATGATAATGCATTGGGTTCAATTTTAAAGCATTATACTATTATTAAATCTACTTTAAAACATCACAATTTACACATTAGAAGCACTACATGAAATTCAGTCGTTTTAAAACCTAATAATTTTTAATTTGCATCTGATAAAACATATTGTCACTAATACAAAGTTTTTGGTACACAACAAAAAAATGGTAAAATCTGACCTTAGATTTCTAACAAGCAGTTATGACAAATATATATTCTATTTGAATATTAGAAAAAAATTCAAACCCAAATTGCACTTAAATATTAGAATAATGGAGGGGATTAACAGAGAAACCTAATGCCAGAGCACATATTGGCTGATTTATAAAATAACTTCAAGAATAAATTAATGTAAACTAAAACATATATGCTAATTAATTTCACCTTCAAAATGGTGAGCCAACGAAACCCTGGCAACAACATCTGCTGAAAGCTGCTCAACTGGCACTAGCGGAACAACAGCATATCCAGTTGCCTTCACATTTTGAGTCCGCGAAATTCGGAGGAGGATACTTGTGGAAGGGCGAGGCTCGCCGAAAGCCGGATGACAGTAAGGATCCTCGGGCCGGAATTTGAGACTTAAGAACCTCCTTCTATCCTGACACAAATAAATAATGTGAACAAGTCATATCACCAGGACACAAAAGAAAATAGCAGGTGGGCAGTACCTTGTCAGAATCTTGGGTGCCGCTAAGATTCTGGAGGGCGCAGCTCCATGCCTGAAATAAGACATAAACAGAGTGTTAAAGTGGCGTACTTGAACGAGAAGGAAAAAAATTAAGGAAAGAGAAAAGCACGACATTGAAATACCTCGGAGATTTTCGATAGGCCGCCTAGGGTTTCGATGGCGCGCGAGGCGGAGGAGGGATAGCCGGGATAGTGGACAGCCAATACTTCGGTCTCAGGTAGAAAGCCAGACACTGCCCCATCTTTTATAACGGATGCACACGGTTGAGGAGGGAAGACTGAGTTGATAGAGGAAGAAGTGGCTGTCACACAATCGTCTTGTTCTCTCCGTGTCATGGCTACGGAGGAAAAGCTACGTAGATGATCGAGATTTGTGAGGGCTGAGGGGTTGAGTTCGGATTTATTAGAGATTTACGGGATTTGGCCGAAGAAACGCGCGAAAGGGAGAAAGTTACCTTCACAGCGAGCGAGCTCCCGTTCGTTGCTTCCGATCAAAATGTTGTAACTTCCGATAACGTCGTCGAAGGAGCGAAGTCGAACTGCAACGAAGGAGCGAAGTCGAACTGCAACGAAGGAGCCGAAGAAACAACTCGTCCAATCTCAACACCTCCCGCGGAACGAAACCGAACAGTAACGACCAGATAAAAAACAAACCCTAGACGCCTCTAAGCTATTACTAATTACTGGTTAATTTAAGTAATATAATTTAAAATATTAATTGTTAAGTAAATTAATTAAATAATTAATAGTGTAATTAGTGCATAAGTTAATTATCTAATTTAACTTTTTAAAATATTTAGTAATATAATTAGTAATTAAAAATTATTGTAATTATCTTAATTTATCCAATTTAAAATAGAAATTATTAAATATATAACTATTAGTTTAAATAATTAATTAGTAGTAGAATTTTTAATTGATTAATGAGATAATTAATAATATAATTTATAATTAAAACTAATCAAATAATACTTAATGAATTAATTAATTTATTAGTAGGATTAAATGTAATTTCAAATAGAATAATTACTATATAATATTATAAATAATAATTAAATAATCCTTTGTATATCCTTTGTATTATAATATTTAAATGATTAATGTGATAATTAAGAATATAATGAATAATTAAAATTAATTAAATAATAGTTTAATATTAATTAAATCTTTAATATGAGTATTAGTTAAATAATTAGTCAGTTAAAAAATCATTTCCGGTAAGTATCTAAATTGAGTTGAACAAGTAGTGTATTCTAAAGTGGCTTAATCAGCCATAACTCAAAAGTTGTCAAATTTGAAATTGCTTAAAATCTTGAGACTCTATGAACCGAATATTTTTTAAGTAAAAAAAAATGCTAAAACATTAATCTCTTCCGAATAAATAAAAATTTTACCTAACCCTCAAAGATATCTGCCCAACAAAACTCAAGAAATTAGCTTATAACATTGACAAGAGAAATGGCCGAATAAGGGCGCAAAAGGGATAAAACAATTACCTTCGCAAAGAGCTCCCTCACGTCCTCATCGTTAGGTCCGATCCAACAACAAAAAATGGCGATATTTCATAACAGGATGCTCGTCAAAAGAGGTGAAGAAGTCTTTTATCTACTTGTTCAAAACTTTACCTCATGTGCGAAACAGGCGAAGTCGAACATTTTCGAACAGCAAATCTTAGGCTTATGGCTACATCAAGAGGAATTTTTATTAGGTCCAGACACCTGACGTAGCTCTACATCCGGACGCCAATAAAATGTCACCACGTGCTCTTACTCTTTACTGCGCGGTCCAACGACCCGACCCGGACCGGAATCCAATATTGCTATGAATTGGCTGATTTGTACAGACCAGGATATTGCTAGGTTTTGCTCGATATTGCTCGATAACGAGAAATACTATTATGTCAAGACCAATACCAAGCAATACCTAGCAATATTGAGCAGTACCCCAGTTTTGCTAGGTATTGCTCGGTATTGGTCTTGACAGAGCGATATTTCTCGTTATTGCCAAGCAATACCGAGCAATACCTAGCAATACAGGAACATAGCAATACCGGGTTTCCATTCCGGGTCGGGTCGTCGAGCCGCGCAGTAAAGAGTAAGAGTATGTGGCGACATTTTATTGACGTCCGAATGTAGAGCTACGTCAGGAGTCTGTACCTAATAAAAATTCCAGCAAGAGAGAGCAGAGAAATTCTTAGAAATCTCGGCCATTGCATTGGAGAGAGGTATCTATCGTAGAAATTAATTAATTTGATTCAACTAATTTAACAAAAAATAATTTAAAAATAATATAATTAATAATTAACTAATTATTCGTATAAATTGATAATTAATTTAAATTTTAATTAAATTTAAAACTCAAATTCTAAACATCCTATCATTCAAATCAGAAATAAATCTAATTTAGCTAAATTAATATAATTTAAAATATTAATAATTAATTAGATTAATTAAATAATTAATTTTATAAATAAATAATTTAAATTAACTTAATTAAATAATTAGTTGAATAGTTAGTAATTAAAATTTAATATAATTTGAAATATAAATTATTAATTATATAATTAACAATATAAATAATTATTAAATAATTAATGAGTAAGAGAATATTTAAGTGATTAATGAGATAATTAATAGTATTGATATATTATAAAAAAAATATTTTGATCGGTCATGAATCACGAGATAAATTGGAATTGGAAACATCTGAAATTAACTCCGGGACCATCTGAACTCCGATTACAACAAACTTATAATCGAACTGAACGTCTAAAAAGGACGAACTCAACAACGCCAAATTCAATCCAATCCAAGCTCAAATGGAAAAAAATCAAGAGCCCGAAATACATTTAGAAGGTTTGAAATATAAATTGGATAACTAAATGATTTCCAAATGTGACATCCTTACAGTCGAATTGAGGGGCTCGATGAGACAAATCCAACGAGCTCAACATCGCGGATTTTTACATCATTAAGGCACTCAAATGTCCAATAAATAGTCTTTGATTAAGGGAATCAATATCGACAATCTATCTAATCACTCTAATCTACCATTGATCTTCTCATTATTTACTAGTTATGTCACTCCTAAAAAACTATAAATAAACCCTCCATTTCTTCTCAAAAGGAAAGAGGGTGAAAAAGGATGGAGGAGGGGAATAAGGAAGAGAGATCTAAGCCGACAAGCTCCTTCTCGATCACTGCCATGACTTACATCTAACCATCAACTATCGTTGGACTTCTGCTCGTTAACGGACTTCCACCCGTCGCTAGACTTTTGTACAACGTGGTGTTGGCTACATGAATCATTTTTCTCAATTGAGTCCTATTAATAGTGAAATTTTAATTTTAATATAATAAAAAGAGAATTTATAATATTTTATAGTCTTATTAGATCTACCTCTACTTTTCTTAACATATTCCAAATCTAATACATCTACTATTCTAACCAGATCATTGGGAGAACGATATTTTATGTGATCAAACCATGGGGGAAAGTTCATAAATATTCTTACAAGAGGGTGAAACATTCATTATTTAAAAACAAATATCAAGTTCATAAAAATTTCTCAAAGTCATACAATGTTATTACATCAAGTTTAGACATACATTCTTCATCATCTAAAAAGTTGAATTGCATAAAGTAAAATACCTACATCAACCTCATCTAGTATATTGTGATTCAATGAAGGAGTATGTGCCTGATCGAATATTTTTTAAAGTAATTGATACGTCATGCAAAAATTATCCTGATCGGACACGAATCTCGAGGCAAAAGGCTAGTTGGAAACTTCAAAATTTGATTTCGGGATCATCCGAACTCCGATTTCAACGAGTTTACAGTCAAACTGAGCCTCTCGGAAATACGAACCCAACGACACCAAGATCGACCCAATCCGAGCCCAAATGAGTCCAAATCAAGGGTTCAAAGAGCCGTTGGAAGGTTCAAACCACAATTTGAGTTACCAAACGGTCTCCGATTTTGACGAGCTTATACTCGAATAGAACGGCTCGACGAAAAAAATCCAACGAGCCCAAGATCGCTAAATTCCGACATCATTAAGGCCTCCAAATGGCCAACGAACAGTGCACGATTGAAGGGCTCACTATCGACCGTCCATTCGAGCCACTCCTTATTCGCCCTTGATCTCACACCTATTTACGGACCATGCCACTCCAAAAAAATCTATAAATAGAGCCCTCATTCTTCACAAGAGAGGATCCAAGCAAGAGAGAGAAGAAGAGAAGAGAAGAAAGAAGAGAAGGAAGGAGCTCCTCCTCGATAGCCGCCGGACCACCGCCGGACCACCGCAGAACCTCGCCGGACCACCGCAGGAGCACCGCCGGACCACCGCAGGAATCTCGCCGGACCACCACAGGAACCTCGCCGGACCACCACCTTAAGGCCCGACGTTCAGCCCCTACGTCCTACTGAAGACCCGACGTCCTGCCGAAGACCCGACGTCCTGTTCAAGGCCTGACACTCGGTCCCTACGTCTTGCCGAAGACCCGACGTCCTACTCAGGGTCTGACGTTCAGTCCCTACGTCGTGCCGAAGACCCGACGTCTTATTTAAGTAACTGATTGTAATCTGATCAACCTTGGAGGTGATCCAGTCATTTGTAACCAACTCAAAGTCTAGTGGAATCATTTTCAACTGGGCTAGGCCTCGTGGTTTTTCCCTTTTAAGGGTTTTCCGCGTAAAAAATCTTGTGTTCTCTGTGTGTGCTAGTTATACGTACAACGTTAAGACACAGAATTAAATCTCTATCGCCGCGTATTTTCTAGCCCGCAACAGTAATGGTCAGTGTATCATAAAATTTTCTACAAACCATCACTAGACCATCATAACTCTACTTAGTCGACATTATGAGTGTGGTGCTAATATATTGCGGTTGACATAAAGTCAAACCCCCTCCATCAAGTCATGCGCTATTTGCCACCATTAGCATGCATACCCACTACCTCCAACAAAATGTAGCGCGACTGTCGCCATCAATTTACCGCTCGATACAATGAAATACAAAAGTTATGTGCTTAATGTTTGCTAAATTCGGAGCATATGCAATAAAATTGGTTTGGGAAAGTTAAACCGATGAAATCAAAATATTTAAAAATAGAAGTATTGAAATTGTCCCCTACCACAATATGAGCAATTTTCGTAAAAACATTACGGCGAATTGGCGACCAAAAAAATCTTGATTTCCTCTTTCTGTGGGTAACGCCACCACTCAACACTGTAGTGCTACATGCTGAATCTATAACTACTATAGAACATAGCCTTTAATACTGCAATGACAACTTTTGTCATCAGTGTGCTCACAAATCTAGCATTGCTATGTGTGGTTCAAATAGAAATTAAGATTCTCATTTTAGAAATTTTAGATTTTACAATCTACCCACGTTAAAAATTGTTATCCCAGACATTTCCACTAAGGATTTGAGCACAAAATCGATATAAAACAAATCCATTCTAAATTAAACTATTATCAAGTCAAAATCACTTCAAAAGCTCATTAAAGAATTTATATCAAATCAGTAATCAATATCGATCATACATTCATATATTTCATTCAATCACACACCATTCATTTATGCATGAAATGCTATGTTATTCAACATTTAAAATAATTTTTTTACCAGTAGAAACTCTCAAGTTATTGTCAATCTTCCAATTACTTTAAATTGTACACTCATGACATCCTTGGAGTAGGTAATATTGGTTTTGATGTAACAAAAACTCAAAATTTCCAATATAAAGTCGTAGATCATAAGGTTGTAACCATGACTCAGGCTTCGTTTGGTACAGCCTTTTTTACTGCTTCTTAAAGCAGTTTTGTGGTACAAAAAATTGAACTTTTTGTATTAAAAAGGTGATTTAAGAAACAATAAGAAAGTTGTCACAAACGAAACCTCAATATACCTTATGTTCACCTCATAATCCTTTGGTTCTTAATAGGGATGCAAACATTTTGTTACGATAAATACTATATTTAAGTCAAATAAATAAATTATATTCACTACAAGAAAATGAGTCAATAGCGACAAAAAAATAGAGACAAAAATAAATTGGTCGCTAAAGATATCTTTTAGCGACAAAAAATTAGTAAGGCCTCTGTTGACCTAATTTAAATATTATAAATTAATCAAATTAAAATATTATAAAATTAAATTTAGACAAAATTAGTTAACTTAATTTATTATTTTTGTCAATCATCTCTTAAAATATAAACGTTTAATCACAGCCATTGATTAGAAAGGATAGGATTGTAAATTTAAAACTAATTTGAATAAACAGTTATTAGGTTTGATTGGAGCCGGTTCAAACAAAAGCACCCACGATCTCTCCATAGTTCATTCTATTGGCACACTCCCAGAACAAACTCCTTCCCGTATTCTCCTGTTCGCACGAAGCCCAGAACCTACCGCCCCAGAGCAGTTCGCAAGGCCCGTCTCCCTCATTTCGCAGAGAGCTCCAGGCGAAACTCCCTGTTCACTCGTCTCCCTCCATTTCGCACGACCCCAAGGCCGGCCGCACCTCTCTCTCACCGACCTCCGTCTCCGACGCCTACCGTTCGCAAGCCCTAGCCGAGAACCTTGCCGTCGCCTGCCCTAGCCGAGAGTTTTGGTATACTCCTTGCTAATTCTCCTTTTCCCCACCATTCTCTCCTTCTTCATTATCATCTTTGACCTTCATCTCCATTTATCTTCTTCCTTTTCTCTGTTGGGTAAGAGAAGTAATGAGGATTACTTCTGTTTGGAATTTTGAAATCAAGAACCATTGCTTGAGGTTTCTTTTAGTTTTTCTTTGCATCAAGATGATATTTGTGTAGAAAGAGTTTGGAATCGTAAATTTTCTTTTAAAAAAATGTTGAAACGGGGAATCGACACATGCAGATTTTATTAGGTTTCTCTCATTAAGGTAAATGAAAATGCAGAAGCCTTTTTGAAAGAAAATAAAGGCAATGATTTCATACCTTTGTTCTCTAAGATTTAAAAAAAGATTGGTAAGATGTAATGTTGGAGTCATCTTGCCATTAAAATTTGTTTTAATGGAATAATAGTATGGAGTGCTGAGATTGAATATCTACATTTTTGACTTATCATAAAATAATAGAAAATGCCGAGCTTCTTTCTTTTGAGTTCAAATTGCTTTGAATGTCGTTTTATATTTTGTTTTATAAAGAGATAACAAGAAGCGAAATGTTTGATATAGTTCATTGCTCCAAATGTATTGCTTGTCGTTTGAGATATGTATAATACATTACTTTGGTTTGTTCAGTAATTGTGATATGCATGCTTATTCAAGGAATCAATGACTCGTGATATAGTGTTGATTTTCGTTTTAAGATACCTTGTTTCATGAGTACACTCAAATGATTTGGGCTACATATTCGACTTATAATTTCACTTGCTTTATATATTACTCATGAGTAGTTGTAGTTCCAATAAAGAGTTACTTGCTTTGTGCTAGAGAGCTTTATGTGTTGAAAGGTGAGAATTATATGTATTTTGAAAAGGTGGAAGTGTGTGAGTTTTGGAAAAGGAAGTGAAAGTGGAGTGTATGTGTGGAAATGTGATTTTTGGTGGTAGAGTGAGTGAGTGAGTTAGTTGTTTACTAGAAAATGAAAGTGTTGAAAAACAAGTCCTCTTTCTTTCTCTACCCCTCTTCTATCTCCCCTTTTACTCCCTCTTTCTCATGCCTCTAAATGATAGAAATTCTAAATTCCCTAAATCACCCCTACCCCAAGTGAATGGAAAAAAAGAAGAAGAAGTGGGAAGTACAAGATAAAAAAAAAAAATCCTCAGCCCTTTTAGAGAATTTAGGTAAATCAATTATATGCTTGTTATATTAGGATCAACATTAAACTTGGGTGATGATGTTGTGTATTTGGCATTTAGCATCATTTGTTCTATAATAAATTTAAACACAACATTTGTGTAACTCTTACTATCATAAAAGAGCTTGGACGCTTCGCTCAAGTTTATAATAGGTTTGAATCTTTAAAAGGAAAACTAACAGTTATGGTTCTTCGACATTTTCCTTTGTCATTTACCACTGGATCTTGAGAAACAAAGAACAAGGGTAATGACTCTAAAGGCAACCAGAAGAGGAACTTATTACTTGATAATGGGTGTTGGAACCTCATGTGTGTTTTTCCACTTGTTCTTTTTCAATAAATATTTCTCAAGTCAAATCAAGGCACAAACTGCAGGGAAATCTATGACCAAGAACATAGAAAGGCTTGCAAAAATCATGCCAATGGTTGAACTAGGAAGCAATAAAAGCGGTTTTGATTTTTTGGGTTATAAATATGACTGTTGTGATATGTAAAATTCATTAATTATTTTACAACAATATATTTTTTCTCTTTGTTCTTATGTGTTTAAAGATGCAGATTCTTTGATTGCTTACAAGTTTTGATGCCACTTTTTGTAAGTATAATTCTTCTATTTCTAGTATGAGTTGTGGATTTCTTATTTGGTGATCTCCATCTTTGTTCCATCATCTAAACTAATTTGTGATTGTTTTGTTTGTGTGATAGAGATTTTATCATATTCATTACAAAATTGATTTTTATGTTCATATTGTGAATTTAGATCATTGCAGAATTTTATATTGGTTCTTAAATTTATTGTGGAATTATAGATTTGGTGACTTTTTATATTATTATTTGGAATGGATGAAATGTATTTTCTGTGGGCGCCATTTATATTTTCCAGCTGGGCACTTCCACAGAGCCGGTGGGCACAACACACATGGACCAAGCATGGGTACCAGCACACAAAAACGTAAGCCAAACATGGATTCTATGAGTGATTGATGTAGGGAATGTTTCTTCCCAGTACCACCAAAATAATCTATCTTCCAGAGGGAATGTCTTGCGTCAAAAATTTGTCTATATAAAACTACCTTTCAGAAGATCCAGAGAGAAATCATTGAAATCGAAAGCTATAACATAACTGAGAACCTAAATATATATGAATTTCTTGAATTCCTGAGGTGCTGCTCTTCCAAAGCTGCTGTATTTTATTACACTATAATATATAACTGAGGACATCTCCACTAATCTTTTCTCTTTGTATGGTATCCCATTGCATTATAATATAATTAGTAAAGCTGCCGTACAATTTTCATATCATAGAAGAACCTCCATCATATTCATCTTCAGTTTTGCACATATATGAATCATTTGAGAATACCTGAACTGCTTGTTGATCTACAAGATTATGACTATTCTCTTAACATGTGGAGCCTTGGTTGCTTGTTTGCTAGAATGGTGAGCATTTTCTCAGGCTATAAATTTTAATACCGCTTGTAGGAAATATCACTATAACCTTGAATATTTTAAATTATTTGCATTTATGGGCTTCATTAATCTATTTCAAGTGTGTAACATTGCCAATATCCATCTTATTGGTTACAGATATTTCATAAGGAGCCATTTTTCTATGTACATGATAACCAAGACCAGCTTGTTAAAATTGCCAAGGTAACAATCAATGTTAATGTGATTCTTCTTAAGATGCCTGTCATAAGTAATATATTGTTTTGATTGGCCAACTCAAAGCACACCATGTCCTGTATCACAACACACTACCAGAAAAATATAGCTCAAGTTTAAGAAACATTAATATTGCATAAGTTCTTTTCAATGATGTTGTACGTGCTTTGTCAGATGCAAATATTAGATATGAGTTCACTCATGTTTAATTTGACTTGTTCTTTCAATAATTTTCTTGAATTAATGTGAATTCAATCTCATCAATGCTTAAACATTGTAAATATATGTGATCAATATTTGTGAAACTGACATGGTAGTAGCAATCAATATTGTGACGTTCTATGCTTAATACATCAAAGTAAATTCACATCAGAAGATTCCTAATACATCATCTATGTAGATAACGTTCTATGCTTAATAAGGTTCTATGTTTATTGTGAAACTGACATGGTAGTAGAACTCAATATATGATGATCATTCCCTGATTTTTTTCCTTTGATTCTGCTTTTTATTTTCTGTTTGAAATCAATTTACCAATTTCCCATTTCATGTTTGGTGTTTGTATTGCTCCTCCTCTCTATCTAGCATTATTTTATTGTGAATCACAGAAGCCTTGTGAAAGCCATCTAAGAATAGCTATCTTTCATGGCAAATACTGTATTCATGCTTGGTTAATCCATTAAGAACTGCTCTGCAACCAGTGAAAATGTCACGACCCGACCCGAGACGAGACGGATCCCGCCCGCGCTGGATCGCGACGGAGCTGCACTAACCAGGATCTAGCTTTGGAATTTGGTTCGGAACTGAATCTTCCAAATAATTAATTCACACAGACTAACAGACACAGAGCTACTATGTATCATCAAATGCAGCGGAACAAAACATCTATTCGATTTCATTTCCTCAAAACAATCATCTACAGAACAGTACATGGCTTTCGATAGAAAGAAAGACAGAAAAGAAAAGCCATGACTGTACAAAAACCAAAAGTACAAAAGTACCTATACTGATCAGACTCTGAACTAATCCTGGACTTCCTTGCCTTTCCCAGAACCTGAAAACCACCAGAAAGCAAGGGTGAGCTCAACAGCTCAGTAAAGCAACAAACCTCCAATCAAAATCCTCAGAATCTCAAAACCAACACAGCAGACAAATCCGTACAGAATCGAAACAGATTCGGACGGATATCAAATCAACAAAACTGTACGGAAATGGAAGTTGTATCAAATCAGAAACATAACAGATCAGACACATCAGATCAACAGAATCAGAATCGTACAGATCATATCGGAACAGAACAAATCATATCAGAATCATATAGCAGATATCAGATATTTAATTAATAGCTAAATTCCCTGACACTGACTGAATCTCATAGGATCCAGGCCACTTATGCCTCCCTTTGTGCTCACGGCACCAAAACAGATCAGATCAGATGTGCTTATAGCACCAGAATACATATATAGTGCATATAGCACCTAAACAGATTGTTTCCTCGGATCCGGAACAGAACAGATATCAGATTTCATATTGAGCTCATTTCAGAATTCCCAGACACTAACTGAATCTCATAGGATCCAGGCCCCTTATAACTCCCTTTATATAGCATATACAGATAGCATATCAATTCAGAAGATTTCCGGACAAAACAGAAATTACTCAAAAATCGGGCAGCACAACGGCAGTATACAGAATTTACACAATTTTCCTGAAAATCAAAATTCACCAAATTCGCACAGAATATAGATATCAACATTTTAGAACATTTATTCTACTGCACAGATAATTTCCAAGTTCACAGAAAAATCCAGTCGACTAAAAACACAGTCGAATCAAAAATACCCGGACAAAAATCTTAAAAAAAATAACCAAAATGTGCACACTCGGCACTTCAACAAAATACAGAAAGTTACGCGGTAGAAACTAAACCAGTCGGAAATTACGGACGAAAATCGCGAACAAAACTTAATTCCGGACAGATAATACCGCCAAACTCGACGGTTCTGAAAATTGAGAAAGTCGGATTGTGCCTTACCTTGCGTACAGCAATTTCCTCAACAGTCTCTTCGGACGAAAACAGCTCGGCGTCGCCCGAAAATCCACTTTTCCACTTTTTCCTTCGTTTTTTTCTCTCTCCTCAACTTTTTCTCTCTCTTCAAAATATCTCATTTCTATATATATATCCAGACTGATCGTCCTGGACGATCGAGCTTCGTACCGGACGATCCATGAAGAGAATTATTTCGTCCAGACGAAAATTGAATATCGTCCCCGGCGAAGGGTTCACTGACTTATTTTCGTCCAGACGATCCTAATTTCGTCCAGACGAACCATACAGCCAAACATGATTTTCTCTGCACAACCTGTACCGATCGTCCCGGACGATCCGACTTCGTCCGGACGAACCTGGAGCAAAAACTGATATTACAATCTCCCCAACTTAAAAAAAAAATGTCGTCCTCGACATTATCCAGTCCAAACTCAGTCAAAACAAGTATGGGTACAACCGTCTCATGTCAGACTCCTTCTCCCAAGTGGCTTCCCGTGCAGTACGGTGCTTCCACTAGACTTTAACCATTGGAATCTGTTTACTTCTTAGCTTTCGTACGTCGTATGCCAAAATCAACTCTGGCTCTTCCTTGTACGTCAGATTCTCCTGAATCTCAACCTCATCAGCAGATACTTTCTTCCCAGAGTCGGATACCCACTTCCTCAGAGTGGATACGTGAAACACATTATGCACATCAGGCATCGAATCAGAAAGCATCAATTTGTAAGCAGCTTTTCCAATCCTTTCCAGGATTTCAAAAGGTCCAACATACCTCGGACTAAGCTTGCTCACCTGACCAAATCTGCTCACACCCTTCATCGGGCTGACTTTGACATACACAAAGTCACCAACCTGAAACTCTACAAATCTGTGCTTCTGATTGTAATACTTCTGCTGTCGATCTTGAGCAGCTTTCAATCTTTCTCTTATCAAATTGATCTTCTGAGCAGTTTCATCAGCAAAAGTGGCTCCCAAAGCCTGCCTATCTCCGACCTCCGTCAGAGTCAAAGGAGTACGGCACTTCCTGCCATACAAAGCTTCGTACGGTGCCATACCGATACTGGACTGAAAACTGTTGTTATAGGCAAACTCAATCAGCGGAATATGATCTTCCCAGCTTCCGCTAAAGTCCAGAACACAAAGTCTTAACAGATCTTCCAGTACCTGAATAGTCCTCTCAGACTGTCCATCGGTCTGAGGATGAAAGGCTGTACTAAAATGCAGTTTTGTACCCAAGCCTTGCTGAATGCCTTTCCAAAGTCTGGAAGTAAAACGTCCATCTCGATCAGATACGATCACACGAGGCACACCGTGCAATCTGACTATCTCTTTCACATATATCTGTGCCAAGCGATCAACTGAATCCGTCTGTCTGATCGGAAGAAAATGGGCTGACTTCGTCAATCGATCTACAACCACCCAAATAGCGTCGTGCCCTTGTCTAGATCGAGGGAAACCCATCGCAAAATCCATCGTTACCTCCTCCCATTTCCACTCAGGGATAGGCAACGACTGCAACAATCCACCTGGTCGCTGATGCTCTGCCTTTACCAACTGACAGGCTTCGCATCTCGACACAAAACTCTGCTACATCTTTCTTCATCCCAGGCCACCAGAACAAAAGCTTCATATCAGCGTACATCTTACCACTGCCTGGATGTACAGTGTAGCCTGAATGATGAGATTCATACAGAATCTCCTGCCTCAAGTCTCCAAACACAGGTACCCACAACTTGTTCTTACAGAAAATAGCACCAGAATCAGAAATTCGAAGTTCAGGAGTCTTACCAGATCCAATCTGAGCAATCAACTTCGAATAATCAGAATCTGACTTCTGGGCTTCTTGAATCCTTGTTTCCAAAGTAGACCGAATACTCATCTGAGCCAACTCCAAACCACTGGAGGAAATCACTTCCAACTGCAAACGCTCCATATCACGAATCAGAAAGTCATCACAAGTAAGCTGAATACCTGATAATCCAGAAGACTTCCTGCTCAAGGCATCTGCTACCACATTAGCCTTACCGGGCTGATACTGAATAGTCAAATCATAATCTTTGATCAACTCGAGCCACCTTCTTTGTCTCAGATTCAGATCCTTCTGAGTAAAAATATACTTCAGGCTCTTATGATCAGTGAAAATCTCACATCTGACGCCATACAGGTAATGACGCCAAATCTTCAAAGCAAACACAACTGCAGCTAACTCCAGATCATGCGTCGGGTAAATCTTCTCATATGGCTTCAACTGTCTAGAAGCATAAGAAATTACCTGACCATGCTGCATCAGGACACATCCCAGTCCTTTCAGTGAAGCATCACTGAACACCTGAAAACCTTCCGTACCTGACGGAAGTGCTAACACTGGAGCTGAAGTCAAACAATCCTTCAATCGCTGAAAACTCGCCTCACACTCCGGTGTCCAAACAAAAGGTACTGACTTCTGAGTCAGTCTCGTCAGAGGCGTCGAAATCTGTGAAAATCCCTTCACAAATTTCCTGTAATATCCAGCCATGCCCAAGAAACTACGTACCTCAAATACCGTAGTCGGCCTTGGCCAATTAGCAACTGCCTGAATCTTCTGGGGATCTACAGAAATGCCTTCTCCGCTAATCACATGCCCCAGAAAAGAAATGCTCTTCAGCCAGAATTCACACTTGGAGAACTTGGCATACAGCTGATGCCGCCTCAAAGTCTCTAACACAATCCTCAAATGTCTGGCATGATCATCCTCAGATGCAGAATATACCAGAATATCGTCAATGAAGACGATCACAAACTGATCCAGATACTCCCTGAATACTCGGTTCATCAGATCCATGAAAATAGCAGGCGCGTTGGTTACCCCAAAAGGCATAACCAAAAACTCATAGTGCCCGTACCGAGTACTAAAAGCTGTCTTCACCACATCAGCTTCCTTCACCTTCACCTGATAATATCCGGATCGCAAATCAATCTTCGAAAATACTGAAGATCCGGAAAGCTGATCAAACAAGTCGTCAATCCGAGGCAAAGGATACTTGTTCTTGATCGTGACCTTGTTCAAATCTCTGTAATCGATACACATACGGAGTGTACCGTCCTTCTTCTTCACAAACAGAACAGGTGCTCCCCAGGGCGAAACACTAGGGCGCACAAAACCTCTATCAACCAACTCCTGAAGCTGAACTTTCAACTCAGAAAGTTCTTTCGGTGCCATCCTGTACGGAGCTTTCGATATCGGAGCGGTACCAGGAAAAATATCGATAGAGAACTCCACATCTCTATCCGGAGGTAAACCAACCAGCTCCTCAGGAAAAATATCAGCAAACTCCCGTACCACAGGGATCTCAGAAACAGAACCAACCTCTAGGTTCAAATCCCGCACCGAAGCCAAAAACACTGGGCATCCCTTCTTCCACATCCTGTTCACTTCCAATACCGAAATCAGACTGGAGAGAACACCTCGTAATCCCTGAAATACAACTCTTTCTCCAGCCATAAGCAAACTCACTTGCTTCTTCAGACAGTCTATCTGGGCTTCATACTGACTCAACCAATCCATGCCCAGAATTACATCATACGATGAAATCGGCAACCGAATCAAACTTGATTTCCACTTCTTGCCAGCAATCTCGATCTCACACAAACAAAATTGCCGAGCAATCAAAGGATTCCCAGCCGGTAAAATCACAGACAAAGAAACCGGAAGTAAAAGAGAATCCAAACGTAAAGCCTCAAAACAGTGCTCGGACAGAAAAGAATGACTCGCTCCAGAGTCAAACAAAACACGACAGGGCTGATCAGAAATGTAAATCGTACCTGTCACAACATCGGGAGCATCTCGAGCCTCCTGCTGACTCAAGCTGTAAACTCGTGGCTGAACTGGAACAGGAGCTGAAGCTGAAGCAACGGAACTACTCTGCTCCCTCTGAACAGTAGGTGGTCTCCGTGGTGCAGAACTAGAACCACCACCTCTTCCAGCAAATCCCTCAGGGCGAGGAGGAACAGTCCTCGGTCTTCCTGCTGAACCGGCAGGTCTGACAAAGCCCTCAGATCGCTGATCAAATCCCATCTGCGGACACTCTGCAATCCGATGTCCTGACTGACCACATCGGAAGCACAGACCAGCCATCCTATAACATTGGCCGAAGTGTCGCCGTCCACAGTTCTGGCACACAGGTGCCGAACTGACTGATCCCGAACTCGTCGTACTGGTAACAGTACCAGACGATCCTCCGCTCCTTCTGGAATCTCCAGATCCAGAACCGGAAACAAATCTCCTCTTTCCGGAGGAACCACTGCCAGATGCCTCGCCTCCAAACCTCTTCCTACTCGCAGTCCACCGCTGCTGAGTAGCCATCAAGTCGTTCTCTATCAATCGAGCTCGCTCCACAAGCTCGGAGAAATCAGTAATCCGGAATGGTATCAGGGGCTGCCTCAAGGTATCTCGCAATCCCCTCAGAAATCTGTAACATCTCTCAGCAGAAGTGCTAACCAGCTGCGGAGCGTACCTGGCTAATGCAGTAAACTCAGCCTCGTACTGCATCACCGTCTTGCTCCCCTGAACAAGCCTCAGAAAGTTCTCCTGCATCTGCTGTCGTGCAGAAGGGGGAACAAACCAATCTCGGAATACCTCAGTGAACTCTTCCCAAGTAATCAAAGAGTTCAGTCTGCCCTGAAATCTGGCTGCCTGCTGGCCGTCCCACCAGTGCTCAGCCTCTCCGTCTAACAGAAAAACTGCTAACGGTACCTTCCTGTCTGACGGACACTGCATCCCGTCAAAGGTCTTCTCCACTCTCCTCAGCCACTCTTCAGCAGCTCTGGGCTCAACAGCGCCCCCTCAAACCTCGGAGGTTTCAACCTCAAAAACAACTGCAAATGTCTATCCAGGTCATCAGATCTGACAGTAGAAGCTCTACTCTGAGTCTCGCTCATCATCTGAGCAACCAGCGAAGCAAACTGAGAAAGCGTATCAGCACCGACCACTGGGGCTGTACTCCCCACTGGTGCTGCCTGATCGGCACTCTGACCATCTGTCATGTCTGGGTCTGGCTGATCCATACAGAAAAATCCAGAAAATCCGGAAAAACTATCACAAAAAAAACAACAAAAATAAAAAGCCAAACAAATCAAAATTACCCCCCAGACAGACTTACTGATCACTTCCTATAGCTCTGTTTCACAAAATTCTCAAATTCCAAAACCATTGCTCTGATACCAAAAAAAAGCTTGTCACGACCCGACCCGAGACGAGACGGATCCCGCCCGCGCTGGATCGCGACGGAGCTGCACTAACCAGGATCTAGCTTTGGAATTTGGTTCGGAACTGAATCTTCCAAATAATTAATTCACACAGACTAACAAACACAGAGCTACTATGTATCATCAAATGCAGCGGAACAAAACATCTATCCGATTTCATTTCCTCAAAACAATCATCTACAGAACAGTACATGGCTTTCGACAGAAAGAAAGACAGAACAGAAAAGCCATGACTGTACAAAAACCAAAAGTACAAAAGTACCTATACTGATCAGACTCTGAACTAATCCTGGACTTCCTTGCCTTTCCCAGAACCTGAAAACCACCAGAAAGCAAGGGTGAGCTCAACAGCTCAGTAAAGCAACAAACCTCCAATCAAAATCCTCAGAATCTCAAAACCAACACAGCAGACAAATCCGTACAGAATCGAAACAGATTCGGACAGATATCAAATCAACAAAACTGTACGGAAATGGAAGTTGTATCAAATCAGAAACATAACAGATCAGACACATCAGATCAACAGAATCAGAATCGTACAGATCATATCGGAACAGAACAAATCATATCAGAATCATATAGCAGATATCAGATATTTAATTAATAGCTAAATTCCCTGACACTGACTGAATCTCATAGGATCCAGGCCACTTATGCCTCCCTTTGTGCTCACGGCACCAAAAAACAGATCAGATCAGATGTGCTTATAGCACCAGAATACATATATAGTGCATATAGCACCTAAACAGATTGTTTCCTCGGATCCGGAACAGAACAGATATCAGATTTCATATTGAGCTCATTTCAGAATTCCCAGACACTAACTGAATCTCATAGGATCCAGGCCCCTTATAACTCCCTTTATATAGCATATACAGATAGCATATCAATTCAGAAGATTTCCGGACAAAACAGAAATTACTCAAAAATCGGGCAGCACAACGGCAGTATACAGAATTTACACAATTTTCCTGAAAATCAAAATTCACCAAATTCGCACAGAATATAGATATCAACATTTTAGAACATTTATTCTACTGCACAGATAATTTCCAAGTTCACAGAAAAATCCAGTCGACTAAAAACACAGTCGAATCAAAAATACCCGGACAAAAATCTTAAAAAAATAACCAAAATGTGCACACTCGGCACTTCAACAAAATACAGAAAGTTACGCGGTAGAAACTAAACCAGTCGGAAATTACGGACGAAAATCGCGAACAAAACTTAATTCCGGACAGATAATACCGCCAAACTCGACGGTTCTGAAAATTGAGAAAGTCGGATTGTGCCTTACCTTGCGTACAGCAATTTCCTCAACAGTCTCTTCGGACGAAAACAGCTCGGCGTCGCCCGAAAATCCACTTTTCCACTTTTTTTTCCTTCGTTTTTCTCTCTCCTCAACTTTTTCTCTCTCTTCAAAATATCTCATTTCTATATATATCCAGACTGATCGTCCTGGACGATCGAGCTTCGTACCGGACGATCCATGAAGAGAATTATTTCGTCCAGACGAAAATTGAATATCGTCCCCGGCGAAGGGTTCACTGACTTATTTTCGTCCAGACGATCCTGATTTCGTCCAGACGAACCATACAGCCAAACATGATTTTCTCTGCACAACCTGTACCGATCGTCCCGGACGATCCGACTTCGTCCGGACGAACCTGGAGCAAAAACTGATATTACAATCTCCCCAACTTAAAAAAAAATGTCGTCCTCGACATTATCCAGTCCAAACTCAGTCAAAACAAGTATGGGTACAACCGTCTCATGTCAGACTCCTTCTCCCAAGTGGCTTCCCGTGCAGTACGGTGCTTCCACTGGACTTTAACCATTGGAATCTGTTTACTTCTTAGCTTTCGTACGTCGTATGCCAAAATCAACTCTGGCTCTTCCTTGTACGTCAGATTCTCCTGAATCTCAACCTCATCAGCAGATACTTTCTTCCCAGAGTCGGATACCCACTTCCTCAGAGTGGATACGTGAAACACATTATGCACATCAGGCATCGAATCAGAAAGCATCAATTTGTAAGCAGCTTTTCCAATCCTTTCCAGGATTTCAAAAGGTCCAACATACCTCGGACTAAGCTTGCTCACCTGACCAAATCTGCTCACACCCTTCATCGGGCTGACTTTGACATACACAAAGTCACCAACCTGAAACTCTACAAATCTGTGCTTCTGATTGTAATACTTCTGCTGTCGATCTTGAGCAGCTTTCAATCTTTCTCTTATCAAATTGATCTTCTGAGCAGTTTCCTCAGCAAAAGTGGCTCCCAAAGCCTGCCTATCTCCGACCTCCGTCAGAGTCAAAGGAGTACGACACTTCCTGCCATACAAAGCTTCGTACGGTGCCATACCGATACTGGACTGAAAACTGTTGTTATAGGCAAACTCAATCAGCGGAATATGATCTTCCCAGCTTCCGCTAAAGTCCAGAACACAAAGTCTTAACAGATCTTCCAGTACCTGAATAGTCCTCTCAGACTGTCCATCGGTTTGAGGATGAAAGGCTGTACTAAAATGCAGTTTTGTACCCAAGCCTTGCTGAATGCCTTTCCAAAGTCTGGAAGTAAAACGTCCATCTCGATCAGATACGATCACACGAGGCACACCGTGCAATCTGACTATCTCTTTCACATATATCTGTGCCAAGCGATCAACTGAATCCGTCTGTCTGATCGGAAGAAAACAGATCTTAAAGCGACTTTTTAATACAAAAATTTTAATTTTTATATTAAAAAGCTGCTTTAACAAGCAGTAAAAAAGCCGTCCTAAACGAAACCTGAGTCGTCGTGGAGTCACTGACCTACTTCAAGAACGTTGGTAGAGTTTTGAACTTTTGATAAATAAAAATACTATAAAGTTAAGGCAACCTCATCCAGTCAGCCTTGAGGCCAAGAGTAGCTAAAACACTTATAGACCTTTTTCAAGGGTCGAATCCCTCTTGTTTAGGTGATTTTGGCGAGTTTATTTTAACAACTTCGATGTGTTTGTTGATTTGCCTCAACATGGATGCATAGTATTCAAAATTGTGATTCATACTGTAGAGATTTTAATACAAATCAAGAAGCCAAATTCCGATTAAATAAACAATAACTCGGTGGGATCACCGTATAAATATTTTCCTTCCCTGCGTTCGAAGCACCAGTGAGCATCCCCAGCGAGATATTGGCCGGTCTCCACCGATTACCGCCGTTCAATTGGCCGGAAGCACAAATCTCGACAACCTTCGAGATCTTCGCTCGCACAAGAAACAAAGAAGCCCGACATCCGCCCTAGTTCCTCCCAATCCTCCTCCGATGAACAGCGCACCCACGGTCACGTGAACGGCCTTCCTCGAATCCCCCAATTAAATCCCACAAACGCCGACGGGCATTCTCGTCGTTTCCAACCCTCTAACCACTGCTCCCCCCTCCGAGCCACCCCGCCGTCCGCTTCGTTGCGAACCCGAGCCACCTCCGCATTGTCCGGTCCTCCGTCGCACCGGTTCGGCTCACACCTGTAATCACCCCTGCATTTCTCGGCCCAACCCGGGCCCCGCCACCGGCCCCCGCCGCTGCAGAGAACCTCCCACTCCCCGTTATTGTCGTTTCCGACCTCAAAAACATCAGATCCGACGGCCGCAGATCACTCCACCTTTCCTGAGATCCTCCTCCAGAGAACACCACCCGATGACTATACCGCCCACCGTCCCCCTCCCCCTCTGCCGCCGCCGACAGCAAAAGCCCGTCTTTTCTCTGCCTCTCCGTTGATACAACAATGGTGCATCCGCTTGTCTTCTCTCCAGCCGAAGAGTGCCTGCCTGAGACTCTCCGAGCGGGTGGCGCCGCCGCCGCTACAGACGACACCTGCGGCGGCATCGGATCGGGGCGGCGGAGGAGGAGAACGTCCTCAGGGTGAATGCGAGAGCGGCAGAGTGGGCATGTGGAGTGAGACTCGAGCCAGGCGTCAACGCAGTTGACGTGGAAGGCGTGGCGACATTTAGGAAGAAGCCTGAGGAGCTCCTCCGCCTCAAACCGGCCCAAGCAGACCGCGCACTCGAGCCCATCCTTTCTCCCCCATCAGCGAGCGCGAACCGAAAAACAGGCAAAGATTCCACCACCGCACGTTCCACCCCAGAAGTCCGATCCTCCGCCGTCCCGCTAAGCGCCACTAATCCGACCCCTCCACTGGCGGCCGCGGAGGCGGCCGCAGCCGCCGCCGCCTGTCTTCGGCAGTGCTTGGCGTATAGAAGCAGAAGAAATGTGAGGGAGAACATGGTGGTGAGCACGACCACTATAACAGCAACGCTTGGTCGGAACGGCACGACGGCCGGCTTTTGCTGTGGCGGCGGTGGCGGAGTTGCAGACGTCTCCGGGGTTCCGTGCTCCTCTACGACCGATCTCTGTAGTTGGAAGCCCATTGCTTAGAGTGATTATGGAGGCGAGTATAAAAGGACGGAAAACAGTGAACCCTGAACAGTCCCCGCCGGGAGGCTGTCAGAAAAAGATTAAAAGCAAAGAAGGAAGAAGACAACACTGAAAAGCTTGCTTTTAAACGTTTAACGGTGCGCGCTTTCTCTCCCCCACCCCGTCTCACTCACTCGCGCTATTTCTATAACTGATATTTCTCAAATTTCTCCGCGGTGGCTATTAGCAAACGATGCGCCGTCGTGTAGGCCGTGCAAGGAACGAGGCGATGGGAGAGCAGAGGGTGGTGACGAGCACCTTGGTATCGGAGTACCGCCACCTGAGCCGAAAAGCATTTAAGATACTGGCGGTGAGTTTCCGAGAATAGCCCCGGCCATTTTCAAAACTTAAGGGTCGAGAAATGGAGAAATTACGGCATCCGGACAACAAAATTAGACAATTTCTCCGTGAAATGTCGGAATAAATGTTTTATTGGGATGTTTTTTTTGTTTTTTTGTTTTTTTGTTTTTTTTTTGTTTTTTTGTTTTTTTGTAATTGGTTGATTATTAATCGGTTCACGCAGGGTATTTAAGTGGTTCAGATCGAGCCCGTGAGCTCGCCCATTTAGAGGCAGCGTTTCTGAATGCGGTCGGGGTCCTGCTCCTATTCCTGATATAGTAGGCTTAGCTGTATCCAATGACATTGGTAAATATATGATTTATTAACCAATGGTAGTTGCATCATTTAAATATGTTTTGAATACCCACGTTTGTTTAGTTTGGTTGGTGGGCGAGTACGGTTGGGAACCCCCAAACCTTTGCTCGAATCCCCTAGAGCGACAACGCTTCTTAAGTGGGGCCCAATCAAGTGATGGACAGGAGATTTTTGAGGTGAGTGCCTCTTCTAGGTTAGTCAAGAATAGGCAGGCTGTCAAGCACCCTTTTGAAGGTGAAAACGGGTGGATATCCGTTCCAAAAAAAAAAAGTTACGAATATAAATTTTGTAGAGCATCTAAATAAATAGAGCAGTGATTTATCCACAACAAAACTTAATATTAGTTCAATATATAAGATGATAAGAAATAAAATATATATGCCCTTCAAGTCTAGGAAATTAAGGCTTTGTTTGGGACGGCTTTTTTATTGCTTTCTAAAACGGAGTTTTAGTACAATTTTTTTTTTATTTTTATACTAAAACTCCTTTTTAGAAAGCAATAAAAAAGCTGTCCCAAACGAAGCCTAAGAGCGTCATATGAATGTCAAGTCAACGCTAAGGATTCTGTTGAGATGGCTTTTATCTTACAACTTTTTTTTTGCTCCTTTTAAGGAAATTTGATATTTATAAGTTGCTTAGAAAATATTAAGAAAATTATTTCAAAATGAAGGAACAACTTTTTATTGTTATTTTTTGTTGCTTTCAAAAAAAAAAAAGTTATACTAAAAAAATATATTAAAAAATAATAAGAAAGCTATTACAAACAGAGTCTAAGTTTAAATTTTGCTAGAACTTTCTGTTTGTTGAGTGCTTGAATATTTTTTTGGAGACATTTGAGCTATTAAGACAAATTCACACACACATCAGATACATAAACTTTGAACTCAAAATCTATTGATTAGCAGCCAAAGTTCCCAACAAACAAACTAAAATGAGCTTAATGGCATGAATACTTAAATTTAAACATGTGGCTAATGAAGCAAGCTAGTGGAAGAAGATGGTCCTTGGGAAAGGGACATATTCTTCAAAAGGTAATTTTTCCTTACTAAGCTACTGAAGCTCATTGGTCTAATACAGTGGGAAGGCCACTAGAAGGGAGGAGGGGACAACCCTAAAGGAACTAATAATGTTTGTTAGGGAAAATTAGTTCGACTTTCTTGAAGGAAGTAGTTGTATTGGTTTAAATAGAGGTTGTTTAGGGAAGTTTTTTAGGGTTTGTTCAAGATAATTGTAGCGTTTAATAAAATTGATTGTAAAGTTGTTTTGGGAAAATTAACTTAGTAAGGCTTTGATTATGACAGCTTTATTATTGCTTTGCTTTTCAAATCTCAATCATAATTTTTACTTGGACATTGTTTTTTCAGTGTTTTTAATAATTTTTTATACTAGAAAGCTACTTCCTACAACAACTATAAAAAAAAGCTAGGTTCTCTACATCAGCTTTATAATTGCCTTTATAAACAACTGCAATAGTCCCAAACGAACCCTAACTCTTGTTACAAAAAAATAGCTTTAAAACACTTTTTTTTTTTTTAAATAGTAGACAAATGAAATTGTGCTTGTTGTCTGAAAAATAAACTGCAAGCACTTCAAAAAAATTGTTTATTATCGACGTAAGACTATTTTCCGGCGAATTTTCCAGCAGATTATATATGCTAAAATATTTCCTACTATTTTTCACACATATTTTCCGTCGGACTTTCCGGTGGATTTATTTCAGGCGGATTTTCCGACGGATTTTTCGATGAATTTTAATAATTTCTAACATTTTATTTTAATTAATTATTAATATATCAAATTATTTTAATTAATTATTCATTTAATAACTTTATTTAATTAAGTATTAATTTAATAACTTATTTTATTTATTAATTAAAATAACAAATTTAATTAATTATTAATTTTACTAAAGTTTAATCAATTATTTGAAATATATAAAATTATTAATTTTGTTAAATTAAATATTATAAAATTAAAATAATAAGAAAAGTTTAATCATTAAAATAATAAGAAAAAATAATAATTAATTGTAATATTCTATAGGTTATAATATATAATACAACAACAACAACATCAAGCCTTTATCCCACTACTACGTGGGGTCGGCTACATGAATCCTTTTTCTCCATTGTGTCCTATTAAAAGTCAAATTCGCATTTAAATCAAATAAAGAAAGGTCATTCCTAATATTTTCTAACCAAGTCTTTTTAGGTCTACCCCTACCTTTCTTAACATAAGTCAAATATAATACCTCTACTCTCCTAACCGGGTCATCGCAAGGCCGCCGTTTTATGTGAACAAACCATCTAAGACGACTTTCTCTAATCTTATCTTCTATTGTAGCTACTCCAACCTTTTCACGTATATGCTCATTTCGTATAGTTTATAATATAAATATAAAAAAAATAATAAGTTAAATGTTTTTGCATAAACGGTGTGATGGTAAGTGGGCATGCGCGGGACGCACGAGAGTCCGGGTTCGAACCCCGCCTTGAGCACAGGCGTGGCGGACCTAGGCACGGGTCGGCATGCGGGTCAGAGCGGGCTGGACTGTGGGGCGGAGCAGCTGGGTTGTGGTGCGCGTCGACACTGGCATAGGCGTGTAGCGGGTCTACGGGAAGCTGCTGCAGGCGGGCCGGCAAGAATTCTGAAACCGGATGGCTTTTTTATCAATTTTCTTTATTCCGGCTGTTTTTTTCCGCCGGAAATTGTACCAACGGAAATAATCCACCGGAAAAAATTCTATTTTTTTTGACTGAACATGTTTCCGATGCTCGTTTTACTGTCGAAAAAAATTTCATCAAAAATTCGCCGAAAAACTTTCAAATCCGCCAAAAAATCAGCTGGTAATAATGTTTTTCGTGTAGTGAAGAAATCTATCACAAATAAACCTTTAATGTAAAAGTTGTTGAGTTGTTATCCTAAAATAATCATATGGTTGTATATATCCACTCTTTCGATTTTTTAGATAAAAGTCAATTCTAATGAGTTATGATACAACTACGTAAGAGTTATGTTTAAAAAATGAGATAAGACTTGTTTGTATGATCATATCTATATGATACATATATTTGTAATATGCTCATAAAAGAAATTAAGCCTTGAATTTTATAAATTCTTAGAATAATTAATTTTTAAATTTCAACACCCCTTAAATTTAACTTTTTTTTTCATCCTTCATTCCAATAAAATGATTGAGTTTCTGGTGACACCAAGGTTTTATTTGGGATGATTTTATTAATGTTTCTTAAAATAGCTTTTTAGTTTTTAATACAAAATTTTAATTTATATACTAAAAAGCTATCTTAAAAAGTAGTAAGAAAGCTGACCCAAACGAAGCCTAAGTGTCAATTCATTTTTCACTTGTTGTACTTCCAAGACATAAAAGTTGATGACATTCATCATCGTAAACTCTTAAATTTTTGTAACTTGAACTCACTAAAATGTAAGCATTGGTTCATTAAAAAGTAGTAAGAAAGCTGGCCCAAACGAAGCCTAAGTGTCAATTCATTTTTCACTTATTGTACTTCCAAGACATAAAAGTTGATGACATTCATCATCTTAAACTCTTAAATTTTTATAACTTGAACTCACTAAAATGTAAGCATTGGTTCTTGTGAATATAAGATCATTCATATACAACGCAACTTGAGATATATCTCTTTCTTATATGTATAAATTATATTTGTAAGGACATTGAACAAAACTATTAGTTGTGAAAGCAAATTTTGTAACAATTTGAAAAACTTTCATCAATTTTGAGCAGCATACATAATATCAATCTATATAGTTTCCAGACAAGCAATATTTACAAATATCTCAACATGATTGATGACAGGTTATTGCTTGTACCATTTTGTAACCTATCTTGGTTTGTATTTTACTACTGCTCCATTAGCATTCTTATTTATTTTGCCTCTTCATAGAAAATTGACTCTTGATTAGTAAGAAAAATAATAAATGAGATTAAGCACACTAGTTACCTCATATATATATATATATATATATATATATATATATATATATATATATATATATATATATATATATATATATATATATATATATATATATATATATATATATCAAACTTCTAGTTCTTTGTTGCCTTAGATTATCTTCCAAAGTTAAAGGAGATGATGATGGTGTATGTTCTTACTTTTAGCTTGTTTGTTGTTTGTTATTTTTCTCTTCCTCAAATCTATAGATATCTCTTTTGCTTTGCCAATTTCAAAGAGCCCTCTTCATTAAACTCCACATCATGATTTACATGTTTTCTTATTAATGATTAAATAGCTTGTAAGCATTTGACTTTTCATCATATATGATGATGAAAAAGTAAACGCTAATCATCTAACTTCATTCTCTTTTGATTTGGACTGTGGCACATGCAATATAATTAAAAACATTCAAGTGATAGATGCTTCGCTCGCCTCACTCTAAACTTCATGTAGAGCGATACCATTTAAGCAATTTGTTGGACATTTATTAAGCAGGTAGATATTGAAAACTTTAATTTCAGCCAAAAACTCTTTAGATAAATTCTTGATCTTTTTCATACTACTAATCATATTGAAAATGGATAGTTTTTTTTTTTTCCTTTCTTCAAATACTGCTTTATTGTACTAAATATGATGTCATTAGATATTGTTAAATGGAATGCTCCTTACAATAATTTTTAAAGATTTTATATGTGAATTATCCATCATAATAGGATTACAGTGCATTTATTTTATAACTAATTTGATTATCCACTATTTTTTTAACCTTTTAAAGATGTAAAATGTCATTGATTTGTCATTAATGTAAACTTAAGCTTTTCTACTGCAATATCAACATCAATAAAGTAAAAAATAATGATTTCCTACAAATGATGTTGGAGTTAAAGATCTACATATATAAGTGTGAACATGCACAAATAGTACTTTTACATGATATAATGCCAGTTGCAAAAGCTCCTTGATTGCTTATCAAAAAAACATCTTTCCATAAAATTATTCTTGAGAGTTGATGTGAGGCAATATGTTCGTCATGTGCTTGGTTGATAATTAATAGAGACAACCAAAATGGAGATGCCTAAATCTCAAATGCCATAAGCATATATATTTGATATTCAATAAGATTAGTTGATAATAATTTGACATTTACTTAGATATTCTTGGCCATCAACCCACCATTAGCCTTGAAGTGTTAGTTGCTCAATGGACCTTATCTTTGACGGGCCAAGGAGCAATTTCACCAATAGGGTTGCAATTCTTAAATATTATGATGATAGAGGAGAATTTACTATGCAAATAAGTCACAACATTTATCATGCGGAAACTCGAAAAAAAAAATTATTTGTTAGAGTTTTGAATTACAAACAGTTTCTTTTCCCTAAAATTGAAGAAATTATATATAATATAAATAAAATTTAGAGAACTTATTGGTGAAAGGAGCCTATAGGCATGGGGTTTGATTGAGTTCCATAAGAGTTGAAATGACTCATAGCCTCAAAAGGAGAGATTGAAACTACTTTGAGAAAACATTTAATTAGATGTGGTCAAGGTGGTCCCTCACCTAGAAGGAGGGGAACTATGGCTACTTGGAGTTGTGAGCAATATGTGATGACTAGCATAACTCTTCTCATGAAAGTAAGATAATAAAACATGGCAAGTCTAAAAACACAAGTAATGATAAACTACACTCAAGTAGGTCGTCAGGGCTTTGAAATTTTCTATGATCCAAGAATTTTCGTAAGTTTCAAATATTTCAAATATATAGATATGTGGATTATTTATAAAATTTTTTAAGATATGTTAGCCATTTTTTTCAAAACATTCATATTTGCATTGTCAGACGATCCCACGCAAGGTTGGCACAATAGACTCACACAAATCCTAGACTATTCAATTGAATGACTAGGGGCCAATGGCTGTTTCCCAACGACAACAATTGCAAAAAATATATGTAATCAATCAGTAAAGTAAATATTTTTATAATTAGATTGGCCAAAATAATTCTAGAATATTGATGGGTCAAATTTAGGAGAAATTATTCTGTGCGAATACCGGAAAGTTCGGAGACCAACCAAGTCACCTGGTACACAGCGGTATCGAGCACCTGTACTAAGAAAAAAAGTGGCATGGCGTGTTCTTGGTCTTCAAACGTTGTCCGGGGTCCGCACATAATAATATTTCTAAATTTAGAGTCTCCAAAAAACTAGGCTAACATTTTTATGTCGAAATTTTTTATTTTTGCAGAGCAATCTAATGTTACTTTTGCCTTAATTAGGACAATATGAAGATAAAATGTGACTGTCTTCAATTAAAAAAAAAAAAAAAAAAAAAGATGTTTGGCACTAATATTTATCAAATCAATTGGTACTAATAGTGGTAAGTTGTTGGAGGTAGCAGTGATCGATTTCCCTTAACATTAAATGTTCTCCATTTGTTCCATATATATTCTCTGTATGCTACAGAAATTCTTCATAATGAATATCTGGTTATTATTTATCTTTAAAAAAGTTTAAATGTATATCAATCTCTTCTTATTTTAATTAATTTCTTTAAATAAAATTAAATTTTATTATATATATTTTTTTACATAAATTGTAACATTACTCAAATATAAATAAGACACAGAAGTGATAGAAGTGCACACCTTGTTGAAATTATTTGATTCCATTTTCCATGGTTATGCTCCCTTAATCAGATCTATTTTACATAGCATACGTTTCATTTTTATTTGGCCATTTAACCCAAAAAATTTTAAAAATATTTTATTTAGTAATTTATTAAAATAGTTATTTGAGGCTTAAATAGAGTGGACATATTATTATTCTTAAATTTGGCTGTAAATCAAAATAATGTGATTTTATATTATTTAAATTTGATAGAGTTATTATTAGGTTGGAGTAGCTTCAGTGGCAAGATAAGATTAGAGAGAGTTGCCTTAGATAGTTTGATCAATTGAAGCGTCATCCTTCTGATGACCTATTTAAGAGAGTAGTTGTATTAGATCTTACTTATGCATGTATTGATGAGATGTATGCTATGTATGTTTTGTATTAGATATAGAGCATAAATATTACATTAACATTATCAAACAATTATATTATGATCAAAATTTTATTTCATACAAAAATGAGTCACTGAAATCTACAAAGAACTTATGCTAAAAACATTCAAAACCTACCTACAAATCATACAAAACCTTAATTATGAATCTCATGCATCCATATTTGCAACAATATTACAAATTATAATATCCAATCACTAATATAGCTTATTAGATTAGTTCTCCAAAATCCACTCCTTTGTTATACATTAATTCTTCCCTAAAAATATCACACAAGGGTACGTATAGGTAAGATAAATGTCCAAAAAAAACCCCAATACTAGAATTGTTGTGTCCTGGAGTATTTGCGGCGGTAGAGAAAAATAAAGTTTAGCGACTTAGCGTTGTACGAAAATCGGGCACACAATCATATAAGATAGAGGGTTTAACGTTTATGAGACACTAAGATTTTTACGTGGAAAACCCCTAAGAAAGGGGGAAAACCCACGGGGCCTAGCCCAGTTTGAATGAATCCACTATTATTTGCAGTCGATTACAAATAAGACCCTTCCTTAGAGGGAAGGCTTTGACTTGATGTACATTATATAAATTACATGGTGGGAATACAAAGATTCATTGTTTATGTATTTATTTGGTCGAAAGGACTGTAGTCGGTGGGCGATGTAAGTTGGAAGGACAATAGTCGGCGGGCGACGAAGGTCAGAAGGACTGTAGTCGATGGGCAATGTAAGTCAGAAGGACCGTAGTCGAAGGGCGACCAAGGTCAAAAGGACTATAGTTGGTGGGCGACGTAAGTCAAAAGGACCGTAGTCGGTGGGCGACATAGGTCGAAAAGGTCGTAGTCGGCGGACGGCATCAGGTAGAAGTCCATCAATGAACAAAAATCCAACATCAGATAGATGTCCAACAAAAATCTGACAACGGGCAGAAGTCCGATGTCGAGTATAAATTTGGCGACGAGCGAAGCTCCGGCGTCAGGTAGAAGTCCGACGTCAATCAACGGCGGGGGAGAACTTTGGCGTTAAATGGTATTTATGCAAAATTTCATAGTCACTTGGAGATCGGACAGAACTCAGGCGTCACTTGAAAGTCGGGCGAAATTTCGGCGTTACTTGAAAGTCTGGCGGAACTCCGGCGGGGGTCGAGGAGGAGCTTCTTCCTTCCTTCTCTTCTCTTCTATTATTATTCTTCTTCTTGCTTGGGTCCCCTCTTAAGAGAAATGAAGGGCTATTTATAGTTTTTTGAAGATGGCATGACCCATAAATAGAAAGAGGATCAAGGGCAAATGTGAAGTGGTTTGGATGGACGGCCGATATTGAATCCCTTAATTGTGGACCGTTCGTCAGAAATTTGAAGGTCTTAATGATATCAGAATTCGACAATCTTGGCCTTGTTGGATTCGTCTCGTCGAGCCGCTCGATTTGACTATAAGCATGTAATGTTTTGAAACTGTTTGGTAATTCAAATTGTGGTCTGAACCTTCCAACAGCACTTTAGGTCTTCGATTCAGACCCATTTGGGCTCGGATTGAGTTGAATTTGGTGTCGTTGGGTTCGTATTTATGAGAAGATTTGTTCGACTGTAAGTTTTCTTAAATTGGAGTTCAGATGATCCCAAATTTAATTTTTGAAGTTGAATTTGGTTTTTGCCTTGAGATTCGTGTCTGATCAAGATAATATTTTGATGACATATCAAGAATATAAATTTAATTACAAAAGAGTGAAATAATATGCTTGACATATCACAATATCAATCTCATCCTCATCTCAAAACATAGGCAAAACAAAGAATAGATCATTAACGTGTTAAGTGTCATAAACATACACAATTAATGTCAATGTCATTTCATGTTTTTATTAATAAGAATCTTATCATGTCTTATTGATTATCCATATCTAAGTATAATCAAGTTTGAATTTGTTAATTGTTTGAATCATTAGTTAAAGTGATCATAATAGCTCATGAATTAATTATTGTATGATAGTAAAAACATAATACAAGAACATAAATATTCATATAAACTCATATGATTTATTATTCATTCAATTTAGTACTAGATTAAAGTTTTGTTTAGGATAACTTTTTTATTACTTCTTAAAGCAGCTTTTTAGTAAAAAATTAATTTTTTTGTACTGAAAAATTACTTTAAGAAGCAAATAAAAAGCCATCCCAAATGACGCCAAAGAAAAGGCATATGGTAATATTATAAGCTGCCAACAATCAGTTGTGACAGTACAAGTAAACATGAATCATTATATGGATGTATGTTCAATATCAAATCAATTATATTAGTCATACAAGTCATATCAATCATGCTTCTTGCTTGCAAAAGCTGCCAAAATTCATGTACTTGGTCCCATAACTCTGATGCATTTGGTCAATAGAGCTCATTCACTCATGTTTTCTTTCATATAGGAAAATCATAATCGTATGTCCAACTTAAAGATCAATCCATAGCTATAATTTGCATACACAGTAACATAGCAATATAAATAATTTGCACCCCGAAAGATATGATTTGATTATATCAAAAGCTTATGGAAATTAAGTTTTATGGCATGTAACACAAAATTTTCATATATAACACTCATGAAATTTGATGCACAATAAATACCCCAACATCACAATATGCTTAAAAATGATTTATTTGGAGGAATACATCATAAATCAAATTATAAATAAACAATTTTAGATAAACAATTACATCAAAATCTTTATAAAGATTTAAAGGTTATCATTGTACAACATACACTAATATAAAAACTCAATAATTTCATCAACCTAGATAAAAAAAATTCTTGCAAGTTAAAAGAAAAACAATCAATTTCACGCCCATACACAACTATCAACACGACATGCCATTTATAAAACATCACATGCAACAAACATTTAAAAGAGAAGAAAATTTTTCATAGTTTCGGGGAAGTATATTATGCCCAACAAAATCAATTTGATTTTTGATATAACCTCCATAGAAGTACTCACCACAAGCATTGTGTTGCCTCTTTTCCAAGCTTCATTTTCTCTTCTCATATGTTCATATAGAAGGCCACCTCCCTCCTGACTCTCAAAAATTCAAATGAAATGAATTTATCTTTAAAAATTTCTTTTCCAATCAATTTAAAATGATCACTACACTACTGCTTCAATATTTGGTCATGGATGCAAAAATAAGGTTAAATGTGTTATTTATACTATGCATTTAACTCCATATAGATAATGGCTCAATCTTCAAAGCTAACATATCATTTGCTATCTTTAAATCACGCACTTGATAATTCTTCTCGTGATTTTTTGCATTAGGATAAAATCAAATTCTTATATGACATATCACTAAAAATCTGAAATATTTCTAATCTAAAGTTGATAGTAAATGATCAGGTGATGAACACCACTTTAAGTGTAAAAACTTCACTTCAAATTTAACTTGATCCTATTTGAATATCTTATACTCATCAAATTCGTAAATATAACTGGTGTATTAATAAGATCAAATGTCATCACCGAAAGTTCATAGTATCCACATACAACATTCAAAACAATCATGAAATTATATTCATACCTCAATTAATACCAATAGCTCAAATAGGTTATAAAAAATATAATGGCTTTCTCTAATTGACTAAATAAATTATATATCATGAGTTAATAATATTTATTCTTAATTGTGATATTATTCAACTTCTTAATCAACATATTATCTCGTTGATCTATTAGTATTCTTTGCTGCCATAATTGATGTTCCCTAATTTGACATGCTAGTTCTAATAAACTCATTATCAAAAGAGTTTTTAGAATTGTACATACAACTCTTGAAGTTCTTTTATGGCCATCTTATAAGGAGCCTTATAAATTATTATTGCTCTTTAAATTGATTCTATAATAAACTCCATTTCTCTCATTAGAGGCATATAAAAATTGGGTGCCTCATTCTAATTCTCACCTCTCAAAGAACATGTTTTTAAACCATGGATATCACAAGCTTTTGCTCTTCCCCTCTTAATATCAAGAATCATGGCAACTAAATTCTTTTGATCCATACTTGAAAGTCATGCATGATGCACAGAGAGGGTCCATTACTTCTTTGATACTTCTTACTTAGCACCATTCTTTAATGGTCGAAAATCTATCATTATTTTATGCTGATGGTATCGCTAAATAATATTCTTCATAAAGAGCTCCAATATTTTGTCCAAGAAAAATTTTATGGCGGTATAGACTTTAATCTACTCACTAAGATTTTCAAAGAATTTTCATCATTCATTGATGTTAACTTTTGCATCCCATGCTGAAGCTATCATTCATTGATATGTAAGTGTGGTTCATCGAATCATTACCGGCGTGTTAGGCACTATGGCAAAAATAATAAGCATAACATGGGCTTCAAGTGCGGTTATTTTGATTTTTGGGAGAATTAAGGGACATTAATATTCAGACTCACACATATTGTATGACTCAAATTCAAAATCTCTTAATTGATATTCAAAATATCTAACAATCAGCACAACTAGAGCTGCCACGTGGAGTTGTTGGTTCTTCAGTTTACCATCTCCGACCGTCCTATAAGAGTTTTCGAAATGGATAGATGTTTCGGGCTGAGAACGTGTCATGCGGCTTCAGGCGGATAAGGAAGGTGTTTGCTGTTTTGCCTCAGAAAACAGTCCCCGTTCTCCCCTCGTTTCCCTTCCTTTTCCAACCCCTCCGGCCCTCCCCTCTCTCTCTTTCACTTACTCTCTCTCCTACGCCTGCTTCTAATTTTGCGCAAATCACTTATCCCTTTCTGCCCTCTCTACTCTCCTCACAATTTGATCTCCAGCAACAAAAGGGATAAACAACAGAAGAAATCAAAGGTAGCACTTCTTATTCGTTAGTTCAATTTCCTCTACAGTTCTTTGGATTTTCTTCTAATATACTCTATTTTACGCTTCAAGTTGCTTCCTTTTTCATATTTTACTTGCAATTATGTCACTGCCCGTTGTATCCATACTGAAAGCCCCAATTTTTTTCTTGTTAATGTGTTATTCTTGCGAAGATATTATTAGTTCAGACAGAAACCTTCTTCTTGTTGTTTTGATGCGTTTGTATTGTACCACGATGCGTTTGTATTCTACCACTTTAGTTGAGAATGGCATGGTTGAAGAAAAACATGTCGGCATTAGGCCTTTTTTGTTTTTTCAATTTCAAATCCTGTGCCCACAGTCTAGATAATGAAATTCCATCCATCCTACTTGGTTAGCTCTGCAAATAGTTTATATTAGAAAGATCCATCCAACAACCATTTTATAAAATTAATTAAAACATTTGCCTCCCCTTCAAGAAAGCCAACTACAATGGGGAATTGGAGAGTCATCTTCACGATTGTTTACTTGGTTCAGCTTTTGTTCTCCAGTTTTCTCAGCATGTCTTCAGATCTTCGCATCCTTCCTCATTCGAAGCGTTATGTGATGCTGCACAAAGGTTCTAATCTTAGTTGAAATGAATTACTAAATCATTTCTTCCATTTTGTTTCTCCGTTTGGTAAGCAAAAAAGTTGAATCAGCTGGCGATGGAAACAAAGCCCACCACCTCTCTTAGAGATAGGAGGATCTCCCCATCCCTTGCCCGACCGAGCCCGAAGAATTTGCTCCCCCGAGGAGATATTTCGTCTCCAGTGGAGGCGAAGAAGCCAGTGGTAAACTATCTCAAGCCCAAGGCTGTTCCTTCTTATGAATCTCCAACTCGGAGAATTCCCATCATCCACAGCATCACCGCTAGTGCCACCACAAAAACACCCTCAGCAAGAAGATTGGCAGACAAGGCGCCATCTCCTTCAACCTTTACATCACAGAGATCATTGAAGCCTGCAAAACCGAGCAGCTCCTCCATGCCTAATGGTCATGAATCTGCTCAAACCGTTTCAAGAACTGCAAGGACCAGCCTTGTCCCTAAAGCAAAGAGCACCAGTCTTAAGTTTGTCAAGAAAAAAGAAGCCCCTGTCACAATTGCTGTTATTCCTGAGGGAAAGATGTCATCAGATCATGATTCTGTAACTGCCATTGAAAGACCAGTTCAAGAGCAATTGTTGAACAACCACAAGAAGTTAGTAGAGGCTTTAAATGAGGTGGAGAATGTAGAAGAAAGTGACTTCATTAGTTCTTTGGTTGATGAAGGGAATCACATTGAAGAACAGAAGAGTGATGAGCCTGAGAATTGGGTATTTGATGAAGTCGAGGAAGTTCCTAACAAGGCTAGGGTGGCTGTGGCTTCCACGCAGGTGGAGAAAAAGGATGAGGAAAAGGTGGAACATGTGGATGCGGTCGTGAGACGAGTGGAGCCTGAAGTAAGAAGACCGATTCACGGAGCTACGGTTGTGATGGAAATGACGACGGTGAAGAAGAAGGATGCTTCTATAAGCAATGATGTGATCGAAGAGACCAAAAGCAAGCTGATGGGGACGAGGAAGAACAAGGTACTGGCTCTGGTTGGAGCTTTTGAAACGGTTATCTCACTGCAGGAATCGGAAGGTCAACAGATTCAGAAGACACTTCATCTTCAACATGGGCAGCAAATTCAACATGATCAACAAGTTGAGCAGAGTTTTGAAAATAAAAAAAATCAACTGGGTGTTGACAGCCAGCATAATCAAGAGATTCAACCGACTCAGAATGCTCAGCAACTAGGAGGAGTTGATGAAGAACATCAAGGGCTGGAAAAGGAGGAAGAGAATGCAACGTTGAAAGAAGAGGGTAATGAGGCTCTTGAAAGAGGAGATGAGAGGGAGGATGAGATGCTGAAGAAAGAAGCTGATAAGGGAGTGGGTGCATTGATGAAAAGGAAGAGGCTGTTGAGGCCTTGTATAATAATGGAGTGATGGTAGAAGATGTAATACTGAAAAAAAAAAAAAAATACTGAACAAGCTCTGCAGACTAGTAGCATGGCAGAAGAGGAGTCCCTGAAATCAATGTAGGAGGAGTATAATTTCCTGATTACTGATATGTTCAGGTTAACCTCTTAGTTAGCTTCTTTGTTGAGGCCTTGCCGTTGATGACTGATCTGTTCATCTCTTCTTTCTTTTGTTGTTCTTAGGGAGATGGGGGAAGATTTGTGCTGTCCTGATGATTTAATTGAAACGTCAATGTTGCTTTTGCATGTTTGTATTGATAATTTCCCTTCCTATTGACTGTATATTTGCTGAATCAGTACATTTTATTATGTATTTTATATTGCGGGATTAATTTGAAGTTGCATATACAAGATTTTTGGTTTTGAGAGAGAGAATAGGTTGTAGACTTGCCACCCTCAACTTAATAAAAGTTTGAGTGCAAACAAACTAGGCAATCTTGCAGTCTAGAATCATCGGCTTTTGTTTGTAAGAAAAATTTCTGTTTTCGTTGTTCCTTTTCCGTAAATTTTTTGAATGAGAGAAGATGATGTAAATATTCTTGGGGTGGAAAGAAGCTTTCTTCAGCTTCTTGGAAGAGAGGAGGATAGAGAGAGGGAAGGGGAGAAGAAGAGAACAAAAATCTGAAATTTTATTGCTTAACTATTTTCTAATAATAGCTTATAGAGCCTATTTAAAGACACAAAAGGCAACGTTAATGGCAATACAAGCCATTCAAGAAAACTAAAGAAATAAACACCTAAAAATAGACTTAAGTTGGATAAAAAAACCTAACAATCTCGACCTTGATCCAACTTCTACCAAAGGACCCATAAAGAACCTCTGAATCAAACCATTCATTTCATGATTCTGCTGCCACTGTCAAGTTAGTGTCATCTTTGAGTTCAGCTCTTTTCCATTTCTCTTTATTCAGACAATTTCTTTTAAAATGTCCATCTTTGTGGCAAATATAGCACTTCTTGCTCATTTTTTCTTTTCTAATTTCAGATCTGCCCCTAATCAGCAACATGTGGCCATTCTTTTCTTCCTTAATCTCTAATTTTTTGTTGAATGTCCTTTGACATCAATACAGACTTCATCTTTGTCATCGTCAAAGTCTGCTTCCCGTACAAAATTGTATCAACGATGTGTTCATAAGTTTTTGGCAACGAGTTAAGCAAGACATTCTTCAAATCAAGAGTTATCTTGTTGAAGTCATCCAAATGCTTTCGAAGATCCTTTGATTCTTCCATTTGAATGGTATACAATTGCTTTTTTAATATTAGATGATTTGCAAGAGATTTTTTTTCAAGAACAGTGATTATAATTTCTCCCATACCTCGATGGTTGTTTCTTCATAGCCAACCTCTCGTAACACTTCATCACCAAGGAAAAGCAAGATTGTGATGTGAGCCTTCAATTTCATTTCCCTTGCCTTCACCCAATAAGTCAATGCCACAAATCCATCTCTAGATATTGCAACCATTGATGGACTGACATTGCCTTTATCTTGACCAGTCATAGGTTGAAATCATTTTCTCCGGTGAATCTGTCGATCTCGAATTTTTGTATTGAAATGATTCTCTTCGACTCAAATTTTTTTCAATCCGGAAGCTCCACCTCAAAGATCTAGAATGATCTTTATTCAAGAACAATATCTTAAATCTTTGGCCTCTGATTCACCTCTTACAGGTGTACAATATGCGCTCCACTTGTGGTGTCCAAAATCCCTGCGCAAACCTCCGTATGTGCTCCTCTGTTTGAGCGAATGCACTGCTTGCTCAGCAGGAATGTGCGTCACCACTCTCGCCGACCACGCCCGGCCCTCCTATATGCACATGAATCCCACTGCCTTGCTCCCGTGCCTCTCTGCTTGCCTCTTCGCGTCTTCCCACACATCTGCTGCCAGCTCGCCGCCCCTGATGTCCCTTCTTTCTCTACAAGAACAATTCTTTTCCATATTGCGACTGAATAGACCTCCGTCCAACCGGCTAAGCTAGCCTCCCTCTTACTTTCTTTGGACCTTCCTCCACCTCGAGATTGCCCCAATTTGACTCTGACACCAAATGTAAATATTCTTGGGGTAGAAAGAAGCTTTCTTCAGCTTCTTCGTCTATAGAGCCTATTTAATGGCACAAAAGGTAACACTAAAGAAATGAATACCTAAAAAAAGACTTAAGTTGGATGAAAAAAAAAACCCTAACAAATGATATCGACAATAATTTTGAAGAAAAATAAAGACATTTTTCACTAAGAGAAAAGTTTTTTTTTTTTAAGATAAAAAAAAAAGATAGATAGCAGTGCTCTTTTATGAAATGATTATGATAATTTAAATGTTAACTTTTTTCTTAGACAATATTTCTAAAACTTTTGGCTTAGATTTTATTTAGGATAACTTTCTTACTATTTTCTTAAATAATTTTTTAATATAAAATTTTAGTTTAAGAAAATTTATACTAAAAAATTTATTTTAAAAAGCATCAAGAAAGCCCTCCCAAACAAAGCCTAAATATAAACGAGGGTCAAGCATAATAAAAACTGATTTTATGATTGGTAGTTGTCATTCTTCATTGGTGGAATGATTTGTTTGATTAATATTATTAACTCTACTGAATTAATTGTGCTTTTCAATAGTAAAAATGGTCACAAATGCACTTCTTTTCTTTTGCAAGAGACTCTTTGCAACTGCTTTGCTAGTCGCACGAGCAGGTGCAATAAGCCTAATCGCAGATATGTTCATGACAAGAGGCGTATCTTTAACGAAGTCAGGAGAAGGTTCGGCTGTTGGTGGCTTGCGAAGGAAAAATTATTAGGTGCGGAGTGCCCACCGTCCGCACAAGTATTGGGTACCTAGCGGTACCCAGCGGTACCGAGTGGTACCTAGCTAGGTACCCAATGCTAGTGCGGACGGTCTCCCCGTCCGCACTCCGCACCTAATAATCTCTCCTTATGAAGCCATAGATGCAGGAATTGCTTGAGGCTCCAAAGGCAAATCTATAGTTGTTAGTGGCAAAATATAGAGAAGGGGAGAGGGCAAGATAGGAGTCGAGAGCAAGGAGGTTTTGTTCGGGATAACTTTTTTATTATTTTCTAAAATAATTTTTAGTATAAAAATTTTTATACTAAAAATTATTTTAAAAAAATAGCAAAAAAATTATTCCAAATAAAACCTAGGTACTTGTGGGATTATAATGACAAAGGGTGAAAAGAGTATAATATAATGAGAAATATGTGCATGACTATATGAGGATTTGATTTATTAACCATACCGATCATAACATCCAATTGCAAAATAGTTTGTTTAACCAAAAAATGGACCAAAATTGTTATGAGAACAATGAAAAAAAATTCTAATGATCTCAATAAAATGATATTATAAGTTTTCAAAGAATGATAAAGGAATGGGCATTTTATAAAAATGAGCATGTTTTAAATTTTAGTTAATTTAAGGAATAGTTTAGTAAAAAAATTAAAAAAAGGAGTAAATACGGAACTTAATTATCCGGTTTCAATAGAAACCGGAATTTCATTAATTATGGTTTCTTAAGAAATTAGATTAAGAAATTCCAGTTTATATACACTCCTTTTTACAAAATGTCATTAAATTTTTTTTTTTATATATATATATATATATATATATATATATATATATATATATATATATATATATATATATTATTTAGTCTTATTTAGATATGATCTGCATGAGATACCTATTGAGATCTAAAACATCTATGGAATACATAATATTAAGATCAAATAATAATAAGTGGATGTTGTTGATCATCATTCACAAACTCTTGTGTAACCACATGTCCAAAATTTTAAGAAAAATTCATAGGAACAATGAGCTACTGCAGTCACCCGCACCACACGATTAATGCACTCTCTAAGATTTTGTTTGGGATAACTTTTTTAATATTTTTTAAATAATATTTTATTATAAAGACTTTTAATTAAAAAAATTTTTGTACTAAAAAATTATTTTAGAAAGCAAATAAAAAAAAATATCCCAAATGAAACCTAAATCTTTATTCTTCTCATATGGTAGCCCTAGAATGAGAAATTCAACTTCTTATTTTTCTATATTTTTTATTAACAAATGGAGCTCCCTCTATTAAATGAATTTAGATTCTAAATTAAAGTATCATAAATATAAAATTCAAATTCATTTAAATTCATGTTTATTCATATTAGTTAACCACAAATTTAAATTAAAATTGAATAATTCATAGATATCCCCCAATCCTCATTAAAGTATCATAGTGAATTGAAGTTGCTTGAAGATTTGGGTCCTTAGGCTACAAAGAGGGCTAGCTAGACATAAAAATATCCAATTCTTATCTTATATAGATTAGTCAATGTGGTTGGGAAAGAAATTGATGCCCAATGTGATATCTTCAAGCTTTATGAATCTTTCACATACAAAAATCAAGATAAGGACATAGCTTCTTGAGCTAAACAAGGTGGATAAATGTTGAAGAGCCTTAAGATCAACTATTAGTAAAGGTAGGCATGAAAGATGTGTAGAATAATATTAAAAAAATTAGGGTGTTATTAAGGAAAACTCAATTCAATTTTATCCCATTATTTGGTTCAAGAAAAAAAATTAAGTTATGATAAATAGTAAAAATTTGATTATGTTAATTTTTGTTTAAAAAATATTTTATCTAGAATAAAATCAATTAATTTTTATATCATACTCATTTAATTTTATTATATATTCATATTTAATTGCTTGTGTTGTTAGTTCAATCAAAAATACTAAAAGCTCTATCATCAACATTTTAATTAATCATTATAATAATAAGTTATGAAAAATTAAAATTAGCGAATATCAAAAACTTAAAAAAAAAAACTCAAATGGTTAAATTATTTTAAGATAAATGTAACCTATTATTAATTAATTAACTATTATATTATATTTCTTTCAAAATAAAATTAATGATAATTAAATCAGGATATTTTTAACCATTTTTTTCCTTTAAAAAAATATGATGATAGCTCCTTAGCATTAAACGAACTAAATAATGAGTCGGTGTCTTCACAATTATTGCCCTTTCCCATCATATGAAAACCTTAATCATATGTTCAAAAGCATAAGTAGAGAGATGCCAAATTGCCAATTTATTTATTTTTTTTTTCGAAATTAAGTCTTTTCAAAAATCTCATAAAGCATATGCATTTTGTCGGATTACAATTTCGGCCAATTGAAATTCGCTACATTCAAATTTCACATTTACACAATTTTTAAATCTAAATGTAAATATGTAATATCTTGAATACTTTATTTCGTTTCTTGCAGTAAATTCTATTTAAATTTGAGACAGTTATAATTTATGTTTATTTATTTTGATCGCGGAAATTAAATAATTATTTTTTAGGGTTATATTTGAGACAATTTTAAAATTTTCAAGTCAATATTGTTGCTTAACTATGACCGAATAATAAATATATCACTTTTTAAAATAATATTTCTAATTTCAAATAATCAAATGGGCATTTAAGCTTTATTTCAATAACTTTCTTATAAGTTTATTAATTATAATTTTTATGTAGCCATTATTTTTTTACTATTTTCAATAAATTTTTGTACTGAGAAATTGCTTTCTACAATAGCTTTAAAAAAAGTTATTTTATCTACAACAAATTTACGATCACATTTATAAAAACTTACAGTTATTTCAAACGAACGCTATGAGAATTTAAAAAATTAGTTTGGAACAAATAGTAGTTAACATTGCACATAAGACCTCATTATTTTCTAAAATTATACTTATCCCTCCTTTTTTTAACTCTTAGCTAACATATAATGTAATTATTAAAAACATGAGAAACAAATGTAATTTTAGAAAAATGATAGGAGCCAATGTGTAAAAAGATATAAAGACACGTACAGTAAATCATATGTAATAGTCTTTCACATGAATTTAAAAAAATAAATTCCTGAATTGGAAGTTTTATGTGAAGAATAATATATAAATACTTAAATAGTATGGCATGCATGTGCAAAAAACATTATGGAATTTTTTGCAATCATTCACGGCTAAATTTAGTAGTGTAGGCCACATGCACTTAAGGGCAAGTTAGTACTTGGTATTTTTATTAAACTTGCGCATAAAAAATTCCTATGATAATCAATCAATAAGTTATTATAAAGTTGTGGAGCCTTTATTAATGAATGAGTTAAGAAGACAAACATGAATACAAATTTAACAATATACTAAACAAGTGAATGTTGTCATTAAGCAATAATTATGTTTAGAATTTGTTCATATAATCTTCTTTAATTATTTTTTTGGTGGCTTGATGATGCTTGCTTTTTAAGCAAGTAGAGTTGTTGGAGCTTTGTTAAACCTTTTGTAACTATTTTGATCATTAAGTCATTTGCCGGCCTTACGCTTGTGTGGTATTTTATTATTTTTATTTGTATGATAGTTCAATTATTAGCACTATAGAATCCATCTCTCTCTCTCTCTCTCTCTCTCTCTCTCTCTCTCATCCCTCTTGTCGGCCTAACACTTGTGCAGTGTTTATTATTTCCATATAGACATAAGTACATAAGATTTAGGTTATTTAATTCACTACAGGAAAACAGCTCATTTTCGGCAGAATTTTCGGCGGAAAAAAATTCGTCACAAATTCCGGCGGCTTTTCCGGCGGATTACAGACAAAAAATTTCCGGCATATTTTCCGACATTTTTCCAGGGATTTTTTTATTCAATTTCCGGCGAATTTATTTCAGACAGCAAAACAACTAATTTCTAGCAGATTTTCCGGCGAAAATAAATTCGACAGAATTTCCAGCGAAATTTCTGGCGAATTTCCGACAAAATTAAATAAATTTAAAAATTACTATTAAAAATATTTATAATTATTTATTTTGTTAAATTTAATTAGTTAAATAATTTACTAACTTATTATCAAATTAAATTATTTAAATTAAATATTTTTAAAATTATGTTATAATATAAAAAATTATGTTAAAATTACGTTATAATAATATTAATTATGTTAAAACTACATAATAATAAAATATTTTTAAAAAATTATTTTTACTTTTAATATAATATTCACTGATAATTAATTAGTTTTAATTTTAATACAATATTAATATTTTAATTAGTCAATAATGCTTATATTCAAATCATTAAAGATATGTATGCATGAGCTATTACTTGTGTTCAAACACAAGGTGGATTGACCAAGTATTTCCCTATTTCGGCTGAGTTACATCAAGGATCAGCCTTAAGCCCGCATCTTTTTGCTTTAGTCATGGATGTTCTCACTAGACATTTGCAAGAGGATGTACCTTGGTGTATGTTTTTTGCTGATGATATTCTTCTTATTTATAAGACTAGAGATGGAGTTGAAGGTAAACTTGAATTATGGAGGTCAACCTTAGAGTCTAAAGGTTTTCGCTTGAGTAGATCTAAAATGGAATATATAGAGTGTAATTTTAGTAGTAATAGACCTAGTGAGGGGATTGTGACTTTGGGCGATCAAGTCATTAATAAGAGTATACGTTTTAGATATCTTGGATCTATTCTTCAGAGTGATGGTGAAATAGATGGGGATATTATCAGCAGAATTCAAGTTGGATGGTTGAAGTGGATGAATGCATCGGGCTTGTTATGTGATAGAAATGTACCCCTCAAACTTAAGGAAAAATTCTATAAGATGGTAGTGAGGCCTGCAATGCTTTATGGTGCCGAATGTTGGCCATTAAAAGATAAGCATAAAACTAAGTTAAGTGTGGCAGAGATGAGGATGCTCAGGTGGATGAGTGGCTTTACCCTTAGAGATAGGATACTAAATGAGCATATACGTGAAAAGGTTGGAGTAGCTCCAGTAGAAGATAAGATTAGAGAGAGTCGCCTTAGATGGTTTGGTCACATAAAACGGTGGCCTTCCGATGACCCAGTTAGGAGAGTAGAGGTATTAGATTTGACTTATGTTAAGAAAGGTAGGGGTAGACCTAAAAAGATTTGGTTAGAAAATATTAGGAATGACCTTTCTTTATTAGATTTAAACGAGAATTTGACTTTTAATAGGACACAATGGAGAAAAAAGATTCATGTAGCCGACCCCATGTAGTGGGATAAAGGCTTGATGTTGTTGTTGTTGTTGTATTAATATTTTAGAATAACTGGATTTGAGTTTTACTTTAAATATTAAAAACGACAAAGCACTTGGCGGAGTGGTTGAGGCGGGACGTTCGCGGATGACAGGTCGGGGGTTCGAATTAATCCCGCCTAAGGCGTGACATTGTTGCGCGGTTTGCCTGGCCCCACTGGGTGGGCTCGAGTGGATCAGATGGACTGGCTGGTCTGGGCGTAGAAACATTCCGCCGGACTGGCTGCTTGGGAGTGCGATTGGGACTGGGGGCGGGCTGGCTGGCGCAAAATACCTTTCTACTTTTTTTCTTTTTTTTTTATTTCCGGAAACTGTACCGGCGGACTAATTCCGCCGAAAGTCCATCGAAATATTTCCGGCGGCTTATTTTGCGCCGGTATAACTTTTCCGATGCGCGTGTAACCGGCGAAAAAAATATGCCGGAAATACTAATTTTCGACGAATTTTGGGCATTTTCCGACGAATTTTGTCCGCTGGTAACACACGATTTTCCTATAGTGATTTTAAAACATACATTTATTTTGCTAAGAAAGGAAGAATTTAAATATAATCACAAAGGAGAGAACAAAGTTTTCAAATTCTCCTAAGGAGGGGAGAAAAAGAATGTTATTATAAGAAGGGAGATTGATTATAAGAGAAACACATAGTTTGATGTATTAATAAAAATTTTGATCCATTATAAATGCAAGGAAAGGGTATATTTATAGAGCTACTACAGCAATATGTCTCAATTGATGTGATATATGAGTACATATCAATAGAGGGGCTAGTTGGTCATAGTAGATATTACACATATTGAGTTGGATATCAAGTATGTGCCATCTATTGGAATCCTGTAGGATGACTGGTTAGACAAGAGCTACTCGAGCATGGTATTTTATAGATAAGTAGTGTTAAAGATCATTGGGTATACAAGAAGAAAATTGAGAAATATGTGTCTAGTTGTAGTAAAGAGTGTCATATATCAAACATGCACTAGTACATGTAGGTATGTAGGGTCATTTATCAATGTGATAGCATAAGGGTGGCCCATGTTGAGTTTCCAATGTCTACTAGGGACTACACACTTTCAAAAATGAAGTATGATTTTTGTTAGATGGGATTTATAGGAAGTTTTATAGAAAACAATGAAAGATTAGCTGAGAGAGAACTAAAAAAGTGATGGGATAGTGGGATTTATTAAATAATAAGGGTAAGCTAGTAGACTGAAACTTAGCCAAAAAAGATAAGCTAATAGGCTAGAACTAGGTAGATAAGTCCATGCTAGCATAGCCCAAATATATTACTAAATTGAATATACCCAAAGCTAACTATGTGGTTTGGTTCAATTAAACCTAAAAAATCCAAGAGAATTGGCAATTTGGCTTAGATCTAACTTTATGTCATATGGGTAGTTATGTTTGAGCGAAAAATAAATGACATTTATGTTGAAGATGAAATTAATGTAGAAGCATATATAACATTGAGTTTCTTAACTTATTTTAGATGGTGAATGAAATCTCCATATACTTTTAATTTATCTGCTCCACTAGTAATAGTCTTAATAAAGATAATAATGAAAAAATTCCTAATTGTGGAAGTGATTGTAACAATAGTTGTGGCATAGACTAAAAGCTTGAAATCAATGATGGCATGAGCAAAGTCATAGGCACTAGCATTGGAGTCATCCAATAGATTTTGGAGTGCTTTTTTTTTTCTTTTTAATGATGTGCTTATGAATGAGAAGATAAATGTCAACATGTTAAAGAATCATAGTTGAATGGAACTAATCCTAACTCCAAGGGGTTTACTAGTAGGTATTCTATGAGTATACTAGCGAAAGTGCCAAAGTTTGCATCAATACAAGCACTAATTAGCCTATTTGTAGGGTTCTTTTGATCACCATCATAAATCAAAGGGTAGTGCAAGAGTAGTTTTTTTTTAAAAAAAAATTTGACTAAACAACTGAACAATTAATGGTGAAGGGATGGTTGGGTAGGTCCAATAAGCAAATATTAAGGTGCCAATTGGCTAGGAGGACATTAGTAAGTGGTGTGATCACTATCCATATTGAGGAGGATCAATTTTATGAAAGAGGGAGCAAAAACTTAAGTTTCATACAATAAGGTTATGAAGACTAACCTAATAACTTTGGAAGTAGACAAGCAAATTCCCCAATGTAGTGAGGAGGATGAAGTCATCAATGTGGAAACTCTTCTCATAGTACCATATGAATAATGCTTAAATAACAAAAAGTGAATATATAATTCAAATGGACATAGTTAAGGGAAATTCCCTATCAAATGAGGAATTATAATTAGGTGAATAAGACTTTTAAGAATAAAAGGGGAATGAGATTTCATGAAGGATATATTGTTTCCTTTTGCTCAAGTTGGAGGAGAAAGGAGAGAGGGAAACTCGATGAAAGATTAGAATGAGAGAACCTTTAGTCAAAGGGGAGAGGAGTCACATCTATTCGGACAATATGGAGCTACATAAATCTTCACAAACACCATTCATAGAAGAAGAGGAAGCTTGTATGGAGATTTATTGAGGCCACAAATCCATCTTTTTTCTTTCTCTACACTTTTTCTTTCATGATAACTCTTGCCCTTTCTATATTAAAAAAAAAATGTGGAACGGACGGATGTTAACCCATAATATTTTTTTTTCTAAATTTTCCAACTTAGACATTCTACCTTAACCTTTTGATATGCTCATAAAATTGAGATGGCCTTTAAAGCCAAAGCTCATGCATGCATTAAAATATATATTTTTAATTTAATTTAAAATTTTAAGTATTATATAAATGAATATCAAGTAGTTATATATATATATATATATATATATATATATATATATATATATATATATATATATATATATATATATATTCCAACTTAAATTTATTGTGATAATATTTAATTATTAGTCAAACTGTTATGAATTAAAACCTTACTTTTCATTTATCAAAAAGTCACATAATTAAAATAAAGTAATATTAAATAAAATCCATTGCCACTTATATTTCCAAAGTATAGTATTATGCCAAAAAAACCCCACATCAACTACCCATAAATGGCTTTGCTGAAATTAATATTTACTCATAAATTCACCAAATGCTCTTAATTATAATAACCTGCATGGACTCCTCAAATCTCTATTTCGGGGAAAAAAAAATTCGGTAAGGAACTTCTGATATTTCCTTTTTTCGAAGAAGGTTAAGTATATACTGTATATGTCATACGTTGCTATTAATAATTAATTTATAAAATATTTATGTAAAATTTTGAGATATTCATTATATTATTTAATGTGTACGTAAGAAATATAATTAAAACTACATTCTTATTAATATTAAAGATATATGTGAAATAATAAAATATCTCATGACCTAAATCAGATTAGAAACTCTTGGCTAGCCAAATGCTAGTCTTTAAGAAAATAATTTTTTAGGGTCTATTTGGTACATCCTTTTTGCTATTACACAATTAAAAAATTTCTATACTACCCCATCGAGCTTAGCTGGGTTGATGGGCGAGCATGATTGGGAACCCCCAATTCATGTTTGATTCCCCTTTCAAGCGGTGCAACTCCTTAAGTGGAGAGAAAATAAATGTTGGTCATGCACCATTGAGACTGGTCGCTGATAGGCTCGCCGAGGGATTAGTTACAATGCCATGAGCCTCCTACGGGAGTGACGGCGAGTAGATACCCAAGTTCCTAAAACAAAAAATTTCCATATTGAAAAGTTGATTTTTATAACCAAAATAGCTAAGTCATTACTTTTTGTAGCAATTTCACTATCAACTTCATTAAAAAAAACTGTAGCTATCCCAAATAGTCTCTTGATCTATCTGAGATGATTACAATTTTTATAAAATTGATTGTAAAATTATTATAAGAAAAATCATTTAATTACTCATATTTCAAAAAATAAATTTTATATCATAGAAAATTTTTAAAAAATAACAAAAAATAAGCAATAAATTATTAGTAAAATGACATTATGAATGCTATCTGAAAAATAAATAATGAGAAAGCTATCCAAAACAAATCTTTAACTTCTGAAAAAATAATAATTTATTAATAAAAAACATTTATTGTGAATTTTTTAGATTAAATTACTCGAATGGGTACATATTTGACATTTGATGATGACTTTCATGTGAGGAGAAATCATTTTTGTCCGCTGATATTAATGACTTGCATGACAGAGACCAAAGACAAGACCTAACAAAAAAGAAAGAGTTCAGCATCGCTGAGCTGTGCATGCACCCAATATTATTATTTTTAGAAGACTTTTTGGTTGCTTAAGAGCCACTTGACCTAAATCTTTTTTGTTTTATTATTTAATTGATCTCTTTTGATTACAAAATCAACATCAAAATCTTTTGATTTTGATGATTCCCAGTTTTAATTAAGCAGAATGAAAAATTCTTATTCAAATTTGATTTGAATTGATTTTTATTTATGAATTTTATTTTAAGATGAGTATAATAATAATTAATTAATTTGTTTTTATTATGTATTTATCTCTAAAAAATATAATTAAAAACTCATGCAAATGAAAAGTAGGTCATCATCTTTATCATGACCCAAATTTTCTTTGCATTATACCTAAAAGTGCATTGTTCTAATTAAAGCTTCGTTTGGCTACTAAAAAATTATTTTAAGAAGTAGTAAGAAAGTCATCCCAAATGAAGCCTAAATAATGTAGAAGATGTAGATTAGAATGGTTTTTCAAGTAATAGAATTGTGGATATTACTAGTGTCAAATAGCTTAATTGATAAAAATTTTAGAAGTTATTTCAAAGGTCATGGAATTAAGGTTTAGTTTGGGATGACAGATATGTTTTATAAAGTTGGTTGTGAAGTTACTATGGAGAAAATAACTTAGTTCTTATGATTGTTGAAAGCAACTTTTCGCCACAAGAAATTTTAAATAATAGTGAGAAATCAACAAGAAAATAAGAGTCAAATGAAATTATGGTTGTTGCATGAAAAATAACAAGAAAATAGTCTCATACATATCTTAAATCTCACCTATAAATTTGTGCATTGGCAAACAACTTTTAAAAAAAAAAGAATGTTTAGCCAATAGTTCATAAGAATATTCAAATTTGGATGAAATATAATAATTATGTTTAAGCTAACCTTTAAATTAAGGGTGTGAGTGAATTATGATATTTGGTATACAATTCAGTACTCATTCTCCATGTTTGACTTCAAAGGATTTGGCTACTTCACATTCTCCTGATCTTGAATGACTATCAATACATTTTTTTAGATACGTTAAGCGACGTATACTCCTTTTCTTATTGAGGCTCATGTCGCAACAATGAGGGTCGAGGGGGGTAAGTTGTAATTTTCTTGCTTTTTTCGCTGAGAGGATGATTGTCCATCTCTGATGCACTTTTCCGCTTTCCATTTATTTGATCAAACAATTTTTTATGAGCATTGATGGCTTCATCTGCAAAGATTTGTGCCTCCATATGATGGATCAGGTCAGCATATGAAGGAACCGTGTCTCGTATGAGTGCTCAGTAAAACAGGCAAGGACAAAGCCCTCCAATAAAAACTCTTCTATAAGTAATTCAGGATCCACCCCTGAAATTTATCGAGTCTCAGTAGAAATTTTTTGAAAGTAATCTTTGAGAGACTCACTTTCACTTTAGCGAATTCATAGTAAGTGGGAAGAATCCTTAACAATTCTCATATTGACATAATTTGACGAGCACTTTAACTAATTAATTTAAAGAATCTGTGAATGATTCCGGCTGGAAGCGAATAAAATCATGTTTGAGCCTTCCCTTTAAGGATAACAGGAAAATTTTGGTAAAGGAGCACATCTGAGGCTCAATGGATATGCATAATGATTTTGTAATGATCGATATACTCATAAGTGTCAGATGTCCCATCATAAAAATTAATGATCGATAATTTGAAACCTATCATAATGGGATGTTGAAGGATGGCTACAGTCACAGGTGATGACTACTTGAAGTCCCACTGATGAAAATTTTGCCTTCAGCCTCTCATGGAGAACTCTTCTCAGGCAAATCGTCACAATTCATGATGTAAGGTATTGCATGGGAGTTCAGCAGCATATAGTCGGGACAAGTTCTCGATGACACTTGAAGGAATGCGGATTTGCTGACCTATACGAGAAAGATGGGTAGAGCTAGTTGAGTCAATAAGGTCGATGTATTCATGTAACTTGGGGAGTCCCCTTGAATGAGGAAGAGGAATCTATACATGAGGGTTCAGGTCTAACATCCTTAGCTAGTGGTAAATTTTGAGGGAGAAGAATCATCTCTTGTTATGCTAGCGTTGGTTGTCGGGTCTCTCATAAAAGTTGAAGGATCTCATTTTGAGATTCCTTCATTTTTCGGAAGCGATCTTCTAGGGATATTCTATTGTTTCTTCTTTAGCAGGGTTTCACCCACCGAGGTAAAGAGAGGAAGACACCTAGTGTCTATGGTTTATAAATTAAATCATGGACTAGTGTGTGTTGGAGTAGAAGGCTCCCAAGTTATGATAGCACCAGCTAGCAACCTAGCGAAAGCCCTGCGTTAGTCAGCGGTCGGGATAAATTTTGACGTCGATTGGCGGCCAAGCAAAAGTTTTGTGCCGATCGACCTCCTAGTGAAAGTATGGCATCGGTCGATGGTCGGGTGAAAATCTGACGTCGACCGATGGCCAGGCAGAAGTCCGGCAACATCCTATGGCCGAGGGGAAGTCCAGCGATGGTCAGTGGCTAGGCAGAAGTTCGATGAAGGTTAGTAAATAGTGAGAAGATCAAGAGCATTTTGGTAGTATTTCGAATGGATGCCATATATTGATTCCCTTAATTATAGACTATTTATCGTACATTTGAGTGTCTTAATGATGTCAAAATTTGACAATCTTAGGCTCGTTAGATTTGTCTCGTCGAACCGCTTGATTTTGCTATAAGCATGTCACATTTGGAGATCATTTGGTTGTCTAAATTATGCTTTGAAGCTTTCAAACATGCTTCGGGCCCTCGATTTGGACTCATTTGGGCTTGGATTGAATTTATTTTGGTGTCATTGGGTCCATCTTTTTGGAATATTCAGTTTAACTATAAAGTTGTAGAAATTGGAGTTCAGACAGTCCCGAAATTAATTTCAGAAGTTTCCGATTCCACTGTCCCTCGGATTTGTGCCCGATCAAGATAATTTTTATATTATGTATCAATGACAATCTTAAATAAAACTTTAAAAATCAAATTAATATCATATGTAACGATTAATAAAAAAATATTGTTGCTTAAATATAAGATAATTTTCACTCATAAATTTTAAATTTTAAGTTTAAAAACTATTACATCACTTATAATTCAAATAAAAATATATCCTTAGATGATCAAATCAAAGTTGTGCACATATCTGTTGACATTAATTACACATAAAACACAAGTCGAACGTATAACTTATTAATACACAGTTCACCTTAGTCTGTTGTTTGTATTGGTTTTACTTAGTTTTTATTTGGAATAATTTTTCATCATTATATTTTACAGCTTTTAAGAAATTTTTGCGCTAAAAAATTATTTTAGAAAGCAGTGAGAAAACTGTCTGAAATAAAACCTTAGCCGTATAATGACAACATGATTTCACACGTGGTGAATAGAGATTTGATTGAGTGGTTGAGTTTTCACTCTTCAGTGTCGGCTAACACCTAATTTATAATAATCTATTAACTTTTAACAACTTATATTTGCTTATCTTTCACAAGCATGCATGTTCATCTCAATTTTTTTAGAGAGTTTAAGCTTTCAAATAAAAAGTTATGAACTCTAGATATTATATAAATGAATTTACACTTAAATTAGCTTAAAATAAATAAATAAACAGAAAAGCTGTAAACAAGTGTGTCGTACTTAAAAGGGGGGGAATTAATGAATCATATTATGCTTAAAATGATCACGTGGAAGAATAAAATTCATTGGTCGTACAACTTGGATCTTTATTGATTTTGTATGTTTATGAGCGCTATTCTCTTCCTGATGATAAGAAAGGGATTGCTGTCGGTTTGGCTTTTCTTTCAAAGCTATATAATTGGAGTGGTGGCCAATTCCACTTCGTCGTAGATTAAAATAGCACGCATGCATGTGAAATGTTTATTTATTTTCCTCTCTCTTTTTATGTAGCACGAATCTTGATATGCCAAATGTGTGTGTGAGCGTGCATGGGCCTTTGCATTCCTTGTCATAATTATGGCTTAGTGTGCACGTGAAATTATTCTGTGCAGAAGCCGGACGTTGCTCTATATCAGGAAATTGAATCAAATGCAGTCACGTCAACGGTATCGAACAGCGGCATCGAGCGAATGGGTGACATGACACATTCTGATTGATCTCTGGAAGGTGTTCGGCGTCCGCACAGATTTTCCATGTGCACATGCAGAAGTATGCTTCGAGTACGTGCATGTCTTTGTTTGATCATTTGTGCAACATCATGCCTATGTGCATATGTGATGTAATCCTAGCATGCATGCTCCCTGCTCTTTTGCATGTAGACTATCTCATACATTTATCCGCCCTCACAACCTAATACATAGTAGATAACTTTTATGTGTAAAAATGTACACTCTACTGCATTTAGTTAATGTTGTTACACGATCGTTCAACTGCTCATAAGGCACCAAGTTATCCTCATGAGAATACCCATACATTCTATTATCACTTTCACATGTCATTGATAAATACCTAAATATATTTTATTTTAAATAGATAATTTTTATAACTTTTATCATGGTAGCTATTTTACTTGTGAATGTTACTAATAATTATATTGACAATTCTTCAATTCACATTTGGAACTATAAAAGATGTTTATGATATATATATATATATATATATATATATATATATATATATATATATATATATATATATATATATATATATATATATATATATATATATATATATATGCTATTTATTTTATTTAAGGAGAAGGGGAAAAATGAGATCAAAATATCTTAGCCTAATTTTTGTAGGCATAAATTTTAAAATTTGCTTGTAATGCTATTTCGGTCTCATATTACATGAAAAATATGACATGTCATGATGCATCTAAAAACATTTATTAACTTAATATTTAGTTGTTTGTCATAAATTGGAAATTTTATAATTTATAAAATTATCATATTTTTTGAAAAAGACATTGTTAGATCGGTTATTATAATTATTTTGTTAACTATATTTAAATGAATTAATATTTTTAATTTTTTGCTATTTATTAAATTTATTTATATCAAAATATAATAAAACGAACACCTTTTAAATTTTTGGACTTTTGCCGTGATATAATTTGTGTCAAATATCTAACCTAATTTTTTCACGATGGAGATAGGTTGCGTTTGCGATTATAGAAATTGGGTGGGGCCTCTTTAAAAGTTTGCAGCAAAGAAAATATAAGAACCGGACCTGCTTTGTTCAAAGACCGGCGGAGGAAGGAAGAAAGGAAGCGAAGAAGGATATTAAAGTCGGCACAGTCAGTTGGTGTTCAGAGCATTAATGGCGGCCTCTCCACTCGTTTTTTGTTTGTGTTAGTTCTGCGTTGCTGTTTGACGGTGGATTTCGCAGTGAGAGAAGCGAAGATTCAGTAAACTGCAGCTTCCGCCGGCGACTTGCCGAGGGATGGAGTGGTGGCGGAGGATGGTAAAGAGGGCCCGCGTCTCCGTTGCGGCAAAAGAGAAAGAGAGAAAAGTAGGTAAGCTTACCGCCTCCTTTTTCAGTTTTTCTGATGTTCAGCGGTTGTTGTAGCCACCCTTTGTTAACGTGCACTGAAAGCGGCGCAGGTTAGCTGCCGACCTAGGCTGGAGTGTTAATTAAAAAAATTAAAAATTATTCTTACATACAAAATAATTTCTCTAAAAAAACTATCTATAGCTTCTAATAAAATTTTCATGATAAGGGAGATATCAGATATATATATATATAAGTAATTTTTTATTTTATTCAGAAAAGTTATACATTATATATATATATATATATATATATATATATATATATATATATATGCCTTCTTATTGATTTTATTATTCATAAATTTAAATAATTATAATAATAGATATTTTCCTAACCAATAATTGTTTGCTCATAAAGCTGATTTTAGAGAACAATTATTACGTCCTCCGACCGGATGCAGGATGCAGAGAAGCATCCAGTCGTAGGCAAAAAAAACTCGGTACCGTGGTGTACCGAGTTTTTTTGAAAAACTCGGTACACCTCGGTACCTCCTTTTTTTTGCCTACAACCGGATGCTTCTCGCATCCGGTCAACCGAACCAAATAAAAACTCGATTTTAGAAGGGGACTTTTCACCAAATTGGTAAGAGTTGTGGTGAGACAAATGCTCATAGGATAAAAATAAAAAATTATAAAGTAGTATTAATAAAAATTTATATAGTCTTTTAGCAAAATTCATAAATTAATTAGTTATTTATTACTTGATAAAATTAACGTTTTGGTGTTGGAAATTGTCTGCATTAGATTATTCAAAGTTCTCACAGAAAAGGCTAATTATAAAGTACTTTCAATCGTAACTAAATAGAAAAGCATAATATTCTTTTAATAGAAAGAATATTAAGATTTTGATATGACTTTTTTATTGATTTTTAAAATAAATTTTTAGCATAAAAATTAAAATTTTTGTACTAAAAAGCTTCTTTAATAAGCAGTAAGAAAGTCATCCCAAACAAGAAAAATTATCAGGTGAGGAGACCGGACATAGAGATACGTTCAGACATTCACTTAAAATTTGACACGTGGAGTGCATTTAGGTTGTACTTTGTTGTGCGCTTTACCCACATTTTAAATGTGCTTTAGATGCACTTTAGTTGCGCTTTAACTCTTTTTTTGTTGCGCTTTTTACTGCACTTTGACTGCGTTTTACCTGCACTCTACCTGCGCTTTGACTGCTCCACTTGTCAAGTGTCCACATTAAATATATAAAATAAAAAATTAAATCCAATTGAATATTCAAGTGTCCACTCCAATTGTCAACATTTTATTAGACTCCGGACGTATCTCTACATTCGGTGTCTGTTCCTAATAATTTCTCTCCAAACAAAACCTTAGCTAGTCAAATAAGTAGCTATTATTAAACAAAAATTGATGCACACACATCTTTTATTTTAGAAATTTAAATAAAAATTAAAATTTAATTTTGAAAGTCCAAATTGAGATATATAAAAAGGCATTTTTCATTAAACTAGGAGTATTATAAGTAAATATATACATTCTATTTTTCTAAATTTAAAATATTAGCATTTCAAAATATTAGCATTTTTTTATACATATTATATAGAAAGAATTGGCTGATTTTTTTTTTTTTTTTGTTGGTAAATAAAAGATGCAGGAGATGGAATTCTAAAGCTCCATGGTGACATCCAAACATGTGAGTATCAGGACATTTTGGTAATGTGGGATATGCTACAAAACACAAATACAGAAGACAAAGCTGCTCTGAATGTCACCTCATCACAGCATTAGCCACATCAATAATGAAGAAAAAATAAATAAATTTATGTCCGTATATTCTGATATAAGCTATTTATAAAATAAGTTTAAATTTAATTTGAGATTAATGTATTAATATAAATTTAGGTTAGATTAATTTCGAGAGTGAGTTGTAAAATATTTTATTAGCTCTCAATATTTTCTTTGTCAATGTCCTATGTATCATATATATTTATGAGAAAAGTTGATAATATATTTCATGTTGAATTAATTTCTATTTTGTTCTGTTATTTATGTTTGTTTTATACTCTAAGCAATGTAAATCAAAGGAAAGATTACTAATTATTTTCCTCTATTTCTTTAATCACATTTCTCCTTATCAAGAACAAATCCAAATGAATGCAAAAGCTTCAAATTACAAAAAAACTATTGTTGATTTTTTGGTATTCTCATATTTGACAAGTTAAAACTAAAGATTTACCTATTTCTTCGCACTTAGCTTTTTTTTTTTTTTTGATAAAAATTGTAGAGGGCATACACATTAATAAAAAATGAAAGTACAAGTCCTTACATAACCTTCAACTCTATAAAAAAATACAACATTTGAGTAAAAACCTAAGAGTCAGTGATTCTATCTATTACAAGAACACCAAAAGAAAAAAAGCAAAAGACTAACAAGCGGCACACAACAAACAGGAAGAACACCACAACAACCTGAAGAATCACAAACCGAGCAGGAAACCAGCCAAGCTAGCAAATATGTGAAGCCATAACACCACAAGAAGATCCCCTGCTAGAGGAAATGCATAAAACAAACCAACAAAAGACCGTCTCCAAACCACACACGTTGAGAGACAGAAGGAAAAATTGTGCAAACACATGCAAGACAAAACAAGCTCCAGAACAAAATCAGGAAATAACAATATAAGCAAACAAAAACCAAAACAACTCCAAAGTGAAAAGGCAAGGGACCAACAACCAAAACAACAACAGGAAGACAAACCCACAGCCGAGCAACCCAAAGGAAAACCACAAACCCCCCCATGAAGACCCCACCCGAACCCCCAAAACAAAACCACAACCAACCCCCAACCAAACACCACCATGAAGGCCCATGAAGGGAAGACCCGAAGTCACAACCTAGAAACCAAACGAACAGACGAGCAAAGCCACCACAACCAAGAGAGCAAACAAACACCAGAAGAAGGCACAAGCAACCAAACGAATAAACTAATTTTAAGATTTTAGATCGACTCGTTTATATGGCATGCTTAGAGATGTCAATACAAATAAGTATGACATGTTTAGGGATGTCAATATATGACACAACCGGTCAATCGTAAATCTAATTATACATTTCAACTCATATAAGCTTTAGCATTCAAAACAACTCATATATGTACATTTCAATATTCAAAAGTGTCATTAAAATTAGGTTTTTTAATATAACTAGGTTGGCAAGTTGAGTCGGTCAAACAAGGTATTGATGATTCGGATTTTGGTCTGGAACTATGACCCATTTATTAAACATGTCAGGCTTGAGTCAGATGAATTTAAACTATTAGATTTTATGTCGGACTCGAACCTGACCTGAAAAACCAATTTGCATTATAGGTCACTTGCTATAGTTACAAAATTTTCATATGATTGTGTATATATTAATATAGTGATGATTTGAATAAATTGTATTATATGCGTCATACACACGTAAATATTTAAAAGGTGTACGAAATAGATAAATAAATATGAAAACTGAAAAGATTTCGCATAAAAAAATTATTTTATTTTTCTAAATATTTCCAAACACTAAAAAGAAGGCTTCCATTTTGAGGCCAAAAAAATTTAAAAAATTAAAACAAAATTAGATGAAGATTAATCAATGATTCGTTTGGGACGACTTTCTTACTGCTTCTTAAAAAGCTAGCATTAAAAAGCTGCTTTACGAAGCAGTAAGAAAAATGTAATAAACGAAGCCTAGGACAATTTTTATAATACTTTCTAAATATATTTTTAGTTAAAAAATTTGTAATAAGAAATTTTTATACTAGAAATTTATTTTAGAAAATTAAAAAAATATATCCTAAATGAAGTCTAATTCTAGCTTAATTTTATTATGCCCGTTCTCACATTTGTTCGTTAAAAAAAATAAATATGAAGCTATATAATAATTAAAAAATGAATTGTTTTTGGGCCATTTAACTAAAAAAAAAAACCGTTTATGATATAAATTAATGACGTATGCATGGACGATATGCTAATCTTTAAGGCCTGCATCAACTATCGTGCTAAATGTAAATAATGTGAAAGGATTCAAAATTCAAGTACATTCTGTTCAATTTCTATCATGTTTTCATACAAATATTAAATAAATTAATTATGCAAATTTGGCCCATTTACTGTTACATAAAAAATAAAATAAACAAATAAAAGCTGAGATTTTTTTTTCTGTCAACTTATCGAGATAGAGATTAGAAGTAGAAGAGAATAAGGAGAAGGCTAGCTAAGGTAGGCAGGATTGAGAAAAGACCAAGAGTTAGGATGGGTGCTTAAAGTTTTATGGACAACTTATTTTATTCTTTTTTAAAGTAATTTTATAATACAAAAATTTTTTAATTTAATTTTTTTTTTTAAATTATTTTAGAAAACAATAAAAAAATTGTATCAAATAAAACCTAAGCTAACTTTTACTTATTTTAAAATAATCTTACTCAGCCATCTGATTTCTAATAAATGAGGATGAAGGAGTTAATATGTAGATTTAGTGTTGTGTTTAGGGATCTCATTATTTGATTGAATTAGTTGAATTATATGGTCAAATATTGATTGTGTGAATATTGAGGAGCTAGATTGATAAAAAAAAATGCTATAATATTTTGATTAAAATTTGATTGGAATATGCCTAAAAAATTTAATGTAGTAGACATAGAACTATTTATAATGAATTTCGAAATACAAATCAAAAGACATTTTTTTTTGCATATGAGCTATCTTTAATAGATTATTTTTTGTTTGTGATGTCTACTCTTCTTAATAATGGTCGGGTAGTAGTTTGGTGGTGGAAGTCTAGTGGTGATCTGGTATTGGTCAGGTGATTTTTGTATGGTGATTGTCGAACGGTTTTCTGATGGTGAAGATTATACGATGTTCTCACTGTGATGATTTGATGTTGTTCTTTCAGCATTTAAATGCCAACCATGCTAAAATTTAGTAATCTTAGGTTCTTTTTGTCACAACCCAACCCGAAAGAATAAGGCTGAAAGAGAAGTTACTTTGAAAAAAGTTGTAGATGCAATAATTGTATTCTTATTTATTTTTGTGATTTGAGATTTGAGTTTTGAAACAACGAGGACGATATTTTTTTGAGTGGAGAGTTTTGACACCTGCAGAATTAGCATATGGATTGATATGTTTTGAAGTGATTGAAAAAACTCGCAATAAGAGGATTTAGGAAAGAAAGGGAGGAGAGGGAGTGAGGGGGGAGTCCGGTTTTGGGCGACATTAAGCCATTTTCGTCCGTTGGCACAATTGAGAAATTTTATTCATCTCGAGGTAAGTCACATTATGCACATATCAATTTTTAAAAATACACAATTTTTATCAAAAAATTTTAATTAAAATTTTGTTTCCATTAGAGAAAAACACGGATAACTTTGCATTGGTAAAACTTTTACCGCTTAACTTTTTATATGTTATAAAGATTACAATTATGCATATTTTGAATATTCCTCGTGCAGAATCACTCTTCTCAAATGTCCAAAAATAGGAATCCAAAATCTATCCTTGCAGAAAATAATACCAGAATAAAAAACTCATAGTTCAGATTTCTTACCATATCTAATATGATTAATCAACTTTGGATATTCTGCATCAGCCTTTTGAGCTTTCTAAATCTTTTATTGTAATGAAGGTTGAATGATAATATAAGCCAATATACTAGAATCTCAATTAATAGAAGAAATTACCTCAAACTGTGATCTTTCCATATATTGTATTAAATACTCATCAGAAGTGAGCTCTATATATGATAATCTAGAAGACTTCCTACTGAGAGAGTCTATCATCACATTAGCCTTATCAGGCTGATACTGAATAATCAGATCATAGTCCTTAATCAACTCAAATCACTTTTTTTACCTCACATTCAGATCCTTCTAAGTAAATATATATTTCAAACTTTGATGATCAATAAAATATCACACCTAACACAGTGCAAATAATATCGCCAAATTATCAAAGTAAATATAATAGCAACTAACTCTATATCATGCATTAGATAGTTTCTCTTATATGGCTTCAACTATCTAGAAGCATAAGCTATAACTCTATCATGTTGTATTAGAACACACCTTGAACCTCTCAGTGAAGCATCACTGAATACTTGAAATCTTTCTGTACCAGATGGAAAGCATCACTAAATATGCTCTTCTTCCCAAAAAGTCACTACTAGAAGTCTCACTACTGAATCTCTTTTTATTAACAGTCCATCGTTACTAAGTATCCATCATATCGTTCTCTATAAGGCAAGCTCGCTCTATTAGCTCAAAGAAATCAGAAATGTGAAATGGCACGAGAGACTGTTTCAGACTATCCCGAAGTCCTCTCAAGAACTTGTAGCATTTCTCCGAAGGAGTGCTAACTAGTTGTGGAGCATATTAAGCCAAAGCAGGGAACTTTATCTCATACTACATAACTGTTCTGCTCTCCTGAACCAGCCTAAAAAAATCCGCTGCACCTATTATCTTACAAAAGGTGGTACAAATCAAGCTCGAAATAGATCAGAAAATGCCTTCCAACTAATCAAAGAATTCAATCTCCTTAGAAATTTGTCCTCCTGCTAGCCCATCCTCTAGCGCTCAACCTCTCCATAAATGATACCTTCCTCTCAGTAGGACATTGTATACCGTCAAATGTCTTCTCCAACCCCCTCAACCAGTCATATGCTACTTTAGGCTCAATAGTACCCTCAAATCTTTGAGGCTTCAATCTCAAAAATATATGCATATGTCTATCTACCTCTTCAAAACTCACAGCAAGAATCTTGTTTTGTGTTTCACCCATAATCTAGGCTATCAATATAATAAACTATGACAATGTATCTAAACCAACTATTGGAGCAATACTATAAACATGAGCTACCTGACTAGCACTCTGTCCATCTGTCATATCTAGATCTGGTGGATCCATGATCACACATAAATGCAAATGAATATATATATATATATATATATATATATATAGAATATATAATATATATATATATATATATATATATATATATATATATATATATATATATATATATATATATATATATATATAATATATATATAAAATAACGAAAATCAGACCGAATTAAAACTACCCCACAAGACTTGCATATTAATTCCTACAGCTCTGTTTTATAATCTAATTCCAAAACTATTACGTTGATACTACAAAAGCTTATCACAACTCAACCCGATTAGGGCAGATCCTATCGTGTTGAACTGTGACAGGCTCCTAAGATCTAGTTTTGGAATGTTTCGGATTTTTTTTTTCAATATTCATTCTAAATAAAATATAGACTACAAAGCTACTAAAATATCAAAATACTAAAAATAAACTCATCTACCATGTTTCTTTCATTTCATCAAAATATATATTTGCACTACAGTATATAGCTATATGTTGAAGCTATAGAATTGAAAGATAAATTAGTCATGTATGTACAAAAATTAAAACAGAGAAATACCTATAACCTCATAATTGATACTTAATTAGTGCATTAAGATCCTAATTTGATCAATAATAATGCTTCGAAGTGAAATAAACTTCGAAGCAGTATTATTAATCACATTAGGATCAAAAAAGACAAGAAGAAAGTTTAGCCACTTAACTCTACAAGGCTCCTTCGATAATGAAGTATGAAAAATAAGAAGCTTAATTCCATTAAAAAAAAAACTTTGGCATCAAACAACATGATCATGCTCACATAAGTAAATGATTGCGATCACAGCTTTTTGTTTTTTTTTAATTGAACTTGCGTGCCTTAAACAACTCCACTGTATTGTTTTTAGCAAAAAAATTAGCTTGTTATTACTTATTAGTCCATAAATTAGAGTATAATGCTTTCAATTACACCCGTGAAGACGAAATTAAAAAATGGTCATTCAAGAATAATTAATATAAACTAGGCTCTTAATTGCTGATTAAGTAATGACTTATTGAGTTAATTTATGGGTTAAAACATTACACTTATTAAGACAATCAAACCCACCAAGGCTTAGGATGGTTGGTGGGCGAGCACAGTTGGGAACCCCCACCCGGGTTCGAATCCCCTCTACTACAGCCTCGCCTCTTCAGTGGGCAAAGCAAGTGTGGGCCCGATGCCGGTGCGTGGCCTAGCTAGCTAGGTTTCACCAAGGGATTAATTATGCCGCCAAACACTCCCTTTGGAGTGGCAGCGAGTAGATACCCCCGTTCCAAAAAAAATTAAAACAATCAATGCTCCATGTCTATGTGGAAAGGGAGAAGAGGATGTTTTGGATGTTATGGAGCAGTATTGAACTGTGGCCAAAATTGAAGTGAGAAAGCATTAAAGACTAGTTTTCTAATTTAAGGAACTTTGAACATTATATTAACAGAAAAACACCAATCATGATTGAGGGAAGAGGAAGAGATCAAAGCAGAAAACTTTCATGTTACTATTCGTGTGCTTATTTCTTAAAAAATCAACTCACATTCTTCTACAGTCTGCATTCAGACTCTCGAATACTTTATTATACTGCCCATTGGTTTTATAGGCATTTTCACCACATTATATCTATCATTACTTTGCAAGGAAAACGATAGGATCATGAGAACAACTCAGTGGTGAGAGCTTGTTCATTGAAGGATTGCGCAAACTTTAATGTATTTCAACAAGAAACCAATTCTCACAATAGATAAACAAGTAACCCTTATTTAGATGAAATATAACATGTTTAGTGCCCAACAGTTTTTGAATGTTTATAGATAGCTTTTGTAGCACTATTTTTCCAGCATTAATGCTTCAGTGTTGAGAATGAAGGCTTTATACATTCAAGATCACAACACCATGAACAATACTATTTAGTGCAATTAAATAGAGAATTAGTACTTGTTCCAAGTGAGAGGAGGATAAAGGTGGAGATTTATTATGACAACACAGAAACACCTTGGCTTCTTTCAGCTGATTTGCTTTCAAACAACAACAACATTAAGCCTTTGTCCCACTATGTGGGATGGGCTACATGAATCTTGTTAAAAGTCAAATTCTAATTTAAATCTAATAAAGAAAGATTATTTCTAATATTTTCTAACCAAGTCTTTTTAGATCTACTCCTACCTTTCTTAATATAAGTCAAATCTCATACCTCTACTTTCCTAACCAGGTCATCCGAAGGCCACCGTTTTATGTGACCAAACCATCTAAGGCATCTCTCTCTAATCTTATCTACCACTGGTGCTACTCCAACCTTTTCACGATTTGCTTTCAAAAAAAAAAAGAAAAAGAAAAAAAAAAATCTAGCATATCAAAGTTTGAGCACTACACTGCAGATATCTCTCTGCAACTCATATGGCTGCACTAGCACTGGCAATTTACTTAAGAGCAACTCATACTGGTGAGAGATCTCTGTGAGGGTATGAGTGACTTTATTCCTACACATAACACAAACAGAACATTAACAAATGAAGATGTCAATCGCATTGGCAGCAGGACAGTGTGATTTCTCATTTATCTTTTATGAGAATGACACATTTCATACTCCAATGCAGGAAACATAATATAGAATTACTATTCAGGATTTCTGGATGCAATGGGATACTTCAGAAAGCTTCCAGTTCAATCTATCTACATTTGAATTTGGAAATTAAATAGATGCTTTGAGGATAGAAAGCAATAGCATAGTCTCTAAAGTTGGCTATGAAGTGTTTGTTCTATGACTACCAATAGTAGAATACATTGGTTGAATGGAGCTGCCTGAGCCCAATTTCACCTGATGGAGTGGTTGGAACTGAACAAGGATCAATTAGATCAAAAAATAAGCCAAATGCATAAATCTGCAAACAAGATAAGATCATTAGCAGAAAATTCACGCCTTGAGTTCTAATAGTCTTTGAATATCACTTAATAGAGTCGAAAAAACAACCGATCAGGGCATGGATTGGTCTTTTTTTTTCCCTTTTTATCCAATCGCCACTTAATTTTTTTCAATTAATTGATGAATGAATGAGCGAAAACATTTTAATTTTTTTATTATTTTTGTGAGAAAATGTATTTGTAATGACTTAAAATTCTAATGATAGTCTCCTATTATCAGAGTGTTTGTAAAAACTTTTTTTTGTTGCTTTTAGTTACCATTTGCTTTAAATTTTCCAAAAAGTTGCATAATAAAGAGAAAAATATTTCTTATCTTTTTAAAATACAGATGTTGAAAAATGAAGCACATTCAAATTATGACATTATTGAATTCTCACTATGACATCTTGTGGATGTTGATCATTTGTGCCTGTTCCATAATGGTGACAAAAAACTGTCATGTTGGTATAGATGTGTATCATTATTATGCATTGAATTGGCTTTCCAGTAATTGTTGAAGGTGTGGTATCCAATGAAGATTAGTGCTTGTTAACTTTATTATATGGTAATTACATCATCTTTAGTAGTTAATTCTATAAGCATTAAGTCATAATAAACGAAGTTATTTGATAGGGAATGCTTGTAGATCTCAAGTAAGGGTGTCAATTTTTGACACGACACGAAAACCCGACCCGGACCCGCCGGGTTGGACCCGACCCGATTTCAAAACGGGTCGGGTTCGGGTTCCAGAAATCAACCCGTTTCAAAAAACGGGTCGGGTTCGGGTTGACCCGGCGGGTTGCCGGGTCAACCCGCCAACCCGTTTAATTCAAAAAATTTCGAAATCCCGCCCTCTGCCCGCTGCCCCCGCCCCCTGCCCGCTGCCCCGCTGCCCGCTGCCCCGCTGCCACGCGCCGCTGCCTGCCCCGCTGCCCCCGCTGCCCGCCCGCCGCTGCGCGCTGCCACGCGTGACGCGCCGCGCCCTGCCCCGCTGCCCCCACCGCGTGCCGAGTGCCGCGTGCTGCCCCGCTGCCTGCCCCGCTGCCCCGCCGCGTGCCGCGTGCCGCTCGCGCTGCCTCCACGCGCTGCCGCCGTCGCGGTTCCGGGTCGTGTCGGGTCAACCCGGCAACCCGCCAGGTCGGGTCCGGGTTCGGATTTTGACCCGTTTCTCTACCCGGGTCGGGTTAGGGTTGACCCGTTTTCCACCCGGGTCAGTTCGGGTTCGACCCGAACCCGACCCGTGACCCGAAATTGACACCCATGATCTCAAGTATTTCCTATCAATCTTCGGCAAACAACGAGAATTCTCTAAAAAAATCCGCACAAAATCACGAAAACAGTCGATAATTTGTATTATTTGATGAAAGGGAAACAAAAAATAGCAAGATACAATTTAACCTCTATTCGAGAAGAGGATCGATCTCTCCCAAATCTCTAGACGCGCTAGAGCCCAAAAGAAAACCTAAATCTAAGAGATCTCAAATTTAAGCCAAATTCAAGATCCCCTAACCCTAGGAAAACAAACTATTTAATGCATACAAATGAAAAGGAAATCCCTAAACAGTCCCTACATTCAAATTTCCCTCTTAACCTTGAAATTCACCAGCATTTATTCAATTGAACTTCTCTTTCATTTTTAAGTCATGTTTAGACACTATCGAGAGAGACCTTGTAAAAGATTGGCAAAATTTTTTCTAGCTTTGGGGACTATATGACTGAAGAACAGAGTGGCATGGCCGACCAACACTCCGTTGAAGATAAAGGCAAGGCGATGTTCAATGAAATTTGTAGTATTGTATGCATCATTGGACGTCAAGACTAAATGAGTTATAAGAAGACTACATGTAGAGGCCATGAGGACACATAATAATGGGCATGAGAGTTTCTAACAAGTGATGGTTGGAAAAATGTAGACGAAAGATTTATAGAGCATAATCATCATATAGTTAGTCTTGATGTCCTTCAAATAAGCTACCACGAGCTGTTGCATGACAGGTTAAACATTAAAATAGACGATGATAACAGGTCGAAAGTTAATGTAGATGATGTCATACTTTATTATATATGGAGAATGATTTTATATTAGATGTTTATGTAAACTTATTAATCAATCATATATGAAAGGTAAGGGCATAAGGTTTTTAATCGAGCCTAAGTGGCAAGAACATATATGCTAATGGCGCAAAAATAACACGTGCTATGGCATAAGGCATGGCAGAGTGTAGCCTACATAAGATGTTATTTGCTTGGCGCGACACAAGTGTTCAAAATAGTGCGTACTATTTGCACCATGTAGCGCATGACATAATAAATAGTGCTCACAATTTTTTAACGTATAGTGAATTAAAAATTAAAAATTAAAAATTATAATTATCATGATTTATAGATTAATATCACTATCAATTAATAATTAATTAAATATCAAATTGATGAAATATACAAAAATTTATTTAATCTCTAATCTCTAAATGAAGACTTAAGCTAATATAATAAATTGAATTATTTATTATCCAATAGGTTGGTTCTAAAAAAAAATGATTGGAGCAAAAAAGGATCAGAAAGAAGCAAAAATGGAGTTCGGCTAGCTCTTCTCTTCCATCGCTTGTCTATTTCTATAATCTCTCTTCTCTATGGTGTTTCTCTAAGCTCTTCTTAGAGTTGTAGGATTGTCTAGGTTCTTTGTAGCTTTTTCGATTTCGAAGTAGACTCTTGAAAGAGCTGCACAAGGTTTTAGTTTTATATGGAATATGATTGTGTTGCACAATCGGGTTTTTCTATTGCCTTGGACCTCAATTTAACTTATCGTGCTCACTGGGGGGTACCCCTGCGTGGGTTCGGGTGCTTTCACAAAAAAAAAAAAAGTTTTTCGTACAGCGCCCCGTGTTGTGTACACAGGCGCTGCAAAATAGAGGAAAAGCACTGCAATTCTCTACATTCAGCATCGCAGCGCTATGTGATGTCATAGCGCTGAGATTTTAAGCATCGCAACATCATGGTGATAGAGGCTTGAGCGTCATAGCGCTACAAACTGGCACCGCAACATTGCGAGGCGGACTTGACAGTTTTCTTTCTCGTTTTACTGAAGGGTTGCATCCCTTTGTGTTATTAACTTGACTTTCTCTTGTATTTTGTCCGAAAATAGTGTAAGAGAAGAGTAGTAAAGAGAGAGTGAGAGAGAAAAGAGATCTGTACTTATTTCTACACATTTTTATAGTGAATTATTTGGTGTGGTATAGCTTAGTATTTTTTTTTTTTTTCAATTTTTTCACGTTAAATCCAGGTGACATTTACTTTCTGCTGCTTTTACTTTCTTGTTTGTTCTCATCGCAGTGTTTTCTTATATTCCGAACACAAGGAAATTTTTTTGCCTCCTTCAAAGACAATATTGTTCCTATATGATAGAAAGTCACAATAGGAGCTCACCGAGAAGATAACAATCTTTATCCCCTTTTGCGCGCTTCTTCGGCTAAATCCAGTAAATCTGTCGAAGTACATGATTTACTAAATCTAAGATTTAAGGAAAGATGGAGAAGGAATGATTTTAAGTTTTTGTAGAATTTAAAGTTGATATTTTTTATAATTTTGCTAGATTTAGGCTAAATCCTGCTCAGTACATGCATAAAAAAGCCATTTATCTAAACAAAATGCATTAACACACTCTCCATTATAATAATCCAAAAGTTTAAAATGAATTTAATTAAAAATTTTGAAAATTTTAGATATAGCAGGCAGAGCTGTGGCGTTGGGCTGGCAAGCGCTACGGCGCCAAGGAACCGCCACCGCAGCATTGAAGTCTCTATCCTACAATAATTTTGGGATTGACATGCAGCACAGTGAATCTCTTATGTCCTCCCATTTAGCTATTTAGGCATGATGATATGTCATCCAATTGATGTCAGCCTTCGCACACCCATCCACTCTAATAAAGCTAAGATCTATAGGTTGTATATCAATGCAAGGGATATACCTGAATTGACATAAGAACCTATATGGCAAGTGTCACTCGACCTTCTTTCAACTAATTAGAGGCACACGAGCCAACCAAATACCCTCTTCAACCAAACATATATCTGCAACTCTAGCTCTAATGTGGTTGTTGTATGGTTCCCATATGGCATGCATTCATATATGACTATGTTTAAGAGCCCATAAGTAACGACGTCATAATAATGATAATTCATATACAAAGGTAGAACATAATAGTATGACACCTGGCTTTGAAGTAATTCGTCTAACTCATCCTTGTATGTAGTAACATTAACAACGGGCATCTATCAAACTCACACTTCATTCTACCTACAATTCATAGTGATACTTTAATAGTGATAAGAAAGATGTTTCATCTCAAAACTTCTAAGTAATTGGATAATTTGATTAGAATTCTTACACGCATCCCAAGTTGAGTCCATCTAACTGCATAGGATATGAAACATGAAGTGTTAGGCGTCCAACATTTATATGTTACCGTGATCATACCTGCAGCAAATGTAAGCAAACTATCATGTTTGCACACTTGGATTTGGTTGCCTCATGCGGCTCTTTATAGAGGTGCACTAGAACTAGGGGTGTAAACGAGTTGAGTCCAGTCGAGTCGAGTGTTGGTACTATCGAGCTCAGCTCGTCATTTTAATAAAAGCGAGCTCGAACTCTAGCTCGAGCTTGAGTCGAACTCAAAAGGTGAGCTCAGCTAGAGCTCGTCGCATTATAAACGAGCTCGAGCCGTCTCATGAGCCTCGGCAGTCGTCCGTGAAACTTCCCGCCCGCGAAACATCTGCTCGTGATTTCCTGCCCACAAAACTTCCCGCCTGCGAAACATTTGCATGTGATTTCCTGCTTGTGAAACTTCCCGGCTGCAAAACATCTGCCCGTGATTTCCTGCCCGCGGAACTTCTACCCGTGATTTCCTGCCCGCAGAAATTCCTGCCCGCCTGTGGAACTTCTGCCCGCTATTTCATGACCACGGAAATTCCCGCCCACGAAACTCCGCCTTTGTCGCGAGCCGCTCGACGAGCTCCTGAGTCGAGCAATGTGTTGTTTGAACTCGAGCTCGATAAGCCGTTAAGCTCGAAATCTTGTTCGAGCTCGACTCGTCGAGCCTGTTAATGAGTCGAGCGCGAGCCCGCTCGCGAGTCGGCTTGACTCAGTTACACCACTAGCCAGAACTGTCTCTCTCAATGAAAATGTAATGAATAGATCTATGTTTTACAATAAGGGGGTACTGCAAGTGAACCTCCAATAACAAGAGGTATTGAGATATGAGGCAATAGAAAGAAAGTTAATAGAAATAAGATATATGATCTTATGCCAGAACTCCAAATCATTCCGGTTTATGTATGTGTCCCTCCAAAAACTCCATATAAGCCAACTAAGCATCATATATTTGTGCATGTGACAAACCCATACAGAACATGAAACTGGCTCATGGGTTCAATGGGTCATGATAAATGACATCAGGCTGTGGATGTCATCTCCTCCCTACACCAACTGCAATATGTCTTACCAATGTTGGCCCGTCAATCTGCAATTCCAGAATCATAGCAATGTCCTGCAATGTAATAAACAACTCACCAATAGCTAAATAGAATGTGTTCGTCTGTGGCGGCCACCTCCCAACAAAATCTGTAAGCAAATGATTGAACAAAAGAAACTCAACCGCAAATTGAAGTCCCAAAGGCCTAGGAAAATCTTTGGAATAGATGTGAATCAGTGGAATATATTCTATACATAATTCCAAACCTATTTGACCATATGACTTTCATAAACAAGTTGACCGTATGATATGAGTTCTCATAGCTGCCAAAAATTGTCTTTATTGCTTTCCTTATTGCCTCCCAGGCTTTCATGTACAAAATATTGATGTTGAATTTTACTTCAATGCGGTTAATTATTTCTCTCGGCTTAAGGTCAATTTGAAACCTAATAATAAGCAAGATGAAGTAGCTACCAACATGGGGGTTTGTGCATATATGTGCAGATCTTAAAGTTAATTAATACCTTCCAATCAACCACCCAAATGCTTGTTGGAATTTGCATATAACCACCACATGCATGGTCTAGACAAGTTCGCATGTTCCAAACATGAGACTGAATTTTTTTTTATTGGATGCCAAAATTTGAAATTCAATGTTATTGATGACGGACCACCGTGCAAGGCGAGGCGATATTCGAGGTCCAACTTGCTCGTGAAACACATTCCTTCAATTAATTCATCTACGATGCATGACTCCTCTACACTACTTTCACCTGGACTATCAAAAAATATTTAATCTTATTCTTAAGTGGTTGACATAAAGTAGCAAATTCGTTGTGGCAAACTATATTTCCATCATATTAACAATTCTAACACAATAATCTTTAATAATATTTTACACCTCGCCATGGGCATCTATGTCAGTTCTACCAAAACATGATATAGAATCCTCTGATTTATCACTAGATTCAATACTGGTGCCACTACTCATAGTTTTGTATCCTTTGTTGAACATTGGTGGCTCAATCCTGTTGTCTTCTGTTGGACATATGTAACTACGAGAAGATTGTGATTATGGACCTAGAATGTTCAAGTCAAACTACATTGGGGATAATCTATTGAATTTACAAGAGAAACATCATAACCAAATGAAAATTAAACATAAAAAAGCTTTAGTGAACTTAACGTTAGCACGACAATTACTGCACTACTAAAGCATGTCATCAAGGTCGAATCATTGACACGTATATCAACCCCTTCATCATTGGTGCATTGTCTAGTTCCCATTGTTCGGTACCGATCACTTCGACTTCCACATATAAAATCATAAACTATCGACAAGCATGGCATAACACTATTTCACACACCTCAGCACAACAAAATCACTTCCTATTGGAAGACAGCACACCAAGTTCACAGTAAATTTGGAGGCTTCATAGTTGAGCGATTCAAGTATTATTTTTTTCAGTTGTTCTAATTTTGTGTTTGCTAGGACTTATAAGGGATTGTTTCTCTCACTGATATATGTGGCAGAGAATTATTCATCAATGCTCAAATGTCCCATCATACAATAGCATTAGTGATGCTAAACGTCTGCTCATTATTCTCAGAATGTGTGCATAGCAAATTAATTGGGATCCCGTGGTATCCTACAACAGCCTCAACATTGTTGAGGTCAAACTTTAAAAAATTAAATATTTCATTATATAACAACTCATGAAAGATAGAGAAGCTGATAAATCACTTACCGCCAAAATTTAAAACAAGAAAATTTATATTGTCAACATGTTGCAAGTTTAGACCTAAGGTAAATAATATATCTATCAACTTGAACTAATTCCACTATTTTTATCAAATTTCTTACAATCTTCTTTGAGGCGGGGTTCTAATTAACCACCCTTAAAGAGGTCCCTTCCTAGATCTATCATGGATTTAATGCAAGCTGAATGTACCCTTCATAAGTTTCCTCTCTAATAGCTCTCTTTATGTCATTGTGAGTTTTAATCTCAATATTATTCCAAATACAATAGTTAATAATAATTTTGTTGTCAAGTACATTTTATTTTTAATTTCACTACATATGAGAGAGCAAAAAATGAATTGCGAAACTATAAAAAAAAAACCTTGCTACCAATCATAACGTAATAAATGGTTTAGCAAGAGATGCGTCGTTGGGTTTTGGAATGTGGCGACTGAGGGTGCTTGTGGGAAAGAGGTGGAGAAGAGGGAGTTATGATGATTCGAAAGGGGGGGTTAAACAATAGTGTATATGGGGGCATAGAGGGGTCTTGTCAGGATAGAGGAGGTGGAGGGAGATGGGAGAGGACCAAGTCGATGGGGCTGTTGAGATGGAAGGGGTTGTTGAGATGGAGGACTCAATCCGGGGCTATCAATTTAAATGAAGGGAAAGCCAAGCTAGTTGCAAATTAAATGGGCAACTGGCTCACCTCATCTTTCACTTTGGTCAAAGGCTGAAGAGATTCTACAACGAAAATAAAAATTCAAAATAAAAAATTGAGCCACTTGCCCATTTAAAAGGCGGCTATTTATTTGAATTTTAAAAAATAAGAATAATAATAAAAATAAATCACCCATTAAATTGGCGACTAGTACTCCGTATCAACAACCAGTCTCCTATCTATCATGCAACTCAGCATGTTTCTTAATTTATTTTTATCATTTTTTAAATATTTTTTAATTACAACAATTTTAAAAATTTATCCAATAAAACGTACTTTGAGTATCATCAAAGAAATTAATAGAATATTTGAAATAATTCATGAACAGAAGAAGGTTTTATGATGGCGAATAACTTTCACAACTGATCAAAATTTTCTTAAAAATTAAATGTTAATCCAAGCATCAATGCTTCACAAAGAAAATTAAAGAAACGTAAGGTAAATCAGCTTTCGATCCAATTGGCATATGTAGTAAGTTGCAATTAACCTTAATTGCTTTTAAAGTCTTTAATGAGAATACAAGGCAGATTGTACAATACAAATAACTTAAATTGATTTCATATTTAGCTTATACTGAAACCCTTTTTAGTGAGTGCACAATCTTTTGACTCCTTTCATTATGCTTTCATTTTCGCTGCTCTACATGAATGTTCGATGAACTATAAAATTGCGAATTTATCCTATATGATGCCCATCCATTTGAGCTTTACTCCAAAAAAGCCAAAAAGACATTCATCCATGTCTGACTATTAAACTAACAAGATACAGCAATTGGTAAACTACAAAAAGATGCTTATATTAAAACCAGCAGATAGGTTTCTACCTATTGCCTCATGCACAAATAACCCCATCCTATCCATGGCTGCTATAAAATGGACCAAACAACCTTTTTTTTTTTTCAAACTCTTATTCTTGTATTCTTTCAATAACAACAAAAACAAAAATGATGTCGGCACTAGGAAAGTTCATCACCAAGTTTTTTTTAAATTTGGCAATCCATAAGTAGATTCCATTAGTGCCTAGGCCCTACCTGATATTTAGGCTTCGTTTGGGATGGCTTTCCTAGTGCTTCTTAAAATGACTTTTTAGTATAAAAATTTTAATTTTTAAACTAGAAAGCTATTTTAAGAAGCAATAAAAAAACCGTCCCAAACGAAGCCTTACTCGCACAAGAGAAGCAGCTACTCAACTAAGACACCTGAAGCTTCCACACTACTGACAGCCTAATAAGGCAAGTAAGGCAAATATGACGAATTTCTACATTGCCAAGTGACCTCAACGCTCAACAAATGAGCCACACATACAAAACAGCGATTTTAACATTTAAAGAATTAATCGATGTCCTTTAACAATGATCCTCAACCATTAAAAAGTATCTATTTGAGACTTCTCAAATATTAGGTGGTAAAGAGTCAAAGATAGTGATCAATCAATAATTAACCAATGGTCTGATGCTTAATCACTTGTTCATGGTTTCACAAAGAGCTTAAAAAAAAAAAAATATAAAAACAAACATCAAGATATTTTTCGGAAATGTATTTAGCTGTTCAGATAAATGGGAAATAAATAGATCCACTTTAACAAGTGAACGAAAATATTAACATGCAATTCAGGTAGAAAGATTGATCTTACCTGCCTGTATGATTGGACTGATTCATTCTTCCACATGTAGACGAACATGGCAGAGTTTGTTCAGCTGCAATGTAAGCATTTTTGCCAGGTTTAGCAGGTCAGTATACGCATCTGGGCAGTCACCAAGTGAAAAAATAACATGAAAAGAAGCAATAAACAGAGGAAGGATTTGCTTTTATACTCTTTTGAGATTGGAGTTTTTCAAAATTTTGGCTATTTTGCCATCTAATTGTGGCTTCCATCAGTCCTCAAACAGTCTAATTTTTGGCTTCAGATCTGTAAAGGTGGTTCCACACGCATGTGGATATGTTAGGGACAACCCAAATTCTAACCTTCATCCTAAATAAATGTGCAATTTAGTTGATATCACTCGCATGACTGTGAAGAAAAAGATGGACATATGAAGTTCTGCAATAAGTAGCTGATTAAATAAAACAAATTAGCCACGGATACAAATATAGACATCCATATGCCAAAGCATTGGCAGTAGAAAAGGTACCATTTGTGCGGTAAAGGATACACAGTTAGAAAAGGATAACCAACTTGCAGATCATCTATGATATGTGTATTCATAATACCAAAGAGCTGAGAGAAAATTATATAAAAAAAAAAAAACTTTAGGGAAGAAAATTAAACAGAAATTAAAAAAGGTTAAAGTTAGGATCTAACAGAAATGCTGAAAAATAAATGAGTTGCCATAAAATGTAGCTCATATTGATTATGAAACGTTATAGGCAGATAATTACATATTCCAGTTATCCCATGCTTTAAATGGTAACAGATTTGGAGATTAAAATTTAAAACTCACAGTGGATGGTTGAAAAAAAAATTTTCACCCAACAGAGGTATAATAGAGATTCTTATGAGTAGGGTAAGAAAAACTGAAAATATAAGTACATCGCTCAAATGGATATTTTTTTACTGAAAGAGGCATAAGCAAAGAGCCGAATGTATTTTCACTTAAATCTTTTTTAAGGAAAAACAAGGTATCTAGGTATTCTTAGTAATTGGATGAAAATTTTGCGTGTTGCAAGATTTATTCTTTTCAAAAGTGGAAAGAAAAATGTAGGTGATCCATAGAATCAGAAACACTGTCAAAATAATTCTTTTATAATTGTGCACACTAATCTTCTTATCATAAAAACCATCATCACTTGTTGAAAGTAGATCGGCATAAGTGAATAAAGTGGTAGACACAAAGTCATCATAAAGTATTATCCGATATAATACTTTTTTCTCTTAACAAAATGAAACAATCGTGCAACAGAAATCATTTTCAAGATAACAAAGAACAATATCATATTAGTGATCTATTGAAAATATGTCGCATAACAAAGTTAACTTAATTACTCTTTAATAAAATGTAGGGACGAAAAATAAAAATAAAAAAAAACTCAGAGCAATAGAACTTATAGAGAATAACATTCAGAATACATACAATGCAATGAAAGAAAAAAGAAGGCTACGGCTTTCTGTCTGCCTTTTTGGATGACTGCTCTTTGATGGAAAGAACAAGAATTTATAGCCAACATATGGAGTTTATAAGGTAGACAGAAGAAGAGGTTCGTAGTTTTCATATCACCTTAGAGTGTAAGCATCAAATAAAATCCAGTTAAAAAACAAGTGTTGCTAAGTACCACTAGTATGGAAACATACCACCATAAGTTAAAAATTTATCAGCTTGCAAGCAAGATTCAGAAAGTTCCTTTTATTGCGTAAAATGAAGACATCATAAGATCATTAGCAAGAAGCATTTATCTACCAATGATCTTTTGCTCAGGAGATACACGCCCTAGTTGTCAGCGTATAGGCCTCAAGTTCCAATAGTGCTTGCATACCCTGCTTCAAGCTATACTTGTGCAGAGTTTATAACTTGAATTGTGCTATATTTATTATCAATAAAAATATTTGGGATCAGCTTGAGAACCAAAGCTCACCGGAACTCCTCACAAGAGGTGACGCCTGAAAGCATGCATATTTAACGTGCAAAGATCAAAAAGGACCCTAAGGGAAAGTTGCCAAATGAAGCAGGAAACATGCTGAACAAAAGTAGATTACTGTCAACTATGTAGCATGGCGTTAATACTAAATCTAGGCACTTTAAGAACTACATAACATTTCTGAATGAAAATGAAATTCAGCAAAGAAAGAAACAAATAAATAATTTCTTCTAGTTCTGTCATTGATGAGGATAAATATTCATCATGGATCAATGAAATACTGCCCATATATTTTCACTAACTTTTAATATAACAGCAATAATAACAAACTTTTTATCTCAATATGTAGGGTTGGCTACATGAATCATTTTTTCTCTATTGTGTCCTATTAAGAGTTAAATTCCCATTTCAATTTACTAAAAAATGTCATTTTTAATACCAAGTCTTTTTATGTCTACCTATATCCATCTTAACATAGGTTAGATCTAATATATCTACTCTCCTAACGAGATCATTAGAAGGTCGACATTTTAAGTGACCAAACCATCTAAGATGAATCTTTCTAATCTTATTTGCCACTAAAGCTACTCCAACCTTTCACGCATATATTCGTTTCGAATTCTATCTCTAATTGTAAAGCCACTCATGCACCTGAGCTTCCTCATCTCTGCAAAACTTACTAAATTTTATGCTTCTCTTTTAATGGCCATCATTCTACATAAAGCATTGTAGGTCTCACCACCATCTTATTATTATTATTTTTTTAATTTGAGAGATACTTTTCTATCACACAACAGACCCGATGCATTCCTCCACTTCATCCATCCAACTTGAATTCTACTAATAATATCCCCATCTATTTCACCATCGTTTTGAACAACAATCCTGAGATATCTAAAACATGCACTCTTTTTAATGGCTAGATCACCCATTGTCACATTTCCACCACTAGATCTATTACTATTAAAATTGCACTCCACATATTCAGTTTTAGATTTACTCGAATAAAAACCTTTAGACTCTAAGGTTAACCTCCATAATTCAAGTTTTTCATCAACTCCCTCTCTACTCTTATCAAAAAGAAGAATATCATCATGAAAAAGCATACACCAAGGTATCCTCTTGCAAATGTCTAATAAGAACATCAATGACTAAAAGAAAGAGATATGGGCTTAAAGCTAATCCTTGATGTAATCCAACTGAAAGAGAAAAGTGGTCAAACCACCTTGTGTTTGAACACTTGTAATAGCTCTTATATATATATCCTTAATGAATATCAGCATTATTTACTCCTTTCTTTCTATAACTCTCCAGAGTTTTCTAAGAACTCTATCATATGCTTTCTCTAAATTAATAAATTTTATATGTAAATTCTCCTTACTCTCTTTGTACTTCTCCATCAAACCTCTCAGCATATGTATAGATAGTAGACCTACCCGGCATGAATCCAAACTGATTTTGAAAAACATTAACATCACATCTAAACCTATGCTCAATCACTCTCCCATAATTTTAATGTATGACATATTAATTTAATTTCTATATAATTCACACACTCTTGCACATCAACTTTACTCTTAAAAACAGGAATCAACTAAAATTTTTCACGAATGAAAAAAAAAAAAATTCAGGTTCGGCGGAGTTTATTGTCATCTTGAGAATTCATATATTTCTCGTAAAGAATGTGAATCAAAAAAGAAATACTTACAACTTAAGATCTCAAAGTAAAGGGATTTTGAAGACAGATTATAGCCAGCATGTAGAAATAGTACCTCCAGTATGCAACCTAAAAGCTATTAAATGATTTTTTGAGGATTCAAATTAAATTAATCTGAACAAGCACGCTGGGAAAAAAAAAACACCTAAGAACTTTTATTAATTGACAATGCATTTACCACAATTTGCAGAAATGAAACAAAAACATGTATGTTACATAAGACAACCCTGCAAAATCGTGATTTTAGTTTCCTCATTATGGATGGACACATTTTTTACAATGAACGGACCAAACTGTGGTAAGAACTCATTTCTCCTTCTCAATCTGATATAGAAGAATATGTGTTCTTATCCCCATAGGATGTTGAATGTAATAAACCCATGCTGGCTTACACAGGTCTGCTCGCTGACATAGAAGGCAGACCCAATAGTAGTTTGAACCAAACAAAAGACAATGTAGCCTCTTCTTATTCTGTCAAAGAATGGAGACGTATCTTCTCCAGTAACAAGGGCGCATTTGCCCCAAGTTGCTGCGGGTTCAGCTCCATTGCACCTGTAAAATCCTGCAGAGATATCAAGCAGCAGGTCCTCTCCTGCAACTCCAAATCCATGTTACACCTTGGCACGTTTGTGGGGTTATCCAACCAAACACCACCATTTATGAGCTTTCCATGAGCTTCCTGCAGGTGGAGCGGCTGCTTTATTGTTTCACAATTCACCCTTGCTGCTGCTAACTCAATAGATGACTTAATTAGCCGCTTCAAATAAGTATCCAATCCATTATTCAATAAAACAGCACAATCTGCCGCTACTCCCATGCCTTGTATTTCCGCAACACACTCCATCCTTTTTCTCAAATCTTCAGTATGGCACAGCTCACCATTATCCAAGCAACTCCTAAATCTATCAATGTTAGCACGTCCTGCCCATTGTAAATATCTTCTCGTCGTCCTGTCTACTCTTGCCTGACAAAATGGAATCCCTAGTGGCGCCTGAAGAGGACTTAGACGCTTATTCCGATCATCTGTGTGCTCCAAAGTCTCCCCATTTTCCTTCATAACCACTTCCTCTTTGCCATTGCTAATTGGCCTACACCACTTCACATGCTGCTCTGTCTGCTGGCTACCTTGAACTTCTACTCGTCTCTCCAGATCATAGGAGCCCAGCTCACCATCTTGTTGAATAGCAATATTTGCCCTTTCATTGGGGCCGCAGACACAATGAGGAGGAAGCAGGATATCTCCATTGGCCCAATTGTGAGGCTTCGGTGGATCCAAACCATTTTCCCTTTTCACAGGCTTCCTCTGAAGAGGCGGGACCTTAGCCTGGCAAGCATTCTTTAAAACAGAACGGATGAGTTGGTTGTGGAGTGGCAAGTTCTCTCGACCAAGTGTCAAAAAACAGAGTTTGTTAAACTCAGACTTGCTTAGTTTCTGGGACAGCAGCCTTTGAAGGTAGTCGAAGTAGCGGCGGGCTCTCACGGCCCCAAGCCGCTTAGCTAACTGTGACTTCAGCTCGCCGAGGTCAACCCTGGACGTCGGCAGAAGGGGTAGCGGCGACATGTCTCAGTGAACAGTGAACATACCAAAACAAAATAACTTAACCAAAATCAACGGAATTAAGATTAGGGCTTGCAACGCTTCTTGCGGAAAGCTAGAGATGCTAAACCTAATTCGAAGCCGCTCGGCCAGGGCATTGCGGGGCATAATCTCATTTTGGCGAGAGGCAAACGAAAAATACCCTAGCTTAGATCAAACCCTAGATGGGATAGGCTGGTTTAAATCAGGCATCATTCCGGCGGCCGAAGCTAAATAAAGCACACATTCCGGTTAGCAATCGAAATAGGAGATTATTTCCTCTGTCAGTTCAGAGGACTGTCGCCCTGTTTCCCGGTGAAAACTTCCCGGATCACACCAAAATCGACGGCCGGCGGCCGCTTCGACCAATTCAAGCAGGCAACTAGAAGACAACGTAGAAGTAAGTTACAGAGATAAAGGAAAACTGGCCCTGACCTCTCGAAGATGGATCGCCCCCGATTGCAAGCCCGAGCCCGCTCTTACACGCTTTCCAGCTCTTCTGCTCGACTTTTTCTCTCTTTTTTCTACCTTCGATCTTTTTTTTATATGGAACTATAATTTGATTGGATTGGAGAAGACCAAAATCCGCGTGGACCGCTTTTTTGGGGGATGATTTGTGAATCAAAATGCCGGCGCGATATCAAAAGTTCAAAATAGTAAGGATTTTGAGTTTGAGGTGGAAGTGGACTTTCTTGTTTTGGATTTGAGACGGGAACCCATGCAGTTAGTCAAACGTCGGATTCCTCGAACTCTTGGGAAGTCAGCGGGTATTTTTTTTTTTTTTTGGAAATTTTGGAGGCTAAGTCCGTATATTAAAATGAAAATAGATTACAAGTAAACACAAAAACATGTAAAAGAAAAATACAAATATCTAAAGAAAAGACCAAAACAGCAAATCATCAAGAGGAGCATAGAGCCAAAAAGGGGTCTTAGGAAAAGGTCAACCTCCAAGCAACATCACAAAACAGATTGGAAATAGACAAAAACCCATACATCCAGACGAAGTAGTCAGCAAGCAAAATAAACAGAGATTTGGCCATCAAGGACAAGCCGGTTGCCAAATAAATTGCGTGGGGCAGACAACTGATTCCAGGCAAGCTGACGAATTCAACACCAAACCGAAGGTAGCAGGCGTCTAAACACAATATACAGTAAGTGCACATGATGACCCCCATCATCATTGACCCAGCCAAAAATCTCGCATCCAACGTAAAAACCAGCCCAAACAGCAGCCGAGAAGAGATCTGAGCAATTAGTTAAGCAATTCAAACCAAGCAGCAAGATTATCAAAACCTTACCATTTTCTGACTTTCTGAACAATAGCATATTTGATATTATGCTTAAGCTAAGTGGGACTGTTTCAAGAATTTGCAAAATGTCTTCTATTCCGTTCCAACCACAAATTATAAACCGTGCAAGAAACAACTAAAAAACAGAGGTTCTTATCTTCCTCATTGAAATTCTGAAAATTGCCTAGTAAATAAAAAACTTGAAGAAGATTGGGCCTAAGGAGGAACCTCCCAAGGAGGGGAAGAACCAAAATAATAATAGAAAAAGAAAAGTTTCATTCGAAAAAGATATGCTTATGCGTTTCCAAAGATGCTTGACAAAAAGAGCAAATAGGATTCACCAGGATAGCTCTTTGAATTAAAACATCCGCACATTTAAGTTTCTCGAGAGCAACCATCCATGAATAACAGGAAAATCTAAGAGCATGTCATTTTTGCCAAATGTAATTGTGCCAAGAGACTTCACGCAAGTGACTAAAAAATTGTGCAATAAAAACTTTAAAAGAAGGTTTAGCCGAGCCAAACCAGGCTAAAGCATGATGATCAACAATAGGAGTATTCATAACAACCATTTTTAAAGAGCCAGACCAGGCATCATGAATAGCCCAAACCCAATTATTCAAGAAGGAATTAACCTTCCATGTGTCGAAATTTGCCACCTGAAAGAAATCTGCTAATGAATAATCATAGCACCAGGGGTCCCAAGCCATCAAAATATTTCCATATGAGGGCACAAACATCACAATTTGACATTTAATCTTTTGTGTTGTAATACAAATTATTTTCCAAAATTTGGAAGCAGAGGTAGGAGGATATTTCCAGACAAATCAATATTTAGCTCTAAATCATTTGCTAATAGTAGATTGAGCATTGTAAAACTGCCAAATGAAAGAGCATGAAGAAGCATGATATAAGGCTTCAAAAGAATGTATCTCTAAACCACTGAATTGAATAGTGAGGGTCGTGTCTTTCCAAGCAATGAGGTGCAATTTTATATCAGCTAAATTACCATGATAGAGGAACTTATAACATAGTTTCGAGATAATTTTTTGGCATTTTTGTGGTATAATTGGACCCTCTAATCCAATATGCAATAGAGTTTTCAAGAAATCATGGGACACTGAATCGAAAGCTTTTCTGATATCAGTTTAGCACAAAACACATTGTTAGCCATAGAGAAGTCCCTAAAAAGTTCATCCGCTAACAAGATGTTATCCGTAGAGCACATCCCCTTAATGAAACCAGCTTAACTATTGTGAATAATGAATGACAACACCAATTTAATTCTATTGGCTAAGACTTTAGCCACAAATTTATAAAAAATATTGTAAAAGGATATAGGTCTGTAATAATTGACATTAGAGGCATGGGGACCTTTGGGAATTTTAATAATAGCAGATGCTTTAACACCTTTAGGAAGATGACCAGAGTGATAAAAATCTTTGACAACATTGCACAACAATAAACTAATAATGTGCCAAGCAGACTTATAAAAAGCAAAGGTGAAGCCATCAGGTCTTGGGGCTGAATTGCTTGTCCCTTAAAAATCGCATCTTTAATTTCCTCATTGGAGAAAGGAGCCATTAGAGAAGATATAATGTTGGTAGGAATAACATTCCCAGATGGAATGTTGAAGTTGAGGGCATTAGTAGGTTTGGGTGCATTGAAATTCTCTTTTAAATGAAGGATAAGCCCCTCAACAATGTCCTTATGATTGGTGTAATGACCCACAGAGGTGGTAATTTCTCTAATGTAATTGACATTGGCCCTAGCACAAACTTTTTCATAAAGGAAACCAAGGTCATCCTCCACTTTAGTTAGCCAGTAAGATTTTGCTATTTGAGAAATCCAGGAAGCCCAAGAACCTTGGAACTTATGTAAGTGTTCCATAATGATTTTCAAGCTAAGGTTGAGATAGGGGTCCAATGGAGATCTTTGGAGCTCCAAAAGGTAGGCTTGATGTCTGCTTTTTAATTCCAATATGACATTAGAGAGATAATTGGAGGAAGTCCAAGACTTTCTTTTTAACTTAGCTTTGAGACTTTGCAAATTTATGAAGAATGATGTAATAGGTATGCAATAGTTATTTTGAGAAAAGATATACAAAACTTCATCCCAAAAACCATCCATATGAATCCATTAATTTTTGAAAAGGAATCGACGAGGATAGTTGGTTTGGGGAGCAGCATATAAAACCAGAGGGGAGTGATCTGAACTAACCGTCGGTAGAGTGTTGTAGTAAGCTTGAGGAAAGACTTCAAGGAACTCAACATTAACTAGCATTATATCAAGTTTTATTTGAATAGGGTGACTGGTCTGTTGGTTATACCAAGTGTAGAAGAGACCTACAGAAGCAAGGTCTTGAACATCACCATAAAAAATAAAGCTGTTAAATTCCCCCAATCTACCAGCAGACAATTCAGACCCACCAGCTTTATCAGAATCAAAATGACAACAATTAAAATCCCCCAAGATGATCCACGATTGAGATGCGTAAGGAATCAAACCCTAAGATCATGCCAAAGGGGTTCCTCCTCATTGACAGTATTCACAACATAAACCACCGTCATTAAAATGGGAGGAAGGGAGCCAAAAGAAAGAGACACATGAATCAACTGAGAAGAGGAGAATAACGGAGAAAATGAAAAGATAGAGGGGTCCCATTTCAACCATATTTTACCAGGAGTAGAAAGGTTAAAGTTGTTACAACTTTTCTCATTATTAAAAATGAGGTGAGAATTGACAAACCATGAATCCTCAAGCACATAAGCATGAACTTTGTCCTCAAGGATGCAAAGAAATTTATGACTTTGAGAGGACATCAGATCTTTACAAGCACGGACTTTTTCGGGGTTGTTAAACCCCTTCACGTTCCAACAAGCTGTTGGGGGCATATATATTGTTTAAGATTTGGTAGTTTTTGCCTTCTTGGCTTTTTTCCCCTTGTAGATTTTGAGGGAGGGGATGGTTGGTTGTTTTGCTTTTATTTTTGCTTGACTCCATCTGAGATAGCTGTGTCCTCCAGGGGGGGATTAGGTCTATGATAGGCGAAGAGGAAGACTCTTCATCTAAGGAAGCAAACTTGTTGTTGGTGATTATGGGAACATAGGAGGGGGGAGGGGAAGGGATAATGATATGAATTTGAGAGGTCTGTATGGTCTAAGCTTGGCCTGATGAAGAGGTTTCTTCAATGGGGAAATTAAGATTAGGGATAGCTGGCTCTCTGATAGGGGTAGTGAAGACATCGGAAATAATGAGGGGAATAGAAGCAAGAGCAACCAGGATAATGTCTGTCAATGTTCAAGCTTAAGAAATGGGCACAACAATCGGGATCATGTCTCACGTTCCAACAAGCTATTGGGGGCATAGACATTGATTAAGATTTGGTTGTTTTTGTCTTTCTGACATTTTTTCCCCTACTAGATTTTGAGGGGGGGGTGGTTGGTTGTTCTGCTTTTGTTTTTGCTTGACTCCATCTGAGATAGTTGTGTCCTCCAGGGGGGAATTGGGTCTATGATAGGCGAAGAGGAAGACTCTTCATCTAAGGAAGCAAATTTGTTGTTGGTGATTATGGGAACATAGGAGGGGGGAGGGGAAGGGATAATGATATGAATTAACAAACCGACCGAAACCTAAACAACATATCGTCTTTTGCTTCCCACAGACAAAATCAGTATGGTGTTTGGCTACACCAGTGAAGAACCTTACAAAACAATATAAATTTTTTTTAATTATTACATTAAGTAAATGAAATGATTATTCAGTGTGATTATATTAGTACTATAAATTTAAATACAATTAAATTATACCATCAAAAGAGAATATAAACATGTAAAAAACTAAATAATAGTTTAAAAAAAACATACAAATATCGGTAATAGGCCTAGATTGCGATGATACGCATCAACTTATAGCAACATGGATGAAGAGAGAGAGAGAAAAAAAGATTTGTGAGGGATCATAATAGTTTTTTGGGTTGTGCTCTACATATGGCACCCTCTAATAATAACAACTAAATTTGAATGATATAATAGTAATTGGATTAGGTAAGAATCATTGTCATACTTAAAGATGAAATTTAAACAAAAGGACACAATTCTCATTAAAAAGAATCGAAGGCAAGAAGATGAGCAAAGCTTCCAACAATCACAGTGACTAAAATCATGATCGACTTTCATAATCCAAAATAATAGAAAACAATGAAATCAAAATGTCAATTGAAGAAGTTGCGGTTAGAGCTTTATCAAGATAAAACCAATAAATAGAATAGGGAAAAATAACATGAAAATAAGCTCATAAATGACAAACCCACCCAATCAATAAAAACCTAAATAATAGTTTAAAAAACCCTCCAAATATCAGTAATAGGCCTAGATTGTGAGGATATGTATTAGCTTATAGAAACACAGATGAAAAGGGAGATTTTTTTTTTTTTTTTTGAGATATCGTAATAGTTATTGAGTTGTGCTATGCATACATCACCCTCTAGTAATAACAAAGAAATGTAAATGAGATAGTAGTTATTGGATTAGGCAAGAACCATTGTCATACTTAAGGATGAAATTTAAACAAAAGGACACAGTTCTCATAAAAAAGAATCAAAGGCAACAAGATGAGCAAAGCTTCCAACAATCACAATGACTAAAATAATGATCTACTTTCATAATAAAAAATGATAGAAAAGAAAGAAATCAAAATGTTAGTCGAAGATATTGAAGTTAGAGTCATATAAAGAGAAACGCAAGAAATAGAATAGAACAAAATAACATGAAAATAAACTATATATAAACAAAAATTAATAACTGATCAAGTATATAAGCCCCCTTTCCTTCATTTCCCCTTATCTCTTATACAAGCATCATTCAAAATGGCAAAAGTTGCATTGCTATTAATAATCACTTAGCAACCACAAGGAGTGCTACCAGGCCTCCTATGTTAACAAGGGGAATAAATTAAAAGTTTTTATTCTCCTACTCTCGATGAAATATGAGATTTATATGTGTCATACACTAAGCACATAAATTGAAACACCAGTTATCAAAGGCTAAAAGATAACATAACTCAAATGATCCTTTTTGGTTAATTCTGCTCAAATAATCCACTTAAATACACACGCGCGCGCGCGCGCGCCTAAGAGTTAAAATGTGTGCCACTTGCAAGTTACATTTTAACAAATAAAACACTAAACCAATTTGATAGTATAACACATAATTCATATATATTATAATTTTGCTTGAATAAAATAATTGTTGAGATAATTAACTAGAAGATGATAATTCATAATAAGAGTGTTACCATACTTCACTCTCAATCAATGATGTATAAATGCCAATTCATTAAAGAGCATAATAAATAACATAAGCAATAATGCAAAACATCTTATAATACATATTTAAGATAATATAAAAGGTCATCATTAATATGTCATCAAAAAATTGACTTGATTGGGCACAAACCAAATTGAAATCAAATTTAAGATTATCCAAACTCTAATTTTAACTAACTTTCAGTCAAGATAAACAATGAACATCTTGATGATAAAAACTCATTAAAACTAAGAGTGATCCAATCCAAGTTCGAACAAGCTCAGATTAAATACTTGAAATACAAATTAAAATATTAGACTATTTATTAGAGGGTCAAATGATCTCCAAAACTTGTATGCTTATAGCTAAATCAAGCATCTTAGCAAGCAAAGAAAATGAGCTTAAGATCACTTAATTCCAACATTATTAAGGGACTTAAATATTGAAAAAAATGATAAATGATAGAGGTAATCAATATGAGTTTCTCACTGTAGTGTTTAAATTTTTTGGCTATATTTATGGAGCATGTTGGTTTCAAAAGCTATAAATTGACCCACACTCTTTACATTAAGGGGACCCTAGTTTGAGATTCAAGAGTACTTAGAGGTATGAGGAATCTTCGAGCTCCATCAAACCACCATTGTTTGATTGCAAATCTGCAATAGTTAAATCAATGCTGATGGATCACCACCAACTAGCCAACATCACTCAAATATTACCATTGGATGACTGAATTCTAACTAATGTCATTAGATCATCACTATAAACCATCTCCGTTAAAACAAAAATGTCGGACCTCGGCCCTATGATCATCAATTTTTTTTCTCTAATCATTATCACGTGACTATGGTCATCTAACTATCGTTGCCTAACAACTATCCTTCAATCACTATCACTGGATTATTATGGTCCTCCGACTACTATTTGTCAACTAAATTTCACTAACTACTATCATTCAACCACAATCATTTGACCACCACCACTTTCATTATAATCCTTTAACCATCATCTACCAATTATGATCCTTCGATCACCATCATAGGACTATAGTTCTTAACCATAATCACTAAACTATGGTCCTTCGACTGCTATCACCTAACTACAATTCTCTAACAACCATCCCTCAATTACCATCCTCTAACTATCACTGCTAGACTTTAGTCACTCGGTCACCATCATCGGACTATAATCTCGTGATCATTATTTTCTGACTATATACTACTAACTTTTGTCACATGACTACAATCTCTTTACCATTATTACTCGACTTCATTGATGCCATATGACTTTGTTGCTTGCCTTTGCCAACAACGTCAATGCACACCATCATCTATAAGGCTAATGCATGCCATTGAGACCAACTTAGGCTCTTGATGTTGTCAACAATATTTATGCCATGCTTTTTAGTTTCTAGTCTTCCCTCGTCAAAGGAAAATAACTGAACATATAGTAAATGATATTTTTAAGGCAACTCGCATGCCACTAGACCCTTCCACTTTCATCGTAAAATTTGTTATATATATTTTATGTCTATAATATTCTATCAACACCTTCTCTATTTGTGGGAAAGGGCATTATTTGTAATTGTTGATGTACACAACTAGAGTCATTTCAACTGAGTTGATCTTCATAGTTTTTATTTTCTTTTGATTTTTATTATTAAACCTTTGTTATTTCTCGCAATTCTCTTTTGCTTGTGTGTGTGATGGATTTTCGTATAAAGCTCAGGCATTAAACTCTCTTTCCTTGCCATCGGGAATCTTTTTGCACATAATAATAATAGAGGGAAACATTGGGACCATCCTTCTAAAACCTTTGTAACTTACTCGATATATGATATAAGCTTCTTCACCAATATCCATAATAGATGCAACTCACTAAATGAAGTTATCCTAAAAATTTATGTCTTTATAGTACATGACTATATTTATCTGATGATCTTTTCTTTATGTTTATCTACCATAAAGAATTTTATACCTAAGTAGTTCTCTCAATTATCTTTTAGATTCATGAACTCTAAACACAAATTTTGATGTTCTTAGGTTTGATATTTTATTACTAAATAATTGAGTTGAAGAAAAATAGCTTTAAATGGCAATAATGTTGGCAATTTTATTATCGACACTTTTTAAAAACGACAACTTATTCGTAACGAGAGACTTCGAATGACCATGTTTATGCAATGGAGACAGAAGTTATTGAATTGAGCACTCGACTCAAGTTTTTGATACAAACAATGATTGATCAACTTACTAGTAGAGCACCCACACACCCAAAGCAAAAAATAGTGACTTAGGTTTCATTAGAAGCAACTTTCTTACTGCTTTTTAAAGTAACTTTTTTAATACAAAAAAAAATCTAATTAAAATCTTTTGTACTAAAAAATTGTTTTAAAAGCAATAAAAAGTTGTACCATATAAAATATTAGCGAGCCAATCAGTAAGTTGCACTAGAAGCCCAAGTGAGAATTACTAATTCAACAAATTTCCTATGAGGTAAAGTAAGTTGCTTAGATTAAGGCTTCGTTTGGGACGGCTTTCTTACTGCTTATTGAAGAAGCTTTTTAGTACAAAAAATATTATTTTTTGTACTAAAAAGCTGCTTCAAGAAGCAGTAAGAAAGTCGTCCCAAACAAAGCCTAAAAACTCTTATTAGCTTAACAGCTATGGGGCATTGTTGGACTAAAGTTATCGCGGATATGCCTATCTATGCCTTAGCATTTATGATCTATGCCTTAGCATTTATGATATATATATTTTTTTGGAAAAATCATTCCTTTAAAGTATAATGATTTTCAATTATTACGCGAGGTGTCCGGATTCGTCCGGAGCCCAATAAAAATATGCCATGTAGCCACAAAATGTACCGCGCTCGATATCACTCGGTACCGAGCGCGTAACCGGACGGGAGAACAGTCCGGCGTTCACACAGAATAATTGCTCCTTAAATTGACACTTAAAGAAGCACTCACATATACTATATATCACCTAGCAAAGCTTAATGATGTGATGGCCTTGTAAAATTTATCAACATTGCTCAATGTTAAATATTCTTGATAACACAAATTCTATTATGAAGTCAGATGACTGATGACAACACAGACCCATTGGAGAAGCATCCTTGATAGGGGTGTCAAAAATTGACATGACATGAAAACTCAACTCGAACCTGACCCGAATTTTTCGAGTTAGGGTCAACCATATATAAGAACGGATCAAGTTCAGATCTCGATGTTCGACCCGCTTTGAATTTCAGGCCAGGTTCGAGTCAACCTGGAGAACCAATTTGAACCCGATTTTGACCCGCTTCGCGAGACGTATAAGCAAATAAGTGATTAAGTCATTCCACTTCTGCACTTTCACTTCCGACCACGAGCCTTAGCCGCGCTTTTGCCTTCCGCCTTCGGCTTTATGCGTTCCTTCGGTCCTTCCTGGATATTTCTATTGGGTCGATAACATTCCTTCATCCTTCGACAACGTTTGATGACGTTTCGTCCTCTCGAGCGACTTCCTTTCTCCTTCGACGACGTTCATCTCCTTCGACGACGTTCATCTCCTTCGACGACGTTCCTTCCTATATGGGTCGACAATGCTCCTTCCTTTGACGATGTTCACCTCCTTTGATGAAAGTTCATCTCTTATTTGTGATGCGGGTAACTGTGCTTTCGTGTTGAGTTGGGTCAACTCAGAAACCGATGGGTCGGATTCGGATTGAAATTTTTGATCCGCCTGCAAAAAAATAGACCGGATTCAGATGGTGTCAAGCAGTAACGAGTCATTCTTGAATTCAACCTAAAACCTACCCACAATTCAATTTTGTCTCTGAACCCACCGTCGGGCCCAGCTTCGGACCACTTTCTCAATCACATATGTTAAATACGGGTTAAAACGATGACCCATAATCAACACGCTATAATCTTAGGCGGGCCCTCGGTTTAACGTACCCTAGGTATTTCTTTCGGCTTCCTCGCTGCCCTACTCCATTACTCCATTTGCACTCCACCGGTTCCCGGCGAGCCGCGAGCACCCCTGGCAACTATTTTTTTCACGGTAAACTTATGCACGCTTTTATTTTTCTTTGCTGCTTCCTTTTTAGCCTTTTATTCTTCAGATTTTTATCATAAGAAGACATTCTCTCTTTATGTTAGGAGGTCACGGCTTATTAACAGCAATTATGTTTTCAAGTTAGACTTCTTGGTCTCTGGGAATTTCTCATAACGCTAGAGTTGATCCAATTATACTAGACAACACATGTTCTACGGAGTTTTTTTTTTTGTTTGATTGCGTTGATGTCAGAAAGTTTTCCTGTTAGGCGGGTATTTTTGACACATCATTGGATAAAATTGCCTTATTTTAATTGCAATTCGTCTCACACTTCCTTAATGGGATTGAGTATGAATCAATCGAGAAGATAAGAGTGATGTCCCTGAAATGTCCTTAATTTTGTGGTGATACTTAATCCAGGTATGGCTTTAAAAGCCATGATCTTTCACCTCCTGAAATACTATTTCAAATTACCGATTTGAAAAGAAGAACATAGTGACTGTCTAAAGAGCATTATCTCTAAAGATTTAGATGTAGATTTTGATTTATTATCTTTATTCTGGTTAGATCATCATCCTCGACCAGGGAAATCTATTGAAGTCTTTAGTTTTTTTACGGGATATAATACTATTAATTTGGCTTCTGTCTTGTATTTGACTTCTGTAAGACTTGCATTCGGGTCAGCTTTGACTATGGAACATCCGAAGAGGCGCTCACATGCTCTTACCGGAGAAGTGGTATGTTATATTATTTTTTCATGTTGAAGGATAGATGAGTCTCATGTAGGATTTGAAGCCTGAACTAATCTAAAAATTGCTTTTATGTTATGTAGAATTTTGCCCAGGAGGATGATAAACGATTAGAGACAACTAGAGCAAGATGTACAGCTTGCAGTTCTATTAATTATATTATTTGAACTTCTTTCAATGAGAAAAATGTTTCTTATATAAATTGTTGCCATTTTATTGCAGTGTCTAATGTTCTTAAAAGGCATCAAGCATTGACTGAGCGTCTTCAAAGGTATACTATAAGCTAGTTTTGAAGGACTTTTTATTCGTATTAAATTTGATCTATTCTTGGCATTATTATCATCTATTCCTCAAGGTTTTTCATGATGCGGTGTTGCATCATTTCCTTAAAAAAATCTGATGGTGTCATTATATTGAGCAAAAACAGATTGTATTTTTAAAGACAATTCATTTTAGTTGTGGACATAATAATATAATTAATGCAGCGAGAGTCATAAAATTGATGCAATAGGGAACCTAATAAAAAAGAAGGCAATAGGAAAAAAAGTTATTTGACCATATCAGCATGATTTAGTAGAAAAGTCTTAGCCCCGCTGAAAGTTGCAAAAATAAAAATACCCACGCATGTTGCAATTTTATTTGAGATGTATAACATTGGTAGATATTGGTTCTTCTTTTCACAGTTCCCACTTAGGATTTATTTTTGGATGACTGTTGTTGTCTGTAAATTAGTTGTGAAACTATTGTTGGAAAATCAAAATTTAAAATTTTGAAAGCTGCTATCATTATTATAGATTTTTTTTTTCTTTAGAAAATTTTGAATAAATTTTTTCTTAGAATCATCACATTCTAGCAAATATGGCTGTAGAAACTCTTACCATAGAAAATTTTGAAAACATTAATAAAGACGAAGCCAAACAAAGAGTGCAATGATTTGTAAAATAAGTTGGGAAAAAGTTATCGCAAACGCACTCTTAATGCTTTATTAGAAATTTCTAAGAGTAAGTGCATTGGGTTGCTTGGTTCAATAAAATTCCATCAGCATGCATTCACTTTGTTCCTGATAAGTTTTGAATCCCTTACAATTATGCACCTTATTGACCTTGGGTTAGCTGGTTGATAACTTGGGTCAAAGGTAATTCAAATTCAATCTTGGGGCATAACTCTCCATTTCTTCAATATTTTGGTGCAATTTCTCCATGTCTTATATAAAAATACCCATGAAGCTTTGATGTTAGCCTCACATTGTGTCCAAAAATGTCTCTTTTAAGAACCACATCATCGCATTCATGATAATAACTTGATGGGGACATCAGAGCATGGAAAGTCTATCAGAGACGTGGCCGTCGATCTACGGTCACGATTGAGTCGATGTATTTATGAGTTGTTTTATTTATATTTTCTTTATTATTATGTCATGTTGTATTTTCTTTATTAGTGTTTCCATTTTTACCCCTTACTTAAGGGAGGTCGTATGTAAGCCCTGTGGGCGTTGTTGTCTTTTTATTTTCCCGAGTCTTTTGTACGAGGCTATATATAGCCGCATTGTTCTATTTTAATGTTAATATAAGTTTAGTGGGTGTCGTCGTCTTTTTATTTTCCTGAGTCTTTTGTACGAGGCTATATATAGCCCCATTGTTCTCTTTTCATGTTAATGAATGATGAATTTTCTTCCCTTTGATTTCTTTGTGAGTCCGTGAAGGCGTGAAAGTGTTTGAGAGAGAAATCCCTAGGAGAGGGGAATCAGATCACCCACCAATCTTGGAGACGGCTAGGTTCGTGGTTCTATCTTCTCTACCCCTTCCTCTCCTCCTCCCTCCCTCAACTAGCCGCCGGCCTTAAAGTCCAGCCCACCCCATAAGCCGCCGGCCACCATACAACATCCACTCGCCATCGGATAACCACAACTCCATCTCCACCCTCATTCGACTAACCCAACCTCATCATCACCCCACCGAAATTTCCCCCTCTCAAGCCCACCAAGCCGCCGGCCTCGTCTCCCTTCTCCTCCCTCCAAAGCTCAAATCACTACTTGAATACTTTCCATAAATGGTTGTTCTTAATTTGAGGAGACTTAATTTTTCAAATTTCAAAGCAATTTGAATTTGAAAATTTCTTTCCTAATTTAAGAAATCTATTTTAGGAAAGTTTCTAAATTAAAGCCTATTTGACTTTCAAATTCATTTGGGATTTAATTAAAACCTTTCCTAATTCCTAAACCCAAATTAAGAAGCCTTTAATCCCTCCCATCAATCCCCACCAAGTCCATTAATGCCGCCGGCCCCCTCTAGGATTGGATTAGGAATTCTTTCCTAAAACTCAATTCCCCACTTTGGAAACAATTCCAAACCTATCCACCCCTCCTTGGCCGAAATTGACAAACCCCCACACCTCCTAATTTATTTCCAAAACCTAACATTAATTTTTGGAAATAAATCCCTTGTCCTCTCTCCCCTCTTGCCGCTGCCCTTATCTCTCTCTCTCCTTTAATTCTTCCCAAGCAAAGGGATTAATTGGAGCATTGTTTGGGAGACCTTTCTCTCTCCACTAATTTGGAACCCCAATTAAACTCCTCCCTCTTCCTCCTTGGCCGACCACCTCACCCTCTTTTCCATTATAATATTGAGAGAAACTTCTCTCTCTAGAGCTTCAAGGATTGACATTGATCTTCAACTACTCAACCTTCTTCGAAAGTCAATGAATGGCCGATCCGGATCTTGATTACGGCCTCGCCTACGACGAACAAGGGTTTGTTAGCATCCTTCACTCCACCTTCTTCGACGTCAATCCCAATATTGACATCACCGTTGAAGAGTACGTAGAGCGCATTCTGGATACCCTTGTCGAGGCCATAGAAGAATAAGTTGGCACCGTTCAGTGGAGGATTGCAACCCAACCGTGATAAAGGTTTACTAATATTCATTTTCTCGTATTTTCATTGTCTAACTTGCTCTTGTGGATTGATTGATTCATGAAGATCTTGTTCATCTATTTTTGCCAAGCCTAGTAATTGTAGGACTTGAGTTTGATCTCTATGCTTCTAATCTCATTGTTAGTGTAGCGATTTTATTTGAAAGCTACTTAATTTACATTTTATTGATATTCTACATTGTTTTGATAAATCAATCATTTGACAAGCGACTTAGCCTGAACGTAGGCACCCTTATCTTGTTTTATTTTATCGTTTCAAATTGCTAATAGCTTTAATCATAATTGTTTTTATCAAGGAATCGTGCAAATTCTTATTGCATCCATTTAAAGCATCCTAGTCATGCTTCATAACTTGGTTTTCTTGCTCATACAAAAGGAATGAGTTATTATATTTTTTCAATATTCTTGTAAATTCAAGGAAGCATCTCGAGATAAGAAATAATAGTTTGAGGTTTGAAGGATAAGGAGATAATTATTTTGTTAGTTTGTAAGATGGAAGTTGCTTGGATTAACGTTTTACTACTAGTTTCCTAATTGGCTATTTGATGGCATGTAAGCTTACTTCTGAATATATTGTCTTTGATTTGTCATATTGAAGTGAAATATTTTTATCCTAACATTCGTATATGTTTTATTTGTTTTCAAGCGAGTGTAATTTTTTGCTTGTCCATTTAGACAACATTGCTAATATCTTTGACTCCATGTTCCCTTTGTTTCTCTTTAGGGACTCTGACAAAATGATGTTTGACCGTTTGATAAAGGAATTTGACGCTGCACGAGCTTCTCAAACTGATGGTATATTTCTCTTGCAGACTTTTTGCTAGGACTTTCTTTTATCTTGAGAGTTGTAGGAAAAAAAATTGGGACGCTGCACGAGCTTCTCAAACTGATGGTTTATTTCTCTTGCAGACTTTTTGCTAGGACTTTCTTTTATCTTGAGAGTTGTAGGAAAAAAAATTGGGTTAGGATGGATCTCAATGCCGTTATATTTGCTTTGAGGTGAGTGCAATATATGAGTAGTCATTAAAATTTTTATTGCACTCATCTCAAAATAAATCCAGTGTTTTTTAAATCCATTTTGATCAAATTTTGATATCAAATTTTTTTTTTCCTTTGCTGCAAGTTGGCACTAGGCATTAGAAAGTGATACTTCTTTTGATAACATGAAAATTTATCTTGTATTTTTCATTGCTTACTTTTTCTTATCAACTTAAAAATCTATTCAGCAAAGTATTCTTTTAGTCCATGTTTCTTATGAAAAATTTTGAAGGCTTCCAAATCTATAATCTAATTATTTTTCTAATTAATCTCTTGATCTGAATCTTTCGCACTCCTCTTAATATTACTTCACCCTGCTATCTTGCTAGTTAGATTCTTCTTGATAAAACATGTATGACTAATTTCTACTTATCTTTCTCCCTTCTTTTTCCCTTTCTTCATCCAGAATGCCATGTTTATGTGGGAAACTATCAGTTGGCTTTATTGTAGGTTGATAGTAGGTGGTCAAGTGATAGGAAACACTTGTAGATCTCAAGTATTTCCTATCAGTCTTTGGAAAACAGCGAGAAATCTTCACAAAAGTCCACACAAAGCCATGAAAACAGTAGATAATTTGTATTATTTGATGAAAGGAAAATAGAAAATAGCAAGATACACTTGATCCTCAATTCGAGAGGAGGATCGATTTCTCCCAAATCTCTAGATGCCGCTAGAGCCCAAAGAAAACCTAAATCTAGGATATCTCAAATTTCATCCATATTCAAGATGCCCTAACCCTAGAAAACAAACTATTTAATGTATACAAATAAAAAGGAATTCCCTAAACAATCCCTACATTCAAATTTTCCTCTTAATTCCCCCAAAATTCTTTCCTATTTGGCTCCCGCCGTGCGGCTTGCGCGACATCCCAACGGCCCAGTTTGCGTCTGGGGTTAGAAATTCCGCCCAGTTCGCGTCTGGGCCGGTCCCGCGTGGACCGGCCCACTGGACCGGTCTAACAATACTCCCCTCCCGAAGGTTCACCTTGTCTTCAAGGTGGAGATATGCTCGTGTTCCGGTGGAGGGGGTCATCCTTGAGGTGGTAGAAAATCCTTATCAAATTGTTGATGTAGGGGTTGCCCTGAAAGAGAAACATCCCCTCCCTCCATCCTGATCACATTAGTCCCACCCGATAAGCTTCCCCCACATCTTGTATGTCCCTAACCATGGTCTTAAGTGATGTCATGGCTTTGAATAGCCCCGCATCTCCCCTTATAACCACCTTTCTCCTATCCACCATTAATTCAATCTTGAGTGCTCCCCAATTGTCCTTGGTTTCCCCTAAGGTTTGCAACCACTTCATTCCCAGGATGACATCAGTACTTCCTAACTCTAGTGGGAGAAAGTCCTCCCTTACTTGAATCCCTTGGATGCTCAACACTACTCTACAGATCCCCTGGCCTTTCTCCATCTTTCATGTACCCATCATCTCTCCATAACAACCGGTTTCCACCAACTTCACTCCCAAATTGGTCAACGACCTGAGTGGAAATGAAATTGTGGGTAGCCCCACTATCAATTAACACCACCACCTCCCTGCCCTCTATCCCCTTTCACCTTCGTGGTATGATTCGTAGTGAATCTTACCACTGAGTTCAGGAAAATCTCAGCCAGATCCAAGTGTAGCTTCTCCTCCTCTGTCTCCTCCTCAGCTCCCTCCTTAGCTCCCTCCTCAATTTCCTCGTCATCGTAGACTGTGAGAACCTGAAGAGCTTGGTCCTTGCACCGATGCCCTGACGTATACTTTTCCTCGCACCTGAAACATAACCCCTTCGCCAACTTCTCCTGCATCTTCTTCTCTGTCAGCCTCTTGAAATTTCCCCCCACTCCCTCCTCCTACTGGCTTCTCCCTAGTGGTCTCATTAATGTTGTTGTCTGATGCAGGCCCCTTTGGGTGCTAGAAGAGTGGTCGTAGTCTTGTAAGAGCCTCCTGAGCTGCTGCTCTTGGCTCCCTTCTCCAGATTCTTTTGATTTTTTCCACCAGCTGTGCCAACTTCATGGCCTCCCCCAAGTCACTAGGCATCAAAACTTTCACTGCCGCTCGGATCTCTTCCTTCAACTGATGAGGTCATCGACAGACATTTTAGGCAAGTTTACTGGCGAAGGAGTCGTAGATCGACGGCTACGATTGGGAGCTTATATTTCTGATGTTGCCACGTCATCTCATGTTATTTTTCTACGTTATTTTCCATGTATCTTTGTATTTCAAGCATTAGTTACTATTTTGCCCTTATGAAGGCTTAGTGTTTGTTGTAGCCCGGTGGGCATGTGAGTCATTTTATTTTCATGTTTTGGAGGCCTTTATAAAGAGGTATCTTCCTATTGTATGAGCTTAATGTTTGATTAATAAAATTCTAATATTTTGTTCTTATGTTCTTGCTTGAGAGCTTGAGAGAAAGAATGGAGGCCTAGGAGAGGCTCCACTCGAAGTACCCAACAGCCCACATCGGTGAGCTCTTGGTTTTATTCTATCGGACTCATTGTTTTCCCCTTCTCCACCAAAATTCCAGCTGCCTGACCCCTCCCCTTGCCCGTCCTCCACCTCCCTGCAGCCTCTCCCTTCAAATCCCCCCTATATCCCGCCGGCCGAGAGCCCCAGCTCCTCCCCCTGCCGCCGGCCCGACCCCTCCTTGCCAGCCCGACCCCACAGCCCGCCGCGCCTCTCAGCCAGCCCGACCCCTCCTTGCCCTGGTAGATCCTGCCGAACTCCCTGGTTTGGAGTTTGAATTCAGCCATCAAACCTCCGTTAATACCTTCCTAATTTGGCTCCTCAAATTAGTAAGCAATTGATTAAGGATTAATTACCTGAATTCAAATTCAAATTTCCCCTCCCTCCCTCATTTGAAACTTCCCTAATTAATTGAAATCTGAAAATTAAATCTCATATTTTAATTAAATCCATGGGACCCACCAAGTAATCAAATCCCCCTCTCTTTCTCCTTGCTTGGCCGACCCCTCACACCTAGCTGTTTCCCTCTCCTTGCCACATAGGCATCTACTTATTACACCCTTAACTTCCCCCCTAATTGCCGCCCTCCTCTTAATTTAATTTAGGGAAAGTTTAATGATAAAATAACTTCTCCCTCCAAGCCAAGAAAATCTGAAATTCAAATTCAGATTTTCTCTTCACCCCTCCCGAATTCACGGCCCAACTCTTCATCCCTTTTCTTCTTCCCGCCCCTCCTCAATGTTGAATGGCGGATCCGGAGTTTGAGTGGGGATTAGTATTCAACGCCGACGGAAGCATTAATATCCTACGATCTCCGTGCTTTGACGTAGGATTTGAAGACGACGCCACAGTTGAAGAATACTTGGAGCGAGTCGTCCCGATTCTTGTGAGCATCATCGACCGACAGTTTCAAGACTACGCTTGGACGATCATCGGACGCCATCCACCACCACTTCCACCGGCGGCTACCTCTCCGGTAACGAAGTCCTTCGTCTCCTTTTCCGTAGTGGTGCTCTCCATTTTCGTGTGGTTCTTTCTTCTCCGCTAAAGCCCAAGAGTGAACGAGTGAGAGTGTGCTCAAGGTGAACTTTTTCATTATTAATTGTGGGATTTTGTTATGAGCATTTAAGTAATTCTTTTATCTCAAAGCAAATCTTCGCCTAAGCGAGTTGATTACCTAGAATAAATTTAATCATTTATTTTATTGGTAATAAATTTGTATTGGCAAGTTTTAATTAACTCTTGTTTTAATTTCCGCACGCAATTCCCTCTTTGATTCACATCATCAACCCCTTCATAAAGTTCCCCTTTAATACCGTATATGATAATCGCTCTACCCTACTGGCTAGGTGCTCAAACTGCTCCCGGTAGTTTGCTACCGATCCCTCCTGTGCTAGAGCAAAGAACTGCTCATAAAAATCTCGTCCCCGGTCGATTTGGAAACGTTCTATTATGCAGTTCTTGAATTCCCTCCAATCCTTGATAGGTCTCCTCTAGTCTCTCCACTGGTACCATGGCAGTGCCTTCCCCTCCAAACATAGGCCTGCTGCTATCAGCTTCTCCTCCTCTGTTAGCCCATTAACGACAAAGTATCTCTCCACCTTATAGATCCACCCATACTCATCCTCCCCTTCGAAGATAGGCATCTTCAACTTCCCCACCTTCTGATCTCCACCATTCCCCCATATTCCTCTATAGCTTCCCCTCTCCCAAGTGCTCGGCCTACCCCACGTCTCCCGGTTTTCCCTTGCTCTGCAATAGCTCAAACCCCCTTCGAATTCCCTCTCTTCTTCCTTCAAAATTAGCACCTCGGTGACCATAATGTCCCTCCCGGCGTTCCCAATCAGCACCCCTTTGCTCCGTCCCTCCATACCCGTGCTTTTCCCCATACCTACATCCTCTATCCTCCCTCTGGAAAGGCTCCAGATAAGGTTTCTTTCTTTCTCCCTCCAAGATTTCTACCTCATCTTCCTTCCTACGAATTTCAGAATTCGTGTTTTTTCTTTTCTCCTCTTTTGCCACGAAAGCCGCCGTTTGGTTGTGGATTTCTAACATTTTCTTCATTATGTCCCGGAGATCGGCTATTTGTCATTCCATGGAGGAAATCATTTCCTCCACCGTTGTCTTGATTTGGTTCATCTCCCCTTCAAACCTTTCTTCTAGCGCATCAACTTTCTTGGCCGCCATCTCGATCCGAACTTTTGTAAATCCAAAAATTCCTGATTTGGATTATAAAAACAGCACTTTGTCCCTTCTCGACCAAAATTTGGGCACCAAAATTCGCCAAAATCAACCCACGAACGATCCCAAGACTTGCTCTGATACCAGTTTGATAGGAAACACTTGTAGATCTCAAGTATTTCCTATCAATCTTCGGAAAATAGCGAGAAATCTTCACAAAAGTCCACACAAAACCATGAAAACAGTAGATAATTTGTATTATTTGATGAAAGGAAAGTAGAAAATTGCAAGATACACTTGATCCTCAATTCGGGAGGAGGATCGATCTCTCCCAAATCTCTAGATGCCGCTAGAGCCCAAAGAAAACCTAAATCTAGGAGATCTCAAATTTCAGTCAAATTCAAGATGCCTAACCCTAGGAAAACAAACTAATGCTTACAAATCAGAAGGAATTCCCTAAACAATCCCTACATTCAAATTTCCCTCTGAATTCCCCCAAAATTCTTTCCTATTTGGCTCCCGCACGACATCCCAGCGGGCAGAAAAATTTTGCCCAATTCACGTCTGGTCCGGTCCTACGTGGACCGGCTGGACCGGTCTAACATCAAGTTGTTTTTTTTAATCTTAAATCACCATTGTTAATCCTTGTAGAAATTATGGCAAATCAATGAAATTATTCCAAATTTTAATTTTGTTAATGTGCGGATGTTCCCTAAAAGTGCTATATCCCAAGTCAATTATAGTGAGAAGTATGCATGAGTTTGTTAGTCACTCTTAGGTTACATAATAAATTTGATTGTGATGAGAAGTAGGTAAGGGTTGGTTAGGGTGTACAAGCGACATTCTTCGGCCCAATTATGTGAAAAGCGTGCAAGGTTTACTTGTCCAAGATCAAGAGTAGATTTGTTGCATACAATTTAGGGACTTTGAATTTGAGCTTGAGAGAATTAGTGATGCAGGACTAAGTATGATTTAGATGTATGCGATAAGAATTTACATGATTTAGATAAGAACCAATAGCAATTAAGACTGTTAGCCATTAAACGATAATAGAAAACATAAGAAGGGTAGCTACGCTTAGGCCAAATCACATGCTAAGAACTTGAATCATCAAAGCAATTTAGAATTTCAACAACATACGAATTAATTAGTCATTCAACAAAAATCCCTATGCTAACAATGAGATTAGAAATATAGAAAGTAAAACTCAATCCCTACGATCACTAAATAGAGGCAAAGGGCGAGGCACGACTCCTTGTGATTTGATCACCACCTACAAGATTAGTGGAATAGGAAGATAAATGAATAGGTGAAGAAGTTCACCCTTGTTGATGACCGGAAACAATCTGCCACTAGACGTTGGCAAGTTGTTCTTCGACGGCTTCGGAAAGTGTGAAGATGATGCGATCCAAATATTCTTCGATGGAATTGTCGACGTCCGGGTTGACGTCGAAGAAGGTTGACTGGAGGATGTCGACGTTTCCTTGCTCATCATAAGTGAATCCGAAATCAAGATCGGGACCGGCCATTCATTGGTTTGAAGGGTTAAGGTGTTGACGACGATTGTTGTTGCTTCTCTTGAAGACTCCTATTGAGAGGGATGAGTTTATCTTGAGTTCGAGAGGGAAAGAGGGAGAGATGTGGCCGGCCAAGGGTATGGGTGTGGAGCAAGACTTAGGTTCAGATTTTAGAAGAAAAGAGGTGGAGGAAACTCAAGCAATTGCTTACCCAATTAATCCTTTTAGTTTGGAAAGGATTTGGGTGTATTTAGAAAAGGGTGGTGGCGGCTAAGAGGGAAGGAAAGTGGATTTGAATTCTTCCCAAAGAGGAATAGGTTGAAGTTGGAAAGTAATTAGGAGGTGGGGACCCAAGGAGGGGGCCGGCGGCATGTGGAAAGAGAGAGAGGGGGTTGGGTAAATAAAATCTAGCCTTCTTTAATTGGATTATTAAATTAGGAAGACCCTAATTAATTCCAATTAATGGGAATATTCAAAGGGCTGAAATTTGGTAACTTTCCTAAAATAGGATTGGTATTTTAGGTAATTTTTTAAAGTAATTGAATTACCTAAAATATTAAAACCTAATTAGGAAAGAGGTAATTGCAAGCATTAATAGAGGGGAACCCCAATCCCTTTGGAAAGAGGTAATCGACGACTTTTGGTTGGGGAAAAGGCCAACGGGTGGGGTGGGGATTTGGGCTGGCGGGTTAGGGTGGAGAAAAGGAGGAAGATGAGATACGACTAACTAGCCGCGAGCCCGGACTCTTCTAAGGCTGACGGGTGATACAATTCCCTCTTCAAGGGTTCTCTCTCCCTCTCCCAAACGCTCTCAAGCTCTCGCAAGAACTCACAATATAGGAAATTTTATTATTCATTCATTAACCATGAAAATAGAACATAAGGGCTATATATAGCCTCATTCAATTGACTCAAAATCAAAAGACGATGGTGCCCTTTGGGCTTACACATGACCACCCTTAAGTAAAGGGTAAAAGGGGAAAATAACTAAACGCAAATACAAACATAAATAAATAAAAACAAATACATATGACGACTTAAAAATATATTGGCGCGATCGTGGTCGTAAATCGGCGGCCGCACCTCTGATAGACTTTCCAAGCTTCGATGTCCCCATCAATTAGTATATACAATAATTTGAAGAAGAAAATAATGCATGTTTGCATAAACTAAATGGAAAGGGAAGAAATAAAAAACTTTGGTGAGGATTCCATACTATTTTATTTTTGAGTGGCTAAGAGTATGAATACAACAACAAAAATAACATCAAGCCTTTATCCCACTATGTGGGGTCGGCTACATGAATCTTTTTTATCCATTGTGTCATGTTAAGAGTCAAATTCTCATTTAAATAATAAAGAAAGATCATTTCTAATATTTTCTAACTAATTTTTTTAGGTCTATCTCTATCTTTCTTAACATAAGCCAAATCCAATAGATATGCTTTCCTAACCGAGTCATCGGAAGGATGTCATTTTATGTGACCAAACCATCTAAGGCGACTCTTTCTAATTTTATCTTCACGACTCTTTCTAATTTTATCTTCTATAGGAGCTACTCTAACATTTTCACATATATGTTCATTTTGTATTCTGTCTCTAAGAGTAAAATCAATCATCCACTTGATCATCCTCATCTCTGCAACACTTTAATATTACGCTTCTCTTTCAATGGCCAACATTTTGCACCATAAAGCATTGCTGGTCTCACCACCATCTTATAGAATTTTACCTTAAGTTTGATGGGGACTTTTCTATCACACAACAAGCTTGAAGCATTCCTCCACTTCAACCTATCCAACTTGAATTCTACTAATAATATCCCCATCTATTTCACCATCACTTTGAACAATAGATCCAAGATATCTAAAACGTGTACTCTTATTAATGACTTCATCACTCAAAGTCTCAATCCCCACACTAGATCAATTACTACTAAAATTATACTCATTATATTCGGTTTTAGGTCTACTCAAATGAAAACCTTTAGACTCCAAGGTTGACCTTCATAATTTAAGTTTACCTTCAACTCCCTCTCTAGTATTATCAACAAGAAGAATATCATCAGAAAAAAGCATACACCAAAGTCCCACATCCATTATTTTGGATGTAGGGACCAAAATGATCCCATTTTAAAAAGTTTATTTTAAAAAGTTGAGGGGCCAAAATGATCCCCAAAATGGTCCCTCAAGATAGTTGGGGATCATTTTGGTCCTTCCTAAGTTGAGGGATCATTTTGATCCTTTTCTCAATTATAATATGTAATGGTTGGAATGTTTTACACTTCAGCAGATGGTTAAAATTTTACATAAGAATATGAAAGTGAGTTAGTATGATGTTTTTTGCCCTTTTTGTTCACCATGTGACCGTGTTCATTGAGTTAGCACTCATATTTGTGTGGTGGAGGTTTATCATTTGATTTATTTTTTCTTTATGTTTTACCTTTTTACCATCAATTTATTTTACATATCTAACACAAATTTAATTATATATTGTTTCACGACCTAGTTCCTTTAACCACTATTGAAATACCATTACCATTTTGTATTCCCAAATTGTTTCCTCTCCTTACATGCGTCATTCCCAATCACCCATATGAAGTAGAGTTTACGAAGTTTAATTCCTGATGCCAGCTCCATCATATCCTTTTCCATGATAAAATAATTTTTGTTAAACTAAGGCTAACACATTCATTCCCTTCTTCCCTTATCTTAATTGCTCAACAACTCCACCTTCTTATCATTTTCTCCCACTGTTAGCACACGATTGAGACACAACAAAAACACAATTGAGATGATGGAAATAAATTGCCAATCACTTATTGCACTAGTCTTTTGTTCGCCCCTCCTGCTAACCCTGCTAGCCAATCTCCACTTGCTCTCCCCCGCCCTGTATTCACACAATGCTAGTGCCCTTTATCCACATGTCAGTGCCATTGCAGTCTCTCCTGCTCTAGTTACGCTGCATCTTAGATTGGTTCCCAACATAGCTGCATGTTGACGTTGTTGACATCACTGCCTTCCACCCATCTATGCCTACTCTTGCACTTTCCCTTTACTTTGTATGCAATTTGTCAAACCCTTGAGCCCACAACTACTTGCATCTTATTATGCCCCATCTCTTCTAAGCGACGAGCGCAGGAGGCTATGTTAGAAGAAGGCGGAGGTCATGGTGACAGTGGGACGTAAGAAGACAACGAGGATGTGAAGTCGAGTGGCAGTGAGACGTGGTCAACGATGACATTATGGAAGTAGCAGAGGATCAATGATGGTGGCATTTTAGTGGTATTTGAAGAAATTAGTTGTAAGATGGTAATTGCTAAAGTTATATGTTAGATATGTATATCAAAGAATTTTGTAGTACCAAATGGCCTGATGTGGTTATGTTTTTTGTAGGCATGCAAGTATTTTTCTCGTCGCCATGCTAGAAAGACATTTGAACATGTCATTTCCTACTTTTAGAGCTTCACATGTGTGTGTGCATATATCACAGGTCTAAGTGGACTAGATGTCGTTAGTTATTTAAAAATAAAGCATATGGTTAGAGGAAGTATTTTAGCTAAATTTTTACTGAAATCATACAAGAATGATGCATTAAAAAATGTCACACTTTGCCCAATCTATTTGATTTGAATCGTTGCATGCTCAATTATTATTAACCATGTTATCTAAGCTGGTAGTTTATATGCACATGTAGCGCAAGTTATTCTATCTTTTGGACAAATTATCAAAATACTTGTGTATATGCCAATAATTCCTAGTAAGAACATCCATGACTAAAGAAAAAAGATACAGGCTTAACGTTGATTCTTGATATAATCCAACTGAAATAGAAAATATTTGGTCAAACCACCTTATATTTGAGCACAAGTAACAGCTCCTAAATACATATCATTAATGACTTGAATATAAGCATTATTAACTCCTTTCATTTGTAGAACTCTCCAAAGCACTTCTCTTGGCACTTATCACATACTCTCTAAATTAATAAATATCATATGAAGATCATCCTTTCTCTCTCTATACTTCTCCATTAAACCTCTCAACAAATATATAGCTTCCACAATAGACCTACCCGACATGAATCCAAATTGATTTTGAGAAACACTAGTATCATGTCACAACCTATGCTCAATTACTCTCTCCCATATTTTTAATATATGACAAATCAACTAAATTCCTCTATAATTTTCACACTCTTGTTATTGTTGTTGTAAATATTAAAAAAAGATAATACGATACATATTAATTAGCAAAGGTTGAACTCCTTGAAAATAAAAATTGAACCATTTCCTTAGCTTATCTTAACTTTTGCTTATTTAAGCCTCGATCAAACAGGTCCTTCATTTTTTTTTTTGCAACTGCCTTTTGGTTACAATAATATTTGGCATATTAGGCCTACTCTTTTTTTCGCTCACATTTTGAATGATGGTCTTAAATTTGTATCTTGTTGTATCTAATTTATTTAATGACACCTCCATGGTATTTTGAAGAATTATGATTGACAATACACTAATGGTGATATTGTATAAATATGTTTCATAAAGATTTTATACAAATTGTTGGTTACTGACTTCTTATAATTCATGTTCTTTAGAAATATCTTTAGAAGATGAGCAATGGAATGATGGACTATTAGCCACAATCCGTGAGAAGGTGCTGCATTTACCAACTTTACTAGGTTTTCTAAATTTTGGCCTATCATGCTCTGACTCTCTATAACGTTTTCATAATATTGTACATTGTTAGACAGTCGTATAAATTTTATGAACTTGCTTAATTTTCCTCTCAAATTTGTATATATGATACATGCTTATTGGGCTTAAGTTTTCTTTTAATTGATAGTAAATAACGAGTTTGCTTTATATTCTTCCAGGTTCATATGGAAGCTGACAGAAAGGCGTCTTTGCATGAAGCTAATGAAACAAGCATGCCAACAGATCCTCTTCTAGATGCAAAGATCACATATAGGATTGGAAACAAGGTTAGTAAACCTCAAGCTATCAAATATTTTTTTATTGTTGTTCAATGATTTCTTGAGATGCTAAATCTTTTTACATTAATGTATGGATTCATTTTAAAAGCAATTTGTAACGTTTATGAACAAAGATTATTCTTTTTTGATTTATCATAATGAGTTCACCACCACCATCATTGACATTTTCCTGTCAAGTGGCATTAGCAATTGCTTAGAAGGTGATTGTAAATATACGTATCTGTTGAATATGACCAAAGTTAGATTGCTACTTTTATATGCGCTGAAGTTTGATGCATTTAATGAGTAGAAAAAAATATTGAAAGTAATTGCAAAAATTAGCAAATATTGACCTACTTGTGGGCTCCTAAAAAAATTGTGAGCATTCATGCGAGGAAACTTGTATATTTTAGGAGATAAATTGGAAATATTAACATCCAACTAATTTCATCATTGCTAGTGTTATAATTTTTCAGAGGATTGAGGCTTCTAATGAATGCAACCTTATGGGTTGATCACCCTTACATGGTAGGTAGTAAGGAATTCACAATTTTGGAAATTGTATGGCTTTATTATCATTATGCATATGACGTCATATAAGTCCTATTTCAACATGTTTCTTTGCGCTGGAGGAAAATTTGGGTGGATAGTGGTACTGGGGGAAGTTCTATTTGGATTCTATGGTTTAATCATTCAAGAATTCATTATTTGTAGTATGATCCGATAAGTATGAGAGTTTTTATTATGACTTTTGGGTGCTTTGTAATTAGTTAGCGGTATCCCCATATGTGGTGGCCCCAATGAATTGTAGTTAACATTATGTAAAGCAATGAATTTCATAGAAAATTTTTATTCACATAGGTAAGACTAATTCAATTGGATTGGGTGGCCCAGGCCAGGGTACAAGAGTTCAGCTAATTGTGATCCATACGCCTAGCTTGATCAGTTATAACTCATAGCGTTCTACAATATAGTTCACACTAGTTTGGATGCTTAATAGCTTGGCCGGTTGATTTGCATCGACTTAGCCTGAAAGGGCAGACCTTGATCTTTTCTGGGAAGAGAGCCCTTAGCGTAATTTGATGGATTCATAGATGATGGAACAATTGATATGCATGTTTCCTATGGTGTATATATCTTTGTGCTATATCGGGATGGATCGGATGCTTAAGGTGGCTTATTAGTAGAACTTGAGCATAGAAGCTCAATAGTGGTGGTGTTTTGGAGTGCACAGAGCATCTTTACACACTTGCTAAAGTGTAGAGATTTAGCATGCAATTCATCATTAATTGGGTTTCACTACGACAACACATTATTTTCACCATTTGGATATCAGTGATTCTTAGCAGGCTTTTAAAAGTCGGAGGTGAGCTAGTGGAAAAGTTTACAAAAATACTGAATTAAGTATACTCTGGATCGCATTTTAATGAAGATTGTGCTTATTTCAGTTATGTATTAGTCCAATGCTTTATTTTAATCATTTGAATCATATTAATGCCTTAGCATGGTTGCCACAATCCTGTGTTTTTATGGACATTTTGGCATGCAAATTAGTGGGTGCATTCATGCCAATTGGAGTTTATGTATCAATCAAATTGTGGTAAATGGTCTTGAAATGCTTGTTAGATCAATTTGACCTAAATATTAGGTAATATCTTGCCATGAACTATCAATCGTGATCAACTAGGTCAAATTGGTGTTTATTAATGTCTCTTGTTCAATTGGAATGAAAGATGATGTTGTAGTATTCTAAATTGGGTGAATCATTTTATCGGGATGAGAAGGGCCCTTTAGACTTTTTAGAAAATTCTTATTTCTTTTTTTACCATTTTTTATGAATCTTATTTTAAGATTTTTCATTCGTAATTTAGTTAGATTAAAAAAATGAGAAAGTGAGGAATTTTTATTTTTACCCATGTATGGGTTTTGTAAGGATATTATTTTGTTTATTTTTGGAGTTATCATGTTTTTACAAAGGTGCGTTAAGAATTTCTTGAAATCCTTTTCATAAATTCATAAATTTTATAAAAATTGTTTAATGTTCAATTTATAAATGTTAAATTATGTGAAAAAGGTTGAAATGACCATTGGACTATTTATGGGGGAGCGTTTAGTTTGAGACTATCAATTGTGTCCAATTTAGGTCCGGCACTTCTCACATCTAATCTAAATTAGTCTTTTGATTGCTTAAATCTAATCTAAATAAATGACAGAGGGATCGGATTATTTTGTATCATATTTGAGGAGTAAAGAATGAAATTTAACATATTAGATAACTGGAACTAAAATGGCTTTACACAAGTTGTCCATGAACCATTTTGATCTTTTTTCTCTTTAAATTATTCTAAGGGTTATGTTTATAATTTGGAAGAAAATTGAAGGGTACTTTTAGAATATTGAAAACTGAAGTATATGATGAGTTTGATGGGGGTGTTGGTTGTGCTCACATATTGATGCAACACTATTTTGGAGCACCTAGTGGCGTCAAATTTTTTACTTTTCATGGGTCAAAGTACAAGATTAGAATGTTGAAGTCAGAAGTTGGAGCTTGATCATGCGCATAGAGTGGTTAGTGGTGCCATGTGTCAAATGAGCTCGTTGTGGAATGTTTATTGTTTTTGCGTGAAAATGCATTCACATACCTAGTTTATAGTGGTTTTGAGTGTAACTAATTAGTTGGTTGGCCACAACAAGGCATTGCTCATCATCTTCTCCAACCAAGATATGTACCATATGGTCCATATCTCATTATCACATGGGCTAGAACTCCCATTGATTTTGATTTAAAGTTATGTTGTTGTAATCATAATGTTAAGTTGATTGAAACAAATGTGTAGGTTACATTGAATATTATTTTCAACTTATTCTTAAGATTTGTACCTTTTGTTTGTTAAGATTTTGTTTGAGACTTTGAGCAAATTTAATCTTAAACTTACACACATTATATACAAAATTTTTGAACACAAGATCTCTTAATTAGAAGCTTAAGAAGAAGAAGAAGTTAGACTCAGGCGCTGCTCTGGGGTGAAGTAGGTGGAAATCATCACATACTTGCTTGATCAAGAGAGCCTACATGAGGGGCATTGATGACCCTTCGATTCAATAGTGATGTGTCCACTAATGAGACCTCCATGGGGAGTTGCGTGGAGAGCAGCAGGAGTGATGGGTAGGGAGAGATGGCGGGGGGTGTTGATGCTCTCAGTTCAGTCTCCATGTCTCCACTAATAAGATATCCATGTGGAGTTACGTAGAGAACTGAGAAAGTGATGGGGAGGGACAAGTGAGATGGTGGAGCAGTTGTTAGGCAACTGAAGAGGTAAACGCATTATGTTGCTAGTGCTTTACAAATCCGACACTGATTCTTTCATTTTTAATGTCTTTATGAAAATCTGGATGGCCTGGATTTGGTTGATTGTAACTTCATTTGTTGAAACGAATAGTACGTTCTTCAAAGATCTAGTTGCACTACAAGATAAGGTGGTAAGATAATGACCATTCATATTTTATGAAGGCAACTCTCAGTAAACCTTAACAATGCAAATTGTGTTCTGTATGTTTGCCTTATAGTTGCTGCATGGTACGCTGTTGGGCTTCATAAAGAGACTAAGATAAGTCTTGGAACTAAAATTATGTTTTTCTTTTATATTGAGGGGTTTAGTGTGAAGAAGTTGCTCATCAAACGTTTGTATTTGTACAAGATGGACCGTTGAAAGCTGAATATAATGTGTGATTATGTAGATGATTTGAATGTGCATAAGGAATGGTATGGATGATTGTTTGCTTAAAAAAGTTTGTTAAGGAGTTGCTATGAAAGATATAACTAAGCTATAACTTCTGCGTTTACAAAATTGTTTTGGTAGGCTTATAATGAGAATCTCATGTAGTTTAGATAGGTAAGAGGATAATTGTGAAGTTATGACTTGTGGGTTTAGTCGGTTTTTGGATATGTTTATTGGTTGCAATTTTGTAGCACTGGCATTCATATGTATTGCATTTATCTCAAGTTAATAATTTGCATTATCTTGTGGTCTACTTGAGCAAAATCATCAATGCTTGATATCTAGCATGGTTCAGTTAGGGCAGTGATGAGTATTAGACGTCCCAAAGAAAGCTAGGATGATCATTTTTTTGCCTTCTTCTTGCAGGTACTTTTTGCTTGCTTCGTTTTTGTAGCACAGTCGTCCTTTTAGGCCTGTGGTGGGGTATCAGACTTGTCAAGGAAAGCTTGGATGATCTTTTTGTTTGCTCATTTGTGCATTGATATTTTGTTTGATCTCTTAGTGCTTCATCTATTTGTTTGGGTGGTTGTAAATTTCATGAAATTGAGATTGAATTAATATTGAATTATTTATTAGTACCTAATTAGCATATTTAATGAGATAATTTAATATTCTAATCATTAAATAATGCTTTTAAAATGTGAACTAGATAATTACTTTTAAATACAATAAAAAGGTCATTGATAGCTAAGTTGGGTGTGGTTGAAATGAGAATGTTAAAATGGATTGTGTTATAACAGTCATGATAAATTAGGACATAATTATATTGAAGGAATGGTTGGAATGATATTTATGGAGCATAAGGTTATTAAAAATAGATTTAGATGATTTGGAGCTATACAACAAAGCAGAGGAAATGCACCATTTGACAACTAGGTAAAATGAATGTCAAAGATTAAGGATGTGGGGTAATGATGATGATGAATTGAGAAGAATTGTTTGACGCCTAAGGCAACACTCAATAGGTATAAATGAAAAGTAAAGATGCATAAAGTCGAATTCAAATGCTTCAGATAACGCTAATTAGGGTGATGATAGTTTTTTACTTAATTTATTTATAAGTTATTAGAATAATGTATTTTGCTATTAATAAATTGTAATTAATTGACTTATTAGTCCATTTTTTTCTAGAAATAATTTCTTAGTTAAACTTTATGTGATTAATTAAAATTATTATTTATTATTATCTTAATCATTTTTGGTGGGTAGTTTGTAGGTACAATTAGGATTTTAAGGATGTGGGGTAATGATGATGATTAAGGATGTGGGGTAATGATGATGATGAATTGAGAAGAATTGTTTGACGCCTAAGGCAACACTCAATAGGTATAAATGAAAAGTAAAGATGCATAAAGTTGAATTCAAATGCTTCAGATAACGCTAATTAGGGTGATGATAGTTTTTTACTTAATTTATTCATAAGTTATTAGAATAATGTATTTTGCTATTAATAAATTGTAATTAATTGACTTATTAGTCCATTTTTTCTAGAATTAATTTCTTAGTTAAACTTTATGTGATTAATTAAAATTATTATTTATTATTATCTTAATCATTTTTGGTGGGTAGTTTGTAGGTACAATTAGGATTTTATGTGTTGCAGGAATGTCAACTAATTTTTAGGGGAACATACCTAAATGTCCTTTTATGTTTAGGCTTAAGCTAGGGAAAGAACTTTTCTTTCATGTGGGTGGCATTTTATTCGAACTCTTTTTGAGCTTTACGTGAGCTGTTTACTTTAGAATGCTTGCAAACTAGGGTTATCCTTCTTTCATCTTTGCTACTCTTGCACATTGCAAGAACTATTTTGTTATATTTGGTCCATTTTCTCAACTTAGGTGTGTGTGCTTTTTTAGTTAAGTGTGATTGTGCCACTTCAATGTTCTCCTACCATCACAGATGTTCAGTCACTTGTACTTACATCCCACATTTTGGTGTCAACGATTTTCTTATTTTCATTAGAATTCAAATCTAGTAAAAATGTCAAAATGACCATAATTTTCTTAGGATTTTTTTCTTATCTAAGTTTAGAAAGTTTTATACTATTATGATTTATGATTGATGCCTCTAAACAAATTTTAACCCACATTTTGTACTTAGAAACTTGTGCTTAGAGATTATGATTAATTAGATTCATTCTTTAACTCTGTATGCTAATGAATTTGAAAGTTTGCATTTTCTTGGCCCTGTATCATTTCCTTACTTTTGAATTCATTCTAATTCATGTATTTTTACGTTTGATTTTCGCATTAGATCCTCTACAGATTGATTTTTTTTTTATCATCTATAGATTGATTACAGAATTATTTGTGAGTCACAATATTTTGTAATTTCAATAATCTTAGATGGCTTGTTTATGATTTTTTATCAAAAGATCCAGAAGGAACTAATGTCAATATATTTTTGCTTCAGCAAATCCTTTGCCTTGTCTGAAGCATTTTAAAATTTTCCGAAGGACCTCTTTAAGTGGCACATTTATAGAATCAAGCAAGCCTTGAAAAGATTGATTTTTCTGAATGTAGTTTTTTTAACTCTAAGAAACTCATTCTTATTTTTCCATTTTATAGTGAAGGTTTAGGTTAAAGATCAATCATTCAATCTTTGTTATGACGTGTTCTTATATTATGAATTTTTTATTTAAATAGAACATTGTTGGTTTTGACAGATTATTTGTTGTCTTGAAGATGCTAGAATTGGCATACAGTATGAAACATCATTTGCTGGTAAGCATGTTGAAAAACCTTTGGAAAAGGATTTCTTTTCTTATTGTCAATTCCTGTTGTTTCTAATTATAACTAATATGCTAAACTCGTTCCACAAATTGGTAGGCATTGGTGGTGTAATTGAGTCAGTTGATCTCGAGTCACTGCTAACTCAAGCTTGACTCATGGGTATTATGGATGGCTGTGACCCTAAAACCTAAACATTGAATTATACTCACCTACTTTTTTGTGAGCATTAGATTGAATTAAATACTCAAGCTCGACCAAATTTTTTTGAGCTTGAATTTGCAAAATGAGTTTTATTTGTAGAATTGGTATCGATTATAGATCGTTAACAAACCCATTGACATCCTTTTGAGCTCCGTAGCATGATTGGTGCTTAATAATTGAAATCTAGTATTTTTTTATCCAGGATTTCAAACTTCATGTATGTGGGCTTCGAAAATTCGTGCCCTAGCCTCCCCTCTATCGGGGGAGTTTTAACGAATCAAGTTCCGGGGCATATTTTCAAAAGGCAGATTGGGTTTTGAATAGGTATTGCTAAGAGATTTTGCCCTCATTTTACGAGGACTTTATAATATGAGTTCAGTTTCCTATAGGCGCAAGCCCTATAGTTAATTACCCATCCCGATAGCGAGAGAACTTTCGATTAAGGCTAGTTGTCAAACATATACATAAATATACGTGGTATTTGGTGTATAGTAGCAGCATGTGTTTAGTAATTGAAAATTTAACATTTAAAATTAGAAATTTCACCATCTTGCACTTAAAGCGGATGGTGGGGGAATGGATGATGAACCTGATCAAGATCCCATGATTCTGTCATCCCGGGTCATCATCTCGGGTCATTATGGTCCCTTGTTTACTTAGTCAGAGGAGGTAGTCGACCCAACCTATAGTTAATTACCCCTCCCGATAGCGAGAGAGAACTTTCGATTAAGGCTAGTTGTCAAACAAATACATAAATATACGTGGTATTTGGTGTATAGTAGCACCATGGGTTTAGTAATTGAAATTTAACATTTAAAATTAGAAATTTCACCATCTTGCACTTAAAGCGGATGGTGGGGGAATGGATGATGAACCCGATCAAGATCCCATGATTCTGTCATCCCGTTTCATCATCTCGGGTCGTTATTGTCCCTTGTTTACTTAGTCAGAGGAGGTAGTCAACCCAACCTGATAGAAGGATCCTTGTCGGTAGTTATGGTTTGCTTTGTCCAAGGTACCTTGAAGACATGGGGTGAATATTTGTCTAAGGGGATAAATTTGAGTCTACCTTAGCTAACAAAGAACTTTGTGCCCTATTGAGCATATCCTATTGATTTTATATTTTAAGGATTTAGTGCTATTGGGGAGTATAACGACTTTGGCCATGACTGTAATTTATTGGTGCGATTTGGAGGCAAATCACCCGGTTCAGAGGGCTCCGGTCATAATCCCGTTTACCTATGGTGCCATTTGGCGGCATGACCGTCGATTAGAGGACACGTACCACATCCTTGCTGGCAAGATACTATTTGAGAATGAATTCTAGTGATATTTTTGACCAGAAATTAGCTCTTTGTGAGCCGAAGTAGTTTTCAGATTTATCCGCCTTGACAAATTGTTGTGGAGGGTTGATGGATTTTGCTTTAAGCGTTTTGGTGTTTATTTCAATTTTAAATATTTTAGATTTTGGATAATTTTTGGAATTTTGAATTTCCATGGGCATTCAGGAAGCATTTTGAATGTTTGGGGACCCATTTGATTGTGATTTCTGTCAACACAACCATCATTGAGGTGTTTATGGACAGTTGTATTTTATCGAGTGAAACCTATCGACTCTGTTAGTTGCCAACAGAGGATCAGATTCGTTGTCGGCTGCATACTTTTATTAGTGAATTTTCCTGGTTATAGAACTTGAAGGCCTAATATGAACGTATTAAAACAATATCTCGGTCGACGTCGTGATCGTATATTTGCTTGATAGTTCGAGCAGTGTCGACTCCTATCTACTCGAACTTGGATTTATCATTTGACCCGCGTAACATCCTCAGACGTCACGTGTGTACCCATAACACCCTCGACTGGGCCCATGTGGGTATATGATTGCATACACATTTTTTATATTATATTTGCATACTTGCATATACATTTATGCTTTTATTTGTGCACTTCTATATTTATGTGTATACATGTTGGAGTGTATGTGTGGTGGTATTTTAAAATATTTAGCACTCATCAGCTGCACGGGCAACCATCATTCGAACGTGCACAACACTTTATTTAGAAGCTAGTAGACACATTTTGTCTGTTGTATGAGTGTTGCGGATCCAGTAGCATGGCGTCACACTGCAGATGTTTTTCATTCGTTGTTTTTTTGACCGTCTTTGCTTGGCGGGGTTATTGTGTCTCCCTGACATTGCATCATCAATGGCTGTAGAAATGTTTTAACATTCATTGCTCATCGTTCATGTCCATCCGCCGACTGGCTATTGTATGCTTGACGAAACTCCTTTATCTGCTAGTAGGAAAATTGTTGGTAGATGTTTGCACTCGTTGTATGCTACGCTATATATATTTGAATTCATCATGTGTCGCCTATCAAACTCTTTTGCTTGTAGGAGACTTGTACGTTTTGCTAGATGTTTGATTGATGTTGGTCGTGAGGCTATCCTTGCAATCATTGCATGTTGCTGGACACCACTCGTAGGCATACTACTTTGTATACGACAAATCTTCCGTTGCTGCCAATGGGTCTTCATATTCATCGTACGTTGCATTATGTATATTTGTAAGGAATTTCAATGTTTGCTGGTGGATTGGTGCATTCATCTATAGATCAATACTGACAATTGGGTGAGATGCATTCGTCGATGATTTCTTCACATATGTTCATCAACAACTTACTACGCTCATCATCTCTTTATATTAATAGGGAACTACTGCACTCATATGTAAGCTGGATATCATTGATTGAAGGGGCATCGTAATATTCATTGCATGTTCTTTGTAGTCACTTGTAGGCGGGCTACATTAAGGTTTCATTTGGGGCGATTTTTTTATTTCTTCTTAAACAACTTTCTAGTATATAAATTAAAATTTTTATATTAGAAACTGCTTTAAGAAACAATAAAAAAGCTGTTCCAAACGAAGCCTAAGTGTAAATCTTTGTACTCGTCATGAATATGCTGCTTTCGTCAGTAGGTAGCATGTTGTGCTTATTGCAATTCCCTGATTTGTGTCTGTGAGGAGTTCAGCATATTCTTTGTGCATCGATCTCCATCACTTGCAAGGGTCTATTTTATTTGTTTATGCTGAAGTGACATTTGCTATGTGTGAGCTTCAGTGTTCTTTTTCATGAGCACACTATGATATTTATTGCAATCATCTTGTCTCCCTTCATTGTCTACAAATGAGGTTATGTATTCATCACAAGTCTCCCTCATGCAGATGAACTACAATACTTATGCGAGCGCCATGTTCATGTTCATAATCATATGCAAATGATTGCATTTCCTTGTGCGCATATTGTTCTTTGTATGCAAAGGGTTCCCTATTTGCTTGTTTATGTTCATTTGAGTGACCGAATTTGTTACTTAGCGATTGTATTTCCAACCTGATTGTATGTTATCAATTTAAAGTCTTTTTCATTGCATTTTAATTTAGATTCAGTTCCATGTGGTTCATTAAAGTTCAAGTCCCCTGCGGTTCGGTTTACATGTTCAGTTTCTTGCGTTCTTTTGTGTTCAAATTAAGGTCCATTGTTGTTGTTTATTTGAGTTCAAATCAAGTCCCTCATCAGTATAATTTTTTGGCAGTCTTCCGACGTCTCCCGACGTCTCCCTCATCAGTATAATAATTTTAGGAATATTGTCCATCACACCATGTAATGAGAGCGCGTATGGTAGGTGTTAGGCGACACCGCGGTTGTATTTCTTCAATCTCACCATGCTACGAGAGCGTGTATGGGTCTTTTATGTACCTATTTAAAAATGCACAATTTTCTTCCCCCGTCGGCACTGAGGCGCGTATGAGTACTTATAAGAGTCCCCGCCACACTATGAGAGCGTGTAGAGGGCCTACCCGCCTCATTGCAAGCGTCACACCGGGCTCCCTCCTACTGTGCTATAAGAGTGCGAATAGGGGGTCCTCTGACTCCCCGCAAACGCCGACAGCGGGGTTCTCGAGTTTTAGAAGTTATACCCGCGTGACGTGATGGTGGCGACGAAGACGAGGCGACAATGATGATGTGCAAAAATTTCTTTTCCCCTTCTTTTTTTTTTGAGTTCTCTTTTTTTGAATCTTTTTCTATATTCTTTTTTTTTTAATTTTCTTTCTTCTCTTATTTGTCTCTTTTTTGTTCTTCTGACTTTTTTATTTTAATTTTCAAACTTCTCTTTTTTTAAAATAATAATAATAATAATAATGATAACAAGTAATCTTAATAAAACTTAAGAGAAAAATATTACCTTACTTTGAGGGAAATCGACACAGGGATGGCTAGGTGAAGAAGATAGGCTGGATGCGGGTCTCGGCTTAGAGGATTAGAGGTGTAAATGGGCAAAGGGTCGGGATGCTTGTGGTTTGGGTGTGAGGAGAGGCTCAGTTGGTTGGAGATTCTACAGAAGAGCCGGAGATTGAGGTTGGATAGGGTTCGTGGATGGTTTGAGGTCGGCTGGATTGATATGATCGGAGGCAGTGACTTGTGGAGGGAGTTGCAGCTGGCAGTTGGAGAAGAAGGGTAGTGGAGTTCGGCTACAAGCTGGTGTGGGAGTTGAGATTATGAGGATGATCGAAGCTTTCTTGGGGTCGGTCGGCCTATAGGAGGCGGGTTGGGAAGATCAGTGGTTGCGGCTTCGATCGAGCTGGCTTTGGCGTCGGAGTGGGTGTTGGATGGGGCTCGGTTGAAGGTTGTTCGTGAGGTAGAGACGGGAGGTCTGCAGTAGTGGTTGCGAACGGGGATAGGAATTTGAAGGCAGTGTCTGGCTCAGTCGGGCCGATCGTTTGCGGCTAGTTGACGACATGAGGTAGAAGGGCTGGCGGTTGGAGGAGTTCTGAGGTAGAGGCTGGAGCTTGGCAGTGGAAGAAGAACCGAGACGAGGTCATTCATGTCCGTTTTATTGATGTGAGCCGGCCTCCTTGAGCGGGATTTGAACAGGAATCGCGCAAAGAGCGGCGTCGGCGCCAAACAGGTACGTAACTATGGGATTTACCCAGGATTTCGGCGGGTTTTCTGGGAGGGGATTCAAGTCGAGGTCAACAATGTGAGTGAATTTGAATTGTATTACTTGCACCTGACTGAAAATCTATCTATTTACATACCATGGCTGGATTTAGCATTGTGGCTATCGAAAACATCATAGAAGTTAGAAGCTGCATCATCAACTGAAGGGAGAGCAATTTGGAACTTGGGGGAAAAAGGAACTTAAATTAAGCAACATTTACATATAAATTACATCACCAAATGACATTCTATAGAAATTGAAAACTAATAGAAAAATAAGTCTTTAATAATTTGCTTTTATCAGTTTCAGGTAGGCGTTTTTGTTTGTGATAATTAAATAGCTTCTGGACTAAACTACTGTCTTTTCATCATTTTACATTTATAGATGTTGAGGGAGTGATTCTTGGTTGCTTAATTTCCTTTGATCATACTGCATGGAAAAGGATTTCAGGATTATAACTTTTCCTTTGATTTTTTTTTGCCCTACAAAATTATTTCATGATGTGAATCAGGATCTTGTGGCATAGTTTGGAATATTAACTTTTTTATTTGGAAGATTAAGACTATCATGCGATGTGTTGCAATAATTTATGTAATGGATTTTATGGAATCCAACTCAAGTTGCAAATTGCTTCTTATTCCGATGTGCAGGAGAACCTTGTGAAATTTACCATTGTGTGCTTGAAAGCAAATCATTTCTTGAAAAGATGACTGTGATTCAGCATACTGTGCCTTTCTTTCTGCCAATACGGGAAGCAGAAAATGATCTTCTCTCTTCCAATGCCATAGTATGCTTTCCAAGACTAGCCTGCGCCAATCACTTTTTAATTTTAAATCTGCTGCTTCTTTAACTTGCACTGTTTTTTAATCCAGAAATTCATAGACTATGTTGGTGCAATCTGCCAAGCGTATGTGGACAGAAGAGAGCAGGTATCTGGATCTGCCTTTTCATTTTTAAGAATATATTGGTATTTACTGACTGTATTTTGTTACGTTTTGTTTACTTTACTGTACATTCCATTGCTCCTTTTCTGGGTACTTTTTGAAAGATTGTTAACGAGAAAAGATTTCCACCTTGTGATTCATATTGGTTTTCCATATGCGGATTTTGTTTGACAACTTTAATTCTAAAAGCATGTAGAGGTCCATCAAATCATAGAATTGCTGCTCATGTTATGCATACACATGTTTCAATTAGTTGTATAAGACAAAGTTACACTGCAATATATTGCAATTCTTTGGCTGTTTAAGTTTGAAAGTTCCATGCACTTTATTAATTTATCCATAGTTCCTTGAGATTTATAACCCTTTTTTATGTGTGGTTTATATGTTAAGAATTTTGAGTAATTATTCTTTCTCAGAGCCTAACTTTTCGATACAATCTTATTCATTTTTTTTCTAGTTCATATAGGTTCGTCTTATTAAGGAGCTCTATGGTAATCAAATCAAGGATCTCTTCCACAGTCTTCCGTACAATATGATTGACTTTGTTTTGGATGACTTTGATTGGTAAGTGTCTATTTAGCTGCTACATTGTTATTTATACAAAATCCACTTTAAAAGATGATATATTTGATTGTTTATTTGTTCAAGCCAAGGCAATTTATGAGCAATATCTACTCTTTTGAAATGGTTGTTGGAAAATTTGATTCGGTTGAAGCTATTATTATTGTTATTTTAAAATTCAACTGACAGGGTGCTGCTTATAAATCAAAAAGTGTCATGCTACACACAATGGTGTACACCCTATGCCTTACGTATGGCGTGCACCATTTGTGTTTGTAGGGCACCATGGTGCAAGGTGCATGGCGTGCACCATATGCATTGTATTAAAAGTTTATTAGATTCTCTTACGCTTTATTTTTTCATATAATAAATAGAGGCTCCCACTTAACCTAACAACTACTAACCTAAACAACTATGTACCAAAATGAAATAAATAAAATGAGGCTCAAATAGAAAATCTATACATTGTAACAATCATCACATCCTGGAACTGTTAATCCTCTTTCCTTTGCCTCTTCTTTTAGACTATCTTGTTTGTGACACCGGCCATTAGTGTTTGTATTGTCCGCTAGCTTCAGCCTTATCTTCCTACACATTTGCCAATGCCAGCATCCAGCCCTTAGTCTCCTGGCCCATCTTTGTTCACCTTCACATCTGCAACCACCAACATCCAACATGTACACGAGCTCTCAGTCCTTTTTGACTTTGCATCTACTTCTAAGTCTTTCCATTCATGAGGGCAGTTGACAACACCCAATAGTGAGTATTGTCTTTGAGCCTCCAGTTCCATCTTCCTTCACATTTACCAAGTCTACTTGTGCACAAGAGTAGCTGATGTCCCCTACTTGCGAGTCTTATTCGCAAGAACATTTGACATCGACCAACATGGAAGTATGCTTGTTTCCAAGCGAATTTTTTAATTTTTAAAATGAATTTATTTTTTATTACTATATTTTGCAGCTAATTTATGCTTTTTATTAATTTGGTGGAATAAATTAGAAATATTTGAAAACAATTCTTCATATGGAAATATGAAGGATCCAACATGTAAGTATGCTTTCTTCTCAACTCGAAGAATATGAATGGTTTGCTATGTATATTTTGTGTTAAGATAATAAATGACAAAATTATAAGATAAAAGCAACATCCTGTTGTGAGGCATAAGAATGCCAAAATTCTCTTGCATGAATATGGAAAAATGGAATTAAGAATTACATGAAAAAATAACTAAAATAGAAAGTCATTCATTATCACATTTTTTTATGATGATGATACTTTTGGAGATGATAATCATGAGTTCAAAGATTTGCTTGGTTGTTGAGCCGATAAAAGGAAGTTAACATTCCACATCTACCGCTAAATTGACAGGTTCAACGGAAAAAGGGACTTTTTGGCATATATCTCACTCTGAATCTCTAGTAATTAACGACAAATGCAAAAGGAGATGGAAGCTAAAGGTAATTGAGAGCGAGAAATTCTAACTTTACATGACAGATGGATGTATGATACTGGAGTTAGTTTTAATGCAGTCAAGTATGAACTAAATTGAAATCATCCATACAAATTGGTCTAGAAGGAAACATCCAAATTATAATGAGGTTTGAGTTCCTTCATTGCATAATGCGATGGAAAACATAGAGAAGTTATTTCATCTTTATCTGAATTAATACAGTAAAGTATGTTTATACTCTTAATAGTTGATGATTGGCAATATTATGCTGGGAAAATTTTTGTAATTTGCTCTAGAGGAACTGCATATATAAAATTAAGTGAATATTTGTTCATACTCAAAGAATGCTATAAAAATGTTTGGGTTGATAAACTGGATCTACAAAAATGTGCTTCAGGTTGTGTCTGATAATGCCTTAGAGAATGTTTTAGTTGGTAAGAGTTGGCCTCACATATAATGCATCTCAGTAAATATAAGTGGAGGGTATTTGAACTTTGAACATGTAAGCATTTCTAATATTTAATGCCACTCCTCAAATTATTATACAATACACAATTGTGGTTATGTTACTTGGGTTAATTTTAGTTTCAAATAGATTAATCTCAAGAAACTTTGTTGCAGCTCCATAGAAGAAGACAAAACAGGATGAAGTATGATTGCATAAAGAATTTTGTGTACATGAAATATAATAGGACTTTGATCTAATACTACAAATATCATGGCACTCTAGATGATGTTGATGATACCATTGAATGGTTGACTAGGAAATTGGATGATGCTATTGATGATGATAACTTGGTGTTTGTTGAAGATTATCGAACTTATAGGAATGTGGCTACGGCTGTTGACCTCTACTACCAGCCAAAACAAAATCATATATATATATATATATATATATATATATATATATATATATATATATATATATATATAAAATACTTGTCACAACTGCTCAAATCATACGCAAATCCTGTTGTAGTCGGCGGCCCATACCTCGTTCAAACGGCGCCGAGAGGTCGTATCCTGTGTGCGTATCTCGCCTCGATCTCGCAAGCCTCCTGCATTCATCGTTAAAAGGGGGACCGAAAGGAGACTTCGGGTCCGTTGCTTCATTCCTGTGAGACCTCCGACGCCTGCAGTGGAGATCTCTCAAACTTCCGTAAGCTTTCCTCTACCTAAATCCCGCAAAACCCCAACCAATCCCAATCTCCTCATCGTCTCTCACGCGAAACACAACCCAACTCCAAAGCTGGCCCCTTCCATATGCAAAAACCTTCGCTTCTTACCTGCTCTCTCCGACCGAACTCCAGTCGCAAGCTCCAACGCCCGGATTTCCTCCCAATCCCGTCCAATCCACCTCCTATAGGCCGATCGACCCCAAGGCAAAAAAGGCCGAAGCCCTTCCGACCTCTGTTTATTTAGATTCCTCCCACTCCAGAGAGAGAGAGAGAGAGAGAGATTCTTCCTCATACCTCTCCTTTCCGCGAAGCTCCCACGATCTCCCTCAGACTGAGCTCCTTCTCCCACGACACTTCCCCATTCACAAACTCTTCTACTCAAACCGCAGTCCCCCCCACTTAACCCTCATCCAACCCTTGTCAACTCAGCTCACTCATCTCCCCAACTCAGCCTAACTCAGCCTTTCTCAACCTATTAAACCCAACTCAGATCAACTCAACCTAACTCAGTCCACTCAAAGCCCAAACAACAACTCAACACTCACTCAAGCTTAGGTTAAATGCTAATATTATTATTAATGTTGGTTAACAACATTAACATTGATATTATTATTATTATTTAAAATAATTAAGTTTATTATATATATATATATATATATATATATATATATATATATATATATATATATATATATAATAATAATATCAATGTATATATATATAATAATAATAATTAAGTTTATATATATATATATATATATAATTAAGTTATATATATATATATATAATAATAATAATAATAATAATTAAGTTTATATATATATATATATATATATATATATATATATATATATATATATATATATATATATATATATATATATATAATGTGTGTTTATGTAAAAAAAAAGAAATATATTTGTATGCATTTTTCGTCGCCGCTAGTCTACCTACGCAAAGGTATAAAGCTTCTAACTTGGGAGAACCCGCCATCAGCACTTGCAACGGGACGAATAACCACCCATGCGCGCTTTTCTTAACACGGTGGGAGGAAGTTCGCTCCGGTGCTTGTGGCGAGGCGGGTCATTCCCCCTAAAGTCATTTCTTCGATGTTCGTGGCGCGCTAAGGACCACCCATGCAAGCTTTTCTTAGCATGGTGGGAGGGAACTTGGTGTGGTGCTTACAACGAAGCAGGCGATCCATGTGCGCACTTTTTTTAGCGCGGCGGAGCAAAAATATAAGTACCCGTACGCGGGGAAAGAACTGTCTTTTTCAAACATATGCTTTTAAAGACCCATGCACGCCTTTCTTGGCGTGGTGGATGACAAAGACTATGGCCGCGGTGTCTCACAACACCAATCGTGCACGTCTTTCTTGACGTGGCGGGTAGACTGCCTCTTTGTTTTTCCCCTAAACAGGGGAGACGCTACGAGGTTGCCGAAATTTTATGTGAAAAAGGATAAGGACTTGGAACAAATAGTGGACTTTGTTTGGACTTAAGTTTGAGCGGATGACGAATGAAAATGAACTTAATATTGATTTAAATGAACATAAAAGATCCAATTTGAACTTGCTAAGCGAACGATAACAAATGGAACCTAAATGAATTTGAATCAAAACAAGTGACAATGGATCGCAGGGGACTATGATTGAACTTGAACTCATATTGAACTTGAACAAAATTCGAAGTACAAGGGACTCGAATAAATGGAAGAGGTTCACCAAGAGCCTGAAGTATACTTAAACTCAAGCACAAATTTGTGGACTTAGAATTTGAACTACAATGAAGTTTGAATTTGAATCTCATTTGATTCAAGAGAGCCATAACTTGAACCATTTGGACCCAAACTCAAATGAATAAGGATTCATATTGAAGCTTCACCGGACTTGGACTTGGACAAGATTTGTGGACTTGAACTGAACATTAAATAGACCAAGTCATACTCAAATTAATCATAAAATAAACCCGAGCCATCAAATAATGAATAAATAAAAACTAAATGAACACAACTTGACATGTGCTTTGAAGATGAAACACTTGAAAGATGCGGTAGTTTCCTTGATGGAAATGAACCCTAAATAGGAGATGAAATTGAAATCCAGTAAGAGAACAAGAAAATTCTTCAGCAAGAGTTTGAATCTCCAAAGGAAGACAAAAATGTGATAGAATTGAATCATCAAAGTCTAACAAAAGAAATGGGAGCAACCATCTTGCATATTGAATCCCTAGAGATACAGGTGAAGAATCAATGATGGGCAAGACATCAATATGGCTTGCATACGTATATCAATTGATGAAGTTGAAGGAGATGTGCAGCTTAATTTCAACTCATGAAACATAACCTTGGAGAACTCTTTATCTAATGCAAATATGGAGCTTGAGGAGTTTAGAGAAAAAGTGGTAGTTCTAGAAGATTCGTGCAAGTCACTAAATGCCACATCTTATGGTTTATGTTAAGATGAAGTCAAATACAATACATCTTGCAAGAAACGAATGAGATGAATACACATGTCTTCTACAACAAGAGACTAAGATGTGATGAATGTAGCAATGCTCCATGACCGGCATCAAGATACAAATGAAGGTATCCAACCCCACAACGATTGAGAATATAGAAGGAATATACAGTCTAGTTGTAGGCAAATATACAAGGAGCCTGCAGCAAGTACTAAGATACTTATACAACCTGTAATAAGGCAGTGGCAAGTAGATGCACTTGTCTCCTACAACTACAAGTAGGGGGATTCAATATGCGATGAACTGGAAGACATGATGTGTTTTGAATAGGTCGAGGAGAATACAACTCTCATTCAATTTATATGGTGCAGAAGCAGACAAACACACCGGTCATCTGCCAATAAAAGCAGATGATACATAGAAAACACAAATTTTCAAAGACTAGTACACCCAATGTGTTCTCCACAGGAAAAAATACAAACTGAACACATAAAATGCAAGTATCCATGGGCCACGGTAGAAGACTCGTAGTACACCCAGTCTATTATCCACAAGCAAGATACAAAGTGACTATATCAAATGCAAATGCTTACGAGCCACTGAAAGAGACCCGTTGTGAGAAACTATTAGGTACGGAGTGCGGACGGGAGAACCGTCCGCACACTAGTATAAAACCGCGCTCGGTACCGTTCGGTACCACTGGGTACTGCTTGTTACACTGTGTCTGTGCTGACGGTTCTCACCCCGTCCGCACTCCGCACCTAATAAAATTTCGTTGTCGTACACTCAACATATCAGTTACAGGCAAATATATCGATCCTTTTGCAGCCAAAAGTGAGAAACATGTAGCAAATGCAAACTCCTACGAACTGCTGCAGGAGATTTGTTATATGTCAAATATATTGCCTACAAGCAAAATGCAAGAGAACCACAACAAATACAAGGGCCTACGAATCAAAGCAGGAGATTCGTTAATGCACTACGATTCCTCTGCAGAAAACAAACAAGTAGTGCACGAAAGTCTACCTGTACAAAGCAGCGAACAATTCAATTTAGAAGCTGCTACGCAATATCACCGGATCCGCAACATTCATGCAAGCGGACAAAAGACATATACGAGTTTCCAAGTAGATCATCACACTCAGATGATCAATGATAAACATTCAAAAATGTCCCTGCACATGCACTGTAATTTGTATACACATAGGTACACAAAAAGGGCAAGTGCAATCATCAAACCTGCATGGGCCCCGACGAGCGTATTATTGGTATACATGTGACATCTAGGGATGTTGCACGGGAAAATAAGTGAATTCAAATTCGAACCTGATCCTTCTATATGGATCAATAAGAGTCGATAGGGTTCGAACCATCAAATAAATATACGGTTGCGGCGACCTATATATTTGTTTTGATACATTCATATTAGGCCTTCATGGTCTATAATCAAGAGAATCCACTAATGAAGGTCCAAAGCCTACAAAACCCAATCCTCCTAAGAAACTAAGTAGGAGTCGACAAGGTTCAATCAACAAATAATTATATAATGTCCTCACACATTTGCATGGGCCCCAGCGAGTGTGTTGCTCATACACACGTGACGTTTAGGGATGTTGTGCGGGTTAATAAGTGAATTTAAGTTCAAACCTGATCCTTCTATGCGGATCAATAAGAGTCGACAGGGTTGTGGCGACCGGTATATTTGTTTTGATACATTCATATTATGCCTTCAAGACCTATAATAAGGAAAATTCACAAACAAAGATATAAAGCCTACGAAACCCGATCCTTTGTCGATAACTCGATGGTGTCGGCAAGGTTCATCTACAAAATGCAAATATCTTCAAATGGAAATGACCCGTGATACCCTGATGATGGCCTTGTTGAATGTAAATCTAAACCGGAGGGGTTCACAAATATTCAAAATGCCACTCCAATTACCCAAAAATCCAAAATTCCAAAGATCATCCAAAATTCAGAAATACAAAAACATTTAAAATTGAAATTCAACCACGAACCACTTAAAATAAAATTCATCCACGCTCCGCAACAGTTTGCCGAGATGGACAAATTGAAAAACTACTTCAGCTTACAAAGAGCTAATGCCCAGTCGAGAATATCACTAGTATTCATTCTCAAACAATCTCCTGCTAGTAAGGACGTGGTACGTGTCCTCTGACCGACGGTTTTGTCGTCAAATGGCACCGCAGGATAAACGGTTATGACTCGGGGCCCTCTAAACCAAGTGGTTTTGCCGCCAAATGGCACCACGAGATACCGGTTATAGTCAGAGCCAATATATTCCTTAGTGGCATCTAATCCTTGAGATATGAATCAATAGAATATGATCGATAGGGCACAAAGTCCTCTGTTAGCTAAGGTGGATTCAAATTTGTCCCCTTAGACAAACATCCATCCCAGGTCTACAAGGTATCCTTGGACGAAGCAACACATGATTGTTGAGAAGGATCCTTCTGTCAGATTGGGTTGACTAACTCCTCTGACTAAGTACACCAGGGACCACGATGGCCCGAGACAACGAAACCATGGGATCTTGATTGGGTCCCTCATCCATTCCCCCACCATCCTCTTTAAGTGGAAGATGGTGACATTTCTGTTTTAAGTATAAATTTCCCAAATCTCCAACCATTTCAAATGCCCATGCTGCTACTATATGCCATATAACATGTATCTCTACGTATATGATTGACAACTAACATTAATCTAAAGTTCTAAGAAAAAAAAAGCCCAACATATTACTTTTTGGATCCTCATAAGAAAAAAAAAAAAGATAATTGAAGGGGCCACCAAGCACAATCAAGAAAAGCCCAACATATCACTTTTCATGACTATCAAAAAAGATTCTGAAGGTAGTGAATGTTCTTAACATTAGCCATGACAATTCACTTGTTTGGATCCTCGAGTGCATTTCTAGAAAAAAATGTAGTTGTGCATCTTCTTAGATTTTTTAAATATGATCTAACATAAAGATTGTGGGGGCCAATGTAGGTGGACCAATCTTAAGGTTCTAATGATATTGAATTCAAATTCATGTTTTACATGCATTAAATAATTGTGAAATTTGATTTCTTAGGAAAATTGACCAGTTTCATTTTTTCCTCTTCGCACCACCCAGTGTAGTTGATGTCCTAATGTGGTTCATATCTTTGATCCACTACATTTGGTGGTATTACTCTTGTTCTTTAAGGCTTCATTCACTTTGATACTAGAATTTTCTTTCTTGTCAGTGTTCCTATGATTGCCATATCATTAGACAACTTGTCTTTTTTTGGGGGTCCATGCTATCTCGTCAATGACAACTATGTTTGGGAATATTAGATCGAATTTTTCTACTAATTCTAGATGGCACAACATTTAAATTTCTTTATTGCCAGTAAAACCTAAAAACTAAACACATCTCATTAGTGATAATCTAGGTTGCACCGATACGGATACGACGCCGTATACGACATGATACGGATACGGGACACATCAATTTTTAAAAATACAGGATACGGGTACGGCGCGGACACAACATTATAATTTATAAATCATACATAAATATTAAGAAAACAATCAAAGCATAATATTTGAAATTACAAAAAAAAAGTAACATCATTTGTAGCCTTGTAGCTTGTACTATCAAAATAAAAGTAAGCGTTAAATGTCTAGTACAACAACAAAATCATAAACATTTTTTTTAAACAAAATCATATACATAAATTGTCTAGCACATTAAGTTTCAACTATTCAATAGAAGGAATGATATGATTAGCTTCTTCAGTGGTTTGTCTTTGAACTTCATATCATCTTCAATAAATATCATAGCTTTTAATTCAGGCTCATCAAGTGAAAGAATAACAATTTCTAATATTGTCTTATCATTAAAAGACTCAAATCCATCTCGGAAGTGAGAGAACCTTGCTCGCAGCCGTGGAAGTAAATACGACGGGTCTTTTTTTTGGATTTTTTTTGTTTTTCAACAAACACGCGTATCGGATGTGCGTGTCATTTTGAAATTAAATAGTATTTTAATTGGATACGTCAAAGTTGTATCCGACACGTATTGGAGGCGTATCCGTGTATCGGTGTATTAGATACAACACGCCTTCACAAATAAGTGTATCAGTGCAACATAGGTGATAATGACCTTATTGAAAATCTAAGATTAACAAATAGGTGGACATTCAACTATCTTTTCGCCAATTGTCTGGCACATCAATAGTCATTCTCTTTAGATCCCCCTCAAGACTTGAAATTTCTCTCTCGATAGTTTTCAATCTTTTGTAATTTTGTCTTACATGTCATTCACTTGTGTTCTATCATACATTCATCCTGCCCTCTTTCAAAGTTCATAATCAAAATCTGCCATCTTTTTTATCAAAATAAATGTTTGATCAGTTTCTTTGTTCGATCTATCTCTTAAGTAAAAATCACAAAAAATTATCTTCGGTTCTCTTTCCCAAGTTGCGAAGGAACTTTCATCTTTCTGACTTCTTCCATTCTAACTTTTTTTAAAGAAATATTAAAATGGAATAACTTATGGAATAGGAAAAGCTCTTAGATATGGAACCAATAAACCGTCATATACGCATGCACCTTTTTTTTTTTCATATTCGCATGCACTGTGCACACACACATACATAAACATAATGCTTATCAGATGTATAAACTAACAAAACACTAGTCCAATGTCGTATAGAATATAAATTTATGTAAAATAAGCTCAAGATTTATGTAATATAAATTTATGTATAAATTATATGTATAAATTTATGAGGACTTAAGTTCCAAACATTTGACACCCTCCGTTTTTTAAATATCTTTTGTACCCTTTTTTTTATCTTCTGAGTAATGATAAAAGTGTTCACATTGTCATATTTCTAGTTGTTTCGTGACAGTAGTAGAAATAAGGGATTTTGTGTAATGGAGTATCTGCCCAATTTCAGGCAGAATACACCTATAACATATATTTTCTGACTGAGCTCTTATGCGCTGAATCACTTCATTTCCCTTGTTGCAGCAAGGTTACTGTGAGTCTTAGGTACGCAGATCTGGTTTCTATTTTACCAAGTCGAATTCGAGTTCTTGCTTGGCCTCTACATCCATCGAAGAAGATCTTAGGAACCGAGAAAAAAGGAAGTATTGCAGCAGCCCAATCTATTCCATCACGGCTTTCCTATGCAGAGGATGCATTGAGAACTATGAGTTTGCCTGAAGGTTGGATTATAACAGATTTCATTATTCATCCCTTTATTTTGATTTCAATTCTAACTTTTCTGATTTTATGTTGTAGCATATGCGGAAATAGTGCTGAATTTACCCCGAGTTCTTCAACAAATGTTTCCTCCAGGTGCTACTTGAGACCCATTTGTTTCACATCTCTATCAATATCCGGTGGAGTTATCCTTGATGATCAAACCATTGAAGCTTCGTTTGGAACAACTTTTTTACTGTTTCTTAAAGCAACTTTTTAGTATAAAAATTAAAACTTTTGTACTAAAAAGCTGCTTTAGGAAGCAGTAAAAAAGCCGTTCCAAATGATGGCTGAATTGATATTTAGAAGATATTGTTAGATTCCTAGGTGCATTTCATATTTCTATTAAGGATTTTAGGAGTAGTGAATGCCTGATTGGAGAGTTATTCCTGGCTTGTCTTTTGTAAAATTTTCTCCCTTGGCCAGTGAAAGTATGATTGCAGGTTACTTGTTACAGATTTCACATTGTTTGGCTGGTTTACTTCAGTTAAGAGAGTTGGTCATCTTCACCTTTGAGAATTTTGTTGCCCATAAAGGGAACAATTATTACGTCCTCCGATCGGACGTAGAGCTACGTCCGATCAGAGCTGAAAATGCGCCAAAAAACGAGAAATATCGAGCAAATACCGAGCAATGCCAAACAATAGCGAGGAATACCATCATGTGAAGACCCAATACCGAGTTATACCGAGCTATACTCTAACTCGGTATTGCTCTGTATAGCTCGGTATAACTCGGTATTGGTCTTCACAGACCGGTATTCCTCGTTATTACCAAGTAATACCAAGTAATACCAAGCAATACCGAGCAAATACCGAGTTTTTTGGCGGGATTTTAGTGCCGACCGGACGTTCCTCTACATCCAGTCGGAGGACCTAATAATTGTTCCCATAAAGGGGGCTTTCAGCGTCATTTTTAATGTTTTATTTATTGTGTTCTATAATGTGTAAAATAAAATTCCGGAATTCTTACAGTGATGAATGAACTAGATTTCAATTGTGGGTTAGGATTATGAAATTATGTAGGTATTTGTCTGAACGTATTGCTTTGGAGGTATGCTTCGATTGAGATATTGTTTTTTATTATTTTTAATAGAATTTTTCAGTATAAAAATATTTAATTAAAAGAAATTGTACTAAAAAGTTATTTTAAAAATAATAAGAAATTTGTCTCAAACAAACTTTAATGTACTGTATATTGTTCATTATTATAAAACTATATGCAAAAGAAAAGAGTAGACAATGATGCCCAAAATAATTCATACAAATTTTCATTGGAATTTGTTTTTAAAGATGCCAACAACAACATCATGTCTTTGTCCTATTATATGGGGTTGGTTACATGAATATTTTTTTGTTTTTTGCGATCTATTAAAAGTTAAATTTTTATTTAAATTTAATAAAGAAAATTATTTTTAATATTTTTTAACCAAGTTTTGTTAGGTCTATCTGTCACTTTCTTAACCTAAGTCAAATCTAATAATATCTTTACTTTTTTAGCTGGGTTATCGAAAGATTGTCATGTTATGTGACCAAACTATTTAAGGCGACTCTCTAATCTTATCTTCAGATGAAGTTGTTTTAACATTTTCACGTATATGCTCATTTTGTATTATATCTTTAAGGGTAAAGTCACTCATCCACCTGAGCATCCTCATCTCTGCAACACTTAACTAAGTAGTATGCTTCATGTACATGCTCATTTGTTCTTAAGAATGAATTAATTAAATTTAATGTTATTATTTATTTTTATTTGAGAAGAGTTATAATTATAAATAAAATTTTATGTTTTTTTGGGAAGTATAATATTTTTCTTTAAAGAAAACTTATTTTTATGCTATAAAATGCAATAGAGTTTAGGTGTCATCATTATATATAATATCTATCAGTTATTTGGATAAGCCTACCGAGTAGGATTAGTCTCCTTTTTGACTGTCTTTTCATTCTTTTATTACAATAGTTGGAACTTTGGACTTGGGATAATGCGACTAAACTAAATGGCTGGTGCTGTTTTTTCTTCTTTTTTTCCTTATCGCGTGCTTCATCTGTTGAATATTTTAGTTTTGGGAAAGCCTATTGTTTATGATTTAGAACTTTTTTTTTTGTTTTATTTCGTTTTTCTCTTATACTTTTGTAAACTTTTGTCATACATACTCGAGCTGCGACATTTTTGTTATTTATTTACTTTATATCATAAATTGTATATGTTCTTATTATTATTATTTTTTTGTATTGATAGGTTAAGGAATTCGAATGCGAATTAGTAAGAGATGATTTAAGGGGTGTCAATATTTGACACGACCTGAAAATCCGACCCGAAAATTTCGGGTAGGGTCAACCCGAACCCGAAACGGGTCGGGTTCGGGATCAACATTTCAACCCATTTCAAAAATCGGGTCGGGTTAACCCTTTGACCCGAAATTGATCAGATTTTGACCCGAAAACTCGATTTTGACCCGGCAACCCGAGATTGAACCGATTTTGACCCGAAAAAGAGGATATAGACCCGTTCTTGACTCGAAAGTAGCAATTTTTTTTGGAAACGGGTCATTCGGGTCGTGTCGGGTTGACTCGGACCCGAAGCGGGTCGGGTTCAGGTCAGGAAAACTGACTCGTTTTCAAAAACGGGTCGGGTTCGGATTGACCCGAATGATCCAAAATTGACACCCCTTTGATTTTCATCTTTTACCGTTGAGCTATCATTGGATCCATTATAAGTTTTACTTTACCATGCTAAAGTACATTGTCCTTTTTAGTGTCTTTACTATTTGCTCCTATTTAAGGATAAAATTTACGGGATTTTCATTTTTACTCCCAATTCATAAACTATCAAAATAGTGTGTTATTACCTTTGAGTCTAATACTATAATTTAGTTGCCAATTTTTTTTTCTTTTAGCTCATTTTATTTTATGCAGAATAAGTCATTATGCTAATGTCTAAAAAAAATCTCATCTCGATAAAAATCTTAGGGATCATCATTGCATATTTCTCTATGTGGTCAATAAGTCATTGAATTCAATGGTTGACATGTTGGAGATGACCAATAAATATATTAATGATGAGAAATTTAATTATGTCCCTCGTGTCCAAGAAATCATATTTCTATTGCTTCTTATTAACAACATATCAATGAAAATACATACATCACCCCTTTCTAATAAAAAAAATTCTACGAAGCAATTTTAAAACACAATAAAAATGATGATTGATAATAAAAAAATTATTTAACGGCCTCCTAATTCAAGCCTATAAAAGAGAGGGGGTGGGTGGACAATCAGATATGTCTTTATTTTATGAGTTTTATCGATATATCACGATCATCATATAAAAGCATCATTTATTGAAAAGCATGCTGCCTTTAAGATGATATCACATGACTTGCAATGAGGATATATATGGGTGATGCCTAAAGAGGAAAGAGGAGAAGGTAATCCTTTAGCTTAAGATACTTACAAGCTCAAAGAAATATTGATAACATTGGAGATGTGAGTTTAGCTAATATCTCCAATATATGATGTCTATGGGCCTCAAGTTATAGTAGTGAATCTATCATTATGAAGAGGTGAAAAGTGAGGTAGTATGTATGAAGCATATGAAGATAAGTACATGTATAGAGGCACAAATTGACCCATCGAGAGGCATCAATAAGAAAAGGATAGGGAGAAAAGGGGAATCCTCCATTTATATGTACAAGAGTTCATGTCTTCATGAGAGGAAGAGAAGCCAACTTGATGATAATTAGATAGGTTAAATTCTCGAGCAATTTTTGAGGCATGGAACACCTGATTATAATGAGATGTTCTATATAATAGACATCTGATGTCCACCTGAGGATGCTAAAAATATGCTTAGACGATGAGATTTTAAAAGCTTGATGAGATATCTCAAGCCTATTTGACTAAAGTCAAGTGAGTTGAGGTTTTCGACAAGTCTTTCCAAATGATCTCTATATGCTCGAGAAGAAAATGTGACAGAGGCTTCTTTGGATGATAAAGTAAGGGATGTTATGCATGGAAGAACTCATTGATAGGTCCGGGAAGTCTAGATAGATGATTGAATTCAATCATTTCATAAGAGAGTTTGATCGAATGTTGAGGGAGCCAATCAATATGCGCTCAATAATGTTGGTATTGGAATCTCTTTGCATGCCATCAAATGAATATGTCAAAGAAAGTTAGCAGCATAAGAATACCATTCATTGGGGAGAGTCGATAAACCAAGTAATCTTCTTTATTCTGGTAAGTTAGAGGAGATTTTAGTCAAAGATAAGAAAGGTGATGGTAGAGAAGACCATGTTAAACAATTAGTTTGTGCAAATAGCTATAAAATAAAAGAGACGATACTAAGGGCATCTCCAACCGAACTCCAAACGCTTGTATGGTGTCGCTCGCGAGCTCCAGCCGAATGGTAAAACTTCCGCTATTTGGTTGCAGGTGAATAGTGGGACATCAATATTGGCGTTGCACTGTTCATCTTCGTCATTTTTTTTTGTCTCCACCAAATTTATCAAAGAAACGCGTGAAAGAAGAGAAAGACCGTTACCTTCGTAAAATGGGGCAAAATGGAGTTCGATTGGAGATGAATCACGACATTTTTTAGTTTCACGACATTTTGGAGTGAAAAATGAGATTTTTTATTGGAGATGCCCTAAGGGCATGTTTGGATGCAACATTTAAGCTAGATTTATCCAGGATTTGAGTTAAATCCTGCCAAATGCCAAAAAATGCAAAGTCAAATTTCATGGCTAATCTAAATGATACTTCATGGCATTTTCCCCATTTTCTTGGTAAATCCCGAACTTACCATATCCAAAAATTCGACGAATATAGTAAATCCCACTGAATTTAGGAGAAGAAGAGCGCCAAAGTAGAAAGATCGTTACCTTCACAACGAGCTCCCATGGAGACTTTATATTTGATGGCATCGAATGAGACGAAGAAGCTTTGAGACTCTTTCAAAAAGCTAGTTCATGCAAAGCACGCGAAGCTGAAGCAACTATGGAGAAATGGTGATGTGGAAAAGCAAACAACATATACAAAGACCAAAGAGGCGAGAGATTTTAGAAATAGATAGGCGATGACAAAGAAGAATTTTGTTCATGTTTTCATTTTGATCAGCTTTTTATATTTTGGCTTAAATTTTTTATTTAGAATTTAGATGGTAAATAGATTTTTATGTTTCATTAATTTAATATTATTAGTTAATAAATAATTATAATATTAATATATAATAAAAATAATTTAATTAAAACTTATAATTTTTTAAAAATTAAAATTAATAATATTCAGTCATATAAATTAGATGTAAATAAATTAATCTTAATAATATGAATCTATCAGCTTGTTAGCTTTACTTATATTTAATTAATATAATTAGGATTAATAAAAAAAATTAAATTAAAATTTATATTTTACTAATTTAATAATTTACTAATAAATAATTAGTTAGAATATTAATATATAGGAATTATCATTCAATATGATTTGATTAATTTCATTGCAATTATATAATATATATTAATTTATGTTTTTAATAATTTTTTAAAAATCTTATTTTAGCTAACAAACATTAAATATTGAAATAATTATCCAAAAGATACATCAAAATTTAATAGGATTTAATACCCTAGGATTCATTAATTTGAATTTGCAGAATTTAAATCCTGCTTCGAATTAAATCCTACGTGTATCCAAATAGGCCTGAAGACATCAACAATGTTGGGGGCCAAGTAGACAGAAGAGGCTGTCTCATATAGAGGTATCAAAATAGGTTGATGTGTCTAGTTTGGGTTTGACTTGAAATTGACTCAACCTTAATCCAATCATCATTAACCCGACTGGTTAATCCATTTTGGTTTAAATTTTTGTATTACTTATCAACAATACAGTTTAGAGCATTTGAAAAAAAAAAAAAAAAAATTATATGCAAAGAATTCATGTGAAAAAAAAATTTGAATGACCTTTCTTTATTAGATTTAAACGAGAATTTGACTTTTAATAGGACACAATGGTGAAAAAGGATTCATGACCCCACGTAGTGGGGGCTTGATGTTGTTGTTGTTGTTTTATATGCAAAGAGGAGCAATATAATCAAATTGAGGTAGCTTCATGTGGCTACAAAGTTGGTAAATATATATTAGACAAGGTTTGAGCTGCTTAAGATTATTCAGAAAGTTCAATATCCCATATGGATCTTCAATGTTGCAATGGAAAAGAAGAATAATGAAAATGTAGGATGTGGATCAATTTCAATAAGATTAACCAAGGTTATTTAAGGAATGGATACTCTCTTTTATGTGTCATTCACTAATCAACTCCACCATCATTTATAGGGTAATTAACTTTATAATTAGTTGTTCTAGCTACCATTAGATTTAGATGAAACCAATTACTATCAAGAGGTGGAACTTCATTAATAATGATGATGTATATTATTATTAGGTCATGTCTTTGATTTGAAAATATAGGAGCAAACTATCATCACATGATGAATCTAAGTTTCCATGAGAAGATGAGATGGAATTTGGAGGCCATATTAAAGATCTTTTAATGAAGACCAAAAAATTAGAAGAATTGGAAGAACACTTTTAGGATCTTGTCTACCTTCTATACCTTAAGAAGGTATAACCTCTTTCTTTAACCTGCTAATTAGCTTAACTTTGGTTAGAGATCAAGGAAGTTTTTTTGGCTTCCTAGTTAGCTAAGAGAAATTAAGGTGAATACTATAAAGTAAGGATTGTATTCAAGTTGTCCTTAATTGATTCAAATCGTAATTTGGGGACAAATGCACGCCTTTGATAAAGACTTCACATAACTCAAGTTCTTCCATTCTTCTCCCTTTCTACTCAACAACTCTCATGGTTGAGAAGATCTCTAACTATATGTCGGAGTTTGAGAGGAATTGATCAACTCAATTCTTCTCTAGATTGAGGATAAAAAGTTGCTTCTATCGATTATATCGATAAAATATATTGGAGCATGTATGAGGTACTCAACCATGGAGAATTTGAAGGTGATTAGTATTCCAGTGGATTTTCATGCCCCTGAAGGTTCATTTAAACAATTTCAATGATTTTTAACAAGGGTGAGTATAAAACTTCATTGAGTGGGCACATTATAAGAAAATCAATAACTAATTGGTCCAACAACAAGTTGGTGAAATAAAGACAATGAATCAACAATGTCTCCAACAATCTCTTTAACACCTAATTATTCTCTAAGCTCTATCTCTTTTGTCATTATATGTATAAAACATATTGATCCTAAGTTATGAAATAATGAGGGGTGAAGATACAAGTTGAGTCACTCAATTAGACAACTTAGCAAGGTAGATCGATTGGTAGATCGATAGGTTATATTAAATCATGAATGCTTATTATCCTCTTCAACATCTAATGGAGAATAAGATGAATGATGAGTATGCAAAATAAAATCTTATTTTGTAGAAGTACTTGCTAAAAGTTGAAGTGAAGATTGAATTCTTATTTATAGGGTTAATACATGCATTCCTCTGGAGGAAACTAAATGGCAGGCCTGCTCTCCTAGCTCTATAAACTAAATAACATCATGATAATTGTGCTAACCACTTTTGTGTTAGTTTTCAGTGGAATTTGATTATGCCTATCAATTACATGGTATTGCTAATTTCTCATACCTTAACTCCATCAGTCGAGCTCGTTGGGGGGTTGCAGGGGGTCCTCTAGAAATTTTTTTCCAGTACAACCGTACAACATTGTGGTGTTGTGTACATGAGCATTGTGATACTATGTACCCGAGCGCTACGGTGCTATATAGTTTTCTTCGAGACAAACAGATAGCAAACACCTGCAGTGCTTGGAACCTCGGCGTTGTAGCGCTACCTACCCTGACGCTGTTGCAATAGCTCATATTTGACATAGTTAAATAATTTTTTGGAAATCATTATAAGTTAAAATTGTAAACCGTCTTTACCATATTATAGATATTGTGCTTTAATTATAATATTTTTTTCTAATTTTATGACTAGTGTAAAAAATTGACATATATATATATATATATATATATATATATATATATATATATATATATATATATGCTTGAAGATATGTTTTGGAAAATTTCTTTTGTTTTGAAAGATTTATTTTATAAGCTTTTCAACGAAATTTCAAAATTTATTTTTGATTACTTTTGACATAATTTTTTTGATATAAAAATTTTTATATCGATTTGAACTGATTTGATTTGGTAGTTTATTTTTTAGTATGCTTTCTCGCTTAGATTAATATAGACAAGTCAATGACGACATTTTTCAAAGGTTGGAAGATTATAATAGCCCATATTTAAACCAAGTTAAATAATTTTTCAATAGTCATCATAAGTCCAATTTACAAATCGCCTTCATCATATTATATATATTATTATGCTTTAATTATAATATTTTTTCTAATTTAATTTTAGAGGCAACATAAAAAATTGACACATGTCGGTTCAAGTGAGTTTTTTGGGATCGTTAGGTATCTGTTTTGCAAATTGATTTCATCAGATCATTCTAGATATATTCAGCTTATTTATGAATATATATTTTCATAATTTTTAGAGCTCCATATTGGAAGATATAACATGATTTATATGAATTTTGTTATAAAAAATAAATAAATTATAAAATTACCTTTGTATCATACTATTATTTTATTATAAAATATCATATTCTACTATCAAAATCCATCAAATGCCATTTTCCTATTTATTCTACTTCAGAGAAGTGAATAGGTAATTTAAGAAGAAAGAGAGAGGGGCGAGAAAAGAAAACCTAGGGTTTCAAGGTCGTAGAGTCAATTTTGCAGGTCCATCTAGTTGAAAATTTTATTTGACTCAAGGTAGACAACCATTACCATACCTTCGATTTCAACTAATTTGTATATTTTATATTTTATGAATTCTAATTTGGACAAAACTTACAAAAATTACGATATCTTTATTTTTGTCTACTTCAATTGTTTAACTTTTTGCATATGATATAATATGATTCTATCAAGTATTTTGACTATAATATTATTGAATTTTATAAGATAAATAAAAAACTATAATTTTCTGAAGTAAATGCATGCATAGTATAAAAACTTTGTAGATCTGCTTGCATTTTATAAAATACAGCATTTCATACCTATTATTAACTTATGTTGTACATAAAAATATAGTATTTACATGTAAGCATGAAAGACTGACTGATGATATTATAATTAATACGAGTTGGCTCTTAAAATATAATATCCTACGTAGGAGGGTGGGCAAACTGATTTTCCTTTAGATAAAAGGTTTATGGTGCGATCCTAATTGTAGAGTAATCAATTGACCGAATTATATCGACGGATAGAGAGTGACGACTCTTAAATAATTATTGAAAGTCACATGTGAAAATAAATGATTAATAGAAATAATCGAAAGATAAGATAAGATTGACGGTTGAATATGTATGACAAAAAACTGATAGGATGTAAATGTTAGCACGGCATTAGTTATCTAAGCATGCTCTTATTACTGTTTTACCACATTGTAATATATAAATACTCTTGTAATTACTTTTCATAATACAATTTCAATTTTCCCTCTCTTCGGCTTCTTGAGAAAGCTTTCTCCTCTTCCGCTCAAGGCGTCATCGCCTCTCTGACATGGTATCAGAGCTACCAATGGGGGATCAAGATTCGATTTCTTCCCTCCCTCCCTCCTCCTCTCTCGCCGCAAACAACAACGAAGCTGAAATCTCTATACCGGCGACCTTAAAATTTCTCATATCTCACATCAAGAATCTTATTCCACATCCCCTTACATCCGAGAATTACGCTATCTGGCGAATTCAGGTTCTTCAGCAGTTCACGGCCACAGGGTACGCCGGACACCTCTCCGGAGCAGCTGCACCTCCGGCCGACATTGCGTCCTCTGCTCACGCGAACTGGCGTCTCGCGGACAGTCTGATTCTATCAGCATTGTTCTCCACAATCTCTCCTGCGATCCTACCTTACGTCATTACCGCGACCTCCGCGTGCGAAGTATGGTCGACTCTTGAACGTCGGCTACAGCCGTCCAGCCGTTCCCGGGTTATGCAACTCAAGAACGAGCTCCATCACGTTCAAATGAAGAACTCAACTATGCAACAATACCTTTCGCAAATCAAGAACATCGTGGATAACATCGCCGCATCCGGTTCCAAAGTTGATCCGGAAGACGTCATTCTATATACGCTAAACGGTCTCCCTCCGGCATACAATTCCTTCAAAACGTCAATCCGCACATCCCCTATCCCGTCGGATTTAGACAATTTATACTCACTCCTATGCAACGAGGAAATTCACATCAATCAAGATTTGGCAAAAGATCAAGTCGCTACCTCAACGGCGTTCTATGCCGCTCCTAATAACCCACCTCGAGGTCGAAACTACAAACGACCAGTCAAGAACAAGCCGGGAACCAATATTCCTTCATATCCGACCACGAACAACAACAGCTCTCTTCCGAACGGTATGCCTCGTCCTACTTGCCAAATCTGCGGCAAAACAGGGCATACTGCTCTAAATTGCTGGCATCGCTGTGATCTGAAGTACGCTCCGACTACTAACTACAATCCGAAGGCTCTGCTCGCTCAACCGACATCCTACCCAACCCAGGACTGGATTCTTGATACAGGAGCCTCGTCTCATCTCACTCCGGATAGCTCAAACATTCAGAACGCTTCGGTGTACCAGGGCCACGATTCCATCTCCGTCGCGAATGGATCGTCTATCCCAATTCAGCATTCCGGTCATGGTCTATTACCACTGCCGGAAAGCGCGCGTAAGCTTTACCTAAGAAATCTTCTACACGCCCCTGCACTCACACACAATCTTCTTTCTGTCTCTAAACTTACCATGGATAACTCTATATACATTACTTTTCATGCTAACGGTTTCGAAATGAAAGATTCCCAGGATCATCAGCTGCTTCTCAGTGGTCGACTTAACAACGGCCTCTATCAGCTCACCACCACACCGGACAACCGGCAAATGGCTCTGCACACAAGAAGCAACTCCTCTCATCTCTGGCACGCCCGTTTACGACACCCGAACAATAGGGTGCTTCAGACTGTTGTTGTTCATTTACCTAACTCTATCACCTCGTCGCATACTTCTCTCTGTAAACCTTGTAACATGGCTAAAAGCCATAGAATTTCTTTCAATAAAAGCAGCTCGGTTACCTCTTCCCCGTTTGATCTCATTCACTCGGATGTATGGGGTCCGGCTCCCGTTTTCTTCGTCTTTTGGTTTTCGCTACTATGTTTATTTTTATCGACGATTACTCTAGACACTCTTGGATTTATTTTATGCATTGCAAAAATGAGACCTTTTCCAAGTTTAAACTGCTATGCAAATTAATTCAAAATCAATTTGGCAAAACGCCGAAATCAGTTCAAACTGACGGCGGCGGCGAATTTATTAACAATAACTTCATTTCTTTCTTACAAGAACAGGGTATCACTAGCCGGACCAGCTGCCCGCATACACCAGAGCAAAACGGCATCGCAGAAAGGAAACACAGGCACATTCTGGAATTAACAAGAACTCTGCTACAGGCGTCAAACACTCCTCAATCATTCTGGTGTGAAGCGGTCTCAACAGCCATACATTTGATTAATCGGCTACCATCCAAGCACACCGGTGATAAGTCTCCGTATCAGATCATTTACAACAAAATTCCCGCGTACAATCATCTTCGCGTCTTCGGCTGCCTGTGTTATCCCTGGCTGCAGCCTTACACCGACAACAAATTCACTCCTCGATCCACAGATTGCGTTTTTCTTGGATATTCCAACACTTATAAAGGTTATGTCTGCTATAACTTAACCACCAAAAAGACGCACATCTCTCGACATGTGGTGTTTAACGAAGACGTTTTCCCATTCAACACACAAGCCGCAACAACATCGTCCGCCTCTGCCTCTCCGCATAACTCTCACAATCTACCGTTAATTCTGGTACCCGCCTCCACTATAACACATTCAAGAAACCTCGTCCAAGGAATACGCACCCAATATACCGAACAACAACAACTGCGATTCCTCACTACCTTCCTTACCAGGCTCTTCTATTCAACATACCCAATTAAACGAGCCATCTCCACCTCAACCCCGAAGTGACAAATCAAATCATCCTATGCAAACTAGATCTAAGTCCGGCATCTCCAAACCCAATCCCATATACTCTCTCAACACCACTCATCCGCAGGATTCAACACCCATTTCCTACAATCAGGCCGCTAAACATGCCCATTGGCGGACTGCTATGGCAGAGGAAATTAAAGCTCTCTTCAACAACAACAAACCTGGTCACTCGTCTCTCCCCCATCCAAACAAAACCATTCTTGGATGCAAATGGACATTCAAGACCAAACTCCTACCATCCGGCGAGGTTCACCGATATAAAGCACGACTCGTAGCACTCGGCAACCATCAGCGGTTTGGTGAAAATTACACAGAGACATTTAGTCCCGTGGCCAAAATGCCAACCATACGCTTCCTCCTCACTGTTGCTCTCAACCGAAAATGGGATATCCTTCAACTAGACGTTTCCAACGCGTTTTTGCACGGTGATCTACTCGAAGAAATATACATGAAACAACCTAAGGGATTCATCGATCCAAATAAGCCAACAGCCGTATGCAAATTGCATAAATCTCTTTATGGACTTAAGCAAGCCCCTCGGCTATGGTTTCAAAAACTTACGGATTTTCTCCTAGCCCGTGGATTTCGGTTTAGTCGCTCCGACACTTCTTTGCTCCTTCTTATCAAAAATAATGTACATATCTATTTTCTTATATACGTTGACGACATCATTTTAACAGGCAGCGATCCTATTGCTATCAAGTCTCTGCTTGCGGATCTTCACTCAACATTTGCACTTAAACAGCTCGGGCAAATTAACCTTTTTCTCGGCATACAGGTAACACATACATCTCACGGTCTGTTTCTAACTCAAGCTCATTATGCAGCTAAACTACTCAAGATGGCGGGCATGTCGGATTGCAAGACTTCTCCTACACCAATGGCGCCAGCTTCCAAATCAAAAACAAGCACCGATCAGCCATTTCCAGATCCATCCTGGTATCGACGTTTGGCCGGTTCACTGCAATACTTATCAATAACTCGGCCCGACATTGCCTTCGCTACCAACAGAGCATGTCAACACATGCAATCTCCAACAGTTTCAACACTTCCAAGACATCAAACGGATCTTACGATACATCAAAGGAACTATCACGTTCGGTCTACCCATCGTTACCGGCGATCTCGAGCTCCAGTCCTACTCCGATGCGGACTGGGCATCAGACAACTCGGATCGAAAACCTGTCTCCGGTTTTTGCACATTCTTAGGACCAAATCTCATCTCATGGTCGGTTAAGAAGCAAATCACTGTCGCCAAGTCCTCCACGGAAGCCGAATACCGCTCTCTATCAGCAGATATTTCGGAAGTCCTCTGGCTTAGACGGCTGGCCGAAGAACTTCAAGTAAATCAGCAGCTTCCTACTCTCATTCACTGCGATAGCATTTCTGCCATTGCTATTGCTAAGAATCCTGTGCTTTACGCAAGAACGAAACACATCGAAATAGATTTTCAATTCATCCGACATCATCTCACGGCAGGGCATATTCAGATTCAGCACATTTCTTCTCAAAATCAGATAGCCGACGTCCTAACAAAGCCTCTTTCGGCCTCTCGCTTTCACGAGCTTCGAACCAAATTAACCATTCAATCCTTGAATGCTTAATTTGAGGGGGGCTGTTAGCACGGCATTAGTTATCTAAGCATGCTCTTATTACTGTTTTACCACATTGTAATATATAAATACTCTTGTAATTACTTTTCATAATACAATTTCAATTTTCCCTCTCTTCGGCTTCTTGAGAAAGCTTTCTCCTCTTCCGCTCAAGGCGTCATCGCCTCTCTGACAGTAAAAAACACTACATTAAGGGTAGATATCTTGCCTTGCTCTTCATAATTGTATTTATGATTGCATTTATATGATAGTGCATTTAACTAATTAATTGATAGAATCAAAGTTATATTGATATAATATGCATTGATACCAATACAGCATTGCATAACATATTGATATGGCCTATTGATTGATAATCATTTTTATTAATATTTTTCTTATAGTTTGATAGATTTCTTTTGACTTAACTGATCATATTGATTTTATTATTGATTGATATAGATTTTATAAATTAGTAAAACATGCATATTGATTCTTTTATCTTGTATTGGAGACTGTGATATTTTTGATTATTTACTGAGCTTTTATGCTCTTATGTGATTTTATATGATTTCATGTAAATATAAGGAACTCGCGAATTGAGGCTTAGCAGTAATGATATATAGATTTTATTTTAAGTTATTTGGTTTATATGTATTCTTTTGTAACCGATGTTGGCTATTCTATATATGCTTTTTGGACTTTGAATTTTTTATTAAGATGCAAATATTGACTGTAGCAATGTAATTATATTTTTCCTGCTATATATTTATTTTATTTAATGAAATTAATTAGTTTTGGATATCAAATTGATTTGATTTCAAATGGATGATTATTGGTTGTTAATTGAAACAAAAATGAATAGAATGAGTTGAGAACATAATATGAAAAAAGAAAAAAATTCTTTCACTTTAGGTCTTGGGGCATATGTCAGCCACGACGCTATCAGACAAACTTGAGATAGAGAGTGGAGCATCACGATGCTGCGAAATGGGATGACATTTCTCTTACTCATTTTTTATTAAGAGTGGCGTCCCTTGGTGGTTGTAGTTATGTTTTTCTTCATATGTTCTAGTGTGAGAATGGTGCACGGGTGAAAAGAAGCAAGGAGATGGTGAGAGAGAAGAGAAAATTGTACTATTTTCTCCCAAATTTTTATAATGAATTTCTTGGTGTGCTGTGGCTCCGTAATTTTTTTCCTAGTTTTAGAATTTTCCACATTAAATCTTGATGTTTTTTTTTTTTTCATTTCTACTGCATTTTTCATTTTTTGTTTGTTTCGTTGCATGTTTCACTTCCCTAACATTTTGAGAATCAATGTAGTAGGGCCTATGAAAATCTCACATTGTTAAGCTGGATGAAGCCCATTGTTCGCTATCTTTCCAGCGAGCCACATCTTAAAGCCTAACTAGAATCTAGATGTGATCTATCAATAGAAAAATATTCCCTCTTTTTTTAATGCATTCTTCAAAATATCGGTTTTGTTCGTTGTAATCCAACGAGCTAGATTTGATTCTAATGCTTGACATCTCTATTTAACGAAAAACAAATTTGGAGTACTTAAAATGAACGTAAAAGAAAGATAAATTGTTTACTTTTCCATGTCAAAACTCCAAAGTTAGAAAATGAGTGAAGTCCTCCTTTATTAATACTGATTCGCAGTTGCTGCTGATTTTGCTGTACTGGGAAGCCTACATAAAGAAGAAGAAAGAAAGAAAAAAAAAAGGCTGGTGTCGACAAATCCCCTCAATGACAAACCAATCTCTTACTGAATCAATGAAGAGCCTCTCGCAGAATAGTCTTACAATGATATTTGGCTACCAAAATGCAGATAGCATATCATTTCAATCTTGTATAGTTCATGCCACAATAACGGCTAGTAAGTGCTGTAAGAACTGCCCCTTCTAAGGCAAATCCACATAAGCTGTGAAAGAGTTGAAGCATTATTCACGTTCTGTTCAAACTCAATGCTTGGAAGAGCCAACGAGGCCTCTTCAAGCTCTCTGCACCAAATCCATTTGAAGAATTTGTGAATTCCTGCTCGCTCGCTTCCCTATTCAAATTAGAAGCGAGCAACTGTGTTGATCTCGTTGTCATTTCCTTCCAATCTGCACTTTTCATCTTATCTGATGCACAACCAATGCTTAATGTTAGATCAAGATTGCATTCTTCATTTGAGCATGATTCCGGGCTTTCTCCTTCAACTGGATTTTGAAGAAGATACTCCTTTGATGTTCTCAAAGGTTCTGAGAAGTTGATGAGGTCCCGGGAGGCATGGCCAGCTGCCATTGCAGCAGATTGATGTACTAAGGTGTGTTCAGAATTTAGAACAGCATTAGAGTTATTTCTGACACTGACATGAGAAGAATGGGTAGTTTCTGAGGAAGTTCTACTGCTCTTGAGTTTGTTCATGGCGTCTGTTACAATTTGGGGGTTGGAAGTTGCCACAGATGAGTTCATCTTCACCTTTTCACACCTCTGCCGAGTCATTAGCGTTTTCTGAATCTTATATAATCGATGGAGCTCGCGGACCTGCAAATTACAATACAACTCATAAAAATAAGTTCACTGGAACAATCATGCAAGGATTTAGGGGCTCCGTTTGTTTTGCTTATATTTGTTATGTAATGTTATATTATCATTGTGAAAAATGCAAAAATAGTTCCTAGACAATTTAAGAGAGGTCATCTTAGTTCTAGATTATGTAATGTATCAAATTAGTCACTTGACTACTCAAATCTAATTCAAAATAGTTCAGTGAATTCTCAAATCCTATTCAAAATAATTCAATAAAGAAACTATTTTTTATCATATTTAAAGAGTCAATAAACTATACTGTACATATAAAAAGTCTAGGAATGATTCAAAAGTTTTTTTGCTATTGTTATTATCATATAAAGACATATCTTTAAATAATGAATTCTCTAATGATGTTTTGAGTGTTTTTTCTGGTGACATTTGGATGTTACTCAAATCAAGTGATATCTAAGGGGTTGTTTGGTAGCACCCAGGATTTGATTTAAGTAGGATTTCGTAAATCTGTTAAATTCATATTTCGGAAATCATGAGGGGCCTAAATCTTGAAAATTGTTTGGTAACATTCATGATAAATCCTATTAAATCCCGTGTGACTGTTTGGCTATAAAATAGATTTAACGAGAGGACTCTTCTTCTCCGGCCGACATATTTCGTAAATCAGGAAAAAAACAGGATTTCAGAAATCCGGGATTTAGCACGAAAAGGAAGAATTTTCCGTCTACGGTGGCTTTCATTTGCCGGAGATTTGGTTTTGCATTTTAGGCCGTTTGGCTGAATTTCGCTCAAATCCGCCTCAAATCCGGCCTAATCCTCTAACAAACAGCCCCTAAGTATCAGGTCATCTAACAACAAAAAAATCATTATTTATTTTTTTATTATTTTGAATAACATCAACAATCAACACTACTTTTTAGATAAAATTGAACCAAAGAAGCCCTTAATTGACTTAAAACCCTTCTTTCTTCAAGGTCTACAAGAGTTCTATAAAGGATAGAAATGGATGAAGATGTTAGCACCTGCTGTTTGAAGATCTCTTCTTGCTTCAGCATTATGTTCTTAATGGATTCTCTGTTGCATCTTTCCGAAAATCTATCCATTGATTTGTGAATGTTACTGAAATCAGAGCAGATTTGTTTGCTATTCAATTTGCAGTTCAACTTGTTCTGAATAGCTTGTGAATTGAGAGTTACAGCAAACACTTCATGGTTATGCTTCAGCAATGTATTGAGGAGATTGCAAGCCTTCTTCAATTTTAAACCCATGCCTATAAGAAAAATGAAAAAAAAAAGAGTTCCATATGAACCTTTTCAAGGAAATGCTGATTCATGAGTATAGGGAAATAACATAATGGAAATGCTGATGCTAGAGTTCTTCATTGTGAAACTCACTTGGAGTTCAGTAAAACAGTATAGAAGAAACTTATGAAATTGGCAGTTGAGCAATCTTAAATTAATTCTTTATACAATTGATAGAAGTTGAATCTTCGCAAATAAGGATGCTAACTTCTGTTCTTCCTTGATAGGTCTTGGAAAATTCAATAATTGCCAACAAAGCTTAATGAAAATGACATTAACCTTACATTTTTTCTACTGCAACTTTAAAATGCAGATGCCAGTTTCATATAAAATATCAGTAATTTCCTTAAGTCTATGTTAGATGGGTCCAGCCAGTCCAGAATGGACCGGATCATGCAAAGCAAAGGCGGACGTTTTCCACCTCTCTGTACTGCCGACCAAACCGGCGGATCCCCTACAGCAGATTAGGAAGGATTTTTGAGGGAAGTAGGAGGGAAATTTGAATGTAGGGACTGTTTAGGGATTTTCTTTTGATTTGTATGCATTAAATAATTTGTTTTTCTAGGGTTAGAGCACCTTGAATTTGGTTGAAATTTGAGATCCCTTAGGCTTTCTTTGGGCTCTAGCGCTGTCTAGAGATTGGGAGATCGACCCTCCTCTCGAATAGAGGATCAATTGTATCTTGGTATTTTTCCGTTTCCTTTTCATCAAAGAATACAAATTATCTACTGTTTTCGTCGTTTTGTGTGGATTTATCTCGCTGTTTTCAGAAGATTGATAGGAAGTACTTGAGATCTATAAGTGTTTCCTATCAATCTACTGCTGCAACTCATAGATTTTCTAATGAAATGAAATATAAGATTGAAAAAAATTGTATGAATATTACTGATAAACTGTGGGTTCTTTGCTGTTCCACTTACAGATCATCAAGATGGCATATAAGAGCCTTGCATCTGAACAAGAAGATAGGACAATAGTATTTATAATGGAAAAAGTGTTCTGATAAAAAAATATATATATATATATTTCTGGTCGATATGATGAAGTCATCAAGTCATTTGGCAGTATCATAACAACTAAGCATTTAAAAATGTAGGAGTGGGGTCTGAAAATAAAATGACTCAACTAGAAAGTATTAGCTATAGTTGTTTCCTGGAAATGAACCGCTGAAAATTTCCTCAGGTGGACATAGCTGTTACCTGTTAGCTTCGTTTTGAACGGCTTATATTTTTTTTTTTAAATTTTGCTATTAAAAATTCTATAAAGTATTATTTAAAGAAAATTATGAGAATAAAAACATGAAAATTTGTTTAGCTTTTTCTTCCTATTATTCTGTTTGTTTTGGCTGTTTTCCTACCACAAAAATAATTAAAAAATCACTCAAAACAAAGCTGTAATATTTTGTAGAATTCAGAACTAGATGAATAGTTAGCTTAGTTTTCATAACAGAGGAGGAAATACAGCAATTTCAGGGTTAAATTGATTGTTAGAAGATACATCAAATTAATTACTTACTGCAACAAAATTCATAATAAATGTTATAAATTTATCATTTTTAACAGCATAATTTCTATGTTCAGGCAACCAAATGGGCCCTATGCTGAAACCGACTTGTTTCTGAGGTTTTGGATCGACTTCTGCTGGGGAATTTCGACAATTAGTTGGCAGTTTTTTTTTTTTTTTAATTAACCAAATCTCTGGTTTTTTGCCAAAATTGAAGGAACTAGATTGATGCAATCAAAACTCCGAAAGAGACAAACTAAACTGAAGCCACCTAAATGGAAGACTGAGAATCAATGGAAAATGCTATGTTTATGATTCTAAAGCTTATTTAAAAAAAATATTTTGAAAAGTTATTTAAATTTTTGAAGAAATTCAAGATTTAAGATCAGGACTTCAGTGACAAAGAATGAAATCGAAACTGAATTTAAAAATAAAAACTTTGCTGTAATCTGAAGATTATTAGTTTCAAAAAACTTTCAAAACTGAAAATTTTGCTTCAGTCAATATGCCCTTTCAAATATAGGGGTACAAAATGATGCTAGAAGAAAAATCTGTATACCTTCTCGAATACTGAAGAAATTTTTATCAGGAAGACTCGTTTTATTACAAAATATATATGGAAAACTTCCTTTGTAGAGACATTTTGTGAGGCCGCATGAAGGCATTATAAGAGGATCAATAAGAAATGATTTTTTCGTGTATATCAAAGTTCTGTAACAATAAACTTAGAAAACATATCTGAAACATGCAGTGAAGGTTCTCTGTTCATAGTTAAAAACTCTTCTCGAATCTTCAAAAATAAGTTTCCTCACATTAATCATAAGAAGGGGAAAACAAGTATAACCAATCTAAGACAACCGAGGAAGAACAATTGTTTCGACAAGGCCAATCTTTATAATGAATTTGTTTTCTTACAGAAAGACAGAACATTCAGAAACTCCCAAATTTGAAAACAAAGATGGATCTGCATAAGCTTCACTCAAAGACCTAAACCGGCACAGAACTTAATATCAAGTAACTTGATCAAATATAAAGACTTTAAAATCGACAAGAAAAAGAGGGTAAAAAGAGAGAACATGGAGGAGGTATTTCATTCACCTGTGAGCTCCGTTTCTTCTGCTCAACAACCATTTTCTTTTCTCCTCACTCTTCTCTCATCAATGTTCCATTATCCTAAATCCAAACGAAATAACCAAAGCAAGAACGATAGATTCCTTCTTCTCCACAAATAAGAAAGCAGCTTTTGCTTAGAAAGAAAGAAACAAGGGGAGCACCAAAAAAAAAAAAAAGAAAATAATAAGGAAAATGCAAGCTTGACAGGCTGTTAAGGAGGAGGCAAGGAAAAGATGGAGAAACTCAAGGCTTAACCTTTCATATAGGAATAGTTTTCTACGAAGGAGGAAGTAAGGTAGGAAGAGAAGATAAAAAACAAAATTAAGCAAAGATATATAGACAAATCTAATAAATCCACATATGCTTAAGAAAGCATATAGACAAGATATTCCAAGACAGCTTTGCTAGAACATGAAGATATCAATATGCCATGGTGGGCTGATGATGCCTCCTGTCCTCTTCTCCCTCCCCACCTAAACAAAATCAAATCTTTTTGAATCCTCCCCTTCTGTCCTCTTTTAAATCTATAGATACAGATGACATTATCCAAACTGTCTCCAGTGAGGAACCAAGTCAAGCAACCTTTATCTCTTGTTAAAGGAGACTTGGTGCTCTTTTGATTGCTTGTAAATAAAAAATCATATTTTAGGAGCTATTTTATATAGAAATATTAGTATTATTAAGTTGTCAGTATTATATCTCTATTAAATTTCAATGTATTTGATTTAGTTTTATATGATTTTTCAGATGTTCTGGTTTTAGATTTTGGCTGAAATGTTATTGTCATGTTTGAAATATTTAGTAAAATAATAACAAAATTGTCATTTTTGAAATGTTATTTTAAGATATCTTTAAATAGTGTAAATTTTTATGACATTCATTGAACCAAACAACCTCTTAAAAAAAAATAACAATTTAAGAAAAAAAGTTTTTTTAAACCAGTCTTGCCTTTTATTAGAAAAAAAGAATCATTAAATTTACGGGGTTTATGGAATTTTGAACGTATGTTGATTTATAGCTAATTACATCCAAACCAACAACCGAATCTAGCAAACTTTATTATTATTATTATTATTTAAATATATTATCTATCCACAATCAACTAAATAGGCCCTTACTACAATGTCATTATGCTATCCCAAGTGGGAACATATTAATGCTAAGCGAAGTTCAAAAATATTATATCTCTGTGCTTATTTTGAGCTTAAATTTTAGCCTATAGATGTTTTGACCAAATTTTTTATGAGGTATGATCGGCATGATAGTTCTTCTTTATTTGCAGACAATAATATCTTGGGCAAAAAAATATTGATTTCCTTATTATCTTGTAAAATAGAAATTCTTTGATTTTTTTTATTCCAGAAACAAGCGCAGAGTCATAGAATTAAAATATATTCCAACCTGGTGATAATAAAATACATGGGGAATGAGATAAGCTTTTGACTTCTTCAACCTATGGAATGCCAAATGTAATAATGCAGCACAATTATTGATTTGTTTTTTTTTTTTTTTTTTTTTGTAAAGTTGTTTAGGGTTTGCGTGTGTGGCTTACCTTCCTTGAAAGAGTCCTCTAAAATGCACACAGATTGTGCATGTTTCTAAAAGAGAAAAGTTAACTTATCCCAAACATTAATTGTCTTAATCTCTTCTTCGTCCTTCAAGACATATCTCTTATTTATGATAAATATTTTTGAATTTGACTTACCAACGGTCATATTTCAAACATTTACTTTGGCCCTAAAGTTCTGAATCATTAGAGGGGATATCAACAGAAATATAAATAAGAGAATTTAGCTGAATGATGGCATCATAAGATAGATCTTTCACTTTCCATCATAAGATAGATTTTCACATTTAGGCCATTTTCCTTCAAACAGCCAGCAGACTCGAACCTTGGACCTCTTACCTCTCAACCAACACGCCAAGATGACTGTGTCAAGCCCAGATCACCAAGACACACCTGACAAACAAAACAAACCTAACTTCTCTCATCCAGTTCAAATTCAGCACGAACACTTAATAGGCTCACATGTCTTAAGGTTCTTGTTCCATTGCTCTCTCTCTCTCTCTCTCTCGACAGATATAGCAAACACTACAAACAGCCCATGTTACTGTGCATGCAATAAATGTGGAGGGATCTCTTTCTCTCACTATTTCTCTATATATAGTTAAATTATATGTCTGAAGTAATGTATATGACCTAAAAAAGTAACTAATAATTACTTGTGTCGTCGCATCTTAATAAGATTCAAGGTGATATTTTTTTTAAGCAGATATGATTCTTTAAATGATATGATTTGAAATTTAATTTTTATTCTAATATATCATGACTTAGCAGGAGTCACCAAATGATAGGATTTTAATTAAAATTATATTAAATAATTTAAATGTTAATGATTTTTATTAAAATATAAGAAATATTAATATATTGATGATCAATACATGTATTCAATTAATTTAAAAAGCAAAAATAAAATATTACATATATTAAATTATATTGATCATCATTAAATCTTGTTTATTTAAAAAAAATCTATGTACATGATATTATAATGAATGATTAGGTTCATTTCATATCATTTAAGGAATTGTATCAACATCTGGTACATAATTAATAATAATAATAATTTCAAATTATATTATTTTATTGTATCTTATGAATATGTGGCACAAGCAATACTATGCATGCATCAATATTACAGTATTATATATATAATATATAACTCCATAGTTATAAGATTCTCTTCTGAAATGGTCGTTTGTGGTGTTTGTTATCTTTGTAGATCGAGAGAGAGAGAGAGAGAGAGAGAGAGAGAGAGAGAGAGAGAGAGAGAGAGAGGGCAGACCTTTCCTCTTGTCGGGGAAGGTAGTTGTCAATTCCAATAGGATCCATTTGTAGTATTCGGAAAGCTTCTATTAATATGGAGTGGAAAATCTAGTCTCTTTCATATTGCTAGCCATTGGTTTCAACCTTTGTATTTTTGTCTGGTCGTCAAGTGTGCCACATACAACATACAGATATGATGGATTGGTGGTTGCTGCTTCCAGTTTATCTTACCAGTTTTTTTGTATTCTAATACCACAATAATAATAAAAGATGGAAACAGTTTTAGTATTAAAGCTTTTTCTTTGGTAAACCTATTATATTATAGGATGTTGTTTCACATGAATGGTTGAAGAAGGTAATGGCATTTCTGCTGATAGAGAAGAATAACCATTTTTCTCAGATTTAGATTTTAATGAAATAAGTATGACTCTCTAGTATTGTTTACTTAGATGGAGGGAGTGTGATTTCATAAATTGATTTAAAACTATATCGAGATTATTATAAGATTTTGTATATTATGTCAATTGTGTATCTATTAATGTTATGCATTGTAGTAATGTCATTCATCTTCATATAGTAGTTATGAATTGTTTCTTTGTTTGTCTTACATGCGATATGAATTTCATAATTAGTTCTTTGTGTTATATGATTTTATGTAGGGTTGCAAATGAACTGAGCGTTCGACGAGTTACTCAATCGTGGCTCGGCTCGATAAGAGCTTGTTCATGTTCATTTGGTAAGGTACACGAAATAGCTTGAACACTTTTGATAAATACTCAATAGTTAAATAAATGAACTTAAACAACTTGACATTCGGTTTGTTTATGTTTATGAACAATATCATTTAACGCTCGTGAACAAGCTCGTTAAGAACCCGATCGATTGGAACTATATTAGAGTTTTTAAAAATATTATTAAATTTAATAATTTATTTTTACTAATCCTGACTAAAATTATTTAATAATTTATTTTTGCTTCCCGCATCTGTCTAAAATTACGAACAACCCACTCTTTGAATAAATATAAGATTAATCATAGATCGTTTGTTCGTGAACGAGTTCATTTGGTAACTTGAAAATACTAATTAGATATGTACGTTCATGAACAAGCTCATTTGATAGCTCGAGAATACTCATTAGATATGTCCGCAAACGAGCTTGTTTGATAGTTTAATAAACTTTGATATATATATATATATATATATTGTTTGATATATATATATATATCTTTATATATATATATTCATGAACATGCTCGATTTAATTATTTGTTAGAGGCTCGATAAGACTCTCTTGTTAAGACGTTAATGTACATCTAGAAGTAGAGCTTATTTATAGCTCAATATGGCTTGTTTGTCTAGATAATCATGAAATGAATCGAACATGAACCAAACATGAACACCAATTAATTTAAACGAATCAAGCTTGAACACAAAAAAAAAAAACTCGAATCAAACTCGAACCGAACTTGATCGTGAACAAGCTGATAATAAACGAAGTCAAACATGAACAAGCACATACTCAGGTCGGCTCGGTTCGTTTGCAACCTTAATTAATCTTATGTGAAAATTCTGAAAATTGTATTCCATATGATATAATTTATTGCATAGTATTGTTGCTTATGTATTATAAGTTTGTTAGAATTGCTAAATTCTTATTTTTAATATATATTTTTTCTTAAATGTTGACGGTTATGAATGGATTAGCAACAATTTTTTTCTTTCATAAATATGATATCTTATTGAGTTAATGCGAAATTTCTATCGCATAAGCCATAAAATAAAATTGAAGTAGAGACGAAAATTCTTAAAATTCCACCACAATTAGAATTTTCAATTAACTTGCTATAAACATTCCATCACAAAAGTCATCGCAAAGAAATTGTCTTTCCAACAAAAAAAATCACGAGTATAATTGGGCCTCTTGTGCAAGTCCTTTTAAGGAAGTGGGATTGGGGTGCAAATCTATAACTGATATGGTTAAAGGTTTCTCTTACAAACTTTGGTGGAAATTATTAACTAGTGATTTCTTTTGGGCTAAGTTCATGAATGCTAAATATTGTCATAACATGCATCCTATTTTATTTTCCTTTTAAAAAGGTCAATCTGGTATTTGGAACAAACTGTGTAAGATTAAATGGTTTGTTGAATCTACCCTCCAATGGGGACTTAGAAATGGATCAACCCATTTCTGGCAGGATGACTGGATTGGAATTGGGTCACTTGTCTCGTTTTTCAATATTCATTCTACCTTCTCTTTGAAGGTTTTTTATTTTATTTTAAATGGCAAGTGGTGTATCAACTTGTTATTGAATTATGTTCCTTAGAATGTTATTGATATTATTTCATAAATTCCAATATATAGATCTGATCCCTCTCTTAATGATATTCTTGTTTTCAAGTTGTCGCGAGATTGTGATTTTAATTTTAAGAAGACTTGGAATATTTTTAGAATTAAAAAGGATGCTAATATTAATTTTGACAAAATTTGGAATCATTCTACCCTACTAACAAAATTTGGAATAATTCCACCCCTACTTCTATTATTTCTTGGAGAATTTTAATAGACTTCATTTCTATTAATAGTAGGTTAGTGAAGGAAGGCATTTACTTGGCTTCTAGATGTCAATGTTACTCTCAGATTGAAACTTTAAATCATGCCTTGCTGAATGGTCCTATTGCTAACAAAGTATGGTCAGATTAGGGAGAATGGATTAGGGATCAATGTGCTTTATAATAATGATAATTTCTTCTCTTTTCTATCTGCTTGATTTCATAACAAAATCAAAGGAAATATTCTTATATTATCCATTTGCTTGTGTTTTTTGTTCACGTGGATAGAAAGAAGTTATTTTAAATATAATAAAATCAAGATAAGCTAGGAGAGGAATGTTTATTGCCTCAAAGTTAAAGTGTAATAGCTTGTCACTGCTAAGGTTTTGAAAACTCATTACTTTGAGAGGAAGAACCGATGGTTTTACTATTTTAACATTGATTGCCCCAATGGAGACAGAAGAAGAAGCCCTTCTATTATTAGTTGAATAAACCTCAAACTCATGTATACAAACTGAACATTGATGGTGCTGTTAATAAGAATGGGGTGGGCTGTGGTCGGATTATCAGGGACCATCTTGGTCATTTCATTCTTGCATTTGCTTCTAATAATTTCATGGGTAATATTAGTTATGCTGAAATGTATGCTCTTTTTTTAGGGTTACAACTTTGCATTGATAATAACATCCTTAATATTTTGATTATAATTGATTATAAGATTTTGCTAACTGTGGTGCAAGCCCATGAATGTCACAGTGCAACCTTATTTTACATGTTTAACAATATTTTAGTGTTGCTAAATAAATGTAAATTTAGAATGTCTCATATTTGATGTGAAGGAAATGACTGTGCTAACTGACTGACCAAACAAGGGGCTAAATCTTTGGACACTCTTTACTTTAACAATGATTCTTGCTTTGGAATTATCAGGGGCATTATCAGAATATATATTTTTTTGGGTATTCCAAATCTCAAAAAATAGACCTAGATCGCTAGCTATGTTTGGCTGCTTCCCTAATTTTGCTATATTTTGCTTATTCAGAAGCATTGTTGTTAGCTCCATGGAGTTGGTTTTCATGTATGTCTTCTCCTTTTGTCAACAGTGCTCTAGCCTCCTGTTGGGTTTTGGTTGCTATAGTTGGAACTATTTTTTTTGTAAGAATTATATTTTCCTTGCTAGTCGGTGGCTGATGGGCTGGGTGTAACTAGTGGTTTTTGTGGTTGGTGATTTTTTGTCACCTGTTGATGGTATTTGGGTCTTCAACAGTTTTGTTTTGCCTTGTTGGTTCTGGGGTGTGGCCCGGACTGGATATGTTTGTTGGTTTGATGTTGGGTATTGCTTCCATCCTATTGGGGTTTTTGACCTTATACTGATTGCTTTTGTTTTTATTGATCTTAGTTGGTTTGGCCTTTGAGTTTGGTATCCCTTCTAGCTGAGGATTTTTTGTTTTGTTCAGGGTGTTTGAGTGTTTTGATTCTTTAATTATGAGGTTGTTGTTCTTAGTTCAAGTTGATGTTTATGGTGCTATCATGGTTTTTGGTGGTGTCTTGTTGCTTTATGGTTAATGTTTTCTTTCAACTGTTGATGGTGATGTCATGTTGTTGGTCGTATTCTTGTTATTATTTATTATGGTTCTCTCCCTTTCCCTGTTGTTTCTTTCTCCTTGTGTAGTGGTTCAAAGTTTTGAATGTTTAGTGCTTCTTTCGGTTATGGCTTTCTCTCGGCTATTATGTTTGTTATTTCTGGTGTTGGGTTGGCTAGTTTTTTTTTTTTTAGGTTGTATCCTTTTGTTAGATGATTCACTTGGTTTGTTGAGCTCTTTCTTCTATGGGTTTTGGTTCTTATGAGTGCGGCTTTGGATCAAAATTTGTTGGTCGTCTCCTCTCCTCTTGTATTATATATGGGTGGTTCATCAGGTTTGTTTCCCAATATTTCTTTCTTTTGTTTGGGCTATTTCTTTTTTGTTTTTTGTTTTGTAGGATGCTGTTCATTCATCCTAAATGATCTTCATATATATATCAAGATTTGACTCTGGGGATGGTTCATCTTCAATTTTTTTGGCTTGACTTCTTGCTGATGATGCATTTTGCTTGATTATTTTATAACTTAGGTACAGAACTATGGCCTTATAAGTTTTCTTTTCCTTTCTATGTAGCTCTTCGAGCAATGGTGGTCGGTGGGTTGTGGTTCCTTTTAAGGACCTTGTAACAATTATTTTTGATGATATAAAATCCAGGCTATAATGAGCTTTCCCTTGAAAAGAAACATACACACACACAATTATATATGTGTTAATAATTTATTTTCTTAAACTATTATCATCATTATGTATTAATGTCTTAGACATGAATTTATGAAAGCAATAGGTTTATGTTTATCATCTCTATCTAATATTTTTTTCTCAACAACAACAATAAGATCAGATTTTATCCCACTATGTCATATTAGTAGCTAAATAATTTTTCCTATTTTATTATATGTCTCAATTTTATAATAAAAAATAAATATATTATAACCTCATGCTTGTAAAAAACATATATTTTCGGTTTTACTGTCTCTTTCTATTTTTTAAATTATATAAATGAAATATCATAACATTTTTACCCGCTAATTGCAAAACCTTTGCCGAAACTCCCAATCATTTGCACCCACATGCAAATTAGATTCCATGATTTTTTGTGCCAGATTTGCCGTTATATATCTCAGCAGTTGTCGTTACCCGAAACTATTGTAATTCCCAATTTACCCGTACCCTCTCGCCAGAATATCCGTACCACCATCAATTCAGATTCATCCTCACGTACAGGCAATTTTCTGCCGAAGAATAACGCTAACGCATCGTAGTTCCGTACGCCATGTAGGGTTATTTTCGACAGTCAAAATTAAAGAAGAGGACAAAAGGCGGACCCCACTCGCTGCCGTCCATTAACCATAGGCCCATTAAGCTGCCGGGGCTGCCGGGTCCCGCCACCCAAATAGTTAATGAATTATTAGAGGGTGGATTAGCAGCTTTAAGTATGCTTAACTTAGATTAACTGAAATATTAATCAGAGCATTATCAGTCATTAATTATTAAAAAATTCACATGTTTCACGTTCTCCGATGCCCCGTTAAGAGTATCAGCAATATTATATTCGTAATGGCATCATAAATGGATAAAGACGCATGCAGAAGTGATTAAGATTATCATAAGTTGTTTAGCATTTATAATTATTTTTTTAATTAAGATTAAATATATTATTTAACAAATTAAATAATTGTTACAATTAAATAAATTTTGTGTTGATGAAAGAAGCTCCACGTGTTGGTCTCCAGACAGAAGTAATTTGTTGTCGCATAATTTTTTTTTTTTGTGGGGCATTCAAAGCCCCACGTTATCCCCCCCTTGAGATTTCTCTAGAAAAATTTACCAAAAAGATTTCTCTAGAAAAAAGGAGACGTGTGCACAGCTGTTTCTGTTTTTTACTTCAGCCCTAAAAACAAATGGTGAAGAATAAGCTCATAATCTGATTTATCCAAAATGTTGGTGTGTTAAGTTTGAGCAACATTTATGTGCTCAAATTTAAGTTTTTGAATCAGAATTGTCCAAATTTTTATGTTGAATTCAAATTTATAAAGGATATTTTTATTTGATACGATCAAACTTTTTTTTTTTTAATAGAATCTTAGTTCGAAGTCAAATTTGGATGAATTTATAGCTAGGATTGCTCATAAGCAATAAGTTCAATGTCGAACAATCGATATTGCTCGTTAAATGAAGAAAATGATAGTGAATCATCTATGCATCACTTTCTTAAGCTTGACGATAAAAAAAATTGTCGCAATGAATTTCTTATGGTGAACATCAGTCATATAATCGACAAAATTTGTTAAATATGTTCTATATGGTCCCTCAACACTTTGTACAGTCAAGTGTCAAAACCTTAAATTTGTCAACAATTTTCATTGTGAAGGAGAATCGAGAAATCTAAAACCCTTCCCAAATCTCCTTCTTTGTGCTTTTTCACATTACTACAAGAAAATCTTCTATTATCGTCGGACTTTCCGGCGGGCATTCATGCGCTGGAAAAAGCGGCGGACTAATCGGTGGAATATGCGCCAGTAAATTACCGTCGTATGTAATTTCGTCGGAAATTTGCCGGAAAAGGGATATTTCCAGCGGATCTAGTGCATCAAAGGATTATCTTGATGTTCATCCACAACAATTGTAACAATTTGAATTTATGAAAATAATTAAAAATGAAAAAGAAAAAAGAATTCTTGTTTGAATTGCAGCACAACAGAGAGAATGAGAGAAAGCCTATTTTTTAGCGGCCAAAACTCTTTGCAACTTTTGTAATAACTGCTTAGATTACTATAGGTGATTCAAATCATCTTTGTTTTAAAAAATTTTAATTTTAACTATTTGATTCTTCCTAAAATTGATTTTATTGCATTTTTTTGAATTTATTGAACTTTCACTGTACAATTTTTTGTATTTTATTATGCTGATTATCCATAGCATTTTGATTGTAACATTTATTGGATTTTATAGGGTAAAATATAAGTTATTGTATTTTATTTTATTTTTGCTGATTGAATAACTTATATTTTTACTATAAGTATATTGTTAATACAAGTATTTAAAATGAATGTGGATATGTGGTTGAGTAATAGCTAGTCCCTATTAATGTTATAGTATTGTGATAATAATATATGTGAGGACAAGTAAAAGCCCATTTCACAAACGTTGGTTGGAGACTAGTTGACCTATATAGGATGATAGGCCAAATAACTTTTCTTTAAATATCATGATTGTGTTTTATTCTTTAATGATTCACGTGATACTGATTTAATTGAGAGTTATAAGAAAATGATTATTTCTCCAATAAACAAAGAGTGACAACTTTATTTACTGAACCGACAATTTATTGATGTTGATACGATACTAAAAAATGCTTATAAGTCGGGACTTCTTACTTGTTTAGTGTGACTACTGAAATACATGTTATTAAAGCATTGTTTCTATTATTGTATGGATTTATTATTACTGTATATATTTATTATTATTATACTAATTTACTGTTAATGTATTGTTTTATTATTGTTGTCACTTATTTTATTGATGCCGATATAGATATTAACACTATTACTAATACTATTAATGATTCAATGTTATCATTACCATTATTGGTACACTATATACAAATTGATGATACTAAGCATGTGACTTATTAAACATATAATGTACTTTGATTATGATATAGAATACATGGATAACATATGTACATTCCTATTTGATCTTACCAAATTGATATGATTTTAACAGTCTTTATCGATGATTTGATTTTATTACTTATGATTTCTCTACTGATTGATGTTAATAATATGACGACTACTTTAGTGATTTGACACCCATACTGGTTTATTGTTTTGTCTATAATATTGCTTTTATGGCTTCCGTATTACATTATTTTACTAGTTATAGACTTTACTGCTACTACATGTGTGCTTTACTATTTCTACATTTATTCTTGGTCATATTAATGATAATGTTATAATTTGACTATCGACATGCATATTGCCCATTTTGTCATACGCACATTAGGTTTAGTTAGGGGTGTCAATATTTGACACGACACGAAAATCCGACCCAGAATTTTTTGGTTATACTCGGGGAAACAGGTCGGGTTTGGGTTCCAGGATTCGACCCGTTTGAAAAATGGGTAGAGTTCGGGTTGACCCGATGGGTTGTCGGGTCAACCTGAAAACCCGTTTGAACCCCTGCCCGCGGACAAGCCCGCTCCCTGCCCGCATGCCCGCACGCCTGTGCGGCTGCTCCCACTCACCCGCGCGACTGCCTGCCCACCCGCGTGACTGCCCGCCTGCCCGAGCGGCTGCCCGCTGCTGCCCGTGCGCCTGTGAGGCTGCCTCCTACCCGCGACCCCGCCTGCCCCGCGAACCCTGCCCGCACACACGCACCGCGCGACCACGCCTACCGTAGCGTCGCTCGCGTCCATGCCCGGTAGCCCGCGCGTCTGTGCCCACTCTCCAGGCAGCCAGCCATCCTTCCCGAGTCGGGTCAACTCGACAACCCACCGGGTTGGATCTTGGCATTTCCGACCCGTTTACCTACCCGGGTCTGGTTAGGGTCGACCCGTTTGAACCCGGGTCAGTTTCAGGTTCGACCCGAACGCAACACGTGACCCGAAATTGACACCCCTAGGTTCAGTTGTATTATTTGGTTATTTGATAGGCTCTTAAGTTCATATATATGATTAAATGATTTCAAGTCAAGACAAAAAATCAGGAGTGAGAGATTGACCAAGATCCTTCATATTCAAGTTTTTATTATTTTAGTTATTCTTTTGTACTCAAGATATAATAGTTGTGTTATAATTGTATAGATCGTGAATAGTGTACATATTTTATTTGATAAATAATACATATGTATATATTGATGTTTTGATAACTAGTTTTACTTTTACTGATATTTTTATTGATAAAAGAAATTAAATAACTATGATTGTATTATACTAAAAGATAATTTTTTTTTGATATTGTGTGATCTACCATAATCCATAAGATTTTGGGATGTTCCACCTGAGGGTCCAACCTAATGGCCTTGGATTTATTCTTTTATATTTTCAATTTTGTACATACATAGCCTTAAATTTATTACTAAACCCTAAACAAAGAAATGCTCAATTATTATCCTAAAATAAAAGTAAAAGACACGACTATCATGAGACTTGTTCCAACTATGATTTTTATAAAGTTGATAAGTGATGCTTAGTAATCTAAACTTAGATCCGATCCTATAAATAAAACTAAGGTAGAAAACAAAGATTAGTTATCATTTCAACAAAAAAAAAAATATGGCATGCAAATAATTTCAGGCACTTACTATAATATTTAAATAAATCAGATTGTCATCAAATCCATCCTTTTCAGTGTTTACCACAATATGAAAACCTTTTAATTTCTCTTAAAATGAGATTATAAGTATAAATCAATACAAATGGGACGTCCAAATGGCACATGGAGAGCAATTAAGAGTTCTACCAATAAAGTTCTTTGTTGGTTACTACAAATATTATTATAATTTTAAATTATAATAAAACAAATATTGCTAAAATGTGACTCATAAATAACATATTATAAGATATTTTAGTTATTTTTTTAATCTTTAGTTTTATATAGGAAAATGTAGCTATATTCTTTATGTGCTAAGAATTTTTATAGGAATTTAGTTCATATCAAATGAAAGTACTTGATATGTTGGTTGGGAGCCGAAGCTCTCAATATGAGGATAAATTATTCTGTGTGGAGGCTGGATTCAGAACACAGTTTAAAGACCAATCATAATACGTCACATCAGCGGCACCGAACGGTATTGAGCTTATGCTAAAACTCATGCTTAATCATGTAAAATTTGTTATGATCCTCAAAGCCATATCCAACAAATAGCTCAAACTTTTAAAATATTGCTTAAATGAAGACTTTGTTTAGGACGGCTTTTTTCTTGCTTTATTAAACAGTTTTTGTACCAAAATTTTTTAAACTAGAAATTTTTGTACTAGAAAGTTGTTTTTGAAAGCATTAAAAAAATTGTCCCAAACAAAACCGAAGACTACCCAAATCATAATGATGGACATCTTTTCATTATAAATTTTGAACCGAAGAAGAAAAATACAGAAATGCATCTCGAACTCTACTAAATATTACAGCTGCAGATATGCTTAAAAGCAGTATATAAGTACATATATGTTCATTTGGCAGTTAATATTGTATCGAATTCTCAAGTGATTTTTGTTTGCTTAATTTTAAAAAAAATTGCTTTAATAATTAGGGTTTGTGTTCAAAATTGGCTAATACTTGATTAATATTAGCATTGACTAATACTTGATTAATATTAGTATTGACTATCAATATTATTGACGAAAGCTAAGCACACTATTAAGGCTTCGTTTGGGACGGATTTTTTAATGCTTCTTCAAGCAGCTTTGTAGTGCAAAAATTAAAATGTTTGTAATAAAAAGCTGCTTTAAGAAGCAGCAAGAAAGCCGTCTCAAACGAAGTCTTAATCATTCAATATAAGCTTTGGAAAAATAAAAAATCTATAAATCTCTTTCTCATATATATGAAAAATCAAGGCTAACAGTCATAAAGAGAGATTGAGATCTTAAGAGATTAAAGAAGAATTTGCTTGAAATGGCATAGGGTTTGTTGCATGATTGCATCTCTAACAAACCAAACGCAAATTTCTAAAGTACTGTATTGAATTGTTCTTTGAGCAAACAGAGATTGAAATATATAAAAAATGAGAAAAGTTCTCATTTTATTAGCTGCAACTTGAGGGTCACAGATGGCAACTAAAATGTAGCAATCATTGGAAAATTTTGCCTTTAGTGAGCATAAAAATAAATTTATATCAAGTAATCACTATATTTAACCGGCGGCCTCCTAATGACCCGGTTAGAAAAGTAGAGGTATTAAATTTGACTTATGTTAAGAAATATAGAAGTAGAGCTAAAAATGCTTTATTATAAAATATTAGACATGATCTTTCTTTATTAAATTTAAACGAGAATTTGACTTTTAACATGACACAATGGAGAAAAATGATTATTGTAGCCGACCCCACGTGGTGGGACAAAGGCTTGATGTTGTTGTTATTGTAATCACTATATTTAACCATCATCTTTGTAGTGTATGTCTTGAATTATAGAAAATATCAGCCATTCATTTTTCTTTGTTTCTATATATAAATTACATGTTATAGGAAAAAATTATATTGATTTTATGAGTATAAGAAGTTAATATTGCTCCTAAATATATTTTTTTTAAACTTAGGATCTATTTGGGGCAACTATATTTTTTTATAAATGTTGTTGTAAAGCTGTTGTGAAGACGAGAATTTGACTTTTTAACATGACACACAATGGAAAAAAAAATCATGTAACCGACCCCACGTGGTGGGACAAAGGCTTAATGTTGTTGTTATTGTAATCACTATATTTAACCATCATCTTTGTAGTGTATGTCTTGAATTATAGAAAATATCAGCCATTCATTTTTCTTTGTTTCTATATATAAATTACATGTTATAGGAAAAAATTATATTGATTTTATGAGTATAAGAAGTTAATATTGCTCCTAAATATATTTTTTTTTTAACTTAGGATCTGTTTGGGGCAACTCTAATTTTTTATAAATGTGATTGTAAAACTGTTGTGAAGAAAACAGCTTCCTATCATAAAAAAATATTAAAAACAATAAAAAAGAAATAGTGATCAAACAAAAAATATTATTGTAATCTTAAAAATAAAAACACAAGAAAAATTGTACCAACAAAACCTTAATCTCATGCAATCTTAACGTATGCATGCCAATTAATTCAATACATTTATTGTTCATTACAATTATTTAAACATTTTATTTTCTAACGAAAGTAAATATTATTTATCCAAATTTAGACGAGACTGTGAGGACAATAAATACATAATTTAATTTAGTTTAGGCAATCAAATCAATTTTTAACAACCTAAAAAGATTTTGAGATTTTTTTTTTATTTATGGAAACAATTAAATCATATCAATATTTAAAATCCCAATATCTAGTCTTATATAGCTATAAGCGTGCCAAACTTGGGAATATCTAAAGGTCTCAAATAATAAGCAGAACAATTAAAGAATCAAAATCCTTGCCTAACTCCTCCATGGACAACTCTTTTATGAGCATTTAATAGCAAGAGAAGATCTGAAATGAACAAAGAAAAAAAAAATATCTGTTTCAAGCTGGAGAAAGACTATTCCAAATTCTCTTGTTAGACTATGACCCACCACCAATGCATCTAATTATATTCTAAAATTTAATGTGATCAAAGCATTGATGCATAGAAAATTTAATGAAATAAAACATTAGAGGATGTGGGAAAAAAATGTCATAATACTTTGATTCTATTTGAATTAGGATAAGCTTAAAAAATATTAAGTTTATTTTATGATTAGTATAATATAAATTAATCTTATATTAAATACAATTATTTTTAAGTATATTATGATATAAATTATCTCCTAATATCATCACAATAATTTTTTTAAGAGTGGGTGATTCACAATTTCTCACTCATGATATCAAATGTGTTTCAAATTTCAACTATATGAACATATTTAAGAATTATAATTACAAATTAAGGATAATTATTTACAATGGTTAACATGCATGTGAAATCTAAGATTTATTTAGAAAGATCATAATTTTTTTATAAATATGATTATAAAGATGTTGTGGGTAAAGCTTTTTTTTAAATGCTTATGTTATTATTATAAATATATTATTTTTTAAAAGTATCAAACATTATTTTTCTTATAATTATCAAATTGTAACAGAGCTGATTATCAAAAGTTAATTTTCATCATAAATTTTTTGAAAAGTAATAAAAATAATAATTAAATAAATATATGACAACAATATAAATAATAAAATAGAGCTATTTATTTGGATAAATTTTTACGTGAAGATGTCAGATGTATAAATACGTCTAGACTTCATTAAAAATATGACATGTGGACTTAAGAGTGTCAATTTTGGGTCACGGGTCGAGTTCAGGTCGGACCTGGAACTGACCCGGGTTCAATCGGGTCGAAAACACGGACCCGGACACGACCAGTCAGGTTGACCCGACCCGACACGGGACGCGCAGGCTGGCGGACGTGGGGCGAGCGGAGGACTCGGGCGTGCGACTGGTGGGTGCGCGGTGGACGTGGGCAAGGCGGGTGCGCAGCGGGCGTGAGGACTGGCGCGCGCATGCGGGCAGGGCGGGCGCGTGCGGGGTCGCGGGCAGCGGGGGCGCGACATGCGAGCGGGCACGACTTGCGAGTGGGCAACTCATTCGCAACTCGTGAGCGGGCAGCGTCGGGCGGGGTGCGGGCAGCCGCGGGTAGCTGGTGCAGCCTCGGGCAGCTCTTTCAAAGCGGGTTTTTGGGTTGACCCGCCAATTCGAACCCGTCCCATTTTGAAATCGTGTCGGGTCCAACCCGGATTTTCCGGGTCGGGTTTTCGTGTCGTGTCAAATATTGACACCCCTATGTGGACTAGTGTATTAATATATATTACTATATTTAATTATGTATTGTTATGTATTAACAATATACAACTAACACACACCAATACACATCAATACACAATAATACACAATTAAAAATACAGTAATATATAGATATGACTTTCATATATGCTTGTAGAAAGAAGGTCAAAGTCATTTAGATTTTCATAATATATATTCAACATTATTTTATAAGTTTAAGAAGTAGTTTTTTATTCTGCTTTCTAAGAAACAGTTTTTCTTTATTAAATAAAATTTTAGAAAATCAGATTAACATTATCCAACTTTTACATCTAAAAAGATCCCACTTCCCTACGGCTTTTTTTATGACAAAGTGCGCACAAAAAAAGAAGCCAAGTCTTAGCCGGAGATGTGCTCGAAATTTCCATAAGCCATGTGAGTTTATCATAAATAGAAAATTTTCTTTTAAAATAATAATTTTATTTATTATTTAATTCATGCGTCTAAATTACTCAGATCATTATAGTAAATCGATTATTGAGATGAAGTTTTATGAGTCAAAATTGATTTCTAATTTGAAGAGGAATACTTTAGAAAATTTTATTAAAAGAGAAAATATATACTTTTAGATGGGTCGATAAAATTAAATATATGAAAGATAAAAAATTATTTAAAATATAATTAAAATTTTGGATTGCACTTAATATGAATGAATAGAAAATAAGGATTCATAAAGTGGCTGTCAAATAATTAGAATGATATTAATGATAATTTTAATTGTAACAAGAGATTAATTGGACATTTATCTAAATTAAGGAAAATTTGATGAACATTTAAACATCAAAATGCTTATTTTATGTAATTAATAAAGTGCATGAAATAAGGATAATAGTTATTTATTTATTTTTTTGCATGCTAGAATATTCATAATAATAAAGAAAAATTATTTTTGGTAACTTGGCTATTGACTTAGGAAAATTTTTGGCTACGTAAAACCTCGAAGATCACACTTGGAATCTTATGATCAATGTAGATTTAGAGGGTTGATAAGTCAACCAATAGGAAGTATGGTTGAAATGATTTATATAATACAAGAATTGGGGGACGATTTATATAATACAAGAATTGGGGGACCTTCTAGGACCTTTGAGATGCAAAGAATATGGAAATGAAAAGAAATGACGGGTCTTCGAAAAAAGAGATGCCCACATGTGGTATGTTATTGAACCACCTTAACTTTGAATTTTTTAATGTGGCAACAAAGATTTTATATATATATATATATATATTAAGTATATATTGATATGATTAGTTATTTATAGAGATCCAATATGACTTTATGTAAGGCCATGTAAAAATGGATAGGATTTATGGGGTTGACTTGAGTGTTTTAGCGGTGAAACATAACTAAGCATCAATCTTCACGAATCAAGTATTGATCTGCGCATGAGAAGAAAAGTAGATGCTTCAATAGTTATGAGGGCACTGAAAGGTTCAATAGTGTGATGAACAAAATCATTATTTTCATTGTCGTAGGTGACATGACAATTGATGCCATTGTTATTATTTGACTTGACTCACTTCTTGATTAGAGAAGATTTCCTATAGAAAATTCTTTAAAATGTTAATAGAAAGATTTCTCAACTATTCAAATGAGCAAAACTATTTAAGGGATAAAAATGAAGATTTTTTTTTTTGTTTGAGATACTCCATGATTAAAGGTAAGTGAATGAGCAAATGCCTAAGAAAATCACATAATATAAACAATATTTAAATGATTTCATCTTGATACATACCTCCACACAACTAATCTCCATTAAAAATTTATATATTGCCTTTTATGAAGTTTGTAAGCAAATGAAAGCAAGATGACAAATAAAGAGTTCAAGAAAGTTCTAATTGCCAAAGAATGATGCTTGCATTTATACATATAAAAAACATTTGCACCATGTTCTTAAATGCATAGACTATGTCCTATGCATAGATATTCACATGGCAAGTATTGTTATGTGAGTGGAACATAGAAAATAGAGGAGATAATTAAATATCCGTCATATTTGCTTTGTATATATTTATGAAGATTTCTTATAACCGTACATGCAGGGGCGGAATCAGCTTCAATTTTGAGGGGGGGCAAGTACAATATTAAAAATAATATATATATATAAGTTATTTAAAAAAAATTAAGCAAGAAAAATAAAAAAAATTGTAATTAAATTGTCACGAAAAACACGAAAAAAATATTAAAATTAAATTTGAAGAATAATATAGACATTTTAGGACAAGTTAGGACAAAATAGTTTTTTAGGGGGGGCAAAAGTAATTTTTTAGGAGGGGCAAAAAAAATTTTCTCTATATAAAAAAATTTTTTTCTCCCTTATAAAAAACAAAATTTTTTTTTGAGGGGGGGCAATTGCCCCCCCTAACTACAACATGGTTCCGCCACTGCGTACATGGCATGAAAAATCAAATATGGGACAGTTGAAACCTTAAATTATGATGTTATGGTGTATTGGGTGATAGTTTCACAGTTCCTATTTTATTGAGGGGGTTGTAGGTTCTTAAAAAATATATTTCTATGTCAACTATTAGGATTTAGTTCACCCCAACCGGAAATATCTGATAGGCTCTTAAAAAGTTTTCAAATGATTCTCAAAAGTATTTAGGTTATTCCTATCATTTATCAAGGTGCATCACCATGTGGATGGCTTTGATATAATGCTAAAATTTGAAGTGAATTCTTTTTTTATCTTAGTGGCATAAACTATTTAAATTTTATGGCCAAAATTTTATGTTTTTATGTTAGATGTACAATAGAAAAAAAAAATAACAGCTTTGAAGTAGATTTGAAAAATCCAACTTGAAAATGATGATGGATTTTGAATCCAACCTCGCTTGGCCTAAGTTACAATTTCATTTCAAATCTTTTTGAATCATATGATATCTAAAGTGATTTAGGCTTCGTTTGGAACGGCTTTTTTCTTGTTTATTGAAGCAGTTTTTTAGTATTAAAATTATTTTTTTTGTACTATAAAGCTGTTTCAAGAAGCAGTAAAAAAGACGTCCCAAACGGTGCCTTAACCTGAACTTGGTTTGTGGATGGGTTTGTGCTCAATTAAATGTCATATAATGTTATCAAAATTGAGTAATAATTTAGTTATCTAAAAATTTAGCTTCAACTTAACATATACAAATAGAAAAATAAGTTTATACGCAAGGAATAATTTTAATAAAGAGCTTAAATATTATCTAAATTTATTAAAAGAGCGTGCTACTAAAATTTTTATAGATAAGCAAGACACTCAATTACTACTGGTAAGCTAATGAGCTGATATCAAATCAATTTCAAATAATCATAATTTTAATCGAATTAAAATTGAACACTATTAAAAATACTCGAATTGAGCTCACGCTCAAGCTAGAACAAAGTTTTGACAAACAAGGTCAAGGTCAAGCTCAAGCAATTTCTCTTCAACTACTTCATGCATTTGTAGTCTTGAAGGAGACAAAGAAAAAAGGGACGAAGAAATATTAGGGGTGTCAATATTTGACACTGGACCCCAACCCGAGCAAAAAATTTCGGATTTGTGTTGACCCGAAAACCCAAAATCAACCATGTTTGATCAATTTTTAATTAATTTAGGAGAGCCTTAAATATTGTTATGAAATAGGTAAATTCTATTTCCAAAGAAATAATAATTCATGTTGTCCAAATTGAATTAAGTTTGGTTTATTTTAAATTGATTGAAGTAAATATTACCTTAATTTGATTTATGTTTAAATAAATTTTTTTTTAGTAAAACATACTAGAAGCGGGTCGGGTTCGGATCCGAAAAATTGACCCGTTTGCTAAAATGAGTCAGGTTCAAATCAGGCCTAATAGTGCCGGATCAATTCTCAGTTGGACTAGAACCCGACCCGTGACCTGATTTTGACAGGCTTAAGAAATAAAGAGAGAGAGAGAGTTGTGTGTGTAAGAGAGAGACTTGCTCATATCTATTTTTTTGGCAAATTATTATTTTAACTAATTTAAATAATTTTTAAACTCTTCTTTAAAATTTCTCCAATATATAATGTATTGGGATAAAGTATATACAAATTATTTTTTAGTGATGTGCACATCTAGCTTTAAATTTTTTAGTTATGTATTTGGGTGATGAGCAATACATTTTTATTTTGAGTAAACTGATTTGTTGCCTATAAATTTAAATATATTATTTTATCTGTCAACTTATCTGTGAAGCATAATAAAAAATAAAATATTTAACTATAAAAAAAATTGTCACTTCGTGCTCTGCGATTGAGCCCAATAACAGAATAGCCTAATAGCCCAATTTGTACCATTGCCATGCCGCGCACTCCTTACCAGCCCTAATTGTCTTTGAGATTACCGGAAAGGCGTAAAAGTTGGCTGAAGAAGCGGCGCCGTAGCCCTACGAAATCGAAGAGATCATGGAACTTAGTTACATTGGCTGCGTGCAGCTCTCGAGGTTCTCCGCGGCGTTTGGTATTCTTCCACACCTCCGAGTACTTGCTCGCGGCTGCCATACACGGGCGATACAATGTTTCATGGAACTGTAAGTTCCATGTCCTTTTTCTAATTCTTTATCTGCGCGGATTCCTTTTACCAATAAATTTGGAGTACTTCGGATTATGCCGAGGTTCTTCAATTATATTTAGTTGTATCTGTATTAATTTTGGAACGATTCGAAGCTTTGATACGACCTTATCACTTGCGGTAATGCACTTATCCTTGCCCTTTTTAGAGATTTGATGTTTTAGCTAATTGAATAGGTCGCAGCTCACCTTGATCTGTTTGTTGAGAGCCTTGACTAACAATCAATCGGTCTTGAGTTTGAACTTACTTATGTGATGTGTGTAAGTTTAACTTAATTAAAAATAAAAAATAAAAAATAAAAACTAATGGAATAGGGAAATGCTGTTTAAATTGGAGGGGGAAAAACAGTAGATAACAAACTATACTGGAACTTTGTATTTTTTTGATAAATAGAATAGTATAAGGTGGTATGTATGTAAATCTCCCTCTTTTTTTTTTTGGTAATAAAAGATCCCATTAAGTTTGACTTTCCATTAGATTGCAAATTCTACTTTTTCAACAAAAACTAGGATATTTTAGAAGCATTGCAAACCGTACTAAGTACTAACATCAGAATGCCAAGATAACAATGCTATTAATGCAGCCACCAATATGAGCAACCAAATATATGAATATGACCTTTTGGATTGGTTTTAATGAAAATATGGGTGAAGTGGGAAATTTTGAGATGCTTCTTTTGAGTGAATCATGGAATGGTGATGATAGTTATGGAGAGATGTAGTGGTTGTGCTGATCCGTTGATGCTGACCTTGAGGAGCGGTATGCTCCATAGTTTGCTTCATCTATTGCACCATGACTATCAATTTGGTGGAGAAATGGAAGATTTTGCTTGAGGAGGCAAACTAAAGCAAAATCTGCTCCCAAAATTTCATGAAGGAATGTATCAAGCTAACTAGAAGAAGTGGAAGTGGGATTTTCTTCTTAGCTAAGGATTCGAAGAAATCCTATGGGCTATTGATGGAGCACTGATAGATTGGCTGATTGTCAAACAATTCTAATGGTGGTTGTTGATCCCCTTTTTGGAGCATTTTAACTTCAAACCTGCCATTGAACTTGATAGGTTAAATTTGAGCCTAGAAGATCATTATTTAGCACCTTATGACCCATGGGAGGCATTAGGGTTTTGTTAGCATCCCTTTGAGCTCCCGTTGTTTTGATTATTTGAGCTAAGACTTATCAGACTTAAAAGTAGACTTGGAGTTCTTTAGGCTGTTCAGGACTCTATGGCTTAGCTAGATTAAGTCTTAGGTGATCACCCTAAGGCATGCAAATCATACATACCTAGTAGACCCTATTGATCTGATAAGGCCTAGTGGATATTTTTTAAAGGCTAGACTGGCTAGTTTAACCATATGTGAGTTTTCTTAGATCTAGTCTCAGCCGTGTCTCAGCAACGTCCTTAGGCATTCTCTTCTAGATGTCTTCATGATCCCTAAGAGACTAGGATGCTTTAAGATTCTTGCTAGTCAACAACTTTGAGATACCAACTCCCTTTTGTAGTTGTCAAGCTCCATCTCGACCAGTCATTTGTTGAGTCGACTTCCCTGCTAGGGTACTTGAATGGTAAGTCACAACCTTTCGTTAATCTTTTTTCTTGAAGTAATGAATTCAATTCGACAGCTATATCTTTCAATGACTTTGACTGATGGCTCCTATTTGTTGACTTCATGCTGTTGAGTCCTCACCCAACTATTGTGATTAACCTTGATCTTACTCACTAAAGCAAGGCCACTGAGGGTTTTAAACTAATTGGTCATAGCTCGATTGAGGTATATTCTCTTATGCCTCAAGTTTATTTCTTATGATTGATGCGATGGCTACACAAATCATAGAAAACATGCTCATTAGTTTTACACATATGAATAGGTTTGGTAGAGGCAAGTACCTTGGGCAATATGTCACCTTGCAGGTGAGAGTAATTCATCTTTTAGTTCTATTTTTATAGGATTGTTTAGCCTTAATTTGTTGATTCCTCATTATCACATATGCAATATGAGCCATTTGATCTTTTCAATCAAATGGCTGAGATCGATGAGGCGCGGTATCCCTTCAAGTCATCATTGTCTACACTAATTGTGCCATATCATTCATGCACTGTCTAATGTCTATATTGACACAGGTCTTAGCCATTTAGGAATTTTTTTAAAAAATTATTGAATATGTTAAACAATCTTAAAATGTTGAAAAATGATAACAATTCAAAATTTTAAGGCTCACATCTTAATTATCCTAATATGAAAATCCACAAAACATTAAAACTCCATTATGATAAAAGAAATTTAATCAAACACTGGATGTCACTTAGACTCTAGCTTTTCTTAGGTGATCCTAGATGACCTAGCATATTTCTCATAGCCCGTTTTAATTTTTCAGAGACTTGGCTAGTAGTTTTATATGATATTTGAGTTGTCCAATGACTTTTTTGCATGGTTCCAATTTTACTTTTGGATGATTCTAAGTGAACAAGTGATCATCGCTTAGGTTAGTTCAAGTGATCTTAGAATACTTAGTTGGGCTCTTATCAGCTTAGACTCTAGTCAGAGTTTGTTGACCATAAGTGGCTCAATAGTCTCCTTAGCTTATAGTGTGGCTAATGAATTGCCCTAAGTGTTCTCAGATGATCGTGAGCCACCACCTAGTGACTTTTCTACCTCGCTCTTCCTTCCCTTTTGATGATCCGAAGTGGGCTATTAGCCTAGTTCTTGGATTGTTTTGATCCTAGATTGTCTAGTAGATCTTTTCACCTTTTAGACTTAAATCCTTCTAAGCTGAGCCTAGGAGGCTTATTTGTCTTCCCTAGTTAGTTCTATTTGGGGCTGGACTGATTAGTATTTATCCATTGTAAAAGATAGAAGGATTGTTGTTAAGCGATTGCTCTGATACCATGAAGAAGATTAAAAACAGTGCATAGAAGAACTACAGGCCACTGGAGACTAAAGCTGAAACTAGTAAGAGCAGAGAAAATAAAAGAAACAGGAAACAGAGGCATAGAGCAGAACCGCCATTTTATATTCCATTACTTCAAATGTCTATAATTCATGACATTGCTGAGAAGTATATATCGGTATATGTAGTTATGGAATGTAGAAAAACAACTGCAGAATCAGTTAGAAAGTAGTGGCTGTGACTGTGATGAAATGATTTCTTAGAAGTGTATGGTGATGATTTGTCCCGAAAAAGGTGAACCTGTAATGCCAGATTGCGGCGCGATGGAGGGAAAGATAAGCGAGGTTTGCTGATGGGGCTTCGATTGCACATAGCTCACCTTGATTTGTTGGTTGGGAGCTTAGACTACCAACTAAGAGATACTGAGGTCGAGTTTTGTGTATGCGATGTGTGTATGAGTCTGCTTTAATTGACCTAAATGTCCAAAAAAAAAAAAAGTGCCAGATTGCTTATCTGATAACTTGTTATCATCCCCATCTCTAGCTTGAGGTGTTTCAATTCTCACGTGGTACATTCTTATTGGAGTGGATGATAGGTCGTGGTCATGCAAACATGGAAGGCTTGGATCCTTTCCTTTGATTATAAATCTGTTTTTGTTTTTTTTTTTTTTTCGTTTTCCCATCTTCCAGGTGTCTAATGCTTTGCTGGCTGACTTTATCTTATAAGATTTCGTAAACCTTTGCTGCTTCTTTGGCCTGGCAAGGTGTGGTATATCACTGTTTTCTGTAGGTTAGGATAATGTGTTTTGAACTAATAGATTGGAGATTAAGGGCTACGCCATTTTCACCTTCATATTTACCTTTTTTTCCACCTATGTTTCCGTAAGCAAATTATGTTGATGAAATTCTTTTAATGTGGTTTTGACTTCTTGGTGTGATATTGCTCTCGAGGATGGATACTTGTTTGCATGGTAGTTGTAGACATCCACATCAGGATACAACGGATATACTAAGAGTGGATACCACATCTTATTCACTAGATATTTTGTGGGATTCGACTCACCCAATTGAGTTGTTGCCCTCTACTATTTTAACTAGGCTCCCGTCCAGTCAAGTTGTGGCCTATATCTATTTTAACTAGGCTGGGGAGATTAGAGAGATCTGGTAAATTGTTAATATTGCCTAAAGTTTTATAGAACACACATAGGGTCGCCTGAGTCAATGCCCCAAGTTAGGCTAGCACATTAAATTGATACTACTCACATTTGAAACAATTGAATTTTGTCTATTTGGAGCTTATGGGTGCCCCTTTTATGGTTTTGCATATTATTGTTTGTAAGGGGTTTTTTAAAGTTTCCTCTCCCCATGTCAATAAGTGGTGGCATGGACTTAAATTTTTTTTTTGTTGAAGGCCGGTGATGGGAAGCATGGGCCTGCATACTTGAGCATGCTGGTTCATGCAAAACTTCAGTCTAAGCCCCACAGGTAACATGATTTTGAAGATCTCAATTGTCCTTTTCTTTTGGATGTTTTTCATGTCATTCTAGATGCAATTCATGAGATTTTGTTGGACGTTGCTCGTTTTGAGTTTCTCACCTCAGCTTAGGACTCACCTCAAATCTCTGAATTGATGCCAACAATAATATTCTTAGCTTTGATTTGTTTTTTGAGTACTTCTGAGATTTGAATTGACGCATCGTCAATTAGTAAAATACAATTTTCCAAAGATTGTCACAGTGGGAGGTCTTTATGAAGATTTTGGATGGTGCTTGACAATAAGCAAAAAGAGCTGGTAGGAACTCTTGAGCTCTTTAAAAGTTGGATCATTTTCTTCTCCCTATCACACACCCGTGTTTAATGAGAACCTTCTCATAGAAGTGGGATATATGTAATCTTGATGGTTATGTTAGAGTTGTTTCATATATGGTACTTGAAAATTAAATTGAAAAGAGGGGAGAGTAGAAAATGAGAAATTATATGACTAAATTTTATTCCCTTATTCTATGTGAAAAATATAATGAGTTATTGTACATAAATACGTAGAGAAATTACAGTCAGAGAAAAAAAATCAATCTTTAATGCTATAATTGGAAATTATTATTGAATTGTTAGATTGCTATAGTTGGAAAGTTGTAGTTCACTGATTACTGAATTGTTGAGATAGAAAAGTATTATGCTTGAATTCAGGATTATTTCAACTTTTCCCTGCAAGCTGAGTTGTATGTATTAATGATACCCAACTTATTGAATAATTAATTAAAAGTCATTTTAGGTAAAATTTTAATGAAGATATCTATAGCTTGAGAGTTTGTTGGAACATATTTAGTTGAGCTATTTAATGTTCAATTTTATTTTTAGATCTAATGCTGGTCTATTTTAATGTATTTAGTCCTATCATGATGTAAAATAAGTTTTTCAATACTTATGACAGCCTGGTTATGAAAATACACTTTTAGAGATCTTTTCACTTATTGGTTTAGTTCTTCAACAATCTGTTAAACTATATTCCTTTGCAAATATCAATTACTGTTGCCCAATATTTGGATCGGTTTCAACTTAACACAATTGTTGCTGCAGGAGGTCTAAAGAAAATTTGCACATTTTATTTTAAAAAGATAAATTTGTAAATATAAATTGAGGGAGTTAATTGCAAAAATTGTAATTGAATTTTAAAATAGAAGGGATGTTCAAAAAGAGAGGAGAGAGAAATTCAAGTGGAAAGGTTTGGGCTTTGAAAATTCAAGCCCATGCCTCCCCTATTTTTGGGGGAGTTTTAATGAATTAAGTTTCGGGGTAAATTTTCAGAAGGCATATTGGGTTTGTCGATAAGACACTACCTAGAGATTTCGCCCTCATTTTACGAGGACTTTATGATGTAAGTTTTAATTTTCTATAGGCGCAAGCCTCTATAGTTAATTACCCCTCCCGATCACGAGAGAGAACTTTCGATTAAGGCTAGTCTTCAAATGAATACATTGTATCGAAAAAAAAATGTGATATTCGGCATTTAGTAGCAACATTGGTTGGTATTTGATGATATTTAAAATTGGAATCTTACCATCTTGCACTTAAAGTGGATGGTGAGGGAATGAATGAGGGACCCGATCAAGATCCCATGGTTCCGTCATCCCGGGCCATCGTGGTCCCTAGTTTACTTAATCAGAGCAGGTAGTCGGCCTAACCTGACAGAAGGATCATTGTCGGCACAACCATTAGTTGCTTCGTCCAAGGGTACCTTGTACACCTTTGATGAATATTTATCTAAGGAGATAAATTTGAATTTACCTTTACTGACAGAGGACTTTGTGCCTGATCGAGCATATCATATTTATTCGTATCAAAGATTTAGTGCCATTATGGAGCATACGGGCTATGGCCATGACCGTAATTTAGCGATGTCATTTGGTGGCAAACCACTCGGTTAAGAGTTCCCCGTCATAGCCATTTACCTGCGATGCCATTTGGCAGCAAAATCATCGGTTAGAGGACATGTGCCACGTCCTTACTAGTAGGAGATGGATTGAGAATGAATCCTAGATATATTCTCGACCAGATAGTAACTCTTTGTGAGTTGAAATGTATTTTCAAACTTGTCCACCTCAAGAAATTATTGCGAAGGGTGGATGGGTTTCACTTTAAGCATTTAATGGTTGAATTTTGATTTTAAATAATTCGAATATTGGAATTTTGAAATTTTGAATTTTTTTGGGCATTTCTTTAAATATTTAGAATTAACCTCTCCGATTAAGATCTACATGCAATGCGAACATCATCAAAAATTTTATACGGAATTTCATTTGGTTGAACCTTGTCGACTATGTCAATTGTTGATAGAGGATCGAGTTCGTCATAAGTTTTATGCCTTTGTTAGTGAATTTTCATTGTCTATAATACTTGAAGGCCTAATATGAACATATTAAAACAAATATCTTGGTCTACGCCATCACCATTTATTTTTTTGATTGGTCAAAACTTGTTGACTCCTATTTATACGTATAAAAGGATCAAACTCAAACTTAAATTTATCATTTGACCCGCACAGCATCCCAAGATGTCACATATGCACCCGTAACATGCTCGTCGGGGCCCATGCGAGTATTTAGGAGGTATTTCTATATTTGTGTGTATACATGTTGCAATGCATATGTGGGGGCACTTTTGTAATATTTGACATTGATCAACTTTGCGGGCAACTACTATTTGAATATGCGCGACGCTCAATTTGAGAGCTTGTAGACGTCTTCCATTCTCTTGTATATATGTTGTGGATCCGATGGTGTAGCGTCACATTGCGGGCTGCCCATTGCTTCTTGCGAACAAGCCATTGTGCACTGCAAATTTTATCAAATATACTTGCAGGTCGTCAGTAGATATCTAGAGGTCACTAGTCGTTGCATGTGTACTGCTACACAAACAACATATTTTTTGTAGAGGCTTGTAGATCGATGCCTCCATTTACTACGAGTTCATTACTCATGCGCACAGGCAGTGTGTAGTACTCGCTGTTATCTTCTCCTTCATGCTTGTTGTTGACTGTAAGGGTGAGTTGCATTCATTGCACGTTGCTCTGTGTATGTTTGCAGTTGAATTGACGTGTTCATATGCAGGTGTGTATGTTGACTGTAGGGATTGCACCATCCGTTGCATAACTCTCATGCTTCGCTTATGAACATGTTATTGCATCCTTCATAGTCTCTTTAATTGCATTTGTAGGGTAGCTGTCAGTGTTATAATTTGCAAGCAGATATGTGTTCATCTATAAGTTAACACCGATCGTTGGGTGAATCGCATTCATTGCCAATTCTTCCATGCCTATTGATTGACAAGTTGTTGCAGTCATCATCAGTTTCCTTATACGCGTCGATCGGTGAACTGCTGCATTAGCTTGCATATATTTTAGTGTTCATGGGGATTGTTGCAGGTGCTTGTATGTTAATTAGTGTTCGCTCTAGAATATTGCAATATTCAATGTCTGCTGACGATCATCACTTGTAAATATGTTATTGTGTTTGTGATGAACTTCTTGTATATACTTAAAGCTTCATTGTATACATTGAGTTGTCATCTATATCGTATGTCTAACCATTAAGCTTGTAAGGGATAAACATGTATACATGACACATTATTATTGTAGGCGGTATGAACAATTATTGTAGTCTTCTGTTTTCATCGTGCTTATTGTAGAGACGTTGTTAGATCTAGAAACTTTGCTCACAAGCGTATCACTGCACCACTCATGGATAAGTTATTGTATGCATTTGGAGTCTTGTCATTTGTATGGTGTGATTGCTCGCAAGATTTCTACGGACATCATTATCACTTGCATATGAGTAATCTTGTATACGTGTTGTAATGCTTGTTGGAATATTCTTGTGCATCTACTTGTAATTATATTGCATATTCTTATTAATTAATGATGATCATTATGACATTTGGATACTTGTTTCTCATTCATTAATGTCTGTTTGAATATTTTAAATCATTATTTATCATCTTTTGTTTTCCATTTTATTGTACGTATGTCAAATTAAAATTTGGTTCATTGTTTGTTGTTTGAGTTTGATTCCCTGCTATATTTTTGAGTTCTTTGTGTTGTTGTTTAGCTCAAATCAAATACTTTGTTGATTGTTCATTTTAGTTCCCTTTAGCTCATGTTTAGTTCAAGTCCCTGTAATTGCAAGCTCAATCGTCTGTTCAAATTATTCAAATCATATTCGTTGTCAATTGTTTATGTTCAGGTCCTTTGTCACTGTAAAATTCGATAGCCTCCCAACGTCTCTCATGTTTAGGAAAAATTCAAGGATTTGGGCCTTCCCATCACATTAAAGAAAAGCATGTACGGTAGATGTATGATGACACCGCAGCCATAAATCTTCGATCCCACCACGCCAGAGAAAGGTGTGTATGGGCCTTCAGGATACTTGTTTGAAATGCGCAGTTGTTTTTCCTGTATACACTGAATCATCTACGGGTAATTATATTCGTCCCTACCGCGCTAGAGAAAAGCGCATACAAGACCTACCCGTCTCGCTGTAGGCGCCACACCGGGTTCTCTTCCTACCACGCTAGTAAAAAGCGTATATGAATGATTTTTTGGTGCACCACGAACGCCAAAAGTGGGGTTTTCGAGTTTTAGAAGTTATACATGTGCGAAGTGATAGTGGCGACGAAGACGAGATGACAACGATGATCTGCAAATACAAAAATCACTTTTTTTTATTCCCCTTTTTCTCTTGTTTTTTTTTTAATTTTTTCTATTGATTATTTTTATTTTTTAAAATTTTTACAACAACGACAATAATAACAATATACTAATTATTATTAAAATATCAATAATATTAATTAAATTAATTAGTAACAACAATTAATGTAAAAAAGAATAATAAATAATAATAATAATAATCAAGGTTGTGAAAACCGGACCGGACAACGAACCGGTAGAGAGAGCGGTTCACGGTTTGGCCGGTTCAACCGGTCGAATCGGGGTTGAACCGGATGACGTAATAAATACAATTTAGATGATATAAAAATCGTATAATAATATAACTTTTTTATTAAAAAATAAATTTAATTCACACATTACTAATATCTTATATAATTTTAAATTTAAACATATTCAATCTTTAAATTTAATTTAAATTTAACAAAAATTAACTTAGAAATGAATTAATAAGTTTAATATAAATAATCCTTAATTTATGTTATATATTTATATATAATTTATATATTAGATTCATATTATTATTTTACATTTATAAATTATTAAGGTTAAATTAAATCATTTATTATAAATAATAAATAAATTAATTAATATTTATGGTACATAAAAAAATAAATGATGAATATAATTTATTTTATATTATTAATTAAAAATAAATATTATTTCATGATTTTCATCATAAAAATATTATTTAAAATAAATTTTTTAAATGAATAGTATATGTTTTAAACTTAAAAGTTAAGAAGAAAGACATATGAGCTTTAAGTTTTTTAGTCCCACATCACTTGGGAGACTTTCCCTTGGTGAAGCTTTTACCATATATTGGCTTTTGAGCTAGAAAGGTGTAGTACATCATGATAAGAGATGAAATTTCAAGAAATGCTTATTTGGAATTTTTAATTTAAAATTAAGCATTTCGAATTTGAAATTAAATTACAAATATTTTTTAATATTTAAAATAAGTTATTTAAAATTTAAATATTAAAAAATACAAAACTTGAACTGGCCGGTTCAAGAGAACCGTTACCGGTTCGTCGGTTCACCGGTTGAATCGGCGGTTTTGGACAAAACCGGCCGGTTTGATGCTAAGCCGGTTTTCAGGTTGAACCGAACCGGCCTTTGGACCGGTTCACGATTGATAATAATAAGAAAAGGGAAACCTTACCGTTTGGGCTGGATTTGGGTGTGTATAATGGTTGATTTGGGCTAAATTCGCCTGGATTTAGAGGTGGAATGAGCTATGCGGGCTTGTGAACTAACATAGCACTGTGTGAATGAGAACAACGGATGGCAGGGACAGCAAGAATCACATGGTTGTTGGAAGAATTGGGTACAGGCGTAGTGCTATGGAGAAAGTGGGATTGCGGTATGGAGTTAGCGATTTGAGGGATTAGAATTTGGGTGACTGGTGGAAGCCGGTCGGAGGGATATCACGTGGAGAGGAGTTTTGTTGAGGCGAGAGTCGTTTGCGGAGGCGAGGAGTTGTTTGCGGTCCTGTAGATAGACGGGAGAGGGAGGTTCGATTCAGTGAGGATGAGCTATTGCTCTCAGATACAGGCAGCGTGAGTTTGGTCGGCAAGCAGTTGGCGTGGATTCAATGGGCGAGCTAAGTAGATCAGCGGTTTTGAAGGTGGATCGAAGGCGGCCTGCAGTACAACAGTGAAGAACGAGTGGTTGAAGCTTGATGAGGGACAAATGAACCCTTAGGTTGTAGGAATTAAGAGCTCGTGCGTGAGAATGGGCAGAAGGAACGAACGTTCGTTCGCTTTATTTCGATTTAACGACGAGACAGAGGGGCTGATCAAGGTGTAGCATTTACCGGGAGCGACAGTCTCTCAGCCTTGAAGGATTTCAGTGGGATTTCTACTGAAATCTTGGAGATTTTAGCAGTGCTCAGAGCAGAGATATGAGGTAACATGAATTGATCTTGATTTAACGTTAATTTTGACTTTCAATTAAATTAAATTAATAATAATGATAATAGTATTATCAATAGTAATAATTTTGAATGGCAGGCATGTGTCAACTACCGAAAATTGACTTTATTTGCGTGCAACTGCCTCAGAATCTATGCCTATTTGCGCACGCTATTTTTGTTGGGTAAAATTACAATCTATGTTGGGTATTGCTTACACTCTGATCGCAACGGCGCAATTCATTTCAGGATCGGAGGTCGGTTGGGTGAAGTGTGTCAATTTCCTCGATTTGCACGTTGTCTTCTTGGAATTCTTGCTGATTTTCTCGTGTGACTTTAATTGATCAAATTAACAGTGGTTTTTGAGTATTGACGACGTTCCAAACACAACGGAGAAGTCCGTTTTTCGATTGGATGACATTGGGGCGATGATGCGCGTCAATTTCCTCGGTATGTGCTTCATCACCATGGGATTCATGTCGATTTCTCTAGACGATTCCAATTGAACACATTGATAGTGATCTTGGGTATTGACGATGCCTCGGACGCAACGACGAAATCCGTTTTGCGATCGGACGTTGTTTGCACGATGTTGCACATCAATTTCGGGTGTTAGTCGCCCCTTTGGATCGATCTCGTCCGATTTGACTGTGAAGAGTCCCCAGTTAGGCGAACTCGACGTCTTGATTGTAACGGCCAATCCGTTTTGCAATCGGAGGTTATTTGACTTTCAAGTGACTCGTCGCGTCGACACGGGTGTTGCTTAATTCGCCGATTGTGCCCCCCTTTTGCACGTGGTTCGACATGTAGGGGCCAACAAGAGGATAATGAAAACGGCACAAAATTCATCCCACAAAAGCTTGATGTTATCCTACATAGCTTACCACTTTTTATGAAAAAATCTAAAGTAATTTTAAGTTAAAATATTATTATTTTTTTCAATTTCCTTGTTTTAAGAATTGAGTTTATAACGTTCTTTAACTATTAGCTTAAATTAGTTTTAAATCTATCCATAATTTAAAGAGATTTAGGATATTTAGTGGAATAACGGATAGATGTGGATTTCCGCCTATTTACTCAGCCATTCTTAATATATTTCCTTTGCTGTGTGGGGCTTTTATCTCTATTCCAAACTTCCTCATTGTCTACAACACTTTGTTATCTTTCTTTCCTACTAAACAACCATCGATCTGTAAACATGTATCAGGGACCATTTGGGTTTACTTTGAAATATAGTTTAAAAGGATGCAACTTATTTGAAATGTGTGGAATTGTTTGGATAAAGGAAAAATAAATATAGATAACTTTGTTTGTTTTGTTCTGAAGAAAAATAAATGCAGTGTAAACCTCAATAATGGTGATGGGCGATGGATGGCCATCAATCACAACTACAGTGGTGATGATCGATGGTGTAGTGCATGGTTGCAGCAATTGGCAGGTAGTGGTAGCTTCAGGCGATGGTGAGAGCAGAGTTAACTCGTGTATTTTGGAGTTAGGCTAAATAAAAATTAGTTTTGAATTCATCAAAAATAACTATGGAGTGAATTTAGAATTCACCAAAATTTTACTTTATATTCATTTTTTATCAAACAAAATATCAAAATTTTTAAAACCCTTGCATTTGGAAAACTCTACATTTACTGATGAGGACATTCGACTGTGGAAAGTTTATCAGAGAACTGGCCGAAGATCAACGGCTATGATTGAACCACTTTATTTCTGAGCATTTATTTATATTTGATTTTTATTATGTATTTTTTCGTTTTTACCCTCACTTGAGGGAGTAGGCTTATATAGCCCCAGGGGGCACTTCTGTCATTTGATATTTTATTGTAACTCGTCTATTTATAGATCTCTCCTTCTCTTTGGAGATGATGATGATTATGAAGAGAAAAATTTCAGCACTGTTTCTTGGTGAGTTGTGATAGTTCTTGTGAGAGCTAGTAAGAAGTACCTAGGTGAGGGCAAGGCACTACCCATCAGCCGTAGGAAGCGTCCGGGCTCGCGGTTCATCTCTACCGCCAACCTTCCCCCTAGCCGCCAGCCCAACTCCTCCCCCCTAGCCGCCAGCCCAACTCCTCCCCCCTAGCTGTCGACCATTCCCAACTTACCCTTGGCCGATTTTCACCCTAAACCGTCGGCCTCCCCCACTCCATCCTAATCTGCCGGCCACCCTTCCCCTCCTAACCGTCGGCTATCCACCTCTTTTCATTGCCTCCAAAACTTCAAACCAAGTAATCAATACTTTCCACATTTAGTGCATCTTAAAATTGAAAAGTCCTAAATTCATATTTCAATTCCCTTAAATATGAAATGTCTTTCCAAAAGAAGGATGAGTTATGTTAGGAAAGTTTTCCCATTCATACCAATTTGAATTTTGAATAGAGATTTGTCATAAATCCCCTTTCCTCAATTAACATCCTAAAATTGGCAACTCCTTTAAATCCTCTAATTAACCCCACCTCCCCTAGCCATTGCCGCCCCCTCTCCCTCTCTCCTCCATTATAACCTTTCCAATTTAAGTTCCCCAATCAGGGGTCATTCAAATTCAATTTCCCAATCTTGCACCCCACTTAGAGTAGCCATTAAATCCTAATCAATCCCAATTGATTCTTGTCTTCAATTACATGCCACCTAGACAAGAAATTAATTCCAGAATTTTGTTAAATGCTGGAAATAAATTCATAATTTCCTAATTGTTGTTCATGCTTTATTCTACCATCCAAATCCGAAATTAAATCTCACCTTTCTTTCCCCTTTATGGTCGGCCACATCCCCACCATATCCCTAGACCACTATTCTTCCTAACTTGTTCTTCCCTCAAGAAGAAGAACATAAATTCCCTCCCGGAGCTTGCAATACCTCCACTCGCCCCCCTACACTTACATCATTTCCAAATCCGTAATCCATTGTGACTACAAGACTTGAATGATACAAGAGGCAACACCAAACAATCGACGGTCGAGTTCTAGCAAATTTTGGAACAAGAACCAGAAACACGAGGATGGTAAATCTCCTTCTTACTTTATATCTTTGATTCCTCCTCAATCAGGACATCGCTTGATCATGAAGACTTGTCCGCATAGCCCATATTAAGAGTGTGCGTGAGTGGATCTTTATAGTGACTATTCTAATTGTTAAATTAGGGATTCTATTTGAAAACCTCACATTAGCATGGTATGATTTAATTTGATTATTTTGTAATCTTAATATTTTCATGTAATTGATTGCCTAAGCTTAATCACTATCTTGTTGGCTTTAATCTTTAGTTTAAACACGTGGGAAGTTTGTAATTTCAAATTCACTAACATCACATATGCACGTCATCCAACATCACTTACTTTTCATCAAACAAAATAGCCTCTTAGTGGAATGCTTAGTAGAACAAATTGGTTATTCAGTTTCCTTTCTATAGCAGGGCTAATCTACTTTTAGTACATCAACAATGAGGATGGTTGCTCCAGAGGGAAGCAGTCACACTAGCTGACGCTTGTCTAGTTTTGTCTTTTATGTTACCTTCGATAACTTCATCCAGCACCAAGAAGATACTTTAGCATATTCTTACTGAAGGGAGATAGCCATAATAGAGACAAAAGGTTGCAACTTCTTGCTATAGTAACCATGTGAAGCATCAGCGGTGGTTCAATTTGAGGAGAAATAAAGAAGAAAAATAAAAAGAACTATTGGGGGAGAGATTTAAATTGAATTTATCATAGAATTTCAAGCCCTTAAGTATGCGATTAAAATAAGTTAGTTATAATTCATTGAAGTAACTCCATAAAAGAGAAAATCCTATCTACAAATAACTACAAAACTTTAAACTTAAGATAATTTCAACATAAATTATTTTAGTAGGAATTTAAAGTTTAGTAGTAAGCTTCTGGAACAGATTTAAAAAGCACTAACTTTAAGCGGCACTGATGATTACTATCAATCTGTTGCCCCTTTTGAATCCAAATCCAAAGGCCAAGTATTGGGGTAAGATATGGTGTCCAATAAAATTTGCATCAAATTGGTTAAATTGATGTTTTTTTTACTATCTTTGCCAATGATGACACTAAAAACCACTTGCATGATATGTATCCTTGTGATTAAGAACCCATCTCATATTTTATATTGGAGGACAACCTCATCACTATCCTTCAACATCGTCATTAAAGAAAGAGACGAGTTTCAACTTGTATACTAGATTTAGAAAGGTTTGCACACCACAATAGTAGTTGTTTTTTTCCCTATCTTTTCATTGTTCAACTAAGTTCATGGAGCATCTTCTAGTATAGTAGTATTTTCCTTTGATATGACCAGCTATTTGTCCATGATCACAGAATTTTCTATAGGTTTTGATCTCTCTTTCTTTTTTCCTTCTTTATTTTGAAAAAAAAGGAGATCTATCTTTGGATAGTTCTTGGGTCTTTTCCCTTTTGACTAGGTTTTGTACTTTATGGCCATTGCCTCAAATTTGTTATGCTAAGATAGCGATCGAGATTGCTCGGAGTTTATTTAAAAATTGAATAAATGCTTGAGGTATACTCCATTAACATTTATACCCATGCAAGATTTATCCCTGATGTGACCGCATGGCAATGAAACTATTTAGTGTGTTCTTGCACATATTGTCCACGGCGTTGCCTTAGATTGTGCCACTTCTTCCTCCATTCATCAACATAACTCATTGGGTAGAACTCTTGGTGCATCAACTACTAAACACCCCTATGTTACCTTTTGATGATTATTCATCTTTAGATGGACATTTTACCGTGCTAGAGCATAATTGCTTAACTTTGGCAGGTCGAAGGTAACACGAGTGTTATACCTATACAAGTCGAAGTCTTTAACTCGTTAATCTAGGCATCAAGCTTCTCTGCACAACCATCACATCATAAATAGGAATCTTTACTAATGAATTCTATTTTGTATATTTAGATTCTTCCTCCTTAGTGGTATTTTCATCTTCATTTCTATTCTCTAGTCATATTTGCATTTGTTATGAAAGCAAGAGGAGGAATACATCTTGGTAGTTATATTTTACATTAGTTTTGCCACTTGATCAGCTAGATTTGGTGTAGAATCATGGTCTGCCATGGATTAAATTTCAAGTAACAGTTGAAGACTTGGAGCTAGTGGTTCCAGACTTAAGTTTTGCCTTGGGATCATTGGATATCTTAGGAGCAAGAGAAGATGGTTGATAGGGCTTTTGAGATAAAATACTAACAATAGTAGCATGATTCCATTTGAAAATGGGCTTGATATGTTGTTCCGACTGAAAGGCTCAATGGAATGCTTCCTTGAGAGTATAAATCTCTCAGGTCAACTGCTCCCAATGGATGTGAGGAGGTAATCCTGCTTAAAACCTTGCAATAGCAGATAGTGGGCCTTCATTGATGTCACTTTGAGTCAATAACTCATTGAATTAAATCATATAATGAACCACTGCTATAAAGCCATGCTTAGTTCATCTAGAAGTTGATAATGATATATTAGAGGATGGTATTTCTGCTCAAGAAGCTCTTTCATCTCAGTTCAAAAAACAAACTGATTGATCAAATATTTATTTGAAGTTGTCACTCCAAGTTGATCCAGTAGGTCTTGGCATAATAATGTGTTATAAAGAAAATATGACCTATATGTTCTCATACATAGCCATCTGATAGAAAGTGGATACAATTTTTTCAAAATCAGTGAATGACAATAAGAAATTGGGAGGAAGAATACACTGAAATTCTTTTTATTGCAAGGTATATGAAAGAAAATACATGGAGAGGAGTGGGATCGAGTGTGTTTTGTGTAGTTTGAGATGAGGTTTGGTATAATTGAGTTGAATTGACTCATTAGCTATTTGAAATTTCATTCAATAAATAACTCATGAACTAAGATTTATGAGTTACCAAGCTAAATTTAATTTAAACTATGGTTGTAAACGAGTTGAGTCAAACTCGAATCACACCTAACTTGAACTTGACTTGAGTTGGAGCTTGATTAATTAATAGAGTTTGAGCTAGAGTTTCATTCTATGAGTTCGAGCATGTTCATTTGTAATGAAGGAGAGAAAATAATTATTATTCAAGCAATTATTATAATAAAATAATTAAAAAAATGAGAAATTAGAAAGAAATAATAATGAATCACTTAATATAAGAAAGTGAGTTATAATTGTTAAATATTTTAAATAATTTTTAATATTTTTTTAAAAATTATAAATGCTAATATATTTAAAGTGTTTTTATATTAATATTTTATAAATGAGTTGGCTCACTAGCCAACGAGTCTAATCAAGGCTGACTCAATCTTGAATCCTTAGTTCATCGAGCTTGACTCGTGAGTCATTTAGATAGTCAAATCTGTGCTATCTCATGAGTTAGTTTGGCTCACTCATAGGGGTGTCAATTTCGGGTCACGGGTCGGGTTCGGGTCGAACCCGAAACTGACCCGGCACTATTCGGGTCAACCCGAACCCGACCCGTTTTTAAAAACGGGTCAATTTTCCTGACCCGAACCCGACCCGCTTCGGGTTCGGGTCAACCCGACCCGACCCGAATGACCCGTTTCCAACAAGAAAATGGCTAATTTTCGGGTCAAAAACAGGTCAAACTCCTCTTTTCGGGTCAAAAACGGGTCAAAATCGGGTCAATCTCGGGTTGCCGGGTCAAAATCGGGTCACTTTCGGGTCAATCTCGGGTCAAAGGGTTAACCCGAACCCGACCCGATTTTTGAAACGGGTCGAAATGCTGAACCCGAACCCGACCCGTTTCGGGTTCGGGTTGACCCTAACCCGAAATTTTCGGGTCGGGTTTTCGGGTCGTGTCAAATATTGACACCCCGACTCACTCATACCCCTAATTTAACCCTCATAGTTCATTAGCTAGCTAGTCTAAAAATATTATTAGAAAATAATAAAATATATTTAAAGTTTATTAAAGTACACAATTTTAATTTAAAAATATCATGAATAATAATAAGCTCTTTCTTATTTCATTTTTTTTTTAAATTTCTTCTATTATACCAATTTTTTTTAATGAAAAACATTTTCTTATTTTTATAATTAATAAATTCACTCTGTTTATCCAAATGTAGGGGTGTTAATTTTGACCTGACCCGAACTTGAATTTGGTCGGGTTTGAGTTGACCCGGGAACCTGGAAATAACCTGGTTGCCCGCTTTGTCCGCGTGCATTGAGCCGCTACCACGTGTGACACGTGTCGCATTGCTTGTCGAGCCGTCGCGTCTGCCCGCGATCCCGCTGTCACCGTCGCGTATGCCGCGCGTCGCCGCTACTCGTGATGCCTATGCGGCGTCGTCACATCGGCTCCTATTGCAGCTATCAGCCGCCAAAGTCCTTTAAACGGGCGATTTCTGCCGCTGTCGAACATGAAGTGGGTCGGGTTTGTGTCCGGAAAATTGACCCGTATGCAAAAACTAGTCGAGTTCAGGTTGATATGAATAGTGTCGGGTTAGTTCTGAGTTTGACCCGATATGACCCGTGATCTGAAATTGACATGCCTATCCAAATGTATATTGTAGACCTAAGCTATCATTCCCACTAAGCTTAAATTAAAATAACAAATAATTAGTTCTCAACCGCACTAATTGCCACATCTAAATCAATTGAATAGCTTTGAAGCCAATTTAAAACAAGAATTGAATAGGCAAAAGTTCAGATTCTCCCTCTTTATATCTCAATAGTTTTTTCATCAATCAGAGTCACTTTAAACGGCACAAATCGTGCCTATTAATAGAGATGCTATTACTTTATCATCTTAAAAGCTGTTCCATTATTATACCTAAAGCGACGTATGAGGTCTTTCATCTTTGTAGGCAGAAAGATAGCAACGGACGAGAATGTTAACGTACATTCCCACTAAGCTTTCCAATCATTCATTTGTTTAATATTTTTTTTATAATCTGAATAATTGTATTTTTTCAATAACTATTCTTAGTGGTATGAACAGTCAGAACAGCTCGGCTCACTGTCTTTTTTTTTTTTTAATTATTATTGTTAAAAATCTTGGTATTTATAAAATTAATATGTAAACATTTAAAATAAACTAATAAGTTCATATAAAAATTTAGTAAATAACTGATGTTGTGTGCTGTTTCTTCAATGATTTTATTATAAATAAAAATCATTAACTATTAAGGCTTGAGAGAAATATTTATGAGGGTGTTTAATAAAAAATAATTTAAAACTTTGAAATTTTGAATATATTTTGAAAATAATATAATATATGTATAATTTATATTATATTATCTTTATAAAAAAAATTGTATTCCTTTTTTTTCCTTATGACTTTTTAGGCTAAGAAAATTGGAATAATGAAAAAGTGCAAAAAACCTACACCATCAAATGTGGTGGGTCTTCAGTCCTTTCTTTTATCTTTATATACGTCAATATCGTGTAGGATACAGTATGTGGGCCATTTTTATTTTATTTTTTTTTAATTTTATTGGCATTGCTATTATTTCTTATATAGGTTTTAGATGTTATGGTCTCACTTAGGTTTGAATTGGTGCACTAAAATATGATGAGCACACTGTTTTCAAGGATAGCTTTGCTAATGGGCCTTTTTAATTTTATTTTAAGGCAATAAAAACTTATTTTACTAAACATTATTTTTATATTAAAGCATGAAATCATTTTGTTCCAAATGTTTAATTGAATGAATAATTTAAATGATTGAGATTTAAAATAATAATACTTAAATGAATGTCTAGGATTTCATGTTTATGGAATATAATTTTAATGTTAAAACATAAAATCTCACGAATAAATTTTGAAATTAATGGATTTTGATGTTTGATATTTAAAATTTCTATTCTTACTACCCTTGATAGCTCATTTGATAAGGATCCTCAACATTAATAACTTCAACCCTTAAGATGGAAAATTCCCTTTAGCCTCCCCTACACCTAATAAGGATAGTTCCCTTCCAAAAGTTTTAGCTTTAACTATCTAAATTAAATCATAGGGAATTTGACTCACTCAAGCCAAGAACCTTAAGAGTTATGACTTTAACCATGAAATGGATATGTCAATCTAATGTAGATTGGATCATTAGGATCATAAAGGCTAGTCCACTTCATTAGATATACAAAGGCTACCTAACTTCATTAGGTCTACCTAACTTCATTAGGTATATGAAGAATACCATTTCAACTATGTATATAAAGCTACCTCATTTCATCACAAGATGATTCTATTTATGGTGAAGGCTAACTCAATAAAATTGATGTATTGATTGCAAACAATGCTGAGAAATATTTATCAATTCATATTGGGAATATGAACAAAAGTAGTTACTTTCTTTGGATCTCTATTCTATCCCTAATCTTAGAGCAATTATTACATCCGGTGTTCGAATGCGTTCAGAGATCAATAACCACGCGCAATGTCATCTAAATCTCGGTATACATTCGGACCGTTCGGTTTTTGATTGGATGTAATAATTTCTCCTAATCTTGATAGTTTTTTCATTTAATATTATTAAGGTACATCATATTTTAAGTTTAGTTCTCCATCAAAGTAGTTATATGGGATCTTGGTGCATGTTAATTACAAACGTCCATTTAATGGTGAATGATGGATCTGTTAGTTGATGCATGGTATCATCACATGAGAGAGAGAGAGAGATTGTTAATGCATTTGAACTGCATATTTTTAATTTTAGAAAAAAAATTATTTTCTTATACAAAACAACCATCAAACTATTTAAATCTTTACCTTATAAAAAATTAATTATGCATTGTAATTTGTTAGAAATATCTTGCAACTTCAGAAGAATTGTATTATAACTTAAATTAAATTAAACTCATAATACCCTAAATTTTTTTTTCCCCATAAAAACCATAAAAGGTCTCTTAAAAATATATATCTTTATGAGAAATAAATCGAAATTTATGGTCTACATATTTTTCTATTTCAGTTTTTATTAACAAGCAACTATGCATTAAAAAAAAAACCATAAATGGTGAAGGGGGGTAACGATAAGAAAGCTGATATTTGCATTAAGCCAAACTTACATCCGTTCAAACTGGTTGCAGCAGAAGAAAAAGGAAAATATAAACTGGTCTCCTTAGCTCTATTAAGAACAAAGAAAGAGTTCAAAAGAGAGACACTTTGAAAAAAAAAAAAAAAAAATAGAAGAGAAGAACTAAGCTGTTCCCATCAAAGCTAAAGCATTCAGTGACTATGGTGCACTGCTCTGGAGTTACTTATAAAGAGGGACATGCCTCCCTTCTGTAAATTCTTTCCAGATCCAAAATCTTTCCTAAAAACACAGATCATACTGTATAATGCTGATTAATGGTGTCGATGTCGAGACCCTTAAGCTTCACTACAGACTCGACGTGGCCTTTCAGGGTGTGCAACTCACGCAGCCTGCAAATCATTCGCCATGAAAAAGTGTGCTATAAGTTTTTGCGAGATTTTAATTTTTGTACTAGAAATTCGCTTTAAGAAGTATTAAGAAAGTTGTCCCAAACGGAAGCTTTAATATGAGCAGGATATATGCATACCTCGCAACCTCAGCGCGGCGTTTGGCCTGCTCGGCAATCTCGGATAGCTCGCGGTAGCTGTTCTTATCATTAAAGAGTGATGTAGTCTCGGCAGGTTGCAGGCCATGGAGAGTTCTCTGCGCCGTGGCCCATTGTGCCTCCCTCTCCTCTCTTCCATAATCCTTCTTTGTAGTAAAGGCGGTCTACAGAAATTCAAAGCACGTTGAATCAGTTATAATGAGAATTGGAACAATAAATTTCAAATTTAAAGGAGATCTATCTAAGAAAGGAGAGATTACCCTATTCTCAAGAAGGTTATCCCATGCTTTTCCACTTAGAATGTAGCGGACGGCAAACTTCCACAGATCTAGAGGAAAGAAGAAGATTATGTTGTAGAGCCAGATGACACCAGCCCAGCCCCAGCCACAACCTTTGATTTTGGCAAATCCCCAGTTTGCGTAGACAGCTATAAAAGTGGCAACCTGCCAATGGATGAAATTGATTTAATCCTCTCATTTTTTTAAACAATAACTTCGAATATCTATCTATTCTGGGCCCAGGAAAGATCATTGTGCCCGTTGTTTTCAACGGATTACAAGTAAGCGGAGAATTTCAGGCACTTTAGTTGTTGAACAAAAGGGAGTGGGGTGAGGTAGATTCTTTGAAAAGCAGCACAATTATTCAACAAAAGAATGGTCATGGTTTGGCTGTAATAGATTGAAAAAGAGATTGGTAGGCATAGAGGGACTTACAAGTTGAGCAATGGCGAATGCGCCCATAAGCAGAAGTCCTGGGCGCTCAACAAAGCACCAGCTTCGAGAGCGAGTGACAAATATGAGTGCCTGGCTCACAATGCTGACTTGGAGATAAAGTGCAGCCATCATCTCATCAGTGCTGTACCTCAGCGATCGAACACCAAATTTATCCTACATTATCAGAATAAAATGATATGGAATTTAAGAAACTTTTCATGTCATCTAACAATGAATTATGAACAAACAGATGAAACTTACCGAGAAGAAGTCTGTTTCCTTCATAGCCCAAAAGAAGATGACAGTCATCACAGCTAAATAACTACCAAGGACAATCCCGGTTGCAAAGATTTCTTTGAGCTTCCAGCTGTCTGGCAGTGGAGATGGCTTCACTCTATCTTTCGAGATTGTCATAATTGTACCTAAGAATTCATTACAATTGTTATATGCCAGATGTAACTGAATACATGAATGCGAAGTACAGATTAAATGATTCGACAAGCAACCATTAAAGAAGAGCAAAACATACCATCATTTAGGATGGCAATAATCAAAACCATGAAAGGTGAAAAATCGAATTTCCAAATAAGAGCAATAAGTAGAAAACCAAGCTGCAAAGATCCAAACAGAAGTGTGGTCAGTTGTAATCGAACCTGAGTAGACAAAGTTACTCATACAACCCTCTCCTAAATTTTCATATGGTGCTTACCACAATACGGATGGTGATGGAAACTGCATAAATCTGCAAGTTAATGAGTCATAAATAAAAATTAGTCTCAAAGATTTTGAAGTGACTCGTAATAGTTACGTGTATTGGCAGTGAATATACCGTACCGTATAGTTTTTCATCCTTTGGAAGATGGCCCTGCTTGTTAGAACAGCACTGATGATGACACTGAGCCCTGGCTCTGTGAGAACAATATCAGAGGCACCTCTGGCAGCATCAGTAGCATCAGCAACAGCAATTCCAATATCAGCCTTCTTCAGTGCAGGAGCGTCATTGACACCATCTCCAGTCATTCCACAAATGTGTTTTCTCGCCTGAAGCTTCTTCACGATTTCATATTTGTGCTCTGGGAACACTCCAGCAAACCCGTCAGCCTTCTCAATTAGTTCATCCACAGGAAGGGCATTAATAGCTGGGTCCTTATTCTGTCCCAACAAAGCAGAAGAGGGGTACATGTTAGTTCCCATTCCAAGCCTTCGGCCAGTTTCCTTAGCAATAGCAAGCTGGTCCCCTGAAAATTACACAGAACTGAGTTAATTGATACAATAAGAGGACAGTGTCTCCAGTTAAGAATATGATATAAGCAGGTATACCAGTAATCATTTTAACATTAACACCCAGATTGAGAGCTCTGCGGATGGTTTCGGCACTGTCATGCCTTGGGGGATCAAAGAGTGGCAGTAGGCCAACAAACTGCCACGGCCCTCCTGCACTTTCCTTACTCTTCTCTGGAACATCCTGAGAAAAAAAGAAAATCAGATAAGACATGAATGGAGTGAAATATTTATCCAGTTTGCAAGAAAACAATAAGGTCACTAATGGAAAACCTGGATAGCCACAGCAAGAGATCGAAGGCCACGCTCAGCAAATTTCTCAATTATATTATGAACTTTGTTCTTAGTATCTTCTCTAGCATTGCTGAGGGTCAAAATCTGTTCACATCCACAAAAAAACAAAAAAAGGTAAACGAAAGATACTTCAACTAATTTACACTACATTAGAAAAACGACCTTTAAATTTGTGAAGCAAAAGTCTATGCCACTATTCTTTAAGTTCTGGTGCAAACTATTAAATTTTGAGATTATTAAAATATATGAATCAAAATTTAACCAACTTAACCACATTTCTATCATTTTAGTAAACTTATATAAAAAGGACTTTGATTTTATAATAACCAGGTAGTAAATAATTTCATATTTTCTTTCATTTTTTGTCCAACAATTTCACAAAAATATTTTATTAAAAAAGGATCTTACCTTGAACATAAAACATCTTACCTATTATCATAGTTAATTGCTTTAGGTATGCTTAGATTCATATAAACCATATCGAAACTTAATTTTGACGAAATTTGGTGTTCAACTATTTTTTTAAGATTATGTGCATACTTAAAAGGCACAACAATAATAGAAAAAAAAGGGCAAGAATACTTGAAGAAAATTAATTAAATAAACAATAGTATGATGTAAAGCTCGAGAACCTACATACATACGTAAAGAAATGTCATAAATTTAAACTATGTGAACTTCTTCACATGAGCTCGCGTGTAAGTTAAATGAGTTCAAAATAGAAACTGATTTACCTGCTCGGGGGCACCTTTGCTTACACGGTACCAGCGTCCATGAGCATCGTAGTAGGTCAAAGCAGTCCTCTTGTCCACAGGATTGAATGGAAGGAAATGGACCTCTGTGATGCCTGCTCTTGCCTGTAAGAAGCAAATTAAAACCAATCAATAATCATAAGTACAGCCAAGCACTCATTGCTAACTAATAATTGCTTCGAGCTAGATATACCTCTTTAGGATCTGCAAGCATCCCCACCATGGCTGCGTCAATGGCATCCTGGTTCTCAGTCCTTGAAGCCCTTGCAGAATAAAGAATAACATCCTCCTTGCTAACTCCCTTGGCAAAAACCTCAACAAGATTCTTATCAATGCTCAACTTGTTAAGAGTCAATGTTCCAGTTTTATCACTGCACAGAACATCCATTCCAGCCATCTCCTCAATGGCAGTCATCCTCTTTGTAATTGCCCCCTGCTGAGATAGGCGATGAGACCCAATAGCCATGGTAACAGAAAGCACTGTGGGCATGGCAATCGGAATTCCACCGATCAAAAGAACAAGCAGGTTGTCAATGCCACTGCGATACTTGCGGTGCTGAATTGGGTACATGACTATGATCTCCACGATCATTCCAGTGGCAATTGAGCAGATGCAGAAGTTTCCAATAGAAGTAAGAACCTTCTGGAAGTGGCCAACCTGGTTGGTGCTATCAACAAGATGGGCAGCCTTGCCAAAGAATGTGTGGACACCAGTGGCAATGACAACTGCCTCAATCTCTCCCTGCTTACAGGTTGAACCAGAAAAGACCTCATCACCAGGGTTCTTTGTGACAGGAAGAGATTCACCAGTGAGAGCAGATTGATCGATCTTGAGGGGATCACCCTCAAGGAGGGCGGGCATCAGCAGGGATGATGTCTCCCAGTTTGATGCTAACGATGTCCCCTGGTACAAGTATGGAAGCATCTTCCTCGGACCATCGGCCATCCCTGAGCACCTAAGGAAATTGAAGCATGCAGAAATAACTAGCAGGAAAAGGGAAAATAAATCCAATTAAAAAACTACACGCACTTTATACGCTCTAAACCAGTCCATCATCAAGCCTTAAAAATTATAACCATAAATGGGAACTAAAGTAGATACAGCAAGATTATTCATAGCACATATCGCTTGAAAACGATGATAATTATCGGAAACTAAATTTTTTCAACGCAAAAAAGCTCTTATCATTTATCTTTCGAACCGATCGATCAATAAAATTATACAGATAAACAAAAGAAAAAATAATTTCTAAGGAAAATTTGAAACTTTCTCAGGGGGAACAAAATCAAAATTACCTTGGTTTTGGGAGCAAGCTGAGCCATGAGGGCTGCAGCGGCATTACCGGCGTTGTTCTCTTCGATGAAAGAAATGGTGGAGTTAATCACAAGGAGGGCGACAATTCCAATAAAGTCCTGCCAATCTGGATCCTTCCCCCTGGCTGCAATAGCGATGATGGCTGCTGTCTCCATCACCCAAGAGAGAGGATTCCACATGAAACCAAGAAACTTGAGAAATTTGCTCTCCTGTTGAAAAACAAATGAGGTTGATTCTCAGCCTTTAGCAAAAAAAATAATAGAGGCGGTGTGGAAGAAGAAGAACATGCGCAAACAGTTTTTCAAGATTGAACTTTGACCTTTTTCTCCTCGAGCTTGTTGGGACCGAAGATCTGGAGTCTGTTGGCTCCTTCGTCTGAAGAAAGGCCTTCTTTGGTACATTTCAGCTGCTCGAAGACCTCCTCGATGGGAATTTTCTCCTAAGAAAAGAAATTGAAAAAGTTAATGAATATGGAGATCATCTTCAGCCTTTCTTCCTCCACCTAAAACGAATATTTCAAGAAAAAAAAAACTGATTTATCGGCATCAAACACAAAAACATGCACATACGGATGATCGATCTTAGGAATAAGACACGTTAGTCGCTATTCAATTACTGGCCGGATATGGAGAGTGCATGGGACATATGGAATGCAAAATTAGGTGCGAGGTAAAACTAGCGCAGAGACTCTCTCTCTCTCTCTCTCTCTCTCAGTCGCTTTCTATGGACAGTAGAAAGTGTTAAAATAGCAATCCTCCAAGCGAAAGGAAATGGAATTACCAAAGACTAAGAAAAAGAAAATCTTCTATCCCAAAATTAAAGGAAAATGCTTCGCTGCCCAAACCACTGGAAGCTAATCCCTAAATTTTCGGAATTAAGTCGGCCACAGAAAAATGGAAAATACGCATCGCGATCATTCCAAAGCAGCACAGCACAGGCTTCGAAGCGATACAGAAGTAAAGAATGGCTCTCTTTTTTAAATCTGAAAGTCGTATGGGCTGCTTCTCTATTTCCCCTTTCCCGGTCTTTTTTTCCTTTCAATCAACCGAAAAAAAGCAATATAATAAAAATATCACAGGAGACATGATGAATAATTCTAGTCAGCTTACAGAATTTAAAATAAAAAAGTGGAAACAGAGTTCAATTCACAATCAGAGCTAGCAAAAGAAAACCCACACTTAAGTATTACTATTATCTTCCCTCAGCCAATAAAAAAAATCTCAAATGATCGCATTCAGGCAGTCGAATAACAATTTAACCCAAAAATAAGATATGCAATAAAAAACACAAACATATACCGATCAAAATCAGTTTTCCTTACCAGATCAACAGTCTCATTCTTGATTCCTTCAAGGCTTAAGCCGTTTTCCCCTCCCATGCCGCCTCCTCTTCCTCCTCCACGTTATACTAAGCAGAGTCCTCAAAACCTAATGAGAGAGCGTGCGGGACAACGAGATAGAAATTGAAACCCTAGAGTCAAGATTACTGGAACTGACAAACCCTCTCTGTCATAGAGCTGGAAGAGAAGGAGGCTAAGACGACAACAATGGAAAGGAAACAGAGCAAGGAAAAATTTGCAATTCGTAGTCGATCTCCATTTGCCGCCTTATATAGCTGCAATGCGGTCCCCATTCGCGTACCTGGAAATTTACCGTCTGACGTGTCGGTCGTCCTCCTGGCCTGCCCGCCCGCCCGCAGGCTCGTCCCCGGCCCGCCAGACCCGTTAGCCCTGCTGTATTACGGCCTTACGGGTGACATGATCAAGGATACTGCAATGTTCGAAATCGAACGGCTTAATAAGATTTCCTTTGACATAACTTTTTATCATTAATTTTTTTTTTAATTTAAAAATTGTTCATAGAAAGCTGTAGCAAACAAATTTTAATCAATAGAAATAAATATTAAAAATTTAAAATTCAATCAGAGTTTAAATATGATTAAAAATGATTACAAGATAATTTTTTCAGTTCCCTAATAATTATTTAATAAATTAAAGATAGTACAAAATATTAAAAACATAATTATTTATTAAATAACATAAAATTTTTAGAATTAAAAACATTTAAAAATTAAATAATAAAAAAGCAAGTTTACAATTATCAAAATTATGTTTGATATGTCATCGAAAAATTATCTTGATCGGGCACGAATCTCAAGGTAAAAATCAAGCTGGAAATTTTAAAAATTAAATCTAGGATCACCTGAACTCCAATTTCAGCAAAATTGCAATCAAATTGAGCGTCTAGGTAATATGAACCCAACGACGCCAAATTCGACTCAATTCGAGCCCAAATGAGTCCAAATCAAGGACCCGAGGCACTGTTGGAAAGTGCCTACCATAATTTGAGTTACCGAACGGTCTCCGAACTTGACGAGCTTATGGTCGAATCGAGCGGCTTGACGAAACGAATCCAACGAGCCCAAGATCGCCAAATTCAAAATCATTAAGATCTTCAAATATATGAGGAACGGTTTACTATCAAAGGATTTAATATCTGCCGTTCATCTTAACCACTCAATATTTGCCCCCGATCTCTCATCTATTTACGGGTCATGCCACTCCAGAAAATCTATAAATAGACCCCTCATTTCTCTTGAGAGGGGACCGAAGCAAGAAAAAGAGGAGAAGAGAAGAATAGGAGGGAATATACTCCTCGAACACCGCTGGAGTTCCACCCAAACTCCAAATGACGCCGGAATTTTGCCTGACTTCCACGGGACACCAGAATTATGTGCGACTTCCATGAGACACTAGAATTCTGCCCGACTTCCACGGGACACTGAAATTCTACCCAAGTAACGACAGAGTTCCCCCCTGACGCCAAAACTCCGCCCAAGTGATATCGGAGTTTTCCTGGCCACCAACAGACGTCAGATTTTTACCCGACGTCGGACCTTCACTCATCACCAAGTTTCTACCCGACGTCGGACTTCTACCGATTATTGGGCTTTCGCTAGCCATCTATCTGAAGATTGATTTCTTTTCATTGTTGGACTTCTACTTGACGCCTTCCTTCTGACCTTCGTCGTCAGACAACAACCCTTCTGGACTCCTTCGCCAGCCGACTATGGTCCTCCTAACTTACGTAGCTGGTCGACTACGATCTTTCCAACCTCCATCGCCTGTCGACTAAAGTCTTTTTGACCTCCGTCGCCAGCCGACTACGGTCCTCCTAACTTAAGTCGCCCGCCGACTATAGTCTTTCCGACCTCCGTCACCCGCCGACTAATGTCCTCCTGACTTACGTCGCCCGCCGACTACAGTCTTTATGACCTTCGTCGCCCACCGACTACGGTCCTTCTGACTTACGTCGCCCACCGACTATAGTCCTTCCGACCTCCTTCGCCAGTCGACTACGGTCCTCTTGACTTACGTAGCCCGCCGACTACAGTCTTTTCGACCTCCATCGCCCGCCGACTATAGTCTTTCTGACCTCCGTCGCCCGCCGACCACGGTCCTCCTGACTTACATCGCCCGCTGACTATAGTTTTTCTGACCTCCGTCGTCCACCAACTACGGTCTTTCTGACTTACAACGTCAGCAGACTACAGTCTTTCCGACCTCCGTCGCCAGACAACGGTCTTTATGACATCCGTCGCCCGCCGACTACGATTCTTCTGACCTCTGTCATCAGACTATGGTCCTCACGACCAAACGAACATGTCAACAGTGACTCTTTGTATTCACATCATGTAATGTACTCTATAAAATGTACATCAAGCTAAGGCCTTATCCCAATGAAGGGACTCATTTGTAATCGACTGCAAATACTAGTGGATTCATTCAAACTGGACCAGACCCCCATGTTTTTTCCCCCTTTTTAGGGGTTTCCACATGAAAACTCTGATGTCTCTTATAAACGCTACACTTTCTCTCTTATCTACTTGTGTGCTAGATCTTCATACAATGCTAAGACATTAAATTATATATTCCTCTACTGCCGCAAATACTCTAAGTCACAACACTAATATTTTCTAATCAAATTTTTCTTGATTTACTTTTAACCTTCTTAGCATAGATCGTCTAATACATCTATTCTCCTAACCTTATCTTTGGAAGGTTAGCTTTTTGTCTCCAAATCATCTATGATGACTCTCTCTATGTTTATATGCCACTGGGGCTACTCCATCCTTATTACTTATATACTCGTTTCACATTTTGCCTCTAAAAATGAACAGATTCATCCATCTGTGCATTGTCATCTCCGCAACTCTTAACTTAATTTTAAATAATGCTAATTATTTTTATATTTGTCAAACTTTAATCATTTTTTATTCATATAAATATATATTACTTGGGTTCGGACATACTTTAATTAGAAGGTACTTGTATCGTACAATTAACTCTATCGCACCGGTTAAGCAATTTTAAACGGCTGGATTGATTTTATCTATAATAAAAAAAAAATTCTAATTAGGCATATGTTAAGCATTTAAGCCCTCACGCTGCTTTGCAGTCTTGGCATTATTATCGGCGGGCCCAGCGCCGGTGCCTTCCATTCGCTGTAAGTAATGCGGGCCGGGCTGGGCCGGGCAGGGCAAAGTCTCCGCGTATATATGGGGGGAATTAGGATTAATTCTATGCGAGCACTTATTTGAATGGCCGATAGAGCGTTTACTTGGCACGGATGGTTGTGGAGCTCTGACTGGTGTTTCGCATGCGGGAATGATTTGGGTGGGGTGGGCCGGTTCTATCGGCACCAGCCTTTTACACCCGCCGTGGGGACGCCACGGCACAAACGGAGGAACGAGCACGCGGGACCTACGTATGGAGAAGGTGCGGGTGGCGGGTTGACTGCGACGTCTCTTTTGTAGCTTTCCATTCTTTTTTCCTTTCGTTGAATTGGGTGGGAGTCCCCCGCCCGCCCACGGCCCACCATACACCATCCTATGTCACCAAAGCCAATTTTGCGATTGGTTTTTTTTTTTATGCAATTATTTGTGCTATTAAACTGTATTTATTTGGTATTAGTTTTAATGACGCGAGTGAGAGATCGTTTGCGTGTTATATAAAGAGAATATTTGATCCTTTATTTATATAAGATTTGCAAATGTTTTGTTGGATTTTAGGGACTAAGACTTAATATTATTTTATTAAAAAGATGATTTAAGAAGCAGTTCAAAAATAGTCCCAAATGAAACCTAAGTGGTTGCACGTATGCAAGGGTTGAACCACAAAGAGCTCAAGATGGGCAATTGTTGATCCTGGAAAATTTTTAATTAAAAAATAAAATTATAAATTATTTTTCCCACATTCAATAAATGCAATTGCCCAAATTATAAGAATTTTTTTTTTAATATTTCATTTATAAAGTTATTCATTTCAAAATCTTTTTTTTTTCTCACCGTCAAAAGAGAATCTGGTTCTGCCCGTTTGATCCTATGTAATGAGAAAATGTAAGTTTATATATATATATATATATATATATTGAAAAACATCAAATTTATAAACCTTTAGCATATTATGGTATGTGCTATCCTGAGCAAAACTACACTAATATCTCGGGGTGAGAAAATGTTTAAAAGTGATTATTAATTATGCTTCATAAACAAGAAATTCATAATGTTTTTTTTTTTAAGAAAAACAAAATTTATCTCATCAGTAAAAGACAAGTACATCATTGACCAGACAGAAAAAAACCAAATACATGGAGAGTTTACAATACGAGAGGGCAGTAGGAAAACAAAGCATCAAAGGCTAACGGGATCAGTAATTGGCAAAGACTACCAATCACCCTGAATCCAGGCACGAGCCATCCAGAGAAGTGACAGAGTAAAATACCACTAAAGAGCCAAAAAATCGTCAGCACCGATGAGAGCCAAATAAACACCCCAAGTGGTTGCCAACGAACCACGGATCCAAAGTGGTGAGCCCAAGCCACATCATCGCCCAAATAAAATAGATTAAAGCCAAATAGGTGGCATCAGAAAAGAGACCATTAAAGGGAAACCAAAACAACACTATTTTTTGGATTTCCGCTTTCTACGTTTACCAGTCTAAACATTATCATCACGCACAATATATTGTTGATCAAAACATTCCAATTCTTCAACCTCAGAAGAGGAAAGGGAGGAGCAGTTGAGCCAATCTATTTGCATCCTAACTCTCGAGCTGACACCCACATGGGAAATCAAAGCATAAGAATAAATTAAATTCACAGGGACCTCAACATGATGGCCACATAATTGTAAAGGAGGCGTCACCAGGGTACAAACTAAAGGTTCAATTTTGCAATCAACCGTAGAACAATCCTGGCCCACAGGCGCTACAATTAAAGCCAAATTATAAGAGCTTAAAGGAGAAACAATATGAGCCGAACCACTGGATAGTTCCTGCTCAACTACCCTATTAACCTCATAGGTAACAATATTCTCCTCCATCAAATTATGCACTGCCATGGAGTAGCAACACTTCTAAGTGAAGGATCAGGAAGTAAAACACTATCTGTTACGTCATTAATATCACCCAAAAAAACTAAGTTAGAAGCAACAACACCATTTATAGGAACACCTACAGCAGGAGATAGAGCAACAAACCCAGCAGGCAAAAATGCCTCACAAACCGAAGGACCATTAACATGTAAATTAACCTCAGGAATAAGAGATAGGGTAACATGCCCATCAGGCAAAGAATCCTCGCAAACCGAAGGAAAATTAACTTGAAAATTAACCTTGGGAACAGTAAAATTACCCGCAGAAATAATTAAAGGCTGCTCGGGAAGAACATCAACAGAGACCGCAGGAGGAGCGGGCTTAACAGCTAAATGAGGATGTAGAATTAGGCAACCAGCATTAGAATAACCCAATGCTTTGCAATGAGAACAATAAAGGGAAACTCTTCTATCTCCACTTGTTGGATATAATCAAACTTCTCAGAACCAAGCCACACTTGGTCCGAAACTTACTTAGTAATGTCTAACTTGACAATAATACGCGTGACCGATGGCCTAGACCTAGAAGAAGTGGCATTATTAGTACGCAACGGATGAACAAACAAAGAGCCAAGACCTTGAACCACACAAGGGGAGAAGAGGAGCAGATGCAAATTAGGGAAAGAAACCTATATAGGAATAACAGAAGACTCAACATTAATGTCAAATCAGGGTGACCACTTAAACAACTTCATATAGCAATTATTCACAATTTAAGAACAAAAGCTAAAGAAGCCATTGTTCTCTACTTAAAAAAAGCTTGATGGTCGCTCTACTAGGGTTTTCCCCCATCGCCTCCCTTCGTTTCGATGATGTCTGTTGTCTTAGGGAAGCTTTTCCTCTCTAGGTTTTCTTTTTGACATCTTTATGGCGAATGTTCGCCTTCGAGACCCGGGTTTTTTGAATGGCTCTTCTTTTCCTCTTTCATTTAAGGAGGCTTTATCTGGGATTTCTTCCTCTTCTTTTTCTGATTTGTGTGTTTCTTCACATCGGGGTTTACCGGCATTATTGATTTCTGAAGAAGAGATTTGTTTGCTTGCTTCCCCTTTCGAGTTTTCTTTGGTTGTGAAAGAGATTAGAGATCGGCGTAGAGAGAGACGGAGAACAGGGAAGACAGAGCAAGTAGAAAGGAAAATATGAAGTATATTATTAACTGTAAGGTATGGTTACAAATGTATATATAGAAGCATATGAGTAACATCATAAATACAAAAATGGGTAGACGATAGCTTAAGTTAAACCATCTGCTTACACCAGTTTCCTAGTAATCGGCCTTCGATCGATGACATTCGAATTTTTTTAATTTGAAGTTTATAGGTGAGTGTTCGGTCACAGTTCTTAATCCCAGGAATGTATTGATTAATCTCGTGAACGACTTTGATTATTGTCAGATTTTCTCTCATAGATCTTATTTCATGAATAATTGTTATATGAAAATGGTGAAATGGTCCCCTATTTTGGATGTAGAGGTTGATTCTCCGATTGTTCCAATCTGGGTTTCGTTCCCTCACCTCAGACCCCATTTTTTCTCTCCTAGGATCCTTTTTGGGTTGGGTTCTCTCTTTGGTCGCACGCTCAAATCGGACACATCTACTGCTTCGGATTCCCGTCCTTCGGTGGCTCGCATTCTAGTTGAATTAGATGTAACCAAAAAATTCCCTGATAAGATTTGGGTTGGTTCAGCGAAAACAGGTTATGTTCACACAGTTGTTTTTGATGATTTTTCCCCATTTCTGTTTGCATTGTAATTCATTAGGACATTTAAATGAAGTTTGCCGTATTTTGCATCCCATTCTTAATGTTCCTAAACCTGTGGCTGCTCCGTGCGCGATGTATGGATTGAATGTGATTGATGATTGCTCTAATGATGCTATTAACATGTCCGCCATTCTAGTTCCCCATTAATCTGTTGAAAATGTGGGTTTTCTGACAGAGAATGCTATGCCGGGTAGTGATGTCGGTAGTCCTATCGATGCTGCTACTGTTTTGTCCCCTGATGCCTTACCTTTTGTTCCACCGGTTATTGAATTGGGTTTTCTGGTTCCTAATTTTGCTACCCTTTTGCCTCCTAAGTCGATGAATGGTTTAAATTCAATTGATGAGGTTGCTGCAGATGTGTCCACTGTGAAACTTTGTGAGGATGTTGTAGTTGGGGTTTTACCTTCTATGTTGTTCCCTCGGGCTTGTAATAATGCTGATGGTCATCTTGGTTGTGCTTTAAATTATGGTCCCATGTTTTTGGTGGTGTCTGCCCTGGGCGTTTTGGCTGGTAATTCAAAGACTCTTGAGGTTGTGGAAGGCCTGATTGGGTCTGGTCCTGCTAGTGGTATTTTGGGTGGGGATGTGTATGAGGGTTCTGCTAATTCGATCTCTAAGTCTTGTGCCCCCCTCCATTTCATCCCCTATTATGAATGTCGGTTTAGTTCATAATTCATTTGTGGATGTACGAGTTAATTTAATTGACCCTCAAGCCTTGATGTATTATGTGGGGGACAATTCTGGGTTGGATGTGCGAGTGCATCTTGATTGGCTTCATTGTTCGTCTGATTCTGATTCTGTTTCGTCTTTGAAATCTTTTAGGGTTAATGATCATGGGAATTCTTTTGCTCTATTGCGTGACACAACGGTTGTTTCTGTTGCTTCTCGTGGAAGGGCTCGTGGGAGGGGCAGACATGGAAGGTGATGGGTAGTGCTGGTGTTTGCCTTCTCCTGGTTTATTTGTTGGTTGCCTTCTACTTTGTAGTTCCTGATACATTGTGCTTGTCTTTTGAAGTTCTCAGATTTATATTTTCTATTGGCCGGGCAATGATGTGGCTGGGGATCGTTTCTCTGTGGGCTTGGCTCGTGGCAACCTTTGGTGGAGATCTTTTGCTCGGTTAGGTTGGCTGCTTCGCGTTGTCTCTTTACCAAATTGGACGGTCTGAGCTTGCCTTATGGGAAGTTGGTAGTCTCGGCCAAATTTTGAGCCCTCGGGATTGGATTTCCCTTGTATTTTCCTTTGCTTTCTTGGATTTCCATTGGCTGCCCTCAGGATATATATATATATATATATATATATATATATATATATATATATATATATATATATATATATATATATATATATATAGCAATTATTCACAAAATAAGAGTGATGAGAAAAAAAAACCCCTACAGTAGTCTAGGTCGTTCATAAGCTTAATCACAATGTTCTTAGAGTTAAGCACAGTAACATAAAATTCACCATTTAACTTAAGCTGAAAAAAAAAATTGTGAATCGAGTCAAGTGACGGACGCCGACTAGTAAACTTCCCAACCAACGTAAATTCAAACGGAGCAGCCAAGGCCAACATCTCAGCATCAAAAATCCAAAGAGAAGGAAGGCTGTTGCAAGCGGTGATTTTGAGATCAAGAAATTATGGCGAGGAAGAAGACCCAGCCAGAGCCTCCCATAAAGAGCATGTTTTGGCCTTTCCGTTCAGAAAATCAGGGTCAATGACCCGATTAACAGCCATAACCAACAGGAAAATGAACGAGGGAGAGAAAATGAAAGGAACTCAAGAGAAATTAGGAAGGGATTACCCATGGGGCGGCCACGGAGCGAAGAGGAAGATGGAAAACCCTAGCCACGGAACGAGTCATTTTTATATCATAAGAAATTCATAATGTGATTATTGCATAACTTGGAATTATGGTTAGTTTATTTATGGTTAAATGTATTCAAACCTTTATTAAATAAATGTGATGATTCTAAGACCACTTCATAAAATTTAAAGCCATTTAGAGTAAAGATAAGTTTTGTAGAATTTCTTAAGTTCACTAAGCTTAGGGTTCAAATCATTTTATAAAGAGAGAATCTTAGTCAAATAGGTTCGAATCGTTTTTTTCATCTAGCTCTAATGATAAAATAAACAAACTAGCTAAATTTCATATCATTTTAGCCTATGGATTAATATTTCTGAATTCTCAAAATTACATGTCAACTAATAACAAAGAAATTAGAAATTTCAAAAAGGGCGGAGGTGGTTTCAATCTCCTATGAGAAAAATCAGAAATTTGTATATAATACCCTTAAGTTTCATGATATTTTTATTTAAACTAGGAGTCTATCATATATGTTTAATTTTTTAAATAAAAAAAATAAAAATTGAATAGCATATATTTTACATCTAAATATCGAGGTAACTTAGTTCAAGAACTTAGCAAATTCAATCTCAAGCCAAAAGAAACTCATCAATATACATAAGAATACACCTCAAGAAGGTCGTGACTATAAACTACAAACTAATCTCAATTTGATGAGTACGACCTATTAGTAAGCCCTACTATCTACTATTTATAAAATGATCACTCAATGAAGAATAACTTTACAAAATAGAGTATAATACTATAATCGAACATTCAATTTATTCGACTATCAATGCTCGCTGAGCCAACAACTTCTTTAAAACTCAGGGATGAGGGCAATTTATATAATTCTTTAATCAATATATTAAAATGTTAGAGTTTCTTAATTTTTAATTTCTCTCTCTATTTTGCCCTTTTTGACATAATACTTTTTAATATAATTGAGTGATATATATATATATATATATATATATATATATATATATATAAGATTCCACATCATGAAAAGTATTTAAGAACAAAAGGACAATTAAGCAAGCAACATATCCCCATGCTGCAACCTGCACCATAATGCCCTCCACAGGTTTGCACCTGCAATAATAGGCTCAGAATATTTTTTTTTTTTTTTTTTGTATTTTTTGGCTCAGAATATTTGATTGAATAATTTGTAAAAAGAGTAGGGTTAGGTCGAATAAAAAAATTTATTACTTTTTTTTGCTCACCATGTCAATATCATCCTTTATAGAACCTCCTTTTTATATTCATACACAAGCAAATACAATTTGTAGCTGCCCGGAATATATATTTTGATATATACAAATGTTCCAGAAAGCCTGGGAAAATATATTTTATTTTTATTTCTAGTTCAACCGAGCATTAGTTATGCCGTCAAATATCTTTTCGGGTGATAGCGGGTAGATTTCCCGTTTTAAAAAATAAAATAAAAAAGTAGCTCTGGAAAAATGGCTTAGCTATTTTATAAAAAGTTGTTTTTTATCATAAAATTTTATGAAAAACTGTGATAAAATAATAAGAAAGTAATAGTGAAATAAAATTATTATTGATATATGAAAAATAAAGCTGTGAGAAGACTACTCCAAATTGACTCTTAACCCGATCTAAACTCTAATAATTGGTTTAAGGTAATACTTGGAAAATAAATTATGTGAAGATATGTTAGTTTAAATTATATTAAAATGAGTTTAAAAGTAATTAGATATATATTGATATTAATATTGTATATAAAATATTTTTATTATTATTATGTGTCAGAATGTATTTATTATGTCTTAAACTTTGGAGAAAATATTTTGGTACACGCAGAAAAAGTTGTAGGACTCTAGAGATTTTTTATGTAGAAAATTTAGGAAAGGGGAAAATCATTGCCCCTAGCTAGTTGTAAAATTTTATTATATAATAGGAGATACAAAAATCTTCTCTTCCTTACAATTGAAAAAGATAGGGTTAAGTTGAGAATAATTAACTGATTCTCATTTTAAGGATTATAAAATTCAAATGCCCACAAGCAGATAGTTAAAACCTAATAATAAGACTAGATCTTGACGAGAGTATGAGATGGTAGCATCTATTGACGGTGGTGGTGATCAGTGATGACGAATTTGCATAATGCTTGAGACTACAGTAAAATAGGACAGTAACTTATACTCCATTTTCATTTTTATCATTTGCTAGCAATAATAAATGATCGTCATTAATTCATTTATTATTTTCCCAACTTGCCTTTCAGTGGGTCAAGTGAATTAATGAACTAAATGTATACTCTTACATTCCCTTATAAGTCTTTCACAAGTATCTAGCCGGATCGAATAGAAGAATTTTGACATATAGGTTCTAGTGACAATAGCTCGATCAAAGCACTTACCTCACTCTCCACGAGCACTCACCAATTGAGGGACATGACTCAATCAAGTCGGTCAAGTCAAAGAATCATCTCTTACATAAGCTACAAGGAATTCATACAAATGCAATCAGGCTTTTAAAGGACTCTTCTCCTCAAAGGATATCGGCCTCCCAAAGCTACTCGGCCTTGCTCAGATCAATAAGATGTCGCTAATAATCCAACATGACTAAAGGGTAGAAGTGTCTTAAGAGATGAAGAGTATGATCCTCTAATCTCAATATCATCACTCAGCTCGGGCATATCATAACTCGAAAGGATTCACTTTTCGCACATAATGACCTAAAATTGCCACTAGAGACTCACTACCACACCTATAGTACCAGCCATACCAACTTGATTATAAAGACCTACCCAAGGGACTTTGGCCTTGAAAATGAGGACTACATCAGAAATGAAGAACCATTTGGATACCTATCAAGCAACAACATGTGTCCTAGATCACAATTAATGATGTACTTTTTATCTTTTTTGGTGCTTTCTATGTAGCCCACATATCCCTATAAATAAAAGGGGAAATATATATATATATATATATATATATATATATATATATATATATATATATATATATATATATATATATATATATATATATATATATATATATATATATATTTATCATTATTGATCAACTAGAGCATACTTGACACCATGATTTTCTTAGCTTTTCTCTCAAATCTTCTTAATCCTTTCTTTTCTTTTTTCATACTCCAATTCCTCATGTGCTCATCTAATACTTGTAATGTTCTACAAACAAATTTGAATCTAATAATTTAGACATTTATGATAGTGTATCTGTTTTGTGTAGCGATGTCTTTTGAAGTGAACATATTCAATAGAATATAGCAAGATGTCAATAAACTTAAATATTCTAGATCACTATAATAGTATACGAATGTTTTTACCTCAAAGAATTTCTCTTTTTTTTGCAAGGATTTCCTAAATGGAACCGAAGCCTAAGTTTCATAATGGAATCAATTTTAGGACCAATCCAACTTTGATTTTACCTATTTTATAGTCGAACTAAACATCCCAATTTGACAAATCTAATGATATTAAATATGATCCAATTTGAGTTTGTATGAGCTTGATCAAGCATTTAAAGTACAAAAGGAAATTTAAAGCACAATAGGAAACTTAGGCATGCTAATTGAAAGACCAAATAATGTCCAAATCTTGTATGCTTAGTCTAATTCTAACTTTAGTAATGGACTTAAATGTTGAAAGAATGACCTATGATGGGATCGAGATTCAATATAAGTTGTCTGATGAAGTGTTTCATATTTTATTATATTAATGGATCATGTATCTATAAATATGCTCGCACTCTTTATATGAATGTGACTTTAGACACTTGGCTTGAGATAGAGGTGTCAATATTTGACCCGACCCGAAAATTTCGGGTTCGGGTCAACCCGAACCCAAACCGGGTCGGGTTCGGGTTGGGGATTTCGACCCGTTTGTAAAACCGGGTCGGGTTCGGGTTGACCCGAAAACCCGAAATCGACCCGGTCTGACCCGTTTTTTACTAATTTAGGAGGATTTTAAAGAAATTTTATGAAATAAATAAATGATATTTCAAAAATTGATAAACATTGTTGCCCAAATTAAATTAATCTTGATTTATTTTAAATTAATTGAAGTAAATCTTATCTTAATTTGATTTAGATTTAAATAAATTGAATTAAAAAAATTAATAAAATATACCCGAAACGGGTCGGGTTCGGGTTGACTTTATGTTAAAATGATTACTGGCATTATTTCCTAGGCTTCAATAGAATATAGCAAGATGTCAATAATCTTAAATTGAATTTAGTATTTTCTCATGTATTTTCTTTTATTTCCTAGGCTTCTAGTTTTTTTGCTCTTGTACTTTTGTTTCTTTGCTCTTGTACTCTTTTTTTGGCATTAATATAAGTTTTTGTTTTTGAAAAAAAAAGTACATTTGGCTTTTTCACAATTTAAATACATAAGTGTAACATAAATCATATAAATATTATAAAATTTCCATTTAACACAACTCCCATGTTTTGCATTTACATCATATTCTATCAATATATAAGTTAAATTAAGGATGCCATAAAAAAATTATTATTTTATTTATTTACAAAAGAAGTCAAATTCTTATGTAATAAAGCCTCCCGTGCATCCCAACCTTGGTAACCTAAAAAATCACACCCTTGCTCTAATTTATGTGCTAGAATTTCAACTTTGTAATGATCTCACACAACAATAATGCTGCAACTATTCATCAATATCAGGTGAAGCAACATAATAATTATCATTTCATTAATCTTCTTCTATTTTACAATAAGTTCCAATATCAACCAGGAGAGCAAACATCTAAGGATGTCATCAACTATTTTTTTTCCTAGGGAACATAAACATTTGATTAGATACATGCTTATATAATTTTTTTGGGTGGAGTTGTTGAATAATTTGCATTATATTTATATAGATATTACAAGTCCAAATATTTAAAATTTTGTGGTGAAAGCTTCCACTAACTATTTGAAAGTCTTAAATTATTTATATAAAATGATTGAAATTAAATAATCGAGAAATATTATCGAAGGTCTTAACAAATCCTATAATTGTTGTCTTAGGCTTTATTCGGGGCAGCTTAGCTTTTTTGTTTTTATTTTTCAAAGCTCCTTTCTCAGCCACAGCTTCAAAAATGCTTTTCCAAAAACAATTTTTGAAGACAAAAATTTAAAATAACGGTGAAAAAGTTATCTTCCAAATACATGTTATTTTTATTAACTAATTTTCTTATTATAAAAGCAATCGAAAAGTTTTTTCAAATAAAACTTTAAATCTCAAAAGTACTATTATTAAGCTGTGATTTTTTTTATGTTTCATTAAAATGATAATAATTAAAGGATAAAACTATGTTTATGATAGTATACCTTAAATAAGAGTAATATTTTTGTATTTTTTTATTAGTTTGTAATCTTAAGCAATGCATGACACAATTTCTTATAAATTAATACAATTATTGAAGCAATATATTACTAAATAATCAACTTCTTCAGCTTGATGTAATAACTTCAACTTGCTAAACAAATAGTCAAAATTATCTTATGGTGACTGCAAAAAAAGAAATTATGTTAGGCAATTTTAGAAGATATTGTACTTTAAAGGCCCTAATACATACAATATATTTATTAATGGCAAACCTTAGAAGATAATGATGATTATTATTATTATTTTTCTTAAAGATAGAAATTTATTTCATAATAAGTTAAGTAATTTATGTATCAAGAAAGTTATAAATTTAGCTTATTGGTGCATGCCACCTATCTTGTTTAGTTAGTTTAAATCTACAGACTCTGTGATATTTAATTAATTAGTGCTAAACAGTAAAAGAATAACTACAAATTAGATATAGTTAACAGGGTTGGTTGTATAATTAAATAAAAAACTTGGGCTGTATAATTAATATTTTTTCCTTCTCAATCCCAACCTAGCTAGGGATAGTTGTCATGAAAAGACTTTCAAATTTAGCACTTTTAGGAATTTTGAGCTGGTTTATTTGGAGTTTATATGGAGAGATAGTAATTGTTTTGTTTGACCTATTATTTATAAATATGTAATTATGCCTTTGTTTGATTTTCTGACTTATTGCTGCTGTATTCTCTGCCTTCAATGAATAGTTTAAGCTGGGCAACTGGGTGGCGATGCTGAGTCCGGCTGGCTTCACGGCCTTATTTTCTTTCTCTAATTTTTTGTTCGACTTTCATTTTTAGGGGCATTGTGTCGCTTGTTGTGGTATGGTGAGGTTTGTATTTTCGTCTTCTAACCTTTTTTGCCTTTGTTTGTATTTCCTTTTTCTTTTTTTGGCAATAAAATTTTGACCTTAATTTGGTTAAAAAAACAAAAAAAAAATTAGGATGCCCAATAAGGTGTGGTTGACCAAATATTTGGGGAATGATTAGTATTAGTTAAAAAAAAAAGGAGATAGAGCTTATGATGTTAAGAAAATTTGATGAAAAGTGTAAGAGAATTGCACAAAAAAATAATAAGAAATTTATTATAATAAGAAAAAGTCAAATTTTATTTTATAAGGAAATAGAAATTTTAGTAATCAAATGTTCTCTAAATCTTGCATGTTTACACTTAGATCAATCATCTCGACAAGAATAATACAAAAAGCATATGATAGTTAATTTCAACACTATGAAGGCACTCAAACATTAAAAAAAAAAAAGAATTGTAATTAAAATAAAAAGGGTGTTTAATAGAGTGTTACATTTTGGCTAGATTTTTCTAAACTCTATTAAAAAACTATAAATATACCCCCATGCTTCATATGACAAGATACTGGAGCATAGTCTTTGACCTAAAATCAAAGAGAACTCCACTATCAGACCACTAACGTTCGACCATCATATGTGTACCAGCAGCTAGAGGTGTCAATTTCGGGTCACGGGTAGGTTCGGGTCGAACTTGGAATTGAACCGGGTTCAAATGGGTTGACCATGACCCGACACGTGTAGGTAAACGTGTCGAAAATCCGAACCCAAATCCGACCCGGCTGGTTCTCGGGTTGACCCAACTCAGACGTAGGCTTGAACGCGAGCGGGCGGGTGTGAGAGCTGGCGCGCGGGAGAGCGCGAGCGGGCAGGTGCGCGCTGGCGTGAGGGCGAGCGCGTGGGCGACAGCGGGTGGCCAGGGGTAGCAAAGGAGTTCGCGCGCGCGTGCACAGCTGGTAGGCAGGCGTGGGGGCAACTCAGGCAGTACGCGCAGGCAGTAGCTGGCAGGCAGGCAGGTCGGGCAGCTGCGAGCAGCTCAAGTTAAACGGGTTGGCGGGTTGACCCGGCAACCCGTCGGGTCAACCTGAACCCAACCCGTTTTTCAAACGTGTCGAATCTGGGAACCCAAACCCGACCCATTTTGAAATCGGGTCGGGTCCAACCTGGATTTTCCGGGTCAGGTCCGGATCAGATTTTCATGTCGTGTCAAATATTAACACCCCTACCAACAGCCTTGTTCAACTATCACAGACGTACTACCATTTGAAGTCATAATTCTGATGCATTTTTTCTCTCTAGTTCAATTGCATTTATCTTATCTCTACCATATTTGTGTTGGCTAAGCACAATAGAGTAGCGTATATTCACATGACTTTTGTTAAGATGAATTGATATTGAAATAATTTCTCGATAGTCTCTACATATCAATACATGAGTTCTCCCACGACTAGGTGTTATAAATGAGTCAAGTATATGGCATACCTAATCAAGTTAAGCTTGTTTAGTTTTAACTGAACTCGAACGCAACTCGAGCTCATTTACTAAGCTATAGCTATCGCTCTACTAGTTTAAAGATTTATGGGTTCAAATTCGGCTCGATTGCTCGAACTCTGTTGGAAAACTTGAGCTTGACTCAATTGCTAAGCTCGATATCTTAATTTTATATTAAAGCTTTTGATTTTTTTAGAAGAATTTAATTTTAATATATAATTAATTAATAAGTATTAAAATATATTATTTAATGTTAATCTAAATTAATTTTTAAATATATTTTAAGTTAATACTCAATGAGCTTTCAGGCCTAGCTAGAATGAGCTCAAGCTCCAACTCATGGCGCGATAAGCTCGACTCATAAGCTCATTTGACGAGTCGAGCTCAAGCTAACTTGCAAGCTGGCTAGGCTCACTTACACCCCAACCCACGACTTTGAAATTTAAAATTTTGGTATTTTATTGTATGGTGGTGCCTAGGGGTGTAAATTATTGACACGACCCGACAACCCGACCTGAATCATACACAAAAAATCCGGGTTAGGGTTGACCAGTTTAACAAACTCGTCGGGCTTGGGTTTCAATTTTCGACCCATTTAAAAAATGGTTCCGGTCCAGGTCAACCTTGTAACCAGAAATTGACCCAAGATGACCCGCATACACCTCTGCCCATTTTAATTTTTCCCGCATGGGAAGGAATCAAGGCACCAGACATCCCGTCGCGTCGTCGCCTGGCAAGCCATCTGCGTCATCGAGGGATTGGACCGCATTAGGCAAGCCATCTCTGCATGGCCGCTACGCGCCTACACCGATGTCAATCCAGCTGCACGCCTGCTAACCTAGCCTCGTGGTCTTGCCTACTACCGGTCGAGACCTACTCCGCTGAGCCCCAAATGGCAAATCAGCGAACCCACGCGTGATTTTTTTGCTCGTGGGTCTGGTCAGGTCAACCCATACGGGTCGGGTTTGGGTTGACAAACCTAACCCGTTTGCAAAACCGGATCGGGTTAGTGTCAACCAGTTAAAAGCCGGGTCAAGTCGGGTTCGTCTCGAACCTGACCCGTTGATCCGAATTGACACCCCTAATGGCGCCTTTATGCTATGCCCTAGATCATCGACCTCTTCAACTAGTCCCTTTCTGCTACTAATTACTGCTCTCAATGCCCAGTCATTTACATCCACAGCTAGATTTTTTTTATTTTTTATTTTGGCTATATCACATAGTCTTCTTTGTACTATATCTAAAAGTTAAAAAAGATTATACAAGAGATTGTATACTTCTGGGTTTTATTTTTTTAATTGTAGTTCTCCCCCAAATTTGAATTAGTTTTTGAGTAGACTATTCGTGGTGCTTGAACTTTTGTTTTTCTTTTGAAAATAGTATTTGGATTTCAGAAGTAAACCATTCATTTGTCCTGCGCTTGAGACCCAGGCAAATGTCCTGTACCTATTATGATCACTTAATTTGATAAGGACAATGGTGAGGAAATTCAACAGGGAACAAAAGTCTTTCTATCATTCTTAAGCAAATGCATATTTTTATCAAATGTCTTGTCCTAATCTAGCAATCTGTAAAAAAATAAGATGGCTTAGGTTTTATTTGGGGCAGTTTTATTATTGATTTTTAAAATAATTTTTTAATACATTTTTTTTTAAAAGTTATTAAAAAGCAGTTGTTAAAAGCTATCATAAATGAAACCTAATTTTTGTACTAAAAAATTGTTTTAAAAAATAGTAAAAAAAATTATCTCAAAGAAAGTCTTAGTTTCATGAAAATTTGAGAAGGCCATGATTGGTAGGTGGCATGAACTTCAAATGGTAAAGTTTTCGTTATAGCTTGTATAGGCTTTTTTTTTTTTAATCTCCTATGAATTTTAAAATCATTAGATTAATTTTAAAATAAATAGAATATATGAGTAATTACTAAAAATTTATGTTTAATTTATCTCAAAATAAATTTAATGAATATATATATATATATATATATATAAGGAAATTTTATTTCAAATAAGATAAGGACAATACAAGCAAAAGCCGAAAATCAAAATACAACAAAGAAGGAACACAAAAGCTAAAGCAATAAAATAAGGAAAGACAATCAAGAAAGAAATAACAAGAGCCAAAAGCGGACTCAGGGGGCAGCCCCCATTGGTGACAAAACCCAGTAGCCAGACAAGGGTCATCCATTGGTGACAAAACCCAGAAGAAACCACATCCTCAGCCAAGGCAACCACCAAGCAGAAGGCTTACCACCAAGGTTGCCAACAAGACAAGGCCAGAAAGGTAATAACCAGGGAGCTGCCTTATCATCGTCCAGAGCACCAGTAAAACCCACGGCAACAAAAGCGAAAGAGCAGTCCAATTGCTATTTCTTCTTAGATTTACTTTTACGTTTTTTGCCTCCACCAATAAGAATAAACTCATCCTCCACATTATCACACAATACATCCCCCTCAACCCCAACAGAAGAGGAGACGTCCTCATCCCCCTCAACCCCAATCAGTTTGAACCAAAACAAAGTTATTCGATGATCAGGCCATATGGGCTTTCAAATATGCGTTAGACATAACATAAATAGAAATATCAACAAACTCCACGTTTCTCTGGGCAAGATTCACAATAGGAGAAAATTCTAGCACAACAGAAGTAAACAAAACCTCACTAGATTGGCCACTACTATACCCTCAGAACCCAACACAAGCCGATCAACAGGCATCACAGGAGACAAAATAGAGGTTAATAGCCACGGCACCAAGAGACACTTCATTACCAACAATAACAACATGACTAACAGCCTACCCAACCACAGCCCCAGCACTAAAAGCACAAATGGAATTCTTGGAACCCATTAAGAACCAAAGTATCATTAGAAACCCCAACATTCACTGCCTCAGATGGTCTATCCAAAGGAACAGTAGCAACCAGCTCCAAGGCAGCAGAGTCAAAATTCACAACATCATCCTTACCACCATCATCAATACAATTCACCATACAATTGTTCAAGGTCAACTTAGCTTCCTCTCCAACAGCATTCAGCACGATCATAGGGAAGCCAACATCCCCATCAGTTAAACCCACCACATTTCCATCATCACAATCATTCACTGGATGAAAAATGCTATCCTCATTAACTATCAAAACCTTTCTCGCCCTCAAGTGAATCAATAACAGTCACAAAAACGTCGTGATAGCCAACCCCCAAAGAATCAGGAGACACAAAAGGACTAGCAACCGAATTGAGTAAACATTAGTTCGACTCAAGTTCCACAACAACATCCTCATTAGACACATCGAACGGACTCACATTTTTAACAGGCTCAGTAACAATAGGATGAACCTCCTGATTCGTATGGGTTTTGGATACGAGTTCAAATTATCGAAATGCTCATCCCAAAAAACCTATAAATATAGCCAATTCTTAACATGAGGGGGTAAAAAGAATAGAGATAGATTTTTTGTATTTTCCAATCATCAACAATAATGAGCACCATCAATAGTCATCATCATCTTCAAACTCATGTCAAGATTTAACCTTGTTATTGTATATTATTGTCTGCCTGTAAGCACCTATTTTCTATAATCCATATAAAGAAAATCAAGTCATGATGTTAGATATAGATTATACATTTGTAGACATTTGATTTATGTAATCTTCAACATAAAAAATAAGTCGTTTTTTTATCCCTCATCTTCTTCATCGGTGAAGAAATGAGTATTCTTGTTTCACTTACTACATAGTGATTTTTTAATTAGGTCAAGCCCCATAAATTTTTCCCTTTTCGGATTTTTCATATAAAAAATGTCAAATATTACTACTTTTAGCTTTACATACTAAAGTTTTGTACAATGCGGAGACGTAGAACACACAATCTAACATGTAACGACAAATAAACTCCACTTTTTTTTGTCCCAAATTTCTTCACAGTAACAATGATAATTCATTATCTTTATAGAGTATATAATATCTTCAATGATCTTTTAATTTGATTAATTTTCTTATCAAATTTTTATAACAATTCTAAGAATTTCTATCTAATTGTACTTAATTTTAAAACAAAATATGGATCCCTTAATAACTTAGAGAAATTGTATTAGCACTTAATTTTACTTAAAATTTTAAATCAAAGATAACGAAAACATTATAAGAGGATTTTTTTTCCATGGCAGCTGTCAACAACTTTAATTTTTTCTCACGAGCTTCGTAGATATAAGGGATATTTTAAGATAAGAAAGTCGCCCAGATCTTCGTAGAGTTCTCACGAGCGCTCGTTAAGTATGTCACAGCTTATGCACAATCTTTGATTGAATTGTAAGAGGCATCACAGAAATAAAGGCATACATCGCCCCTTTTTCTCACACCATAACTGTTGTGATATCAAGACCTAAATCGTGGCATGATCTAAGTTGCAGCTACTGCTTCATCAATATCTACTACACAAGATTCATAACATAGCCGTCATTATATCAAGACTTGAAATATAAAGTTTAACTTCTTAGTATTGTGTGAAGATCCAGCACATAATCAGATAAAAGAGATGGTGTAACATTCATAAGAGACACCAGAGTTTTTACGTAAAAATTCATGAAAAAGAGGAAAAACAACAGGGTCTAACTTAGTTTGAATGAATCTACTAATGTTTATAGTCAATTACAAATTAGGTCTTTCCTTGAGAAAAGGCTTAATTTGGTTTGATGTGGCAAATATACATCATATAAAGTGTCTTATATGTTGGGAATTGGAAGAATATGTATTGACAGGTTCGTTTAGTCTGTAGGACCATAGTCGGCGGGCGACGGAAGTTGGAAAGATTGTAGTTAGATGACAGTGGTCGGAAGGACCTTAGTAAGTGGGCGACGGAGATACGAAGAAACGTTATCTGTTGACGAAGGTCAGAAGGATTGTAGTTGATGAACGACGAATGTCAGAAAGACCGTAATCTGGAGACAAAGGTCGGAAGGGCAGTAGTTTGGTGATGGAGGTCGGAAGGACCATGGTCTGGTGACGGATGTCAGAAGGACTATAATCGGAGGGGGACAGTGGTCAAAAAGACCATAATATGCGGGCAACAGTGGTCAGAAAGACTGTTGTATGACGACGGAGGTTGAAAGGACTGTAGTCAACAAGCGACAAAGGTCGGAAAGACCGTAGTCAGGTGACGGTGGTCAAAAGGACTGTAGTCGGCATGCAATAGTGGTCATAAAGATAGTTATTTGGAGACAGTTGTCAGGGGAATTGTGACGCTATCAATATGCATGTCAATTAATCAAATCCATAACAGTCAATGGTCAATGAGTCTATGCAGCGGAAATCAAATCAGTAGTCAATGCAGTACGGAAATCAATAGTCAATGCAATCAATAGTCGATGAAATCAATAGAAGAACCGATAAATCAAACTCAATCAATACTCGTCAATCTCGAAGAAATTCGTCGATCAGTCAAATCAATCGTATCGAATCAATCGATCAAATCAAATCAAATCTATGCTATCTAGTCAATAAAATCAATCAGAAAAGCAATACGATAAATCTCAATCTACCCTATCAATAAATCAAATGCAGCAAGTCAATACAATGCAGAATCAATAGTATCAATGAGTCTATAAGCAGTATCAATAAATCTATAATATCCATATCCATAGCATCAATGAATCAATACGATATCTATATCCATCCATATTCATATCTATGCTCAGTAGTATCAATGCTCGGCAATCAATCAATGAAATTGATGAAATCGTACAATACAGTAAATCCGATCAATAATAAATCAATTCAATAAATCCATCCATATCAATAAATCAATTAGAAATCAATAGATCAATGCATATTAGGAAATCCATACGATGCAATATCATATACATACAATTCCATACAATGGTCTTACTGGACAAGCACAAACACTAGCTATGATCAATAGTGCTGTTGTAGAAATCCATAGTGTTGTTGTAGATATCCATAGTTCAACCAGGTTAAACACTGGCTATTATCAATAGTGCTGTTGTAGAATCCATATTGCTGTTGTAGATATCCATACGTTGGTTTCTATAACCAACGTTCAACCAGGTTTCCACTTGTCTTTCAGTATCAATAATCAATTCAATAGTCAATATAAGAACAATGCAGAGCAATCATATCAACATTCATATGCATATCTATACAATTCATCAATTTCAGAACAATTGGAAATCATACGAAAATCCAGCGGCATAACGGCAGTGTACGGAATTTACACAAAAATCACCAAAACAGAAATTTACCAAATTACCACAGAACGTGCACAACAATAATATGAGACTACTATTCTACAGAATCCACATCAAGAAACATCCTGATATTTTTCTATTCAATTAAAATCGTGTAGAACCAATTCCGACCGGTAAAATCATCGTAGAAAATACTCAAATCGTGTACAATATTCATATCTATAACATTATAAAAGTTGTGCGGTGAAAGTTGTGTCAATACGAAATCAGGTCCAAAATTTGATTACGAAAACACAAAACAGGTCACAACTCGACCAAAAATCAACATCTCTAAAAACAGAAATAGGATTCGGAGTCCTTACAGCGAGATAAACAAATAGCTCAACAGCGGCGACAGACGAAAAGCGCTCCGCGGCCTCCGAAAATGAACTTTTTCCTTTGCTTTCTTCTCTTTCTCTCTCCTCAGATATTTTCGTTTTTTATAAAATGATTTCTCTCTCCTCAAAACGAGCTGATTTCCTTATATCATAAACCTGATCGGCCCGGCCGATGTGAACAATTTTCAATCGTCCAGGACGATTCCTCAGAACGATAATTTCGATTTTGCTCTCGGGATTCTTGTCGTATCTGATCGTCCCAGGACGATCCAAAATCGGCCTGGACGATCCCATTCCAGAAAAATCAGCTGTTTCACTGCACTGATCGTCCTGGACGATCTCAATATCGTCCCGGACGATCCTGGGAGGAAAACTTAAATCTGAGAAGGCAAATCAAAGGAACGAGCTCTCACAGGAAGTCTGATGATAGTCGGTAGGTGAAGGAGGTCGGAAGGATCGTAGTTGATGGAAGACGGAGGATAGAAAGACCGTAGTCTGACGACAGAGGTTGGAAGGACTACAGTCTGTCAACGGAGGATTGATGGAACGTAGTCATATGGCGGACGTTGTAAAGATCATAGTTGAATGACAGAGGTCGGAATAACCACAGTCTGTGTGAAATAGTGGTCAGAAATACAGTAGTCGGCAGACGACAGTGGTAAGAAAGATCATTGTTTGGCGACGGATGTCGGAAGGACTGTAGTCGACGGGTGATGGAGGTCGAAAAGACCTTAATCAGATGACGGTGGTGGAAGGACCGTAGTCGACAGGCGACAGTAGTAATAAAGACCGTTTTCTGACGAATGTTGTCGGGGGGTGAAGTCTAACGATAGTCGGTGACCAGACAGAATTTAAGCATCAGTGGTGGCCAGGTTGAAGTCGGACGATAATCCGACGACAGTCGGTGGTCCGACGGTAGTTGAGGAGGAGTCTAGTGGCAAGATAACTCTAGTTTCTCTTTCTTCCTTACTCCCCCCGCATTATCCCTCTTTCCATGAGGAATGAGAGATATATTTATAGTTTTCTTAGAGTGGCATGACTAGTAAATAAGTAGGAGATCAAGGGTATGTTGGGAGAGGTTTGAATGGACGACCGATATCGACTCCTTTGATCATAGACTATTTATCGAGTATTTAAGTATATTAATGTTGTCAGAATTCAAAGATTTTGGGCTCGTTGTATTTGTCTCGTCGAGCCACTCAATTAGACTATAAGCATGTAATGTTTAGAAACTGTTAGGTCATCCAATTTATAGTTTGAACCTTCCAAATGCACGTTGGGTCTTCGGTTTGGTCCTATTTGGGCTCGGATTGAATCGAATTTTGTGTCTTTGGGTTTGTCTTTTCGAGACGTTCAGTTTGAATATAAGTTTGCTGAAATCAGAGTGCAAATAGTCCCATATTTAATTTCAGACGTTTCCAACTTGATTTTGCCTCGATATTCATGCGAGATCTTGATAATTTTTTTATGATATATCAATAATATTGCATAACTATTATTTTCCTATAATCTTTAATACAATTATATTAAATCAAATAAGCGTTCCAACTTTATAATCTCATCTTCTCTCAATATGAAGAAGAAGAAATTACTATAACTTTAAGTGTAAAGTATAGTATTTCAACTAAGATTTCGTTTGGAACATATTTCTTATTATTTTCTAAAGCAACTTTTTAATACAAAAAATTTTAGTTCAAAAAATTTTTGTACTAGAAAGAAATAAAAAAGTTATAGCACACCAAGCTTGAGATTTCATTTGGGATTAATCTCTTAATACTTTGTAAAATTGTTGTAGAGAAAGTAACATTTAAAATTGTTATGAAGAAAGTAACAATTTAAATTGTGGTAGAAAATAGCTTATTAGTACACAAAATTTTTAAATCAACTAAAAAATAATTGTCAAATATAAATTGTGATTACTATATGAAAAACAAAACAATAAGAAAATTATTCCAAACAAATGAACCCTAAAACTTTGTTTGCGAGAGCATTTGGCCACTATTTGTTCTACTTTTAAGATATTTTTGTACTTTTTTTTTTTTAAGAAAGTAGTAATAAAACTATCTCAACCAAAATCTAAGTAAAGCCCAAGAATTTTTCAAATAAAAATCTATATCCCCTTATTTTTCTCTTTTATTTAATCATAATAAATCTTTTTATAAAATTTTCTATATTATTGCGTGCTGAAATAATTAACGACGATATAAACGAAAAATTTCACGTCTTAAAATTCTGCACATAAACAGATAATTGAAATGATAAAGAGACACCTAGATTTTTACGTGAAAACTCTTAAAAAAATAAAAAAACTACGGGACATTGTCCAGTTGAAATGACTTTACTAATGTTTAAGCAGATTATAGTAGTTGAATCATCCCTTAACTCACTGACAATATGAGTACAATATGTTGAATGTCTTGCCGGTCTTCAGATGAGTATTCTTCAGGTTGAATGAATAACATATGTTGGAAAACATGCCGCAACAGTTAGAAGAGTGTTTAGCAAATGTCTGATAACAATTGGAGATTCGACGATATCCAACATAAATTGTAGAAGTCCGACGACGATTGGTAGTTGAGAAGATATTAGGCAGTAGCCAACGAATTGGTGGAAGTTCGATGACGATCGACTGTCAGGAAAAAGACCAGTGGCGGCGAATGAACTGGCAGAAGTCCGATGAAGGTCAGCAGTTAGAAAGAAATCTGATGGTGGCCAACAAATGGGCGGAAGTCCGGTGCTAGTAATTGGTAGAGAAGAAATTCGGTGACGGCCAACGAACAGAAAGAAGTTCGGGTGTTGGTTGGTGGTTGGAAAGAAATCCGGCAACGATTAGTGACAATAGAGCTTCCAAATTTTTTTCTTTTCTTCTTCCTCTGTTCATGTGAAGAATGTGGATCTATTTATAATTTTTTTAGGAGTGGCATGGCTTGTAAATATGAAGAAGATCAAGAGCATGCTGAAAGTGATCTATTGCATGACTGATAATAATTCTCTTGATCATAGAGTTTTTAGTAAGCATTTATATACCTTATTGACGTCATAATTAAGCAATTTTAGGCTCTTTAGATTCGTCTCGTCACGTCGCTCGATTCAAATATAAACATGTCATATTGGATGATCATTTGATCATCCAACTAATAAATTAAACCTTTCAAATATATTTCAGACCTTTGATTTGGACTCATTTCAGTTCGGATTGTGCCGAATTTGGCGTCATTGGATTCGTCTCCCTAAGATGATAAATTTGATTATATAATTGTTAAAATTGGAATTCATGTGATCATGAATTTAATTTTTGAAGCTTCTAACTTTTATATGCATTGATATTCAGACATATTATGTACATATATGCTTTCAAACGAGATTAATGAGCAAGAAAAAAAAATTCCAAACCTAACCTAAGCTGTCAGCTGACATCACATTTCACGAGGCATGGTACTTACCTTTGGCTGTACAGAACATTGAATAGAATTATAGAGAGGATCTTACTCTGCTGATCTTCTTGTTCGTTTCTAATGCTTTTTGGAGCAAATTGGCCTTTGCCCCTTGGGACAATTTAAAGGAGACAAACGTAGAGATTTATTTTTATAATAAAGAGGCGGGTCAGAGCTGGAGTTCGATAAATTAATGGGAGGAAACAACTTCGATGGCTTTTGCGTTGAAGTTTTTTTGCTGGGAAAGAAAAGCGTGAGAGACTTAGGTTTTCACACGACATCGACCGCTGGAAAAATGATAAATTATTATAATTTAGGTGAGTTGATTTAAAATAAATTTATGTATTAAAGAATTGTATTATAAAGAAATTTCTCAAGTTATGTCTATTAATTAAATAAAAAGCTAAAATAACACAAAAAATATAATAAATGATAAAAAAAAAAATTATGGCATATAGATTGTATCATTTTAAATTTTCTTAAGACAATTATATTTTTAATATGTTAAGAAAAGAAATGGGAACAATCATAAAAACACTTTCTTTTCTTTTATCTTTTTCTTTATGCTCTTCTCCTCCTAACTCATTCAGGAAAAATCAGTTTGATTAAACATGAATCTCAATGTGTATTTAAATTAGATGTTTTTAAAATTAAATTTAGGACCATCCAAATTCAAATATTTATAAATTTATAGTCAAATTGATTGACTCGATGAGGCAAACCTAACAACTCTAAAAATGACTAGATCCGAGTCTAAATAAGTCTAAATCAAAAGTTTAAGAATAGTTAGAAACTTTGGAATATTAATTGGAGATCAAATGATCTTTAAATATTTTATAATCAAGAGAATAAAGTTTGTATCAGAAATTGTAACAGAATATTTTATAATCAAGAGAATCAATGCATGTCGTTGAATAAAGTATTCTTGATTTTCTCCATACTAGCAAGACATGTCACCCTAAAAAATCTTTAAATAGTCACTCACTCTCTACATAAGGGAGACTTAGGGCTTAAAACATTGTCCATATATTCAAGAGAGCTCAAAGGCTTGAATAAATCTGGAGCTTCACCCAAGCACCAACATTGTTGAACTATTACTCAAAACACTATCGTTGGACCATCAACCAAGAACCACTGTTGAAACTTTACCTACCAACCACCGTCATTAGAGCTTCGTTGTACGCTCTTCGCAGTCAAATCTTTGCCACCCAATAGCCAACGTCTGACCTTCACCGCCTAACTGATGTCATCAAAACTTCGTCGTCCAATCATTGTCATCGCACTTTTGTCATTCGAACACCGCACCTTTGCCATCCGACCGTCGTTGATAGACCACACTACCCATGTTCTTTTCATTTATTTGATTTTGTGCTAGATCTTCGTGCAAAGATATAATCAAAACTCTCTCATTCTCGTATATGTGCGTGTATTGTTTAAAAAAAAAATAATCTCCTCATAATACTGTTAGTTAAAATAATGGTAAATATTTTTAAGATTTAAAAGTTTAGATAATGATGTATTTTATAATTATAAATTGGATTTGCATTAATTGGAATATTTTTTTCATAGTGCCAAAGGAATATGAGTAGGAAACTGAGAAGCTTAAAAGCACTTTTCTGTGCCATTTGGTGAAATAAGGCTAAAGGTTGATGCCACCATAGATATACAATGTCCCTTGATCCTTAATATCTTCATACCGCCATCTCATCCTCTTATCATTACAACATGTGGCATTCATGACAATAACTTTTTTTTCTTTTTTTTTTCACATTTGCTTGATTTTTGTATAACTTTCTATGAGCCTAAATCCTAAACCCTTTACTCTTGAAGCCTCTAACTCCTTAGAGCTTGTAAAGGACTACAAGTACAATTTCTAGATGAGCTCTAAGTTAAACTCTATCGGTCTCTTTTTCTCCCTTATCCATATTAGAGGTGTCAATATTGGACACGATCTGAAAATCCGACTCGACCCCGACATGAAAATTTTGGGTTCGGGTCAACCCGAACCCGAACTGGGTTGTGTTCGGGATAGTGATTATGACCTGTTTGCAAAAACGGGACGGGTTTGGGTTGATCTGAAAATCCAAAATCAACCCGGTTTGACCCGGACCAACGGTTTCCCGCTTTTTTCGTTATATTGCCTCAATTGTCGCGTTCGCCAGTGTTAGTCGTCGGCGTCGGTCATCGCCTTCGCCGAAGCCACGTCAATCGTCAGCTTGTGAGCTCGTCGTGTCTGCCGAAGGCTAGAAGTGATGCAGCTAGCCTGCTTAGCCATCCGCGTTCGCCATCGGCCATCCGCTGTCAAGCCAATAGCAATAGGGTCGCCAGTCGTATCTGTCGAAGCCACGTCAATCTCACATCCACCATCCTCGCCGCCAATGTCGTTGTCCCACTCCCATGCACTACGGCACCGGTCCTTTGGCCTATCAATGATAGGAAGCAGCGACTATTAGCGACAGGAGGTTGCTATCTTCGCGCGCTTCTTCAGTCAAATCCTGTAAATCTGTGTCGAGTTTTGTTGACCTGAACCCGAAGCAGGTCAGGTTCGGCTCCCAAAAACTAACCCGTTTGTAAAAACCGGGTCAAATTTGAGTTGACCCGAATAGTGCATAGTCAGTTCAGTATTTGACCCGAACCTGACCCATGACTCAAAAATGACACCCCTAAACCACATTATCCATCTTTATCTCTCTTCTCTACCACTTTGTATTTATGCAGTTGCAATCTCTCAAGAAAGCATTTGTGGCTATCATATTCATAGTTAACTTGTACTTATATTCTTCAACATCTTGGACTTTTTTCCAAGGTTTTCATTGATATTGATGTAGGCAATAAATCTCATGTTTTGATCCAAGAGTCAAAGTTGATTGATGGATATTCATCAATCTAAAAGCATAAGTAACTACTAGTAATACATTAGGCACCCACTCTTACATCCACATTCAATGTGGGACTATTTCTACTCATGTGCAATTATCTCAAAGAATTATAATTTATTTGGTTGAATGGGTTCATATTTTGTTAACATTTTAACATTATCTGTAACTGTCTTGTATATTTGAATGATTAATACTTTTTTTAGGTTTATTTGCTATTGACTTGAAAGTTGTCAACCACATATTATAGTTAACAAAACTTCCTTACAAGTTATTGTATCTTTATAATGCTATTTGTAACATGGTTCTATTTATACAATTTTATATTTGGGGGCATTTGATGTAATGGTTTGCTATTTGGCTATTTGAAGTTTTTATTGCAAATTGATTGATTTTGACTTTTACTATTTTAATTAAGTGACAACTTGGCTCTATTGTCTTACAAGCTGTATGGATTAGAAATATGAAGAGATGAGAAGATTTCTTAGGTTAAGGTGAAACTTTTCAGCCAGTTACATTTAGCACCAACTTCAAAAAAAGATAAGGAAAAGAACGATAAAATGATCATTAAGCTCCAAATAGGTCAATATCTCAAAAATGATCATTAAGCCGTGCCTTTAGGACCCCCAATAGCACAATTACAGGCAATCGCGATAATAATTCTTTTATCTATAAAATTAAGAACAAGAAAACGCAGAGCTAATATGTTTTGCTATATAAAAAATTGTTGGGCCAATGAGAGCCAATGCCTTTAGGACCCCCCCAATGTTGCATATGCATTTTTTTTCTCTGGCATAGCACATGATTGAGCAAACTTCCTATGTTACATACAAGTGGTTTGTGATTCATTAGCACATCAAAAAGAAAAGCATGATAGCCAAATTGGTAAGCAATGGGATTTCATATCGTTTTCATTAGGGGTGTCAATTTCGGGTCACGGGTCGGGTTCGAGTCGAACCCGAAACTAACCCGGGTTCAAACGGGTCAGAAATTTGAACCCGGACCCTACCCGGGTAGGTAAACGAGTCGGAAATTCGAACCCGGACCCGACCCTGCAAAATTCGAACCCGGACCCAACCCTGCGGGTTGCTGGGTTGACCGAACCCGACCCACACGGCAGCGAGCAGCGCGACAGCGCAGGTTCGGCAGCGGGAGCGCGAGGCAGCAGCGCTGCGAGCGGGGCAGCAGGCTGGGGCGCGAGGGGGGCAGTGGGCAGCGCGGGCGGGGGCAGCGAGCAGGGGCAGCGGGTGGGAAATCCAAATTTTTTTAAAATAAATGGGTTTTCGGGAACCCGAACCCGACCCGTTTTTTCAAACGGGTCGAATCTGCGAACCCGAACCCGACCCGTTTTTCAAACGGGTCAGGTCCAACCTGAAATTTTTGGGTCGGGTCCGAATCGAATTTTTGTGTCGTGTCAAATATTGACACCCCTAATTTTCACATGCATCAATTGTTATCTTACAATAACAATTTTCTTAGTGCTACACTTACCCAAAAAAAGGGAGCTTTTCATACATATCATTATTAAATTCTTATACATTTCTATATCTGACATCAAAATATTTGTATTTATTTATATGACATCTGAATCTCTAAATAACACAAAAAATCACTAATATGAATATTTTTAAAATAAAAAATGTTTTTTTTATTTGTATATTCTCATATTATTTAGATATTAAAGTGTTATATAACTAAACATAAATACTAAAATATTAAATTTATAAACTCTTAAGAATTTAATGATGTACAGTTAAATCTTCTTTCTTTACAAGAAGCTAAATTTAATTTGCCTCTCACTCAAGCAGTATATTTTTAAATTTGCAAGATCGAATTATTCTTATTATTATTATTATTATTATTATTATTATTATTATCTACAGAAGTTTAAATTTCTAAATTATATTATAATTTATCAAAAAAATTTGTAAAATTATATTTTATACACCTTTTCATTAATAAAAAAAATATTTGCATATACAATAAATATGTATTCTTTGCAAATATATATATATATATATATATATATATATTCAAAATAAATCACAACCAATTCGGTCTGTAAAGCGCTACAGTATTAGCACTCAAATCCACGGGAAATCATTCTATATGGTTACTGAATCGTCCAGAAGCGAATAAGGATGTGCCACATCATCCGATATATAGCGGCACACAGTACTAATATATCACAACAAAAAAGTGACATGGTGCGTCTTGATTTGCCTCCTAATGGCAGTTGGTGACCACACAAAATAATTTCTCTAAATCCACATATGATGATGTGGACATTTGCATTCGACCACCATACAAACTACTGTTTTATTTCCAGATTTTTTTTTTTTTCTCATTTCAGGTTTTAATTATTTGCTCATCTTTCGCTTTCAATATGTAAGAAGTCAAAATTTTCATGTTTTCATTTCAATTATTTGATGGTACGTTCAATAAAATAACAGAGAGGAAGGAAACGATGGTTGGAAATTAAAGTAAATGTCAGAATTCAATTATGCAATATCTTTGTATAGTTTTTTCAACGATACAATGATGAACCTTGTTTTTTTTTTTTTTTTTTTTTTTTTTTTTTTTTTTTTTTTTTTTTTTTTTTTTTTTTTTTTTTTTTTTTTTTTACAAATAAGATAAGGCCAATTCCAATTTCTCTTTTTAAGATTCTCAAGATAAATTTCTTATTATTTTAGTTTTTTAATTAGAATTAGAGATATTAATAAATGATCTGACCCGTTAATTAGATTCGGATCCAATTCCAAAAATTTAGGCTCAATTTAACTCGTTTAATAAACTAATCAGGTTTGGTTCATGCATTTCAACCAATTAATTAAATGGGTTCGATTCACATTAATCCGTCAATATGATTTTGACACAAAAAATGGTATATATATATATATATATATATATATATATATATATATATATATATATATATAATCTTTTTATTTTTATCAATTAATCTAAAATCTATAATTAATATGCTAATATTTTTTTTTAATTAAAGCGGTTGTCGGGCTGAGTTAGGGTTACTTGCCGGTCAGGTCTAGGTTGCTAGCAGGTCGAATTTGAGTTCATTTTTTATCCGTTTAAATGAAACGGATTCGGACTGACCAGATTCAAGTCGGATCAATTTCGGATCGAAATCGAACTAAACCAGTTGACCCATTTTGACAACCCTAATCACAATTATAATTCTATTTGACTAATATTTTTTTTATTCTTTTAAGAAATTTACATGTTTGAAAATTATTTTTTATAAATTTTATTTTTTCTACATTAACATTAAAATTATTTTAAAAAAAAAAACTACAATCGTCTATAAACATAACCAAAAGTAAAAATGTAAGGATCTTCTCACCAATATAAAATTATAAGAATCTTCTACAATCACAATATTACATAAATTTTGTTGAATGATTTTAATTTTTTTTAATCCATATGTCGTTGATCCACCACAACTACATCAAGTCAAAGCGAGCTAGTTTGAGGAGCATAAATCCATTATTAATTTCACTATATATATATATATATATATATATATATATATATATATATATATATATATATATATATATATATATATATATATATATAATATTGATTTCATAAACAAGTACGTATCACACTAAAATATCTTTCAAACCTTTCATTATATGACAATTCAACATATCATAGTGATTAAATTAAACTAATATCATAACAGGGTAGTTTAATATATGATTAAGGAAATATCTTTTTATTAATTACTTCATTAAGCATGTGATTAGTGGTCCTCTTTGGTGGCTCAAAGTCTTAATGAAGCATTCGTAATGTCAGAATAATAAAATAAAGCTTAGAGAGTACTAATTTTCAGAAAAGAAAGAGACTTCAATCGTGCTTTGTCTATAGGAAAGGTTTAGCCAATGAGATTAGCAGAGGTGCTCTCTAATGCAAGTACTGATCATCATTCTTCTTGATTTATATTATAAAAAAAAATTGATTATATTTAATAGGATTCTATAATGATTTATAAATTTATCAGATGATAATAATATGAGATTAATTTAAAATCATCAGAACTCTTATTTAAGCTATATATATATATATATATATATATATATATATATATATATATATATATATATATATATATATATATATATAGAGAGAGAGAGAGAGAGAGAGATGAAAAACTCCACAAGACAACCACAATGACATTAAAAGTCACAAGATCCTAAGCCAAATGTGCTCAAATTAAATTCTTAAATTGTGATTAGAAGTTCTATGACATTAATTGAAAGATCAAGCGATCTTTGATCTTTGCATTCTTATAGTCAAAATGATCATCAATTTGTAAGGAAACTAATGAGCACTAAATCACTCAATTTCAATATTATTATGATACGTAAATTTTGACGGTTCATTAGAATGAGTATTTTTGAAATTTTTACTAGATTTACCTAAGTATGAATCTTAAAAATTTTAGATGTACCCCTATATATTTACCGTAAGATATGGACCTTGACTAAAAATTAGAGAAAACTTAGAGATCTAAATAAAGTACACTCTAACCAATGGTTATTATCAACGATCAAAGTCAGTAATCGTTGTCATTTGTTTGTCATTATCACCTAATTGTCATCGCATATATGTCATCTTCTAACAATCATTTCCTAGTTCCAATCACCGGTCTACCTTCATCTGATTATCGTCGTCCAACCAATATCTATCAAAGATAGGATCATTATTCACTATATCTCTATCATTTTCCGTCATATTCATAAGAAGATAACTTTGTGATTTAAATTTTATAATATAGCTTTCTTTAACTGAGGAGAAGAATATAATTTTGTGTTTAGGTGCTATCCACTCTTTTTGGTTGTTATGGTTCCAATTTGGGAGTTTTGTTTGGGTGCTTTTCGTCTAAGCACTCTTACCTTTATGTGGGGGTCTCTGGCATTTGGTTGTTTTATGTTAGTGTTATTCTTTATCTTGTTGCCCCTTTGGTTGGACAACTAGTGTTTTTGTATGAGTTCTCCCAATTTTATTCTTGTTGTGTCATTGGTGTTCTTTTTGTGATGGGTGGTCATTCCCTTGTTGTGATTTTTTGTTATGGGTTTGGTTTGTTTTGGATTGGTTTTGAACGGTTGAGTGGTATTATGCATGATTATTGTTCAAATGTTACTCTTATGATCTTTCTAAGCCTAACCTATTCCAGCCACTTAACATCCATGGTGCATTCTTTTTTGAATTTGTTTTACTACTGTTGTAGTAGCTTTCCTTTCAAAAGTTATTTGTTCTGTTGGTTGTCTGTTTAGTTATTTCATTTGAGTTGTTTGGGTTGGTTTGCTCTCTGTTTCATGGTTTGGGTTTTTGGGTTATTTTGGATTATGCACGTTATCTTTCTTTTTTGCATATCACTAGTTTTGCAAGCTTTACATGTTGCAAGTTTCTGACCCTTTTCAGGTGCAAGCTAGATTTTTTGCTGGATGTTTGTGCTTATAATTCTAGCCTTCCTCTATTTGTTGAGCAATTTTTGGGTGATTCTTTTGACTATCAGTTTTAGAGGTAATGGATTAATTATGATATCTACTATTTCAACAGCTCTTAATTTTACATGAGGCTTTGGCTGAATTTCCTTTTGTTAAGCCCCATTTTTTAGGGGTGGCTTATGGCCTCCCATAGATTCTTCATATAGGTTTTTTCTGGTTCTTATAATTAGTAAGTATTAGTGGCTCTTGGGTTTCTTTTGCCTTTTTAATGTAGCTCCTTGGAGCATAGTGAGTCGTTGATCTTCTTTTACGACTTGTAATCAATTTTTTTATATTAACACAAGCACTCTATGAGTTTTTTTTTTTTTTTTTTTTTTTTTTTTTTTAAGGGAAAGATCAAATCTTATAATATCTATTCATATAGGAATTGTTTTATCTATACCAAATTGTGTGTGTGTGTGTGTGTGTTTTTACCTAATTTTTTATATAAAAATTTTGATATCCTTTATATATATTTTATCTAATTATGTGGAGGATCTTGGGGAAAGATAATATGTAAAAAAAATTATCATGATTTTTTTAAATATATAACAGTATAAGTGCACTTGAGAAGACTAATGCCACGTTAACCAATCAAATTAATGTTTATGGTCCTAAACTATTATTATGATGGTGCATTATGGAGCATGAAGTCATGGTGTTTCAATGCACAAAATTATTACTCATTATAGATCTCACAAGATGCTTAACTTGGAAAAATCAAAATCTTCTGCCCCGCATTGTTTGACTTACTTTTTATTTATCTCCAAAGCTTAAGTATCACAATTATTCATAATTTAGATTAGATTTGAGAGGATTGTATTTTTTTTTTTTAAGATGATTATAAATTATTATGAAAAAAAACAATTTTATTGAAAACTGCTGTAAATTTTTTTTTTTAAAGCTATGAAAAAACAGTGATGAAAAATAAATTATGATTACATTCTGAAAAATAATTCGGTAAGAAAGTTGTCTCAAATACATCTTTAATAATGAACTTTTTAAAACAAATGCACACCTTTTCAAGAGGCATATGCATTCATTTGTAAAGTATTTCATTAAAAGAGTTGATGATTGTTCGATCATCGTCGACTGAAAAACTCACATCATCATCCTCCACTATCTCTCCATCAAGCTCTTCTACGATAACAATTGGCCAAGTTTGAGTTACTACTTTACAATCCAATCTTCTTCAATTGGAACAATTATTAGTTCAGGTGACCTGACGTAACTCTACGTTCGGAAGCCAATAACATGTCGCCACGTGGTCTTACTCAATACCGCGCGGCCCGACGACTTGACCCGGGATTGCTATGTTCGTGTATTGCTCGGTATTGCTTTATGTATTGCTCGGTATTGCTAGGTATTCCTTGGCAATAATGAAAAATATCGTTATGTGAAGACCAATACCGAGCAATACCGAGAAATATCGACGGTATTGCTCAGTATTTCTCGGTATTGCTCGGTATTGGTCTTCACATAATGTTATTTCTCGTTATTGCCGAGAAAAATCAACCAATACCGAGCAATACCTAGCAACACGCGAACATAGCAATCCCGTCTCCGTTCCGGGTCGGGGTTGTCGGGCCACGCAATAAATAGTGAGAACACATGACATTATTTTACTGGCATCCGAACGTAAAGCTACGTCAGATGACCGAACCAAATAAAAGTTCCTTCAATTGAGGAGAAGAATGGACCTCCCTAATTTTACTTATATAATATATCATTTTATTTGGATTAGGCCCTACGACTATTTTCTTTTTCCAAAATTTTAATATCTCCTTTGTTTCTCTCTTTTGTTTATGTAAAAATTAAAATTACGGCATAAATTTATTTCTTTATAGTCATAATGTTCTTGCCATGTAACACCATCATATGGTGCAAAAACAGCAAAATGTTAAATATATATAATTAAAATATTATTACTTACGTGGAATTATCGGAATAATATAAGAGGGTAATTTAAATATAAAATTTTGAAATTATTTTTTAAATGCTTTACTGATCAAATAATAATTTAAAAATTATATAGGCGTGAATGGATTCTTGATTCCTCCTCTAGAAAGTTTTTTCGTGTATTTATCAAAATATGCATCTTAATTGAGAAAATTACAATTATTCTATCTTATTTTAAATATTTGACTTAATTATTTCAGAAAAATAAATACATGACAATTTAAATCAAAAAAATATTATTTTTAAATACAGCTAATAATTACTTTTCATAACAAAGAGGACCATGTTTTCCACTTAAGAAGTCTCCTCAAACTATCATTACAATTATCATGATAATGATAATTATATTGTTAGCAATAATCTAATTTATTTTAGATAATTAAAATAATTTGTTGAAAGACAAAAATTAAAACGATGTTTAAAATCAATCTTTAGCAATAAGGGTATGTTTGGAACAATTTTTTTGTTGCTTTGTTTTTCATAAAATTATCATAATTTCATTTGTCCATTGCTTTTTAATTTCTTTTCAGAAATTTCTATAAAAAGCTACTTTTTGCAATAAATAGTTTTTAAATTAGTTCCCAACATCAACTCAATAAAACTTTGCAGTTATTCCATGCATATCGTAAGATTTCGTTTGGGACAGTTTTCTTATCACTTTGTTAAGCTTTTATAGAAAATATATAAATTTTTAAAGTTGTTGTAAAAAAACAGATTTTCAGTATAAAATTATTTGAAAGCAGCGGAAAAATAATAACCAAAAATTACAGTAGGGATCTAAATATAAAACCAATAAGAAAGTTGTCTCGAATGGAGCTCAAATTATTCAAAATAAATAAGAGTGAAATTAGAAAACCTAATCCACTAAATAATTATCATGGTTATTAGAGAAGCCTCAAATCCTTATTATTTTTACGCCCATTATGAAAGACCGCAAGAACCTTTTATTATTATTATTTTTTGTACATTGGAATATTTTGATTAAACTTTTTATGAAAATAAATTTTACAATTATTGAATTAACTTCAACATAATTTTAATTAATTCCACATATATTATTGATACATCATCAAAAAATTATCATGATCGGGAACGAATCTCGAGGCAAAATCAGGTTGGAAACTTCTGAAATTAAAATTGGGATCATCCGAACTCCGATTTCAACGAACTTACAGCCAAACTGAACGTCTCAAAAATACGAACCCAACGACACCAAATTCGACTCAATCCGAGCCCAAATGGGTCCAAACCAAGAGCCCGAAGTGATGTTAGAAGATTCGAACCACAATTTGGATTACTAAACGGTTTCCAAACGTGACAAGCTTATAGTCAAATCGAGCGGCTCAACAAGATGAATACAATGATTCCAAGATCATGGAATTCTGTCATCATTAAGAGCTTTAAATGTTTGGATCCATGATTAAGGGATTCAATATCGGCCGTTCATCTAAATCACTCCCCATTTACCCTTGATCTTCCTCTTTTTTATGGGTCATGCCACTCTAGCAAATCTATAAATAGACCTCTTCTTCCTCTTGGAAGGGACCCCTAAGCCTAAGGATAAAAGAGAGAGATCGGAGATCGCTCTTGCCTCCTTAACTCCTCGACCACCGCCGGAGCAACACCTAAAGCCCTGAGTTCTGCCGGACCATCACCTGACGTTGTGAGTTCCGTCGGACCACCACCTGATGCCCTGAGTTCCGTCAAACTACCACCTGAAGTCTTGTACTCCACAGAACCACCACCTAACGCATATAGTTCCGTCGGAACACCGGCCACCTGACGCCTTGAGTTTCATTGGATCACCATATGACGCTCTTAGTTCAACACCTAACGCCCTGAGTTCCGTCGGACCACTACATGATGCCCTGAGTTCCGCCGGACCACCACATAACGCCCTGAGCTCCACCGAACCACCACCTAACGCCCGGAGTTCCGTCGGACCACCACCTGATACCCAGAGTTCTGCCGGACCATCACCTGACGCCCGGAGTTCTGCCAGGCCACCACCTAACACCCGGTGTTATGCCAGATCACCGCCCAACGCCCTAAGTACTTCTGTGAAACCACTATCCGACGTCGTAGTTCTATCGGCCCACTGCCTAACGCCAAAATTCTATCAAACCACCTCCCGACGCCAAAGTTCTACCAAACCACCATTGGACTACCAACTACTGTCCGAATTTCCAAGTAACTCCGAACTTCTAATAGGCCAACAAGTTACGCCAAATTTTCATTCCCATTTGTCACTAGATTTGAATGATACGATTGACATTTGTAATCTAATGTCCCTCAAAGACGAGTCAGCCCACTGTAATCTACTTGAATTCTAGTGGAATCATTTTTAATTGGGCTAGGCCCCGTGATTTTTTTCTTTTCCAGTGTTTTCCACGTAAAAAATCTTATGTTCTCTATGTGTGAGCAGGATATCCGTACAACGCTAAGATGTAGGATTATAACTCTATCGTCGAGTATATTATAGCCCGCAAAATTTATATATTTAGCATAAAATAAATTTAATAGATGAATAATGCATATATTCAAATTAATTCTAAGCAAACAAAATAAAAAATTTAAAATAATTATGTAAATTCTTCTGAACAATAATATTATTTAATTTTTAGAATCAGATTAGTTTTGTCTTTTTGCATCAATGGATCCCATAATTTATAAACTACATTCTTTCTTGCTAATAGACAAAATTGTGGTATTGACAGCTGTAACTGAAGGCCCAGGTAGCAAATGACTTAATTATTGGGCTGCTAATGGGCTAGAGTAGTGTAGGCTTTCGCCATCTCTTTCAGGGCCATGGCCGGGCCATGGCCCTTCATGTAAAAGAATATCATCAACCCCTTACTTTATCCCTTAACAATCAAAACAAAACTTAAGGGGAAAAAAAAAGAATTAAAAAGAAAAAAAAAAACATTATTTAATTTCCAATGACTCGTTTAGGAAAGTTAAAGTATTTGATTTGACTTATGTTAACAAAGATAGAGGAGGACCTAAAAAGACTTGATTAGAAAATATTAAAAATGATTTTTCTTTATTAGATTTAAATGAGAATTTGACTTTTAACATAGCACAATGGCGAAAAAGGATTCATGTAGCCGACCCCATGTAGTGGGACAAAGGCTTGGTGTCATTGTATTCATTATTTAATTAAATACTACACATAAAAATTAGCTTTCAACTACAAAATCTTCTTTAAATTCTTTCAAATATAAAGATTTTTATTTCACTGATAAGTGTAAAATAAATTAATAATTTTTAAAATATATTTTCCATCTACAAATATTTAAAAATGTACTTTCAATAATATTGTATTTAGTTAAACCTTTAAATTCAATATATGCCATAATTTATTTAGAAGGTTATTTTCATTTCCTCTTTGGGTTAAATGTTATGAAATGAGAAGCTACTCGCATTTTGAAATCACGTCTGCTTTAAGAAAAATTCTTTCAAAAAAAAAAAATTTAAATATATATTTAAATTTTGTATTTATTTTTTTGCGAATCTATTGTGATCTAAAAGGATAGAAATACGCAGCACATCTTAGTCTGTTGGTTGGTAGCTTTGGCTGCCAATCAATAGGCTTTGGGTTTGAGTCTTGCCTATATGATGTGTTATATTGTCTTACTTGGCCTAAATGTCTCAAAAAAAGGACAAAAATAATAAAATCTTTAATAATAAAAATCTAAGTACTTCTTGCCATGCTTTTTTTATTGCATTTCATGTAAATTATAATTATAATTTAATTAAGCCGAGCCGGCTCAAGTTCGACCCATTAACAAGCTCACGAGTCAAACTTATCAAGCCAAGAGTTCAAGTGCAAGCCTATACTCGAGCTAGCATATTAAACGAGCTCAAACTCAAACTCAACCTAGCTCAGTTCGTAAGCTTGTTGAGCTGCTTAATTAACTTGAAAATCTTTTAAAATTAATTAAAATTAACATTATATAATATATTTTAATCATTTTAAATTAATTCGATATTACAAATAAAATTCTAAAAAAAAAACTAAAAATTTAAATTTCATGCTAAGAAATTGAGCTCAACAATCGAGTCAAATCGAGTTTTCCCAACAATCTCGAGAAATCGAGCTGAGGTCCAGCTTATAATCGATATTAATCTCCTTAATCATAGATCGTTTATCAAAACTTTAACTACCTTAATGTTGTTACAACAAAATCATCTCATGCTCGTTGGATTCATCTCGTCAAGCCGCTCAATTTGATTATTTGCGCACAATAAAGAGCATTACAAGCAAACAAAACTCGACTAAATACACAATATTTTTCTTTCTACTTATAATATATAGGAGACAATAACAACAGATACAACACGATCATGTGCGCAACAAATTCATTCCCCCTGCTTATTAGAGCTATAATTTTCGTGCATCGGGACATTTTGCTCATCCCATGCACATGCTTTGTGGTTTCTCTCCAATAAAACTCTCTCTTCTCTTCAATCTGGCCCCATACACCATTGTTTTAAGTCTCACACAAAATTTTGTCTGGTCAAATTAAGTCCCATATCTAAAAAAGAAAAAGCATTGCTTCTGTGTTGTTTGTGGGTCAAACCTTTCTAAGGCGACGATAAGATCGAGTCTTTATCCTATTATGTGGGGTCAAATCGTCTAAGGCTACATTTTATAAGATCAAGTCATTTAACACTGTCATTGTCATATATCGAACTTTGGATGAGAAAAACGGAGAGTTGTGATATATAGTTGATAACTAGTATAAAATTTATTGAATAATTATGACATAAATCTAAAAGAAAAAAGACACGGTAAAAAAACTTTTGTTAAAAAATATATGACAACAGATTTTGTAACTATTACATTTATTTTGATATTGATGATATACATAATGAATTAGCATTCTATTAATCTCAAAATAAATTCAATAATCTTTTTTAGATTTTTCATGATATAATTTAAATTTGGATATTCTGATATAATTTTTTTAATATATTCTGATATAATATTTTTCTAATTTTTAATCAAAATTAGGGTTGAAAATTGCAATTTGATTATTTTCATTTAAGAAAACTTTGTTATCATATCATTACATTATTATGAGGTCAAAGTCATATGCTAAAATAAAATATTTATTTATTTATTTATTTATGGCAAACAACGCAAGAGTATCACTTTTTAAAATTTTGAAGTTAGTATTACCAAGTCATTGAAAGTCATATTAATTGGCACAAATCTTGATACATATTTGAATTGTTAACTTCCGAAATTAAATTCAAAGCTATTCGAGCTGAAATTTTAACAAATTTATAGTCAAATTATATGATACTACGAGATTGAACCACCCATATCAAAAGTAGCCTAATTCAAGTTCATTTAAGTTTAGATCAAACACTTAAAGCATGATCGAAAACTTCATGACATCAATTAGATAATTAAATAATCTCTAAATCTGACATGTCTATAGCCAAATCAATCATATCAACAAGACAATCTAACTAGTCCAAGTTTGTTTAATTTTGACATCATTAAGTCACTTAAATATTAAAAAAAATTATTAATGATCGAAGCAATCAATACGGATCATTTAATAGAGCATTCATTTCTCCATGTTTACATGGCATGTCACTCTTAAAATTTATAAATACGGCTCACTCTCTACATAAACAGGGCGTGGTGCTTATACTTTGGCTTGAAATTCAAGAGAATTTTGAGGCTCTAAGACACCCAAAGCTCAACTCGAGCACCATTGTAAGACCATCATCCGACAGCGCCATCAAACCACCACCATATTGCCATCGTCAAACAACCGATCATTGAACCACTACTTGATCACCTCATTTGAAACATTATCCGATCGCTAACATCAAAGTAACACTCGACTAAAGTCTTCTAACAGCTCCCCTGACAACCATCATCGCACCATTTTCACTCTATTATTGTCATTGGACAACCACCCAACCACCATTGTCACTCAACTATGATCCTCAACCTATGTCGCTCAACTATGATTCTCCAACTTTCGTTGTATATTAGGGTTTGCCAACAACCATCACACAACTACAGCTCGTTGACCATAATTGTTTGAATATAGTCCTCCTACCACCATCGACTAAGTACGACCTCTAACCAAAGTCACTCGACCATAATTCTTCGACCAGCATCACTCGACTACAGTTTGCCAACCTATATCACCCGACTACGATCCTCAAATCAATGTTGCCCTTATCCAACCATTGACTACCCTCGGTCAACTATAGTCCCTTAACAATTGTCATCTGATTACAATCATCTGACCTCTACCACATGACTATAATCCTTCTGACTACCATCCTCTGATGTTTATTACCTAACCACGATCCTCAGACCACTTTGCCCCAACTACGGTTCTCCAACCACTAGCGCTTGACTATGATCATTCCACCATCACCCAACTCTAACCCCAGATCTCTGTCACCCGATTATGATCCTTCGAAAACGATTACCTAATTACAATCCCCCAACCTAATCCTCCAACCTAATCTAGCTACACTGGCATATGTTAACTTCATTGCCAATGTTGATGCACGTCATTACTTATAAGACCAATGTATGTTGCTCACATCAACTTTCACTCTTAATGTTAGCAAAATAATTTATGTTGAATTTCTTGATCCCTGATCTTCCCTCTTCAAAGAAATATGATAAAATATACAACAAATGATCTCTTAAAAACAACTCCTATACTACAGGGTTTTTCCAACATCCACCTTGAAATTTATTCTACAAAGCTTACGCCTATTGTATCAACATTTTCCCAATCATGAGAGAGCATAACTTGAATCATCTTAGTTGGATAAATCCACGTTTTTTCTCTTTCTAAGCTTTTCACGTAAGAACTCTAATGTCATATGCAACTCTTCTATTTGTGTGTATTGTAAATTCACATAATGCTAAGGCAATAAACTCTCTATTCTACCGCCACAAATATTCTAGCACACAACTATTTGACAGCTTGTGGGGGATTCCATCAAATGTTAAATAAAACAAAACTAACATTTTATATTTTCTATGTTCATAGGCTTTTCTCAAAGATAAAATTTTTCTAAATATTTCAATTGCAAATTACATAAAGTTAGAAAATATTTATGGTGAAGGACAAGCTATTAGAGGGTGGACCAAGACAAGAAAATTTCAAACTCATTTTGCCAATAAAAAAATTAACTTTGATGATGACGAGCCTCATCTTTTATAGAGATCAACATAGATGGATCACATACTACCATTTGGCTAAATTAGATTGATATTATATATAACTTGCCCAAAATTCCAAAAAATTTCATTCATTCCTATCAAAACTTGAAAATGCCAAAAGAGTTAAACAAATAAATTATGAATTTAAAACTTAATGATGGATTAAATACTTTGAACTATAATATATCAATATTTCGAACTCATGTCTATAAATGTATTTTCAACGTATGAAATAAAAATGATCATTAATTAAATTTTTGTCAATTTTACATTGAATAAGATTATTTATTTATATGATTGCAATGATGAAAATAAGTACTCAAATATACCGCATTAACTTTATATTAAAATACAGTTGAATTCTAAATACTTCAAATCTAATAGCCCCAAAGCTAATAAACTGATTTTTTTTCATTGCATATTTTAGTTAGAAATCATAATTAAAATAAACAAAGAATAGAGCCAAAGTAGAAATACAACATTAGCAAATGATTAATTATCCCCTTAGATAAATATTCACACCAGATATACAAGGTTCCTTTTGACAAAGCAACACATGACTACTGACAATGATCCTTCTGTCAGGTTGGGTCGACTATCACCTCTAACTAAGTAAATCAGGGACCATTATGGCCTGAGATGATGGAATTATGAGATCTTGATCGAGTCCATATAAATGAGCCCTAAAACTTAAAAACATTTATTCTAATGTTTCCACATGCAAGCAGTTGAAGGAAATTAATGTGCTCCTATAATATTACTAGTTACATCAAAACTCACCACCCACATGGCCTTTCTCATATCCCATCACTCGATCAAGACACTCCTAGATTGTGTCCGGCCCCATTATCAAGATCCTTCAAAACCAAATCCTTACCCAAAGACTAAACCCTTCATGTGCAAGATCATAGCACCATGTGAAGCCTCTCTCTCTCTCTCTCTCTCTCTCTCTCTCTCTCTCTCTCTCTCTCTCTCTCTCTCTCTCTCTCTCTCTCTCTCTCTCTCTCTCTCTCTCTCTCTCTCTCTCTTACAAAAACTACTAAAATTAATTTTTCAGCCATGATTTTCTATCATTGTTTCCAATATTAACTTTTCAGAAAAAATATGACAATTTTTGTCTTTTTTTTTTATGTCACATAATAAGAAGAAAGAAGAAATCACCAAATTAGTTGTGGCTGAATCTTTCCAAATTTTTGCTTTGCGACTCTTCTGTTATAAAAACATGGAAGTAATAAAGGGGGTGCTTATGAAGCTGACAACTACATATGAGTTTATGAGGAATGCCTCATATTGCCATGTTCCCCTCAGTGCAATACAAGTCTTATCATGTCAGCATGCTCTATAGGCCCCACAAAGAAAATTAAGAGTCAGTAGGATACAAAAGAGGTGTTTGAACCTTGAAGAAGCAACAACACATGGGCCACCTCATAATAGATACCTCTATTTTTCTCTATCCAATCAACCAAATTTTTTAGTGATATTACACCAGGGGCCATAAGTCATGTGCCTTGGTTGCTTACAAAAGAGGACCAGATTAGGGGTATTATTTCATAGCATTTTCTATCATCTTTCTTTATATAAGAGAAAAGCTGCAGGCCCTCTCAGTAGCCAGAACTCAAATCAAAACAAACAAAGAATGCCAAAGCTGCAGAGATACAGAGGAGTGAGGCAGAGGCACTGGGGTTCCTGGGTCTCAGAAATAAGACATCCTTTACTGTAATTTTCAAGTCAACATTGATCTCTACTTCCTGTTATAGACCTTTTTCTACTAACAATGTATATAGGAAAGAGACATTAGAGCTCATCGCCGTCTTAATCAAGCTCTTTTCAATGCAGAAAAACTAGAATTTGGCTTGGCACGTTTGAGACAGCTGAAGATGCGGCGAGGGCCTACGATGAGGCGGCTAAGTTCATGTGTGGTGCAAGAGCAAGGACAAACTTCCCGCCGAATTCAAGCTCGGCATCGGCCTTATCGCCTAGCCTTGTGGCTAAGTTGGAGAAGTGCTGCATTGCTTCTCAAGAGGAGATGATAAGAGCTAAAGCAGAGATGGAGAGAGAGGAGATGAAGTGCATGGATGATGAGTTTATTGAGGAGATGATAGAGGAGCTAAGATACTATGGTTCTATGGAGATATCATCCTCCTATTCTTCTTCTTCTTCTTCATCATCAACCTCTTGCTCCAATTCCATTGTTTGACCTTTAGCTTGGTTTATGAGGAAAGGCTAACGGGTCATTCGCATGGGTCTCTATTTTGTAAATTATGTATAGTGGAGAATTGAGAGAGTTGGTTTTTATGATTTTGAGCGGCAGCATCATCATCATCATTAACCGGTCAGCTTTATGAATCCTCAATCTCCATTATATATTTATATTAAATATATTTGTATTTTTATCTCTATTAGTATTATCTTTCATCTTCTTTTTTAATCTTTTGACAACTTGTTTTATCCATCCATTGAATTTATCATCTTTCAACGTATCTGTTCAAATTATTTAAATTTTATTTTTATTATTTTATTTTCAATGGATGTTTTTTTAATCATCAATTTAATATATTTTGTTTCTTTATACTTAAATTATGGTCTGTGAGCATACATTTGGCTGTCTGTAAATAACAATATAACTAAAAAATGATATTTTTCATTTTTCACTCAATTTAAATGTGCAAAAAAATAAAATAATCATTTTTTTAAGGATTTTTAAGGTCATTTGTTTAATTTGTAATCAATGCGTGCATGCTAATTATATCCAATTAAACGACATGACAAGTTTAACAAATCTTATAATTTTTCAAAATATGATTTCTAACTTCACAAATCAAATAAACCCTGAAGTGAAATTGTGAGGAAGAAAATGTTAGTAGCATTTAAGTTGCCCTGAACCGTATCATGCAGAACTTAAAAAAAAGATTTCATTGCAGCAGAAAATATTCTACTTTTGTCTCAGCTTTAAGGCATCTGCAGATCACTACAATGAGTTAAGCAGTTCATGCCAAATAAAGTGCAGTGTCTATGATATAGATTCACATCATTGCTATGTTAATTTGTATGTACCATGGATTTTTTAAGATCCTCCTAGCAAGGTCAATCTGGGAATTCCCAAAATATTCTAAATTCTTTTGTGTGGACTTAACCCACGATGTGATCATTGTTGGACATAATTGAATTTGAGCGAATTTAGGCTTCATTTGGGTCGGTTTTTTACTGCTTCTTAAAGCAGACAACATTTTAGTAAAAAAATTAAAAATTTTATACAATAGTAAGAAAGTTGTCCCAAACGAAACCTTAATCATAAATTTATGTATGCAAAATAGATCTTGAAATCAAAATATTGTGATCAGTCTCAATCATTACTGCTTTCACAGCAAACAATTTGAAATGGATTTCTCTATATAAATATTGCGGCTAAACATTTTATATTCTGGAAAAGAACAAGAGGTCACGTCTCAACAGTTTGACCATATGCAATTTCCACATATAACCAAATAACCCAAAATTAAAATGATTTTCATGAAAAATTACTCAGAAGTTATCCTACTTAGCCAAATTAAATTGAATGGCCAGAAAAACAAGCAGCATAAAGTGCAGTTAGATTTCAAACTTACGCGAGAATCTGAATCAAATCTCTTGTACGCAAATGACAAGACCACAAAAATTAGGCCATAGGAATTTTTTTATCGATAAAACGTTTACCTCCATCCAAAATATTATCTAATCGTATCGCTTCACTTTCGGGGCAGAATCTATTCAGATTTGGTCGAAATTTTTATTTCAGTTTGTTTCAACCAATTTGAATGACTTCAACAAAATTTCAACTAAAGATTCTTAAATAATGAAGAAATTATAATTAAAAAAAAAACATTAAAATGGCTGATAGATGACATTTTGAAATACAATTTTTTTAGATATTTAAATCTTTTTTTTTTTCAGGAAAATAATCAATTAGAACATCAAAACTGAACACAAAACCGTCAAAATTACCTGAACCATCAAAACTAAACTTCCAACCAAAATCAAAACATAAACTAAAGTGGAACTTAAAATCCTTAGGGTTGAAAAATATCAGTGACTTGTTTTGTTAGTTTGTACTTTCTAACTTCTACCTCTCAACAGTAGGCTAAGGCAGAGATACAGATTATATAAGAAACCATCAAATAATACGACAAAGAAATCTCATCACTTTATGATACCCGAGGAGATATGATATTTGTTTCTATCAAGGTACCTAAGTTTCAATGCTAATATAGACCTCAGAGCCTAAGCAGCTTGTCACATGCTTCTTGCTGACAAAAAACTTTATTATTACTGAACTCAATGCGACTTCAGGACTTTTTAGCTTTGAGTATACAGAAAGTGAACACTTCCATGCTGTTTGCAATAAATATAAACTACTTTTGCATGCATGTTCTCAAAAAGTTGGCAATAGTATAGTTGCTAATTAAAATAATTGATAGAACTTCTAAAAGTAGTTATCACAATTTTTTTGATAAAACACACTAAACTTTCAAAAAAACAAAAAACCAAAAAAAAAAAAAAAAAGTGCGCAATAGTCATCAGCTTTGAAAGTACTAAACGCAAAGTTTATAAATCTCATGGGTGGTTCTGTAATTTGCATAAAAGAAAAAAAAATAGCAGCATTTACATAAAAAAGAAAGCTCAGGATACTCACAGTGCTAGATTCATGCATTGTTTGGTGTTTTTCATCCGTTTATGTATGGTATGAATATCTTGAGCTTTATTTTAGGGAGGATGTCTCGAGGAAAATTCTCCATTACTGGACAAAAGGAAGGTTAGAATAGGATTGTTAATTAAACACCAAATTCAAGCAGCACATGCAAGTTGCATTTTCTAGGGGCTTTGAAAATAGTAACGAACAACTTGCTACATATAGTTTATCTCAAGGGAAATTTTATCAAATGAGCATTTCCAGGGAAAAAAATCTTGCAATAATTGTCACGTCAAATTTTTTGGACTACTTGACAAGCGTATAATTTTAAATAAATTTATCTAAAATAATTGATGTGGCAATCATTAGGGAATCTTGCATAGAAAAAAAAAAACTTGCTAAGAAAATTTATGTGTAACTTTTAACCTCAAATAAGTCACAACAAATCCTTCTTGGTCAAGTTTACTAAATAAAAATATTACACGTGACCATGATTAAGTTTAGGTCCTTTGGAATCATATTGTGTCCCCAATCTATAGCTCTTGAAACTTCATTAATTATATGCAATAGCACGTTGCAACCTGCACGTCCTACAGTGCTTAAATCTGAGCAGATGAGAAGTTGCAACCAGACAGATTCCTTGCCACCATTAACTAGATCCGATCCGAGCTTCTGAGATATACATCGAGAGATAAAATTGGCATCGAAAAACTAAGCAAGATGAACAAGTTTAAATGTGTTATAAATAAAACATAAAAGTTGTTTAAGATTATTCACATAGAAAAGGATTCACGCAGTGTGCAATTGGATCAAGAAAAGTCAACCCCAAATAACTAGATGATGGCTAATGATATTTAAAGACCGTAACTATAAATGGGCAAACCGAATTAGTTAATAACATTAAACAATCAAAATATAAATGGACCAAATTGAACTTACAGCATGGTAAGTAACAAATAAGAATTCATGCATAAAAATACCATACTTATAAAAATAATAATAATAACTTGGAAAACTTGATAAATAAATCAATGCATTTCTATATGAAACTTGAACCTCTGCAAACACTCTTCAGAGTTACCGGTTCTCGCTTAAATCCATGCATTTTGAGTCTCTCTTGACAGCATTTATTCAATTTGCAACTAAATGTCGAATAAAATAAAAAGGATGGTAATTTTATTGTGCTTAATTTACTGGGATAAAGGCTTGATGTTGTTGTTGATGATTAGGATTACACAAGAATATCTACACTTGTGGCTTTTGTGGATTATAAATGAATATACCACTAAACTCTTCAGCAGTAAAACCAGATAGGTAAAGTGAATTGCATAAAACCATGTCAATTTAAAAAAGAAGTAATTTTCAGCAGGACTCATTTAGTTCCATGCAAAGAGAATATGTTTAAAAAGTGATAATATTATTATCACTGATATTTTGTTTTCAAATATCTTATACAACAACATCAAGCCTTTATCTCACTACATGGGATCGGCTACATGAATCTTTTTTCTCCATTATGTCCTATTAAAAGTCAAATTCTCATTTAAGTCTAACAAGAAAAAGTTATTTCCAATACTTACTAACCAAGTCTTTTTAGGTTTATCTCTACCTTTATTAACATAGGTCAAATCTAATACATCTACTCGCCTTACACGGTCATCGGAAGGTTGATGTTTTACATGACCAAACCATTTATAAGACGACTTTCTCTAATCTTATGTGCCACTGAGCCTGCTCCAACCTTTTCATGTTCGGCCTCTAAGTGTAAAGCCACTCATCCACCTGAGTATCCTCATCTCTACAACACTTGAACTTAATTTTATGCTTTTGTTTTAATTGCCAACATTATGCACCATGAATCATTGCAGGTCTAACCATCACCTTCTAGAATTTTCACTTAAGTTTGGGAGGTAATTTTCCATCACGCAACAGGCCCAATGCTTTTCTACACTTCAACCATTCAACTTAAATTCTACTAATAATATCTCCATCTATGTCGCCATCACTTTGATCAATAGACCAGAGAAAGATAAAATGTGTACCCTTTTTAATAACTTGATCGTCTAAAGTCATAATCCCTGCAATAAATCTATTTCTACTAAAATTACACTTAATGTATTCAGGTTTAGATCTGCTCAAACGAAAACTTTTATGGACTCTAAAACCATCAAAAACTACAATTTAAGCCATGCAAGACCTTACACTTTCTTCTAACTCGGTTAAGTGTGCAAACATCACCAAAATTAGATCATTACCAAAATCTCTACGTTTGCAATGACTTTAAGGCGACTATTTTGGACTACTCACAAACATTATTATTTTGCGATGCAATTGCTCAAAAAAAAATGAGCTAATATAATCTCTTCCTCCATTTTGACCACAAATCCCTAACCCCACCCTCACACATTGTCCCTTCATCCCGACCAACCTTCTCTTAGCACGATCAATTGTCATGGGCCACTGCAATGGAAAGCAATGGTAATGGTAACAAATGCCATTCACCTTCTTATGCTTTATTATAAGGATTTTGAGTTGGATAAAATTTCATGAATTAAATACCGATAGAGATAAATGAATAAAAAAGTTCCACACATTAAAAAAAAAATTGAGACCAAAATGCGATCGACCATTTGTTATTTGAATTTTAGCAACAGCAATTTTGAGACCAAAATGAACTTGCAATTAGTTGTGACTGGATGCATCCGGCTGCAAATCATATTTGAGATGAATATTTTTGCAGCCATCAGAATGACAAACTAAGTAGTCACTAATTAGCATATACCACCACAAGTGTCATTTTGTAACTATTTGACCATCGAAAATGTATAGTATTATTGTGGTGGATAGAAGGAATTATTTTACATGTGCTATTTGCACAAGTATACACTACAATGATTACCTTTCCTGAAGATTTCCAACTGCATAGTTTCCAAGATGCTAAAGGTTTATAGCCAACTGAGCTTTGGAACACCAGCACATTTTAGGCGCAAAGCTCAGATTTCTATAGCAAGTGTTGGACAGCTTGGGCTTTAAGAGCTTCGCTTAGAGAATAAACCAATTTCTCCAAGCCTGGATCATCTTTATATTTGATCCATGACGTTTCAAACTGCATTCCCTTGCATCTGCATAGTAAAGAGAAAAAGATCATGAAATTTGAAATTAAAGAATAAGATAATACAAAAAAGAGGGAGGAGCAGAAGCTCTTAGAAAGCAATCCCATGCTCACTTCTGAAGTAAAATTAGAGAATCTAAAATGAAATTCCGTATAGATTCACGGCTCTCTCTGGTCTCTACTTCCTTGTACAAATGAATGAGCTCATCTAACAACCTGATAATCAATTATATGGTCAGTATAATAATTTAGCAGCTTACAACTAAGGGTGATGCTTAAGTTGCCCAAAGCTTATAAACATTAGTTGATAGAATGCCAAAAAAAGAGGAGAAATGGGCCCAAAGTAGAAGCATCAATAGGGTTAGCTATTTTATGAATTTACATATTCCACGAAACATGCGCAAATAATTACTTGAGGACAAAGATAACATTAGATATATTGTTCCTCTTTTATCATAGAGAAGTTGTGCAAGCAAACAAAAAGGCAGCCAACAAAAGTTAAACAATGTTAGGTCTTAAACTCACCTTGCCATGTAAGGCGATTTCCTGACCCACGTCAGTTTTATGATTGAATGAATTCGCTCCAGGACCTGCAAAACAACCTAATTCAGTAATTTAAAATCAGTAAAATTGGATGGATTAACAGGTTCCTTTCAGCAAAATCTATTAATTACCAGAAGAATAGTTTCATCATCATCAGTATGCAGCCACTGAAAGAAGAGAGGAAAAATTCGATGGAAGTGCATTAACAATACAAGCCCCATTGCACTCAAAACCGGTTCAATAAGTTGAAGCCATGCAATACGATGTTCTCTACTAAAAGGGTGGCGTTCCAAATGCCCTAGCATCTCATTTAGCATCCGTTCAAACCTTCCAAAAAGAAATTTCTAGTAGCACAAACATACTTCAAAAAATAAAGCCCAAATCTAGCAACAATTTTTACTGCCAAAATGAAGTGCATAAAATATAACATAAACAAAAATAAGATTTTAAGCAATAGATAAAAGTAACACAAGTAAAATGAACATGAACAATGAAAACAATCATCATATTGGCATCAACTTCCAAGTCACTTCTTCTTCCAGCACACATCACCATTTGGATTTCTCGAAAAAAGAGGCCCCACTAATCTCCTTAGATTTCTTAAACAGAAAATTGGCGCTCCATCATTCTCCTTTTAAGACTATCATATTGTGTTCATATTCATACTAGTTGTTATTCAGGACAAGTGAAACACTGATACGTCAGGGGAGCCCACCTTGTGGGACCCAGGGAAGCTATTATTCATTATGTGAGGAGGAGAAATCAAGAAGTTGTTTAATTGTTTAGGAATGTTTCCTAAATCATATTTAATTTTTTAAGAAGGTTTCCTAAATTATGTTTAATTTATTTAGAAATGTTTCCTAAATTATGTTTAATTTATTTAGGAAGATTTTCTAAATTATATTTAATTTGTTTAGTAAGGTTTCCTAAATCATGTTTAATTATTTATGAAGGTTACCTAAATTATGTTTAATTTAGGAAGATTTTCTAAATTATATTTAAATTGTTTAGGAATGTTCTATTTATGCTATTGTGCTCTATGGTTATTTAAGTGGGAGATGTCTAGAGTTTTAGGATCATACCGTTGATGAGTTTTGTGAGTGTTAGTTGTCCATTATTTTTGTGATGGATTTCAGAGGTGCATAGAATTTTGGAGAAAATGTCCTCTCGAAAGAGGACCATTGTATCTTGCTCGTTCGTATTTCATTTATTATCAATAAAAAATTGTGGTTTGTTGAATTCTCCTGGTTTGTTAGCTGTTTTTGATACCAAGGCGTATCAAACACTGAGTACATTCAATAAATTCCATAGGGATACAACTTTAAATCTTCTCATTGTATTCAAGTAAAATGAGTGTTTGCTACTCATTTTGAAGCCGGACAATTTGATGTTGTTAGGATAGTACGATGAATGAATATTGGGCATTTAAAAAAAAATTAGGACTTGCAGATCAAAATTCACTAAATAGACAAAAAATTCATATTTTAGGTGTAAATTAAAAAATTAAATTAGAACAAAAATGATAACACAATGATCAATTAAATCTAAAGAAACCTACAAGAAATTAGAACCATGAAAAAATCAACAGGAAAAAAAAATTTTTACAACTAAAATTCTACTTATATCAAATTTGAATAGAATCAATAAATTTAACAAACCAACAACAATATATTTAGAAGATAAAAGATAAAGGGAATATATTTAACAACCCCAATTTCTGAAAATAATTAAAAATAGAAAATCTGAATTTATGATTAAACTGGAGCACATTGGCTCTAATCCTTTGAGCGTTGCAGCATTAGGCCTAGAGCGGGGTGGTGCCAAAAAATGTTGTGGCGACATTGAAACCTTCGTTTGTAAAGTAATCGGGAACTGACTTGCATCGATGTGGCGCTACACACTAAAAATCAATTTTATATAATATTTTTCCCACTCACTGTTTCCCCAGCTAGTGCCGGCTTGCTGAGTAAGGGAGAGAAGAAGAGGAGAGGGAAAGAGAAGAGAGAGAAAAATCTAGATTTTTTGTTTTCGGATTGCTTTGTCGCTTTTATAAAAATTGTTCAAATCGAGGTAAGGGATTATAATCCTATCTCTGTTTTCAAATATTTTGATTTTGACGATTGAATTCTCCTCAAACCTGATTTACTGTATTTTTCAAGGCTTTATTGAACTTTTACCGCACAACTTTTTGTATGTTATTATACTGATTATCTTGAATATTTTGACTGCAATATTTATGAATTTCACTGAACAAAATAGAAGTTATTTAATTTTGTATGATTTCACTATATAAAAATTGTGTATTTTTATTTAAGTATACTGTTAATACAAGTGGTGCAACCAAAAAAATTACATTAGGATTGCAAATTAAAAGTCTTCCTTATCATAAACATAGACAAACACATATATAATATAATAATACTAGAACACAACACCTTACAACTTATATTAATTAAGAGAAAAAAAAAAACATATGAGGGAACCGTGGATCGAGAAGAAGAGGTAGAAAAACGAGACGAATTAGTAGAGCGGAAGGGGAAAGGAGGCTAGCTCGCAAGCTAGAACAAACCCGCATGTTTAACTTTCCAAAAAATCATCACATATCTCTCTAAAATTGTCACAAAACAGCCCCACTTATAGGGGAGAAAAAAGGAAAAAATAATTAATGCAAGGAGTTAAAGCACCACCCAAACAGCTACTAGAAACTCCTCAAAATCTTATCATCCACTAGAGCTACTCCAACATTTTCATGTATATATTCATTTTGTACCCTGTCTCAAAGAGTAAAGCCACTCATCCACTTGAGAATCCTCATCTCCGCAACACTTAACTTAATATATGCTTCTCTTTTAATGGCCAACATTCTGCATAATACAGAATTGCATGTCTCATCACCATCATCTTATATATTTTTTCCTTAAGTATGAGGGGGACTTTTCAATCACAACAGACCAGATGCATTCCTCCACTTCAACCATCCAACTTGAATTCTACTAATAATATCCCCATCTATTTCACCATCACTCTGAATAATAGACCCAAAATATCTAAAATGTGTACTCTTGCTAATGACTTGATCACCAAAATTCACAATCCCCCCACTATATATATTATAACTAAAATAAACTTCATATAATCGGCTTTAGATCTACTCAAATGAAAACCTTTAGACTCTAAGGTTGACCTCCATAATTCAAGTTTACCTTTAACTCTCTTTCTCTAGTCTTATCAACAAGAAGAATAACATCAGCATAAAACAAACACTAGGGTACAACCTCTTATAAATGTCTAGAGAGAACATCCATGACTAAGCAAAAAGATATGGGCTTAAGGTTAGGGATGATCCTTGATATAATCCAACTAAAATAGGAAAATACTTGATCAAACCACCTTGTGTTTGAACACAAGTAATATATCCTGCATATATATATTTAATGACTTGTATATAAGCATTATTAACCCCTTTCTTTTCTATAACTCTCCATATCACTTCTCTAAAAACTTTATCATATATTTTCTCTAAATCAATAAATATCATATGTAGATCCTATTCTCTCTATACTTATCCATCAAACCTCTCAATAAATGTATAGCTTCCATAGTAGATCTACCCGGCATGAAACCAAATTGATTTTGAGAAACATTAGTATCACGTCATAATATATGCTTCATAACTCTCTCCCATAGTTTTAAAGTATGACACATTAACTTAATTACTCTATAATTCACACAATATTGTGCATAACACTTATTCTTAAAAATAGAAATCAACATACTCATTGGTATCTTTTTAGTCTTCAAAATAATATTAAAAAGTCTAGTAAGCCAAAAAATTCCTTCATCTCCTAAGCATTTCCACCTTTATTGGAATATCATCATGTCCAATAGCTTTTTCACACCTTATTTTCTTTTAAGTCTCTCTTACTTTGATTTAACTAATACATCGATAAATATAAAAATCTTTATTTTCATTTAGCATGCTAAGGTCACTAAATTCAATTGTATTCTCACAATCTTCGAAAAGTTTGGCAAAATATATTATCCACCTTTGTTGAATATACTCTTCTAATAAAAGCACTTTGGATCATCATCCTTAATGCACTTCACTTGAATAAAATCTTTACTACTCTTATCTCTTTATTTGGCTAACTTATACATATCTTTCGTCCTCCTTAGTATCTAATATTATATATATAAATTATTAAAAGCTAAAATCTTTGCATCGCATATTACTATCTTAGACTTCTTATGGACCTTTTTATAATTTTCCCAATTATCAAAGTTTTTACGGCTAAACCATTTTTTTATAACAAAGCTTCTTATTTTTATCTTTTCTTGCACATTTTAATTTCACCACCAATTATTTTTACTATTATGAGTTTTTCCCTTCGATACGCCAAGTGCATCCTTTGCAACATTCTTAATAACACTAGCTATTTTTTTTCACATAACATTACCTTCCTCGTACACAGACAAAATCTTAAGATCTAAAATCTTACTCTCAAAAATAATTTTGTTAATATTTTTTAAATGTTGTCATCTAATCCTATAACAACATTTTACTTTATTTTTTCATATTTTGCCTCTTCATGTTGAAGTCTAAAACTAATAAGCTATATTGAGCACATAAACTTTCACTCGGAATAAATTTATAATCTTTGCAATCTAAACAATCTATTTTCTTTATAGAAATTAATCAATCTGAGTTTTACTATATCTATTCTTATAAGTGATGAAATGCTCATATCTTTTCTTAAATAAGGTATTAGCAATTACAAAATCATAAGATATAGAAAAATCTAATATAATTTTACCACCTTCATTAGTAGCTCCAAACACAATCATCATGAATACTTTTAAAATCATCAACATCTTTACCAACATGTTCATTTAAATCTCTTCCAATAAAAATTATTTCTTCAAGAGGTATCTTTTGTATTAATTCTTTTAAGTCATTCCAAAAATTTAATTTTAAATACATATTCAAACAGATTTAAGGAATATAAGCACTTCTAATATTAATAATCGTATAATCTTAACATCAACAACAATCTCTAAAATTACAATTTTATCTACAATTATATTAATTTTTATAACATTATCCTTCAAACTCTTATCTATAATCACACATACACCTTTTTTAATATGATTCCTGTCAGAATATCATAGTTTAAATCCTAAATTATCAATCTCCTTACCCTTTTATTGAACCCATTTAGTTTCATGAATGCATAAAATATTCATCTTATACAAATTATAATATCAATTAATTTTATTAATTTGCCTGTAAGGAAACCTATATTTTAAGTTTCCATCTTAATTTTGGTTTCACATACTAGTTTATTCGCCCACATTCATCCACGATATGAGAACCCTAGCCTATTTAACACTACACCCGAGCGTCAATGCAGTGGCCCTTGCACACTTCTCGTTGTATTCAAATCATACAGCACGTCGCTTATAAGGAACATCCTAGCATTAACACAATATACTAAAAGATTCATGTCATGATTATTCGATAAGTTTTACGCTAGCTATCGACTACATATTGATTACTTAACACAACCTTTCACTTCTCTCATCCAGAACTTGGGACCTGGCAACGATAATGATTATTTTACATCATTGATATCATAGACAAAAAAAAAATCCAAAAGCCCATAAATTTTGTTTCTAAAGGGAAGAAAAGCTCAATAATCCAAAAAGGCATTGTCATCCCTATAAGAGACAAACCATTCTCTAAATATCTCAACCAAAGTTTCCATCCATCAAATCATTTTTTATTTTAAAATATTTTTTATTTTATCAACAATACATCTTCAAAATAAATAAGTAAATTTTGCTTTTTTTTAATTTTCTTTTGCTATTAAAATACTTCACTGTGGTAGAAATCTATCCTTTAAAACCTAAAATATTGGCATTTGAATTGGCAATTCTAAGAATATAATATGTTAATTCTACAAATAATAAGCAACACAAAAAGTCAATGATATCTTAAAATCCACCTTAGCCCTTCTAATAAGGCCCAAAATATATTGAAATGACTGATGGAAAAATATCAAAGGTATAAGGGAAAAACTCTAATATGAGAAAAATGAAAGAAATTTTAAATCAAGATATTGACCAAAACATCCTAGATCTAATAACAATAGGATTGTTCCCTTACCTAACAGCAAATATCCTTCCATATTTGGTGAAATGAGATCAAAAACATTGAAGATTAGCAATGAATAATAGAAATCACAAGATTGATGAGAGATTCAATAATATAGATTAAAAATTCAACTATCTTAAGAAATTGTTAGTGCAAGTTTTGTTAAACCAATGGCATGTCCAAACACCTATAAATGATTTTAAGGATGACTTAGAACTTCCCAAACACAGAAAAGGTAAGCTTCCAATAAAATGTCTGGCTCAACTACTAACCCATCTACCCTATATACTTTTTGCAATTAACAATATCAATTTATTCAATAATAAAAATACATCTTTTCTGTATAAACATAAATAAATATTAAGTATGAAATACCATATATATATATATATATATATATATATATATATATATATATTAGATGCATGCATATATTTACATCATAGTTAAAATTAATATATAAATTAGATGCATGTATATATTTACATCATAGTATAAAATTGCACAATAAGAGGCGCCTCTGCGCAATTCTGCCCCAAAGAGCCTCATTGCTTAAGCTTTTTTGGGTCCAGGTGAGGCGTACACCTCTGTGCTTGTGAGGCGTGCCTCGGAGGCTGAATTGTGCAATTCTGAGTGAGGCGCACGGCTCATGTAGCCGGGTCCCACACACTTAAGTTCTAAATGAAATAACCTTTCTTCCCCTTTCTTCTTTTCACCTACCCGAAACCCTTCGCAAACCCGCAAGTCCGCACACTAGCTCCGCTCGGCCTCCCTTTCCGCCACCTCTCCCGTCGGCGCCACCTCATGCCAGTGAGCTTTTAGCGTCTGGCCGCCCTCTACGACAACTCCACTACCGATTTTAGGTATTTTTTTAGTTCAAGGAAAGATTTTTCAAGTTATAGAAAATCTAGAATTTTTTATTTTTTGAGATTTTTCGATTTGTTTTGGTATTTGTGAATGGAGGAGTTACTCGCATGTAAGAACACTTATCTGGCTCACATAAGAATGTAGCACCTTGTGTGAATGTGTCGGATAAGGAGGAGGAAATTACTGCTTACATGAAGAAGAGTACCACGGCCAAAAATTTACAACATGAGCAATTTGATGAAGGGGTCGAACATGGTGCTTACTTCGGGAGCGAGAGTGAAAGGGCTCTTCCTCCACTATACATAATAGAGGTGCGCGGGGTCCTACGGACTAGTATATGATTAATCCAGGAGAGGATAGAGGACAAGCACAGATGATGTATACAGCTGGTACCAGAGAGGGTAGATGTCAGATTTGCATGGATATTGGCAGATTTTTTTTTAGAATGCCATACCATTTAATGTTGCGACATCGTCGGCCTACTTCAATATTGTGATCTGTAGGGTTGTATGGGAGAGGGTTGAAGGCACCTTCAATGTACGAGTTGAGAACATGGATATTGTCATATAATCAAGTGCAAACAAAAAGAAGAAATCGACTTTCAACACTCAGAATGAACTTCCTTGTGTATATATATTATGCACAACAAGGGATTGAAAGATAGGGGGTTAAGAAACAAGGGGTTGAAGAATGATAAGGACCCTTTGGTGTGTGATGATGTGATGTCTGATAATGAGTGGTTCATAAATGATGAGAAAGATTTGTCATTATCAGACCTGCATCTAGAGGATCTATGTGTGGATGCTTGAGGGGCGAAGCAGCACATCCACTAGTTCTGCAGCACAACAAGCAAATAAAGATATCTCACAATTTCTTATGTGTTATTATATATATATATATATATATATATATATATATATATATATATATATATATATATATATATATATATATATATATATATATATATATATATATATGCAATGAACATGACACTAATCATTCTTATTTTATTCAAAAGAGAAAAATGAGTAACATTGAATATGATGAAGATTTGACATTCATAAATACAATTGGAGAAGAAGATTCTCTTGAAAACTCATTTAGTGATGGGACATGATTTGTTTTATATGTTTTTTTTATTTGTACTTTGGGAGTTTTGATAGACTTATATTTTGTAGTTTTGTACTTTGAATTATGTTATGAGATGCATATATTGCATCTATTTTATTGTTTTCCAATAATTTCACTTGTCATTTAGATGTTTTTATTGTATGATAGACTTTTAATGTTATTTACCTGCTAAAATACTTAAATTCTCATTTACGCAATTCTTTGTCCTTGAGGCTTCCGCCTCACACCGCCTATAGACTTATTTACGCAATTTTAAACCATGATTTAAATGTATAACATTTATACATGAATTGGGTGAAATTAAAACCTATTTGGTAGCATAAAGTAATCAAGCTTATAATATATATTAGATATGTAACATGCTTTATTGAATTAGCTTATTCTTTTTTATAATTTTAATTATTGATTAAATGTTTAAAACAAATCAATTTCATTAATTTATAACATGTAAACTATTTAATCATAATAGTTAGAAAATATTAGGAATGACCTTTATTAGATTTAAACGAGAATTTGGCTTTTAATAGGACACAATGGAGAAAAAGGATTCATGTAGCCGACCCCACGTAGTGGGATAAAGGCTTGATGTTGTTGTTGTTGTTGTTGTAAACTATTTAATCATAAATAAATAAACATATATATATATATATATATATATATATATATATAAGCCTAAAATAATTTCAATATATAAAATCATTTAATATAAATATCAGATTAATTTTTTCTTTATCAAAAATAATTTCAATATTTAATAGTTAACATAAGTTAATTTAATTTATATAAAATTTTTAGTTAATACAATGTACCTATTTCATAATTTTGTAAACAAAAGAGGATATCTTAAAAAAATTATTATAACTTATTCCATAATTTTTAATAAATATTCAATTTATTCCAATTTTGTAAGCTCTAGACGTTTAAATTTCAATCTCTAAATTCCTATTAGCTGGATCGAGTAGGCTCAAGCATGTGGCTTGCTACAATTGGGCTAAGGAGTCAAGGGACCATGCATACGTTGAATTGTATCTACATGTAAAGCCAATTGGATAGGGATTGATGAGACTAGCAGCATGTCATTAGATTTTATACTTTAGATCCAATGGAAATTGGAATTTTCTTATAGCTCTCACGCTCTAGCCTAGGGCTGCGGGATTCACGATATTTAGAGATGGCATTGGATGGTGCATAACGGCCTGGTGTTGATTAGACTCAATTGAGAAGAGGTTCACCTATGCCAGCAGTAGCGCCAACAACAACAGCCAGCAAAACCTCCTGATGCCTTTTTTTTTTTTTTTTGGGTGTGAGAACTAAACTCTGAGTATATGGAGAAAGGAAGATTTCGTATTCCTAGCCTAGGGATCCTCTCTAGGATTAATCCAACCAAACCTAAACCTCTGCAGCAAGACCAATGATCTCTAAGGAGATGGAAAGTGGAAGAAGGTAGAGGGCTATGCCATCGTAATGTTTGGTAAAGAAGATAGCCTCATGCAGGTTAGCTTACCTTGTTCATCTTCTCTAGAACTATGATAATATGCGTGAAGGGAGAAAGAGCTTAGGAAGATGAGAGAAAGTGCCCGAAGAAGATAGAGCTATGGAGAGATGAAAAGGGTTGTTAGAGTATTGAAGTTTCTTGGTATGATCTCCTTTTCCCTCCTCGTCTTCATTGTTTTGGCATGGAGAGTAATATGGAGCTGCTCTTGGAGAGCAATACGCACCAAGGTATGGAGATTATTAAGGGATCAATGGTGGCAACCCTAATCAATTCAAAGCATTTAGTCTGTGCCAAATTAACTGGGGGATAAGATTAATTTAGGTTTACCTAATTCAATAAGCTAGGATTGGCTAAGACTTCAAAGATTGACCTAAGTGAGTTTTCATCAACCATTTGCCAAATTCAAATATGTTGCCAACACCAATATCACAGCACCTCCTTCATGTCTCGCTTGCGTCAGATCTAAGTAAAACGGCCTATCGCTCATCATCCCATGTCCACACACATTCCAATCCTTGCACTAGATGCATCACCTACTAAACTTGGTTTTATTATGTTTGCAATAGTGCTACCCTTCTACTATCATTTATTGTGTGGCATTTGCTTTGGAATATCTTACAAAATGGAGTTCAAGCTTAGTTCATGTAAATCACTTCTTTTGTTGGGTTATTTTTATCCCAAAAAAAAAAAAAAGATTTTAAGGATTGTCCTTTGACCCGATAAGAAGATTTTAAGGGTTGATCTAGAACCCATGTAAAAGGCCTTCAGCTCAAAAGAAGATCAATGAGCTTGCAATAGCTTTTGCTTTCATGATTGGTAAAGCTTGTTTTCTCACATTTGCGGCTTAGTGAGTTAATGTAAGCTTGAGGAAAAGTTGAGCCACTTGCCACTATAAATCTCATTGTCACGTGATTTGTTTTCTAACGTTGAATTTTTACTCTCTTTCTCTCATGTATTTGCAATAATCCCAAACCACCCTAGGATGTGATTTTCCTTTCATTTACATGCATTATTTTACGCAATTTTTACCCGCCCCCAAAGATTTACATCAGTTTCTTGATCAACTAAATTGAGAATTCCAAATCATTTCAACATAAAATCCTAATTACTTCTTAGCTGCGATATAAGTACCAAATTTGGGATACATAGGATTATGCAAGGAAACCCCACACCAAGAACTCCATTCACTAATGAAAGCTCCATTTTTCTAACTGAAACCTAATTCCTCAAGTGAAACTAAACAAACATTTTATTTATTCTCAGCATCCAGATAGATTTGATGGTCCCTAGATCCTACATTCCAAATTAAATCACACGCTTCTTATTGACAGAATAAACTACCTATAAAACTCAATAACATCCAATCAAGTATTTTTGTAGGAAGTAAGCATATGCACATATTCCAAAGTTCAGACCTTACTTAAACATATATAAATTATCATGATTTTGACCAACCTTTTTCTAGTAGTTAGATATTATCACAGATCAGATAAATTTTAAGATGCTCGAACTAATTGAGCTATTCCTTCAACAAATACTATTTAGAGAATATAACATTTCACATAGCATCAAGTATAACATATATAAATTATCAAAGATCTTACTTAGATTTGATGGTCCTTAGATCCTCCACACCAATTTAAATCACACTATTCTTATTGACAGAATAAACTATCTATAATACTCAATCAGATCTTATCGAGTATTTTTGTAGGAAGAAAGCCTATGAGTATATTCCAAAAGTCAAAGATCTTAAACATATAAACATTATCATGATTTTGACCAACCTTCTTCTAGTAATTAGATATTATCACAAATCAGATGAATTTTAAGATGCCCGAACTAGTTGAGCTATTCCTTCAACTGTTCAACATATACTATTTAGAGAATATACATTTCACATATCTTCAAGTAAAGCAATACTTGGACAAATAATTATTCAAACATGAGGTAAAACCCATTCCGTATCCCAAATTCCATTATGAAAGCACCAAGCACTATGAAGTCTGTTTTTTTCTACTCATAAAGCATTTAGTACTACTCTTCGCCTAAGTTTTATTTACAATTCACCAATTCAAAATCAACATCTCAATAGAAAGACAAACAATAAGTTCATAATAAAGCAATGCAACTCTGAGAGAGCAAAATAACATAAAGTAATAAATTGAACAAGATAACAAGGATCAAGGTTTACCAAGAGCTACGTGGATTTTTTCGTTGTGTGCAAGTTAATAAAAGTGTGGAAACCTCAATTATACGGGACCACAGGTCATCGCTGGTAGCAATATTTCGACAACATACATCCAAAAATGCTTCTTCATACCATCCTAGCTCAGTAGCATTTACATTCTTTCCTAGATGGATTAATGCAAGCATCCCCTGCTCCTGAGGAAAAAAAAAAACATTTTTTAATAATTTTGCAAAGCACATATACCCATGAGAGAAAAAAAAAAAAAAGATAAATATATTATGGAAAGTGGAAAGTTGAATTTTCCAACAAAGATATTATCCTGGTGCTAACTATGGAAGGCAATATTCAGCCTAACCATCAATTCTTAGAAAGTTATTGGAAATAAAAAAACTCAACCACATGCATAAGATGATGATAATGAAGTGGTCAAATTAAATGACATGTTACATCACCATGGACTTGATTGTTTACGCATAACTATAGAAAACAACTAATTGATGTTCTTACTGATGATGATAATAAAGTAATCAAATTAACGGAACTGTGCATTGCCCTTACAATTCCAAAACATCAAAATACATGCTTTCAGTACCTAACTTTAGTTGAGAGACCCTGGAAAACTTGAGTAACGGTTTGGAAACATAATGCGTGGACCAAAGGTGAAATAATTATAATATATGCAAAAAAAACAAATTAATAAAAAATCAACAACAAAAGTTAAAACTAGCAACACATAACAAGAATAAATAAAAATCGAGATTCATAAAGTCAACCTCAAACAGTTCCGATAAAGTTAACAATAACGATGATGATGATGATGATGATGGAAACTTTTCTATGGAAATATAACAAAATTGAATCTAAATCACCACACTATTGTAACATATTTCTAAATAGATTTGTCCCACATAATCAAAGAAAACATTCCTCAGGACCACCTTAAAGATGTTTCATCTACTAACTATGCATTCCATCTATAGAATTCAATAAAATTACCTTTATTGCTAAAATTCATATCAAAAATAGCCTAATTCAACAGTAACATTGTAAATTCCTAAATATTTGCTTGATCATTAAATTATAAACTTGGTTTCACGACCCTATAACTCATGGACTTAATCTCTCAATGGCTAATCTACATTCAAAACCATAAAGAAATATATAAATCAGATGCTCACTGAAACTACAAGATCATAGCATGATTAGGGGTGTAAGTGAGCCGAGTCAACTCGAGCTCAACTCATTAACTACGAGTCGAGCTTATCGAGCCATGACTACGAGCTCAAGCGTATACTCGAGCTCGTATATTAAATGAGCTCGAGCTCAGCCAAGCCTGAAAGCTCATTGAGCCGCTCAGTTAAATTAAAATATATTTAAAAATTAATTTAAATTAGCATTATATAATATATTTAATATTTTTAAATTAATTATATATTAAAAAATTCTTTAAAAAATAAAAAATTAATTTAAAACTAAGAAATCAAGCTCAACAATCGAATCAAGCTCGAGCTTATAAATTTTTTAACAAGTCAAACTTGAGCTCCAGCTCAGTAAAAATTAAACAAGCTTAGCTCAATCAGGTAAATACTCGACTCGTTTAAACCCCTAAGCATTTTACATGAATTCCCTACTCATGAACACACTACCTATGTTATTGATTAAATCTTAATAAATAGTAAGCCATATGCAACATTTTATCCATCTTCATATCAAATGGCACAAACCCCGGCATAAAAATGCATGGCAAGTTGAAGATCAAATACTTGCCCATTATCCCTCTGAAATAACCCCCTCTATACCATCGGAAGGAGGACGTGAGGATAATCAAAGCTTAATCAGGGACAAGGTTTATAACCTTGAGTGTTAACATTCAATTTAAGATTTGCGATGAGAAAATAAAATAGAAAAAATACTAAGCACTCAATTCAGAAACAGAAGGACGTGATAAATGCAAAAGCAGAAAATGAAGACCACTGCATCAGTGATGGAAGGAAATTGCGATATTTGGAATAGTTAAAAACTGAAATGGACACAATAATTGGTATTCAAGATCACAATTTAGTACCTTCACCTCAGGTGACCAGTGATCCAATGTTGTCAGAGCACATGGCATGACCAATGCGCACAAATTTCCCAAATGGGGATAAATAACCTAATAAAAATGCAATCACTGAAACCAATCAAAACTCAATTAAGAAGCAGGAAGATGCAGAAACGAAACAAGATTATTCAAAATATAAAACCTGGGTCACGAGCCACCTAAACTGATGCGCCGCCACGATGGAATTCACGACCGGAGCCCTCACCGACCCCGCCACAAACACTTCCTCGTCGGGATCAACGCAAGTCTCCTTCACGACCGCCTTGAGTTCCGGAAGCACTTCAGCCATCAGTTCAGCAACCATCTCGTGTTCCGCTGCAAAAGATCCAGCAGCAGAAATCTCAAGCAACGCTGATTTCGCCAATGACGACAAATCCTTCGGAATCCAATAAACAGAAGGAGATTCGACTCCCTCCGCCGATGCTAGTGCGGCGCAGCAAAGGCAGAAGTTCTTGATTTCTCTGTCGACCGACTTTGGCGCCGTATTCTGCGGAAGAAGAGATTCTAGAAGTGATTTGACGGAGACGGGTGAGCCCGCGGGTGGCGTGTACAGGGTTCTGGCTAGGGTTTCTCGTATCTGCTCCGCTAGCCTGACAAAGGAAGAGTCAATGAAGAAATGTAGAAAATAGAGAATGAGGGAAAGAGTACCGGAATAGGAGGTTTCGCGGGACGGAGAGAAGCCTGCGAGGAGAGAGCTCCGCTGATAGGGACGGAGAAGCCATGCAGCCTCTGCCCGCGATGTCTTCAAAGAGTCGGTCCAGACTCCGCAACCCAACCAGTTACCGGTAAAAATTTCATATAATTTGCTAAGTCGAAAAACCGACTTAAATACTCTGCGTGTGGGTTTGCATCTGCGGTAAATTTGGGTGCTTTTCGCTTTTGGGACGGTAGCTGTGGGTAAAGTATAAAAATGCCGTCTCAGGTTATCTTTGGGACGACTTTATTACTGCTTCTAAAAACAGTTTTTTAGTGAAAAATTAAAATTTTTTTACTAGAAAGCTGCTTTTAGAAACAGTAAGAAAGCCGTCCCAAACGAAGCCTCAAACGAAGTCTAAGACTAGAAAGCTGTTTCAAGAATAAAAAAAAAATAACTTCAAATGAAATCTAAGTTGTGAAAATTATTTTATTTGAATACTATAATTATGAAACTGTTGTGCTGTAATTATATGTGAACAAATTATCTTGATATTCTTTTATATATATATATATATATATATATAGTATTGAGATGAAAAAAAAATATAAATATCAAAAAAATTTAAATGTATATGATAACAAGTTAATAATTTTAAATTAAATTCTTATCTACTTTATCACAGCATTTTAAGACTTTCAAATATCAAAGTATTTTTTTTTACATTGTAATATCATATTTTAAGATTATTTGGAGAAAAATTATAATATCTGATAATACTTCAATTTTTTTTAATAATAATAATCATATAACTTTGATATATTTTTAAGATTTAATTAAAATAAAAAATAAGTATGTAATTTAGATACCTGAAAAAAATTATTTTATGTTGTATCACTTACAATTTTAGTGTGAAGAAATACACAATTCAAATTATTTGAATTCAACAATAAATTGTTATATAATATAACAGTGTAGTTTTCCACAAATAATATCTAATATTGATCTAAAACAACATTGAATATATTAAAATTTTCAAAATCATTTAACTAATACAATACCAACTTTAAATCACTCAAAATTGATAGGGAAATTTAAGCTAACGGTCTTCTTACATTTTTTTACCAGTCAAAATGATTTATAAACATACAACTCTACTCTAAGCTCTCACAGTAGAAAAAATAAAATTGCTTATAGAGCCGTCCTAAACAGGGAAAATTATTGGTTCTGGACACCGGACCTAGAAATAGGTCCATATATCCTATTAAAATTTGCCACATTGACTGTGCTTTGACTGCGCTTTGATTGCGCTTTAATTGTGCTTTGATTGTGCTTTTTTATTGTGCTTTGACTGCATTTTGCATGCACTTTACATGCGCTTCACCTGCGCTTTTGACCTGCTTAACTTAAAATAAAACAAACACGTGTACATTCCACATGTCAATAGGTCCTGTGTACGGACCTAATAATTTTCCCCTAAACTGACCCTTCCACAATATCTTCTTTAATTATTTTACTGTTGAAAATTAATACTGAGATGTACGTTCGAATGCTATTTTTCCAAAAGAAAAATATTTGAGAATTTAAGGATCATATCACTAACTATTAGGCTTAATTATTAAAAAAAAAAAACACAGTATGATAATTTTCAAATCAACTAATGAAAAACAATGAAAAAATAATGAGTTGCAAATAAAAAAAAATGACCAAAACTCAAAATAAAGATGAGCAAAGAGAGGCAGAGCCTTCGAAAAAAAGACTCTAAATTAGCATAAATCACTCTCAAATCAGATGCAATTTTTTTTTATATAAGACTAGGGTCGTCTCCTAGTTGCAAAGTACAACAAAATAAGCTAAAACCAGCAAATTCAGACCCATGACTATGAGAAGCATGTTTCAAGGAGCAACCAGTGTAATAGGAAAATTGAAGAGCATAATTCTTTGGAGATAAATTTAAAAAAAAATGGGCAATCAAATTTGAGTCGGCTAATATCATTTTCAAGAGTTGACGTCGTAATAATGTGAGAGAATATTTTGGGCATCACTGTGAGGGACAAAGGCAGGTTCCAACTATTGCTGGTGATGAAGGTGCAGACATTAGATGAAACGATATTGAAGATGGGAGAAAAGAGGAGCCAAATGCATGAGAGAGAGAGAGAGAGACTTATCAATATTTGATTAGATATTTATTTGTCTTCCTTCGTCAATAGGAAAACATTAGGAGCCTTAACGCCACATTACTACCATAGTGCTCCATATATAATTCTGCTTAGTTTGGATGAGACGTTTATATTGGATAAATACATAGAGACTCTACTAGCCGCAGTTGTCATTGATGAAAATGGTGGCATATATCCCTTGCATTTGTTATTGTGGAGGCTAAGTCAAATAAGATATGGGCGTGATTCTTACAGTTGTTGCATGACCTCATTCCACGAGTTCCATCCTAACAAGAAATATGCTTTGTATTTGGAATAGTTAGAGGATTTCGTAAAGTTTTCCTTCATGCAACACACTGTCATTAATTACATCACCTAAGAGAGAACTTCAAAAAATTCATTCGGAGTGTTGGAGTTACTTACTCTGATGATGTTTGTGAGAAGATGTACTTTGTTTGGAACAAATACGATTTGGTAACTTTCAACAGACAAATGACAAACATCAAAAACATAAAGCAGGAAGCACGTCAGTGGTTAGTCTAGCAAGACGTTAGTAAGTGAAGTCTTTTGTATGATGGTGGGTATCATCATAGAATCATAACTACAAATGTTTCAGAGTGCTTCAATAGGGTCTTAAGAATATGCTCATGGCCTACCCGTCTAGGGTTTAATCACAGTTATTTACAACAACCTCATAACCCTATTTAATAAGTGTTCCGTTGATGTAAGCACTTGGCCTGTTGCAGGAGAGTCCCCAATAAAGAAAGGTTCTTAAAGCATTTTCCTAGTATAAAATTTTTAATTTTTGTACCAAAAATTAACTTTAAGAAGCAACATGAAAACTGTCCCAAGCAAAGCCTTACTCTCACATTTTGTAAGTTGCCCAAACTTGTCAAATTTTGTATATTAGACATTTATATCTTTAGGTGTAGCCATTTGACTAACAAATTAGTAGTTTATACATATTGAATTTGGTTGTTATAGCCGACTCACATTGCTTGCTACTAAATCTACAATATAAGATCATCTATGTGATGTATTGTGTATAATTGGACTAATATATTGATTAATCAATGCATTTAATATAATAGAATTAATATTATAATTTTATAATAATTTTGAATTGAATGCACTCATTATATTAGCTTATTTATGTCAAGCAAAAATTTTTTAATAGTAATGCACATTGTATGTATATTATACATCTTTTTCAATTGTCATAATCTTTAGCTTATGTTGTGTGTTTTATATCACAATAATTGTTTGTTTCAATTAATGATTTCTAAGTAAGGGATTTGAAATTCGATTTTAAAAAAGAAAAAAATTGAAGTGCCACATTGTTCATTAAATTCACTCTCCCTCTTAGTGTTCCTCCACTATACAAATTTTATTTCAACAATTAACAACTATAATATTCGACGATGATACACATAAAAAGACCTCATGGCCAACAAATTCACAATTTCCTTAGTGTGCATCCGCTCTACAATTTTTAACTTATCAATCACCAACTATGACATTTGACGATGATCTACACATAAGGATGTCAACACCCCCCATCGAATATTCATAACTAATCAATCTTTCTGAACTTGACTTTCAATCAAGAGTGGCACATTATCTCGATAGCATTATAAAATCAAATTATAATATCTTTGTAAGAAGCAAGTTGAGATTAGAGAGCAACCTTGACTATAGTCTTAATTTGCTTGAGTAGAATATAATCAGCGGTGGATCCAAAATTTGTGTGCGTGTTTATGGAGGATGGAAGAATTCACACAAAACTCTGATTTATAATGCAGTATATTGATCACATAAAATAATATCAAGAGTAGGGATTACTTTTTTTTTTTTTTTTTTTTCTTTTTATTTTTTTTATTTTAAATATGAATTAATAGAAAATAAAAACATTTTTGGCATTATATATATATATATATATATATATATATATATATATATATATTGTTTGTTTTTGTCAAAATTCAAAAACTTTGGAAAAACACTTAAAAATTGTCCAGAGTTTTTTTCAGAAACAATTTCAATTGTTTTCGAAAATAAATAATAAAAATTCTTAAAATAAAAAACTAAACATATATTTAAAAATCCTAAAAATAGCCTACTAGTAAAACAAATTGAGATTTTTTTTCCTTAAATTCAAATATTTTCGCACCCCTAATTAAGCTTGGAAAGGAATCAGGAAACTTGGTGCGGCTTTCTGAGTGGTTCATTTTGTCTGTTCTCAAGCGGTCAAAATAAGCAGCTCCATGGTGCTTTTGGTCAAGATGAGGACAAGTCCTGCCTACTAATATAGAATCCCAAGTAGATTTATTTTATTTTTAAATTATTATGCCATTTTCTATCATACAGTGACTTGTATTTTGACCTTTAAGAGTATAGTTTGGCTGTAAAAGAGAAAATTTAATAATATTTATTTAAAAAAAATAAAATCAACTAATCAAAATTTATTTAAGATATTTTCAATTATTTAGTTTATTATTTTAGCCGAATTTAGTTTGCCCAATTTAATGGCCGAATTACATCAAATCAATGGGCAATGAGTTTTGACTTTTGACTTTGAAACGTTTTGAACGTTGAAAATGCGCGTAATAATTAATATTGTTTAACTTCTCATTAGCACTTTTATTAAAAAAACCACTCTAAAACATTAATAATGCTTTGCTTCTAAATTATTGTTTTTAAAATTATACTATTACAATTTAATTTGCAGAAAGGTACCCCTTTTAGGCTCTGCCATTTTCAAAAATCAACGAGTATTAAGTATAATTATGAAATAATTTAGTTATCTTTGCAAAAATATACACGCAAGCTAGCATATTATTCAATTCGCTCGTTTATTTATAAGCCAATTAGTTGCTAAGTTATTGGTATTTTTTTAAATCATTATGAATGGAAGATAATGTAGACTTTAACAACTATTTCCTTTTCAATTAATTACGATTTGTTTGTACGGTTATATGATTAGTAACCCTTGAGGTTACCGTAATTACAAATTTTAAAGTTTTTTATATATCATGTAAAATGAATTTTTATAAAAAAAACATTTCATTTATATTTCCTCAAAATATAAAATTTAAATTATAAATATTATTGAAAAAATATATATATAAGGCTATTTTTTCTCCCTCCTTTTATGACAAATCAATTTCTATTAGCCTTAGTTTAGGATAACTTTCTCACTATTTTGCTTATCAGATTGCAATCATGGATTATGTTTGACCATTATTTTTTTATGCTTTTAAAAAAATTGTTGTACTAATAAGTTACTTTCTATAACAATTTAAAAAGAATATATTTTATCTACAACTGTTTTACAACCATATTTACAAAAAGTTACAACCACCTTAAACGATCCTTAGAGGCTAATGAGTTGTCGAATATATGTATAAGAAGAAAGTGAAAATAACTGGAATGGTATGCCTTTATTTGTAAACAAACTTCTTTAGTATGAATAATTTTTTAAGGACATTTAGGTCAATTAAGACAAACTCACACAGGAATTACACAGGCAACACATCACATACGCAAGACTCGAAACCAATACCTCTTAATTGAAAGCCAAACAAACCAAGATGAGTTGCATTTTAGTATGGAATAGTCGAAACTACAAAGGTAAGAGTCTCACTACTTTCTCATGACAAAACAAGATAAGAACTAACATTAGATTTTATGTGATGCGCAAGAATTTAAATTGGAAGAATTATTATTTTAATATGTTAATAAACAATAATTAGAGCTATCAAATTTTATTTATCATAAATAAATACAAATAATAATTCTAGAATTTAAAACATCTATATATAGATATGTATTCATTTCCCATAAATCATATACCTTACTTAGAATCTATACAATCCTACAACTAATCTATCCTTAGCACAAAATAATAGATAAAATAAAAAATAGAACGTGAGAAATTTGGGTCAATCTCACACTCATGATCATCTATCCCGACATGGAGCATCACACTTTAAATATATAATAATTTATTATTTTATACTAATTCACCACCCTTTATCGATTTGTCTTCAAAATTTTTAATGTATTGATTTAACCTTCAACAACTCTTGATATTTTTAGCATGATTTAATTATGAGTATTTACAGGTCAACTTGAACTCTACATGATTTTTGAAACGGGTCGACTTGGGCACCCGAACCTGACCCGTATGTCAAACGGATTGAGCCAAACCCATAATTTTTTGGGTTGGGTTTTGTGTGGTGACAAATATTGACACCCCTACTCTTTCTGATATGTCAATGTGTTGGATATTCATACAAGTCTAAGAGGCTAAACCCCATATCTCTATACCTCCACGAATGTTCCTACATGCAATAACTTTGGAATTGAAATTAGAAATAGGGTACAGGTTGCCTACCTCTAACACGAGAATTTTGCTAGCTGACCAGACAGACAAAAATCGGATTTCAAACTCCAAATACCTTCTTTCTTCTTTTTTCTTTCTTTATCTTCTCTCCTTTCATCCTCAACAAGCTGTTGGGCATTAGGGAGCCTTTGAGTTGGAGTTAGTGAACATGTATATTTATTATTTAAAAAAAATACTAATTCGCTTTGACACTGCGGTACTACAACTTTTGATGTCACAATGCCACCAATAAAACTCTTATAATTCTCTCAAACTTCCTATATTTCATCCCCAACTCCATTGCAACATCATCATACCACAACACTTCCCTCAAAATCCCATTTTTCATTGAGCACAACGTTGGAGCGCCGCATTTCTCGTAGGGAAAAATTCCTACTTATGGTTTTCCATTTTCTCTGTCCACATTTCATAATTCTCCTATACTCGGTTCAACTGACACATACTTACAACCATTAAATCGATTAAAATTTTAATTATGAGCAGGTAATGACCTGGATTTTATATGAAAAATATTGCACGATTTGACTATAAGTATGTCATATTTGGATATCATTTTATCATCCAATTAATATTTTGGAGTTTTCAAATATGTTTTGAGCCTTTGATTCAAGCCCATTTGGGCTCGTATTGGACCGATTATGATGTCAATAAGTTCGTATTGCCAATATGTTTAGTTTGACCGTAAATTTGCTAAGATAATAGTTCAGATGCTCCTAAATTTTATTATTGAAAGTTGTCAATTCATATATGCTTTGAGATTCATGACGATTTTTAGCGACGTATCACCAATATATCACTCAATAATAAAATTTATATAACTTAATTTATTCTAATGGTAAAGCTTTCAGTAATATGAACCCCTAATATCCTTATTCCCAAATTATTTTATATTTTTTCAGCATCATTCTCCCAAAAGTGGTGAGATTTTCTATTATATGGAATTATAAATAAAATTCTTAGAGTATAGAGACTAACATGAAATAATCAGGGGCGAAACCAGCTTCAATTTTGAGGGGGGGGGGGAAATATAACACAAAAATAATTAAATATTAAAAAAATAATATTATATATCTATATATTACTAAAAGTTCTTTAAAAAAAAATTAAGCAAGAAAAATAATGAAAAAAATGTGTAATTAAACTGTCATAAAAAACATGAAAGAGAATATTAAAATTAAATGTGAAGAAATATATAGATATTTTAGGGTAAGTTAGGATAAAAGAGTTTTTTAGGGGGGGGCAAAAAGAATTTTTTAGGGGGGGCAACAAAAATTTTTTACACTCCTATAATTTTTTTTTTTTACTCTTACAAAAAAATTTTTTTTTTTTTTTTTTCGAGGGGGGGGGGGGGGGGCAATTGCCCCCCTAAGCAAAAGGTGGTTCCGCCAGTGGAAATTATACAATAATCTGTTAATAATTAAGAGCAAGAATAGAGTTATGAATTAATAATTTAAAAAAATTCAATTTATCTTAAATAAATAAATTTTGCCATATACATATACATGTAAAAAGTTCACCAACCCAATAATTAGAAAAAAAAAAAACATTTTAAAAAATTTCAAAATTTAAAGCTAAAATGACTTGAATTGTGGCAATGTGGCATGTATATAGCGAAAGATTATTCTGTGCGAACACCGGATGCCATTCGGAGGCTAATCAGAGCATGCCACATCACTCCTTTGGTGTGTACCGCGGCTGTATACCGCTGTGTACCAGGTGTCGTGGCACGCTTTAATTCCCCTCCAAATAATTTGGTGTCCGCACATAATAATTTCTTGTTTATAGCATACTAAACTATATTATAATATTTAAAAACAGGCAAAAGCTTTGAATTGCCTTTCAAATCCTTTCATATCCAATAATCCAATCTATGATCCCAACCGCTACCCTCTTTTTATAAATCATTAATTATTATAATCCACGCAAAAAAAAGATCGCGCGCTTGTTCTTACATTATTAACAATTTATGTTCACATCAGCATATATGGCACAATGCACTACCCTGACATCTTCTTCTACGTCGCATTTTTATTTAAAAACTTTGCTACTATTCCTCACTTAATTAGCCGTTGTCGGCAATCCATATGGAATATTTGTAATATAATAAATATATATTTTTTGTTTTATTTTAAGAAGCCGACTAATTGGCCCTAATAAATAATGCATTAGCAGGCAAAATATTTTTAATTGCAACATTATTTTTTAATTATTTATTCCTTTGTTTGATGGTTTGTGTAGATTTTAATGAATCTGTAATTATTTACAATATTGGTAACAATTTTTATGGAATATTTACATAAATTTATAAAAGATAAATTGAACTTTATTTTAATTATGTGCATTTATAAAAGTATTATTTTATTCACTTCAATTAAAATATAAATAAAGTGATTAAATGTATTATTATTATATTTTATGATAAATTATATATTATAAATATGTGATTTAAATTTATAATAAAAAAATAGTATAAGTATAAATATGTTAAACATTTGGGGTTTTATATTTTTTATTTATATTGCAGCATATCTCTTCGCATGGTCCATCTCGCCCGCAAGACGTGCAGTCCATGTGCCCAATTACGAGCTCAGCAACTTTAATTGAGACAGTTATTTTACCAAAAAAAAAAAGATTGCAGTTTACTGCGCTTTCTTATTACGAAGTCATTTGCAGCATCTCTCTCTCCCTCTCTCTCTCTCTCTCTCTCTCTCTCTCTCTCTTCTTTTCGTCTTCTTCCTTTTTCGCTTTCCCTTCTGACCTATTGAGAGAGATCTAGGGTTAGGGTTTTTGTCTCATTTTTTGTCAACGCTAGCAATATGGTGGCACAAATCTGCTTGGCGATGGGGAAGATTCGGAGGGACGAGGAAGGTTTGTTTGTTTATAGTTATGATTACGCTTGGTTGAATTGTTCTTTTGGTTCTTGCTTCTGTGTAGTTATGATTACGATTGATGAATTGTTTGGGATCCGATCAACTTCTGAGGGATTGTCTTGATACTGTGGTTGAATTCGAGTGGGGCTTGGATGGATACTTGGAGTATTTGCTATAGATTAATTTGAGTCGTGGTTAATGGGTTGGATTGTTGGTTTTTCAGTGGAACTCTACTGTGGTATGATATTATTTGTTTTGGATGGGTTAGACTGATTTTTGAAGCTCTGTTGGGAGATATTGTTGGAGTTCTTGATGTTTCTGGAGTTGCTGGAACTTAAGGGGCTGTTTGGCAACCGGATTTAACAGGATTTACTAAATCCTACTAAGGTTAAATCCTACTTGTTACCAAGCATCCCCTAAATAGTTTTGTTACTTTTGATTGATTCAGTTTAGTTTGTTTATCCTGGGTGAAACGATTTTATAAAGATTGTTGTTGGAAATACTTCTTGTTGGAGCAGCAATCATGTCAGTTGATGAGTTTAGTTAATTTGCTAACTGGATATTCTTTATGATATACTCATGATATTTGGGGCCTGGCTAGATCATTTGGCTTGATATCTTGTCAACTGCTTGTTTTTTTTATGTTTGACTTGGAAGAAAATGGGTAGCATCACAGAGGTTCGTGTAACCAACATTCAGCCATGAGAGCTGCTAGTTTCAAGGAGGATACTTGATGTCTGAAATATTATAAAGATTGAATATAATGAAGGCTTAGCATGTGAAGTGTGCATGCATGCATTTGGCTTCTCAACGTCATGAAATAGATATTATAATGGACCTTAGGGCATTTCCAGTCGAATGCCAAACACTATGGCGTCATTCAGTCGCTCCAGTCGAACGCCAAATCTTCCGCTATTTGCTTGTGGGCGAACAGTGCGATGCCAACACTGTTCACACCCGCTATATATATATATATATATATATATATATATATATATATATATTAATTCGAAAAATAAAGTATGATAAAGAATGTACCAAGAATATTATTTTTTTGGTGTTAGAAAATGGAGTTCGGTTGGAGACAAGTTACTGCATTTTGATGTATTACTGCATTGTGTAGTGAAAAATGAGTTTTTCTGTTGGAGATGCCCTTAATTAAAAAAAAAAAAACAATTTAGTTTTGAAATGTGTAGAATATCTCTGTTTTTTTTTTTTTTGTCTCTCTGACCGGACTTGCTTTTGTTGAACAAGCCAATTTCATAGCTTGCTGAAGATAGGTTGCTGCAATTACATGTTGCTCTTATTGTAGGTTTACTCATTGTCAGTTAGTTTCGTTTCGGCCATCTCTGTTTGTGAGATCCCTTCACTTGAGGAAGAAGCACTTCCTCATGGATCTTGAAAGAGGAGGAGGGAGAGTGGAGAGGGAGGCGGTGAGCCAAAATCTGCACAAATTCTTTATTCCTTTTGGCTGCCTTCCTAATACAAGCTAAAGCCTATTAACAGGCACAAAAGCAACACCTACAGCTATACAAATAGCTACACAAAAGCAAACCTAAATCTAGGACTAATACCTAACAATCACCCCCTTAGTCTAGATTTTACAAAACAAAAGATAACCACTGTTCTTGATAGAACAGCCAAAGAAATGATCATGTCGGTCTCCTCCGTCAAAAAAACGTCCACCGACATTTAAGCTCCACCTCCCGACAGATATCCTGTCGCACTGCGTCCAACGCAGCCAATCCCCGAGCACACCCTAGCCCGGATTCCGCGCCCTGTGCATTCACCAGCACCCTGCGCCTCAGTGCCCCGCGCCCTGCGCCTCCAGCCCCGCGTCCAAATGCCACACAAGCCCGCGCCCGCGCCTTGCACTCATGTGGTCTCTCTCCGACCACATCCTGCACATCCACCCGTGCAGCGAGCCCTGCGCCCTCACTAGCGCTCCGCTCGTCACAAGACCACGCTCCGCACTGCCGCATCCGGCCAGTACCCTGCGTGTCTTTCACCAGTGCCCCGCGCTCCTATGCGGACTCCTCGTGCACCGCACGACCACGCATCTCCAAGCGCCCCGCACTTTCAAACCCTGCTCTCCAAGAGCAGCCGACACTACCTCAGTGCCCCCCCGGACTCCACCGGAAATCCAAAAAAAAACTCCACCTCCAAAGAGGATCTTCAACAGTAAAAATAAGAGGCTTAAAGAGAACAACAGGAACCGAAAAAATGCCAAACCGGAACTTGATTTAAGATCAAGCAAAAAAACTCTGGCCTCAACGGCTTCCATGCCTCCGCTCTTGTTCACCTTCGTCAACCACGCCTATATCAAGCAAACCAGAAAATCACCCAATAGGTTTTGTTCTTACAATCAAGAAGCACAAGGTCTACCCACGTCCACCGCATCCAACTCCTTCTCAGCATGGAACAACTGTCTGGAACGAACCTCCTACCTCGCTTCTTGCTGATTCGATGGCTCCACCTCAAAAGTTTTTTCACAGAAAACCATTAATCAATACCTACAACCATCTACAACCAGCTTCAAGACACCTCCGCAGCCTTCTTGCACATGCTTTAAAATCAAAGGTCTTCCTTGGTCTTCTTCCAAACTCACGCCCAAAAAAACATGACCTCTCGGTCCGTCCTTGCTTTTCACGGAGAGAACGACCAAAGCACGCCTCCGACGAGCATGCAGCCCACGCAATCTCCCTCGCCAGCTTTTGTTCTTGCCGAAACCGCACCTTCGACCAAGATCCGTCTGCGGCAACCACGCCCAACCAAGTCCATCTTGATTCTTCTCTTCTTCTGCTTCGTTTGCCTCCGAATCAGGCAAACCGGCCTCCGCCTTGCCTTGCTCCTGATCAAGAATCCCCACGCGCGAGGCTGCCGAAGTCGCCTCCGGCTTCCACGCGGAACTCGTCCGCTCCGTCTGTGACCAGGCTGGCCCAGTCCGACGTCCACACCTTCGAGCAGCAAGAGTCTGCCCGCTGCCACGCCGCAGAGAGAGACCGCCTTCCTCGTTTTCTTTAGACAAGAAAAACCCATCTCCGCCTCCTCCACCTTGATCGCCACCACCGTGGCTCTGATACCAGATGTGAGATCCCTTCACTTGAGGAAGAAGCACTTCCTCATGGATCTTGAAAGAGGAGGAGGGAGAGTGGAGAGGGAGGCGGTGAGCCAAAATCTGCACAAATTCTTTATTCCTTTTGGCTGCCTTCCTAATACAAGCTAAAGCCTATTAACAGGCACAAAAGCAACACCTACAGCTATACAAATAGCTACACAAAAGCAAACCTAAATCTAGGACTAATACCTAACACTGTTTTGATGCTTGGAAAAAGCTTCATATGCAAGGGGGAAATATGCAGCTTCTTTGCATTTTATTGTGCAAGTTATTATGTTTGAATTTGGAATATTTACATTCTTCTTGGTGCAAAGTCCTAGTTATTGTCTGCATGAAAGAAACATTGTTTTGGTGCTTTTGCTTTTCTCTTCAGCATGTAATATAGTTTGAAGATGCTATAGAGTTTTGGATGCTTCATTGCGAGTGTCCCTGTAAATCTTCTCATTATGAAGTTATCATTTTAGTCAAATTTATCTTTGCATCAGGAACTTCTTTGAGGAAACTGAGCCATTCGAGCTCATTGGACTTGGACAATATTCAGATAAATATTAACTGGGAAGATGTGACTTGTCCCATTTGTCTGGACTTCCCACACAATGGAGTCCTTCTTCAGTGCAGCTCCTATGACAATGGCTGCCGTCCTTTTATGTGTGATACTGACCATACGCACTCCAACTGTCTTTAACCGGTTCAAAAGTGCATCAGGAGTACCTCAGGCTGCTGAATGCTTGATTGCAAGTGAGGCATCGACCGAGTCTACTCAAATGATTCCATCAACTTGTGAGAGCCGTCCAGCCTGCCCTTTATGTAGAGGAGAGGTGACTGGTTGGGTCATTATCAAGGAGGCCCGTGCTTATTTGAACATGAAGAAAACGGTGTTGCCAAGAGAAACAATGTTATTATATGGGCAATTTTGTGGAGCTTCAACGCCATGCTCTTTTGAAACACCCTCATTCTCGTCCTTCCGAGATAGATCCGGCTCGCCAATTAGATTGGGGAGAATTTTCAACAATCTTCAGATATTATAGATGTCCTAAGTACCATACACGCAGAAGTTCCACATGGAGTTGTGTTGGGGGATTATGTTATAGAATATGGTGATGATGAGGATGGAGATGATTATGATGACTTTGGTGGTCGTGGGGCTAAATGGTGGTCTTCTTGCATTCTTTACCAGGTATTCGGTAAGTTAAGGTGTTCAGGAAATAGACGGAGATCTAGAGGGCATAATTTAACACGAAGTCGTGTCGGGTCAAGCTCTAATGGCTCAAATGAGGGTTCTCCATCATCTCTGGACGCTGCTGTATATAGATTCCGACAAGTGGAAGATGAAGTTCCAGGAATGGCTGCTGCTGGTGATCATGCGGTTGCATCCAGAGAAGTTATTGATCGCCATAGTTACAGGTTTGTTTTTATATACTTGCTGCATATATGTTCAAATCTATTCATGGCTTAAAATATTTTGTTCATAAGATCTGCTCTCTTTCCATATTATATGTCTGATATTTAACATTAAATGACGTTTTTCCGTAAAATATGATCCCTTTTTCGTAACCTAAACATCCTGGATTCTAAACTATAGAAGTAATGTTTTTCCCTTGGCTGTTTTTACTTTTCATTCGAACGGAACCTTTTTTTTTTATTAATCTAAAATTTCTTTTGTTGGTTGAACTAGATAAATTTTATTCATGCTCAGTTTTTTTTCTCCTAACAGAAGTATCATGAATAAGTGAGTATTTCGTAGATGAGAAATCACTTCACCAATCTATGGCTTAGTAGGATCCTTAGTTAAGGTTCTCTTTGACCGGTTAGACTGAAGCGAATCATCAATTACAACAACAACAACAACAACATTAAGCTTTTACCTCACTACGTGGGGTCGGCTATATGAATCATTTTTCTCCATTATGTCCGCTTAAGAGTCAAGTTCTCATTTAGATCTAATAAAGAAAGATCATTTTTAATATTTTTCTAAGTTTTTTAAGGTCTACCTCTACCTTTCTTAACATAGGTTAAATCTAATACATTTACTCTCCTAACCGGGTTATCAGAAGGCCGCCATTTTATGTGACCAAACAATCTAAGGCGACTCTCTCTAATCTTATCTGCCACTGGAGCTATTCCAACCTTTTCCTGTATATGCTCATTTTGTATCTTGTCTCTAAGAGTAAAGTCACTCATCCACCTGAGCATCCTCATCTCTGCAACACTTAACTTAATATTATGCTTCTCTTTTAATGGTTAATATTTTACGCCATAAAGCATTGCTGGTCTAACCAACATTTTATAGAATTTTCCTTTAAGTTTGAGTGATATTTTTCTATCACACAACAAGCCCGATGCATTCCTCCACTTCATCAAATCCAACTTGAATTCTACTGATAATATCTCCATCAATTTCACCATCACTCTGATCAATAAACCCAAGATATTTTAAACGTGTACTTTTATTAATGACTTATCACTCAAAGTCACAAACCCCACACTAGATCTATTACTACAAAAATTAGACTCCATGTATTTGGTTTTACATCTACTCAAATGAAAACCCTTAGACTCTAAGGTTAACCTCCATAATTAAAGTTTACCTTCCGCTCCCTCTTTAGTCTTATCAATGAGAAAAATATCATTAGTAAAAAGCATACACCAAGGAACATCCTATTGCAAATCTCTAGTAAGAACATCCATGACTAAAACAAAAAAAAAATGGACTTAAGGCTGATCCTTGATGTAATCAACTGAAATTGGAAAATACTTTGTCAAGCCACCTTGTGTTTGAGCACTAGTAACATCTCCTACTCTTACATATATATCCGTAATGACTCGAATATAAGATAGGTTTTAAAAATTGCAATTCTTTCTGGTTAGGTTTTAAAATTTTTTTGTTCTTTACCCCAAAATGTCTTATATAATAGCTTTTTATGGAAGGTTAGAATGTTTTTGTATGCCCAAAGGCCTATAAATTTGCAGCTCATTTTGATTTGTTGGTGGGAAGTTTTGATTATCAACCAAGAGATCATGGGCTTGAAGATTATGTATGTCCATAAATGATAACCTAGGTTTTCAGTTGTCTTCATTACATAATCTTGTGTACCTTATCTTAATGTAGCTACAGTGGGCGCATATCCCGCTGAAATGATATTCCCATGCTGTGCTACTGGATCGCGCATGCTCTTCTTCTGATGGGGTCATCTCTTTTCTTATAGCTCTTCTTTTTATTTTCTTCTCAGTTATAGTTTCCCATATGCCATTACTAGGCAGTCGTATGTACATAGAGCATCGTATGGTTATTCCATGCTCAAAATTGTCTTTTTGATTCTTTTAATTGATATCAATCTTTGTATTTTCATGAATGTTTCTTCTAGATTGGCTTCTATTTGCTGTTGTTATTTAAAGAAAAATAAAATTAAAATTCATGATGCGGGCAGGTTTGCCTGCCTAAAATTATATTTTGTTTTGTGTATGGCTACGCTTATTTCCGTGAGAATGCCCTGAGTAGCTTTTTGTTCTCTATTAGGGGGATTGTGGACGATTTAGGGCTAGTTGGTTGAAGGGAAAATTTCTTCCCAAATGATCCACGCTCTAATCGCTCGAACTGCCTAAAAAAAATGTGGACAAGTCACCTATATCTATGATTTCAAGTCCAGGACTTGTTGTTGGAAACGCTAGCTTCTAATTAATTAGTAGGCTGCATGGCTTTTTTTATATCTCAACTTTTTTCAAAATTTTTGGACTGTCGTCATTAAAATTGGAGCATAATGAATGATGCTTTAACACTGTTTTTTTGTTATATTTCAGGGTATGCTTATGACAGCTGCAGTTTTTTTATAATGTCGGTTAAAAATTGTTTTGGTATTTTTGTTGTAAAAAAAAAGTAGTTTTTAATCACTTTTTGAGAAACTGTGAGAAATCATTAAAAAATAATAATTAAATAGAATTATGATTGAACTGCGCTAAAGTGCTGCGTGGGAGATTGCCAGCCAGATATTTTCTTTTATTTGAGAAATATAGTAGTGTTTGTTTCGTTTGCAGATATTAGTACTTCATAATATTATTTTAGGTATTTGATTTCGATGAAATTATCATATCATTAGATTCATCGGGAAAAAAAAAAAGTGAATATATATATGATTAGTTTCTTTCAAAATCTCGTAAAAAATTAGAGGTAAACTTTATAGGAACATTTTTATGGACTCATTTATGCTTTTATTATAAACAATAAAGGCGCAAGTTTTTATCAATCAAATAAAGAAATATATGTTTCACTCAATTTCCCCTCAATCTAATGTGGTGTGAAAAATTAATTTCTATTAAAAAAACTAGTTGATTTTATTTTCATTTCGTATCTATCAATTCTTTAAGGCAGAACAGAGCTTAAATGTTTTTTATTTTGAAGAACGTGAAAGAAACGGATATATATTTGTTTGTTGACTATCTCATCTTTTTTATATTCGTAAATCACTAATTACTAAAGCTACTGCCACTTCGAACGTAACTGCATGATTGCAAGTGTAAGCTCGTCTTAGTGAGAGAAAAAAAAAAGTGGGCTGGTGCTGGGACTTGACAAGAATGGTGGATTCATGTTAGGCTCTTGATCGCGCTAAAGCTGTGACAATAATGGTAGATTCAAAGGCTCTGCTTTGATCCGTAGGATCCACTTGCAAAATCCGTCAGCACCACTACTGGGATTAGTGGGATAGGATGCGATGAGCGAGGACTTTATTAACTTTAAAGCAACTCTCATTCATTCTTGCGATTATGGAGGCAGATATGGTGAACAAGGACGGCTTTGTCATACATGTTCTCCAAGTCAGTAGCCGACCACCCATCCTAAATGAGCGGCAACCCAAGAACCAGGTTGACATTGATTGCAATTTTCGCTATGCCACCCTGTAGTTTCCACATCCGCTAGTCAATCGAGAGATTAATATGTGCGGATGTCGAATGCGGTTAATCTTTCGGAGACCAACCAGAATGCGCCACGTCAGTGGTACCGAGCTCAGGACCGAGCAGAAAGTAGCGTGACGCATTTTAATTGGTCTCCGGTTGATGTTCGGCGTTCGCACAGAATAATTTCACCAAATACATCAAAGCTTCTTGCTTGAGTTGTCTGCAGGATCCACTGGTTAAAGCTATCAACGCCAATATACATGTTATTGGGATAGGACATGATGATCTCCTCCATCCATATAAATATATATATATATATATATATATATATATATATATATATATATATATATATATATATATATATATATATATATATATATATATATATATATATATATATATATATATATATATATATATATAGTTTCTTTCAAAATGTATATTGGCGTTGATAGCTTCCAAGTTATGTTAATAAGCAAAGCAGAATAACTTCCAACATGCATATTAACATAACTTGGAAGGATGTCAGGATTTCCTGTAGAAGAAGCTGTCACCTTAAAATCATCGTGTTTAGGAAATTAAAACCACCCTTTCCCATGAGCAAGTTGCATTCAAATATGTTGCAATCTCTTGTAATCGATGATGACCCCTTCGAAGGATGTGTCAGTGTATCTTAGACATTCACTTTCTATCATGTCACATCAACCAACCGTTTGCTCCGTTGTTCCGTTGTGGCGATGACGAAAAACTTGAGGACTCGTTTAACCACCTTGACGTTCAATTGGCCATTGCCAAATTTGTCGGTAGTAATATTCAATATCACCATTAACATCTCTATGTAATAATGTTTACGATTTTGTTGCCTTAAAGCTTTTTACATTTTGACAATGGTAAGACCCATTCACGAACCTTCTAGTTATGGCACTACTTCATCAAAAGTCATGAGGGGCCCCATATTTGTGGCCCTTTTGGTACATGTTGACATCACCCTCATTCGAAAGGGAGTTCGATTGCCTCATTACTATTGTCATGGTGATCCTATAAGAATCATCATGGCTAAAGCTGGAGTTCTAGCAATCAGTATTATTGGATCCAAAATTGTCCAACACCTCCCTCTAAAAAACTCATACTGAAATTTCTCCATGACTTGCCTGGCTCCTCTAAGGCTACTAAATTGTTTAATGGCTTTTATGCATAGGAGAATTTGGTAATGAATAGCTTTTTGAACTCAACAAAAAAATAGTGACCATCCAAAAAATGTTATCTTTAGAGGTGTATCTTTGAAAGTGGTTAATAAAAATATACAATTTAAAGCATCATTTCTGCCTTACTATGAGGTACCTGACTAAAAGTAGGCAAAATACTTAGCCTGATTATTCTTTCTTTGTAAGAGTTAATGTGGGTGAATTTGAAATTTTTAGGAGGCTTCACCTCAAAGATCTCCCTTGAAAATTCATTTTGATGCCTTTTCTTCTCAATTCATCAAGGTGGTGGAGTTGATTATTTGCTACTATTGGGGTAATATGTCTCATCAATTATCATAGTTGTGGTCAATGCTCTTGCACTTAAAGTCATCTTCGAGTGACTGAATTTGAGGATCCTTCCTACATCAATACTCTTGAAGTGGCTCTAGGAACACACTTTAGACCTCATTAAATCATTCAAGTCATCCTCACTTTCATCTATGCTACCTATTTACTTGTTATGAAGTTTTCCATATTTGGTGATTCCTCTATATATGTGCTATACTTCTTGTAGTTTTTAGTTTTCACTGTCCATTCCAACATCGTCACTCCCACCAGAATCTCGTACATGCAGCACCGTCCGACTCATTAGACCTAACTGCGTGTCAAGTGGCAGACCCCACGTCGCATACCTCGCGGTCCCGCACAGTCTACTGCTCGCACGGTTCAGTCACATTATGCGGCGTCCTGCCTACCACGAGTCTAATTGTCCTTCCGTCAAATCCTGCATGGGCATCCCGCAGCCCGCAAGTCTTGACTGTACAATGTGCACGTTCTGCCTCTGCCTGCTTTTTGCATGAGTCGCGGTTGCGCAGCTTGTGCGCGACCAGCCCTGGCGCAATCAACTTGCACACGACCTGCCTTCAGCTCATGCTCGATTCGCCTCGGCCAGCCTTTTCCGGTCGGGTTGACTCGAGTTTGTAGCATGGAGGTTCGGGTCCGGGTTGGAATTTTTGACACATTTGAAAAAAACGGGTCAGGTATGGGTCGTGTTAAACAACAATTGATCATTATCTAGTTCGACTTAAACCCAACCCACAACCCATTTTGACACCCTAGTGTGATATCTTCAATTTCTTTCACATTGATGTGTGATTTGGCTTTATATTTGTTCAAATTTTTTTTTGTTTCTTAACATGGATCTCTTTTAATAACGCTCTCCTATAAAACCAAATCATCTCATCATTATTTCTTTCATAAATCCACACACAAATTCCTATTAGAAGCTAATAATCAAGGATTTAGGAAGCAATAACTTTTCTTATTCCTTTGAGTGTTTGAATAACTTAAACCATTTGAAATATAGTCTAAAACTATAGATATTGTTGAGAGATATATTTCTACCACCTATAAGTGATTCCATAATATTTCTCTAGCCCTAAACTCATCCCCCAAGTCCAAACATCCAACCAAAAGTTGATGGCCTTACTTTGTTATTGCATGACCTAGTTTTGTTATAAAACCTAGAAAAAAATTTCAAAAATTGTGAAAATTTTCATATCATATATAAATATATTACTTTAGATATTCTAAATATTTTTCATATCAGTGGGTCCATATATTCATCACAAAAAAAACACTAAATCTATTTGAAGAAGCTCTTAGGTTTTGATTAATTTACACCATACTTGCTTAAACTTTAAATATGCTTATTCTAAAACCCCTCTAGTGCCTAAATAACATGCCTAACACTCATTAGAAGATTTGGTCACAATTTAAAGCCATCATCAAACGTGCTAGCCCAATGCCACATTAGTTTTCATATAGATTAAGATATATATTAGAGTGTCATTGCTACTATAAATTATGAAAGAATGATATGTGATTCTGAGGTGAAATCAAAGTTGACAAAGCTAGTTTAATAAAGTAGCAAACTATTAGCATGGAACTTGCTTGAGGCATTATATGGCTTTTTTTAATAGACATGTGAAGATGTTGGGGATCTTAAAAGCCATGAGGTTGAGCCAAATATATAGTTTTTAGCTAGTCACCGCAAAGAAGGTGTTTGAAACATCTTATTGAGTGATCAATCAACTATGATGAATAGTCACCATTAGTACTTTTTGAATGACGAGTATTTTGAATATTGGGTTGAAAATTTTGGCGTAATCGATGCAATGTTTTTGCATATATGCTTTAGCTATATGTAGGCTTTATGTTTAACAATAGTGCCATTAGAGTTATATTTTATTCTAAATCTTCATTTTCCACTAAGAACATTTTAATGAGGAGAAGGTGAATAATTACCAAAGCACCTTAAACCTTAAGGGCATTAAACTCTTGAGGCATGGCATGCCAATTCTCAACTTTAGTTGTAGCTGAATAATATGTGAGAACGCTTGAGGAGGTGACCATGTGGGAGAGGTTGAATATGATTTTAAGCTTGGGAGCCTATGTCCTAGTGCATGTTATCATAGGATCACCAATGATTTGTGGGGGCAAGAAGAATTTATTCAATTGGAGGAAATTGTTATATTGCGAGTGGTAGATGAGAGGGGTTGGTGGAAGCTCATTACAGAAGATATTGAGTTATGTGTTGGTCCTTCATGGTAATGTGAGGGAACTCATTCTTAAGTTGAAGGAGGCAATTTGATGATTGAATTTGCTGATTCATGGTGAACCACATCTCAATACAAATGTGGACCTCCGAAGGAGCACCGCTCGCGGGGGTTCGAATGCAGAGGGTACGGCCGCACTATCCCGTAGGACAAAACGATCGTAGGCCTCTACGCTCGACACGAACGGGTCGATGGGAGGGCAGATTGGATCGCGCATACGACTGACCATTGGGGATAGATGCTGTCGCCAGCACACCCCGATGGGTAGCAATATACACGACCTAGTCACGGGTTTCCCCCACCCGATACGAGAGATCGAGTGGGGTAAAGTAGATTGCGGGGCCAAGTTTCCCATGGGCGCAAGCTCCCGTGGTTAATTACATCCCGGGCCGGAGCCCGAGAAAACTCTCGATTAAGGATCATACATTATCTTTTCCAAATTGGGATTGACACATGGGTATAGACTAGGAAATCCTACTCAAAAGGAAGCAAGGTCCGAAGGGCTGAATTAAACATGCGTGGCTCAAACCAGCATTCGGAGGCTCTGGGGCACTAAAAAGAAAATGGAGAAAATAAATCAAGCACTCGATCACATGCGTGAGAGAAAGATGGAGGTGGCGTCATCCTGTGACGCAGATAAATAGGATTTAGGGTCCCTGAAAAGAAGGGGCCTACCTACTATTTAAGGCATACTACGAGACCGAATGTAGTATCCTCGACTCCTAAATCTAGGTTGGGGTTAGTGCTCTACGCAACACTAATGCCCGTGTCCTAGCTAATGCAGTGCAAAACCTGGACTTATCCCGGCCTGGATTGGGGGAGCCAGCTAACCACCTAATCGATTCAAAGCCATGCTGTCAAGCCAGTTATGAAAGATGGGTGGGTGGTACAGTTCTTTGGAAATAGGACCGACATCTAGAGAATTTCCTAAGTGGTCCTGGACTTATGTGGGTTAGATGCTCCTAGCTAATGCAATTAAATTTTAATTAGTTGGTTACTAATGCAATGCATGCTAGTTGAAATGTCAGCTCATGAATGCTATAGAACTTTAAAAACAGGCTTACAGAAAATATTTTTTTTTGAAAAGACTGGGTCTCCCTAGGTCCGGCACTTCATCCTCATAGGCCAGATTATCCGGACTCAACCCGCAGGCAGGGAGATGTCTTATAACAAGGAAAGAAAGATGCAGTAATATGCATGCGACCCCGGACGGCTCCGGCAATTCTCTAGGTTCGTTAAGTTTCTATATTATTTAGAACTTAAAATTTTAGGAATTAGTTATGAGTAGAAAAATTTTGTAGTCCTTAAAGAGCCTAACGAAAATCCAGGCAAAAACAAAATCGGCATGCAAGAAAAGAAACCTAAGAAAAGCAGGCAATTTCTACTGCGCAATCAGGTAAACACATCAATATAAATCAAAATAATCAAGTAAATGTCCATAGGCCAACTGCCCTTTAATTACAACCCAGGGTATGCAGAAAAGTAAAGTGGCCGAGCACCACTGCCAACAACCCGGATTTCTAAGCCTATGACAGACGCCAACAACTTTGAGTGGGATATTGGGTCTTCAAATCTCTAGTCTTCTGGATATCTTCTCTTTGGACTTCTTGGGTCTCTCTTCCTTGGACTCCTTGGAACTCTTCTTCTTGGACTCCTTGGATCTCCTCCTTGGACTCCTTGGCTCCGTCGTGGCTTGAATATCCAAACGAAGAGACAATTCCCCCAGTATGGGGGTATTGCCTTTTCTCTTTGGATATCTAAAGCCATCCAACTCGATCTTCCAAATGGAAGAAGACTCTCCCCTTTAGGGATGCCTTCTTCTTTTGGAATCCGAGTTGGATAAGAATATCCCAACTCAAGGTTGTTTTCACAACTCTTAACAATTATTACAGAATTTTACATTAATTGAAAAGCAGAAAAATTCTAAAGTCCCTGCAAGGTTATCCTAGTAATCATCCCAAGCAGTTTATATGAAAATAAAAGTGCTAACACCATTGACCCTGTGCCAAGCCATGCTCTTAATTTTGAGGGCTAAGCAGCTCCACCTGTGCAATTATAATTATTAATTTAGCCCTCATTTATTTAGGGGGGCTGAGCAAGCACATGTATAAGACAATATCATAAAAATAAATGGTGCCCCCCCCCCCCCTTTTATTAGCATTGAGCATTGCCACCTGCACGGAAGAACAGTATATATATGGCGCTCCTAACCTATGGGTAAGTCTAGCGTTCACATCCAGAGTGCAGAAAAAGTAAGCAAACATACCAATCAATTTTCAAACAGCATGCAGTGAAAACTACGGAAAGCTCCGGCACACAGCAGAAAAGTAAAATCCAGCGGCCTAACCTAGGTCTAGAAGTAGTGCCCTAGCAAACAATTCTATGTGTGTGTAAGGCTGGTGTGGTTTGGATAGATACTAAGTAGGGTAGTTAGTTAAAGTTTTCTAGAATTCAGGTTTGTTGGGGGTCTAAAAAGGATATTTTTATTTAAAATTGAAATATTAGTGGATTAGGGTTCATTTTAAATATTTCAGTTTGTTGATGAGTTTTAAGGACTTAGGATAATGATATTTGAAGTTTAAGTTGCATTAGCCAATTTTGGAAAGTCCCGGGTCCTCCTAGGAACTAGACTAAAGGTCCAAAAAGTCACTATGGGAAAAAGGCTAAATCTGGGATTCCTAACACCTTAGAAAAATAGTAGACCTTAATACGAGTAGTTAGACAGGTAGTAGGCTGAAATCGGAGTTCTCTAGACAAAGTTATGAATTTTCTAAGTTTCGGGCCCTATCCTATAGACTAGGGTTGACCAAAAAGTTGACTTTCTAATCTAAGCCAATTTCTGGAAACTTAAAATTTTTAATAAATACTAGGCCCTAATTAGAGTCTAATGCAAGTGAGTTTACCTAATTTGGAGTTTTCTACAATTAGTTATGGATTTCTAAAGATCGGGGTATTTATTGGAATTTTCTAAATTTCCTACTAAATAGCCTTTTTTATTGTTTTGCTCCAAATCAGCTCCAAACTGATTGGAATCACTCCCAAAGGTCAGGGATGACCAGAAAAAGTGTTCCCAAGTGTTTGGAGAAGATTTGAGATTTTTATTAATTTTTAATGAATTATTAGGGGCAAAATGGTAATTTCCACCTAAGGTCAAATTAGGGGTCAACCTGAGGTCAAACTAGGGAGCCCTATTTATCTAAGGTCAAGGATCAGATTCTGGTCAGTTTGAGGTATTATGGGTATTTTTCTGACCTAAGGTATATTTATTGTATTTTCCGGAAGGTCTCGGGGCCTTAATTAACCAGTTAATTAGGGTTAGTTAGCTAAGGGCTCTAAAAGCTCCTAAAAATTCCTAAAAAATTCAGTGATGTTTTAGATGTCACTAAGTTTAAGTGTTGTATTTTTAATGTCGTTCTGGGATCTATCCTAGCTCCTAGAAGACTTCTAAGTTCGCTAGACGAGTCCTTAATTTTTGTCCTTAGGGTGTCACTACGTTGTAGGAGTTTAAAGTGATATTTAGTCTAACCCTTCAGGTAATAAATGCATGGGAGTACAAAAATGAAATAAACACGCCATGTCCTTAGATCTAGGAGAGCCTAGGCTAAGTGCTCGTGGTGCAGTCCTATACATGCATTCTACGAAAATAAAAAAAAAAGACAGACACCTAAAGAAAGGATTAGTGAATGATTGGGACTCAACCATTCACTAACCCGCTCCCCCATGATTTCTCTTCACACATAGGATCCATGTCTAAAATTTCATACGATAGCGGGTCTCCCAGAATTAGAATTTAGTTATAAGTAATTTTAAAATAGTTTTAAAATACTCATAAATATAAATATACAATTTTGAAAAATAAAATAATTAAAAATAATTCAATTCCTAATACATAAGTATAGGGAGACCCACTGATCATCCAATCGAGGCCCCGAACGATTTAAAAATAGTTTGTATCCTGAAAATACTATTATATTAATTAGGTAAATAATGATTAAATGACCAAATAATGCTCCAAGACAGAGAACTATCAAAACAGTCAAAATCAGGGGCTGGAAACAGTTTCAAAACATAAAGCTCGCTCTTCTGAAACGAACGAGGGGTTATACGTCAAAATCCAACTTAAAACGAACAAGATATGAATTTCCGAAGTAAAAATATCATAAAATAGTATTTTGAAATAGTATAGTTTTGCTGTTTTTGAAATAACAGAAGATACAGGCAAAATTTTTATCTGGAAATAGCTTCAAAATATGCAGAATTCAGAGTACATACAAAACAAGGTGCTGTGCGTCGACAGCGGACTTAAAACGACAAAGTTATGTAATTTCGAAGTTCAAATACGATAATTAAATATTTTTGAATATTGCTATTTTACTGTTTTGAAAATAATTGCACACAGACCCAAAATTTTCAAATAAAACCGATTCCAGAAAATGCAGAATCTAAATACGTTCAAAACAAGGCGTTGTGCGTTAAAAACGGAGCGAAAACGAGAGAGATATTAATTTTTGAAGTTTAAAGGCTTTTAAAGGCTATTTTTTTTAAAAATAATCTTTAAAGAAATAATAATAATAATAATAATAATAATAATAATAATAATAATAAATAAATAAATAAAATAATAATCATAAACTAAACTAACATTCCTAAATAACAACAATACAATAAATAATTAAATAATAATAATAATATAATGATAATATATAAAAAAAATAATTAAAAAAGGTATTTTTCACTGTTTAATTAATTAATAAAAATATATATATTATTTTAATAAAAAAAAATTTTATAATGTAGAGAATAAAAATACGAACAAAACGAGGTGTTGCACGTCAAAATCGGACGAAAAATGAATTTTCTACGAATTTTTGAAGCTAAAACAGTTTTAAAATAATTTTAAAATATATTTTAGTCAAATCGGGCGGCTGCGGGACACGTGTCGCCTCCTGGTTGGCTCCCGCGGTTCGGGAGACGGCGCCTAATGATTGGCGCTGATTACGGGACGCCGCAATCAGCTCCCAATCATTACCTGGACGGCGGGCCCCACGCGGCTTCACTTGAATGAGTCAGCATCGTGGCCCAGCCGTCGGATCCTCCGCCAGATCAAACAGACGGTGGAGATCGAGGCGGACGGGTTCATTGATGGCGGGATCGGATCCGCGGTCGGACCTATGATCCCGTCCGACCGAATCCGGACCGTTGATCGAGAGATCGTCGGCCCAGGATAACTCCCGCTCACAGCCGACCGGACCGAACCCTAACTCCGTTTTTTGTCAATTTCTCTCGACTGAGTGAACGAAATCGAACGAAATTTTAAATCTAGGATCTAACAGCAAAGAGCATTCATGGGGGCATTTTATTTTGATCTAAAACGCACTGTATAAGAACTTATTTAAATCTAAGTGTTCTAGACTAGGGTTAAGCTTTTACCTCGATCCGGTGGACGGATTTGAGAGATTTTGGCTTTGTTGGATTCGTGTGATCCTCTAGAACAAGTTTCCTCTTGAACTCCAACTCCGAAATGGCCTCGATCGGACGGGAGAAGCTCTGGACGTCCCTTGGCCTCGGTTCGCCGGAGTTGATGTCGCTGGTGGCTTGGGGTCGTCGGGATTCGACTTGGGAAAGGTGGGGGAGTATGAGGAGAGCTCTCACACCAAGTTTCTCAGGACGAGAAGGGCTAGGGTAAGAGCAATTATCCCAAGATCCTTAATTGGACTCTATTTCTCCTATTTAAACGCCCTAGACCTAAAGTAAACGGCTCGGATTAAATCAGGGGTTAATTAGGAGGGAAATAGGTCGGTTTAGGCCATGGTTTCAATTTGAAATCAAGGGGAATTAAATTAGAGCATTAAATGGGCCTTAATTAGGGATTTAATTATGTTTTAATGGGTTGATTTGACCCATTATGACTTGGGTTGACTAAGTCACGTGTTGACTTAGTCAACTCAGTCAAATAGGTCCAATGGGTATGAGGATTGGGCCATGAAAGAGGTTGGATTCGATTTGGGCTCAAAAAGGCCTTAATGGGTCAAAATTGACCCATTAAGACTCGGGTTGACCAGTCAACAGTTGACCTGGTCAACTCAGTCCTCCACGCCCATGGGTTTGACAAAATCAAGGTCAACAACAAATATTGGACTAAGTAGATAATGGAGGAGAGAGGTCAAGATGATGGAATATAGTGCAACAATAAGATCTTGATCAATGAGCATCCATATGTTATAGCCGAGGTTACGTGTGATGGTGTCACTATCTTGTAGAAGTTGTTTGGCTGGACATGGTGTGGGGTCGTAGCCTCAAAAGTCATTTTCCTAAAAAAGTTTGATCATGAAGAGTGCCAAGTGTGATGGTTGTCGATGGAGGGTTGAACATTGGTGATATTATTGTTGTTAGACATTAACAATTTTAGTTTAGGGGGATGGGAATTGTGTGTATTTTATTGGGGTTATTGGTTGTGACATGGATTGTGGGTGATTCTATAAGTTCCATGAGTATAGTGTATATGTTTAGAAAGGTAGGAGTAGTGCTGGGATTAAGGGCAAGAGGCGATAGCCAATATTCCAATTGATGAATGTTAATTCCTAAGGTTGTTTGACAAGAGGCTTTGCTACCATGAAGGCAAACCATGCATATTAGTGAGGATAGAGAAATAACATAAAAAATAATGTCCATAGTAAAGGATAGAGAAATAACATAAAAAATAATGTCCATAGTAAAAGTAATCAATGAGAAAACATGTATCTGCTAGGGGAGCATTGTGCGATTTATGGCTTTGGCCACTTGAAAGCTCACGGACATCATGCTTGCATCGATGCTTAAGAACCGTTGTCCTATCATAATCTCGAATGACATTGAAATGCTTTTTGTATAACCAACCCTCTTCAACACTTTAGAGAGAGCATCATTTGAGCTTGAAGCCATATGCCAATTGCATAAAGTGCATGAGGAAAACACTCTATTTATGGAATGGATTTTGGCATATTGTCTCACAAAAAATCAAATCACCATAATATTTTCATTACATTCTCCAAGAAAAATGATAAGATTTCATGTCCATAATTTTAGGTCACCAATAGATTTAGCAAAATTTTCTAATATAATAATACCTAGTGTTGATTTGGAGTCTTCCAACTATCACTTTAATGGAGGAGCCATATATTTCTTCTCAAAAACAACCTCCTAAGTTGTTGAGACCATCTGAACACAACTCATTGCCTCATAAAAGCTCAAATCAGTATCACTCTACACTCTGAAGACTTATCCATCTTTGTTAATGAAATAATTGTCATATATGTCCTTAGTTTTTGCAACTAACATCACACTTGCCATTGCCACCAGTATTGTTGGAAGCTATTAGCAAATTCTACTGGCAGTTTTTAGTGTCGATTCAGCCTCCAACAACAATAATAATTAGCAACTTAGTGTTAATTCCCCATGCTTGAGGACTCAATACCCTTCAATTTTAGTTAAGCTACAATGATAGAGAAACTTTATAAAAAAGCTTTATTTTGAAATGAGTTTGAAATGTGTAACTCTCAAAATTTTAAAAACTCTCATATTTTTATTTTTAAAATGATGTTTTTACTAGAAGAGTATCGGGCTTCATTTGAGACGGTTTTCTTACTGCTTCTTAAAATGACTTTCTAGTACAAAAATTCTAAAATCTTCTATCGCAAAAAAAAAAAAAAAAAAAAAAAAAAAAAAAAAAAAAAAAAAAAAAAAAAAAAAAAAAAAAAACTTTCATATTCTCTCATTTTTGTAGATTTCAATACTAAAGAAATTGTAAAGAATTTCTTATTCTAAAAATTGTAAGAAATTATGTCACTCAAAGTACGGTAGAAATAATTCAGAATTTATATCATTATTAATAGAATGACATTAAATTTGAAAAAAATTTATTATATTTATTAAATCTTATTTAAATTTATTGATAGATGTAAATAATATGACTATAAGGCATGAGCTATTCTTTTTCTTAGGAATTTAAATTTTTTAGATATTTTAATAAAATTATTTCATAACTTAAAAAAAATAAGAATATACACAAGTAGATTAAAAATTTATTAAAATAAAGTAAAATATTTATAACTTTTGTGATATAAGTTATGAAACAATGACATCTATATATCTATAATAAGAATGATTCGAATTAGGGGTGTTAATTTCGGGTCATGGGTCGGGTTCGGGTCGAACCTGGAACTGACTCGTGTTCAAACAGGTCGACCCTAACCCGACTCGGGTAGACAAACAGGTTGGAAATCCAAACCTGGACCCGACTCGACGGGTTGCCGGGTTGACCCGACCCGACCTGGTTTTGGGTTCTGCCGGCGCCGGAACGTCGGAACGGCGGCGGGCGGATGGCGGGCAAGGGGGCGAACGCGACATGCGAGGGCGGGGGCAGCAACGCGGGGCAGCGGGCGTTGGCAGGGGCAGCAGCGCGGGGTAGCAGGCGCGGGCAGCAGTGCGGGGTAGCGGGCAACGGGCAGGGGGGCGGAAATCCAAATTTTTTAAATTAAACGGGTTTTCGGGTTGACCCAAACCCGACCAATTTTTTCAAACGGGTCGAATACGGGAACCCGAACCCGACCCGATTGCGTTTTGAAATCGGGTCGGGTCCAACCCCGAATTTTTTGGGTCTGATTCGGATCGGATTTTCGTGTCGTGTCAAATATTGACACCCCTAATCCGAATGTCAATTGATCTGCCATTCAACAGAATAATAATTATAAACCATAGATGTATATTTTAACCTGCTCGTAAATATATTTTATAAGCACCTCACATGTTGTGTTTCTTTTAAAGTACTTATAAGGGTTTATTTTTAATGAGCTGGAGTTTTAACATTTAAGTTTTAACAGCTACAATGCAATTACAGAAAAGTTTAGTGATGCTAACGCAAATAACCCCTTAATGAGCCTATAAATACTTGCTTGCCACAGCGGGAATTTCCCCGCTCTCCCAGTTCTATCGCTGCTCTTCTCCACCTTAGTTTCACGGATCTCATATTTTTCATCAGATCCCAAGCAGGCGGCCATGTTGTCTGCCGATCAGTTCGCCGGAGCCCCCCTATTCACTGGTGGCGCCTTCTTGCCTTCCCAGTCCATTGATTCCTCCATTTCTCCCACCAAGGTCTCATCTCCTACTCGCTCCCCGCCTCTTTTCCCTTAATTTTCCGCATATCTTGAATCCATCTTCCTGATTCATGCATTTCCAGTCGCAGATCCGGACCCCAAATACCTTGATCCCCATGACGGTGAAGCAGATCATAGAAGCCTACCACTCCAGTGAGGACAAACCCGCCATTATCGTCGACGGGATAGAGCTTGCCAACGTGATATATTGTTTTAAATGAATCTCCCACTCATCTCTTTTCCATCACTATAAGAACCCTAACACGATCTTAGCGAATCCAGGTCAAGCTGGTGGGGCTGGTCATGAACAGGATGGAGAGAGACACCGAAGTGTCCTTCACCCTAGACGATGGTACTGGACGGATTGATTTTAGAAGATGGTGAGCTAACCTTTTAGGGAGATGCTGTCCATTCATTGCTTAGGTAAGTTAGGTTTTCTGGATGATATAAACGTCTATGATTTATGTTTTAAGGGCAAACGAGAGTTCAGATACGGGCGACACTGCTTTTATTCAGTAAGTGTTTTTCCGCTTAATTAGGTTCTCTTTTGCTTGTATTGTTGATGATTTCTCGTTTTCTTCACTTTGGTTGAGCGATGATGAAGGAATGGGATTTATGTGAAGGTCCATGGTCACTTGAGAGGCTTTCAAGGCAAAAGACATGCGTTAGCCTTCTCTGTCCAGTATGCAGTTTCATTCTGTTATCTCGTACTGTGCTTATATTTCTTTGAAGCAGTGTGAACACTTTATTGGAACTGTATCCTCTTGTGTTCAGTTTTCTGAAACTCTTATTTCATGGATAATCACTTTTTCGCGGTCTTGCCTTTTTCTAAGGGCTTTTAATTTATAGTATGTTTGATTGTTTCTTGGAAATCTTATCAACTATTGTTTGGCGATAGGCATCAGCACTTCTCGTGAGTAAACACCCCTGTTAGTATAAATCAAGCATTACATGCTTTATGGACTCTTATATGTCACGAAAATTTCACTAGATCAAGCACAAATTTTAATACAAATTTTAGATCTCAAAGCTATTGACGTCAACAATTGATTATGAGATTATCTAAACACTATTTTTGACAAATTCATAGTAACGATAATGTGGTTTGGCTAGGAAAAACCAATGATACCAAGAATGACTTTTTCTAAGTTCAAATGAGCTTAAATTATACACTCAAAAATATAATTGGAAACTTCTCAAGGACAATTGAGCGTGCAAATATTACCCAAATTTTGTGTTCATGATGTTGAAAAGAGTGCCTTGATAAGTCATGTTAGGAATTGTGATGAGTTATTTGAGAGCTACTCGAGCTTCTCGCAAGAGAAAGGAAGATAGATTTTTTTGGAGGAAATTCTATCCTAAAGCTTTATTCAAAATTTTCTCAAATTAATGCATATCATACAATTCTTATATATAGGCATTTAAATTGTTGTGAATTCTTGTGGAATAACGTAAACTAAACTTGAACCAATCCTAATAATCTCCATCTTGGTCCAAGTTTTACAATCATAGAATCATCTCTGCACCTACTGTGGTCTTGCTTCTAGCACTAACTCCATGAGCAATCTTGCCAAATCGAGCCCAATCCCGCTCGAGAACAGCCTCCACCATGCATTCTAATCCACGACTCCAGCTCAAGCTCCAGCACTGACTTGTTAGTCTTCCTCGAACACTCCTGCGCACTCCAAACTGCGACCTTGCACTACACCTTTAACAAGAACAAGATCTTAAATCTTTGGCCTTCGGTCCACCTCTCATAGGCGTACAACACGCCTCCGACTTGATTCTGGCGACGATTGAATAGTGCAAACCAGCCCGCCCTCCTATGGGAAAGCACACCCTGTCTTATAGATGATCTAGAATTCATAAACCTATGAACCTTGGAGTTACGTGGTATTCCACGATCATTAATTTTTTATTTATTCCACGATCATTCATGAATCTTTAACTTTTATTAGAAATCCTAGAAACTTGTTTGCCTTTGAAAGCCATGTAAACTACTTCCTTTCTTAAGAAAATTAGGATTTCCGAAAAAAGGAATTCCAATTATCCCTTTCTTAAACCGCAGTCAACTTCAGAAATTAGTGCTCCCAAGAAAGAAGTGCTCCCGCACAAGCCCACTTCGGCTCTCACGTCGTGCCGCTCCGCCTCGCTTCAGCTTGTAATGCTCGCTTGAGCTTCTTGTGCACTTCCTGCGGCAAACTTCCAACTGCACTCAATTCCGGCCAAACAACTCGAAAACCTTAGTGCCTGATTCGATCATGCTTCGACGCATGGGTCGTATCTAAATCTTCAACGTTCGCGGGCCTCGCCGATTCTTGCTCCAAGCGCATAAATTGCAGCGACTCCTCTCTTTCTTGATCAAGAACACCTTCCTCCTCGTCAATCGCCTCCACCAGGCTCTGATACCACTTGTTAGGAATTGTGAGTTCTTTGAGAGCTACTTCAGCTCTTCTTGAGCTTCTCGGCAAGAGAGAGGGAGAGAGAGAAAGGAAGACAAATTTTTTTTAGTGCAGAACTCAAATTCTTTATTGCTTAACCATACCTCCTATTCCTATAGCCTATTTTTTATAGGCAACAAATAGCAACATAAAAAGCTACACAAGGAGAAACTACCTAAATCTTGGACCAATGTCCAATAAGTCAAATATGAGAAGCCCAATATTGCCCAATTTTGAGATAATTAAGACTTCAAAATCATCATAAAAAACAACAATATCAAGCCTTAATCCCACTATATGAATCATTTTTCTCCATTATGTCCTGTTAAGAATCAAATTCTCATTTAAATATAATAAAAAAGTTATCTCTAATATTTTCTAACCTAGTCTTTTTAGGTCTACCTCTACTTCTCTTAACATAAGCAACATAGATTAAATTTCCATACTAGAGTATATAATAATAAGAGTATTTTGAACTACATTCATTTTGACATACATGGTTCTTCCAGTGTTGGATCCAAAGGTGAATTTCACAATGATTTCTCAAAGAAGATATGCATTTGTATCCTTAAATAGAAGAGTGATGTATTTGTAACATTTAAAATGTGGAATGCGTAGTTTGAAAGTAGAAATGAAAGAAGATCATCAGATTGAGGATTGGAAATGATTTGGAATTATTTCTTCGGAGTTTAAGAACTTTTGTCACAAGGAAGACATTGCTAGACACATGGTTATAGTAGATACAATTCAACACAATGGATTAGTCAAAAGAATGAATATGACACTTTTAGTGAGCATGAACAATTAAGGTTGAGCATGAACAATGGGATGATAACTCACCATATAAACCTACTATTTTTGAACCTTAGGAGAGGGTGACACCACCACAATTGGAACAAATGCTTGCTTCTTAGAGCTAAGAGGCAAATTTGACCATTTTAGAGATATAAGTATCAAGATTTCTCTTGTTTTCATATGGTTGCATATGCTTGGAGTGATGCATAATTTGGTGGCAATTAATAACCATTCACTTATATGAAGATTAATAGGGAAAGAAAATCCAAGCAATGGGACTACACTATGGAGAAGAAGTTGGAATAAGTATAGAAAAATGAAGATTAAGGTTTTTTTAAACTCATTAATGATAAAAGAGTTGTTAGTTGTAAATGGATCTTCAAATTTAGAGTGCGAAACGGAGGCAAAAATAGTATCACACACAAAACATTATTAGAGCGTATGTAAGAACTTTAAGAAGGTTTTTTCACCTATTTTAAGCATAGCTCAATCTATTCATTGTTAGAAATGGTTGTAGAGCAGGGCTAGTAATTGGAATAGTTGGATGTGATGAAAACTTTATTCCATGATGATTTGGACGAGGAGATTTAAATGCAACATCCACCTTGGTTCAAAGTTACAGGAAAGGAAGACCATGCATATTATGTATTGAAGAAGTTTTAATGTCTTGTGGTAGTCCTTGAAAGAAATATATCAAAACTCAATAGTTTTATGATCAACCATAAGTTCAATAGAACCTATGTTTACCGTTGTTTGTACTACAAGTAGCTTATAGATGCATCTTTTGAGTATTTGCTCTTAGATTTTGGTGAAATGTTGATTGCAGTTATAGATATATCATATATCAAAAAATAGAAAGTGGATTTGAGCATAGCATTTGAAATGGAACATCTTGGTATAACTAAGAAAATTTTGGGTACTTACATGATGATAAATAGAAAGAAAAACATTTTATTTTTCATGTAATAATGATTTAGTAAGGGGTTAGAAAGATTTGGTTTGCAACTCTGGCTTCTCAAAACTCACCAGAAGAGAAGTACATCATTAGAGTGTTTTATACTAGTGCAATTAAGGCATTATGTTGGTATTGTGATATCTCTCAGCATTTAGATATTTCACATGCTACAAGTTTTGTAACCAAATACATGGAAATGCTTAGTTGGGTTCAGTGGGAAGAAGTGAAATGAATTTTGAGATATCTTAGAGGCACTATGTGTTATTGTTTGATGTATAGCTACGAAAGATTTGATTGGAATGCTTGTGGGACATTTTATTTAGATTATGAAAGTAATCTTGATAGGAGAAGGTCTTAGTCCCAATATGTTTTTACTCTCTTTAGACGTGCCATTAGTTAGAATGGTTACACTTTGGAGGAAGGGCATATGAGAAGATATTAAAGTGGTCATTTGGATGAGAGGTTTAGTTGAAGACTTAAGTTAGCACTAGGTTGGTTTAATAGCTTTTAATGATACTCTGAATGTTATTTATTTAGTCGGATATCATATGCATCACGAGAGAATCAAAGATGTTTATTTTTAGCATCACTTTATCACAGAGAAGAGTCAAGATGGTGAAAGTTTTAGTTTAGATATCCGTATAGAGCACAATTTTGCTAACATGCTCATCAAGGTGATCCTTATTTAGAAGTTCAGGAAATGCTTATACTTGATTGGTTTGCACAATTTGTGCCGCCTTTCGAGGCTTTGGGTTAGGAAGAGGATTGTTGATTTGACCATTGATTTTTTATGCACTTTTTATGTTATATTGATGCGGAGGATTCAATATATGGTGGAGAAGTTATTAGGAATTATATCAAATATCAAAGGACATGCAAACTGCTTTTTTCCTTGTTGATTTTGTGAGGGAATAATTATTTTTTTCTTCTGTTTTGGCTTCCACTTCGGAAAGGTTTCTCCATGATTTGGTGAGATCTGCTCCACTCTTCTTGTTAGTTTTCTTGGAAAAGAATTTAGTAGATATTGGGTACTTCTTTTATTTTGCATTCCTCTATATATTTTTGATAGTGAATTATTTGTGCCTTCTTACCCATTGGAAGTTGGTAATTGTTGATCGAATTACATAAATTTTGTTATTCTTGTCTCTGTGGTTGTATTGTTCTATGCCAAATTATTTTGGTGTGAGTTTGTTTCTCCTATGTTGATGCTATTTCTCTCATTGGTGCTCTTAAAGATAGTTTATTTGGGTTCTTCTGCGACATCAAAATTAGAAAGCATGTTTTGGAAACTGATGAATTTATTGGATTTCGTCATTTGGCCGGTTGTATTTAGAAATCACTAATGAATTTTAAACAACAAAAACTCTTCTAAGATTCCTAATGAGTGAGTGAATTCATCAATTTTTAAAGCTTGTTTTCTATATGCAATCAACCAAATGGGTCCTAATGAGTAATGATGGAATGCCTGTGGCTGATATCATTTGGAATCGAGTTCTGCTATTTCCTAGGCATAATCTTACGCAATGTTGTTGCCAATTCGTAAGGCTAATTGACCTCAATCTGCACGATCTTATTTTCAGGTTATTAACGGATTTTAATGACATTGTACTCCACTTCTTAGAGTGCATTCATATACATCTGGGGCACATCAGAGTGAAGGCACTGCCATATTTTGAGGTTCAATTGCCTTCGTTAGCTATACCAGACGCATGCCTATATCTGATATAGTGTATATGCGAATCTATGTACTTCAGCACTATACTGAGTTAAAATTCTGATTTGACAGGGAGACACTGCTCGAATGCAGATGAATATTAACATAGGCCAATCATTCTCAAATGGAAGGGAGTACCTAGCGCCTTTCCCCAACCAAGTTATATATCTTTAGAATTTAGTTATATCTCCTGATAACTAAATAATTAGTCCCTTTAAATAAAGAAAACCTCTTTGAACATGCATCTAATTTGTATCAATGGTCTCATAACATCCTCTTTTTGACTAGTTTCTGGCTCACTCAACCATGGATGGATCAGGAAAAGATGTCTATAGTTTGGTTTTGAAAATGTTCCAAGAACCAGCTATGCTGTGAGTTACATTTATCCAATAATTTATCATACACAGAAGATTGAAATAGAAATTTTCCTTTTTACTGCATGTTTGTTTACGATTCATTTTTCTTTTCAACTTCAACTTGTTTAGTATATGTATCTAGTTATATTATTTGGAGTAATTGCCATCTTTTGTTTTACCAAATAGAAGCCATATAAAAATCTAAACAACCAATCAGTGTTATTGATAGATTATTTGTTGCTCTCATACATTTTAGATAAGTTCCTTAATGCGTTACTTAAGGTTTTAGATTTTTGGCAAAGGAGTCATTTTATTGTTAAAATAATAGAACTTAAATGCAAAAATATAATGTAAGGTTGATAATATTAAATATATATATATATTTTTCATTTTTCATGTGGGTTATATGATATTCAGTTAAACCTCTCAGTGGATAAATAATAATTACCATTGTGCATGATAATATACTAGCAGGATAGGCTTTACAAACATTTCTTTTACTAATCACTCACTCTGTGATTTAGTAGATTATTTTTTTCTTCTGATTTGTGTTATTATAGCAGGAAGGATTCAAACATGATGAGCTAATTTCTTCCTTTGCAATATACTTTTTAGCAGAGTTATTATAATAATTTAGGCTTCATTTGGGATGACTTCCTTACTGCTTCCTAAAACAGCTTTTTAGTATAAAAATTTTAATATTTATACTAGAAAGCTATTTAAAAAAAAGCAAAAAAGTCGTCTCAAACGAAGGCTTAATCTCCAGTGGTAGAGTTTTTCTTTTTTCTTTTTTCCTTTTTTGTTCAACCCATCACTTGCTAAATTCTGATAAATATGGAAAGCCTCAATAAATTTAGTAGGTAGTCTGCCGAGTTGATCATGTCCCATGCCAGTCAAGGCGGCAAAATATCCATCCCCATAAATTGGCAATTTGGTTTGTTAGCATGCTTATTGGAAACTGGATGCATTTTGTCCTCTTAATCTGTGTGATATTAGTTCCAAATTCTGCCCCCGTGATCCCCTAACTCCTTAGTGCCACCCAATTTGAGCTGATATTGTAAGCTGTAACTGTAATCTCATTTGATGCAGTGCCAGTGAACATGGGTTGCATGTTGATGAGCTTTTCAGAAGGCTGGGTTTACCAAAGAATCAAATCATGTAAATATATCCGTTCCTACTTTCTCTGTTCATGAGTTTTGGACATCTGCATGACAAAGCCTTCATTTTTTTAGGGAAGCCATAAACTACCTAGTCGATGTGGGCCACATTTACTCAACCGTGGATGAGTATCACTTCAAGTCTGCAAATAATTGCTAATAAATGACACTGACCAACTGAAAAGAAAATATGTGTTCATAGCCATGCTGAACTTTATTATTTGTTTCTGTTGGTTTCTGTGCCCTCTTAAGTTTCAACACGAATTATTGGTATTGCATATAGTTCAGCTGACGTCAAATAAAGTAGTTACCTTGCTAGAATATTCATGTCAATATTTCTTAGTGTAAACGCGAGTACTCCCCACCCCCAAAAATAATAATAATAATAAATTTGGGCGTTTCTATTAAGAAAAATTCTTAACTCCATTTCTACAATAGTGAATACACCATGTTACTTTTCTTCAATATCACATAATAATTGTTAGGATTAGTTTGCTTTGCTATTGTCCAGTCATGTCATGGCTGCAAGATGGCAACTTACTTCTTTCAACAGTTGATCTAAAAGTGTAATATTACTTTTTTTTTGGGGCATTTAGGCCTTTTAAGGCAAACTCACACACACAACGCATACACAAAGACTCGAACTCAAGACCTCTTAGTTGGAAGCATAAGCTCTTGTTGACCTCAACGTAATAACCAAAAGATCAAAAAATATGCATACCTCGTATCCATCAAGCTGCTGCCCAAAATTCCGGATATCCCGCAAACCTCGGACTGAAATCCCGTGAATCCTGCCGAAGTCTCGCCGAGACACTGTGCAGCAGCGCCGTTCCGGGATTTCTGCCAAAATCCCGCGACAGCTCCTCGATCCTCGCCTTCTCCACGCCTATAAAACGAACCGTTCGCTCTCTGCTCTTCCATTCCCGACTCTCCTCTACGCTTCTCCTCCCGCTCCCACGACCCGAGCTCTTCCATCTCTTCCGATCCCACAAGCTCCGCCCGACTCCACACACACAGAGCCGAAACTCTGTTCAGCCCGACACCTCGACGACGACTCTCCTCCTTCCTCCAAAGCCACGATCACTTCCCCACTCGATCGCAGGAAGCTCCCCAACCCGACGCTCATCTTCTCCCGGAGCTCCTTCCACGCCGACTCCCTTGCTCCGTTCGATCCAACAGAGAGAGAGAGAGAGAGAGAGAGAGAGAGAGAGAGAGAGAGAGAGAGAGAGAGAGAGAGAGAGAGAGAGAGAGAGAGAGAGAGGAGAGCACCTTACCCGTGCCTGACGCCTCATCCTTGCCTCCTCCGACTCCACCCGATCTCCCCTCTGCCCGACTTTGCTCCTCCGTCTGCTCTCCCCCCCCCCCTCCGATCGGAAGCAACAACAGGGAGCACGCTTGCTGTGAAGGTGATTCCCTCCCTTTCACGTGCTTCTTTGGCCAAATCCCTTAAATCTACCGAGCCAAGGGGTTTAGTAAATACAGGATTAAGCCATAAATCCTTAATCCTAGATTTATTTTAATTCATTAATATTTTTATTATAATTTTTTTTATTAGTTATATTTAATAGTTATTTAATTATTATAATAATTTATTATCTAATTATAATTAATTAGTAATTATTAATTAATTATTAATTATAATTAATCATTGATTAATTATAATTATAATTAGTTTATTAATTATAATTAATTATTAATTATTAATTAATTATTATTAATAATTATTTAATTATTATTATTATAATTAATATAAATTATAATAAAGAATAATGATGATGAAATGACATTCGTCTTGCGAGGCTTCCCTTTGCCTCGACATTCGAGCCGACATCCACCGCCGACAGTCGCCGACGACTCTTCACCAACCCTACGAAGGTACGAAATCTCCTAAACTCAGATTGTCGCGTCGTTGTATGCGGCGGACCGGAAAACCGCCTATACACGCCTTTATTGCGCGTGGTGGGATGGGACCCTGGTCCGACGCCTACGACGAAGCGAGCAATCGCCTAAACTCTACTTCGGTGTTCGTGGCGCACCGGAAAACCGCCTATACACGCCTTTATTGCGCGTGGTGGGAAGGGACCCCGGTGCGGCACCTACGACGAGGCGGGGTCACTCATAAGTACCCTCGAGCGGGGGGAAAGCAAATTGTGTCATTTAAACAGGTACCATTAGAGCCCCATACACGCCTTTATTGCGCGTGGTGGGAAGAAATATCACGGCCGCGGTGCCCTCGCAAGAGGACACCTACCATACACGCCTTTATTGCGCGTGGTGGGAAAGGCCCAGTTTTCTCGTAGTTTTCTCCTAAACGGGGGAGACGCCGGGAGGCTGCCGAAATTTCGGGTGAAATCGTACCTGAACTTAATTGAACTCAAAAGAACGACGGATGACATGTACTTGGACTCTTGAAACAAAATCTAAATGACTTAATAAAAAGTTGAACCCAAGTAAAACGGAAGTGAACTTGAACTTTGAATTCAAAGCTTGTGGATATCGAACATGAACTGGACTTAGACCCAAATGAACACAAAAGAGCTCAGATTGGACTTGATTCAAACATTTGAACTCAAGCAAGAATTTGAGTTAGACTTCAGAAGAATCCAAACACTGGGACTTGATTCGGATCAAGCATAGTGGACATGAACTCAAATCTAAACCATAACTAGATAATCAAGTTTAAATAGATGTATAACAATCTTAACATCACTCATCAAATTTGATTATGCTGGTGGAGATCAATGAATGGAGGAAGGTCACTCATTAAAAATCCCAAATATAAGTGAAATGTTGGTTTCACTCACAAGCAATAATGCCTGTTGATTGAGAGAAGGCAATACGGGAGACCAACAATCAAAGATCCGTTCTTACAAACAAGTGCAATCTCAACAAATCCCACCCGAGATTGGTGAAAGGGTGGATATGATGCAAAAACAACGGTTCTTCTACGAACATTCCTAGGAGCTCGTAGTAAACACAACGGATCCCTACAGACAAATATGAACCACCGTGGGCACAAGTGCCGCGTCATCTACAACAACGGTGATTAAGATCTACAAGCACGTCGGGTATAAAGATAGCTCGATGTACGAAAAAGAACACCTCTTGCAGAATGGAAGAGATGTTTGAACATATTCGAGCTAAACTTCCCGGTGTTCCAAAATCCCTAAATTCAAGAGGAAAAACAGTTATGATATCCACAAATATCAGAAATGACAAGTCCTCTACACCAAAGATCTTGAAAAGAGTTCTTTCCAAACCAGTAGTCATCAACTCCAAAATTCAGAAAGATTCCCCCGGTGATTGAGAAAGGGGAGTCAATATCAAGACAATCTACAATGCTACGCCACCGGATCTGCAATCTCCGTACAAGCAGACAGAAGGCGTCTATCCCAAAAATACCCCTGCACGTGCACTATAAATTGTATACACATAGGTACACCAAAAAGGGGTAAAATACAATCCTAAACCCGCATGGGCCCCGGCAAGCGTGTTATTGGTACACACGTGACGTCTAGGGATGCTGCGCGGGTTGACAAGTGAATTCTAGTTCGAACCCGATCCTCCTATACGGGTCAATAGGAGTCGACAAGGTTCGAACTCTCAAACAAATATACGATTGCTACGACCAGAATATTTGTTTTAATACATTCATATTAGGCCTTCAAAGCCTAAAATCAAAAGAATTCACTTTCAAAGGCATAAAGCCTACGAAACCCGATCCTCTGTCAACAGCTAGACAGAGTTGACAAGGTTCAATCACACAAATGAAAATGACCCCGAACACCCCGATGATGGCCGTGTTGAATGCAGATCTCAACCGGAGGGGTTTCCCAAATATTTTCAAATGTCTCCCAAATATCCAAATACCCTTTCAAAATCCAAAACTCCACAAAAATCCCAAAAGTCCAAAAATATTTAAAATTGAAATCACCCATCCGTACTTAAAGCAAAATTCATCCACCCTCCGCAACAGTTTGTCGGGGCGGACAAATTAAAGTTTACTTCGGCTCACAAAGAGCCAAATGCCTAGTCGAAAATATTACTAGGATCTATTCTCAAACAATCTATTGCCAGTAAGGACGTGGTACGTGTCCTCTAACCGGCAGTTTCGCCGCCAAATGGCACTGCAGGTAAACGGTTATGACCCGGGGCCCTCTGAACCGAGTGGTTTTGCCGCCAAATGGCACCACAGATAACGGTTATGGCCAGAGCCGATACGCTCCTTAATGGCGTTAAATCCTTGAGATATGAATCAATAGGATATGATCGATAGGGCATAAAGCCTTCTATTAGCTAAGGTGGATTCAAATTTGTCCCCTTAGACAAACATCACCCCCGGTCTACAAGGTACCCTTGGACGAAGCAACCCATGGCTGCCGACAAGGATCCTTCTGTCAGGTTGGGTCGACTACCTCCTCTGACTAAGTAGACCAGGGTCCATGATGGCCCGGGACGACGGAACCATGGGATCTTGATCGGGTCTATCATCCATTCCCCCACCATCCGCTTTAAGTACAAGATGGTAAAATTTTTATTTTTAAATATCAAATTTCCAAACATCCGAACTTTCCAAATTCCCAAATCCAAACCCAATTCTTCAATTCCCAAATCCAAAATCTTCAAAATTTCCAATTCCTAAACCTATGCTGCTACTATATGCCAGATGCACGTATATTCTACGTATCTGATCGACGACTAGCCTTAATCGAAAGTTCTCTCTCGTGATCGGGAGGGGTAATTAACTATAGGGGCTTGCGCCTATAGGAAACCAGAACTCAGATCATAAAGTCCTCACCAAATGAGGGCGAAATCTCTGGGTAGTGTCTTATCTACAAACCCATCTGCCTTCCAAAATTTACCTCGGAACTTATTCAGTTAAAACTCCCTCCCCGAATAAGAAAAGCGAGCGGAGACCGGGGCCAAATTTTCGGAGCCCACAGATTTCTGGCGACTCCGCTGGGATTTGGTTTCTCTTTCCATCTTTGGCTAGTCGTCTCAGTGCTATAGTAGCAGCTATATCAAATCGTACTCAAAATTTTGAGTCTTTCGCAATGATCATTTAATGAATCAAAGTCCTGAATATTCTAAAATGATCATTTGACAAATTCATTTGGCATTCAGCATAGTTTTAAAATTATTTTATTATCTGCTTATGCTAATCATTTTTGTCTATTTTTATTTTTGTGTTCTGTGCAAGTCTCCGCATTTTGAAAGTGCGGGGTGATGTATCAGATTCTGATTACTAACCCTTGCCTTTCATTTATGCAGATGGATCTACAGAACATGCCGATGATTGTCCAGCTGGGACAAGGAGCCAGGATTCAACTGGCTAATGCTATTATCGAGACCGGAAATGCCGGAGCTACCATCCAGTTTGGTAGCGTTGACTTCCCGGCGATTGCTGCAAGGAATGCCGCCATTCCTGTGAATGGTAGGAATGCTGAGAAGTCTGCCAGAAGACTCAATGCTGATGAAGCTGTCACCCGTCGTGTGCATCTGCCAGCACAACGACCTGTTGCTAAAATTCTCGTGGGAGAATTTCTGTATTCGAGAGGCTATCACAACCTGACATCCCAGCCACCAAGAGGATTGTGGCTGATGGAAGAATCTCCGTGGTGACTGCAAACACCACCACTCTGTCAACCAGGTTATCTGCACCTGAGAAATACGATGCTGAGGCCTCCTCATCTGGAGGAAGGCCTACAAGGAGGCAAAGAAGGAAGATGAACGCTGAGCTCCGAGCTCAGCATCAACAACTCCCAGTCCACCCATCAAATCTGCCGGCCAAAGTGCCTGAAGCCAATGTTCCTACCCGGAACAAGTTTTCTGATTTAAAATGGGTGAAAAGAAACAGCTCTACTGGAGAGCTGAAGAAGTCTTTCTGGGAGCAACGACAGGAGGTCCCAGCTCCTCCAAAGAGAAAGGAACCTGAAACTCTCTCAGCCCGGGTCTATCGGGTCCTGAAGACTGTGAAGGAGAAATGTCTGAAAAAGAAGAAGTTCCAACGGCCCTTAGTGATAGAGGCTAGAAGAACTCCGCCAAGAGAACGTCTATCTGCTATGGCGGAAAGAAGAGAAAGAATATATGTCTCACGCGGTGAACATCGGGGTGTGACACCTGAACCATATGTTCAGGGATCCACTGCTGAAAGGTCCCGGTGGAAAGGGAAACAAATCTGGAGGCCAAAGCCTCGGAGAAATGAAAAAGAAAGAAGAGAAAGAGGAACTGATCTGGGCGTGACATCTGGTGAGGCTTCCCGGAGATCCGCCCCCATCTACGAACAACGTCAGAAGTGGGCCCCGAAAAGGACCCACAATGACACTCCTCCAGACGGTAGACACTTTGAAGAATCTTCCAGGGGATCCCGTCGCCCTCCATCCCCTCCAAAAGAAGAAACCAACTTCGATCGCAGCCCACTGATCGAAGAAGTCCCCGTGCCTAATCAGGAACCGGAAATCCAGTGGCGGCACCGCTCGGAGATCCGAGTATTAGAAGAGGAAGGAAATGTACAAGGGGAAGACAACATTGAAGAAGAGGACTTTCTTGAAGATGATGAAAATATACAAGAATACCTCGAAGGGGGTGAAAACATTGAAGAAAATATTGATAAATTTATGGAGGGAAACCTAGAAGAAGAAATGCAAGAAATAAATAATACTCTGGACATGGAAGTTGTCTATATGGTGAGACACACCAATGTTAATGACGAAACCTATTATGATTAGGGTGAAGATGAAGACGATCAACAACCGCCGATTAGGCGAGTTTATCACCGTCGTCGTGAAGCTGGGTCCACCACTGGCAGAGGTGGTCATTCCCAAGCAGAAGAAGGAGGAGAAGCTGAGGAGAATCCCTTCGCTGACGATAATGTCATGCTTGCAGACATGCAAAGACATATGAGGCGACAAATGAGAGCCAAAGATAGAGAAATTTCTCAGTTAAATGAGAAGATGACTGAGATGATGGCTCGGGGCAATGATGCAGATGATGCAGAGAACTGTTACTGTTGGCGCCATGCCCAATCCTCCTCCGGATCCTCCAAATTTTCAAATGCCTCAAGTCTCGGGAGTACGAGGTATTCCTGAAGGTGGTCACGAGGCTCATAATGTCATCCGTCAGCCCACTCCACAAAATGTTGCAAGTACTTCTGAACCTGTGACCGCTGCACAGTTGGAAGGAATAATAACAGAAAGGATCAGGGCTATCATAGCCGTTGATCAAGCAGAAAAATTAGTGGGCAAAGGTCGTCCGTATCCTGCTGAATACGACCAAGTACCGTACCCAAAAGGGTATTCTGTACCAAAGTTCAACACTTTCAACGGCAATAACAATCCCAGACAGCACCTGGCACAGTTTAAAGCCACCTGTGGGAATACAGGAGGAAATGACGCCCTACTCTTCCGACAGTTCGTTAGTAGTTTAACAGCAACTGCTTTCGAATGGTATGCTGAATTGCCGAATGATTCTGTGAAAACCTTCGCAGAATTGGAAAATATGTTCGTGAAGAGGTTCGCTAGTGCAACTGAGAAGATAACGATTGCTGACCTCGCTCTGGATAAAAGAAAAAGAGAAGAATCAGTGACCAAATACATCACTCGCTGGCGAAATTTGAGCATGAAATGTGAGCAGCAGTTAGAGGAGGAACATGCCGTACAGTTATTAATGGGCAACATTGATGACAAGATGCAACCCTTCCTGTGCATGGCTACAATCAATACATTTCAAGACTTGCTCGATAGAGTGGCTAAGTTTGAGAAGCTGAACTTGTCTAGATCAGAAAATCACTCTGATAAGCCCAAGAAGGTTAAGGCCCCAGGTGCTAGTAGGGGTGAAGCCGACTCTATATTCTTCTCCAGAGCTGATAGAGAAAAGCAGGTGATTTACAATGTAGACAAGGGCAAGCAGCCGATGCAATATCAAGAAAAGTCCAAACAGGCCTACAACCCCAATCCTCAACCGAAGCTGATATTAGGGGGAAATGATAAGCCACGGACTTATCAAACTGGAGGCCAGAGACAGGCAATAGGAACTGGTGATAGAATGTTCCAATCCCTCAAAGATAAAATGAATAAAGAATATTCATTTAAGAGGGAGAGTGTCGCCAAATTATTTCGACAAGTGTTGAAATCGGGTTTAGAACTGCCTGAATGCAAGAGACCCGAAGAATCGAAGCACACTGGTGGCCCAAATTATTGCCCATATCATCGTGTACTCAGCCATCCTATTGAAGATTGCTACATCTTCAAGGATTGGCTTGAAAGAAAATATCAAAAAGGGGAACTAACATTATCCGACAATGTGTTGTCTCACCCTAGAAAAGAATCAACTCGGGTGGTCACTTCCTCTTCCGTACCCCGGGTTGAAGAAAGAAGAAATGAAAAGAAACCAATTCAAGAAGAACAGTGGGAGACTGCGGTCTCTAAGAAGACTGTGAAAATGTTGAAGCAGCTTGAAGGAGTTTCAGGTGTAAAGTGGAAGTCTCCTATTGAGCCAATGATAGATTTGAAGGCACTGCCAGTGGTACGACCTTCTACTTCAAAACAATTTTCCAATCAAGTTAGTTCTTCAAAGGCTGAAAAGAAGAAATCATCCAAGAAGAAAACCAAGTTGAAAAAGCCTAAGGAGAAAATGACTGCAACTCAGAGAGTTATCAACAGTTTGGATGAATATTATCAGACTGTGAGGCGACCTATCAAGCTCGCTGACTTCATGACGGAGCTTAAGATCGATGAGGCTGAAGAAGGAGATGAAGATTCTTTTCCCAAAGAAATATGTCGGGTCATCTCCGTGGCGCCGAGTACCTCAGTAAAAGAAGAATACACAGAAGAAGTACCCTCTGAATCCTGTATGATGGTTTTGCCAATGGATTACAGTTCGGAGGAGGATTTATATTTTCCAGAGGGAGACGAATCAGACCCTAGCATAACGTCTCGGATGGGACATGTAAACCTGGGTGGTGATTCTGAATCAACAGATGAGTCCCTAGATGCAACAATGGCTGATTCTGAAGAAAATACTCCATTAAATGACTCTGAACCGGAGGAGATTGCTCAAGTGCAGTTAAGAAGCGGTAAGATACTACCGCCTCCACCGAAGAAAGGGATCTCCAACAAAGATAAGGAGAAAGAAATAATTATCAACGATGATATTATCCCTGAAGATCCTAAGAAAAAGAAGACTTCAGCCAATGGGATAGATTATAACATCTTATCTCATTTGAGAAAAATCCCAGCGCAACTCAGTATATACGACGCCTTGGTGATGTCTAAAGACCTTCGGGAGACTCTGATTCAGGCTCTCAAAGATCCCGAAAGATACGAGGTGTATTTTGCTGAACGAAGTTTGACTGAAGTTCTGCAAGCTCGTAATGAGCCATTCATTACTTTCTCCGAAGAGGATATGATGCTCGGAACTGCAGACCATAACCGTCCTCTGTACATTACTGCAGAGAGCGATAAGCTGATCATCAGTCGAATCTTGATCGATCCTGGATCCTCCATAAATCTGATAAGTTTGAAAGCATTGAGATCCCTCTGTCTTGATGTGGAACACCTCGGGCCAGATAAGTTGATGGTGCATGGTTTCAACGAAAAAGGGCAGAAAACACTTGAATCATTCATGCTCCCTCTTGTATTTGGAGAGCTCCACACAGAAGCTAAATTCCATGTGATTGATGCGGATACTTCATTCAAGGCGCTACTAGGTCGTCCCTGGTTGCATGAGTATGGCATTGTCCCGTCAACATTACACCAGTATATGAAATATCTCAAAGATGGAGAAGAATTCAGGATCTATGGTGACATTCAGCCTTTCACAGTTCATGAAGCAACAGTTTATGAAGATGCACGTTACTTCATGCCGAAGAAACAAAAGTCTTCGAGCTCCCTCGAAGCTAAAGCATCAAATTCAAAGGCTGTAAAGCGATCTGAACGAGAATGTGAGAAGAAGCAGGTGGGGAGAAAGAAGGCAATGCCGACTCTTCCCAAGGCACCGACCATTCCCAAAGAAAAGAAGCATGTACCTCACCTTGGGAGTGACACAGATGAAGATGATGTTACTCCTGCCAAATCTCAGAAAGTATACCAGTCCACGGATGAATGGAGCAGACAGGTCGAATTTTCAAATGATGATTATGACTGCGACTCTATTTATATGAACACGGTGCAAAATGTGTTCTCTAGAAGAATAGACAGCCTATCAATTTCAGATAGTGTGCTCGTAGTCACACGTGTTCCCTTGCAACACTTCAAAGAACTTATTTCGCGCGAGGTGCATAAAGTTGAAGAACTCGTCACTCTCTATCTGCCTCCCCGTAAGAATGGGACTGTGCCAAAGAATGTGTTATATTCCACGGGAGTTCGTGAGGAGTAGAATCATGACTGGGATTGCATGCTCCTCGACTCCGATGAATTATTTCCTACGAGGCTACCTAGGTTCAATACCAAAAATATCCAGAGAATGCTCGCACAAGCTTGGGCCTTTGGTATGGAAGGAGTCCGCGCCCGTTACGGCAGAAGGACACAGATGCATATAAAGGTATCGGATTCATCAAAAGAAAATTTCTCCGGAAAGAGATTTGTCGCGCCATCACATGCGTGGAAATTGAATCCGAAGATGGTGATGCTGAAGAGATATATGAAGCTGATGATTATGATGAACAGCCCGTAGAAGCCGAGCCTGCACCAGAAGAGCTTGAAGATGGTGGACAGGCAGCCACTATGGATGAATTAAAAGAAGTCAACTTGGGAACTGAGGAAGATCCTCGCCCAACCTTCATTAGTTCTCTCCTTCCCGAGGAACAAATATAAGAAATAAAAGAACTTCTCTGTGAATTCAGGGACTGCTTCGCCTGGACATATGCTGAGATGCCTGGCTTATCCCCTGACGTAGCAGTTCACAGACTAGCAATCAAATCGGATGTAGCACCCGTCAAACAAGCTCCAAGAAGAATGAGACTGGAGATTGAAGAACAGGTGATAGCAGAAACGAAGAAGCTAATAGATGCAGGCTTTATTCGAGAAGAAAAATACGCTGATTGGATTGCAAATATCGTCCCAGTGAAGAAGAAGAACGAGCAAATTCGTGTCTGTATTGACTTTAGGGACCTCAATAAGGCGTGCCCAAAAGACGATTTTCCACTCCCTGTATTCGAACTCCTAGTTGACAACACTTCCAACTACGACATGTTCTCCTTCATAGATGGATCGTCAGGATACAATCAAATCAAGATGGCGCCCGAAGATGAAAAATATACATCGTTCAGGACACCCATCGGCATTTTCTGCTACACAGTCATGCCCTTTGGCCTGAAGAACGCTGGTGCCACCTACCAGCGGGCGATGACTCACATATTCGATGATTTGATACATCAAAAGGTCGAGTGTTATGTAGATGACATTGTTGTCAAAAGTCTTGGCCGAAATGATCACTTAAAAGATCTCAGAATCGTATTTGAGAGAATCAGAAAGTTTGATCTGAAGATGAATCCTCTCAAATGTGCTTTTGGGGTTTCCTCCGGCAAATTCCTGGGGTATGTTGTTCGTCATCGAGGAATAGAGATCGACCCCAACAAAATTAAGGCAATAACGGAGATGCCACCACCAAGGAACCTTCGACAGCTTCGCTCGTTACAAGGACAACTGGCTTTCATTCGGAGATTCATATCAAATCTATCGGGTAGGTGCCAGCCATTTTCAAAGCTAATGAAGAAAGATGTCCGTTTCAAATGGGATGCAGAATGTCAGGAGGCGTTTGATAGCATCAAGAGATATCTGCTGAATCCGCCCATTCTAGCAGCGCCAATTCCGGGGAAGCCTCTTATACTGTATACGGCTGCACTAGAAGAGTCCCTCGGAGCACTATTGGCCCAGAATAATGAAGATGACAAAGAAAATGCGCTCTACTACATCAGTCGAAGGTTGATTGGAGCAGAAAGCCGTTATTCCCCAATTGAAAAGCATTGTCTGGCGCTGATTTTTGCTATTCAGAAACTTCGCCATTACATGCTATCCCATAAAATTACCCTGATATCAAAGATCGATCCGCTGAAGTTCTTGATGACAAGACCAGCGTTGACAGGTCGTCTAGCCAGGTGGGCAGTATTGTTATTGCAGTTTGAAATCATATACATGCCACAAAAGGCGGTGAAAGGACAGGCCTTGGCAGATTTCCTCGCTGCACACCCAATCCCGGCCTATTCTCCACTAAATGACGATTTGCCCGATGAACAGATTATGCAGGTCGAGGAGAATGAAAAGCTACCGTTCTGGGAGATGTACTTTGATGGGGCATCATCTATCAGACCTGTCCGACCTCCAAATATTGCAAGAGCCCGAGCCGGCATCGGCCTCATTTTCGTAGCACCCGAGGGGGACATAATGAGATTTTCGTTCAGTTTGACTGAACCTCGAACCAACAATGAAGCCGAGTACGAAGCTCTATTAGCAGGGCTGAAGATTGCGATCGATGTCAGAATCCAACACCTCCAAATCTTTGGTGATTCTCAACTTGTAATAAATCAAGTACTTGAAATTTACAAGGTTGGCAAAGTCGAATTGGCCCATTACCATCGGCGAGCCCTCGAGCTTCTGAAGCAAGTACCAAATGTCAAAATGGCTCGAGTTCCTCGAGGACAAAATGCTAAAGCAGATTGTTTGGCCAAGTTGGCCAAAGAAATGGCGAACATCAACGAGGAAAGACCTATATTCATCGGGGTTTACACTCGTAGGGTCTTGGAGCCCGCTCTATTACAATTCCCGAGGGCAGAAGGAATTCCGGATTCAAGTCAGCAGGATGAAACTCCAGTTAACCCTCAACCTCTCCATCAGATCATTATGGAGAATTATCCAGAAGAGCATCATGTGGCCAAGAGACATAAAGCTAGTCAAGCTTCAGAATCGTGGTGGCATTGTTTAGATATTGAAGTCGAAAATGATTGGAGACAGCCATTCATTGACTACTTCAAGGAAAACAAACTCCCGACAGAAAAGTCTATGGCCGCACAAATTCGAAAAAGGGCGTTAAGATACGCATTTGTCAATGACATGTTGTACAGACGAGCCTTTGATCAAATGTGGCTAAGGTGCCTAGGGACCAAGGAAGCTGATAAAGTGGTAGTAGAAGTCCACGAAGGACTTTGTGGAGCACATCAGTCAGGTCCCAAAATGGCCGTCAAAATCAAGAGGATGAGATTGGCCAACTATGGTCAAGGATTGTATCGATCACGCTAAGAGGTGTCACGAATGTCAAATTCACGGTGATGTTATACATCAGCCTCCAAATCCGCTGCACCCAACAATAGCATCCTGGCCATTTGAATGCTGGGGTACTGATATAATCGGGCCAATAGATCCGCCGTCTTCAGCGGGACACCGCTTTATTCTAGCGGCGACGGACTATTTTTCCAAGTGGGCAGAAGCAGCTCCATTCAGAGAAGTCACATCCGAGCATGTGATCAACTTTTTCACACACAATGTCGTCTACAGATTCGGTGTGCCACGCCGAATAATCTCAGACAATGGTACTGCATTTAAGAGTACAAAAATTTACAAGTTCGTTGATCGGCACAAAATCGATTGGCGGTATTCATCCATATACAATCCAAGAGCAAATGGATTGGCAGAAGCCTTCAACAAGACGCTGGTGAAGCTGTTGAAGAAGATCCTCACAAAGAACAAAAGGGAGTGGCATACGAAAATGGCAGAGACGCTGTGGGCGTATCGTACAACCTATAAAACACCAACCAAAGCCACTCCTTACTCTCTAGTGTTCGGTGTTGAAGCCGTGTTACCATTGGAGATTGAACTACCGTCACTCCGGGTAGCAATTCAGAATGATCTCACTCAAGAGCAAAATGCCCGCCTCAGAATGGAAGAGCTCGACGCACTTGATGAACGCAGGTTACAAGCTCAACAGAACCTAGAAATCTACCGAGGAAGAATGGCAAAGTCCTTTGATCGAATGGTGCGTCCTCGATCATTTCAAGAAGGGGAATTGGTCCTGGTGCTGAGAAGACCAATCATCCCACATCGAAAAATTGGTGGCAAATTCGTATCCAATTGGGAAGGCCCCTTCGTCATCGAGAAAGTGTACCAAGGAGGAGCTTATCAGTTGATTGATCTGAATGGTCAGAGGCCTATGCCACCTATAAATGGTCGACATTTAAAGAAATATCATGCTTGAAAAAGTTTCATAACTAATGTATTTTGTGATGAACAAAATTCTATATGCATATTTATCAATACATGTTTACTTATATTTTGAAATTCTCTTGTATAGCAAGAATGCATTTCAAAATCCCTCATCAGACTGGGGGCATTTTAAATATTTATTCGAGTCGACATCACGCTGCGTGCCGAGATCCTCGAATAAATATTTAAAATCTCAAAGATACAAAGCCTATCCAAAATGTCCCTGCGAGACAGGGGGCATTTTAAATATTCATTTGGGTCGACATCGCGCTGCGTGCCGAGATCCCCAAATGAATATTTAAAATATTATATTCCAAATTTATTCCATTCTAAAATGTCCCTGCGAGACAGGGGGCATTTCAAATATTTATTCGGGTCGACATCGTGCTGTATGCCGAGATCCCCGAATAAATATTGAAAATTATCAATTCAAATATTCTTTTGTGCTAATGAACACAAATATTTGTTTTCGAAAGTATATGCAGGTGATCTTTAAAGAGTTAGAGACACCGTCTTCTCCAACAAACCAAGACTCAAAGGTCAAGAAAGAGACTTTTGTGGCTACACACTTCTACAAAATTGAGCCGGAAAAGCTTGAAGTCTTTCCACAGCCTGAAGCTTAAGGTTCGAATGGGTGTAAAAGGTCGGATCCAACACGCCCAAATATGGCCGGATCGCTGACAGCTCCGTCTACTCAACAAGCCATAAGAAAGGCCGTAGTAGCGGAACCCCCACTTCGTCAACCCGTCAGTAGGGACTGTAGGAAGTACGAAGGCAAATTTGACTCGACAAGTTCAAGTGATCGATTTCTACAAAATTCTCCCAAATGACTGGAGAATCAAAGTTCTAGTGGAAGGATAAGTCTCGAACAACCACCTAATGTTCGTAGGCTCTAAAATCTGCAACCACAAAGGATGACTCCAAATCTACCAACTTCAGCAAAATCAGTATTGGGTAGCGCAACTCCCATAGCTCAAGTCTGAAGCCTGAATGGGTGTAAGAGGTCGGATCCAACAAGCCCAAATATGGCCGGATCGCTGGCAGCTCCGTCTACTCAACAAGCCATAAGAAAGGCCGCAGTAGAGGAACCCCCATCTCAGCAACCAGAGGACAAAGAGCTATCAAATTCTAGCTCTCCCGATCTGACGAACTCAAGTGATTCAGATTAAGGTCTTCTCAAGTGGTTAAGGATCAAGATACTACCTACGTTCGGTACTATCAACTGAATTCAGAACCTGCAAATCCTTCAACAAATCCGTAAAGCACAAAGCGAGGATCGAAGGAATTTTTCTTCAACAAGTCCGTCAAAGCACAAAGCAAATGACCGAAGAAAATTATCCCAAAGTTCATGAAAAGCCCAAGGCTGAACTAAGAGGATTCCGTCATCAACAAGTCTGTTATGCACAAAGCTCTGGACCGATGACTTTTCGCCATCGATCTAATACAAACCTAAGGGTTTAGGTCACCGGCACCTACTCCTTCAACAAGCCCGCCAAAGCAAGAAAGCATAGGGCCGAAGGTACAAAAATCTCCTGAAAAATCATTATTGATAAATCAGGTGATCCTCCATTAATGTCCGCAGCATAAAGCACAGGACAGAAAGAACCAGAATCTCATGACTCAGTCTAAAACTATGAAAAGAAGCATCTCGAATAATATCTACAAATGTCCCTAAAGACTGGGGGCATTTTAAATATTTATTTGGGTCGACATCGCGCTGCATGCCGAGATCCCCAAATAAATATTTAAAATACCAGGATTACAGGTCAGAGTACAACCACAGAAGTCTGAAGGGCAGTAAAAAGAGAGCTCGTCAACAACTGAATTTATAAAATAATTTTATTTTATTAAGTTCAGAATTTCATATACAAATCTGTGGACTATAACTTTTTTACAAGATTACATCAGCTGAAAGAAAAGAAAAAGTACAATGCCCTTCACAAAGGACTAAAATCTATCTCCTAAACTACATCTGAAGAGGAAGTCCACATTCTTCTCTTTCCAAAAGTCAGGTATTCTGCACTTCTAAGACCTGCACAAAGCAAAAGAGAAGTCAACAGAAAGAGGAAGAATCATAAAGAACATATGTAAGAAGCTACAAAAAAAAACTTGTACCTGAAACAGTGGTCTCCTGAGGTGGCTCACGAGCAAGTATCCCGCTCCTCTCGAAACCTGTGCAGAGTAAAAAAAAGGAGTATCAGAAAACAGCTAAAGAAAGAAAAGAACAGTACAAACAAAGTAAAAACGTACCAAAACTGAAGTCTCCTGAAGCAGTAAACTGGCTGAAGCTCGGATCCTTTTCTTGTAGTAGCCTGCACAAAATACAAAGCAGTATCAGTAGAAGCACAAAATGAAAACAAAAAAAGAGAAGGGGAGAAAAGAGTACCTGAGCCCAAGAAGTAACTGCAGAAATTCTGAACCAGTCAGAATCCCACTAACTGGTGAATCTACAAAGCACAGGACAAAAGAAATCCGTATCTCAATCATCTATTGACACATCCAAGAGATCTATGAAGAAAGAAAATTTTAGTGTGACATCCAAACGAATTTTGGAGATCCACTAAAAGAAAATCGTAGTGTGACATCCAAGCGAGTTTTTGGAGATCCACTAAATGAAAGCCTTAGTGTGACATCTAGAATAAATATCTAGAGATCCACAAGGCCAAACAGCTCACAACAAACGTGATTCGCTCCAGACGCGTACCACATTTGTTGGGGGGCATTTGTTGACCTCAACGTAATAACCAAAAGATCAAAAAATATGCATACCTCGTATCCATCAAGCTGCTGCCCAAAATTTCGGATATCCCGCAAACCTCGGACTGAAATCCCGTGAATCCTGCCGAAGTCTCGCCGAGACACTGTGCAGCAGCGCCGTTCCGGGATTTCTGCCAAAATCCCGCGACAGCTCCTCGATCCTCGCCTTCTCCACGCCTATAAAACGAACCGTTCGCTCTTTGCTCTTCCATTCCCGACTCTCCTCTACGCTTCTCCTCCCGCTCCCACGACCCGAGCTCTTCCATCTCTTCCGATCCCACAAGCTCCGCCCGACTCCACACACACAGAGCCGAAACTCTGTTCAGCCCGACACCTCGACGACGACTCTCCTCCTTCCTCCAAAGCCACGATCACTTCCCCACTCGATCGCAGGAAGCTCCCCAACCCGACGCTCATCTTCTCCCGGGGCTCCTTCCACGCCGACTCCCTTGCTCCGTTCGATCCAACAGAGAGAGAGAGAGAGAGAGAGAGAGAGAGAGAGAGAGAGAGAGAGAGAGAGAGAGAGAGAGAGAGGAGAGCACCTTACCTGTGCCTGACGCCTCATCCTTGCCTCCTCCGACTCCACCCGATCTCCCCTCTGCCCGACTTTGCTCCTCCGTCTGCTCTCCCCCCCCTCCGATCGGAAGCAACAACAGGGAGCACGCTTGCTGTGAAGGTGATTCCCTCCCTTTCACGTGCTTCTTTGGCCAAATCCCTTAAATCTACCGAGCCAAGGGGTTTAGTAAATACAGGATTAAGCCATAAATCCTTAATCCTAGATTTATTTTAATTCATTAATATTTTTATTATAATTTTTTTTATTAGTTATATTTAATAGTTATTTAATTATTATAATAATTTATTATCTAATTATAATTAATTAGTAATTATTAATTAATTATTAATTATAATTAATCATTGATTAATTATAATTATAATTAGTTTATTAATTATAATTAATTATTATTATTATTAATTAATTATTATTAATAATTATTTAATTATTATTATTATAATTAATATAAATTATAATAAAGAATAATGATGATGAAATGACATTCGTCTTGCGAGGCTTCCCTTTGCCTCGACATTCGAGCCGACATCCACCGCCGACAGTCGCCGACGACTCTTCACCAACCCTACGAAGGTACGAAATCTCCTAAACTCAGATTGTCGCGTCGTTGTATGAGGCGGACCGGAAAACCGCCTATACACGCCTTTATTGCGCGTGGTGGGATGGGACCCTGGTCCGACGCCTACGACGAAGCGAGCAATCGCCTAAACTCTACTTCGGTGTTCGTGGCGCACCGGAAAACCGCCTATACACGCCTTTATTGCGCGTGGTGGGAAGGGACCCCGGTGCGGCACCTACGACGAGGCGGGGTCACTCATAAGTACCCTCGAGCGGGGGGAAAGCAAATTGTGTCATTTAAACAGGTACCATTAGAACCCCATACATGCCTTTATTGCGCGTGGTGGGAAGAAATATCACGGCCGCGGTGCCCTCGCAAGAGGACACCTACCATACACGCCTTTATTGCGCGTGGTGGGAAAGGCCCAGTTTTCTCGTAGTTTTCCCCTAAACGGGGGAGACGCCGGGAGGCTGCCGAAATTTCGGGTGAAATCGTACCTGAACTTAATTGAACTCAAAAGAACGACGGATGACATGTACTTGGACTCTTGAAACAAAATCTAAATGACTTAATAAAAAGTTGAACCCAAGTAAAACGGAAGTGAACTTGAACTTTGAATTCAAAGCTTGTGGATATCGAACATGAACTGGACTTAGACCCAAATGAACACAAAAGAGCTCAGATTGGACTTGATTCAAACATTTGAACTCAAGCAAGAATTTGAGTTAGACTTCAGAAGAATCCAAACACTGGGACTTGATTCGGATCAAGCATAGTGGACATGAACTCAAATCTAAACCATAACTAGATAATCAAGTTTAAATAGATGTATAACAATCTTAACATCACTCATCAAATTTGATTATGCTGGTGGAGATCAATGAATGGAGGAAGGTCACTCATTAAAAATCCCAAATATAAGTGAAATGTTGGTTCACTCACAAGCAATAATGCCTGTTGATTGAGAAGGCAATACGGGAGACCAACAATCAAAGATCCGTTCTTACAAACAAGTGCAATCTCAACAAATCCCACCCGAGATTGGTGAAAGGGTGGATATGATGCAAAAACAACGGTTCTTCTACGAACATTCCTAGGAGCTCGTAGTAAACACAACGGATCCCTACAGACAAATATGAACCACCATGGGCACAAGTGCCGCGTCATCTACAACAACGGTGATTAAGATCTACAAGCACGTCGGGTATAAAGATAGCTCGATGTACGAAAAAGAACACCTCTTGCAGAATGGAAGAGATGTTTGAACATATTCGAGCTAAACTTCCCGGTGTTCCAAAATCCCTAAATTCAAGAGGAAAAAACAGTTATGATATCCACAAATATCAGAAATGACAAGTCCTCTACACCAAAGATCTTGAAAAGAGTTCTTTCCAAACCAGTAGTCATCAACTCCAAAATTCAGAAAGATTCCCCCGGTGATTGAGAAAGGGGAGTCAATATCAAGACAATCTACAATGCTACGCCACCGGATCTGCAATCTCCGTACAAGCAGACAGAAGGCGTCTATCCCAAAAATACCCCTGCACGTGCACTATAAATTGTATACACATAGGTACACCAAAAAGGGGTAAAATACAATCCTAAACCCGCATGGGCCCCGGCAAGCGTGTTATTGGTACACACGTGACGTCTAGGGATGCTACGCGGGTTGACAAGTGAATTCTAGTTCGAACCCGATCCTCCTATACGGGTCAATAGGAGTCGACAAGGTTCGAACTCAAACAAATATACGATTGCTACGACCAGAATATTTGTTTTAATACATTCATATTAGGCCTTCAAAGCCTAAAATCAAAAGAATTCACTTTCAAAGGCATAAAGCCTACGAAACCCGATCCTCTGTCAACAGCTAGACAGAGTTGACAAGGTTCAATCACACAAATGGAAATGACCCCGAACACCCCGATGATGGCCGTGTTGAATGCAGATCTCAACCGGAGGGGTTTCCCAAATATTTTCAAATGTCTCCCAAATATCCAAATACCCTTTCAAAATCCAAAACTCCACAAAAATCCCAAAAGTCCAAAAATATTTAAAATTGAAATCACCCATCCGTACTTAAAGCAAAATCCATCCACCCTCCGCAACAGTTTGTCGGGGCAGACAAATTAAAGTTTACTTCAGCTCACAAAGAGCCAAATGCCTAGTCGAAAATATTACTAGGATCCATTCTCAAACAATCTATTGCCAGTAAGGACGTGGTACGTGTCCTCTAACCGGCAGTTTCGCCGCCAAATGGCACTGCAGGTAAACGGTTATGACCCGGGGCCCTCTGAACCGAGTGGTTTTGCCGCCAAATGGCACCACAGATAACGGTTATGGCCAGAGCCGATACGCTCCTTAATGGCGTTAAATCCTTGAGATATGAATCAATATGATATGATCGATAGGGCATAAAGCCCTCTGTTAGCTAAGGTGGATTCAAATTTGTCCCCTTAGACAAACATCACCCCCGGTCTACAAGGTACCCTTGGACGAAGCAACCCATGGCTGCCGACAAGGATCCTTCTGTCAGGTTGGGTCGACTACCTCCTCTGACTAAGTAGACCAGGGTCCATGATGGCCCGGGACGACGGAACCATGGGATCTTGATCGGGTCTATCATCCATTCCCCCACCATCCGCTTTAAGTACAAGATGGTAAAATTTTTATTTTTAAATATCAAATTTCCAAACATCCGAACTTTCCAAATTCCCAAATCCAAACCCAATTCTTCAATTCCCAAATCCAAAATCTTCAAAATTTCCAATTCCTAAACCTATGTTGCTACTATATGTCAGATGCACGTATATTCTACGTATCTGATCGACAACTAGCCTTAATCGAAAGTTCTCTCTCGTGATCGGGAGGGGTAATTAACTATAGGGGCTTGCGCCTATAGGAAACCAGAACTCAGATCATAAAGTCCTCACCAAATGAGGGCGAAATCTCTGGGTAGTGTCTTATCTACAAACCCATCTGCCTTCCAAAATTTACCTCGGAACTTATTCAGTTAAAACTCCCTCGCCGAATAAGAAAAGCGAGCGGAGGCCGGGGCCGAATTTTCGGAGCCCACAGATTTCTCAACCAACAAGCCAAGATCTTGAGATATATTGTTTTTGTGATGAAGGATGGGCATGATGTAAAAAAAGAGGATAGAATTCATTGACATTGATGGGACCGATGATGCCTGAGTTCATATGCTTTCTACCCTAGGGATTCCAATGTCGGTTATTTTTTTTTTCTCGTCTCTGTCTCGTTTGCATCTAGCTTCCACAAAGCGTGCTCTTCTAACCCTCTTTCCCTACCTTTGTTTAGGTTGGAGTCCTCGACTCTCATCTCACCACATGTGAATCAGTTTTCCCCAATGCCCCTTCTATTGTTTCTTCGTCTTGCATTCTTCTGCGTCCCATGACTCAACATCTCTAATAAAACTTTTATCAACCTTAGTGTTGCTACTAAAATACATGTTGTGGACTGGAACATTCATTATGGTAGAGAGATATAAAGTTTAACGTCTTAGTTTTGTATGAAGATCCAACACACAAACAGATGAAAGATAGAGGTGTAGTGTTTATAAGAGACGTAATAGTTTTTACTTGAAAACCTCCGAAAAGGGGAAAAATCACTGGGCCTTGCCTAGTTTAAATGAATCCACTAATGTTTGCAGTTTATTACAAATGAAGCCCTTCCTTGGGGAGAAGTCCTTGGCTCAATATAGCAAATATACATCATATATAGTTGCATTACATAGTGGGATTTGGGAGAATCAGTATTGACATGTTTATTTAATCAATAGGACCATAGTCTGTGGATGATGTTGGTCGGAGGAAGCATAGTCGGCGGGTGACGGAGGTCAGAAAGATCTTAGTTGGGCAACTGCGATCAGAGGGACTGTAGTCTAGAGTTGTTGGTCGGAGAGATCATAGTTGGCGGGCGACAGAGGTCGGAAGGAATATAGTCGGGCAGCGGTGGTCGGAAGGATCATAATTGGCTGGCGAGGGGAAGTCGAATTAGGCGTAAGGTACGGTTTGTGTTCGGTTGGAGGTATCCGAACAAGAGATTAGAATCATGAGGTGTTCGATGGGCTTCGGCTGAGGGTGGAAGAGGAGATCAGCTGGGGGATTTCCTTTGTGGAAGAAGAAACGAACGAAGTTTGCATTTTAACGACACAAATAGGAGCACGATCGAGGCTGTCATTGTGGGATTTACGCAGGTATTCCTAGAGGAGATGCGAATGACGCCGAATGTACAATAAGTCAACAGGATCTCAGTGAAATGATCGTCGAGCAGAGGTATTTTGGAGTTGAGTGGAGGTCAACATCTTAAATGGACGCGTTTGGATTAAATAAGATTCTACTAGAGTTTTTTTCATTGTTCTTGATGTTCATTCCCAATTCATTCATAGATTCTAAATTTTTTCATCCTCCATTAATTTTTTTATCACATTTGCATATGCTGAAAATGGTGCTTTGGAGAGAAGACCCTTTGTGACTTTATCACTAAAATTACAAATTTTATGACTGAATCATGATGATTTTGGTGACTTCAATTGTATTAGATTAATTATGAAAAAATGGGTGGCTCAACTCCTCTTTCTTGCAAGCTGATTGGTTTTTAGTCATGCATCTTTAACTCTAGCCTTTTGGAACTTTCTAAAACCAGCTTATCTTTTAGTTGGTTTAGGCTTTGTTTGGATAGCTTTCTTACTGTTGACTTCTAACCGTGAACAAACCTCAACCACCCACGATCCCACTACCCCACTTGCAACAGTCGCCCCTCACGATGCTAAACCCCTCAGACGAATTGCTCCCCATCATCACACGAACTCTCAGATGCACAAATCGAAGCCGATCCCCTCTCTTGTTTGTTCCTCTGCATTGCCGAACCTGCTGAAGCCCGCCGACTCCGCCTCCTAATATTGCACACGTCGAAGCCACCAAAGCTACCCAAGTACTAGTCGTACTGCTTCCAGTCGCAAATCCGACCTCCCTCTCTTGTTCGAAAAACTTTCGATCTTTGGCTTCTGCCCTCTCTACCGCACCGAGATCCCAGTTAGCAAACCAAAGACACCGCCGCTTGCGACCCGCATGACAACCCTGATTCCTCCAGCAGCCAGGGTTAGCCTCCTACCCCATCTCTGGCCGATCGCAGTAGCTTGATCGGCTGTCACTCATGTGAACCGAGCCTAGATCCCACCTTCCCTCTACCTCTACATAATTCGGCACCCGATCCCATGCCCCACCAAGCCCTAGATTGTGCACGAGTCCGACACCTTTCTTCACTCATTAAAGTTCATCTCAACCTTCCTTACATTGAAAATGACGATTTTGGCAAAATATATTCTATGTGTGGACCAGAAATTGAATCCGTTAAAGATGTTGGGATTAACAACAAAACTATTAATGATCTCTTCCAAAAATATCTTATATTATAGAGGACATTAAGTATGAAATATATGTTCAGATGATAGAGATCTATAATGAATGAGTGTGAGATTTTCTTAGCCAGTGAACTTCAAAAACAAAATTTGAAATTTGAAATTGTTCAAGCAATGGTGGTTTAAGCCTTCCGGGTGCCACTATGCATTATGCACATAGGCTATCCAGAATTAGTAATACTCACACAATTGTAGTGTTAAATAACATAAAAGTTATTGAAAGTGGCATACGTTAAGAGTTGTTGGCAAAATGAGAGTAAGGAAAATGCAACATTATTGAACCATGGAAATAACAAAAGCATGAATAATCATGAAGAGGATAAAATTATTTGAAATGCTAAAATATATTTTTTCTGAAGCAAAATTCATCGATAATGGACGCCACTAGATCTACAACACTTGTATAAGCGGACAGAAGGCGATATATCTATAATAGCTCAAATCTATATGCTGAAAACATATCCCGCATATGCTCTGATTGTCATATCCAACATCTAAATCCAATGATCAGAGATTGCTGTGCAGGTCAAATATTTAAGTTTCATCCTCCTCTTTAAAAGGACTCGAGTCGACATAACTTGAATTATAAAATGCCTCTTAAATTTTTACAAAATATAAATATTTTAAAAGTGACTTTAATGTCACCCTGAAGATGGTCGTGTTGAATGTAAATCTCAATCGGATGAGAATCTGTATTTCAAAATACTTGTGAAAACCATAGCAAAATATATAAATTTAAAGTGACTTCAACGTCACCCCGATGATGGCCGTGTTGACAGTAAATTTCAAATAGAGGGGTCGATTTCTCAAAAGCTTATAAAAACTTTAAAATCTAATCACCAAAATTTAAAACCAAAATCATCCACTTTTTGCAACCGTTTATCGGGGGTGGTAAATTTAAAATTAATCTCAGCTCACAAAAAGAAAATGCCATGTCAGATTCATCCTCAAGTAGTCTCTTGCAAGCAGGGACGTGGCATGTGCCCTATGATCGGGTGATTTTTCCGCAAAATGGAACCATTATATTACAATCACGACCAAAGTTCGTATGTTCCCTAATAGCGTCAAATCCTTGAGTAATGAATCATAGAGTATATTCGAAAGCATAAAACCCTCTGTCAGCTAAGGTGGATTCAAATCTATCTCCTTAGACAACCTCAGGTTTACAAGATATCCTTGGACGAAGCAACTCATGGCTGCCGATAAAGTGCCTTCTGTCAGGTTGGGTCGACTGCTCCTTTGACGAAGTAGACTAACGAATATGACAACCCGGGACGACGGAACAATGAGATCTTGATTGGGCTTGTCTTCATTTCCCCCATCATCTGTTTTAAGTATTTGGTGATAAACTTCAAAATTCAAATTCAAACTCAAACCCTAAAATTGTTGTTATTATACACTGTGTTTGCAACTTATGTGATCTATCTTACGACTAGCCTTAATCGAAAGTCCTCTCTCATTATCGGGAGGGGTAATTAGCTATAGGGGCTTACACCTATAAAAAACCATAACTCAGATCATAAAGTCCTCGCAAAAATGAGGGCGAAATCTCTGGATAGTGTCTTATCTAAAACCCACTATGCATTCTGAAAATTTACACTGGAACTTAAATTTGTTAAAACTCTCCCTGCCAAAAAGAAAAAGCCGGCGAGGAGAAGCTGAGGTGAGAAATTTTTGAAGCCCACCTTACTGCTTTCTAAGGCAAATTTTTAGTACAAAAAATTCTTGAATAATAAATTTTGTACTAAAAAATTATTTGAGAAATCAATAAGAAAGCTGACCCGAACGAAGCCTTAATCTACAATTAGATAATCTTATTAGGTGCCTGTTGGACAAAGCTGAATGTAATAATTTTTTGATGCACTTTTTTCCCCTCATATTTTAAAGTTCTTGGTTCTCTCACCTCCATCCCCCATCATTATTTAGATGGGGACTTCTTGTAACCTTAAGCGCCATTCATGTAAAATAATTACTAGAGCCATTGTCATTACTTCCTTGACATCATTCATGAGGCTTGGAACCTCCCTGTTATTGGAGGTCCAATCTTTGCTCCAATCTTTGCTCTGTGTAATAGGTTGATCAATGCCAAGGTTACTCCCAACGGTTCTATTTAGAATTATTTTACTTATATTTCTAATACTATTTCCACTCTAAATGAAGACCAAATTAGAGTTATCAAAGCTTGTAGTCCCATCCTCCTCTCAATGAAGACCTTCTGGCTAAGCTCTAGCTACTCAATAATTCGATTGTTGCTGCCAATTCTGAAAAATAATGGATGTAACAATGGGCTAAATGTTTTTGGATATTTTAAAAGGAAAGATGATATTAAATTCTTTTATTCGAAAGACATGAATAGAGAGAATCATTATTAAATTAGAGAGATCTCATGTACGAATAGTTCTTTACTCTCACAAAATGATATGGCCAGTGAAGCCATCTCTTATTTTTCTACTCTCCTCAATTATAGAGATGGTGCTTTTCCAATACCTTATTAATTGTGGCTTACTCATTGAGCATGTGCTATTCACTTATGAATGGCTACTTTCATTGATGTGGAAGTTAAATAAACTCTCTTTAACATTAAAGGAGATAAAGCTCAAGGGCCTGATGGCTTTACATCCAAATTTTTTAAGGACACTTAGCATATCATGAGCCACTCCTTCCTCAGGGTTTTCACTACTTCTTTTCTACATTAAAGCTTCCAAATCATGTTAAACACTCGATCATAAATCTAATTATGAAAATACTCAAGCGGAGATCTTAAATGATTTTTGACCAATATCAATTTTTAACGCGATTTATAAAATCATTGCTAGGCTTATAGCTCATAGAATCAAACCTCTTCTTCCTAAACTTAATGGACGTCGTGACGCCGCTAAGTTAATAACTTAATATTTATATTTCCCATAGATATTACTGATAACACCATTCTTGCTATTGATTTGCATCATGGTTTCAACTCTATTAGCCATCCTAAATATTTTTGCTCTAAAATTGACCTTAAGAAGGCCTTCAACAATGTGAACTGTCAATTCCTTTATGATTGATTGAGAGCTTTGGGCTTTCGAGAAACTTTAATCTATTGGATTAGAGCTTGCACATCATACCTTCACTTCTTTGATGTTATTAATGGGGAGTTAAGATATTACTTTCCTTCACTAGCCTCAGACAGGTAAGCCCCCTTTCTCATTTTCTTTTTTCGTTATAATGGATGGCTTTTTCAGGTTAATCAACATGTATTGTGCCAATGATACTTTCTCTAGTATTGTCATTCATTTCTCATCTCATTTATGTTGAAGACCTCTTGGTATTCGGCTACATCAATCATAAATCTATTACTCTATTATCAATCTAATTATCATTTTGGATACATTTTAAAAAACTAGTTTTTGTGCTAACAGTAATAAATCTACTATTTGCTTCTCACAAAGCTATATCCTTGAATATTAAGCTGAAAATTTGTCAGTTATTTGGTTTTGCTAGCAAACCTCTTCCTTAGAACCACCTTTGTTTGACTCTTGTGATCTCTCTTTCCTTAATCTTCTGTTATTTATGCTGTTATGAGGATTCGGGTTGCATCTATGATATTATATTATCTGAATGTCTGGGCTGTGAATACTCTCTCTTCTTTTTGGGGGCAATGATAAAGATTCAACCAGGCTTCCTCAGTTATTGCAATCCCTAGATTTATACTATTTACCTTTGGTCTGTTGCCTTCAACTTGTTGCTTCCTTCGAAATAACTGCTTCATTTTTGGGTTTTTATTTTGGTCCTCTTTTGAAATGGTTTTGCAAATAATTTGTTTTCCTTCTTTGTTTTGGCATCTATGATGATCTTAAATTTTAATATTTGTCGACTCTTTACAGGCTTGATTGTAACTCACTTGTATTTATGTTTTGATTAATGAAATTGGCCACCGTGATGTGGAAATATAAAGAGCAAGAAAGAAATCTTTCTCACATTCTCTCTTTACTTACATTTCAATTATTAGATAAATATCTCACTTACGTGAACTTTAGTTGATGAAGAAAGGAAACTTACAAGGTTTCATTACTTTCCGACCTAAGTTAACTACCACACGATTAGTCGCCAATGAGGTTTTGATCATCCTTTCTTGCTACAGCTTGCTTGATTCCACTTTGATATTGAGCAACATATATTATTCAAAAATAGATATCTTCTTGCTGTTCACCAATAATTCAAACAAGCAACGCAAAAACTTGGATGATACAGCATCCCGGATAGGATGGTTGCTTGCTAATTTTATCTTTTGGGTGGATGAATTTCTGGAGAGTTGAATAATTGCATGAAAGTGCTTCTTGAAATTAAGTTCTGGGGAAATTGATTGATGGATGTTAAGTCACCCACCACCATGAAGTACCACTAAGCTTCAGGGCTGTAGGCTGTTGCAATGCCAAATTGCCTGTAAATGAATGCTAAGTTTAATCATAGTCAGAGACGTCAATATTTGACACAACATGAAAGTCCGACATAAACCTAATTTGAAAATTTTGGGTTAGGGTCAACCTGGACCTGAAATGGGTCAGATTTGGGTTCAACAAATTGACCCGTTTTAAAAACTGGGTCGGGTTGACTTAGAAATTCAAAATTGACCCGTTTTGACACGAGAACCCATTTTGACCAGGAAATCCGAGATTGAGCCGTTTGACCTAAAAATTGGTGATTGACCCTAAACCTGACCCGTGACTCGAAATTGACACCCCTATTCATAGCGCTTGAGCTATTCTTTAATGCTTCGTTTATTTTAAAAGCGATTCTACTCTTTCAGCTCATCTTTATAGCTTCAGTATTGCTAATAATTGCGCTACAACTTATTGTTGGAGGATTAATTTCAGCCGCTGGAGGCTCTTCCAACAACTTGGTGCAGATTGGCCTTATTCTGCCATCTTTTATCTTGTAAGTTTGAAATAATTTGATGTTTTGAAATAAAAATTAAGGTAGAAAATTTTAATATAAATTATATAATGATGAGTTTTAAAATTAATAATTTATTTTAAAATAGGGAATTATAAGATTTTTATATAAAGCATTACTCTCAAAGAGAATCTAATATTTTTTAAGTCAATGTACATTAATATATAGTGATAAATTTTACATATATTTCATACTTTTAGGAGCTTCTATAAAATGGTTAATTAGCTTCAACTGAGAAAATTTAGGGCGCTTTCATATATAGTTATATTATAGTAATAATAGTTTAATTTTACATAGACTTTATGTTTATGAACTAGATAAGCTCGTTGCAAGTAAATGAGCTAAAAATAATTAAATTATCTTATCTACTTAGTGAATAGTACTTGAGCTTCAAATTTTGATTGATTTATGTCCTACTCTTATCTAATCCTTTGAAATGCTCTGTTTGTATGCCTATTTTAAAATTAAAAAAAATGCTGAGCAAGGACGTGCTAGTGCTGGTAGGTTCATTCTCAGAGGCTTCTATATGGAGCTGTGTTCACTATTAACTCAATGTTTAATAACAGTTTAGCCAGCTATCAAATTAAAGTGATTAATGCTAAATAAAAACTAAATAAAAAAGAGAAATTTCTTTGAGGAGATTTGAACTGTTGTCAACTCTTTAGAATAGTACGTTGGAATTGGCTCTGTATCAATGGAATCTCATCATTCATACATAGCGAATTGGTATGGTATATTTATACCATAACATATGAACAGTAAGAACTAGAATTCTTATCGATACTGGAACTCATAGGGAAGAAAATGAATTTATAGATGGAATCAAATATGCAGTATTTACAGAAAAAAGTATTCGGTTATTGGGGAACAATCAATATATTTCTAATGTCGAATCAGGATCAACTAGGACAGAAATAAAGCATTGGGTCGATCTCTTCTTTGGTGTCAAGGTAATAGCTATGAATAGTCAGGAACAACAACAAATTGCATTTTGATTCCTTCATGTTTTATATTTTAGTTTTGAAAAAACAAATCAGTAATATGGGGATTAAAAAATTCAGTATGCAGAGAAAAATATTATGTGAAAAATATGAAGAGAAAAAATTATGGGACTTAACCTAGTTAAAAAAAATTATTATATAACAAGAGATGTAAGAATGTTCTTTTCCTCATAATTAAAGAAGGTAAAGAAGGTGATATTATAATGAGAATAATTGCTATTATGGAGATTAAAAAAATACTATTTTTATCCACTCACATGTTAGCATTGCAGTGCCTATTTGACCGCAGTTGCTTTAATAGTGTGGCATATTTACTGTGAAATAACCTTCATAAATAATAATTAACATATTAGTCTAGTTTTTATTTTTGTTTTGAAAAAAATAAAATAAAGTATTGAAGTAAAGAAATGTGAAAGAAGTAAACATTTTATGAATGATTCATTTTATGATTTGAATAATTAAATATTAATTTAAATAAATATATATTAAATATTTTCATATCAATTATTTCAAAACAAATTTAAAAATTCCTATTTTTAAAAAAATTATGGAATATTGACTATTCATATAGAGCATTAATAAAATTAAACAAGCTTCTTACAAATTCAATATAAATTAAATAGATACAAATTTTTTCTTTTAATTTGTATGATTGATTTTTTAGTAGCAATTTGCAAACTTTGTTGCACATCAATTTTAAAATACACACGAAATGTCATATCAATAGCATAATTAAAAATCCATTTCTTTATTTAAAACGTTTGTATTTTTTTTTAAATATCATAATTTATAAACGTTTGTATTAATCGACATACAAAATTATTATTAGACTAATCTTAGGGGAAAGAATTTGGAACATTGCATAAATTTGCTAATGATGGATTTAATAGTTTTATGTTTAATTTTTAGATGCATCAAATATAAAAGTAATTCATTAATCATACATTTACTCATTTTAAATTTAATTTTAAAAAAATTAAAATATTCATTTTGATCAATGTTAAATCATGATCTATTGATTAACCCTCTCAAAAGTCGAAAATGCTTTATTATCAGTAAATAAATTAATAAAACTTTAATGAAGGAAACATAATCATCACCTATCATCATCATATTAAGATAGTTTTTTTTTTTTTGGATGAGCTGAGCAGGTAACAATACTCTTACTAAATTATAGCTAGACATAAATATTAGCCACTAATTAATTAAATGGCTAAGTGTGTAGAATTTATGCGGGCAAGTATGATACAACATGAAGAAACTTCAAGTAAAACACCCTTATTTTATTTATTTATTTTTTTTTGAGAAAATTTAATCCATTAACAAAGAAGGAAAATACAGAGAAATGTCCTACAAAAGATCAACAAAGGAAAAATGACAGATTACAAGCTAACTTAAAGAAGTAAAAGGACAAAAATAGTATTTAGAAGGCCATGAAGCTAGCCGGATTCAACAGCGTCACCCAGTTGCCCGGCAAGGAACATCCATTGGCGGCATAAAACCCAAAGTACGAAGTCCCAAACAGCACATGAGAATGTCCTCTAAGGTCGCCAAATCAAGCCAAGGCCATCCAAGGGGCGATCAATGAAATTGTCTCATCATTGTCCCACGTCCCACTCAATCAACATGAACTTGAAAAGACAAAAAAAACTAGTAGAAGGGCCTACTTTTATTTTCTTTCTTAGCAATCAAATGGAAGGGAATTTTAGGTTTTATTTGGGACGATTGTTGTTTGCTACTTTTTTTTATTATTTAAAAAATTATAAAAAATTATTTTAGAAAAAAATAGAAAACTGTCTCACATAAAACCTTAATATTTCAAAAAAAAAAAAAGTTAGATGATTGTAACTAAACCAAAATTTAGTTAGAATAACATTAAAACCCCTTAAATCAATTTAAAATAAAATAATATAAAAAAATAATTAATTATTTATATATTATATTTATCTCAAACTAAATTTAAAAAATCCAAAAAATTTACACTGCCACATAATTCTTGAAGAAACCTCTTATAGTAAAATTTCATATCCAATTTTTGAATCAAGAATATTAAAGCCAAGAACCCCACCTGTCATCAATGTCTTCCATTGTCTTCCATTTCAAGTCAGTGCCAAAACTATAGACCAACAGCAGTAGAAATTTTATTTGTCTTTATTTTTTTTATGGGATAAGTCCATTGACCGTACACAAACAACTTTTAAAAAAGGGTAGAAAACTACTACAAAGATACAAATGTGTGGTTAATTATATACAGTCCCCCTTTTTTATTTTACAATGGGGTTAGGTTTGCTCATTCAACTATCCATCATATAAGGGTTCTTTCACACATATTAAGAACTTAGATTAGCTCAGATATGATTACTAAGCTAATGATGTTAGGAGCTGCCCATTGATGATAATGATGATGATGTTGGCGTGCGACAGTCATCAAGATCATCGAAAATCCAAAATTCATCATCCTCTTCTTCCTCCTCCTCCGACTCTGGCATCTTCCACCGCTCCGACGACATATCTCCATGCTCAATGAGATCCAACACCTAACATCATATATAGATTTGATATGAACAATATATAATATATGAGTCAAGGGTGGATCCATCATAAAGCCTAGTGGGGGCATAACAAAAATTCTTTATGATATGATTCTTTAGGTAATTTATCTTCCTCCATATATTTTTTAGTGTTTATTAGCAGGATTTTTAGGCAAAATCCCCCTCTAAAAGTTTTAAAATACTATGATCTTCAGGCCATTGCTCCCACCATAATTAAACACATTGTGTAGAAGTTTTATTATTAGAGAACGATGAACCAAATACAAAGAGAAACAGTAAAGAGAATCCAAAAATATCTTTGCAACCAAAATTTATTTCGAGAGCGTTGGGGAAATCTCTGCAATTTTTTTTTTTTAAAATAAGTTTCCCCCCCTGAAAATAAAGACCGGTTCCGCCCCTGTTAATATGACAATATTATAAATTTGATAATTTGTCACTATTCATTGTAATAAATCACCATCTGAATTAAAGTTTCCAACCTAGCAACATGAGCACCATGTGAATCATAGGTGTGTGTGGTCTCCTTAGCTCAATTCAACAAGAAATAGGCAAAACTTTCCAATCTAATATCTCACCTATCTGTCATGGTTACCTTTCATGTGAATGAAGGCAACAGAAGCAAGCACAAAGGTGAAGACTTTGTTTGATTGCTTTTGTTTCCATAAACGTAGAAGCTTATTTTTTATTTGCACTTAACCCAAGCAAAAGACAAAACTCAAAAGAGTAACCTAAACCCTGATATATTTTATTTTTTTTGAATAAAAATAATAAATAATCAGTGATTACCTCTGTCATGGAAGGTCGCCATGCTGCATTTGCCCTGACGCATAAGGAAGCTATGAAGGTGAGTCTCTTCAATTGATTAATATCATAATCCTTTCCTAATCTTGCATCTACCAACATTTCTAATTTTCCATCATTTAAATATGGTCTTGCCTGTGACAATTTGTACATCAAAGCCAAAATAGATTATATAACTAATGATGTCATTAGAGATATAATTAAAAATTCAGATGACAAAATACCCAGCTAAGCAGGCTTTTGTGGGATCCATCCACTGGTTTTCTCCCTGATATCATCTCCAATATGAAAACTCCAAATGCAAATACATCAGTCTTCTCATCCACAATCCCATGTGTGAAGTACTCAGGCGCTAAGCATCTAATTAATCATCATATTAAAACAATTTCAGAATAAATCACATATGTTTCATCTAGCTAATAGCCTAATTATATCAAAGAAAATGTCATGAATGATGACTAACCCAAAGGTGCCCTCGATCGGTGCGACGGCACGGTGGTTCCACTCTGTTGGAAGCCATTTTGCTAGCCCAAAGTCTGAAATCTGAAAACAAAACATATCAGAAATTAACATTACATGTTATCATGGAAATGCTAATTGCCAAAGTTAAGAACTTTATTATTCATTTACACATTTACCTGAGGCTCAAAGCTATCTGACAGCAAAACGTTTGATGTTTTGATGTCCCTATGAATGATCCTCCTCTGGCATCCCTTGTGCAGATAATGGAGGCCTCGAGCAGTTCCTAGAGCAATCTTGTACCGGAGTTTCCATTCCATTGGAGGAGAATTTGTACCTGCAGTAGTGTAATATTGACACAAATTAAACCACACATAAAGCTTAGTTCTTTATAAGAAATCAGCGGGGTTCTTCATGACTCAGTTGCGTACTGTGGAGATTGGAAGAAACGGAGCCACGAGAAGAGAACTCGAAGATGAGATGCAGGTCCTGATCAATGCAGCAGCCCAACAATGCAGTTATATTGGGATGCCTGACATGACCAACAGTTCCCAGCTCTGTTAAGAACTCCTTCTCCTTCTGTTCATCATTGCCTGCTCTTGTCAGCCGCTTCACTGCAATTACTTGGCCGTTCTCGAGTTCTCCCCGGTAAACTTCTGCATACCCTCCAGTTCCAACTAAGTTATCTATTCATAATTATGATAAAAAAAGAAGATTTTGTGAGCAAATCAACAAACAAGTTGAGAACTTGAGAGACATGGGTAGCGTACTCATTACACATTTTAATTACCTTGATGAAATCCATTAGTAGCTTTGTGAATCTCCTCATAGGAGAAGCACCTCCATGTGGGCTTCGGTGCTGGTTTCACTGCAGGCTCGGCCTTGCCGGAATCAATGGAAGTTTCAGTAGAGCCCTTCTTGGAGATGCCTGAGGGAGAGAGGGAGGAGAAGAGACGCTTGAGGCTTCTGCTCCTCAGATACAACTGTTTCATTCTTCGAATGCACTAAACCTCTGCAAATTCTTGCTCTACAAATATGAAAAGAAAATAAATGAGGAGTTCTGAAGAAGAATCAAGCAGCAAATTGAAGAAAGGCAGGATGGGCAGTACATCTTCCAGAATCAATAAAGGGCTAAGAAGCTCAAGCAACCAGAGCTAAATAGAGCAAGCCAGTTTATTATCTCCAATAAAAATGAAACTGGTGACGGCGTATTCTTTTGTGAATGAATTTATGGAGGTAGCAGAGGGGAGTTGGAAATTGGTGGGAATGAGGGAGATCAATCAGAGCCGTTGATTCGATGGATTATATCCTTAAATTTGACCCCGAAATGCTTGGAATTATTTGGCTTTGTGATTATTGTTGCGTTGGGACTTTTTAGACTTTGGGTTAAATAAGAGGCCTTGGTAAGAGAAATTATTATGTGCCGAGATTGGATTATTTGGAGGTGAATTGGTACATGTCGCATCATCCGGTACATAACTGCGTACACATCAAACGAGTAACGTGTCATTTTTTAATTCACCTTCGAACTGTGTTCATATCCGCGCATAATGATTTCACCCTTACCAGGGTGTGAATTTGTTGAGCTGAGCTCGAGTTATTTTTGACTTAACATTGAGCTTGATTAATTAACGAGTTCAAGTTCGAACTTGAGCTTTAATATACAAATTTGTGCCGGCTTTATGCTTGGATTAATTATAATAGTATTATGATAAAAAAGAGAATTTAGAAAATAAATAATGAAGAATAAGTTAATATAAAATTATGAGATATAATTTTTAAACTTTTCATAATTTTTAAAATTTTTTAATATATTTGAATTGAATGTCAATATAGTTTAGTTGTATTTTATATTAATATTTTGTAAACGAGTGAGCTGATGAGCTAAAAAGTCTAGTAAGGACTGATTCAAAATTGACTCGTTATATCATTGGGCTCACGAGCCATTTAATGAACCGCTCCCAATCCTACTCATAAATTAGCTTGACTCACTCAACCCCTAGGCCTTACCTTGCCTTAAGATTTATATTAAGCTTGTCAACATTTGATTTTATAAAATAATTCGATTTGTGTTCATAAAAACTATTGAGTTCAGATTAATATTTACAAGAATCAAAATATTTTTTTGGTCCACAATCGGGTTAAACTGAAATGTTGGATATGCTAATCTAGCAAGAGGAGTATTTTTTTTTTAAAATAAAAATAAAATTTATGTTTTTGATATTGTTTTTTTTCTCTTAATATTGTCGTGTATAAATGGAATCATTGTGTATGCTAGATTGGGATTTCGACTTTTTCGAGTGAAATTTAGGTTTAGTTTGGGACGATTTTTTTCTTGCTTTCTAAAATAGCTTTTTAGTGCAAAAAAATCTTGAATTTAAAACTTTTACTAAAAAACTGCTTTAAAAATAATAAGAATGCTGTCTTAGACTTTGTTTGAGATAACTTTCTTACTACTTTTTAAAATAGCTTAATATTATAAATGTTTTTAACTTAAAATTTTTTTTGCACTAAAGAATTACATTTAAAAATAATAAAAAAATTGTCCCAAGAGGAGCCTTAGTTGATATTGGAACTAACTTGCATGCATAAATAAACTAGAAAAATAAACTAAATATATTATTTTATTCTAAATACATGTATAAATAAACTATCTAAAAAACAGTTCTATAGTTTTTAAGAGTTTTGAGATTTATAGGTTTTGTATAGGATAATTTTTCTTCACTATTTTTTTTTTTTGTTTTTTTTTAAAAAAAATTGTACTAAAAATTTATTATAGAAAACAGTAAAAAATTGACCCCAAATAAAATCATAGTAAAAAAAAAAAAACTTTTGGAGAAAAATCTTCATAGGATGGCCCTATAAACAAGTAGTATAAATAGTCCACTTCTAAGTAGTTGGATAGCCTTTAATAGGAAAAATTATTAGGTGCGGAGTGCGCACCGTCTGCACAAGCATTGGGGGGTGCTCGGTACCGCTCAGTACCGAGCGGTACCGAGCACCCCCCCAATACTTGTTACGGACGATTTTCCCCATCCGTACTCCGCACCTAATAATCTCTCCTTCAATAGAAGATGAAGAAATGAGAAGTGAAAGCCACTATGATTAATCTTCACGCATATCAGTAAACATAGGTAGCATAACCATGGGATGATAGAGTAGTTGTAGCTACTCAGCGTAAATTGTGATATTTTTTAATAGTATTAATAGAGAATCAACCTCTCAAATATAATTATGAAATGCATAATTTTATGTATGAATTGAAAAAAAAAAAATTAGAATTTGGATTGAAGGCGGGCAAAATAATTAAAATATTTATTCTTCTTAAAAAAAAAAAAATTTTAAGGTAAGCAATTATTCACCATAAGTTCTTCTTGATTCCACCACTAATTCTTAGAGAACACTAGTATTGCATTAAGGACTTAATACATTCATATATAATTATGCCGAAAATATTGTGACTATTAATAAGTGTGTGGGAGGATATTTCTTTCAAGTTCTTTTAATTGAAAATTTTTACCTATTACTTGAATTTTATTTATTTTTCACCTCCCTTAATTTGATAAGAGAGATTTGAGGATAAATAAACAAAAAAAATCTCATAAATTAAGTAATTATTAGGTGAAAAAATAAGCTAAAAGAATGACTAAGAGGCTTTTATTCATGTCAGATTCCACAACCATATGAAAGGATAATATTTTATACAAAAAAAGCTAAAGAAGACAACTAAAAAAATGATGCCAAATGAATTGACATTTCCTAAATTACAATTTTGTCCTTACATAAAGAGCTGAAAATTTTCGATGAGAAAATTATACAAAATTTATAGAGATTCTTTTCTTAGGGGGATCAATTAATATGAAAACAATATCATATATTTTTATTTAGATGTTATTTTTATTAGACTATTTTATGAAAATTTTATGTGGATTAAATTTAATTGTAATTTTTTAAAATTATTGCATAATTCTTATTTGACATTCACAATTTGAATAATTTGGATGAATAATAAATTAACTCAAAGAAGTAATATTATCAAAAATCGTTAATCATAAATTAATTGTAATTTTCTTATATTATATTTAAAATAAAAATGTGCATGATATTGTAAAATAATAAAAACCTACATTTTAAATAATTACTAAATAATAAAAGAAAAACAAAGTTATTATTATATAATGCAATATTATTGACATGAAATTATCATTCAAATATGTCAATGAATCAATATCAATTCAAGCGCACCAACTTATTAATATTCACAACAATAACAATAATATCAAAACCTTTATCCCATTAGGCGTGGTCTGCTACATGAATCTTTGTTCTCTATTATGTTCTATTAAGAATCAAATTAACACTCATTTTAATCAATAAAAATATCATTTCTAATACTTGTTAACCAAATTTTAGTAGCTCTACTTTAACTTTCTTAACATAGGATGTATTTAATATATCTACTCTCCTAATCCGGTCATCGAAAAACTGACATTTTATGTGATCAAACCATCTAAGAAGACTCTACTACCAGAGTTACTCCAACGTTTTCACGTATTTACTTGTTTCACATTTTGTCTTTTAAGTTTAAAGATCATATCTCTGTAACACTTAATTTTATGCTTCTATTTTAATGGACAACATTCTGAATCATGAAGCATTGCATGTCTAGCAACCATCTTATAAAATCATGGGATGAATTCTTTAACTTATTAATATTTACAATAATTTTAAAAAATTATTATCCTTTGGGTAATATTATTAACTGCTCTATTTTGCACACATAGGCTACTCTTAGTTGATATTTTCTAGAACCAAACGAGTCAGCTCTCATTCAAATGACATATTTTAAAAAATTATTCAATTCAATTCTTCATTTTTTAAAAAATATCAGAATCTTATTTAAGGATAATGGATTTTTTTTTAAAAAAAAAGTTATAAGCTAATTAACTATGTACGTGAATAAGATGCATGGGCGGGCCCTGAAATTTTATAAATCTTTTTTTTCTTTTTGGTTTTTATTCTTATTATTATTTCATAATAATTATTAATTATTTATTAAATTAGAGGCATAATTAGTCATCTTTATTATTATTTTTTATCTATTTATAGCTCATACGTTTAAGAAATAAATGATATTAGTATATTATAATTAAAGTTTTATTATGATAAGTTAAATATCTTGGAATTTGTTTTAAGATATAAAAAACCGACCACAGAAATATAATTAATTAAGGTTCAATAGATTAATGATACTTTAGTCAATTATATTGAGAAAAAAATATTTGATTGTATTGATAATGAATCAATAATTTTTTTAGAGAATGAAAAATAAAAATTATAAATCATATATTTTTCATCTTATATTTTATATTTTTTAAAATGTAAATATTTTTTTTAAAGCTTCCAATATTGATCTGAAGTTCAAATTAAAAAAAAAAGGATAATATCTGATAAAATCAATTTGCGACCTATCAATAAAAGCAGTTTTTTATTAATTTTTTTAATTAAAAAATATTAGAAAATTGTTTTACCCAAATAAAATCTAAGCCTGCAATACTTTCAAAAATATAAGAAAAGACTATTTTATCCTATTTTGAACAGTTTAAATCCTCACATACGAAGAAATATCTTCATAGTCATATAAATTTACATCATCCATATCATTAAAGTTGTTGAACTATCAATATTAGAATAAAATAGCTTTATTCCGGAATATAAAATAATGGATGAATAATTTAAGTAGATCAAAACTCAATGATCATAGGCTACTTGGTGCTGTTGATTAAGAAGAATTATTACATGCAAATGTCGAAGGTGTTCGCAGGCGAATGAGGAGCCACCACATCATCCAATACACAATACATTACATGAAGTGGCGCCTCCTCATTCGTTTCACACGCATTCGACGTCCGCACGTAATAATCTCTCGTTGATTACACAGAGTCTATCCAGAAATCCTTCGCCATATATAAATTCCAACATAAATGCCCCCCATCACTCTCCATGAAGCATCAAACAGAGACAAAGAAAAGATGAATTCTTTCAACTGAGAAACTGAAGACTGCTGTAATATAAATCAAAGGTTCAATAACAATGAGCTATGGTATAACTTAAAAATTAGGCTGAAATGACTTATCCTGAAATCATTGATCAATAAATAAGACTTTCAAATAAGAATTAAATGCAACAATTTCTATCCAAAGAATTTCTCTCAGGAAGTTACCCGAAGAAGTAGAAAGTCCTTCGATAGTTAGTGCCAAAGCTTCATACAGAAGCCATTTGGCACAGGTGGTGGCCTTTTGCTGCAAATGGCATCAGAGAATGTATCAACCAGCTGACCTGCAAGGCTCCCTGGATCGTCAATCAGAGTATCAACAAAAACACTTACAACTCTCCTCTCCTGTATAGTTGCTCTCAAGCTGAACCAGGTCAGAAACTTAACCCTGAAGTTGCTTTCTATGTAGCCGTCGCACTCGAGCCACCGAATCACTTTAACACAATATTCATAGTCTCCTTCCATAGGTCCATCCTTCTTGCAGAACTCATCACATTTTCCAATTCTTCTCTTTGATGAGCTCCCAGGCTCCTTTTCTGGTTTTGGAAGACCATTCTCAAGCAGTAAATTGATGCTGGATTTTGCTGATCCTGCTTCTAGTCTGCCAGCAGTGACAGGGAGGCAAGGAACAATAACCATCTCATTCCCAATAGGAGCTTTTGATGCATTTTCTGATTTAGGAAGATCTAATGACTGGTTAAGCTCTGCGAGAGTTGTTGGAGTCGCGATGCGAATCGGTGTTCAATGTAGAATTGGGTTCCTCGTCCAAGGCTGATCCAGAGAGACCAGGTCTCGCTTCCTGATCCATTTCTTTGCAGCTATATATTTGATCGCATGATTTTTCTGAAACTACTGCGTCAGGCTTTTCTCCATAACCAAAATAACTACCTGGAGATTTATTCAAGTCAGCATAAATGCCTGTGTTATGAGATTCATCTGCTTCAGAAGAAGGATTGGAAAGGCCACTGCTATTAGTCTTTGGTGATGCTTCTTCTGCAGCTGGGCGAATAATGACCTCTTTTTCTATCAAATCATCAGTTCTCACTCCTACTTCCCAATTCTCCAGTTCCATTCTTTCACTAAATGCAACAACTTTGAAAATATATTCTGTGCATGGAAGTAGTCCTGTTACTAGAAATCTTCTATTTGGATTGTACAGTGTACCAGTTGGCTCGGCAGGATAGCCAACTGCATCGACCTTACGATGCCAAATCGTATAGCCAAATATCTCTTCAGATAAAGATGGGTGATGAGTTTCACAGTCCAAAACTATAATGAGTGATGATGATGACTTATCTTCAAATTTTATAAATTCAGATGGAACTGAAATAGCTTCTGCAAACAAAGCGCAGCTTTTAAAAGCAAGAAGAACATAGAAACTGTAATGGTAATTCTGTAAAGTGAAAAATTATTCTGTGAGTATGCCAAACGCCATCCGGAGATCAATCAAAATGCGCCACGTCACCTCTGTGCTCGGTACTGCGGTTTGGTACCACTGACGTGGCGCATTCTGGTTGATCTTTGGACGGCGTTCTGCATCCGGTCTCCGCACAGAATAATCTCTCCTGTAAAGTGGCTTACGCTGGAATTGCACATTTGCTGATAAAGCAAGTGATGTATCTAGAGCCTCGATCGCTCGGGCACAGAGTCTTTGGACTTCAGCACCAACCGAGAGTCTGTTAACAATCCCACGACCCATGTTTTGCGGGGCAAGCTGAAGGCCAACCTCAGCTTCCAGCTTCTTCATTGCTTCATCCACAATTTCATGCAAACTTTGATATTTCTGAGTTGCACTGAGTAGCTTGTGGCTTAGGGAAACTCGATGGCAAAGCACATCAACCCTCCTAGCATCCTTTGCGATTAAGAGTTGTTTCCTCCAGCATCTGCATGAGCCATGAGAAGTAATTCAGATGGTAAAGAAAAAAGTCGCAAGAATTAAAACATTTTTTTTTCTTTTCAAAATTGCATTCAGCCCAAAAACAACTTCGAATAATATTCAAAGCACACACAACCAAGCAGGTCAAGATATTCAACGATTCATCATTTCTAACAGTACCTTTTATTACCAACCCTTTCATCAAACCTCAACGATACTAGGCAAAATATCAAAGGATGGCATTTGCAAACAAACAATTTTTTTGAACAAACACGAAGATAATGTTGTAAATTATATTTTTTAATGGATACTGAAACATGCAATAAACATTAAAAGCCATCTACAAATAATTGATATATAACCTTCAGCTGGAAGTATGGAATCTCCTGCATGTGAGGGCAAGCTAAGCTGAAAGAAACTGGACACAAAGATCATTAAGCGCTAAAAGAGTGCAGAGAAATAGTAAAAACAATCCACTTCCCATTAATTTCTTATTTTTACCTGAACAAGTTCCATAATTTGCGACAATATTCTAATCAGAATAATAAGACATGAACTGCTATTTCTGAAAACTTGTTTGTTTGCAAGTGCCATCTGAGTTGCTGATGCCAAAGCTTAAGATTTTTGTTCAATGTCTTGTGAAGGTCATCGAATTGAATCACAAAGCAAATCTGTGTCTTGAAAAGGTAAGGTTGTGGCATGACTCCTCCAAAATCGTGCATTTCTGAGAACTTAATGCACTAATTACACAATTATTTTCATTTTATTTCTACATAGACCCATGTAAGCATAAAAACCTCCAAGCTCAAACACCACACTAATGCCTTAAATATGTCCCGTAATGGGAGAAACTTAGCAATTAATGCATATCATATCTTAATTTCCAAAAATAATGTATAACACTGGTATTCTGTCCTCAGCTCTAACAACAACAACAACAAGTCTTTGTCCCACTATGTGGGGTTGGCTACATGAATCCTTTTTCACCATTGTGTCATGTTAAAAAGTTTAATTCTCATTTAAATCTAATAAAAAAAATATCATTTCTAATATTTTCTAACCAAGTCTTTTTAGATCTACATGAATCCTCAGCTCTAAGAATAGACATATTTTTGTTCTTCTCATAGTCTTATCTATAATCTCAACTTTAAAAAAATGCTATGCAACTCCCTTCCAATTGGACTACTTCATATTTTAGAATAGACATATAGTCCAAAGTCCACTGCCATTAATCAGCCTTTCCTGTTAACCATTCGTTATCATGTTTTAATTATTCATAAATATATTCAAACTACGAACAACAATGAGCTGAGAAGTTGAGCACAGGTTGGGTGATAAGATCATGGATAAAAGTTGACACTGAATATTAAAACACAATCTGCACACATAAATAATAATGCATAAAGGAAATTCAGCACATGATATAGCTAATATAACTAAGGCTAATTGATAGGTGAAGGAGGGCTCAAGAAGGAGGCCCCTTGGAGAAGGTATAGGGTTGTTGTTGATGATGATGATGATGATGAACATGAGAAATTAATCATAATATATAGATGGTATGGAGATAATTAAGTCCAATTTTTAAGCACTTTCATAACTTAACATACAATTTAAATTTGAATTTAATTCATTAAATTTTCCTGCAATTTTCCCCAAAAAAAAAATTTTCCTGCAAGTTTTAATGTTGGTTGTTGACCTAACATAAATTGTCAACCTTTCTAATTTAGGCTTAGGATCGATAAGGACAGTTTTTTAGAAATTAATATGCAAAAACCTTAGAAAACACCAACCAAAAATATATCTAAGACTTCTGGTTCAAAAGTTCAAGTATAATCACGAGGGCGAAACAAAAGGTCAATAATTCCTTTTAAGGAACCATCAAATATTTTTTAATGAGACAAAAAATTCTTGGCAGTATTCTTGCTGATGTTATATTTTACCAGAAAATGACTATCCTATGCACTATCAAAACAACAAAACGTTCACCAGCATAAAGCTTTATATAACATTGTAATTCATGGTTCTTCTTGGATAGTGAGTGATCGACTAGAAATTAAATATATGAGTTACATTTGCTGAATTACAAACATCAAGGAAAAACAAAAACACCATATGTAAGAGCTCAAGCATCTATTTTCAAGGACCTTATCCATGCTTCAGTGAGGACGCCCAAGGATGTTTACTTTATCCCAGTCTGGCAGGAGTAAGCTTCCTAGAGAACTCATTATATCGCACTAACCTTGGTGGATAAAAACTTATGATATAAAAAAAGTAACATATTAGATGAAAAAAATGTATTATTATAGTTCAATCTCGCAACTAAACCATTCGATGTAAAGCTACTAGCCAATCAGCTAGCCAGTATTAACATAAACCAAAAAATATGAAAAAAGAACTCATTAGAAAGGAAAATGAATTTCCATTATAGCACTACATCACATGACCACATAGTAAACAAAGATATATATAGTGAACCAATTGCCTTGGCACTAAAATTTAGCAAACATAGAAAAACAATGAAATCTTTCACTACTCCAAATGGTTTACTATAAAGCACATAATTTACAAGAAAAAAGCATAAATTCAACAAGACATGTGAATTCTATAGCTTACCAAGCAAAAAATTCTTAAAATTCTCTATTTATGTATGCATGCATGAAAGAAAATCCAGAATATGATATATAAGTTTAACATTGTGGGTCACAGGAGTATGAATGTTTCATCACATTGATTGAATTTCCCTAGGGATAAAAGCGTATGAAGCTGATCCTTAAGTAATTTCACTGGTTATAAACAAAATGTAGCATGAAAAATTGAGACAAGCTCGACAAATAAATAGAATTGTTTCGATCAGGAAACATGACAAAGGTTTCCCTGCAAATCAGCCAAGTAGAATAGACCATGCTAATAATCGTTTTAAAAAAGAGAGTGCCAGGAGTAAAAAAGAAATATTTCGTATTGAGCTAATGAAAGCATTGAAAATACAATGCTGCGTGGATAATGAAAGGAAGGCAAAAGATATTACCCCAGCAAGCTGTTCACTCTTCTACAGTGAACGCAAAAATAGCTCCCATCAAGTTTTGAACACTGGCCATTATTTGCAATGCCAGTTCTTTCATCTTTCAGGGCACAATCTAGATGACAAGATAAACGACATATATCACCTTGACTGGAATCTTCTGAGCTGCAAAACAGCCATAGGCTTGGGTCCTTGTTATCATCATACTTGTGACAGATGCAGCAAGAACATCTTTTGCAAAACAGGTCCTCCAGGCTCAACGGCGCCCGGCAAGCTACATTAAGGCAGAAACGGGTACACTTTGGAGCTTCACTTTCATCGCTAAGTGAGACAATGTTTGCTTCAACCATCAAACGTGAAGGGTGATCATTTTTCCTCTGCCTTTTCGCCGGTGTTTGAGGATCAAGCATGGAAGGATGCTGAGTTAAATCTGTGTCTTCTACATACTTGCCGGACTTCTTCTTGGACACAATTTTAAATAGATTCTCTATCAGTTTCTGCTTCGTTAACCCAGTGTACTTCCTTTCCTTTCCCATCTCCACACAAAGAATCTGTAGAAGATCCCTGCGGCTCCATGTCTGTAGCTTTTCAGGGGCACTCTCTGGCCACTTGGCCAATTGCCAAACAATCTCCCTCTTTTCCTTGATGCTCAACTTTTGGCATTTTGATGGGTCTAGTACATATCCTGTTGTATAATACACGCCAAATATAATAAAAACAAGTAGCATAAGGAATAATAAATCATGAGAATTCGATTGGTTGAATGCCATCCAAAAAAGTAGCAATAAAGCATATAAAAAATCTTCATAAACCACTACAAATTGTTATTCCATTTTACTTAAATCTCTTTCCAGAAAATATCTACGGAGCATTTCGCCACAGGAAAAAGAAAAAAAAAAAAAACAGGCTTGAAATCCAATGAATTAAGCTGTTGAAAAAAAGGAAGATGAAGAATAGACATGAAATTGGACTTTCCAGGCCAACCATTAGCGCCGAGCACGACAGCTCTACACAGGTTTACATACAAATTAGTGGATATTAAACATGAGATATGTATTCAACATTTCAAACTAAGAAAACAGAAGGTAGATTATGATATAAACCATATACCATCATTTGAAAAGATGCTTTGTCCTTTCATGAAGAGAAAGAGGTAGAAGAGTACTAGTAGATGAAATTCCAAAGCCTAAGCGTACCCTAGCAAAGCTATAGTCCCCTGCAATGCCTAAAACCTCACCAAAAGTAATAGCAGAAAATTGGCTTAAATGAACAGACAAACCCTCCAAAGGCCCCAAATGATCGAATTTTGACCGCACCCAGAATGATTTCCACTCAAAATTTGATGGCGCAAGCAGATCCAGCGCATCCCGCGCAAAAAATAACGGAGGAACGGTAAAAAACCGAGCGGCGGAAATCACAAGAAGAAAACGAAAGAAGCGGAAACCCACCGGAGAAAGGGGGATCCATGGCCGCGTGAGTCTTCTTCTCTTCTTCCTGTAATTTTCACATTACCAGAAGGGAAGAATCTCGTCTTCTCCCCTTCTGATCATCCTCAAACGCTGAGAGAAGAAAAAACTGATGAAGCCAATAATCCAATAAATTTTATTTGCAAAATAAACCTTTTTATATTCTTATAGATTACAATTGGTCTATAGGCTTCCAATTGAACTATAGAAGTGGTAGAGGATACTATGACCATCAGCACATCCAACGGACCATCCAGCAATAAATTGGCACCAATCTCAAAGCTAGGTGGTGATCTTGAAATGCTAATGGAAATTTTTAATTTTTTTTAAATGCTAAAAATTTCAGCATCAAAGTTATATAATAAGCCCTAATTTTTTTACTTAAAAAAACTTTTACCACTCATTGTCTCAAGTATTATATTATTAATAAAAAATATAATAAGATATTAAAATTTTTTATCATCACAAAGCATTGTTATTATAGCCAAAATATAAATAATTTTATTGTAATATTTAAAATTTATATATTTGTAAAATCATCTAATTATTGCTTACATTCATTAAATTCTATTATAAATATTAAAATTCATAATAAAATTTTAACTCACATATTTTCATATTTTTTAAATTCTCAACAATTTGAATAAGAGAATTTTAATTATACGAATTTAATAAATTATATTTTTAAGATAAATATTAAATTAATAAATATGTATAACTCAAATAACATGGCAATAAATTTTTTATAAAATAAACATCCAAATTTTATCTAGTTTTTTTTCACATTAACAAACCAATCCTTACAATACTTTAAATTATCCGTCCATTATCCTCTCGTAACAAAATAGTCTTTTTTATATTACAGAAAAAAAAAGTTCAGAGAAATTATACGAATATTTACAATTTTCATTTTCTTAAATTTTTATTTTATTATTTATTTGTTTATCTGCGCACCACTTTCCATTATTCCAAAGGATAAGTTTAAATGAAACTTTGAAAAAATATTTTTGTGGTTCCTTGAAAAATAATTGTGGCAACCATGAAAAAAAAAAAAAAGTAGTTATCTCAACATGCACAAAAATAAAAATATTTCTCTCCCAACAATTTTAATGGAAAAATAATTAGGATATCAAAATTAAACTTTAATCTATAGAAATATTAAGATTATTAAATATTTTTAAAATAAAATAATACGTGATTAATCAATCAAATTTTATATTACATTCAAGTCAATTTTAAACTCTACATAGTTTTCCCACAAATAATAATTGTCTGAATTAGGATTAATTATTTTGTGCAGACGTCAAATGACGTATGGAGACCAACCAAAATGTGTCACGTCACTCATCTACTTCGTTATTGCTCGGTAGCGCTGACGTGATGCATTCCAATTGATCTCGTGTTCTGCTTCTGGTCTCCGCACAGAATAATTTCTCCTGAATAGAGCAAGAGTGAATCTCCACCCTTGATGGTTTTTAAAATTCACGTATCATTATGTCGCAAATGATAGGCTATCAAGACATTAATATAGGAGGGATATTAAGATTTAAGTCGTGAAGTTGGATGGAAATTTAATAGTAAATCTAGTGATAAATGCAAATTGTATGAAATTATTTTCTTTCATATGCCTTAAAGTTTGGCGCTGCATTTATAATTTTTAGCTTTAAGAACATTCTTTATAAATATGTCATTCTATTTTTGTGAATTGCATAAGGGGAAGGTGAACTTTTCTTATTATAAAAATATTGGTGGAGCCTCTTTAATGCAAATAAATTTAGGATTTGAATTTTATTGAAAATATTTAAATATATTTAGCAATAATGAGTTCAAAAATTTTCAAGAAATGCACATTTCAGCTTGATCTGTTAGTTGAGAGTTTGGATTACTAGCTAAGAGGTCTTGGATTCGAAGCTTGTTTATATGAATTATGTGTGAGATTTTATAGGTGAAATTTATTTAGTTATTGTTTTTTTTAAAAAAATGAAATTCTATATGTTTCTAATTAAATAATTATAAATTCATTAGGAATTTCCTTAATCGAAGAATACCTTTTAATTATCATTAATATATGAAAGTCGCTATCAAATCATTAAATTTCATATGTGAGAGAACTAAGTCATGTATGTGATGCATAACAATAAAAAGCTAATATAAACAAGCTTATTTTATTTATTTTATTTATTTATTTATTTTTTGGAATGGGGTATTCATCATCTGTCACCTCCGAAAGGGCGTTTGTCAGCATGACTAATCCTCTTCTTACCTAGAAGAGGCACCCACCACATAAACTTCTGACCCGCATTTGATTGGATCCCACTTAAGAGGCGCAGCCGTTCGAGAGGATTCAAGCACGGGTTGGGGGTTCCCAATCGTACTCGCCCACCAACCAAGCTAAGCAACCGTCAAAGTTAGGGTCAGTTTGGTACAATGATAGCTTTTATAAAGATGATTGTCAAATTATTGTCGTGAACTAAATATAATTGTGATTAAAAGAAAGCTCTCTTAAGCATATCCTTAATTTATATTCTTCAATTGTTTGTATAAAGCCGTCTTAATTTTATATTAAAAGCTTTATATATATATACACACACAAAATAGTGAAAAAAAAGAAGGAAATGAGTTAAATACATATTGATACGTCACCAAAATTTATTTGCATTAAAGAGGCTTCACCAATATTTTTATTTTAAGAAAAGTTCAGCTTTCGTTTCTCCAATTCACAAACACAGAGCTCCATATTTAGAAAGAATTTTCTTAAAGCTAAAAATTATAGAGATGTCGCACCAAACTTTAAGGAATACAAAAGAAATTAATATCATACACTTTGCATTTATCACTAGTTTTTCAACTACATTTCCATCCAACTTCACGACTTAAATCCAAATATCCCTTCTATAATAATGTCTTCATAGCCTGGCCTTTGTGATCTTATGATACACGACTTTTAAAGACAATCAAGGGTGGGAATCACTCTGGTGCATCCTGGAGTATTCGCGTTAGAGAAATATAAAGTTTAGTGTCTTAGCATTGTACAAAAATCCAGCACACAAGCAGATAAGAGAGAGGGTGTATCGTTCATAAGAGACACTAGAGTTTTTATGTAGAAACCCCTGAAAAGGGGAGGAAAACTACGGGGCATGGCCTAGTTTGAATGAATCCACTAGTATTTGCAGTCGATTACAAATGAGACCTTTCCTTGAGAGAAGGCCTTGACTTGATGACACAAATATACATCATATAAAGTGCTTTACATGGTGGTAGTTACAATAATCAACATAAACATGTTTGTTTGGTCGGCACGACCATAATCGATAGGATAGAGGTCAGAAAGATCGTAGTAGGCGACGAAAGTCGGAAGGACCGTAGTTGACAGGAGAAAGGGGTAAAAAAAGCCATTGTCTGACAATGGAGGTCTGAAGGATCGTAGTAGGCAACATAGGTTGGAAGGATCATAGTAAGCAAGAGATAAGAGTCCGAAAGACCATAGTAGTAGAGCAGTACTCTGATAGAAGTCCAGGCCTCAGGTGGTGGTCCGATAGAAGTTCGGGCCTCAGGTGGTAGTCCAGCGAAAGTCGGGCCTCACGTGGTGGGTCCGGCCGAAGTCCGGTCGTTAGGTGATGGTCCGGCATAAGTCTGGGCCTCAGGCGGTCGTCCGACAGAGCTTATGGCATTCAGTGGCGGTCCGACGAAATTCAGGCGATGGTCGAGGAGGAGCGATGAGGCAAGAGCAATCTCTGATCTCTCTCTTACTCTCTTGCTTGGAGCCTCCCTTTCAAAAGAAATGAGGGTTCTATTTATAATTTTTTTAGAGTGGCATGACCCATAAATAGGTGGGAGATCAAGGGCATATAGGGAGTGCTTGGATGGACGGCCGATGTTGAATCCCTTGATTGTGGACCGTTTGATGGACATTTGAATGTTTTAGTGATGTAGGAATTCAGTGATCTTAAGCTTGTTAGATTTTTCTTGTCGAGCCGCTCGATTCAACTATAAGCACGTCATATTTAGAAACTGTTTGATAATCCAAATTGTGATTTGAACCCTCCAACAGTGTTTCAGACCTTTGATTTGGACCCATTTGGGCTCGGATTGAGTCGAATTTGGTGTTGTTGGGTTTGTATTTCCGAGACGTTCAGTTCGACTATATGTTTGCTGAAATCGGAGTTCAGATGGTCCCAATTTTAGTTTTGGAAGTTTCCAGCTTGATTTTGCATCGATATTCGTACCCGATCAAGATAATTTTTTGAAGACGTATCAAAAAAAAAAAAAAAATATATATATATATATATATATATATATATATATATATATATATATATATATATATATATATATATATATATATATATATATATATATATATTTGTCAGAATAATAATGTTTTGTCAATGGTAAAAATTTTAATTTTTTTATATATTTTTAATAAAAATATTATACTCGAGAAAAAGAGGGGTAAAAGTTTTTTTAAGTAAACAATTCGGGCTTATTATATAACTAATGATGCCGAAAATTTAAGCATTTAAAAAAAAAAAATTTAAAAATTCATTAGCCGTTCAACATCACCGCTTAACTTTGAGATTGGTGCATATTTATTCCTGGATGGTCCGTAGGATGTGCTCATGGACATAGAATCCTCTAGCTATTATAAAGTTGAATTGCAAGCCTATATACCAATTGTAATTTATTGGATTATTGGCTTCATCAGTTTCTTTACCTTTCAGCGTTTGAGGATGATCAAAAGGGTAGAAGACTAGATTCTTCTTTTCTGGAATGTGAAAATTACAGGAAGAAGAGAAGAAGACCCATTTATTTAAAAAAAAAAGAAAAAAAAAAAAAGAGAAGAAGACCTACGCCGGCTCGGATCCCCCTTTCTTCGGTGGGTTTCCGCTTCTGTAGATATTCTTATAATTTCTCTGAACTTTTTTTTTCTGTAAAATAAAAAGGACTATTTTGTTATGAAAAGATAATGGAAGGATAAGTTAAAGTATTGAAAGGATTTGTTGGTGTAAAAAAAAAGTAGATAAATTTTGCATATTTATTTTATAAAAAATTTATACGCATGTTATCTGAATAATAAATATTTTTTAATTTAATATTTATTTTAAACATATAATTTATTAAATTCACATATTAAAATTTCACTTATTTAAATTATTGATTATATATATATATATATATATATATATATATATATATATATATATATATATATATATATATATATATATATATATATATATATATATATTCTATTATGAATTTTGTTATTTATAAAAAAATTTAATGAATACTACTATAAAATTATTTATAATTTTTTTGGCGAGAATAACAATGTTTTTTCCAAGGCTAAAATTTTTAATATCTTAATATATTTTGTAATATACTTGAGAAAATGAGCAATAAAAAAATTAGGGCCAAATAGAATTTTGATTGTAATATAAATAAGGCTTCGTTTGGAATCATTTTTTTACTAAATTTTTGTATGAGGAAGTAACTTTAATAAGCAAGAAGAAAGCCGTCCCAAACGAATCCTAAAAAGCAAAACAGTAAGAACATACCCTTAATTTATATTCTTCAATTTGCTAGATCATTAGTTTTTCTTTGAGATAGCTTTTGATCACTAAAGAAAATACTAAAAAGTTGTTATAGTTTGTCCCAAATAAAGCCTTAGGATTCGTTTGTGACGACTTTTCTATCGTTTTTAAAATAATTTTTAGTAAAAAAATTAAAATTTTTATTAGAAAACTACTTTAAAAAGCAGTAAAATAATCGTCCCAAACAAAATCTTAGGCTTTGTTTGGGATCATTTTCTTACTGCTTCATAAAGCTAGCTTATAGTACAAAAACTAAAAACTTTATACTAGAAAACAGCTTTAAGAACCAGTAACAAAATCTTCCCAAACGAAGCCTTAATCTCACAGAAGGATGGAACAAAATCTTGAACTCACGCTCCATTTGTGTTAATGGTCAAAAGGGAAGAAGAGGAAAAGAGGGATTTGTGTTGTAAGACGCAATTGGAGGAGAAATTTGGTGTATTAGCCACTTAACAAAAGCCCCCACATGCGAGATTCCAATATGATTGATACACCGTGGCTTTGCTTCCCATAGCTTCCAATGCGTGTCTTATATTTGCATGATTTGTGGGGCTATGAGGACCTTTCCGTATCTTGATTTATTATTTTTCCATATTTCTTCAACACCATATTTTTTGCAATAAATTAAATTCAAGCGGATTAGGAAGTGTCCATTTAATTCTTGTTTTCTCTAATACTTTGTGAGGCAATGAAATCATTTTATTTTTATTTTTTTGAGTTTTTTTTAATTCAGAGTCTATTTGAAATAGCATTTTAGTACTTTTTAGATAACTATCATAATTCATTTGGCTACTGCTTTTTTATTGTTTTATATAAATTCCTGTGATTTAAAGCTGATTTTTGCAGCCATATTAGAAGCAACTTCAAAACCTACTTTATAAAATAATCTCTAAATTGAATTTTTCCTCATAGCTTTTTATTTTAATTTTAATTTTAATTAAAAAAATTATTTTATGTCTTGATATTAGGAAGGGAATGTTCCAATGTTAGAGAGATTATAGATTCCTAATCAATCAATTAATTAACAAGTTTGTAATTAAGACTTCATTTGGGACAATTTCTTTATTGCTTTGGAAAACGATTTTTTAGTACAAAATTTTCAAATTCAAGAAATTTTCGTACTAAAAAATAGTTTTAGAAAGCAACAAAAAAGTTGTGTCAAATGAAGCCTAACATAGAGAGAGAATGTTGACATTTATGAGAGGAAATATTTATATAGAAGATTGAATTAGAAAAAAAATAATCATATGAATCTTAAGTTTAGGGTGAATAAAGAAAGGGCATCAGATCTTAATATTCTCATTCTTATCTGCCTCTGGTCTACAAAAGTAGTTCAAATATTGACATCACCAACTCAGAAACATCACACTGCTCTCATAATCATAAACATTTTAATTAATATAATTAAAGCAGTCAATACGTTTTTCAATGTTAGAAGATTTGGAAAGCTCTAATTTTTCGATTTGACATCCAAAAAATTCATATTTTATAATAAGTTTCCAATTAATTATTCATGAGGGTTAGTTTTATAAAAAATGCTTAGCATCACTGTTTTTTTTTATTTTTTATTTTTGTTTTTATTGTATCATTATTTTATTAATTACTATGGCAGTTGGTAATTAGCAACGGCACTTTCGCACGACCTTCGCTCATCATTTTCGTTAAGAACTACGGTAGTTAGTAATCTACAATGTTGACACTTTCTCACGATCTTCGCCTTTCATTTTCGTTTCTTTTTCTTTATTTTCATCGCAAGCTGTACAGTTTATATATATATATATATATATATATATATATATATATATATATATATGAAGATTAATTAGCGATCTTGTAATGAGAACTTGGGTTATTTATTACGAAATCATTATTGTTTTAATCCTAATTATTTGAGGTCAGATTTGTAAATGTTTATCTTCCGATCATCAAAGCCATATGGTAATTTTTGGGATGTCGTGCGCACCCACTTTCCATATTTTTTAAAATAAGTCCGCCACATATTGATGGCCTTGAGTCTTGTTACCTTTTATTTTGATTGCAAACTTTCAAGCAACATATTAGAATTTACCGTGATCATAACGTAGTTTCGTGTTGCGCACTGCATAATGAGGGTTGCGATAATATATGACATACGATGGTTAGCAATTTAAATCATTTTATCCCCTCATGATGAGTACCAACCTATGAGGTTATGGACGTACCCATACCCAATCAATACCCACCCATAGGGGTGTCAATTTTTGACACGGCCTGAGCTCGACCCAGAAAGTTTCGGGTTAGGGTCAACTCGGACCTGAAGCGGGTCGGGTTTGGGTTAAACAAATCAACCCGTTTTAAAAATCGGGTCGGGTTGACCCAGCAACCAAAAAATGACCCGAAATTGACACGAAAACTTCTATTTGACTTGAAAAGCCGAGATTGATCCGTTTTCGACCCGATTTTGACCCGAAAATCGAAAATTGACCCGATTTTTGACTCGAAAATTAGCAATTTTAGGTCAATTTCGGGTCATTCGTGTCGGGTTGACCCGGATCCGAATCGGGTTGGGTTCGGGTCTGGAAACATGACCCGTTTTTAAAAATGCGTCGGGTTCAGGTTGACCGGAACATTGCCAGGTCAATTCCGGATTCGACTCGAACCCGACCTGTTGACCCTGACACCCCTACCCAACCATACCATTACAGGGCTATGCTGATCATTCATTATTATTTCTAATTTTTACAAAATTATTTTATTTATTTTTAATAGATGTTTTTTTTTTTAAATATATGCCTATTTTTTTCTAGATGATAATCCCCATTACTTCGTAGTTCGTACATAACCATTCTTTAACTTATCATTCAAATTTAGAAAGAACTTAACTTCAATGTAATAACGCAAATATGCAAATAAATATTATTTCTTTTATGGAAAGATTGGGTCAGCAATATTTTCAATTAAGGCCAGAGTATCAAGGATTTATTCTATTTCCAATCGAGCAATTTCTATTAATAAATTATATTGGGTTGAAAAAAATATAAGAAAATGGTTGTATGCGACGAAAGGTGAAGCTCAATGGCCTCCTCCTAGTAGGTTTCCTTGCTGAGTTCATTAGAAGCTCTGTTTATACTTATCTTTATGTTATTATTTTATTTTGGTTGATATACATTTTATTATTTTCTTTATTCATGTTTGTTGCATCCTGGAATATTCGCGGCAATAGAGAAATACATAATTTAACGTCTTAGCATTGTATGAAGATCCAATACACAAACTAATAAGAGAGAGAGTGTAGTGTTCATAAGAGACACCAGAGTTTTTACGTGGAAATCCCTGAAAAAGGGGGAAAACCCATGGGGCCTAGCCTAGTTAGAATGAACCCACTAGTATTTGCAGTCGATTACAAATGAGGTCCTTCTTAGGGAGAAGGCCTTGGTTTGATGTCACAAATGTACAACATATAGAGCACATTACATGTTGGGAGTTACAATAATCAACATAGACATGTTTGTTTGGTCGGCAGGACCATAGTTGATAGGATAAAGGTTGGAAAGATCGTAGTAGGCAAGAGACCAGGTCAGAAAGATCATTGTCCGGTGATGTAGGTTGGAAGGACCGTAGTATACAGGAGAGCGAGGTCATAAAGACCATTGTCTGGCGATGTAGATCGGAAGGACTGTAATAGGCGACAAAGGCTAGAAGGACCATAGTTGGCATGAGATAATGGTCCAAAAGGCTGTAGTTGGCCAAAGATCAAGGTCAAAAAGATCGTTGTAGTAGGGTGATACTCTGGTAGAACTCTTGGCATCAAGTGGTGACCCGGCGGAAGTCCGGGCCTCAGGTGGTGGTCTGACAGAAGTTCGGGTCTCAAGTGCTGGTCCAATAGAAGTCCAGGCCTTAGGAGATGGTCTGACAGAAGTTCGGGCCTTAGGTGGTGGTCCAGTAGAAGTTCAGACCTTAGGCGGTGGTCCGACAAAAGTCCGGGCCTTAGGTGGTGGTCCGGCAGAAGTCTGGTTCTCAAGTGGTGGTCCGACGGAAGTCAGGGTCTCAAGTGGTTGTCTAGCATATGTGAGGGCCTCAAGTGGTGGTCCGGCGGAGGAGAGGGCCTCAAGTGATGGTTTGATAGAGGAGAGGGCCTCAAGTGGTAGTCCAATAGAGGAGAGGGCGGGCCTCAAGTGGTAGTCCGGCAGAGGAGAGAGCCTCAAGTGGTGGTCCTGTAGAGGTGAGGGCCTCAAATGGTGGTCTGGCAGATGATAGGGCCTCAAGTGGTGGTACGGCAGAGCAACGACGTCAGGCAGTGGTCCGACGGAACTCAAGTGGTGGTCGAGGAGGAGCGAGGAGGCAAGAGCGATCTCCGATCTCTCTCTTGATTGGAGTCTCACTTTTCAAGAGAAAGGAGGAGTCTATTTATATATTTATGGAGTGACATGGCATGTAAATAGGTGAGAGATCAAGGGTAAATCGGGAGTGGTTGGATGGACGAATGATATTGAATCCCTTGATCGTGGACCATTTGTCAGACATTTGAAGGTCTTAATGATGTCAGAATTTGGCGATCTTGGGCTCGTTGGATTTTCCTCATCGAGCCGCTCGATTCGACTATAAGCACGTAATGTTTGGAAATCATTTGGTAATCCAAATTGTGTTTCAAACCTTCTAACAACGCTTCAGTTCCTTGATTTGGACTCATTTGGGCTCAAATTTGGTGTCGTTGGGTTCATATTTTTGAGACGTTCAGTTTGATTGTAAGTTTGCTAAAATCGGAGTTCGGATGGTCCCAATATTAATTTTGAAAGTTTCCAACTTGATTTTGCATCGAGATTCGTGCCCAATCAAGATAATTTTTTGGTAGTGTATCAATATTATTTTTATATTGTTATGAGTAACCACATTCTATATAAATCAGTATAAATAATTTATAATAAGAATATTAATTATTTAAAATTATATGAACCTCATGAGCATTGGTTTATACTATAAATTAAATATTTTTATTTTTTATTTTCATAAATGCTCAATGATTAATACATTAAAGCACTAGTTTTGGAAAAACATTTATAAAACATCTTTCTAATGATATGAAATTTAATAATGATTGTTGATGTAAAATTCATGCTATTAATTCAAATTTAGTTAGTCACTTCACAGCTATTTTAATTATAATTGTTGTGTCCTCGTATATGTCGAGAGAGATATAAAAATTTAACGTCTTAGTTTTGTACGAATATCTAAAACACACTTAGATAAAAGAGAGGGTGTAGCGTTCATAAAAGACATTAGAATTTTTTAGTTGGAAACCCCTGAAAAGGGGGAAAAATCATAGGACCTGGCCTTGTCTGAATGTATCTACTAGTGTTTGTAGTTAATTACAAATGAAGCCCTTCATTGGGGGGGGGGGGGGGGGGGGGGGGGGGAAGGTCTTGGTTTGATATAATAAAATATACATCCTATAGAGTTCATTACATGGTGGGAATTCAAACAATAAGTATTGGCATGTTCGTTTAGTTGTCAGGACCATAGTTAGTGAGCGACAGAGGTCAAAAGGAAGGTCTTGGTCTGATGTAGTAAATATACATCATATATAGTTCATTACATGGTGGGGATTGAAATAATAAGTATTGACATGTTCGTTTAGTTGGCAGGACCATAGTCAGTGAGCGACGTATGTCAAAAGGATCATAGCCAGGTGACGGTGGTAGGAAGAATCATAGTCGGCGAGCGATTGTGATCAGAAAGACTATTGTGTGATGATGGAGGTTGGAAGGACCATAGTCGGCGGGTGACGGAGGTCAGAAAGACCGTTGTTTGGCGATGAAGGTCGGAAGGACCATAGTTGGTGGACGACGGAGGTTGAAAAGACTGTAGTCTGCTAGCGATAGTAGTCATAAAGAATGTTGTATGGAGACAAAAGGTCGGATGAATTGTAGTCAGCGGGCGACAGAGGATGGAAAGATCGTTGTCTAACGACAAATGTTAGAAGGATTGTTGTCTGGCAATGAAGGTCGGAAGGACTATAGTCGACGGGCAACAGAGATTGGAAAGAATGTTGTCTGGTGACGGAGGTCCGAAAGACCATTATCAGGCTACATAGGTCGGAAAGACCATAGTTGACGACGGGGGTTTGAAGGGCAGTAGTCGGCGGGTGATAGTGTTAGAAAGACCTTTGTTTGTGGTCGGTTGGAAGTCCAGTGTCAGTCGGTGGCTTGACGGAAGTCCGGTGATAATCCAACAACGGTCGGTGCCCCGACGGTGGTCGAGGAGGAGTCTGGTGGCAAGAGAACTCTAATTTCTCTCTTCCTTGCTTTCATCCCCTTTATATGAGGAATGAGAGAGTCTATTTATATTTTTCTGAGAGTGACAGACCAGTAAATAAGAGAGTGATCAATGGTATGTTAGGAGTGGTTTGAATGGACGGCCGATATTGATCCTCTTAATCGTGAACTATTTTGCTAGGCATTTGAATGCCTTAATGATATCAGAATTTGACGAACTTGGGTTGGTTGGATTTGTCTCGTAGAGCCGCTCGATTCAACTATAAGCAAATTGTGTTTGAAAATCGTTTGATCATGTAATTTATGATTTTAACTTTCCAAAGACGCTTCAGATATTCGGTTTGGACCCATTTGGGCTCGAATTGAGTCAAATTTAATGTCGTTTAGTATTTTTGAGACATCCAGTCTGACCGTAAGTTTGTTTAAATTGGAGTTCCGATGATCATATATTTAATTTCAAAAGCTTTCAACTCAAATTTATCTCGAGATTCTTGCCTCATCAAAATAAATTTTTGATGATAAATCAATAATAATATTTAATGATCCATCATTCATATTTATAAAGACTTGAAAACATTATTAGAATAAGTTTGACATATTTCATGCCTACTAAATTAATTATTTATAAATAGAAATAATATATTTATAATTGAAACTCAAAATAACAGAAGTAGGTTCATAAAATAGTACATTTACATTAATTAGTTTATTATTTACCAGTTGTCTTTGGGGCCTTAGAGTCACAACAACACAAATGTCATAACAATGCAACAGAGAAAGCTGTCAAATATCAAATTATTTGACAAAAAAAAAAAAAAAGAAATTATTTTTGGATTATATATTTGTTATTTTATGAGCTAAATGTTTCTAAATTTCTTTGACCTCTGATTTTACATATGTCATCAGGTCAAAGAAATAATATTGGCACATCATCATATGTCTCATGCACAAATGTTTGATAAATTTTGTATGCAAAAAATAGTACAAAGCACTATATGACAAGTGATTGCTTATTAATTCATTAGTTTTTAATATTTTTTTTACAAGCTATTTACAAGATGTTAAGTAGGATATAATTACCATTAAAGTATTTTTTAAGACTATAATATTAGGGGTGTCAATATTTGATACCACACGAAAACCCGACCCGATTTCAAAACGGGTCGGGTTCGGGTTGACCTGACGGAAAAATTTCGAATCCCGCCGCTGCCCGCGCCCGCGCTGCTCGCTCCAGCGCCCGCGCCTGCTGCCTAGGCCCCAGTGGTCCCGCGCCCGCTGCTGCTGCGCTGCCCAGTGCGCGTCCTGCGCGCCCGCCCGTGCTGTTGCCCCGCTCGCATCCGTCCCCGCCGTCCGCCCGCCGCAGTTCCGGCGCCGGCAGAACCCAAAACCTGGTCGGGTCGGGTCAACCTGGCAACCCGCCCGGTCGGGTTCGGGTTCAGATTTCCGACCCGTTTTTCTACCTGGGTCGGGTTAGGGTCGACCCGTTTGAACCCGGGTCAGTTTCGGGTTCGACTCGAACTCGACCCGTGACCCGAAATTGACACCCCCATATAATATGATGTTGAGGAGGTATGATGAGAACAATGCTAAGATTAATCCAACACCTATTTTGTTTTGGCTTAAGAAATAAAGCAACTATCACTTTTTTTTTTTTTTTAAATAAAGGAGAGGACAAACACTAATAAGAATAAATAATCAAAACATTATTAGACAAATTAACAAGTGGAGTACAAATAAATAGCTATCAGACAATAAGTTTGGAGTATTACACAAAAAATAACAACCTCTCATCTTATAACAGTAAGCTTTTGGAGTTTGAGACTATTGGATTGATGGGTGATTGAAAGAACTCTTAAGAATTTGAAAGATAAATTCTTAGATGTCCCATACAAAGCATCTTTAAACAAAAAGAGAAGAAGAAGAACCATGCAAAAAGCATGGGTTGCGATGCCGAGAAGACGATATCAAGCCGAAAAACAAAACAAGAAGAGCACCGTAAAAACACTCTAGAGAAGGAGAACTTCCCTGAGGCAAAGCAGGAGACGGAGGCCACCCACACAGCAGCGAACGGCGCCGACAAGGGGAAAAACTCCTAGCAAAGCAAACATCAGGGTATGCATGTATATCAATATTGAATTAGAAGATTATGGAAGCTTTTTGGTTCATATCACTTATTGACAACCTAATAAAATTAGGTTAACGGTTACTTTAAGTAAAAAAAATGAAAATTGTGATATAAGCTTGAATAATCTTCAATCAAAAGAAAAAATCATTTATATATTGGAGATAAAACCACACAATAAAAAAATATAAAAAAATTAGAAAAGAACACCAAAATCTAACTTAGAAAAACCAGAAATTGGGAAAAAAATTTGGAGCCACACTACACCGAGAAATTAATTATGAAAATGAGAGAATTTGAACAAATCTCTCATTTTTTCTCTTCACTTCTCACACCAATTTATAGTAAAAAATAAAGAGATACACTTTTATTGCGCCAAAATACACAACCCTTCAAGTGAAATATAAGAACAAGAATGAAAAACTGCTCAATCCGACTCACTGCTCTATGGTGTTGTACCTGCATGACCTCGACATTGATTTCACCGCCGAACATCCGAGCAGGAGGCACACAACTCCTCTACAATCTCCCATCAAACTCCACTTCGAGCTTGATTGATGGAATTGAGGTTTGAGTCAAAAATACAACTCGATTGATCGACACAATCATATTCCACACAAAAATAACATTATATGCAAACAAATAAACTTTGAAATTCAAGAGCAATTCTTTGAAATCCGAGTCAATGTAGAAACTTAAAAGTCATCATTCATAATGTGGACTTAATTTTTACACGTGCTCTGCACAATTATAACAAAATAAACGAGAAGCCTCCTGAAGAAATATTTCCTTGAAAGAAGCTCAAAGGTCAAAGCCAATAAGTAGTTGAAAGTAAGAAAATTCTAAAGGAAGTGGCTATAGAAGTCTAAAGCTACCTCGATCACTACCGAATTTCTCTAAGAATCATTTAAAATTATTAGATATTTTTATGATTAAAATTATATATTAATAAAAATACCTTTTTATTTTGGTATTTAATTTCTTAAATATATATACATATCTATTTTTTTAACTGTAAAGGAATATTAGATTGACTTAAAATTAAAATATAAGATTTAATAATAATTTTGGTAATTTTTTTATTTTATTACAGGATTATAAGATAGTCTTATAATTAAGCCAACGATGGGGGTTATTATTTGATATTATTGGGATTTTTCAGGTTTAATATTTTAAATAGTTGTGATTTTTTTTTTTGTAATTTTCTAGCAATATTTACTTGGTTTTTTTCCTAATATTTATGAAATTAGAAAATAGGAGTTCAGGGCTTATTTTTGGAATGATTGACACATCATGGGCTTATTTTAGTTCTTTTAAGTTTTTACGGTTTTTCATATTTTATAGATTTTGCAAATCTTTAGATAGTTAGAAAACTATATTTTAAGGTTTAAAAAAGCTTATTTATGATATACATTGATAAGTCGCCAAAAAACGCCATGATAAGACACAAATCTTGAAGCACATTTGGATTGAAAATTTAAAAAATTGATCCAAATTTCAATTTTAGAAAACATACGGTCAAATTAAACTTCTCAATGAAACAAATCTACCGACATCAAAATTGGTCAAATCTGAGTCCAAGTGGGTCCACATCAAGGGATTGACGCATATTTGAAATGTTCAAAGCATTAATTGGATAACCAAATGATATATTATTATGGCATGGTTATAATCGAATCGAGCTGCTCGACGAGACGAATCCAACGATCTTAAGATCGCTTAATTCTGACATCATTAAGACACTTAAATCCTTGACAAACGCTCCTTAATCGAGGGAATCAGTATGGGCCATCCAATGGAACACTCTGAATTTGCCCTAGATCTTCTCCAAAATTTATGGGGAATGTCATTCTTAAAATCTATAAACATACCCCCTCTTCCCATATGAAAGGGGACTTAGACCTTTGGAAGCATAAATCTTAGGCTAGAGATCAAAAGAGTTATAAGGCTTGAAGAATGGCGGGGCTCTATCTTGACACAACCACCAGCGAATCCTCCCCACCCAACCATCGCTATTGAACTTCCATCAGACCTTCGCTCGGCCACCATTGCTGACTATGGTCCCTCAAACCACCGTAACCTGCTAACTATCGTCCCTAGCTCTTACCACCCGTCGACTATGGTCCCTCTGACCATTGTCGTCCGACCTATCGATTGTATTCCCTCTTACCTCAGCTGCCCGACTACAGTCCAACAGACCTCCGTCGCCCGACTATAGACCCATCGACCAAACAAATATGCCAACATCTTCTTAAGAACTTATCTTATATCTCCAGATTCCTCCAACTCCAAACAAGTAACATGCGACAAAGGTGGATTCATTTCAGCAGAGCGATGCCTCATTTTTTTTTCTTTTAGGGGTTTCCACATAAAAATCTTGTTGTCTCTTATGACGCTAGCACATCTCTCTTATCTATTTGTGTTTTGGATGTGTGTACAAAGCTTGGACGTTGAATTTTATATATATCTATCACCACGAATGTTCCAAGATGCAACACACACAATTCACCAAAAGATGATTATGATGAAAAATAACCTTGAATGCTATTTTTGGCTAATTTTATGATTTTGGAAATGTTTATTATTTGCATATTTAATAATTATATTAAATTTGAAAAAGCATTTATAGAGTACATGATTCTTCATATGATAAATATGATACAAAATTGTCCAAACAAATATTTTAGCCTAATTTTAGGATTTTAAAAATTTGTCATATCTTTTGGAACATTTGATAATTATTAACTATTAAAACTTATAAAATTATGTAAACATTATTGAAAATGCTAAGGAATGAATTTTAATTTATAGAGATTCTTTTTATCATTTTTTACAATTTTCTAACACAATATTTTTATTTTTTTGTAAATTAATGCAATTTTTATAGTCATTGCATGCAAAAGGATGGCGTTAAAATTACATAAATGAAATTAAATAATTCAAAAATATTAATTTTATTTTGATTCAAGGCATATCATATAGGAAGAAGTTTTTAAAAATGGCAAATTTATAATAACTATTTCTGATTTTTTTTACCTTAATTATTTAGCCATTATTAAATTTATAATATGCATTTTATATATGAAAAAGTGTGATTACATGCCATGTGAATATAAGATACATTTTCTATATATCTTCCACAGCTTTTCATATTTTCTTGAATAATAATGCAATGTGTAATGGATTTCTTAACTCTTTAAAGCATTTATTAAATGAAGAATACCCACCTCCTTCATAATCCTAACCCTAACCCTAACCCTAACCCTAGGTCAACCTTAGAGACAAATTATTAATTTTGCTAGGCCAAATGAGATGTTCATACTATATATAGAAAGCAATTCATGGGGTCTGAGATTTACGACTTTGTTTGTGATAGATTTCTTACTGCTTCTTAAAGTAATTTTTTAGTACAAAATAATTATTTTTGTATTAGAAAGATGCTTTAAGAAGCAGTAAAAAAATCAGTAAAAAAATCGTCCCAAACGAAACCGTATCATATGTGCTTTCTTGCTTACAAGCTCGTGTTGTAGAGGTTTCAAATAGTTTAGGGACCATAAGTGTGAGAGAGATTTTTGAGGATTTGGGGGCCCGGTTTTGGTCATGAGGAATGGTAGGGCTTTGTTTGCTTCCTATGGTCGGTCCAATGGGAAAGGGAAGTGATGGGTCAGTTGCTTGAGTTCTTGAGTGTGGGAAGGGATAGGGTGGTGTGTCTTCTAGTGCTTAGGTAATTATTTTAGTTAGATTTAGATTTAATTGATTAATTTTATGCTTAATTAATGTTTTTAAAGATTTAAATATATATTTTATAGGTTTAAAGTATGTAGCTTTGAACTTTAAACGTTTTTTATTTTCATATCCATCCTAATAAATATTATCTGATGGCTTAGTGGAATTGAGTGGTTCATATAGGCTCACATGATCAACTTCCATAGTTGAGAAAAGTGTAAGATTTTGGTTTTGTTTGAGACACCTTTTTTATTGCTTTTTAAAATAATTTTTTAGCGCAAAAAAAATTAATTAGAATTTTTGTACTAAAAATTTATTTTAAAAAAAACAGTAAGAAAACTGTCTCTAACGAAACTTTAGTGGAGAGCTCTTCTATAAAGAAGAGATAATTAAGAAGCATGATAACATTTTATTTTGTCTTATGTTTGATGAAAATATATTGATATTAATATATCAAATGATTGACTAATTATATATAAGTCTAAAGTTTTGGGGTAAAAAAAATTTTGCCCCGTTACATATAGTCCTAATTTTGATCCCTTTAATTAGCTTCAAACTTCATAACAACTGAATTATAATCGAGGATTTGACGGTGTTTAATTCATTTAAGAGCTTTCTTATTGCTTTTTAAAACAGTTTTTTAGTATAAAATTTTTAATTTTTAAACTAGAAAACCATTTTAAGAAGCAATAAAAAAGCCGTCTAAAACGAAGCCTGTACAACTTTCTTACTACTTTCCAAAGCAATTTTTTCAAACAAAAATTTTTTGTATACTAAAGAAAAAACTTATGAAAGCAATAAGAAAGTTGTCACAAATGAAACTTAAGTGATACATAAAAATTATGACTTTCTGGTTTTTAATTGAATTTGGTATAAGAAAGGGTGATTCCTATAATAGATTCAATTTATATGCATCAATTTTTTTTTTAATTTTCAAGTTTATTTTTAATAATAAAATTAGTTTGAAATATTAGTAAAAATCCATTGGTCACAAAATAATTTTCTAATTTAAAAAATTGATGAAATTATGAATTTTTAATTGTCATAAATTATTATTGATATATCATCAAAAATTTATCTTGATCGGGCACAAATCTCGAGGCAAAAAAAATAGGTTGGAAACTTCAAAAAAAATAAATCTGGGGTCATTTGAACTCCGATTTCAGCAAACTTATAGTTAAACTGAGCGTATAAAAAATACAAACCCAACGACACCAAATTCAACTCAATATGAGCCCAAATGAGTCTGAATCATAGACTCGAAGCGTTGTTGGAAGGTTCAAACAACAATTTGGATTACCAAACAGCTTCCAAACATTACATTCTTATAATTGAATCGAGTGGCTCAACGAGACAAATCCAACAAGCCCAAGTTTATCGAATTCCGATATTGTTAAGACCATCAAATGTCTGACAAACGGTCCACGATCAAGGGATTCAATATCGACCGTCCATCCAAACCACTCTACATTTGTCCTTGATCCTCCTCCTATTCACGGGTCATGTCATTCTCAAAAAACTATAAATAACCCCTCATTTTTCTTGAGAGGGGACCCAAGCAAGAAGAAGAAGAGAAGAAGAAGCAGAGAAGAAGAAGAAGATAAGGAGGGAAGAAACTCCTCTTTGACCATCGCTGGAATTCTGCCCGACTTCTAAGTGTCGCTAGAATTCTGCTCGACTTCCAAGTGACGCCTGGGTTCCGTTCAACTTTCCAGTGACGTCGGAATTATACCCGACTTCCAAGTGATGCCGCAATTATGCCCGACTTCCAAGTGACGCCGGGGTTTTGCCTAACTTTCCAGTGACGCCGAAACTCTGCTCAAGTGACACATGAATTATACCCGACTTCCAAGTGACGCCGTAATTCTTTCCAAGTAATGCATGAATTTTGCCTGACTTCCAAGTGACAACGGGGTTTCGCCCAGCTTTCTAGTGACGCCGAAACTCTGCCCAAGTGACACTAGAATTCTGTCCGATCTCCAAGTGACTTTGGGATTCAAATCGAATACCCAACATCGTCGAATCTTTATTGTTTGTAATTGAACTTCAATTTGGGAGTGTATTATTGTAATCTGATCGTCTTAAATTTTAAGGAAGAGTCAACCTCTATACCTCAAGCAAGAGATTAGTAGAATTTTTTCAACTGGGAGTGGCCCCGTGAATTTTCCCCTTCCAGTATTTTCCACGTAAAAATTCTGATATTTTTATTTCTCTCATGTTTGTGTGCTGGATATCCGTACAACGCTGAGATAGAAACTTTCTAACTCTATCACCGCGTATATTCAAGTCCTCAACAATTATAATTATTTTTGCAAAATAACCCCTACAAGTAATTTGATTATTTGTATGAATGAAACCTTTTATATTAGCTTAGCTGACTGCTTTTTGTACATATGCATTCTAATTAAGATTAGTAAAATATCACCACATAATAAAATGTAGAAAAATCATATAGAATTAATAGCAAAAATAAAAAAAACTTTTTTGTCTACATAAAAAAACTAAATCAACATAAAGTAATTGACAAAAATAGAAAAAAAGAAAGTAAAATTAAAAAATAATAATAATAAAAAGGAAAAGTCAGCATACTCTTCCTATATATATTATAATTTTTATTAAGCGTCTGTCTGCACGACCACAATTTTTTTTATAAAGGTGATTATAAAGCTATTATAGAGATATGAATCTTTTTAAAGCTGCTTTTGAAAAAAATTCTAAAAACAACGAAAAAATAATGACCGAACAAAAATCATAAAAATAAAAAAATTAAGAAAGATGTCGCAAATGAATCCTAAGTGGTATAATATAGTTTTATCTTTTAAAATTAGTACATATCATGTGAGTGCATCAATAAAACAAAATATGTGATTTACAATGCTCGTAGGGTGTAAACAAATTGAGTCGATTATCTACACGAGCTCAAGCTCATTTACTGAGCTCAAACTCAAATTCGGCTCATAAAAACAAAAAAATTTGGCCCAAGCTCAACTCGATTGCTCGAGCTCATTTGGAAGCTCAATTTTGACTTAAGGTAAATTCAAAACCTCTTAATTAATAGTCAAAATTCTCAACCAATAGATAAATATAAACTATGCGTTTATAATTGAGATTTCACTATCTTTTTTTAATTTACATGCCGTTGAAAGCATATAAAGGTTAAATTAATTACACTTACATTTGATTTATACTTAGAAAAAAAAAATAGAGAGATAAAGAAATAAAAGAGGTACGTACATTATACGAAAAGAAAGCTGATGTAGATAAGTACATGATTGAATCATGACTAGATACACAACTCTCCTTGGCCTATTGGTTGAGAGCTTAGGCTTCCAACTAAGAGGTCCAAGGTTCGAGTCTATGTGTATGCGTTGTGTGTGTGAGTTTGCCTTAATTGGCCTAAATGTCCCAAAAAAAAAAAAAAAAATCATGACTAGATAACTATATTAATAAAGTATCTTATAAAAATGATAGAGACATTCGAAATTATTGGTAGGGTAATCAATGAATTATCTTTTTCATATGTTTTTTTAAAAAGCTTTTATTGTTGAATGTCGATATGCTTTTGAGTGTCAAAAAGGTTAAGTTGTAAATATTTTAAGTGCTTAAGTGGCATTTATATAAATAAAAAATTATATTATAATATTTTTATTAAAAATAAAATGAATCTAAAAATTTTATAAATTGTTTAAAATAACTATAACTATTATTATTTATATATTACAATTACCTTAAAACAAATTTAATAACTTAGAGATTCATTGTAACCTAATTTTTCATCATAAATTCCAATTTTTCGTTGCGGTGGAATGAAATAATTTAATATCTTAGTATTGTAAAGAGATTCATTACACACAAAGGTATACAAGAGAGAAGTTACAAATGATACCATAAAATTGGTAAATAAGAAAAATCAGCTAGTCTGGACCGAGTGAAATGATTATACTAGTATTTTTTATCATTTACGTACAAATAATATCTTTTTTATGACTAGGAAAAGTGTTGATATAATATATATAGAACTTGAAAGAGCCCTATGACATAGAAGTTGTCTTTAAAAATTATTTGGTTATACTCCTGTGAGGAGGGAGGTTGAAGAACAATAAGTCTGGGAAAAATCCTTGTGCTGATATAAGGAGTTAGAGTTGATGTCAAAGTTGTACATCAATCTTATGGGCATCAACAAGTGATGAAGTCATCGGGTGTCCTTGAATCCATATGACAACGGCCAGAGGGCCGTAGTCGAGCAATGGTGATTAAAATATCATAGTTGGGTGATGCTCGTTGAAGAACTATAGTCTAGTGACGGTGTTCGAAGGAGTACAATATGACAATTGTGGTTAGAGGATAATTGTTGGCCGACTATTATCAAAGGACTATAGTTAAGCAATAATGGCTGGAAGATTGTAATCAGATGATGGTGGTAAAAAACTTACAGTTAGACGACAATGTTGAAGGAACATTTTCGGGCAATGATGTTGGAGGATAGTAGTCGGGCGATATTGATAATGCATCAATAGTCGAAATACTATAGTTGGATCATTGTGATAAGAGGATAGTAGTTGGACAATAGTGGTTTATTATGGTTTGATGATCATAATTGACAAATGGTGATTAAATGATCGTATTAGGATGATACTTGTTAGAGGATTCCTGTCGAACAATGGGCCATAAGCACGTAGCGGTGGTTTGACGGTGGTGATTGAATAGTTGTTTGATGGCAGCACTTGCACAGTGGTCCAATGACAATGGTCAATCAGTGGTCTGATGATTAGGGCTGTCAATATTTGACACGACACGAAAATTCGACCTGAACCCGACCCGAAAAATTTGGGTTGGACCCAACCTGTTTTTCAAACGGGTCGGGTTCAGGTTGACCCGGCGGGTTGCCGGGTTAACCCGAAAACTCGTTTAATTTAAAAAATCCCGCGCTGCCCCACTGCCCTGCTGTCCCGGACCTGCCAGTGAAGTTGCTCCGCTGCCCCGGACCTGCCTCCAAAGCTGCCCCCCTGCCAGCGCTGCCGCGCCGGCGCCACGCGCGCGGCGCTCGCCTGCGCGCTCGCCCGCTGGCGCACCCCGCTGGTCCCGTGTCGGGTCAGGTCAACCCGGCAACCACCCGGGTCGGGTCCGGGTTCGGATTTTTGACCCATTTATCTACCCGGGTCTAGTTAGGGTCGACCCGTTTGCACCCGAGTCAGTTCGGGTTTGACCCGAACCCGACCCGTGACCCGAAATTAACACCCCTTACCGATGATGGTGCTTTTGTGGAGCTCCAAGATGATAAAGAACCAAAAAAAGTTCCATCTCCATTATGTTCCTTAACTTGGATTAACGAAATGCATTAGCGCTATGTATTGCTGAAATGGCCAAAATGTTGTTATCACTCTTAATTACTTTTACATCTACTCTCAATAAAAAGCACTTGGAACATATGTTAATTATCAAAGAAGTAGTCAGCATCCAATGGAGGAAGCACGACAATGACCATTTTTCATTTATCACGTATAAAATGAAGTCTTGGCCATTAATTCGTATAAAAAGATTAGGATTTACTTTTTTACACATAGACCCATTATATTTTTGTATTTACACATTAAATCCAACTCAAAAAAAAAAAAAAAAAAAAATCCTTTGTATTTATCATGACATTTTAAGAACTTCATGAACAGTTCCATATATACCATCTCATTTTTCATAAAATATTTTTGCAATCAAATGATCCAGTTAAAATACCCTAAATTTCATGAGTTCTGCAATTAACTTAACTATTTGGTTCTCTATTAATAAAAGCACAATCATACACACTAATTGTTTAGTATAATAATTACTCTTTACAAAGTCTCAAGACTCAGAACCTTAATCATTCAATGGAAAACACAAAAATGATAGAGACAAATGCCAAACCAAGAAGATAAGGGAGAACCTCTATCAAGCACTCATCATCGCTGCCGACCTATCCCCTTCTGATATATATATCTATCAATATATTTATATCAAAGGAGAATAATTAATGACTTGCAAAAGCAAAATTACTTCTGTCCTTTTCTTCATAAAGCATTAATATACCTTTTTTTTTTTTGGTTGCATTGTATATATCATCAAAATTAGTAGGCCACAGCTTATTGGCACAAATAATTTCTAAGATAAAACAAAGATTCTGCATACTTTATATGTGCATAATGGCAAATTTTGATTTTATATTAATATATTTTTCAACTATTTAAAAATCCATAATACATAAACAATACAAGATTTGGAAGCTAAAAAGTCTTAGAAAAGAAAATTGCGGGGCCTAATTTAGTTGAAACATTTCCTCTATAATGTTCCCATTGTTTCTAACAATAATTCGCCTTGTGCTATGGGGCTGAAGGGTAATGCTCTGTTTGTTGTTGTTCTAATTGAGCTTATTTCCTCTGAGGATTTGAAAGATCATTTGACTTCCAATTTGATGGACACTTGTGTGGATAAGAATGATTGGATGGATTGATCATTTTCTTTGCCTTGCGAGGACGCTGAAGATAACATGGTTGACCATGTAGATGATTTTCATGGGGTGTATAGTTTGAATGTGAGTCGTCTAGTTCAAAAAGCTTTTGGCAGTGGCAAACGACGCAGACACAAAAATCTAAGAAGAAGTAATTTATTTTTGTAGTCTCGGTTACCTGTTGTTGGTTGTTTTGTTTCGTGGTGGGTTTGTCTTCTTGTTTAGTGGTGGTCTTTGACTGCTCTTATGAGGGCTTTTTTTGGATGTTTTCTTCTATGGTTTGTTGAGTTATATGTGTGACCCTTCTTTGGTGGGGGCTCTGTTGGTGGTGGCCATTTTTGCTTGTTTCCCCATGTAGGTGTCTTCTTCTTGGTTAATGTGGCTGCTCTTCTGGTGGTTACTGGTTGATGCCCGCTTGATTGACTATGCTTTTTGGGTTGCTTCTATTTATCTTTTTTCTTTCTTGCATATTTGTAATAGGTAGAACCAGTTGTGCAAAAAAAAAGGTTGGCAAAGGAGTTCTCTAGTTGTGTTTGAATTTGTGGAAATTGTTAGTGTTCTTGGTAGTTCTTTCTTTTAAAAATATTTTTAATTTTTTGTTTAATGTGATGCAATAATTTTATCATGTACTCCTTGCATATGCATTTAATCTTTATTAATAAAAGGCTTCGTTTTATTATATGTCTTCACATTTTAATTTTTATTAATAAAAGTTTAAAGTTCCCGGACCAATTTTTATGTCTTCACAAATCATTGTATAATTTTGGTTGGATTCTCTGGTTACCTTATGTTAAATTTCCATAAGATAGTGCATTACTTGGCCTCTTTGGCTTGTAAATTTTTTACTAGCCTCTATCAAGAGAACTTTATTAGATGTCAATCTAGTTGTTGCATAATGGGCAATAACACATTGTCCCCATATAATAACATAATACTTTCTAGGAGTCCTATGATAATGAGATCTTACTTTGGGTTTAGAGATTAATTTTAAGCTATAATTTAATCAAGTCCCTTAAACTTTTTGCATATGAGCTTCGCTGTTTTAGTAGTCCATAATGAGGAGGGTTGTGAAAACAAGTCTAAGAAATTAGGCCTCTCCTAGGTTCTGAGTCAAGGATATCCGACAATGAACTTATCCTGTGGTGTATTAGAAGAAATCCATTAAAAAAATTAACTTATCCTCTTAGAAAAAAATCACAGGGCTTTTTAATTTCAATATATATGTTAAAGATTATAATGATTATCCCTTCTATGCCATTGAAGGAGATTAGATTATAAGGGATAAAATATATGGTTTTTATCCTACAATATCAGTGGAGAATATTGGAAGATTGTAATGATGATGTGAAAATGTTGGACAACGCCAAACAATGATATTAACAGCTGGCAATTGCAAGTGCTGATGTTAGAGAGTTAGTAATGACCAGTGTGTGGCAATATTAGTAGATAAGTTATAATAGATGTTATAATTATTTGACAAAGGGTGTCTGTGGGAAGATAGATGATTATGATTGTTAAAATTAGTCAATGAAGGGCTATGTGACATGTACAGACGATGGTGATCTCTAGATAATATAGGCAATGATGATTATTGGCGTTAATTGTGATAGATGATGAAAAATAAGTGATGGTGGCCATCAACAAAGATGATCATTGATGGCAGATATTTGTCTTTAATGTTTATGGAAAGTCATCTTTGTGGTTTTTCTTCTACTTAATGTGAAGATTGGAGGACCTAGAAAAATAAAGGATATGTTTGGATACACAAAATCCCAGAAATGAAAGGCTATGTTTCCAAATGACAGTCAAAGCTCTGATATTTTCTAAGTTTGAGAAATTCTATCCACCAATAATTCTCCCTTAAATATATATGAATATAAAATGTTTATAGATTTAAAAAGAAACATTTCAATCATTTCAATCAAAAACTCAGTCATTTCAAATGGATTAAGATGATCTCGCAATCATATAAATATTCTTAATATCATCAAAAACTGCATGACTACCAATTTGTAGAAAATAAGGTTAAGATGACCTCACAATGAATTTTTCAAAATATTTAACTCAAAGATCAAAATACTTTGATTTGCAAATAGTACATCAAAACCTCTATCTCATGAGATGAATTTTTTTCTATGGTGTTTTAAATGCACACCCAATATCTTCTTAGGGAATATGACTTTTCATGTTTGAAAGAAAAATGGTTAGCTATGCATGGATCATAAAATTTTGTGCTCTAATTAAATAATCTCTTTTTAAATTTTGCTCAATTATTCTCTTAAACAATTATATCATAATATTTAGATTTACTAAAACATAATGATGCTGGCCTTTTATAATACATAAATAATTTATATTGTACTTATCTTAATGCAAATCAAAGAATTTAAATTATACCATACTTTTTATTTTTATTTTTTTCATTTTCTCCTTTTTATATCAACCTCAGCGTAATTCAAACCTGAGCTAAGTTTACAAAAAATGTAAATAGAAACATTTGATTTGGTTATGCACAACATTTATAATAATAAATTTATTAATTTTATAATTCTTAACGGAATTCATTTGGCATATATTTCCACTATTAAAATCCACATAAGTAGATGAATGAAATTTCATAACGATTTTCTTAAGTAAGATTTCATTCCATTTTAGTTATTTGTATTAGGAATATATACCAATGTATAAGAAAATAACTTTCTAGGAAAAATAATTATTTCATTCAATTTTAATGCAGTGGCTTTTAAATAAAATAAAATAAAATAAATAAACCAGCATTCATGTTCTTAAGCTTATTTATTAATTATATATTGAACTTCACAAATTATTTTCAAATTTATTAAATTATCATATTAAAAAATCACAAATATCACGCTTATCAAATAATCCATAAATAGATTTTTTTTTTTAATTTTGAGATATCTATAATATTATTTAAAAAATAATTAAAGATTGATTAAAATTATAGCTACAAGTGGCTGGTATACCTAAGAAGGGAAAAAGAGCCTTAGTCATTATCAGAGCTAATTGAGCTTTAAGGGTGGAAATTTCTATGTTCCACATTGAATTGACAATTGTGGAAAGCATAAATAAAATTTTCTATTAAATATCAAATACTTTATATTAGAAATTGACAAAAATTAGTAGATATTATTTCTAATTAACTACTTAAAAAATTATTAAAGTAAGTTTAACTTGAACCACTTTCATGTAATTAAGAAAAAAATTGTGGTTAGTTTTGGTAGTTGTTGACATTGGGGATAGAGATAGAGAGCACATGCAATAAATGTGTTTTGAATTTAATGTATTGTCTTATTTATCCACCTTAAAGAATTTTGATGATTAAATAGCTGATTAATAAAAATAATTTTAAAATTTAATATGTTGAGAATAGACTTTATTTGAATTTTCTTTTGATCTGTTTTTGTGTTAGGTAAACAGCCAAGAAGAAATAGGGATTGTTTGGAAGAAAAATCATACAATTTTTTTTTTATTTTCCCAAATTTTAATTTGAAAATTTAAGCTACTATTAGGAATACAATATGTATAGGCCATACTAAATGAAGGTGCATAAATGATAAATTTAATGGATTTTTTCTCCAAATGTTAGCTTTCTTATTAATGTTCTATTTGGGATTGCTTGCAGTTTGCTATAAAAGTAATTGAACAAAAATTTCTTAAAAATAGTAGTAGAACATAACTATGATTACGATCTAAGAACAAAGTAATAAGAAAGTTTGCCTAAACAAATCTTAAAACTATTGTTTGACAGGTCCAGTCTTTTCTGGTGTGTTCGACTGGGGGTGGTTGTGTTTTCTGCTTTTTGGCTGTCTTGTCTCTGGCTTTGTTGTTGTTGGTGGTTTCTGTTTGGGTGGTTGGTGGCTTGTTCTTTTTGACTTCTCCTTTTGCCTTTTCTTTGTTGTGTTAATTCTTGCAGGTTGATATTTTGTTGGTCCTCTCGAGCTGTTGGGATTGGCTTCTTCATGTTACCCCCTCTCATGGGTGACTCTTTATGTGGTCCTGGGCTTTTGGTTTTGCTATATTTTTCTTTTGCTTGATTATTATAATTAGATTGAATAAGAGGTTTGTAAGTTTTTTCCTTTAAATGAATGTATTTTTAGAAGGTTTTGGATTCATTAAGGACTTGTAACAATTTTTTTTATTAAAGTGTAGGGCCCTTACTTGTGAGTTTTTATAAAAAAAATAAAAAAAGATATCGTAAGAGCTGAAAATAATTATATTATACTTTTATTTAAACTAAACCTCTATTCCTTTAAAAATAATATCATGAACACCATAATTTTTTTTAATTAATCCCCATAATAATAATAAAAAAAAAGAAGAAAGATGGTGTTGATGCCTAATTGGACATAATAGTTTTGCATGCACTTACCATCCCACTTAACCAAAATCTATCAAAATCTATTTAATTTCACACATTCTTCTTAAACATGATTAATATAACAATAATGACCTATGGTTTCAAAACATTTACATTATTGTAGAATGTAAACCAATGCCTTTTGATAAACCTTTAATTATTGGTCTTAATGATAGTTTTTCTCGAAGATAAAAAAAAGAAAATGATGCTTTTAAAAAAGAAAGAGCAATATAAGTGAAAAAAAGTGGGACTTCTAAAGCTATAAATTAAACCTTTTATCTCAATATCAAAAAATGGTTGGTGAATATTTTTATTTAATCCTACCAAAAATAATCTCATCATCAATAATTTAAGTGGTAAGGGGACTACTCAAAAATTGTGCAAAAAATTTCATGCGATATCAACTGCAAATATATATGAGTAGGAAAGTTCACACTTGATTGTGACGCACTTTCAAAAAATCCAATCAAGCTCTCTCTCTCTCTCTATCCTCTCTTCTCGTACTCTACTCCTCTGCTCTCAATCTTTGATAACATGCTTGTGGTGGAGATCAAAAAATTGAACAGAAAAAAAAATATTTATTGGGTTAGGTGCAACTAATTCTATTTATTAGAATATTTAATAATTAATTTGGGGGGCAAAAAATTATTTTCCAATATGTCAAAAATTTTAAAACATGAGATTATGACCTATCTCCCGCACCATAATAATATATGAGTGTATGGAAATGAAATATTAAAGTTTCTAATGTAGGGGTGCTAAGGAATGAAATAAATCGAGTTGAGTATATTTGATATTAAAAATTTTACGAGAGATATGAATAATATTAAAATAAATATGTATGAAATAATTGACAATTTACAAGTGGTTATGTATGTAAATCCCCCTTTTAAAATTTTATTATACATACGTACACCACATAGCCAGAACATTAAAAGTTTTTTTTTGGTTCATTTTTAATTAAGGGCAAAAAATATCACTACAAACATCTAAGATTCACAACTCAATAAACGCCTTCTGGTTCGAGAGTGTTAAACCAATATATCAAATGAAGTATAAAAAAATAATTATATGCGGATTATTCTTCTAATATAAATAACGGATGAAATAAAATACAAAGTAAAATCTATCTATATGCGAGCTAGGTATCGTTATTAGACAAGCCAAAATCTAAGCCCTAAAATATATTTTCTTTGTACTTTGCACATCACTTTTTCTCAATCCAACCACAAAAATTTAGCTCTTACGCTTTCTAATGATTAGATGAGTTGATTGATTAGTAAGTTTAAATTTGACTTATTTGAATTTAAAGTTTTTTATTTTTTTGTTGTGTCAATTGATTTGGTATTGGTTGGATTAATTTTTTAAATATTTATTATAGCATAGTATTTAAAAAATATGTTTTGTTAAATTGAACATTATATATGTTTAAGCAAGATTTTTATTTGGTGCCAACCAATAATCAATATTATTTATAATTATAAATTATAATAAATTTATTTCATTAAGACTATAATATTATATGAATATATAAATATATATATAATATATATATATATATATATTTAAGCTTGTTGGTTGTGCGTTAGAGTTATAAATGATTAAATCTTACTGGTTCTTTATAATATATGAAATGGATCTTTGAAAAGGAAACCCTCTAGCTTCCTACTTTGCTTTTCTATATAAGGTTTAATTTTATTTGCTGAAGTTAATTAAAAAAAAAATTATATGCGTAATTTGTATGAAAGTAGATTTCGTTAATTTAAAATTAGAAATATGAATAATTTAATTTTGAAAATCTTATAAAAATAGTTAAAAGTTGAAAGTGAGAGGGGGGGGGGGGGGGGGAGAATATAAAAATATGTGAATGTTCATGTTTTTTAAATGATAATAAAAACTGAGAATAAAATGGAATATATTAGATTTAAATAAAAATGTAGAGTTTTTTGTTTTGAGCATCCTCGCGGTGTGGTGGTTTATTGGGTTGTGTTGTTTTGCCTTAATGTAAGTATTGTTTAGAGCAGTTGTGGCTAAAAAATTACCTCTAAAATGAAAAAAGAAATAAGATAAAAAAAGAAAAAACTAGAAAATATTTGGTCGTTAGATTGGACATACTTTGTCTTGAGATTTATGAAATAATTGGGGGTCATTTGAGGGGGGGGATGATCAATAATATGAGTTTAAAAAAACCTCCTCTCTGTTTACTCGATTTAGGCCTAAAAAACAGTTCCACTTAAAGATGTTAAATATAATATTATTAAAGTTATTATTCTATTTGAATACAAAAACATGAGTTTCCAATATGTTTCTTTGAGGATGGTTTTATAGATCTGTTGGTGAGAAAAACCCTAAATCTCTTAAAAATAATTAAATTTTTAACAGTTTTATAAAAATAATTTTGAATAAAAAAAGAACAAAATTTTTTTTGATAGTATAAACCGCTGATGAGTTTGTCACATTTTAAAAATTTAGTTTCCCACCACATAAAGTTTTATATTGCAAGAAAATATAGTTAGTAGAATGTAAATGTGTCGTGGTAGCAGTCTTAACATGAAGCTGTGAAAAAGAATGCGCCAAATTAGAAGATATTTATAGAATTGAAAAAATTATATTAATTTTTAATAATAACTAACTAAATAATGGAATCTAAACTTGTTTTCTAACATAAGGTAAACAAATGAGCTCTAAACTCCCTAACAAATAATAACTTTATTTTCACATTATAATTAACTGAAAATAAAAATATTTCCTATTTCCAATAGCAAAAAATAATAATAATGTATTTCCTATTTCCTAGTATGGTGTGTTCTTCCGGGACAAATATGCTAGGCCTTAGTTGGATTGGGCCTAAAAATAGGAAAAGAAGGCCCATATAGTAAGTATTACAAGTGACCCCAATGTAAGTTGGTCCATATAAGCAAAATGTACATATAATGAATAAACAAATTATGTCAATAAAGTGGGAAGATATTTATCTTAGCTTTCTGATGAATATCATTAAAATACAGAAAGAATAATAATATTTTTTTTACATCAAAATTGGTGCAAACGAAAAATATTAGAGTTGTTGTTTCTAAAAAGTCCTCATTAATAAAAAAAAATGTTAGAATATTACCATCTTCACCAAATCAAAGAATCTATTTGCATAAAGAGCCTAAATCTAGAAAAAGAATCTTAATTTATAGATATTTCTTAATGCTTTCTAAAACAATGTTTTAGTTTTTTTTTTTTTTTGAATTATAATTTTTTGTACTAAAAAATTAATTTAGAAAGTAATGAAAAAGCAACCTCAAATGAAGCCTTATTTGTAGTGGCGATGACCAGCCAGCATGTGAAAGAGTTCATGAGAAAAATAAACGAGCATCTCCATTATTATTATTATTTGATATATTGCTACTTTTCATGAATTTTTTTTATTTATATGACACTTAATTAGTTTTTTTATCAAATAAATTATGAATAAACAGAAATAAATTCTAAATGTATTTATTCACGAAATTGAAATAAAAAAAAGTGATATTGTTTTCACTAAACTACTATGTTTCTTTAGCAATAAATAACAAATTTAGGGACTATTTGGTTGCATGTATTTAGGGTGTAACGCATCGTCGTATTCCAAATATAGTAATTTTGTAAATTTTATTGTTTTGCTTGAAGTAATTAAAGTGCAATGTGGAGTAAAAGGTGTGAATTCCAAATATCCCAGGTAATTCATTTTGAGTGTATTTGAAGTTCCTTCTATTTTGGGCGGTTTTCAAATACATTGCAAACACCCTGCCATTATCCACCGTTTTTGGTCGCCGTTCGTTCTTGGCAGGCGGCCGTACGCCACCACTGGCTACCATCCCCATTGATCGCCACTGTCGGCCTCCATCGTCGGCTAGCACTGTCGGTCACGATGCTGATTGACGACCTACACTATCGGCCACCCCCGCCGGCCGGCACCGCCAACCATTAATCATCATGGTCATAACCTTCTTATAATTTACATTGCATCCACTTTATTTCATACAAAATAAAAAAAAATATAAAATCATGTATTTAATTTACATACATACAAACAATCAGTTACTTAAACAAAATGTTCCATCATAAATGGACCGTGAATGAAATGAAAATTATTATCGTGCACTATGCACTCTCCGAACCAATTGGGTGCAGTGCACAACTTCCAACAATATGTTTTACCTTTTATATTTACAGAATTTACTTGCACGTAATAACTTCTTTGAGAGATGAGGAAACCGACAGCAAAATTAAAAAAAAAAAAAAAAAAAAAAATCATCCATCTACTCTCCTACTCTCATATTTGTATCTAGGGTTGCAAACTAGTTGAGTCGAGCTCAAGCTAGGAATTGTTCGAGTCGAACTCGACTTCCAGATACCGAGCTCGAGCTTGAGCTCAAGCTTGACTCGTTTCACTGTCGAGCGGCTCGCCGAGCTCAATCAGAGCTCAAAATGTCGTCACGTACTCGCGTCTGCTGCGTGCCAACATCCATCATCGTAGCGTCCGCTATCATCCCGAGATGTGTCATCGCCGCCGCGTTCACTGTCGAGGTTGTGTCCGTCGTCGTCATCATTATCCTGCGGTTCGTTGTCACGTTTGTTGTCGAGGTCACATCCTTCATCGTCGTCGCGTTCATTGTCGAGGTCGCGTCCGTCATCGCGTTCGCCGTCGAGCTCAATCAGAGCTCAAAATGTCTTCGTCTCCATTGTCGAGCTGAGGTCCGCCATCGACACATTCGCTGTCATCCTAGTTGAGCTACTCGTTGAGGCGAGAAGTCGGGTCCAACGCCTGTTCGAGCTTGAAATTATGTTCGAGCTCAACTCGCAATTACGACTCGTCGAGCTTGTTATCGAGTCGAGCCGAGGCCGGCTCGACTCGGTTGCTCCCCTATTTATATCTCATCATTTTATATTTTACTTACATTATTTAATTAATACAATTTATATATTATGTTTGCATTTTAGTGATCAATAGAAAGAAAACCATATTTCAAATAACTCAGGTGCCTTGCCCTTAGTCTAAGGCTTCATTTTGGATGGCATTCTTAATATTTCTTAAAGCAATTTTTAAGTATAAAATTTTTAATTTTTATACTAAAAACTACTTTAAGAAGCAATAAAAAAGACATCCCAAACGATGCTTAAGGCTTTACTTGGGACGATTTTCTTAGTGCTTTGTGAAGCTGTTGTAGATAAATTAATTTTTTAAAACCGTTGCAAAAGATAGCTTCCAAGTACAAAAATTTTATAAAAGCAACGAAAAAATAATAGTTTTTTTTTCTTTTTTTTTTTTGGGAAATTTCGGGGCATTAGCCCATTGAATTACTATAAAGAAAATTACAAGTAAAGTAAGAAAAGTCCACTTAAGCAAAAACAAAAAGTGCTTAAATTAGGGCCAAAAATGTAGAAATTCAAAAAAAGTTGGACTCAGGCTGTAGCAAAGGAGCCGCCAAAATTCATCAAAGATGTTCAAGTGATCCCCTGGTTTCCAAGAAGACCGTCCGAGGGGAATGCTGCAGCAGTCATCATCGTCTAGGCAAAAATCTTTTGATCATTCTCGGGACAGCACGGTTCAACCCCTCTCAAAACATCACAAAAGCCATCCCCAAACTGCTTGGGCAGGCCATCCAAGGATAGAAGAATCATCCCAGAGCTCAGGCCAAAATACAGAAAAACGAATATACACAGAGAACCAGTCAAGAAGAAGAGCAAGCAGCCCGAATTAGTCCAGCAAATAAGCAAAGTTTTCTCCATTTTTCTACTTTCCCCAATTTTAACCGAATGGCTTGTTTGATCTTTTTGGCCACAGTAATCTTGCAATCCAAAATGTTAAATCCACATATGTTGCGTCTAATATCTCTCTTTTGATTAACATTATTTTGTTTGAAATGATTTTATTAAATATATAATTAGTGGGCCTTTGATGCTCAGATGGACAAATATCTTTATTCTTAGAGATGGACACGAAACGAGCATATATGTGAAAATGTTGGAGTATCTCCGGTGACAGATAAGATTTGTGAGAGACGCTTTTAATTAGATGGTCTGGTCACATAAAACGGCGGTCTTCTTATGACCTGGTTAGGAGAGTAGATGTATTAGATTTGGCTATGTTAAGAAAGGTAGAGTTAGATCTAAAAAGAATTGATTAGAAAATATTAGAAATGATCTTTCTTTATTTGATTTAATAGAGAATTTAAGTTTTAACATTATACAATGGAGAAAAAAGATTTATGTAACTAACCCTATGTTGTAATGGTTGTAGGATAAAGGTTTGATATTGTTGTTGTTGTGGGTCCTTGCATATTAATAAAAGAAATTTTTTTTAGAAAAAATAAATTGTTAGGCCAAAATACTCTCTTAAAACTTTATTTCTTTATTAATTAAGTTACCATCCTTCAATAGGATAGATTAAGGAATTAATTAGGATTAGGATGATCTCACATTATTACACATAAATTGCCTGGAGTGTCAGCAACGTTAAGCTGACTCTACCTGTGCTCATAATAAATTCATATAAAAAGTTTTTTTTTTGTCACCAATATTATGACTGCTTTAAATTTCTTTCTCATTATTAGTTTTATTTTGATCATGTCATTATATAATCCTTAAACTTTTCCTTAATTATCACATAATATTATTTAGGCGCCTGAAGCTGATTTTGGATTTCGCACTTAACATTTTCTGATGATACCATCTTGCAATCTAAACCTATGAGAGGCATAAATATAGAAAAAAAAAAAAAAAATGCAACATAGAATACATATACAATGTTACATGATTCCATCAACATGCGCCTCCTAATTAGTTGAAGGAGACTAGGGATTGAATGTAACAACTAGAATTTTTGAAAATAATTGAAAATAAAAAATTTAAATTTATGTTTGAACTCGAGTGCAATGGTGGTAATCCTTTGAGCACTACGGCACGCATTTTTTTACTACTTGTAAACAATTATAGTATTTTTTTTTTCTAGTGGAGGAGGAGAGAGAAAGAGAAATATGGATTTTTGGACTATGATTTGCTTTGCCGCTTTATAAAAATTATTCAGATTGAAGTACATGATTTTAATCCCATATATGTTTGTTGCGTCCTGGAATATTCGTGGTGGTAGAGAAATATATAGTTTAACGTCTTAGCGTTGTACGAAGATCCAGCACACAATCAGATAAGTGAGAGGGTGTAGCGTTCATAAGAGACACCAAAGTTTTTACGTGGAAAACCCCTGAAAAAGGGGGAAAAACCACGGGGCCTGGCCCGGTTTGAATGAATCCACTAGTATTTGTAGTCGATTACAAATGAGGCCCTTCCTTAGGAGAAGGCCTTGGATTGATGTAGCAAATGTACATCATATAGATTGCATTACATGGTAAGAGTTACATATACAGGTTTGTTTGGCCTGAAGGACCGTGGTCGGCAGGAGATCGGAGTCGGCAGGAGACCGGGGTCAGAAAGACCGTTGTCTGTTGATGGAGGTCGGAAGGACCATAGTAGGCGACAAAGGCCTGAAGAACTGTAGTCGGCAGGAGACCGTAGTCTGCTGGAGACCGTAGTCGGCAGGAGACCGTAGTCGGCCGGAGACCGTTGTCTGGTGATGGAGGTCGGACAGACCGTATTAGGCGACAGTGGTCATAAGGACCGTAGGCGGTAGGAGATAATGAGTCAGGTGTTAGTCCCAGTGTCACTTGGAAGATCGGATGTTGATGGTCTGGCCTTGAGTAGGACGTCGGGTCTTAAGCAGGACGTCAGGTCTTCAGCAGGACGTCGGGACTTAACTTCGGGCCTTGAACAAGACGTCGGGTCTTTGGCAGGAAGTAGGGACTGAGTGTCAGGCCTTGAACAAGACGTCGGGTCTTTGGCAGGATGTAGGGACTGAGTGTCGGGCCTTGAACAAGACGTCGGGTCTTTGGCAGGACGTCGGGGATGAACGTCGGGCCTTAAGGTGGTGGTCCGGCGAGGTTTTGTGGTGGTCCGGAGAGGTTCCTGCGGTGGTCCGGCGGTGGTCCGACGAGATTCCTGCGGTGGTCCGGCGGTGGTCCGGCGAGGTTCTGCGGTGGTCCGGCGGCTGTCGAGGAGGAACTCCTTCCTTCTCTTCTCTTCTTCTCTCTCTTGCTTGGATCCTCTCTTGTGAAGAATGAGGGCTCTATTTATAGATTTTTTGGAGTGGCATGGCCCGTAAATAGGTCTGAGATCAGGGGCGAATAGGGAGTGGTCAAATGGACGGCCGATATTGAATCCTACTATCGCGCACCGTTCATTGGACATTTGAAGGCCTTAGTGATGTCGGAATTCTGTGATCTTGGGCTCGTTGGATTCGTCTCGTCGAGCCCTTCGATTCGAGTATAAGCTCATCAAAATCGGAGTCCGTTTGGTAACTCAAATTGCGGTTTGAACCTTCCAACAGCGCTTTGGATCCATGATTTGGACCCATTTGGGCTCGGATTGGGTTGATCTTGGTGTCGTTGAGTTCGTATTTCCGAGACGCTCAGTTCGACTATAAGTTTGCTGAAATCGGAGTTGGGGTGCTCTCGGAATTAATTTTTGTAGTTTCCAACTAGCATTTGCCTCGAGATTCGTGCCCGATCAAGCTAATTTTGTGATGCCGTATCAATGTTTTTGAAATATTTTGATTTTTACCACTGAGTTCTCCTCAAAATTGATTTTATTGGATTTTTTATCGCTTTATTGAACTTTTACCGCACAACTTTTTATATGTTGTCATATGGATTATCTGAAATATTTTGAGTGCAAATTCATGAATTTTAGTGAGTAGAATAAAAGTTATTGAATTTTATATGATTTACAATATATTAAAATTGGATTTTTTTTTATTTAAGCATATTGTTAATATAACCATTGAGAATGAAAATATATATGCAATTGGGTAATATATGTTTGTTATTGCTTTTATTGTAATGTGTGTAAAAGATAAGTAAAGATTGGTTGACCTATTGGTTGAAAATTGTTTAACTTGTACATGAAGATAAGCCGACGGGTGCTTTCTTTAAATACTATTTTTGGTTGTTGTATTCATGTGATGCAATGATATAACGATTAGGAGTTATTAGTACTGTGCCGACAGGCAAATATTGTTGACTTTGTTTACTGAGCGAACAGTTACTGATTATCAACTACCAAAAAATATTATGATAGTCAATACTTCTTACTTGTTTGTGTATGACCACTAAAATATATGTTATATATTCATTATTATTATACAACTTTAATGATACCGTATTAATTTACTGTCACAATATATATTTGTTGTTATTGTATTGCTTTACTTTTACTACCACCGATTTTACTAACAACACTGTACTAATATTGTTACTAATATGTATATCGATACTATTTGATACTATTACTAATTCATTGTACTAATATTGAGCATGTAATATACTAAGCATGTGATTAAGATACCGATTTGATAGGGATATAAAATAATTGGATAACATCTATACATCATTATATGATTTTATTACATTGATTTGATTTCGATGGTCTTTACCGATGCTCTAATTTAATGATTTATATGAGTTCTCTACTTATTCATAATACTGATATGACGACTACTTTAGTGATTGACAACCGTATTGATTTACTGATTTCTTTATTGTAGTGCTTTACTAGATTTTATACCACATCACTTTGTTATTTACATATTCTATTGTTACTTCATGTGAGCTTTACTATTAATGTATAGATTTATGATAATATTTATTATTATTATGATTTGATTATTGGCATGCATATTTCTCATTTGTTGTGTTTTGAGTTCAGTTGTAGGATTTTGTTACTTGCTGGACTCTTGAGTTTATTATATGTTATTAAATGATTTCAGGTCAAGACAATTGAGCATGAGTAAGAGATTGACCAGATTCTTTCAGGTTCAGTTTCTAGTTATTTTAGTTCTTTTTTATACTCAAGATAGATTAGTTATAATATATATGATTATATAAATTCTGAGTAGTGTATATTAATTTTAGATAAATGAATATATATATATATATATATATATATATATATATATATATATATATATATATATATATATATATATATATATATATATATATATATATATATATATATAGATACGTTGGTATTTATATTGATAAAAAAATTAGATAATTCTGATTGTTGTATATTAAAAGATAAAAGAAAAAATTCTTCAAAATTGAATTCTAGGGCGTGCATTGTAGAGCTATGATGACTTGTGCCTGGGTGAGTTCAATAATATTGAGTGCGTACATGCCACTTTAATATTGTCGTGTGTGTACGGTGCAAGCACTAATGAAAGGGCACTAATAGCTAGAGTGCTTACTGTTCCTACGGGGGCACGTGTCCGGTGTCCCCCCTCTGAAAATTGGAAACATGCGACGCATGAGCTGTTTGGTATTGGATTTGAAGCATGATTTATATAGGATTTGCGATAATTCCTGCCAAACAGAAGCACTTGAAAGAGAAGAAAGTTTATTACCGTCGAAATGAGTGACATCTCATCGTCATCAAAGGAGGTGAAGGAAGAATTTTATCTATCTGTGTGGCTTTCAATTTGACTCGTTCATGGAAGCGAAGAAGCTTTAGGGGCTGTTTGGTATTGGATTTATCCTGGGATTTAAGTCGGATTTACGCTAAATCCAGCCAAACGGTTTTTGTGCGCGCGTTAAATCCTGGGATTCCTTAAATCCCGGATTTACGGATTTACGGCTTAAATCCCGGATTTACTAAATCCCTCGGTTCGGTGGATTTAACGGGATTTAACATTAGAAGCGCGCGAAAGGGAGAAAGTTACCTTCACAGCCAGCGAGCTCCTGTTCTTGCTTCCGATCAAAATGTCGTAACTTCCGATCCGACAAGAAGGGAAAGTCGTCTAAGGAGCGAAGTCGAACAGCCACGAAGGAACCGAAGTAGCGACGCGCGCAATCTGTACACCTCCTGCGAATCAACGAAGCCGAAGGAGCGAAGTCGTACATCCACGAAGGAACCGAAGTAGCGACGCGCGCAATCTGTACACCTCCTGCGAATCAATGAAGCCGAACAACAACGACAGCAACGACGAAAAGAAATGATGAAATACAAACCCTAGACGCCTCAAAGTAATTATCCATTAACTTAATTTATATAATTTAAACAAATAATAATTAAGTTATTTAATTAAATATTAACAGTAGAATTAGTGCATAAATTAATTATCTAATTTAATTTAATTGATTAATTAATAATATAATTAGTAATTAAATATTAATATAATTAACTTATTTAATATTTAAACTCTCATTTTGATCCATGTTAGTTTGTAATTAACTTTGTATTGAATTTTCGGTCATTTTATATGACCTAAAATTTGTTTTATTATGTTTTATGCAATGATCTTAATTTCATAAATATCTCCTTTAAAATTAAACGCCTCAAAGTTATTATCGATTAACTTATTTTATATAATTTAAACAAATAATAATTAAGTTAATTAAATAAATAATTAATAGTAGAATTAGTGCATAAATTAATTATCTAATTTAACTTAATTGATTAATTAATGATATAATTAGTAATTAAATATTAATATAATTTGCTTATTTAATATTTCAACTCTCATTTTGGTCCATGTTAGTTTGTAATTAACTTTTTATTGAATTTTTGGTCATTTTATATGACCTAAAATTGATTTTATTATGTTTTATACAATGATCTTAATTTCATAATTATCTCATTTAAACTTAAATCCCTAACCGCCATAAATCCTGATATATGTTACCAAACAGTTTCTCAGGATTTAACAAGATTTAACATTTAACATACCAAACAGTTTTTAGGATTTAACACATTTCGGATTTACTAAATCCGGATTTACAGGATTTATTAAATCCCACTAAAGTTAAATCCCACTTGTTGCCAAACAGCCCCTTAAACTACTCATTCGAAACCATACCTTTGTGAGATGAAAAAGAGAAAAGCAAACCTAGAACGGTTTAAAGAGTGAAATAATAAATAATTATAGAATTAATTAAATATTAAATAATAATTAATAAATTATCAATTTAATTTGTTAATAGTAGAATATTTAAATAACTAGTTAAATAATTAATATTATACTAAGTAAATAAAAAATATTGGATGTGAGTTTACTTTAGTTAGCTCAAAAGTAAAAAAAAAAAAAATGTTTATCTAAAATTAAAATGATATTAACTATGACAACCGAAAACGAAGTGCACAATGCACAATGAGGTCGCTGTAGAAACAAAAATCGGAGCGAATCCAACCCCCCACGCCTATGCCACCCCCTTCTTATTTCCTTGTCTGAAGAGAAACAAATTCCTTCTCTAATCATCACTATTCTCATTAGCGTTCTCCCTATGCTATCCGTTTTTCTTCTTTCGCCTGGCTTGCGGTTATGGAAGGGCTTAAAACGGCAGACATCTTAAGCGAACGTAACATCTATATCAATCCGATTTGTCCTCTTTGTGAAAAAGAAGAAGAAAGCATTTCACATTTATTTTTTCAATGTGACCTTTCTTTTGAAGTGCTGATTACTCTGATTCCTGATGCTGGAAATCTTTTGCTGAGGCCTACTATCTTACAGATTTTTGAGTTTTTTGATGAAATTCAGAGGTTTAACTCCAATGATAGGAATTTCAGTTTTTTAGTGATTTGTTGCTTGGTTTATTTCATTTGGCGTGAAAGAAATAGTAGAAGATTTACGCAGAAGAAGGCATCTCCTATGGCTGTGTTGAATCTGGCAGCATCGGCTATTGTTCTCAAATCCCGCAGATGGAAAAACTGGGAGAATTTTGCTGCCTCCTTCCCCTCCTGCTACATCCGCCAAACTGGGTTCCAAGTGGATCAGACTCCTGCTACCGGGCTATGATGTGCCGAACTGTGGTTACTTGGTTCTCCCTGGATGGCCTCCCTTGGCCTTTTGGTCCAATTTTGGCCTGGCATATTTTCCCTGCACCCTTGGATCATTTCTGTGGCTTCTGGTGGCAACCGGGAGATGGTTCGTTAGCATTTTGGCGCTGACTGTTTTTCAGCCTTCTCCTCAGTTCGGCTTTTGCTGAGCCTTTTGTAGCAATTTTGTTGTCTTTTCCCTGGGCCTTGATGTTTGCCTTTTTACTTTTGTTTTCTTGCTAATTTTACTACACATGTAACCACCTTTTGATCAATATACGGGCTTTGCCCCAAAATTTCCCAAAAAAAAAAAAAAAGCGTTCTCCCTATAACCTCTCACATCCATGGAGCCAATCAAAAACTTCTACGAATCTGATAGCGACGAATCGTCCACCCTTTCCCTCCGCGACCTTCCACTCCACAGCAATGGCGAAGCCTCCCAAACCCACAGACCCTTCTCCCCTTCACCTGACCTTTTCGATTTCTCCTTCCCCCTTCCGCCAGCCACTAAGGAAAGCAACACCTCCATGTCCGATGTCTTCCTCCATGGACAGCTCCTTCCCAAAAACTCCGCTACAACGCCAAAGCTCCCACCTTTCGTCCACCGTCGAGCAGATTCTTTAGACGGGAACGACGGTGAAGCGCATGCTGTCGATTACCCGCCGCTGAGGAGGGCTTGTTCAGACCCGAGGCCGGCTGCAGGGAGGTGGAAAAAGGGGCATTTTTTTGCGCTCGTGCCGGTGAAGTTTCCGGCGGAGATGGAGATGAGGGATATGAGGACCAGGCAGAGGCGGCAGGGGCCACCGGAGTTGGTTGACTGCTGTGGCCGGAGGAGTTGCTGGAGTATTCTCCGAGCGCTGAGTTGCAAGGCAGCGGAGAGTACCACCGTTGCGCCACTCGTTGCCGCCGGGCGAGCTCCGGGAGCTTCTACTTGCAGGGGCATTTTCAGAAGGTGAGGATGCAGTCTTAAGAATAATACTATATTTCTCTTAATAAATTTAGAGTTAACGATATAACAAGATATTTAAAATTAATAGTTTTTAAAAATTCACAATGCAAATCACCATTTTTATTTCAATAAAACATTATATATTTAGATAAGAAATCTTATATTTTATGTAAAGTGATTTGTGCTTAAAACATTAAAATTTTATTAATAATTTTATTTCTCATAAAATATTTATTTAAAAATCTATATCTTATAATTTTATATCCCTTGTAAAAAGATTTATATTTGAATACGATTACAGATTTTGTAATAAGATATCTTATCTCCAGCTGTCCTTGCATACCACAACAATAAGGCGTTCATTTGGATCGAAAATGGAACATACAGCGAGTACTAAAGGTCCATTAAGATCGTCGTCACATCGAAAGGCCAACAAGCAGTGAAAAGATTCGTGATAGATTAGTCAAGGAGATATTTGTAATTGAAGATCACGAGAAATTATTTTGTGCGAAGATCGGACATAAAACATATCATACGTCCGTGGTATTGAGTCGCGGTACCGAGTGGTACGAAGCACCAGGTAATTTGGCGCATTCTGATTGATCTACGGACGATGTTGGGCATCCGCACAACATATTTGTGCTTAGATACAAATCATTCCCCAAAAAGATGGCATGCCTCATTGTCCTCCACCAGTCTCGAGATCACACAGGAAATGTATTAGTACGAATCTTCCTAAGGAGATGCGTTCAAAAATTAGTCGTGACGTTAGAAAGCCTTAGTTGCTTGACAATTTGATAGTTCGAAACCTCATGAACAGAACATATCAAGAAGGAAAAGACTCTGTGAGCATCTATTAATCTTTGTTGTTTATATTTATTTCACTCTGATGATGCATATTTCAACATCTTCATCTCATGATGAAGTTCCTGGAGCATCCAATCAATGGAGTCAAACTTGATATGAAGCTTATCCCGTGACACAAACACATGAACCTTATTGCCAATGTCGATCCAACTGCATCCCGGTTGCTTCTTCAATCCTCTCTGTGTCATCTCAGATCTAATTTCTGCAACTTCCTTCCATTCTCCAGAAGCGGCATGGATATTTGACATCGACAAATAAGCCCCCGTATTGTAAGGATCTGCTTTCAATAGCTTCCTTCCTGCCAATTTCGCAAGACTCGCATTCCTGTGAAAGTTACACCCTCCAAGTAGAGCACCCCAGACAAAAGCCGAAGGGGTCTCAATATTAAGCAAAGAAACCTCGTTTAATCTACCTGCTCGGCTACAGAGATCCGCTAAACAAGCATAGTGATCATCTCTCACTTCAATGGAGCCATCCTTTACTAAAGAGTCAAAAAGTTTCAGTCCCTCGGCCAATAAGCCTGAGTGGCTGCACGCAGAAAGCAATGCAATGTAAGTTACATCATTAGGCTTCAAACCTCTATTACTCATATCCTCAAACAAATGAATCGCTTCTTCACCATAGCCATGATTTGCATATGCAGCCACCATCCCATTCCAATTTACTAAGTCCTTTTGGTCTGAGATATCAAATAATTTTCGGGCCGTTCCAATATCACCACACTTTGAGTACATGCTCATCAGAGCAGATTCCACAAACGGAGAGAATTGAAACTTGGTTTTACTTATGATCTGATGGACTTGCAAGCCTTCGATATGAGCTGCAATGCTGCTGATGGCATTAAGAACACTTAGGTAGGTGCCCTCGTTAGGTCTGATTCCAACAGATAACATTTCCAAGAAGGTTTTCAGCGCCAATTCATTCTCCCCTTCTTGTGCGTATCCTGCTATTATTGTAGTCCATGATACAACGTTCTTTACATGCATTTCATCAAACAGTTTGCGGCCGTGCTTCAAGTTCCTGTTCTGTATAAACCCAGTGATCATTGTGTTCCAGGAAGCGATGTTCCTCTCGGGCATAGCTTCAAAAAGGTGCAGAGCCTGGTCAATTCTCTGATTCTGCATGTAGCCTGAAATCATGGCATTCCAAGATACCACGTTTCTTTGAGGCATATTGTCAAAAACCTCCCGGGCCTCATCAACTCTGCCATTCTGTGACAACCCAGACACAATTGCTGTCCATGAAACGACATCTCTCTGAGTCATCTGAAAGAATAGCCTGCAGGCTTCATCAATTCTGCCGGACTGAGCAAATGCAGTTATAATCGTGTTCCAAGATACAATATTTCTTACAGGCATTTCATCAAACAACTCAAGAGCCTTATCCACCATTCCATTTTCAGCGTAAGCAAAAACCATAGTGTTCCACGAGACGACGTTCTTCTCAGGCATACGGGCAAAAAGGTCCTCAGCATCGCGCAAATGACCTGCACGCGCATAGCCGGAGAGGAGGGCGGTCCAGGTGACAACGTCACGGAGAGCATCGGAACGGTTAAAGAGAAGCTCGGCATCGCGGATCTGTCCTGCATGGGCGTAGGCGGCGATAAGGGCGGTCCAGGATGTAAGATCTCGTTGGGGACTTTCGTCGAATAGTTGGCGGGCTTCGGAGATGCGGCCTTGTCGGCTGAGGCGCGTGATGAGGATGTTTCCATGGCAGATTATGGCGGCCGCAGTGGCCGTGGACGAGAAGGATCGGACTGCAGCGGAGGCAAGGAGGCGGGTGATGGCCGAGTGCATCGACTGGACTCTGGAGAGGAGGAATTCAGCGGAATTCGCATTGAGAACGGGAAGAAAAAATACATACGTTGGGGGAATTGGCTAAAGTTTGCAGTTGGCATGTTTGTGAAAAATGTATAATAGTTTCAGACTTCTATAATCAAGATAATCATATATTTTATTTCATAAATAAAAATAATTAATTCTAATTTGTTATAAAAAATAGTTATAGTTAGTAATTGTTATTGAATGCTAACATTACTGTGAATTTTATGAAAAACTCTAATAATATTTTGCTTCTTGCTTTTGGGGATTGCAAATTCACTTTGCTTCTTATGTTGGAATTGTTGCATTTTATTTTTTTTTTGTTAGGGATATTTTTATATTTCTATTGCTAACCTAACTATGTAACAATTTCACAATCAAATTTATTAAAAGTTGTAGTCATCTCAAACATACTAAAAATATTTTTACAGTATATTATTGAAAAGAAATGTTGTTTTGTGTTGAATTTACATATTTTATCTTGTCATGCTTGCAATAATTGATTTTGATTAAAGATATATCTAATATTAATAAATCATAATAACAAAATAGGAATGTTATTTACCCACAATTATGAAACCCTTTAAGTAAAATAAGTTAAACTCTTAAGCATTGAGATGCCTTTTGGAATAATGGTTGGAACTTCGTTAAGAAACTCTGCAATTAAGTGTATTTATCACAAAAAAATTCCTAGGATTGGTGACCTATTGATAAGTTAAACCAATAGGACAAAATTGTAGGGTCCTTAGACTAAAATGGATAATATCTCAATAGTTAAGAATTTGAGTTGTTACAAATAGTATCAGAGCAATACACCAACAAGAAGATATGAACTAAGTGTCATACAAGACAAAGCGCTACGCCATGGGAGCAACCTCTTGAACCCTATTTGGGATAAAGTGCTATGTGGTGGGAGTCACCACTTAAACTTGTAGGGACCACCTCTAGATTCTTATTTATCTGGTGGATAATTATGGGATAAAGATGCTGATAATGATATTATTTACTTAAGTGGAGGAGGTTGTAAAACCCCTTAAGTTAAACTCTTAAACAACAAGGGGTCTTTCAGTATAAAAGCATGCTCATCCCCAAGAGCTTTTTAAAAAGTATGCTATTTACCCACTATAATGGTGTAACATTGAATTATTTTTATTTATATAATTAAATATATTGTTTATATATTCGTAAAATTATCACACAAATATCAAATTTAACAATCACATTTTCTATTTTTTGTTCTCAAAATCTCATCAAATTCTCAAAGAATTCCTTGGCAAACTAATATATGAATTTGCTAGTTGAAAGTTTTCAATTGAGTGTTTTGAGTGGCTATAAGCAAGTTAGTTCATACAATGATCAACTTGACTTATACTTATATGTTTAAATATATAAGTATGTAAAATTGAATACAATTTAATATATTGATCAACAAGCCTTAACACTAACTAGTTTTTTCATTTATGTTTGTTATTTAATTTAATAAGTATCTTGTCAAGAATTTGATAGAATGCTTATATTAATGATCATTTAATTACTTATTTAATAACTTGCTTTATGTTTTTTATAATTTTTTGTGACATTTAGCTTAATTAAGGCAAATTTACAAACATATCACATACACTAGACTCAAACCTAAGACCACTTGGTTGCTAACCAAACTTCCCAACCAACAGACCAAGATGAATTGCGTATGCTATTGCCTATTGGTATTTCAAAAATATAAATATAATAAATGTTATATTACTAGGGGTATGGGTCCTCTCGAATTTTTTTTAAGAGCAAAATATAGGCTTATTTGGTAAGTATTTGAGGGCATGTCGAACCAAATTGCAAACTTTTGTTTGAAGCTACCGTGAGTCTCCACTTAAACACTTAAAAAAATTACACTTTGTAGCTGTAAATAGTGTAACAATAATATTGACATCACACTATTCACAAATATCATTTTTTTTTATGAAAATGAAGATGAGAAAAACCGATATGAGTTACTATTTGATATGATTATTATTTAATTTTGAAGTTAAAATGAGGAGTTCCGTTGGAGATACTTTAGGTTTTAGGATGTATATATATAAAACCGAATTCCTCTCACAGCCTCATGACCGAATTGAAGAAATTGCTCCTGCGCTCACCTAGCGGCTCTATTTCTCTTCAGCTCTTTCTCAACATCAACATCGATAGCCTACCTGCCGTCTTCACTGCTACACAGCAGAGAGTGTGAAGAACCTGTTTGTGTTCATCGTCGTCACGACGACGACCTGCTAAGTCGTGAGTGCTGACCAGTCATCCTCACACGACATGGCCAGCGACACCGACCACCCGAGTTGCCTGCTGGTATGTCTTCATTTGGGCTATTCAGTTTAGCACTTCAAATCATATCTTCTTCATTAAAAAGAAAGAGATTAATACCGCATGTACTATATATTACTCCTTATAGAGGATTGGGACGTCAAAATCTGCAATCCGGCAAAAGAAACAGTGAAGTGAAGTAAGCTCATTGGGATTTCACATTTCAGAACAATGCTCAAAGTTTGAGAAGGTATGATTAAGATTCGTCTCGGAGAGTTTTTTGCTATTTTGATTATTTTTTTTTGCTAGAAACCTGCTTTTAAAAACATTAAGAAATCCGTCCAAAAAAAAATTCTAAATTTATTTATGTTTTCTCGCTGAAACGTTATCCAGATATAATAAATTGATTTTTTGCTTTAATTTAGATGTCAATCATTTTATCCTTTGAGAATAGCGACTGTGAAAGGATCAGTAGTGATTTATCTATCATTAACCAATAAAAAATATAGAGCCCATCTTAGGCTTTGCTTGGAACAGCTTTTTGCTGCTATTTTTTTGCTGCTTTCATAAAATTTTGTTTTAGAAAGTATTAAGAGAACTTTCACAAACAAAAATTTACTCGGTTGGTTGAAAGTTAATTGGATCACTCTGTTTTAACCTTATTAGATCTATTACATTGATATATTTTTTTTCCTGAGTTTAGCATGATTATCTATTTAGATATATTGTTGCGTCATGGAGTATTCGCGGTGGTAGAGAAATATAAAATTAATGTTTCAACTTTGTACTAAAATCCGACATGCAATCAAATAAGAGAGAGGGCGTAGCATTTATGAGACACCAAGATTTTTACTTGGAAAACTCCTAAAAAAAGGGGGAAAAATCACGAGACCTAGCCCAATTTGAATGAATCTACTATTATTTGCAGTCGATTACAAATGAGGTCATTCCTTGGGGGGAAGGCCTTGGCTTGATGTGCTTCACATGAAGTACATTACATAGTATGAGTACAAAGAATCACTATTTGCGTGTTCGTTTGGTCAGAAGGATCATAGTATGAAGACGTAAGTCGGAAGAACTGTAGTTGGCGGGCTACGGAGGTCATAAAGACCATTGTCTGACGACGGAGGTCGGAAGGACTGTAGTCGATGGGCAACGTTAGTCGAAAGGACTGTTGTCGATCTGACGACGGAGGTTAGAAGGAAGGTGTTATGTAGAAATCTAGCAACGAGCGGAGGTCCGGTGTTAGATAGAAGTTTGATATCAGTCGGTGGCTGGGGAGAACTCTAGCGTTAGATGGTATTCGGACAAAACTCCAGAGTCACTTGGAGATAGGACAGAACTCCGGCGTCACTTGAAAGTCAAGCGAAACTCTGACGTCACTTGAAAGTAGGGCGGAACTCCGACGTCACTTGAAAGTCCGGCAGAACTCCAGCGTCACTTGAAAGCCGGGTAGAATTCTGGCATCCCGTGGGAGTCGGGCAGAATTCCGGCGTCCCATGGAAGTCGGGCAGAATTCCGACGTCCCATGGAAATCGGGTAGAATCCCGGTGGTGGTCGAGGAGGAGTTTCTTCCCTCATATCATTCTTCTTTTCTCTTGTCCTTCTTTTCTTCTTCTTCTTGCTTGGGTCCCATCTCAAGAGAAAAGATGGGCTATTTATAGTTTTTTGAGGATAGCATGACCCGTAAATAAGAGGAGGATCAAAGACAAATGTGGAGTTGTTCGGATGGACGGCCGATATTGAATCTCTTGATCGCGGACCGTTGTCATACATTTGAAGGTCTTAATGATATCAAAATTCAACGATCTTGGGCTCGTTGGATTCGTCTCGTCGAGCCTCTCGATTCGATTGTAAGCATGTTATGTTTGGAAACCGTTTGGTAATCCAAAATGTGGTTTGAACCTTCCAAATGTGCATCGGGCCTTCGATTTGGACCCATTTGGGCTCGGATCGAGTTGAATTTGGTGTCATTGAGTTCATATTTTCGAGATGCTCAGTTTGACTGTAAGTTCGCTGAAGTCGGAGTTCAGATGATCCCATATTTAATTTTTGAAGTTTCCAACTTGATTTTTGCCTCGAGATTCGTGTCTGATCAAGATAATTTTTTGATTATATATATATATATATATATATATATATATATATATATATATATATATATATATATATATATATATATATATTCTAATTTTGTAAGTTAATGGTAGATCTATATAGAATGTATTCTAAACCGCGTAAATTACAATCTTGATTGTTATCTAAATGAGGATCACAATTTTCAATTTAAGTGAAAATATTCATATTTTTGTTGGGACAGCTTTTGGCCAGCATTTTTCGGTGCTTTGAAAAACTTAAAAAAACAATGTTGAAGAAAGCACTAAGAAAGTTGTCCCAAATAAATCTTTAACTTGACATTTTTTTTGAATATTTTATTGTATTTTTAAAATAGACTTTTATATTTATTTATTTATTTACATATTATTATAATTTTTTTAAATCCTGCATGATTATAAAGCTTGGTTAGCTATTTTTAAAATCAATAATTTGTCTCAATTAAAAAACTCTCTCTCTCTCTCTCTCAAAGAAGTTTCCATCTATACATCCCTACAAGACGAGTGATCTCAAAACTAATTAGGGTGGGTTCGATATAGACAAAAAATTGCAGAAATATGCTGTTGCTGAACTGTGGGGGCATCAATTGTGGAAGTATCATGGAAGATATGATAATGAAGATAAGGTTATCTTTGATACCAACATGTCGTGTTTCATATATATATAAAAAAATAATATTACAATATAACCCATCAAGCTGCATCATGGTTGTGCTTTTTTAGATGTTTTTATTAAGATTATAAAATTTAATTTAAAAAAAAACCTAAAACAACATGTAAACATCAATAAATGATTATTAGGTCTTTCAAGCTAAGTCCAAATTCTTAATTATAGAGATTATGGGCAGAGAGGGGGCATGGAGGGTGGGCAAATGCCCCCCCCCCTCTCCCACCCTAAAAAAACGCATGTTAAGTGCTAAATATATTCATGTACTAATTTTGTTCGGTTTGCACTTCACAATTTTTGTGGCTTCTCCTTTGCAGTTCGCTCCTCCCTCATGAGTTGATCTCGAGCACAGACGTGATGCGTCATGCTCAACCACGTAGGCGTGGCTTCCTCTTTCGCGTGTGTAGTGGAGCCAGGTCTTTCCCTCGACCCAGATGGTTCGACAGAGATCGCTCTCACCTCTCGGCTTGTTGGCTTGCTTTCCCTAGACCTAGACGGAGATGGGTGTGATGGCAGGGAGAAATGGACTGAGGTAATGTTCTTTTTTTTTTCTTTCTTGGTTGATTTCAACTTAATCATGTATTGATTCGATTATAAATAGATTTTATGACTTTTTTTTTTTTTTTTGCAATGAGATTTTTAATATCACGTATTTATGAGTTTTAAGGTAGAAATATATTAAATTTTAAAGTTTCTATAGAATTATAATTGTTACACTAAAAATCACATTGATATTTAAGATAAAAAAAAACCTTGATATTTAAGAGTTTTAAGTTTATGTTATTGAGGGTTTCGCATCTAAGCCGTAATAACCCTTAGTTTTTTATTATCGCTCAAATTCTTTTTAAAAAAGGATGGTTAAAAGTTTATAATAATGCATATGGTTCCATTTTGGGTATCTTATTTCTGTCGGCCTTCGATTGAATAAAAACAAGTGGAAATTCCTTTTTCTGCTGCCAGTTAATTGGTGCTGATTAGGATCCAGTTAAGAATAAGATGAAAAAGGCATCCTATGCAAGCATTTGTCCAAAATATCTACACCAACGCTTGAATAGGATGTCTTTTTTTATAAAATTTAAAATTATTAATTCATTTTAAATTAGTTATAATATAAATTCTTTATGTACAAATTTAATTTTAAAGTAATTTTATTTTCCAATTAATCTTTATATAAAATTAATTTTTTTCATAAAAAATGTGTACACTTGAAGGGATAATATGTGTCTTGGAGCTATAATTCCATGAAGTCTTTATTTGCTTTTCTTTTCCCACAATTTTTATTTTCCTTTTATGTTGATAGCCAGAACTACTAAAAAATTATTCCCGAAGACCAACCAGAATGCGCCACATCATTTTTTTGCTCGGTATTGGAGCTCCATATCGCTATGTACCAGGTGACGTGATGTGTTCTGATTGATCTCCAGACTGTTTGGTGTACACACATAATGTTTTCTCGGAAACTGCAGATTATAAAATGTTGTTCGGTATGGGAAGCCAGCCTGCCACAACTTAGCGACAATAGAAGCAAACAAAGGAAACATAACAACAACATCAAACCTTCATATAACTACGTGGAGTGTATTATAATAATTCTTTTTCTCAATTACTCATTTAAATAAAAAACATAAAATATAATAAAATAATAGATAGATCGACAAGCATTATGAATAGACTTGTTCAAAATGCTTTAAATGCGTGTTTTTAGATTGAGAAAATTTACTTTGGAACATTGTTCATCATATATTCACTAGATCAATTTTTATTAGACATTATAGTTTCATCATTATAATCTATTAGGGATAGTCATGGCCTAAGTTGAATCAAATATATCACTTAGTTTATATGAATTAATCTGAAAAGTCAAATCATTAAATAAAAATTATTATTAGGAGTATAAATGAGTTGAGCAGTGTTGAAGATTAGGCCTGATACGAGCTTGACTTGACTAGCTTTCCTTGACTTAAATCTTGAAATTGAGCTTGCTAGTAATGCTCAAGCTTAAGCTCATCAATGTACTTGATCTTCAAGAGTAGCTTGTCGAGTTCTATAATACTAATGAGAAGAGATAACTTATCAAGGTCTAATATTCTAGACATTTATGTATATATTTGTGTGTTAATTGAGGAGGCTAACTTCCCTCAATTATTTTGGATAAAATTTTGTTTCTAAGTTTGAATATTGATGGCTATCAAATTCAAAATTTGTTGATGCTTAATTTCTCAAAATGATTGTTACCTAACCTAAGCTCTGTTTATATTTAACTTTTTACACCTACTAACTCATTTTGCAACTATAAAAAATGAAGCATACATCCCACATTAAATAGAGAGAAGAAATAACTGAGGAAGAAAGAGGAAGAGGGGTGAAGCTATCAAGGGAAAATTTTAAGAATAAGTATGATTATAAATTGTATTAACAATTTAAGTATGTTTAAAATAAATTAAATATCGGCAAAATCGTCTGTTTAACAGGCGACTTATGCTGACTAGGATTAGTTGAGTCAGGTAGCTGTTATGCTGAGTAGACAAAGAAATGTAGGTATTAATAAGTCGCCCAGATAACGGACGACTTATAAGTCGCCCATTAAATGGGCGACTTAGCACTATTTAAAAAAAATAAAGAGTAGTGTTTAGAAGTTAAAAAAAAAAAAATCTACAAGTGGTGCAAGAATAACATGTAAATCAAATTTTTTCTAACTATAAGATTTGATATTAGATTTAACTATTCAAAGATATTATATTTAACACACATGAAATAATAATTATTTTTTTAAAATTAGATTTTTATAATAAAAAGATTGGCACCACAAATGTATGTATTAGTTATATATACTAAAAATAATGTAAATAATAATTAGAATTGAATATGTATGATTAGAGTTAATGAGTGTTTCATTATAAATATAAGAAAAAGTTTTAAATAGACTCACATGCAATTTACCAGTCAAGTAAAAAAGATTCATAAATAAAATGGTAATAATTTAAATGATCCATTATATAAGCATAATGAAATACATAAAAGGATGAACTAGCGTCGCCTACGTGGCCTACGTGGCAATGCATCAGTGCCTGGAGTGTAATATTGTTGAGGTCATCGTTGACTTTGACGTAACATGTGTTGTTCATCCGCAGCAACTTTTTCCTCAGCTATGTCATCTGTATGAAGAGAGCTTGGTACAACATCTGGGGTGAGGTATGCATCCAAATCTACTGGCACTTGGTTATTGAACAGGTCCCTAGAGGGCCCTTGATCAAGATAAGAGGGTCCAGCAACCCTCTTCCAACTAATCAAAGGCACTCGTGCAGTCCAAATGTCCTCCCCTTACATACAAATTTGTGCAACCTGAGCATGAAGCACATTCCTTCAATTAAGTCGTTAGGAATCGAGAATTCATCTTCCATTATCACCACATCATAAACATCATCAAAGTCAACTTTCTAATCCCATTGTTGTGTAGTCCTACAAGTTTCAGCGTAGTTATTATTTGCCACCATTGTATCCTCACTGCCGACTAATCTAGAACAGTAATCTTGGATGACATTTTTTAATCTCCTCATTATCAACTGAAATTCCATCGTTAACCACTGGTAAAAGATCAGCACCATCATCATTAGAGCACTGCTCACTAGAGCTACTACTCATAGTCTCAAAATCACAATGATATGAAGGGACTGATTGTGTGGACAATACTGGAGGTTCCTGCATCTGTTGGTTCTCTATATCACTACATTGAAAATATTATTTATAATTTATTAATCAATAATACAAATTTCTACAGAGCTATTAGGAACTCACTAATGAAGGGCTTCTTCTACTTCTTCTACCCTTGAAGGACCAGTGACCACATCAACCCTTTCAACTTGGGTTAAAGTTGTATATCTTTGTGAATTTAGAGGCTCAGTATTATCTTCAGTCACATTAATCTCTTCGACATCAACATACATGATGAGAAATTTTGTTTCAGCCTGACATAATAGAACTTCACAAACATCATCATCTTCAACATGTGAAGCGACAAACTCATTTTTCACATGCACTCGACAGACTAAGTTCGCAGAAAACTTTGTAGGATCATACTTAAGCGCTCTAAGTATCCTTAACTTAACATGCTCTAAGTTTATATTTTTCGGCACATGTAAGGGATGATTCCTACCCTAGAATAACTTGGTGCGAATTTGTTATCCACTTGTAACTCACCTTCATACAGTAGCATGAAGGTTGCACCACGTTCACTCATTATTGAACTTGAACGTTCCACTAAAAAAGATGAACAAATAACAAAGTCTTAATATATGTTTATTTTAATTTATATTAATTCTAAATCCAAAACCTAAGTTATAAAAATTATATCTAATATTAACATGAGAATATCATAATGAAATACTACATTAATTCAATTATGACATAAACAATTAAACATATTTAAATGATTAGTATAATATGAAAAAATTTAATATCCAATAAATTACTTCTAATTATCTCTCTACCAAATAATGACTTAAAACAAAAACTAAAATTTTTAATTTTAAAATACTTCTAATTATCTCTCTACTTAACATAACCTCGATTATTTTGAAATTAAAACTTATTAAGGATTTCATCTCAAAATTCATTCGAACTAACATACATATAACTTCAAAATAATTAAAATTATTACAACGAATAATTAAAAATTAAAATAATTTTTTCAAAATTTTACCTCTTTCCAAACACATGTAAAATTAACCCAAATATTTACTTGAACATACACTAACTTCAAAATATAATGAGCATGGCTTAATAAACAAAATAGGAAAAAATTCAAAAAAATTTGTATCCAACCTTCATCTTCTCCATCCCAAAATAACCCAAAAAACACGCATATTTACCGCACAATTTGCCACTTCAAAGATATAATTCAACCCTAAATCACAGATCTACAAAATATTTAAAACATTCACATCCTAAATGCAGAAATCTATACTTATCGCAAACAAATTTTGAAATTAATTCAACAAACAAAGATATTTACATAAAAAATTAGAGAAACAGTCCACAAAACATAAATCTTTACTTCTCCAAGCAGAATAAACACTAATCAACATGCATTTAACTTAATTAATATAAAATACATAAATAAAAACTTACCTTACCTAATGCCAGTGAAGAACCGAAGCGGCTGCGATAAATGGCAAAGAGGGAGAGGAATGGATCAGGAAAGGGAAAGTTGAAATTTTATCTAAGCAAAAGTCGTCCGTTTAACTGGGGACTAAGTTCAAGTCATCTAATTGCCACATCATCTGCCACACTGCTCTTTGGGTTAGACATAAGTTGCCTTTCAAATGAGCGACTTTGCCTATTTTTAAATTCTTTCAACGTCATGCTTAATCATATAGTTAACTCGCTAATTATGCTTACTTTGAAAAATTGCCCAGCTATCAACTGTAGCAGTGAAAGCTCTCATAGCAAAGAAAGAATACAAACATAGAATTATTATCAAGATCTTCTCCACATCAAACCATTTTCTTCATGTAAAAAGTGATTGTGTTTTCTCTCAATCATTAATATAGATGAAGGGATGTCTTTGTCTTTATTCAAACGATTTGTCTATTCGTGCATACCAATTTAGCGACTTTCTATTAGCTCAACAGTTGATTTCCTCACGTCGAATATTCCAATGACTTAACCTTCATATTTCATTCTGAAAATATGAAAATTGTAGAAACGCAAGCCAGCAGAGGAGAAGAGAGACATCAAGAAGATAAGAGAAACATGAAGAATGTATTATTCCTTCTCTGCCATTACAGAGATGATCGTATGGTATTTATAGCCAAAGCTAGCATAACTAAGTACACTTGTCATAATCTAATTGGATAGCAGAGATACAATAGTAAATATTATAATTGCTCTTAACATTCTCCCGCAAACTAAGTATTAGTAGTAATGGTTAGTTTGTCCCGAAGCAATTTGAATCTTGGTGTAGCCAATGGTTTGGTAAGAATATCCGCAATTTGATCAATTGTGCTAATGGGTAGAAGGCGAATAACTTTGTTCGAAATGTGATCACGGATGAATCGTTGATCAATTTCGATGTGCTTCTTACGAGCATGGAAGACGGGATTATTGGCTAGTGCGATTGTTGACATGTTGTCGCAAAATACGCAGAACGCTGAAATCTGTAAGCAGGCGTTTAATCCATATGGTATAGGCTGTGGCAGAGGCTAATGCTCGGTATTCCGATTCTGTAGATGAACGGGATACCGTATTTTGTTTCTTCACCGTCCATGAGACTAATGTATCTCCAAGAAACGTGCAGAATCCCGATGTAGACTTCCTGGTTGCTGGATCCGATGCCCAGTCCGCGTCCGAGTATGTGCGAAGACAGAGACTGGAACGAGTAATTGGTAGTCCGAATTCTGTAGAACCTTGGATGTACCGAAGGAGTTTCTTGAGCATTATTGTATGAATTGGAGCTGGATTGTGCATGTATTGAGAGAGATTATTGACCGCATAGGCAATGTCCGGCCTCGTTAGTGTGAGATATTGAAGGCTTCCAATGAGTTGCCGGTAGCGTAAGGCGTCAAAGATTGGCTGGTTTCTCTGCTGAGTGGCTGTAATTTTTGTAATAGAGGGATTAGCGACCGAGTTACATTTCTGTAGCTCGGCCATTTGAATTATAGATTTGGCATAGGAGCTTTGAGAGAGAAAGTACTTATCTGAGGTTTGATCAATCTTAATGCCAAGGAAATGATTTACCGAGCCAAGTTGTTTCATCGAGAATTTGGATTGGAGCTTAACAAGGAGATCAAATATGGCTTGTTCGTTATTACCGGTCAGGAGTATATCGTCGACGTAGACCAATAAGTATATGTGTGTAGTCCCCTTGTGCATTATGAGAAGAGAAGGATCCGCCTGACTGTGAGAAAATCCAAGCTGACTGAGATAGGAAGTAAATGTTGTATACCAAAGTCTGGGAGCTTGACGCAGTCCGTAAATTGCTTTGTGTAGCCGACAGACATGCAGAGGATTAGTGGCGTCTTCGAAACCTTTAGGCTGCTGAATGTATATGGTCTCGTGGATATCGCCGTGCAAGAATGCGTTGGCGACATCAAGTTGTTGGATGCGCCAATTATGAAACAGAGCCACCGTAAAGAGAATCCTAATAGTAGGAATTTTGGCGACGGGACTGAATGTGTCCTGATAGTTAATGCCGTATTCCTGTTGATTCCCTAGAGCAACTAAATGCGCTTTGTATCTTGCCACTGAACCATCAGAGTTATACTTGGTCCGATATGTCCACTTGGAGCCGAGGATTTTACTGTTAGCGGGCGGTGCCACCAATGTCCAGGTGCCCTGTTTTTGGAGAGCAAAAAATTCCTGCGCCATGGCCTGTCGCCACTCGAATTGTTTGCTTGCCTTGCTGTATGTGGTCGGATCATCTTGATTTTGAGTGTGATGAAGTAAATTGAGGCGTTGGACGGGTTTAAGAGATCTCGTCTTGGACCTGGTAGTCATCTGGTGTTTGGCGCTTGTGTCACGGGACGGTAAAGATGTCGTAGTAGGAGCAGTGTTAACTGGTAAGACATGTTGTTGTATAGTAGTATTATTAGACAACTGAGGAGTAGATCTGAAGACATTGCTTTCACGAGTGCAGGAATGTCGGATGGAGTGGGGTATGAGAAGCTGATGTGGTGGTTGGTTTGTTGGTTGAGTGGGCTTAGAGAGAGTATCTGCGTAAGGAAAAACAGATTCGTTGAACGTAACATTCCTTGAAATAAAAATTTTATTAGTTACCGGATTGAGACATTTGTATCCTTTGGATGTCTCGGAGTAGCCTAAAAAGATACATGAGGGAGAGGTTGGCATGAGCTTGGTTCGCTGTCCCAATGGTACCAGAGGAAAACATTGACATCCGAAAACTCTTAGATGTTCATACGAAGGTTGAATGTTGAACATTCTTGTGAGCGGAGTAATGTTATTTGTCGTGGGAGATGGCAAACGATTGATCAGGTAAGTGGCCGTGAGTGCTGCGTCGAGCCAGAAGGTCATCGGGAGACCTGCCGTGTGTAACAGGGTTCTGGTTGTGGTAATGATGTGCCTGTGCTTACGTTCCGCAATTCCATTTTGTTCCGGGGTATAGGGACATGAATATTGGTGTCGAATACTTTGTCTTAGTGAAATTGAGAAAACGATTATTAATGAACTCACCGCCACCATCTGTACGAATGGTTTTGATTTTAAAATTTGTTTGTTTTTCGATAAAAACGGTAAAGTGAATGAAAGTATTAGTTACATCGGACTTGTGCATAATAGGAAAAAGCCAAGTAAAACGAGAAAAGTCGTCAACGAATATGAGATAATAGCGAAACCCTTGGTTAGACGAAACTGGGGACGGACCCCAAACATCGGAATGAACCAATTCAAGAGGAAATTTAGTTCGGCTAACGGAGTTTTCAAATACTAGCTTTTGACCTTTACATGACATACAAGTAGTGCAAAGAGATTTAGCAGATACAATGCGTAAAGTAGGATTGCTAATTGAAATATTATCCAGGACCCGTTGATGTGGGTTACCCAGACGAAGATGCCAGCTGTTCGACGAAATTCTGGAGGCTTGTAATGCAGTAGCCGGTGCAGGTTGAGTAGCCTTGGCCACCTTGTACATTCCATGGCTGCACGGGCCTCTAAGGATAACCTGATTTGTCTTCCGATCCTTGAATACAAAACCGTTTTCGTCAAAAGTTATGGATATATAATTATCTTTAACTAGATTGGAAATAGAAAGTAAATTGTAGGAGAGCGAGGGAATATGCAACAGTCGAGAAAGAGTAAGCTTACGGGTTGGGGTAGGAAGAATTCCCGATCCCGTATGTGCTATAGGGACGGATCTTCCATCCCCAAGAGTTACCGTATCGTTGCCTTTGTAGTTATTATAGAATTCAAGATTGTCAGTCGTGTTCGTCATGTGAGACGAGGCCCCGGAGTCTATGTACCAATCCGTGTTAGTCGTGTTGTCGTGTTGAGCCGTGAGAGCCCTGTTGTTCTTAGCCGCGGGTTGATTGGGTGTGTAGTTGGGATTAAGTCGATGCCAACATACTTCTGCGCCGTGACCCTTTTTCTTTCAAATTTGACATGTGACTGCGGAGGAGGCTGGATTGGGTGCTCCAGAGGTATTACCAGACAGCTGTCGGACCCGTCCTCATCTACCGCGGCCTCGAACGGAGTATAGTGCCGATTGGTTGTCCGGCAGTTTGGGAAATTTTAATGCCGCCGACTTGAGATGGATTTCTTCGATGATAAGGAGCGCATATAAAGTGTCGAGGGACAGCGAACCTTGCATAGTTCGGATGGTAGTGGTGAATGACTGGTATGCCGGTGGAAGGCCGTTTAAGATGTAAATGATGACGTCTTCGGGATCAACCGAGGAATCGGCCGAAGCAATTTGATCGACGATTTTCTTGATCTCAGTAAGGTACTGAGTCATAGACCTCGTCTCCATAGAGATGTTATGTAACTCGTGTTTAAGCTGGATTACCTTCGAGCGATTAGAGGATTGAAATCGGGTGTGAAGAGTGGCCCATATTTCTTGGGTGGATTCAAGATGAATCACGTAGGGAAGAACCTCCGGTGAGATGGTGGAGCACATGGCCGTTGCCAAATTCTGATCAGTGACCATCCAAGATCGCGTATCGATGTTCGGATCAGCATTTTTCGAAGAGTTTTTGGGATCAAGAAATGCTGTGAACCCGTTCGCACGAAATAACTTGGCGATTTGAGTGCTCCAAATCGGGAAGTTGTCCAGAGTGAGGGCGCAAGGCACTAAGAACTTGAGATTAGAGATTACGAATTTTAATGAGGAGATGGCCGTCGATTCGCCCGCTGCGACGGAAGTGGTAGCAACCGAGGATGACGCCTGTTCTTGATGCGCCATGTCTTGAACCTCAAGATCGACCTACTTCTGATACCATGTAGAAACGCAAGCCAGCAGAGGAGAAGAGAGACAGCAAGAAGATAAGAGAAACATGAAGAATGTATTATTCCTTCTCTGCCATTACAGAGATGACCGTATGGTATTTATAGCCAAAGCTAGCATAACTAAGTACACTTGTCATAATCTAATTGGATAGCAGAGATACAATAGTAAATATTATAATTGCTCTTAACAAAAATGACTAACATTCATGTCTCCCCCCTCTACTATTAAAGCATATCATTAATTCAACCATTATTTCTATTCCAGCGCAAGACTATTCATCAAACTTTGCATTAGTAGATATAATGTTATTTATATTAATAATATAGAATAATACACAATAAAAATATTTAACAAACAAATGATTACTTATATAATAGATATAGTCAAGTGGATATATGCAAATAAAGTGGCTGAAGTACAAGAACAAAATCCAAATTGCCTTAATCTTTTTTTCTTTATGAAAACCAGCAAACAAGCAATCCACAATGGCTAGAAGATAAATAGGAATCTAATTAACAAGATCCCTTTACACCTGGATTTAACATAATGGTAATCTCACTGCTTTACTTGCAGTGGCTGTTCTTTTCCAATCTGCAATTGCTACATAATATGAGTTATATATAACATAATCAATCTTATCAAGTGAGGCCATAGTTTTTTCTCTTCTTCGATCGAATCTGCTAAGGGAATAGACCAAATCCTACTATAAGAAACATCATCCCTTGAAAGAGTAACAGGTAAAAGTGAATCGGTTTAGCTGCCAACAAGCTTCTGCCTGCAGCTATAAGAAGGAGAAGAGCAACTGCAAGCTCTTCCTTGTAAATCTGTTTGCCCTTCTTTACTGGAACAGAACTCACTTCCTTCTTCTCCTTCGATTTGCTTTTCTCCACAAGCTTGCCATCCAAGGCTCTTCTGCGAACATCAGGAGAAGAATGGCTCTTTGTATCTATCTCAATTGCTTCTAACATTTCGGGTTTCAATGGCCGACCGGCTTTCTTAGTGACAACCCATTCATGGGAGCTCCCTAGCTGTAACAATCCAGAGAACATTGCACTGAACTTAGTCATTGACATTGTGTTCTCAAACAAGAGATGTGGCAGAATGAAGGGGGAAAGTTCCTGGTGCCAAGAAGCTGTTGAAGAGAGACATAATAATTGGCACATAGCAGATAAGCCAAACTGGAAGCTCGGTTCCAGGAACGAACATGGTTATAGGGAGAATGAAACCGATTAGTGAGAATGAATAAAATGGAAGAATTAACTTCCTTAATAGAAAGAACAAGAAGATCAGGTTTGCCTTCTTCCATCCTGATATCTGCAAGTTCATGAATACAAATCGATATGTTAAAGAATTGCAACTATGTTGAATAGTGCTCGAGGATCAAATAGAAGAAACAATATTCATGAAATCATGATATGTGGAAAAGAAGAAACGAGAAAATTTCAAACCTTTGATGTTAGAACAGTAGGAAGGCATAAGCGGAATAGATTAATAGGGCCAGAATGCCATCTATGTTGTTGCTTCTGGTAAGTCTCATATGATTCTGGAGCCTCGCAAAGGACCTGTCAGTGGGATTTGCTCCTAGAATTACTCTCAGAAATGTTGCAGAAAATATGCTTATTTTTGTGTTGTAGGAATTCAATATTTTAAAAAGTGAAAGCATGAAGTAAGACGTTTGATTCATGTATAAAATAAAATGTAAGCTTCAAAAAAAGCAAATAAAAAGCTTCATCATTTTAATTTTATATATTTAAAAATATTAAAATATATTATTCTGACATAAAATTAAATAAATATTAAAAATAAAAATATTTCAAGCTTCTCATGCTTTAGGCTTAATTTAGTTTGGGACAATTTTTTTATTGATTTTTAAACTAGTTTCTTTAGTTCAAAAAAATTTGGTATTAAAAAACTGCTTTAATAAGCTGTGAAAAAGCTCTTCAAACCAACAATAGTGTTTTGGATTAATTTTTGTGCGGACGCCGTACGGAAACAAACCAGAATAAGTCACGTCACCCTTGTGTTAGGCACCGCGGCTCGGTACTGCACTCGATACAGCTGACGTGGCGCATTCTGATTGGCCAACGGATGACGTTCTATGTCCTTTCTCCGCACAAAATAATTTCTTAATCATTCAGTATGTTATTAAACATTCACTGCAATACAGAACGAAGCAAATTACCCTGACATCATTTAATAAAATAAAATTCCATCCACACAAATGGGCACGAACAGCTATATCCATATCCTCAACGGTTGTTCTGTCAAGCCAGCCTCCACAGTCCTCCAATGCCTTGATCCTCCAAACACCTGCTGTTCCATTGAAGCCAAAAAAGTTGAAGAAAACCCCATTCACCTGTTGCTCCACTTCAAAATGGAAGCACAGATTGATATACTGAACTCTAGTTAGCAAATTCTCATCCTTATTTGCAAAGCTCCATCTTGCCTGAACCAAAGCAAGATCTGGATTTCCCTGCACCACAATATCAAACAAGAATGATACAACATACACAAATAAATTTTCATGAAATTTAGATGAAATTATTGTTCTTACATTGAAGTGAGGAACAGTTTTCTTAAGAAAGTCTGGGCCTGGCTGAAAATCAGCATCGAATATAGCTACAAACTCGTAGTTCTTGACATAGTCACAACTCATAGCAGATTTAAGGTTCCCTGCTTTATATCCGGATCTGGATAAGCGGTGCCTGTGGATTATATTTATTCCTCTTTGATTCCACTTGGAAACCTCAGCTTGAATTAATAGACAGATTCTCTCATCATCTGAGTCATCAAGAACTTGGATCAAAATCCTATCTTTTGGCCAATCAAGTTGACAGGCAGATGAAATCGCTTGTTCATATACCTGTAGCAATAATATTCCATGACCTTTTCTTGTTAGGAACAGCGAAAAAAGAACATTTTTTAAAGTGAATCAACTGTGCTTCTCTTACCTCTTTCTCATTGCACATTGGAAGCTGAACCAGGACCATAGGGAAATCCGTCTCAGCTTTGAAAGCTTCGCACTGGATTCTTGGCTTGATGTTCCTTAGCTTGATCCATAAGCATCCAAGGCACGATATGATTCTATCCAAGGACTGCACGACTGAAAGGACAATACAAATGTCTGACAGAATCTTAACTGGGAATGAAATATATCTAGCTCGAAACAAGATCCATGAAAAGTACGTCGAATGCATCCATCCCTCTTTCTGAGTGCCTTCAGGGTTTTGCAAATACCATCGATTCCAATAGGCCACTATTTCTAAAGTAAGAACGAGGAAGGAGAAGAGTAGCAGACCAGTGATGAAGCTAAAGAGAAAACTCCCCTTGCCTTGTTTGTCAGTTTTGGTAGAAATGGGAATGGGAAACTGTTTCTTGAGGACATTGGAGGCCTCATGAGCCTTCAAGAAGAAGGACCATATGGATTGCTTAGCAGGATTGTCGGTCTTGAACAACAAGTCATTGGATTCCTCCATTCTGACAACTTCAGTAGCTAAGCTCTCTCTTTTCTTCTTACTTGGAAATTGGAGGAGAAATCCCTATCCTTGGGCTTCCCCAGCTTTCAACAAGAGATCAAAATGGATTCAAATTAATAGCTTGACCTCACTTTTAGTATCAAATAAAAAACTTTCTAAGAGAAAACTTGAAAGCAACAGAGATCCAGGCGTAAAGCAGTGGAAAGAGGCAAAATGCAGAAATGAACTAAATATTTGCTGGTTTCTGCAATATGATTTTGGATCTGTTGAGTACTATACTTGGCTAAAAAAATAAATAAATTCACATAATTTGTATTTTACAATAAATTCAATAGAAAATAAGATTATTATTATTATTTTTATTTTAAAACTTTAAATCAAATACAAATATATCATTTGTCCCATGAGCACTTCTTCAAATCAAATTTTTTTCAAAGCAAATAACAGTAATGACAAAAGGAATTCAAAACTGTTATTTTGATTGTGGATATTGAGAGAAATATTTGAACTTTTTTCTTTGGTTATATCAGTTATGTTGAATAATTGACCATACAAATGAGTTGAAAACAAACTAATCATCAAAAGAAACACGAGCAAAAGAGAGAGAACCTGCAACTACAGAAAAGAAAGTAAACAAAAAGAAATTGCTTTGGAAAAAGCAAACTGTTTTTACCAAGAAATTATAGATCTTTGATGATCTTAACTCGTTAAGCCATGAATTTCCTTGCAAATGGGAAAGCTATATATAGTTGAGAGCGCAAAATAGAGACAAATTATTGAAGGGGATCAGCCAACAACCCTTTTGGTGTATGAATATTAGTGAAATGCAATTTTTTTTTTTTCTTTCCACTTCGTGACGACAGATGGTGAAATGCAAATATTTAAAGTGAATAATTATAATTTTTTATTCATAATTTAAGAACATAATAATGCATTTTTATATATAATTTAATGAAATAAAATATTATCATATTCTCTATGATACTGATGTTAACTATTGCTTAAACATCAAATTGCTCTAAAAGATGCTTAGAAGCTTGTTCTATGATGCATTTTCATCTAAGTATTTTGGAGTTTTAGGAAAGGAATACTGATCAATCTAAAAATTTAAAGGAAGGCTGCAATAAGGACTCAGATATTTTCAATGATTTAGCTAATATGGATGGCCAAAACTTATTTTAATTATGTGGGATCAGCATTTTGTATGAGCGTAAGCTTCTATGTCATCTCTACTACATTGAATTTTCACTTGGAACAGCTTTCTTATTGCTTTACGAAACAATTTCTTAGTACAAATATTTTTTGAATTAAATATTTTTGTACTAAAAAGCTATTTCATGAAGCAGTAAGAAAGCTGTCCAAACGAAGTCTAAAAATGATATTTGATGCATGGTATGAGATACCTACAAAAACAAACACACATTATACAAAGCTAAGGTTACATTTACATCTCTATTTCACCAAGAAAGATATATATGGTGATATGAGATTCTTACATTTTCATATAGTTGTGGGTTCCAAAAATTCGCGCCCCTACCTCCCTGCTTCTAGGAGAGTTTTAACTAATTAGGTTTCAGGATAAATTTTCAGAAGGCGGATTGTTTTTGAAAAAAAGACATTACCCCGAGATTTCTCCCTCATTTTGCAAGGACTTTATGATATGAGTTCTAATTTTCTATAAGCACAAACCCCTATAGTTAATTACCCCTCTCGATAATAACTTTCGATTAAGACTAGTCGTCAATCAAATACATAGCATGTATCTGGCATATAGTAGCAACATGGGTTGGTGTTTGAAATTCCAATATTAAAAATTAGAAATTTACCACCTTGTACTTAAAATGGATGGTGGGGGAAGTGATGATGGACCCGATCAAGATCCCACTGTTTTTTCATCCCGGGTCATCATGGTCCCTAGTATACTTAATTAGAAGAGGTAGTCGACCCAACCTAACAAAATGATCATTGTCGGCAACCATGGGTTGCGTCGTCCAAGGGTAACTTATAAACATGAGATGAATGTTTGTCTAAGGAGATAAATTTGAATCCACCTTAGCAAACAGAGGGCTTTGTGCCCTATCGATCATATCCTAGTGATTCATATCTCAAGGATTTTAAGCCATTGGGGAACATACGGGCTATAACTATAACCAATGTACAGTGTAGTTGTTGAACGAAGCCACAAGGTCAGAGGGTCGCTGTCGTAATCGTTACCAATGTGGAACCATCCAGCCAAGCCATAGGTTCTTTGCATAGGAATCCAACCAAACCACCGATTAGAGGACTAATGAAATGTCCTTACTGGCAGGAGGTTATTTGAGAATAAATCCAAATGATATTCTCGACTAGACAATAGCTCTTCGTGAGCTGAACTAATTTTCAAATTTTATCCACTTCAATAAATTATTACAAAAGGTTGATGGTTTTTACTTTAAGCATTTGATGATTTATTTTAATTTTAAACCTTTAAGTTTTTGTATTTTGGGTTTTAGGCTTTTATAGGCATGTTGGTGGCATTTTAAGTGTTTGTGAACCCCTCCGATTTATATTTTCTGTCAACATGATCATCATCGGGATGTTTATGGAGAATTTAATTTTAGGGGTTGAACATTATCGACTATGTTTACTTACTAACAAAGAATCAGGTTTTTCGCATGATTTATTCTTTTGTTAGTCATGTTTCATTGTTTATAGATCTTGAAGCCCCATGAACATATACAACTAAATATCCTGGTCGATATCGCCCCCGTATATTTATTCATTGGCTCAAGTCGTGTCGACTCCCGTCCTATCAAGTAGAAGGATTTGACTTGAACTTAAGTAGCAACATGGGATTGGTGTTTGAAATTCTAATATTAAAAATTAGAAATTTACCACCTTTTACTTAAAATAGATGGTGGGGGAAGTGATGATGGACCCGATCAAGATCCCACTGTTTTTTCTTTCCGTGTCATCATGGTCCCTAGTATAGTTAATTAGAAGAGGTAGTCGACCCAACCTAACAAAAGGATCATTGTCGGCAACCATGGGTTGCATCATCCAAGGGTAACTTATAAACATGAGATGGATGTTTGTCTAAGGAGATAAATTTGAATTCACCTTAGAAAACAGAGGGCTTTATGCCCTATCGATCATATCCTAGTGATTCATATCTCAAGGATTTGAAGCCATTAGGGAGCATACGGGCTATGATTATAACCAATATACAGTGTAGTTGTTGAACGAAGCCACAAGGTCAGATGGTCGCTGTCGTAATCGTTACCAATGTGGAACCATCCAGCCAAGCCATAGGTTCTTTGCATAGCAATCCAACCAAACCACCGATTAGAGGACTAATGAAATGTCCTTACAAGCAGGAGGGTGTTTGATGAGAATAAATTCTAATGATATTCTCGACTAGACAATAGATCTTCGTGAGCTGAAGTAATTTTCAAATTTTATCCACTTCAATAAATTATTACAAAAGGTTGATGGTTTTTACTTTAAGCATTTGATGGTTTATTTCAATTTTAAACCTTTAAGTTTTGATATTTTTGGGTTTTAGGCTTTTATAGGCATGTGGGTGGCATTTTAAGTGTTTGTGAACCCCTCCGATTTATATTTTCTATCAACACGATCATCATTGGGATGTTTATGAAGAATTTAATTTTAGGGGTTGAACATTATCGACTATGTCTACTTACTAACAAAGGATCAGGTTCTTCGCATGATTTATTCCTTTGTTAGTGAATTTTCATTGTTTATAGACCTTGAAGGCCTAATATGAACATATACAACTAAATATCATGGTCGATATCGTGCCCGTATATTTGTTCATTGGCTCAAGTCGTGTCGACTCTCGTCCTATCAAGCAAAAGGATTAGACTTAAACTTAAGTTCATTTTTTAACCCACATAGCATCCTCAACCGTCATGTGTGTAAATATAACATGCTCTTCGGGGCCCACTTGGGTATTTACCATTACATGTATATTGCATGATACATTCATATGTATGCATGATACATTTTTTGAAATACAATTATAGTGTCAAATGATACACTGGAGTTAAAACCTTTACATATTATAAGTATGTGTATAAGTACTATTTTTGGAATGCAATTATAGTGTCAAATGACACGCAGGAGTAAAACCCTTAGCATATTACAAGTACGTGCATAAAGATGACTTTTGGAATGTAATTGTAGTGTAAAATGACATACTAGAGTGAAACCCTCTACATATTGCAAGAATGTGGAGGAGGACCATTTTTGGAAAGTAATTATAGTGTCAAATGACACATTAGAATAAAACCATCTGGATATTATAAGTATGTGTAGGAGGTCATTTTAACATGTAAAAATGATGTCGGATGACATGGGGGTATTTTATAAGCTATGACATGTGCATATACAACAAATTAACATGTCAATGTATTGTATTAGATACATCTTACGATGATGAAGAATATGTTTAAATGAATTATCATGCATGTTGCAATGTGTGTGTGAGGGCAATTTAAAATATCGACACTAATAAATTATGTGGGAAACTATCATTTGAATATGTGTGATGTTATATTTAAGAGCTTGTAGACGCCTTCTATCCGCTCGTACAAGTATTACAGATCCAGTGGCATGGCATCACATTACAGGTTGCCCATTGTTTTATACAGGTAAACTATTATGCACTAACTAGTATACTGTTATGGCTCATAGGAACTTGTGTTTGCTAAAGAACTTTGTGTATGTGATGGGTCTCTTGTGGCGGTTCGTAGGAACTTGTATATATTGTAGTCCTGCAACATATCTACCATCATCGTTTGCAGGTAAATTGACAAGTTCCTTTAGAAGCTGGTGCTGATTGCTAGGCAAGTTGCATTCGTTGTTAATTTACTCACATATGTCGTCAACAACCTACTACACCCACTATATGTTGACATTCAATGTTCGTAGGTAGCTATTGCGTTTGTGGCAAATTTTTCATCACCACTAGTGGGTATTTGCATTCAATATAATCTTCTATCTTTGTTTGCATGCAAATCAGTGTGTTTATTTGTATCTTGATGTTAACCATGAGGATGTTGTAGTATTCTTGCTACAACAGCTTGCAGATGCTTCATATGTACCATAAATATGTCACCTTCGCCTGCAGATGGCATGTTTTGTAATAGCCCGCAGGTGCATGTAGCTATTGCTTATTAGTTGCATTCGTTTGCGAGGATTAATATATTTCATCTGACATTGAGTTATTAACTACATAAATGTCCTTACGTTTTCTGCATAATATGTTTATAGGTTTTTAGGGAATATCACTATTTTCCTATAGTTTTAGTGTGTTCATATGCATTGCAATATTTACTGTCAGATGATCTATGCTCTCCATCAATTTTCTTATACATGTTGTTTGGCGAGTTACCATTTTTGCTTATATGTCTATCAGCATTCGTGGTCATGGCCACCTACATTTTAAAGTTGGATAATATTGAACAAGATGGGTGATATTGAACATAAGGAGACTACTACATTCACATCTCACTCATTGTCATTGTTATGTGTTCATGTATGTAGAATGATCGTCGTGCTTGTTTGCAATGACATCATTTGCATGCCACACTGTGTGCATTTGCAAAGGGTTTTGAGTAAGTGCATTCATCTGCAAATCAATATTGATTATCGGATGAGTTATATTCGTGGTTGATTTCTTCATAAATATTGATTGCATATGGTTATGTTTATTTGCGTCGCTCGTTTCAGTATACAATAAGGGTGTGTTCATCATGAGTTCCTTTGTTTGATCATTGATATTCATTTGAATGGTTCAGATTTTTAATAGCTTTATTCATTATTTAGATTTTTATTATTACCATGCATTCATTAATTATATGTCCAGTTCCCTGCTTATTATTCAAGTCTTGTTCCTAATAGTTCATTTAAGGGTTGATCATGTATGATTGTTCAAATTCAAGTTGTGTTCGTCGTTGTTTGTTTAATGTCAAGTACAATCTTTTGCATTTGGTTCAAATTAGGCCCCCAGTTTAGTTCATGTTTCGGTATCCTCCTAGCGTCTCCCCTGTTTAGAAAAATTTTCATGAGTCATAACCCGCACGCCACTAAAAGAAAGACGTCCACGGTCAGTGTTGGGTGACACCGTGGCCGTAGTCCTCAATCCTACCATGCCTAGAAAGACGTGCATAAATATTATAGGGTACATATTTGAAGACGCATAATTCTTTTCCCGTAGGAACTGAGACGAGTATAGGTACTTATATTTTTCCCCGCCATGCTAAAAAAATAAGTATAAGGCTCGTCCACTTCAGCGTAAGCTCTGCATCGGGCTCCATCCCACTATGCTAAGAAAAGCATGCATAGTGGGTTTCCTGGGGCAGTGCAAATGCTGAGAGGGCTTTGGAGGATTTTGAATTTGAGGGATTATACATGCATGACAGGACGACGATGACGACTATGTCAATTTGAAAAAAAAAAAAAAACACACACACACACACACATACACACACACATATATTAAAGCAAAAATAATGACATGGATAATTGGTGGCATTAGCTATTATGGATAGTGATTATATTTCTTATGCTAATTAATGTAACGATCGACACTAATGAAATATTTTAAAAAAAAGGAAGCCTTACTCTTTTTCTTTTTCTTTTTGTTTTTTTTTTTAAATTTTTGTGAGCAAATGTGAGAATTGCGGTTTAAATTGAATAAACGGCTGCTAGAGTAGGTGGATTTTACTTGGATTTTACTTGAGTGTGTGTAGTGGGTAATTGGGAATAGACTAGGTGGGCCTTTTCCTCTTTTTTATTTTATTTTATTTTATTTTATGTTTTAGTGTAGGGTGGATGTGTATGTCAAAGGAATGACAATAGCTGTCTCTAGTGAGTGGAGAGGAGAATTAAAGTGAGGAATTTGAGTGTTAATTTGGTTTGGGGTTTTTTTCTATATGAAGTGAACGAGCAGTTGAAGTTCAGCGAGTGATAATAAGGTTCGTCTGTAGTTTAAGGTCCAGCTCAATGACAGAGATCCTGGATGCTGGTTTACTGGAGAAGATCTAAATATGGTGCTTGCGTGCTCAAATGGATGGGTGTTTGTTCGCGGGAGCAAGAAGAAAGAAGAAAGCGAAAATTTATTCGCGTGATTTTCATTAGGCAAAATCATAGTTGATTTTGGGTATTGTCGATGTTCCAAACATAATGGTGAAGACCGTTTTATGACTGGAAGTCTTTTAAGCAATGTCGCACATATATTTTCTCGATTTGCTTGTCATTGCCTCGGGACCCATGCCGATCTCTTTGCATGACTTTAATTGAATGAATTCATGGTCATTTCTGGGTATTGACAACATTCCCAATGTAATAGCAAAGTTCATTTTGCGAGGAGGCTTCATTTGAGTGACATTGCCCGTCAATTTTGGGTGTCAATTATCCTTTTGGATCGATCTTGTCCGATTTGACTGTGAGGGTTTCCCATTTAGGCGAACTAAATGTCCTGATTGCAACATCCCAATCTGTTTGGCAATCATAGATCATTTTACCCTTCAAGTATTGTGTCACGTCAATAAACATGTTGCTTAATTCATCGATTTTGCTCCTTTTGTGTGTGGTTTAATGTGTAGGGGTCAACAATAAGTGAATATTTACTTGTAATTTCAATAACACTTTCATGCCAAGTCCACAAAAGGGCACCTCTAGAAAATGTATCAGGCTATTCAATCGCACTTAAAAAGATGTAAATATGATGCCTAATATTGAAAATAAGTATGTTTGTTTCATCATCACATTAAACAAGATTTGCAAGACAGTCTGAGGTATTTATAAAGGCAATATTTGAGTTTGAGAACCTAAAAAGTGATGCAGTGCATATTGAGGCCCACACCCATATTTCATTTATGCTCAGTATTCGATTATGCACTCTGTCTCCACTCTCACAGTACTATTTTCTGTTAGTTGGAAGTTATACCACTTTTGTTGGTTATTATATTAATAGTTAGTATAGAATATACCATGGATGGGATAGGAATACATATACGCTAGGTGTAAGGAAGAAAGTAGCTTTTTATCCTATTACAAAAATATACATAATACTATTTTGGGAAGAGTTTCCCTGTTCTTTTATTTTTCTTTGCTTTTCCATTGGTTTCAGGTCTCTGCCGGAGGTCCAGTTGTTGCTACCGATTCGTGGGTTTCATCAGGTTGGTATCAGAGCCGAAGTAGCAGGATGAAAAAAAAAAAGACAAGGAACCGGTTACAGAAGACAACCGAAGCCTGGAATCACTATGACAAAACCAGTCGAACATATCCGACAAATGGAATTGTTGTCCACCAATGTTCAACACCTCTCCGTCAAAGTACGTCGTGAGTTCAATCTCAACTGGACAACGAAAGCATCCCATCATCATCGTCGAGTTCAGGCACCGGCTGTGAGTTCAGGAGCGCGGCGTGGTGTGGACCTTGATCAGCCAGGGCGTCGCCTTCCCCAACCGACACAAGAATTCTCAAATTTTGAAGCTGATTTGCAATGGCAGGGAGGATTAAATATGGGAATCTCTGAAGATGAGGAATATAGTGACGATAATGTAGATTTTTATAGAAGAGTTTGACGCCCACCTCTTCATCAGAGGAACCATGCTGAATTTAAAGTTAAGGTGGATATACCTAATTTTGATGGGCACCTTCATATAGAAGACTACTTGGATTGGGAAAAAGTGGTTGAAAATTTCTTCGACTACATGGAAATCGAGCCATCCAAGAAAGTAAAGTATGACGCATGTTGTCTCCAAAGTGGCACTAGTGCATGGTGGACACAGTTGCTCCAGATGCGGCAACGAGAAGGGAAGGGACTGGTACGTAACTGGACACGAATGAAGCAGTTATTGCATTCTCAATTTCTACCGACGGATTATGAGTAGATTTTGTATATGAGATATCAACATTGCATTCAAGGCACCCGGTCCGTCAGCGATTATACGGAAGAGTTTCATCGCCTCAGTGCGAGAAACAATTTGAATGAGTCCATGAACCAATTAATAGCCCGCTATGTTGGTGGCCTCAAGGAGAGCATCCAGGATAAGCTCCAGTTGAATTCCATATAGTTGCTAGCCCTGGCCATCAATTTTGCTCTGCGTTGGGAGATGCAACATAACCGCCCTTCCAAATTTTCATATCCTAGACGTCAATTTCAAGACCACCCTGGTGATCAGGTTAGAGGATGTTCAACTTCTGCTAAAACTCCTCCTAATGTCATGCCCCCACCTCAAACAGCTTCACTACCGAAGCCTTCAGGACAAGCTCCTGAGAATAAGGCTCCATCAAAATTCAAAGCCCTTGCCCAGAATAATTCTTATGCCCGGCCATCCACAATGAAGTGCTTTCGTTGTTTTCAACTCAGGCACAAATCCAACGAGTGTACACAACGACAACAATTGCGGTTGTTGGAGAATGAAGACGGTGACAATTATGGTAAATGAGGAATATGGGCTCAAAAATGAGGATGTAGGAGCTGACAATGGTGAAACGTTGGTCTGTATGCTTGAAAAATTATTGATAGCTCCTCGACCCGCCAATACATTGCAACGTCATGCCATATTCAAGACACGGTGCACCATTAATGGGAAAGTTTGCGATCTCATGATAGATAGTGGCTGCACGAATAATATCATTCCGAGATCGGTAGTCCCAGCCCTCCAGCTCAAAACGACAAGAAATTCGCAACCGTATAAAATCAGTTGGGTGAAGAGGGGCATCAACATTACAGTGACGAAAATGTGCCAAATAACCTTTTCCATTGGGCGGCAATATTTGTGTGATGTGTTATGTGACATCTTAGACATGGATGTATGCCATTTAATTTTAGGCACCCCATGGCAATTCAATGCTAGTGTTATCTATGATGGTCGAGCTAACTTCTACTCTCTAGAATGGAAGGGAAAATGCCTACGACTATTACCTGGGCTCCATGATACTAAATCACCAGCCACGAGCACCCCGGCCTCTACTGTAATGCATATTGTATCGAGACCAAAATTATTACTCAATGGGAAGGTTTTTGATTCAATTCGGGCCCTGGTAATTACTGACGAGTCTAGCGTACAGCATGGAAGCCTTCCTAATTAAATTATCACCTTGCTGGAAGAATTCAGTTCTCTATGCCTACACGAGCTACTAGCCACCTTTCCACCAGTCCAACACATTCAACATCAAATTGATCTGCTTCCTAATGCCACTTTGCCAAATCTACCACACTACCGCCACAATCCCAAAGAGCAACAAATTTTTAGTCAATCATTGAGGACTTACTATACAAACAGCTCATACAAGCAAGCATTAGTTCATGTGTCGTGCCTGCTCTGCTAGTTCCGAAAAAAAAAAACAATCAATGGCGATTATGCGTGGACAGTAGATCTATAAACAAAATCACTATCAAGTACCATTTCTCATCCCAAGGATTGACTAGCTTCTAGATCATTTAGTAGGGGTATATGTGTTCTCCAAGCTTGATCTATGCAACGGCTATCCCCTAATCCGTATTCGTCCAGGTGATGAATAGAAAATAGCATTTAAAATGCCTTTCGGATTATACTAGTGGAGAGTAATGCCCTTTGGCTTATGTAATACCCCATCCACCTTTTATGAGACTGATGCAAGACATTTTGAAGCCACTTTTGGGAAAATTCTGTATTTCATACTTTGACGATATTTTGGTTTACAGTGACACTTTGCTGCATCACCGAGATCATCTTAAACAACTCTTTGAAATCTTGCATAAACATTAATTGTTTCTAAACTTCACCAAGTGTCAGTTTGCAGCCCCTCAGGTCCATTTCCTTGGCTTTGTGGTGTCCGCGGAAGGCCTTCAAATGAATCCAGATAAGGTAATAGCCATCCTCAATTGGTCCGTCCCGAAATCTTTCTTCAAAATCCACAATTTTCATGGCTTATCGAATTTTTATTGCAAATTCATTAAGGGATTTAGTATGATCATGAGTCTCATTATTGAATGCTTAAAGTTGAAAACTTTCCATTGGAGCAAATGTCAGCAAAACAATTTCAATGCTATCAAAATGGCCTTGACATCGGCCCCCATCTTGGCCATTCTGAACTTTGATAAATTGTTCACTGTAGAAACAGATGCTTCCTCTCATGGCATTGGATAAGAGCTATCGTATGAAGGAAGGCCGGTAGCATACTTCAGTGAGAATCTCTGCCCGTCGCGCTAGAAATGGTCGGCCTATGAACAAGAATTATACTCGGTGATTCGTTCTTTGAAACAATGGGAACCTTATTTACTTCATCAAGAGTTCATCATCTGTACAGATAACAAAGTACTTCAATTTATCAATAGTCAAAAACATGTAAATCGGATGCATGTACGCTGGGTTACATTTCTTCAGAAATTTTCTTTTACTCTGAAACATCAGTCTGGAAAAAGCAACAAAGTGGCTGATGCTCTCAGTCGGAAGCTGCTTCTCATAACCCAGTTACAAACTGATTTTTCAGGTTTGACTTGTATTAAAGAATTATATGCCAGTGACCCTGATTTTACAAACATTTGGAAGCAATGTCAACCGCAAGGAACTGTTGCTGGGTTTAACATTCGGCTTGGCTATCTATTTCGAAATAATTTGTTATGCATCCTGGTATCTTCCTGGCGAAATCATATTGTTCGTGAAGCACATTCGGGTGGAATTGAAACCCATGCCGGTCGAGACAAATCTTTGGCCTCTGTACAGTCTCGTTTCTATTGGCCCCGCCTCCGATGAGACTTATATCATTTGGTTAATCGTTGCTTTGTTTGTCAAAGTTATAAAGGTGGTTCTCAAAATACAGGACTGTAATTGCCATTACCAGTACCCGATTCAATTTGGGAAGATCTCAGCTTAGACTTTGTGCTTGGGTTACCTTGCACTCAATGAGGCAACGAATCGATCATGGTCGTCGTTGACTGCTTCTCGAAAATGGTTCATTTTATAACATGCAATAAAACATCCAATGCACTACACATTGCACACCTATTGTGATGCCCCAGATATCAATAGTGAAAGGATTCGTCTGACATTCTGATCGAACTTCATTCCAGTTGCCTTGCTCGGACCTGAAAATTTAACCACATATAATGAGCTTACAAAGCCCAGCAGGTCACCAAAGCCTACAACTGAAATCAAAGCACGGCGATGCTATCAATATGCAGGTCAATCAAATCAAGTCAATCAATGGTCAATGAGTCTATGCAATGCGAAAATCCATAGTCAATGAAATCAAGTCTGTACAGCGGAAACCAAATCAGTAGTCAATGCAGTACGAAAATCAATAGTCAATAATCAATACAGCGATAAAAATATCGATAAATCAATACGTCTTAGCAATCAAATCAGTAAGTGACTGGAAGCCAATATCTATCCATCGTAGCAGTGTCTATCAATCAATACTATCAGTTCAGTCAATATCAGTTCAGTCAATCGTGTCATCTGGTCAATTCGTTGAATCTATATCATCTGTCCAATCAATAGAATGGAATTGTATCCGAACAGATACTTGCAAATCAATCTATCGTTCAATCTCACTTATTTCTCGTCAATACGGTAGTGCATGTATCCATATCCATAAAGAGAACAATCCATTGACGACCACGAACGATGCTACAACAGTGGATCCGTATCAATCAATTCCTCCAGTCAATAGTATCAATTGGCTCAATATCTCAATAACGATCAAATTAATAATAACGATCAAATCAATACGTCGTAAAAGCAATTGACATCAAATCAATACAATCGGCGAATACAAGTGAAATCAATCAATACGATTACTCATTACAATAAAATCATATACGACAATCAAAACGATAATTCAATAAACAATTAACCCAATCAATCAATCAATCAATCAATCAAGGATCAGTACTATGAATCAATGTAAGAAATCGATGTATCAATGGGTCTGTAGTATCGGTATCAGTGTCAGTTCAGTAGTATCAATAGTGTCTATGAATCAATGAATTTCATAATAACGATGAATCAATAATGTCGATATCTAAATCCATGAATCCATACGATACGATATCCATATCCATAGCATCAATGAATCTATACAATATCTATACCCGTTCCATCCATATCAATGTCAATAATCAATAGTACCCATGCTCAATGATCAATCAATGAAATCAATGAAATCGTACGATCTAGTAAATCCAATCAAAGTCGATAAAGCAGGAATCTATAAAACAATGAATCTATCAAAATCAATAAATCAATCGGAAATCAATAAATCGATACATATCAGGAAATCCATACGATGCAATATCGTATACATGCAATTCCATACAATGGTCTTACTCGACAAGCATAAACACTAGCTATGATTAATAGTGCTGTTGTAGAAATCTATAGTGCTGTTGTAGAATCCATATTGCTGTTGTAGATATCCATACGTTGGTTTCAATCAATAAGAGTCGTCACTCTTTTTGCCCGTCGACCGCCCGTCGGCATATAAAACTCCTTATGACTCCCATCAATAGTGCTGTTGTAGAAATCCATGATCGATATTTAAAGGAAAGCCCGTCGGCCCACCATCTTGTACAGGTCAAGTTCTATCTCCAACCAACGTTCAACCAGGTTCCCACTTGTCTTTCAGTAACAATCAATTCAATCAATAGTCAATGCAATAATCGATGCAATAAGCAATATGAAAGAAATATAGAACAATCATATCAATAGTCATACGCATATCAATTCAATTGATCAATTCCGGGAAAATCAGAAATCGTACGAAAATCGGGCAGAGTAACGGCAGTCTGTCAAATTTACACAAAAAATCCTGCAAAAAGGCACAAATTCCAAATCTCTCCAAATTACAGTAGAATATCCACGACATCAATACAAGACTATTATTCTATAGAATCCAAATCAAATCAAGTCCTGATATTTTTCTATTCGATTAAAATCGCGTAGAATTAATTCCGACCGGTAAAATCTTCGTAGAAAATAGTCAAATCGTGTACAATAGTCATATCTATAACATACTAAAAGTTGTGCGGTGAAAGTTGTGTCAAATCGAAATCAGGTCAAAAGTTCGACTACGAAAACACAAAACAGTGCACAACTCGGTCAAAACTCAATATCTTTGAAAACAGAAATAGGATTCGGAGTCCTTACCACGAGATCTTTACTTTTCCCAACAGCAGCGTCGGATGAAAAGCGCTCCGCGGCCTCCAAAATCCAGCTTTTTCCTTTACTTTTCCTCTCTTTCTCTCTCTTCAAAATATCTATTTTTATAAAATGATTTTCTCTCTCCTCAAAACGAGCTGATTTTCTTATATCATTAAGCTGATCGGCCCGGCCGATCGCCAAATCGTCCCGGGACGATCAGACCAAAATCATCGGCTTGGACGGTTCCCAGAACTATTTTCAGGTCGATATTTTGAACAGTACAGATCGGCCTGGACGATATCACTATAGTCCCGGACGATCCTGGGAGGAAAATCCAAGTCAGAGAGGAACAGTAAGGGAATGAGGTCTCACACCTATTCTTTCATCAAATCGTTCGGCTTCATGGAGTACCCCAGAGCCTCACCTCGGACAGGGATGTCAAATTTATAAGCCACTTTTGGTGTAAATTGTGGAAAAGGCTGGGTACCAAATTGTGCCTAAGTTCCGCTTATCATCCGCAATCCGATGGGCAAACAGAAGTTGTAAATCGTACTTTGTGAATCATGCAACGGTGTCTAGTCCAAATCACCTAAGGCAGTGGGAAGAGATGTTAAGCTCCGCTGAGTTGGCTTACAACTCTATGATCAATCACTCGACTGGTAAGTCTCCTTTCAACATAGTTTATACTAATCTAGCATTGGATGTTGCAGTTCTCCCCAAATACCAGTCCGAACTTGCTTCCAACTTCACCAACAACTATTCTCAAATGTTAGAAGAGGTTCGTAAGCAACTCATCAAGTCCAACCAATCATATAAAGCTGCTGCAGACGTTCACCGACGACAGAAATTATTCAATGTAGAAGATCTAGTGATGGTTCGCATGCGTCGTGAACGCTTTCCCCCAGGCACTAATTATTCCAAACTGCATCGTCGAAAGATTGGTCCTTTGCTGATCATTGCAAAAATAAATGACAACGCCTATACTGTGGAATTACCTGCCGACACTCAGACATCCCTGACTTTCAACGTTTCGGACATTTGGCCTTACCACTCTCACGATGACGCTCCAAATATTACAATCAGATCGTCGGAGTCGAGCTCTTCTTCTACCGGCGAAGACTGATGTAGCGCATACTGAGGCCCACGCACATATTTCGTTTCTACTCAGTATTTAGTTATGCACTCTGTCTCCACTCTCACAGTACTATTTTTTGTTAGTAGGAAGTTATACCACTTTTTGCTGGTTATTATATTAATAGTAAGTATAAAATATACCATGGCTATGATAGGAATACATATACGCTAGGTGTAAGGAAGAAAGTAGCTTTTTATCCTATTGTTATGGGAAGAGTTTTCCATGTTCTCTTGTTTTTCTTTGCTTTTCCATTGGTTTCAGGTCTCTGTCGGAGGTCCAGTTGCTGATGCCGATGCGTGGGTTGCATCAAAAAATAGCATTGATTTTAAAGAAATTTATGATTTTGATTTTGCATTTCAATGTCACAAAGACAAAAGACCCTTCTCTCTCTCTCTCTCTCTCTCTCTATCAGCAAAAGAAGATTCAGGTTTTAGTTTGAGATATCTTTCATACTATTTTTTAAATTATCTTTTAGTAAAAAATTTGAAGTTCAAATTTTTTTTTTTTACTAAAATACTGTTTTAACAAATAAAAAATACTGTCCCAAACAATTTCTTTGTGATTTACAATGCCAAAATCTATTTTAATAATGGCAAGTGGTCATTTGATTAATTTAATCTTTCCAAAAAGATTTTTTAAAGTTGTAATAAAGTGGCAAAACGCAATCTGCATCTTTCTTTTTGGTTTATTGGGGAAAGATTATTCTAACATCATATTGCTTTTAAACTGCAAAAAAATTGAGAATAATTTAAAAAAACGTCAAACGCTGAGCATGCAAATTAGCCCTTTGAATATTTGAATATTTAATTTCTCCAATTACGAAATCTTAATTTTTTTTTCTTACAATTTGAGACAATGGCAAAAGCAACGTATTTTATAAAATCCAATAGGCTAAAAATAAAAGATATTTTTATCGCATGTTAATTGAAAGTTATGTTTAGATGAACCATTACTGAAATTTTAAATTTTTTTTTTTTTAAAAACTTCCAAATAAAACATTTATTGATTGATTTAAAAACTATTTTGCATGTTTTTTTTCTAAAACTATTGACTTAAAGTTTTGTTAGTGACAGCTTTCTTACTGCTTTTAAAATAACTTTTAAATAAAAAAAAATTGTATTAAAAATCTATTTTAAAAAATAATAAGAAAAATATCTAAAACAAAACCTTATTAATAAAAATAGATTATTGAAGGGGCGTAATCAATCAATGAACTTTCATTTGCAATCTTAGGTTTCGTTTGGGATAATTTTTTTACTAATTTATAAAACTATTTTTTAGCACAAAAATTTCTAATTAAAAAAACTTTTTTACTAAAAAGTTATTTTAAAAAATAACAAAAAATTGTCCCAAAAAATTAATAGCCAAATGAATATCATTTAACAGCTAGCCCACTTCTAAATACAACATAAATATGGGACAAATCTAAGTGGAAAAAAAAAAGGAAAATATCTTTAAAACCTGATTCATGAATATTATGAATTATGATATAGACTTCAAAGCTACGATATTATAATTGGTCAAACCTTCAACATTTGTGTCGCATTAATGTGGGCTATTAATGATTTTTCGCCATATGACATTATCTGGGTGGAGCTCCAAAGGAGAACTTGCCTGAATATATACGAAGGGGAAAAAATTATCTTATTTGGGTCATCGTCATTTGCGTCCAAATAATCACAATTTTGTCGATAAAAATATTAATTTGGTAAAATTGAGGAAGCTGAAAAGTTACGCAGTAAGAAAGTTATCCCAAATAAAATCTTACAGGCACTACAAAATTTGGTTGATATTAGAATCAAGACCAAACCACACCAACAAATTCTTGAAAATAGTAGTTATGTATTGCATCCATCTTGTTTCATAATGTCTAAGAAAGAAAAAAGCGTTATTTTATAAAGGAGCAAATTAAGTTTCAGAATTAGCTAAAGGAGGATGTTTAATATAAAATTTAAAAGGGAACAAATGCGTCAAATAAAGGAGAACATTTAGAATGCGCCAAATAAAATAGCTCATTCTGAATGCGCTATTATTAATTTATTAGTGACGCATTCAACTCAAATTTAGAGAGAGAAAGAGAACTAAAGAGAGAGCTAGAGCTGAATGTGTCAAATCATTTGACGTATTCATTAAAGTAGGAGAGAGAAATGATTGAGAGAAAGAGATAATGACATAATACAAATGGGGAGAGATAATTTTTAATTATATATATATTTTTACTTCTTCTATATAATATTTTTAAAGATTATTTTATATTATATTATATAATATTAATTATAAATATAAGTTAAAATTTATTTTGGATATAAAAAAAGATTTAAATCTCCCCCCATCCGTCTCTCCATCATTTTTTTCTCCCTTCCCATTTGTCTTCTCTCCCCATCTCTCTCCTCATTTCTCTCTCCTGCTTTAATGAATACATCAAAAAATTTGAAAGATTGAGTTCTCTCTTTTTAGCTCTATTTCTCTCTTCAAATTTGAGTTAAATGCGCAAATAATAATAGCTCATTCAGAATGAGCTATTATTATTTGTCGCATTTTGAATGCACTATTTAATTTAACGCAATTAATCTTTTTTTTTTAATTTTGTATTTAACATACTTTTTAGCTAATTCTGAGTCTTAATCTGCTCCTTTATAAAATAACACCAAAGAAAAAAATTGATGTTACGTAAAAATTTGAATATATATTATGATTACTGCAAGTTGTGATTTGACTATTTTAACCTTTTCGAAAAGATTTTTAATTTAATTATTACAGATGATAAAAAACGCATTCTGCATCTTTCTTATTTGTTTTTGGCGAAAAGGTTCAAAGGTCAAACGCTGAGGAAACAAATTTTCCCTTTGAAAATTATAATATTTAGTTCTGCCAATTGCGAATATTTAATTTTTTCTGCTTACAATTTCAGATAACGGCAATTAGCAAAATCATCATATTTAATAAAATCTATGTGGCCTCCGAAAATTCACGCTCCGACCTCCCTCATTAGGAAGAGCTTTAAGAATATCATAATAAATTTTTTTATATAATTTAATGAAATAAAATATTATCATATTCTCTATGTCATACTGATCTTAACTATTGCTTAAGCATTAATTGGCTCTAAAAGATGCTTAGAAGCTTGATCTATGATGCATTTTCATCTAATTATTTTGGAGTTTTAGGTAAGGAATATTGATCAATCTAAAAATTTTAAAAAGGTTGCAATAAGGACTAAGATATTTTCCATGATTTAGTTAATATGGGCGGCCAAAACTTATTTTAATTATGTGAGATCAGCATTTGCTATGAGCGTAAGCTTCTATGTCATCTCTATCACATTGAATTTTCGTTTGGGACAACTTTCTTATTGATTTATGAAACAATTTCTTAGTAAAAACAATTTTTGAATTTAAAGTTTTTTACGAAAAAGCTTTTGTACTGAAAAATTGCTTCATAAAACAGTAATAAAGATATACAAATAAAACCTAAAAAAGATATTTGATACATGGTATGAGATACCTAAAAAAAAATACACATTATATAAAGCCAAAGTGATATTTACATCCATATTACTAGGTGTCACGACCCGACCCGAGACGAGACGGATCCCGCCCGCGCTGGATCGCGACGGAGCTGCACTAACCAGGATCTAGCTTTGGAATTTGGTTCGGAACTGAATCTTCCAAATAATTAATTCACACAGACTAACAAACACAGAGCTACTATGTATCATCAAATGCAGCGGAACAAAACATCTATCCGATTTCATTTCCTCAAAACAATCATCTACTGAACAGTACATGGCTTTCGACAGAAAGAAAGACATAACAGAAAAGCCATGACTGTACAAAAACCAAAAGTACAAAAGTACCTATACTGATCAGACTCTGAACTAATCCTGGACTTCCTTGCCTTTCCCAGAACCTGAAAACCACCAGAAAGCAAGGGTGAGCTCAACAGCTCAGTAAAGCAACAAACCTCCAATCAAAATCCTCAGAATCTCAAAACCAACACAGCAGACAAATCCGTACAGAATCGAAACAGATTCGGACAGATATCAAATCAGAAACATAACAGATCAGACACATCAGATCAACAGAATCAGAATCGTACAGATCATATCGGAACAGAACAAATCATATCAGAATCATATAGCAGATATCAGATATTTAATTAATAGCTAAATTCCCTGACACTGACTGAATCTCATAGGATCCAGGCCACTTATGCCTCCCTTTGTGCTCACGGCACCAAAACAGATCAGATCAGATGTGCTTATAGCACCAGAATACATATATAGTGCATATAGCACCTAAACAGATTGTTTCCTCGGATCCGGAACAGAACAGATATCAGATTTCATATTGAGCTCATTTCAGAATTCACAGACACTAACTGAATCTCATAGGATCCAGGCCCCTTATAACTCCCTTTATATAGCATATACAGATAGCATATCAATTCAGAAGATTTCCGGACAAAACAGAAATTACTCAAAAATCGGGCAGCACAACGGCAGTATACAGAATTTACACAATTTTCCTGAAAATCAAAATTCACCAAATTCGCACAGAATATAGATATCAACATTTTAGAACATTTATCCTACTGCACAGATAATTTCCAAGTTCACAGAAAAATCCAGTCGACTAAAAACACAGTCGAATCAAAAATACCCGGACAAAAATCTTAAAAAAATAACCAAAATATGCACACTCGGCACTTCAACAAAATACAGAAAGTTACGCGGTAGAAACTAAACCAGTCGGAAATCTCGAACAAAACTTAATTCCGGACAGATAATACCGCCAAACTCGACGGTTCTGAAAATTGAGAAAGTCGGATTGTGCCTTACCTTGCGTACAGCAATTTCCTCAACAGTCTCTTCGGACGAAAACAGCTCGGCGTCGCCCGAAAATCCACTTTTCCACTTTTTCCTTCGTTTTTCTCTCTCCTCAACTTTTTCTCTCTCTTCAAAATATCTCATTTCTATATATATCCAGACTGATCGTCCTGGACGATCGAGCTTCGTACCGGACGATCCATGAAGAGAATTATTTCGTCCAGACGAACCATACAGCCAAACATGATTTTCTCTGCACAACCTGTACCGATCGTCCCGGACGATCCGACTTCGTCCGGACGAACCTGGAGCAAAAACAGATATTACAATCTCCCCAACTTAAAAAAAATGTCGTCCTCGACATTATCCAGTCCAAACTCAGTCAAAACAAGTATGGGTACAACCGTCTCATGTCAGACTCCTTCTCCCAAGTGGCTTCCCGTGCAGTACGGTGCTTCCACTGGACTTTAACCATTGGAATCTGTTTACTTCTTAGCTTTCGTACGTCGTATGCCAAAATCAACTCTGGCTCTTCCTTGTACGTCAGATTCTCCTGAATCTCAACCTCATCAGCAGATACTTTCTTCCCATAGTCGGATACCCACTTCCTCAGAGTGGATACGTGAAACACATTATGCACATCAGGCATCGAATCAGAAAGCATCAATTTGTAAGCAGCTTTTTCCAATCCTTTTCAGGATTTCAAAAGGTCCAACATACCTCGGACTAAGCTTGCTCACCTGACCAAATCTGCTCACACCCTTCATCGGGCTGACTTTGACATACACAAAGTCACCAACCTGAAACTCTACAAATCTGTGCTTCTTATTGTAATACTTTCTGCTGTCGATCTTGAGCAGCTTTCAATCTTTTCTCTTATCAAATTGATCTTCTGAGCAGTTTCATCAGCAAAAGTGGCTCCCAAAGCCTGCCTATCTCCGACCTCCGTCAGAGTCAAAGGAGTACGGCACTTCCTGCCATACAAAGCTTCGTACGGTGCCATACCGATACTGGACTGAAAACTGTTGTTATAGGCAAACTCAATCAGCGGAATATGATCTTCCCAACTTCCGCTAAAGTCCAGAACACAAAGTCTTAACAGATCTTCCAGTACCTGAATAGTCCTCTCAGACTGTCCATCGGTCTGAGGATGAAAGGCTGTACTAAAATGCAGTTTTGTACCCAAGCCTTGCTGAATGCCTTTCCAAAGTCTGGAAGTAAAACGTCCATCTCGATCAGATACGATCACACGAGGCACACCGTGCAATCTGACTATCTCTTTCACATATATCTGTGCCAAGCGATCAACTGAATCCGTCTGTCTGATCGAAGAAGAAAATGGGCTGACTTCGTCAATCGATCTACAACCACCCAAATAGCGTCGTGCCCTTGTCTAGATCGAGGGAAACCCATCGCAAAATCCATCGTTACCTCCTCCCATTTCCACTCAGGGATAGGCAACGACTGCAACAATCCACCTGGTCGCTGATGCTCTGCCTTTACCAACCGACAGGCTTCGCATCTCGACACAAACTCTGCTACATCTTTCTTCATCCCAGGCCACCAGAACAAAAGCTTCATATCAGCGTACATCTTACCACTGCCTGGATGTACAGTGTAGCCTGAATGATGAGATTCATACAGAATCTCCTGCCTCAAGTCTCCAAACACAGGTACCCACAACTTCTTCTTACAGAAAATAGCACCAGAATCAGAAATTCGAAGTTCAGGAGTCTTACCAGATCCAATCTGAGCAATCAACTTCGAATAATCAGAATCTGACTTCTGGGCTTCTTGAATCCTTGTTTCCAAAGTAGACCGAATACTCATCTGAGCCAACTCCAAACCACTGGAGGAAATCACTTCCAACTGCAAACGCTCCATATCACGAATCAGAAAGTCATCACAAGTAAGCTGAATACCTGATAATCCAGAAGACTTCCTGCTCAAGGCATCTGCTACCACATTAGCCTTACCAGGCTGATACTGAATAGTCAAATCATAATTTTTGATCAACTCGAGCCACCTTCTTTGTCTCAGATTCAGATCCTTCTGAGTAAAAATATACTTCAGGCTCTTATGATCAGTGAAAATCTCACATCTGACGCCATACAGGTAATGACGCCAAATCTTCAAAGCAAACACAACTGCAGCTAACTCCAGATCATGCGTCGGGTAATTCTTCTCATGTGGTTTCAACTGTCTAGAAGCATAAGAAATTACCTGACCATGCTGCATCAGGACACATCCCAGTCCTTTCAGTGAAGCATCACTGAACACCTGAAAACCTTCCGTACCTGACGGAAGTGCTAACACTGGAGCTGAAGTCAAACAATCCTTCAATTGCTGAAAACTCGCCTCACACTTCGGTGTCCAAACAAAAGGTACTGACTTCTGAGTCAGTCTCGTCAGAGGCGTCGAAATCTGTGAAAATCCCTTCACAAATTTTCTGTAATATCCAGCCATGCCCAAGAAACTACGTACCTCAAATACCGTAGTCGGCCTTGGCCAATTAGCAACTGCCTGAATCTTCTGGGGATCTACAGAAATGCCTTCTCCGCTAATCACATGCCCCAGAAAAGAAATGCTCTTCAGCCAGAATTCACACTTGGAGAACTTGGCATACAGCTGATGCCGCCTCAAAGTCTCTAACACAATCCTCAAATGTCTGGCATGATCATCCTCAGATGCAGAATATACCAGAATATCGTCAATGAAGACGATCACAAACTGATCCAGATACTCCCTGAATACTCGGTTCATCAGATCCATGAAAATAGCAGGCGCGTTGGTTACCCCAAAAGGCATAAACAAAAAACTCATAGTGCCCGTACCGAGTACTAAAAGCTGTCTTCGCCACATCAGCTTCCTTCACCTTCACCTGATAATATCCGGATCGCAAATCAATCTTCGAAAATACTGAAGATCCAGAAAGCTGATCAAACAAGTCGTCAATCCGAGGCAAAGGATACTTGTTCTTGATCGTGACCTTGTTCAAATCTCTGTAATCGATACACATACGGAGTGTACCGTCCTTCTTCTTCACAAACAGAACAGGTGCTCCCCAGGGCGAAACACTAGGGCGCACAAAACCTCTATCAACCAACTCCTGAAGCTGAACTTTCAACTCAGAAAGTTCTTTCGGTGCCATCATGTACGGAGCTTTCGATATCGGAGCGGTACCAGGAAAAATATCGATAGAGAACTCCACATCTCTATCCGGAGGTAAACCAACCAGCTCCTCAGGAAAAATATCAGCAAACTCCCGTACCACAGGGATCTCAGAAACAGAACCAACCTCTAGGTTCAAATCCCGCACCGAAGCCAAAAATACTGGGCATCCCTTCTTCCACATCCTGTTCACTTCCAATACAGAAATCAGACTGGAGAGAACACCTCGTAATCCCTGAAATACAACTCTTTCTCCAGCCATAAGCAAACTCACTTGCTTCTTCAGACAGTCTATCTGGGCTTCATACTGACTCAACCAATCCATGCCCAGAATTACATCATACGATGAAATCGGCAACCGAATCAAACTTGATTTCCACTTCTTGCCAGCAATCTCGATCTCACACAAACAAAATTGCCGAGCAATCAAAGGATTCCCAGCCGGTAAAATCACAGACAAAGAAACCGGAAGTAAAAGAGAATCCAAACGTAAAGCCTCAAAACAGTGCTCGGACAGAAAAGAATGACTCGCTCCAGAGTCAAACAAAACACGACAGGGCTGATCCATACAGAAAAATCCAGAAAATCCGGAAAAACTATCACAAAAACAACAAAAATAAAAAGCCAAACAAATCAAAATTACCCCCCAGACAGACTTACTGATCACTTCCTATAGTTCTGTTTCACAAAATTCTCAAATTCCAAAACCATTGCTCTGATACCAAAAAAGCTTGTCACGACCCGACCCGAGACGAGACGGATCCCGCCCGCGCTGGATCGCGACGGAGCTGCACTAACCAGGATCTAGCTTTGGAATTTGGTTCGGAACTGAATCTTCCAAATAATTAATTCACACAGACTAACAAACACAGAGCTACTATGTATCATCAAATGCAGCGGAACAAAACATCTATCCGATTTCATTTCCTCAAAACAATCATCTACAGAACAGTACATGGCTTTCGACAGAAAGAAAGACAGAACAGAAAAGCCATGACTGTACAAAAACCAAAAGTACAAAAGTACCTATACTGATCAGACTCTGAACTAATCCTGGACTTCCTTGCCTTTCCCAGAACCTGAAAACCACCAGAAAGCAAGGGTGAGCTCAACAGCTCAGTAAAGCAACAAACCTCCAATCAAAATCCTCAGAATCTCAAAACCAACACAGCAGACAAATCCGTACAGAATCGAAACAGATTCGGACAGATATCAAATCAGAAACATAACAGATCAGACACATCAGATCAACAGAATCAAAATCGTACAGATCATATCGGAACAGAACAAATCATATCAGAATCATATAGCAGATATCAGATATTTAATTAATAGCTAAATTCCCTGACACTGACTGAATCTCATAGGATCCAGGCCACTTATGCCTCCCTTTGTGCTCACGGCACCAAAACAGATCAGATCAGATGTGCTTATAGCACCAGAATACATATATAGTGCATATAGCACCTAAACAGATTGTTTCCTCGGATCCGGAACAGAACAGATATCAGATTTCATATTGAGCTCATTTCAGAATTCCCAGACACTAACTGAATCTCATAGGATCCAGGCCCCTTATAACTCCCTTTATATAGCATATACAGATAGCATATCAATTCAAAAGATTTCCGGACAAAACAGAAATTACTCAAAAATCGGGCAGCACAACGGCAGTATACAGAATTTACACAATTTTCCTGAAAATCAAAATTCACCAAATTCGCACAGAATATAGATATCAACATTTTAGAACATTTATCCTACTGCACAGATAATTTCCAAGTTCACAGAAAAATCCAGTCGACTAAAAACACAGTCGAATCAAAAATACCCGGACAAAAATCTTAAAAAAATAACCAAAATATGCACACTTGGCACTTCAACAAAATACAGAAAGTTACGCGGTAGAAACTAAACCAGTCGGAAATTACGGACGAAAATCTCGAACAAAACTTAATTCCGGACAGATAATACCGCCAAACTCGACGGTTCTGAAAATTGAGAAAGTCGGATTGTGCCTTACCTTGCGTACAGCAATTTCCTCAACAGTCTCTTCGGACGAAAACAGCTCGGCGTCGCCCGAAAAATCCACTTTTTCCACTTTTTCCTTCGTTTTTTTCTCTCTCCTCAACTTTTTTCTCTCTCTTCAAAATATCTCATTTCTATATATATCCAGACTGATCGTCCTGGACGATCGAGCTTCGTACCGGACGATCCATGAAGAGAATTATTTCGTCCAGACGAAAATCAAACATCGTCCCCGGCGAAGGGTTCTCTGACTTATTTTCGTCCAGACGATCCTGATTTCGTCCAGACGAACCATACAGCCAAACATGATTTTCTCTGCACAACCTGTACCGATCGTCCCGGACGATCCGACTTCGTCCGGACGAACCTGGAGCAAAAACTGATATTACACTAGGGGTGTCAATATTTGACACGACACGAAAACCCGACCCGGACCCGACCCGAAAAATCCGGGTTGGATCCGACCCGGTTTCAAAATGGGTCGGGTTCGGGTTCCAGAAATCGTCCCGTTTGAAAAACGGGTCGGGTTCGGGTTGACCCGACGGGTTGCCGGGTCAACCCGCGAACCCGCTTTCTCCAACCCGCATTCTCTGTCGCCTGTCGCGACCCCGCGAGACCCCAGCGACCCCGCGCAACCCCGCTGTCTACGACCCAGTTGCTGCCCGCGACCACTCTGGCACACCCCGATGCCCGCGTCGCCGCGCACTCACCCCGCGCGAAAGCTCCGCGCAACCCGCCCCGCACGACAGTTCCCGTGTCGGGTCGGGTCAACCCGGCAACCAGCCGGGTCGGGTCCTGGTTTGCATTTCCTACCCGTTTACCTAACCGGGTCGGGTTAGGGTCGACCCGTTTGAACCCGGGTCAGTTCCGGGTCCGACCCGAACCCGACCCGTGACCCGAAATTGACACCGCTACCTATTACACCAAGAAAGATATATATATGGTGATATGAGATTCCTCCATTAATGAACATGTTTTATACAATTGTGGCTCCGAAAATTCGCGCCCCGACCTCTCTTATCTTAGGAGAGTTTTAACGAATTAGGTTCCGAGGTAATTTTCAGATGGCAGATTGTCTTTGAAATAAGACACTACCCAGGGAGTAAATGGGTTTGAATGGGATGTGTTTGAATGTGCTATAGGTTTCTTTAAAGGGTTGATTTATGTAGATTATAGTGAGTAAATGGGTTGGCTACTAGACTTTTTAAGTGTAGTATATGGGCTTTGAAAGCTGGTTGTTTTGAGAGTGCAACGGGGCTATTTTGGAGGGTTGTTTGTGGGCTTTGGAGTGTAGGAAGATGGGTTGAAAGTGGCAGGTTGATGACAGGCTGCAGGTTTTAAACACTTTTAAGAAAATCTTTAAAATAAACATTATTAAAAATTTAATTAACTATTAAATCAACAAAATAAATAAATTAAAACTAGTCAAAGTCGCCTAATGAATGAGCAACTTGCTCAAGTTATAAAAACTTAAAAAAAAAAATTCAGGAGAGAAAAAATAAGACAGAGAAAAAAATTAAAAGAAAGAGAAATAAAATAGGAGAGATAAATAAAAAAATCAAAACAATTCTATCTTTTTTTCACTGTGCCTTGGATATGAGGTACATAAGAATTTTTTTATTTTTTTATTAAAATCTTAAATGCAAATATTTTTTCTTATTTTTTTTTACTTTTTAAAGTTTAATAGAATAAAATGAGGTAACATATAAAAATTTTTATGATTGCTGTTAATATTGAGGTGGAAAAGTCAAAAATTTTTACAATTTAATTTTTGGATATGAGTTTTAAATTTTTGAGTTGATTTTTAATTTGAATTAATTTTTAATAATAATTTATATTAGACGACATTCTGAACGCAACATTGAAATCCGTTTTGAAGTCAGATGTTGTTTGGATAACGCCGTGTGTCAATATCATGGATTTGCTTATCGTTGCCTCAAGATTTTGCCCATTTTGCACATAGTTTAATGTGTTGGGGTCAACAATCTAATAAATTAAAAAATAGAAATTGTTTTTCATTTATTGGAAGTTAGGTTTGGATGAACATTTACATTTTTTTTTATTTAAAAAAAGGGCTTCCAAATAAACCATTGATTGACTCAATGAAAAACTCATTTTGCTTGTTCGATATATATTAGAGGTTATAGAGATTAAAAAACAAAAAGAAAAGAATAATTTTTTATTTATAATATAGTCTTTGGCATGCATATTGTTCAACTTTATATCTCTATTTTATGAGATATTGAATATATACAGTACTGTAAAGAAAGCATATCATGATGAGCCTGAATAAGCAATGTAATCATATACTATTGATAATATGAGCAAATCAATTACAGCAACACTATGACCATCTTTATATTTCTTCCTAATTTTCTAGCTTGCTCTTCATCTAACATCTATAAAACTGATTGAGTATGGGAAATAACACCTTGGTATAAAAGATAATCATTGATGTATTTATTCTCTAATTAATATATTTTGTTAGCGTAACGATTTCCATATTCGCTATGGTGAACTGCAGAGAAGAGATTATTAGGTGCGGAGTGCAGACTGGGAGAACTGTCCGCACGAGCATTGGGTACCTAGCGGTACCCGCACTTGGTACTGCTGGGTACCATACCCAATGCTTGTGCGGACGGTGCGCAATCCGCACCTAATAATTTTTTACTGCAGAGAGGATCTCTTAAGCTCCATAAGTGGCCAATACCAAAGGCAGCCAACTCCAAATATTGCAAAATATTACAATTTTTGCATACAACTTAGACGAATATAAAGAAAGTGTTATATCATACACAACTCAGCTTGGTCTATTGGCTAGAAGTTTTGACTATCAGTTAAGAGGTCTTGAATTCGAGTCTTGTGTATGTGATGTGTGTGCGAGTCTGCTTTGATTGGCCTAAATGTTCAAAAAAAAGTGTTACATCATGTGGATTAATTCAATCAACAAGAATCACCGAGACTAAATATTTTTATCTTCGCTTCGCTAACTGTTTTTCAAGCTCAATTCATACATGTAGTAGGATTTGATATCTTCAATAGATAACATTAAATTCAACATATTACATTATTACATGAGTTATGAAGCTTAAACAGCTCTCTACTAAAACACTAGGATGAACATGTGTAGTTTCATAGTTTTAAGACTTCAATTGAGCTTATTTCTATTATATATATTATAAAATATCAATTAAACGAATTAAAATATTAAAATATTTCAAATGAATGAAATAAATTAATAATACCATGATAAGGGGCTAATTAATTTAAATATTCATTGCATACTTACCCTTTTAAAACAAAGCTAAATAACACAGCATCATGATTTTTTTTTTTTTTTACATATCATTAAGCATATTCAAGTAAAGAGTTCTGATAAAGCTATCACACTCGTTAATTATCAGAATTAAATAGAGCAAAGTATAATAAGAGAAAATACCCAAAAGAAAAAAAAAAGGGAAATGGCAAGGGATAATAATTTTAAATATATATAATTAAAAAAACTAAGGATAAAATTATTATTTTATATATATACTTGTTGCGGGCTAAAATATACGCGGCAATAGAGTTGTAATTTTACGTCTTAGCGTTGTACGGATATCCAGCTCACACACAGAGAACACAATATATTTTACGTGAAAAACCCTGGAAGTGTAAAAACCACGGGGCCTAGCCCAGTTGAAAAGATAATTTTTTGATGTCATATCAATACTAAAAAAAGTTTTCTTAAATAAAAAAAAAATTATTACATGTGTGCATAACTGTAAGTATGAAATACTGAATTACGTAGTTATATTCTTCTTATCTATTCAAAATTCACAAAATCAGCAATTTTGAATTAGTAGTCGGCCATCCCATCATTTCCTTGAAAAGCATAAAGAAAAATAGACAGTCAAAATATTACATCTTAATCCTCAATGTGTTTGCAAATACATAACAAGAACAGGCAAATATGCAAAAAGTCCACAGATGAAATTTCCCCCTTCCGAAAGAAAGACAACCTTAACACTCCATTATCATTTTTGGATCGACAGCTACTGCTTCTCGCCGCCGCCTTAGCCTCGACAGCCAGCAACTCTCACCAGGACTCCTCGACGCCACTGATGAGCTCAGCTACCACTGGCCGTTCGACCTAGTTATCTCCTCTCCACCGCCGCCTACGAAGCCTTCGAGCTCAATTTCACAGCCTCTGACAAGGACAATATCGAGGGCAATGAGTGCTTCATCTACAGCCTCATCAACGGACGATATAAACCAAAGGGCAGACGATTTCATAGAGAACTTCTACAGGCAACTGAGGATGGAGAGGCAGGTCTCGCTTGAGCTGAGATATTGCAATGGAAAGGATAGTGTGTTCTAAGAGATGAAATGCCTTATGATTCTTTTATTATTTTTTTTTTAATTTCTATTCTACTTTTTGTGATTATGTTTAATTAAGAAAAATATTGTCGAAATAAAGATCTGATTTATATTAAGATTTGTGATATATATAATATTAAAAATCACAGTAATTTCAATATATCGGATAACTTTGAAGCATATTCTCATATATTTTATATAAAATATCAGGACATAATATTTTTTCCTTTAATTAATAGAAAGAATTGGTTTAAGAATGGGCAAATTTAATCGTTGGAATTTAGTATTTTCTTGCTTTATTTCAGCAAGCTGGCTTTGCTTTTCTTGCACTACAAAGGTACTCATTTCTATGCCGATGCGTGTAGCATTAGTGATTATTATTTGTTTGCTCTAAGCGTTTATTAGTTTGCTGTGTAAATACTAAATAGAGTGAATTGTTATAAGAACTTTCTTATAGAATTCCTTGGATTGATATTTGTGCATTTATGTTCCAATTTTTTTAATATGATAGATAGACGGGCAGAGTTCATAAAATTTCTATTAATGGTTGGGATTTATTTTGTTGGTATAAAAAAATATAAAATGAAAAATCTCCTATTAAAATTTAACATTTATAATAATAACTTTTTGCCAAAATATAGATTTTTTACAGATTATTTTTATTATTGCTATTATTTTGTTTAAATCCCCTAACAACACTCTCTCTCTCTCTCTCTCTATTCACTTAAATCAATTATATGTAACCCCATAATAAGACCAAACATATAACTTATGAGATTAACCAAGCTTAATTACCTTGGGTTAGTCCAAACGGACCCAACCAAACCATAGGGATCCCTAGCCCTCAATTAATTTAGTCAAGCTCTGATTGTATTCACCAAGTATACATTAGTCAAGAAGTTCTACCATAGTTGTGGAAACCTTTTTGTTGATTAAACACTTGAATGGAGAGTAGCACAGACCCATTATAAGCACCATTTTAGTGATTGGATATGAGGTTGTGCCATCCTAGCTTGGAAAACAAGAGTCCATCATAGACTCAAGCACCTCTTACTAGATGTTATGCAGAGTTTTGGTAGATTTCAAAGAAATGTTTGGAGATTGAGAAATTTGTGAAGAATTACTAGTGCAGTTCATCAAAGAAAGAAATATTGTGCGGTAACAGTTATGTCAGCAACCTTCAGGAATGGTCCTTCAAGGTTAGGGCAAAGACCCAATAATAATGATGGTTGTATGTGGCTTGCACTAAGGCCATGGTATCATCAAACTACTAATATGCTTAGAGGTAAGTGGTAGAACCTTGAATTTTCTGAGGAGAGGCTTCCCAAACATTTTTGAAGAGAAAGGTATCAGTGGCATAACTAGCAAGGAAATATGAATATATAATATTCTAGGGTTCACTCCCGCCACTTGCCCACTATAAAATAAGGTTTCGTTTTGGGACGGTTTTTTTATTGCTTCTTAAAACAGCTTTTTAGTACAAAAATAAAATTTATGTACTAGAAAGCTGCTTTAAGAAGCAGAAATATAAAGTCGTCCCAAATGAAACTTAAGTGAAAATCATAATGGTGAGTGGTGACAAACGCTATAATATAAGATGATGCAAGAGGACAGGGGATAATAGGCATGTCCAAAGTGATGAGGGTTGACAAAGGCCATGGTGAGCGCTGCAAGCTTCAAGTCTGTTACTTCCAACATCTCATTTTAAAAATAAGTCACAAAATATGAAAGTGACTCATTCAACCTTTAATCACATCTTTTAAGAGAACTTGAAAATTCTTGAGTGACTCCCACAAAAATTGAATAATAAATTATCAATAAAATCAGTGAAGTGTTGCTTTAGAGGAGATTGTGAGAAAATCATCAAAGAGAAACTTCCTTGAAAGTTGGGAAGAATAGGCAACTAGTCATAGCTTGGCCGACAAAGAGGGGAAAGATGGTTGGTTCAAAGTGAGCGAGATGATCAATGGGATTTCGGAAACACCAGCCATAAATTCTTGTAGATGATGAGTTGCAACATGAAGAAACTTTAGAAGGCATTCTAGACCATCCAAGTACGATGATTATCCATCCTCTAGAATTGTTTCAAGATAAAATTAGCGACTAACTAAGAGATTTTGAATTTGAAACATATATATGTGATGTGTGTGAGGTTATCTTAATTGACTCACAGTCTCTTAAAAAAAAGGTAACATTGGTGACATAAATTCTTAGGCAGCTCTTGACGGCTTCGAGAAAGAGCAAGTTAGAGCTAGTCCATCACTCATCTACTTCTAGAATCCGATTTAAGTTTTGTGTTGCAAGCTGTTTCACCCTGATCGAGGCAAATAAAATGTAAATTAAGATATACATCAAATATGTTTCCAACCACATTAAACTACATTGAATGCATAAAGAAATATTAGCAAAGTAAAAGCAAAGAAGGAAGAAGATAACTGAGAATATTATAAATGATGAAGAAACATGGATCCTGTAATCAAATTTAAATAACAGCAACTTTAAAAGATAAAGAAAAAATAACCTAAAATTCAAGAAGACGCTGGAGTTAATTTTTACAGAAAATAATCGTTTAAAATAAACCCATAAAATTAAAAATATATTTGGCAAAAATCTGAAACTAAAGAAGCAGAGGAAATAATCCACAAGCTGGAATCATATACAGGACATAAATCACTAAAATCAGTAATATTGGAGCGTCATTCACCTGCAAATATTGTTAAGATAAGCGAAATTATTCTCAGTTTGTTTTCAGAATTTAAAATGAATTTAAACAGGAGACATAAAACTTACCAATTAGAATAAGTTGGGATCATCGAGCACTAGCTGTAATATCAACTTGAGAGAAAGAACACCTCTAGTATATACAATTTCTTTGAGAGTCTCCTTGCAGAAATCCTATCGCTGAAACTGAAACATTACAAATTTCAAAAAAAAAAAAAAAAAAAAACTGATACATTACAAGTCAGAAAAACTCATATATATAAATGCTGTGATCACTTGTCCTCACACATCTTATATCCATTCATCCATTTCTTTGAAAGATCAGATAGACGGTAAATTTCAACTTTTTAAAATATGATTCTGAAACTTGAAAAAGAAAATCTATTTTAAATCTAAACCATCTAACGAGGTGAATGAATGGTATTAGACGTGTGAGAATAAATAGTCATATCCTTCAAAACAGATGCAAGGTTACTCTTGTACATGTTTTTGATGTAAACCAGAAGCATATAAGTTGAACGTTCAAATGATAGGCTTGAAAAAATTTTGATTTTATAGTCAAGATTTAAAATACCAACCCAGTATCGTTCAGGGAGGGGAGATGCTCTAGAGTTGTTTTTTAGTTTGCAACTGCACTAGTAATATACTTGACAGCGTTGTTGATATTATGACGAAACAGAGCCCTTTTTATCTTAAAACAACAATGTAGCTTGCGATGCAATTCAAAAAGTTTGTTGAAGTTTAATTTTTAGTATAAAAGGATTTCTTTCAGCTTTTTAGAATTCTAGGTTTCTTTTGTTTTGAAATCATAATGAATTATACTTGAGTCTTTATATTCAGGTTGGAATTTTAACTAAAAAGTTATCTTTGTAGCCCTACTTTTATAAATAGAGTTTATTGGCATATATTTTAAATTAGTTGATTAATGCAGTGACATTGCAAGATTTTTTGTCTATTCTCCCCAAATGGATTTCAATTTCACCTTTTTAGATGCCCCCTCTACATCATTTAATATCAAAGGCTGAACCAGCTCCCACTGAAAGCCAACATAGGTCCTCCAATATTTAAAGTTAAATTTAAAATTTATTTAAAATCAAATGATAGGTAGACAAGAAATTTCATTTTTTTAAAATTAATTTCATATAAATTAATAGCTGAATAAAACAATAAAAAGATTAGATGACATAAAAAAAGATTTTTTTTAGTGGATGTGACTTAAATCTCTTTTATGACTTTAGTTCTAAATTAAAACAAAATTATTTTTCACGATTGAAAGATTAAAAATTATTCACATTTTGGGAAAATCCAATTTTAAAATGGAGCTCTATTATTATTTTGGAGTTAGAGGGAATTTTTCTCTCCTTGTAACTTTGTATCATGCCTAAAAAGATTCAACAAATGTTCTTGAAGCGATTCCTCCATCTCGTTTACTACGGCCTTCAAATTATAAGCAAAGAGCATCAGTGTCCTTCGGAAAAGAGTTTTATTGAATCCGATGAAATTGATGCAACAATAAAAATTAGGTTTAATTTATTTTCTGATGTTTTGGAATTTATTTCAATTTATTCGGATTTTAAATGTATTTAGTATGATATAAGAATAAATTATCCTTTTTAATGAAATTTAGATTTGAATTTGATTTATAATTAGATTTGATTTCAACTTTATCTTTTTAACTCTATTTTTATACATAGCGGTTATAGGCTTATAGGATTGTATTTTGGATTAATTGATTAATGAATTGAAATACCAAGACTTCTCTATTGTCTCCTGTCTCTCGCTTCTCTTGTTGGATTTAATAAGTTTCTTTGATTCCGCTGCATCTCTTTGCATTCTACATCACTTCCCTATCTTTACGGACATTTGAGTAGCGTTCACATTTACATGCACTAAATTGAAAAAAAAAAGGATTTCTATTCACTTTGCCCCTTGTACAAGTTCATTACTGTAGAAAGCAGTCATCAGAAAATTGAAATGTTATGTCCATGCAGACTTGATGGTATAATTTAATTAGATAATTATGGGGAATTCAATGATCCATACTTCAGCTTCACATAAATATTTTATCCAAGCTTAACCAGCACTAAAAATATTTGTATGGTAGACATAAAGATTATAATCACAAAACAAATGAAACTAATGTCAGTACTTTTTAAGTTAAAAATTGAAATAATGTCATTAAACTAAATTACTTAACAAAAGAAAAGCTAACAGGTGAAATCCAAAAAAAATTGAATTGCTACATTGGGGAGTTAGCAGACACCTAAAATGCATAATTTAAGGAAAATTATAGCAAACAAATAGTAGAACATAAACATTCCTAATATGCATTTTTTTTTATAATACTAGAGGCCCCAGAGTAATGGAAGTTACATAATGCACAAGCTGTGAACAAGTTGATTTACTAAATTGAAAATTTAGAATTGCATGATTTTTTGTTGAAACAGAATCATTCTTCAGAAGAATAAAATTATTTACCTGCTTGAGTGCTGCATGCAGATCATCAGTGTGTTCAACCTTGTTAAATGCAAATGTTATTTCAGCTGAAAATTGTTCTGCCGGACCAACTGGAAACTTAAAAGGTCCGCTTCCCATGTAATCTTCATGGCTACTGCTCTGAACATCCAGTGAATCCCAGTTTATATGAGCTCCTGCTTCTACATCGGCCTCCAAGCAGGAACCAAACTGCTGCTGCTTTTGTACCGCTGCATCAAATCATGGTCACCAAAAAAATTTAAGGAAATTTACATGCATACCACTTTATTTCAAACTATTTACATATCTAACATCCAGAACATTAATATTATATGTCTACCGCCCATATACAACTTCAATATCAAATATATCACTCATATAATTCATTTCTATCATTCATATCATCTCATAAACTTTAATATTTCATTCCATGCACCCAAATTATTCTATGGGTGATAGCCATGTAATATTAATGTTTTGAGTGTTAGATATATAAATAAAATAAAATAAAGTGGCATGTATTAATCAAAGTGGCATATTTCTACAAGTCTCTTGACTAAAGGACATACACTTCTCTCAAGAACTAACTAGGAAACAATCCATTACATAATAGCACTAATTTTTCAGTAAATCAACAAGAAACCTATAATTTAAAGTTAAATTCTAGTCTGCAACTACTTACATGATAGTACTGCATCTAGCTCAACGGAGTAGTTATCCGATTGGTTATTGCTGATAAACATATCAACTGTTTGATGGTCCAAAGCATGTCCCAGCAGGTAAAGTGAATTCAGCCTAGAATCAACATCAACTTTCCTAGGATTTTGAGAACAACTCTGCGCAGCACTATCAAGCTGACTTGAACTTGGAGCAAAAGACTGATAACTTAAAACTTGAGTTGATGCCGTCATCATATAAGAGTTTTTGGTCAGGGTTACTTGTTGTGTTCCTAATTGACCTGAATGTGGATTCATAGCATATTGTTGACAGAAATTATTCTGATGGGTCGGAGAATGAGAGAGCGATGTTGATGGCACTTTAGAATAGCCATTACAAGATTGCTGAGCAGAAGTACATGACGATGCTACAGACATATTTTTGTATATATTGGTGTGAGGTCTGTCAAAAGAACAAATAGCCATTCTTTGTGGATTAGCGGTCATTAAAAGAGAGTTTTCAGTATATGCACTTGCTCCTGGGTGTTTGAAAAGCTGCTGGCTAAGCTCAATTGCATTTTTCTGCAAGCCTTTTCGGTATTTCTGTAAGAAATATAAAAGTAAATAAATAACAAGTTAACTTTAGCAGAATCACCATTTAATGAATGAATAGAAGGTTGCTTCAAATAGCATGCTAATGCTTACATGACAAAGTAAAATAAAAGCCATTTAACAATGAATGAAGCCATGAAGGTCACATATGACATAGACACAAACAAAAATAAAGGTTGGAACCGTGAACAAACCTGTAAATGACTCGCCACATTCTCTCGAGTAAGTCCTGAGATGTTCATCATATCAAGAATTTTCTTCGGAGCTGCCCCTAAAACAGAAGTAGTTCAACTTTCAAGAATAGGAAAAGATTATCCAGAGGAATATGGAAAGTGCAAGTGTATACACTTACTGCTTATGCCCAATTGGTTAACAACATTTATAAATTTGGCATGCAGCTCTGGTGACCAGGTAATCCTTGGTTTCTTTTGTGGAGTCATTTCTTCATCAGAATCTGCACTATCCTCATTATCCCTTTCTTTATTACGATCCTTGCATTTTTTGGGTTGGTGCAATTTTTGAAAATCTTCAAACTTAGCTGCATGACCAAGTTGTTTTCTAGTATTTTGATCTTTTTTTTCATCAAGTGATCGTCTAGCTACATGTTTCCAGATAAGCTGCAATTCCTCAAGCCTCGCAGGCTTAGTAAGATAGTCAACTGCCCCATGCATTATACCTTTCATAACACTTTTGACATCACAATCAACAGAGAGCACTGTATACATTGGAGCATGTTACAAAAGAAAGTAATAAAGAACAAAATCAAGAAAGTTTTATGTGAAAAACTGTTCACGTACTGATAACAGGCAAGTCCATCTCAAGGCCTACAATCTCCAAAAGCTTAAACCCGTCCATATCTGGCATTTTAACATCACTAATCACAAGATCATAATCATCTTTGTTCGCTCTTAATAACTCCAGAGCTTCAAATGCATGTTGAGATACAGTGACTACAAAATATTTGACAATTATTATTAGAAATATGCAAATATGAAAGAACAATTCATATTAAAAGTTATAAATACCTAAACAACTAAAAAATTTTAAGCATTCAACAATTCAAACTAAACTTTTACCATAACAACAAATTCTTTTCTTTTCAGAAACTCGTTATCCTTGGAACTCCAAATGTTTCAGAATTGTGCTAATGTTTGCATCCTTTATCCCATATCAAACCTTCACGATTACTAAAAATATAAACTAATTTAAGAAAGTATGGTCTACAACTTACCAAAAATCATGTTTTACCTCTATTATCCTGCTTTTTTTTTTGCGCGTGTATGTGTTTACTTTATAAGTGAGTGAGATAAGCATGATTCTTTATAAAATCAAATGGTAGGGTTAAATCTTGTGAAGCTTTTAAAAGTAGTGATATTCAAGTATAAAAAGGATTGTCGATCATTTAGTTGTTATCTTAAGACCATATATATATTAAGTATTATACTCTACCCATAGTTTTTTCCCCTTATTTTCCAATTAAGGCATGTTGCTTAGACCCATTATATCATAAGTGTTGAGGCATGGCATACAAGGAAACTACAAAAATTATCAACTAGGAGAAAATCCAACTTTTTTAAGTTTCAGCTTTTAGTAGATATCACTTTTATGAGCATATCAAGGAGAATATATGCCACCTTGATCTTGATGAGCTGCAGAGGATCTGCTACAAATAAATCCAATATGTAATGATATTTAATTTATGAGTTTTAATTGAGAGTGGAAAGCAACATTCTTTATCAAATAAATGGTGTCTTGCTTTGCACAAAATAGACTAATTTCTTCTTCTAACCAGTCCAAATTTTTTAGTAAACTTATAAGTGAAACAATCTCCATGTTAGCTTCAATGATAGCTACATATTCATCTTGTGTAGTTGATAGTGTGGTTATCTTCTAAGATAGTGATATCCAACTAATAGAGATATCAACAAAGGTTCATATGTATCTGGTGATATTTCTCCTTGTATATATGTCTCAACCTAAATCTAAATCATCAAAACATTACAGTTTTAAGTTGATTCTTTAAACTTCAAAGAATGATTGACTGAACCTTTTAGATAGTACAATATCTCATTCACAACTTCTAAATATTGTTTTTCCAAATTGGGCATGTATCTACTAACTATTCCCACTACTTGTGCAATATCTGATCATATGCAGACGATTGCATGGACAAGAGATTCAATGCCTAAGGCATAGGTGGCTTTGGAGATGTGTTCTCTTTTCACTTTAGTTTTTGGCATTGGTTCGCTAAATAATTTTAAATGGCCAACAAATAATGTACTTATAGTATTTACTTACTTTATTTTGAACATGTTCAACATTTTTTCAATGTATTATTGTTGTGAAAGGTTTAAGATACCTATGAACTTAATATGGGCTTTTTATTTCTCGCTATTCATGTTGACTTCTTGATGGGGACATCAGATCATGGAAGGTTTATCAGAGGCGTGGCCACCGATCTACGGCCACGATTGAGTCATTGTATTTTTGATTTGTTTTATGTATTTTCTTATTTATGATGTTGTATTGTATTTATTTTATTTAGTTTCTCGTTGTACCCTTTTTTTAAGGGATGTCATATGTAAGCCCTGAGCGCATTGTCATCTTTTCTATTTTGAGTCTTATGTACGAGGTTATTTATAGCCCCTATGTTTCATTTAGAAAGTTAATGAATGATTAATCAAAACTTTGTTTCTCTTGTTTGAATTCTCATGAGAGCATGATAGTTTGGAGTGAAATCCCGAGGAGAGGGAAGCTTGTGCAATACCCACCAATCTAGACGAGTCGGGTTCGTGGTTCTATCTTCTATCTCTTTCTTTCTTCCCTCCCCTACCATCACCGGCCACACCGCCTCTCCTTCCACCTAGCAGCCGCCCCTCCCTACCGGAACCACCATTCAACCGTCGGCCTAAGCCCCTTGGCCCATCTTGGTTACTTCCTAATTTTTTATTGCCATAATTTAGTTGGTCTTTGAATTCAAATTTTCCCAAATTTGAAATTCAATTTCTTTCCTAAATTATAAAATCTATTTTAGGGAAATTTTCAATCCTTCCCTCCATCGGAATTTAAATTAATTTGGGATGAATTAATTCATCCTAAATCTAATCACCCAAATTAAGGAAGCATTAAAGCCTCCTTAATTTCCTCCCCACCCTTCCTATAGCCGCTAGCCTAGCCTTCCTAACCGCCGGCCCCACTCCACCTTCTCATGCTTTGAGTTACCTAATTTAGTTAGAATTAATTTGAGATCAATTTGGAATTCAAATTAATTAAATTTGAAATTTAAATTCTCTCCTAATTCTACTAATCTACTTTAGGAAAGTTTCCATAAACAATTTCAAATCAAATTCTATTTGAAATTGATTGGATCTCTTGCTTAATCTAAAACTCCCTTGATTAGGCAACTCTATATTTAATTCCCTAAACCCCTCCCTCTCTCACCATGCCGCCGGCCCCCTTCACCTAACCGCCCCCTCTCTCTCTACACTCCCTCTCTCTCTCATTAATTCCCCTCCCCGAATTTTAGGAATTAAATTTTCCCTCCTAATTTTCTGCTCTCTAATTTCAAAATCTGAAATTTATTTCAGATTTTGAAGTGAAATCTCTCCATCAACCTACTCCTAAATCCATTAGTGGCTCTACTTCTTTGGCCGACCCTCTCCTTCACTTAGCTCTTACTTCTTGTGAGGATCCCTCTTCTCTCAAGAACACCTAAGAGCCTTGAAGACGCCATCGATACTACCACATATACGAAGCCATTGCATGGCTGATCCTGATATCGACTACGGACTTGCCGACGATGATGAGCACGGCTTCGTGCACATTCTCCATTCAACCTTCTTTGACGTCAACCCAAGGATCGACCATACGGTTGAGGACTACATAGAGCGCATCTTGGACACCTTGGTGGAAGCTATTGAAGAACAACTTGAGATCGTCGAGTGGAGGATTGCCGTCGATCTTTGACGGAGGTTTTCTACTTTTCCTTTTCTTGTATTCCTTAAGTCTAATCCTCTCTTGTGATTTGATTGTAGTCATGAAGGATGTGTTCACCCGATTCTGCTAAGCTTAGTAAACGTAAGAATTTGAGTGCACTTCTTTGTTTCTAACTCTTATTGTTAGACTACTAGGATTTTCGTTGAACGTTACTACGTTTGCATGACATTATTTTTCTACGATATTTTTTATGATACAAAATCTCTTGATGTGCAACTTAGCCTAAACGACAGTGACCGCTCTTACGTTTTGATTCTTCGTTTTATTTACTAATAGATCTATTTGTTATTTCTTTAATAAATTAGTTGTGCAAGCTCTTACTAAATCCATTGCCTGTCCCTAGTTGTCCTTGTCAGGATGTTAGCATAGACTTTATCTTAAGCCTGCCCAAGGCACTCTGTAGGAATAATGCCATTTATGTTGTAGTTGATCGGTTCTCCAAAATGGCTCATTTTCTTCCTTGCTCCAAAACATCCGATGCCTCTCACATTGCGAAGTTATATTTCAACGAGGTCGTCTGATTACATGGTTTGCCCAAAACCATTGTATTGGATTGGGATGTGAAATTCACTAGCTATTTTTAGAAAACCCTGTGGATGAAAATGGACACTAAATTGCAATTTTCCACTACCTTTCACCCACAGATGGACGATCAGACCAAAGTAGTTAATAGGATTTTGGGTAATCTGTTGAGGTCTTTGGGTGGCGAGCACATTAAGGACTGGGATTCCATTTTGCCTAATGCTGAGTTTGCTTATAATAATTCTATTAATTGAACAACTGGCCTAAGTCCTTCTGAAATTGTATACGGGTTCAAACCCAGACAACCGCTAGACCTTATACTCATGTGTTCTAGGTATAGAATTTCTGAGTCTGCATCATCATTTGCATCCCATTTGCATGAATTTCATAAAGAAATTGCACAACAAATTGAAAAGAGCAATAAGAAATACAAACTATATGCAGATTTGAAACGACGATTTTAAACTTTTGATATTGGTGACTCCGTGATGGTGCGGATTCGTCCGGAACGATTCCCGCAGGAAATGGTTAAGAAGCTACATGCTAAGAGTAATAGACCATTCAAAATACTTAAGAAAATCAACGATAATGTTTATGTAGTAGATCTGCCTGCAGAATTCAATATTAATCCCTCTTTTAATATAGAAGATTTAGTTGCATATGAATGTCCTGATTTTAACCCTCCAAATCCACTCATACAGCAGCCTTGTGCGACCCCACCATGTGAGATGTCAAACCTACCTCCACTATCAAATATTCCTAAATTACCCATGACAGAAAAGATAGACATGATCCTAAGTGATGATATCTTACCCACAAGGGAAGATGGACGAAGAAGATACTTGATCAGATGGAAAGGAAAGCCCGAGTCTGAGGATACTTAGCTGGATCACGATGAGTTGCAGCAGATTGACCCAGATGCACTAGAGATCTACGAGAGCACCATAGGCACTTACTCGACGGAGTCAAGCTTTCTCCCACCCCTGGAGAATGATGGGGGCATCAGATCATGGAAGGTTTATCAGAGGCGTGGCCGCCGATCTACTACCACGATTGAGTCATTATATTTTTTATTTGTTTTATGTATTTTCTTATTTATGATGTCGTATTGTATTTGTTTTATTTAGTTTCCCGTTGTACCCTTTTATTAAGGAATGTCGTATGTAAGCCCTGAGGGCATTGTAATCTTTTCTATTTTGAGTCTTATGTACGAGATTTAGGGATGTAAGTGAGCCGAGCCGGCTCGTGAGCCGGCTCGAACTCAACTCGTTAACGAGCTCGAAAGCCGAGCTTATCGAGCTTCGAGCTCGAGCTCGAGCCTACAATCGAGCTCGAATGCTTAACGAGCTCGAGTTCAAGCTCAGCCTGACTCGACTCGAAAGCTTATCAAGCTACTCGATATAATTATATATATAATTATATATATTATATTTATAATATTAATTATATATATAATAATACCCATCACATGCGTTGGTAATTCTCAAACGAGCTCGATCTCGAGCTCGAGCTTTTCAAACGAGCTCGAGCTTTCGAGTCGAGCTCGAGCTTGATATTTTCTAAACGAGTCGAGCTCGAGCCTACTAATCGAGCTCGATCTCGAGCTCGAGCTCGAGCTCGAGCTCATTAAGGACTAAACGAGCCAGGCTTGATAAGGCAAATACTCGACTCGACTCGACTCGTTTACACCCCTAACGAGGTTATTTATAGCCCCTATATTTTTCTTTGAAAGTTAATGAATGATTAATCAAAACTTTGTTTCTCTTGCTTGAATTCTCATGAGAGCTTGAGAGTTTGGAGTGAAATCCCGAGGAGAGGGAAGCTTGTGCAATACCCACCAACCTAGAGGAGTCGGGATCGTGGTTTTATCTTCCATCCCTTTCTTTCTTCCCTCCCCTACCATCATCGGCCACACCGACTCTCCTTCCACCTAGCCGCCGGCCCTCCCTACCCGAACCCCCATTCAATCATCGGCCTAAGCCCCTTGGCCCATCTTGGTTACTTACTAATTTTGGATTGCCATAATTTAGTTGGTCTTTGAATTCAAATTTGGAATTGAAATTCAAATTCTTTCCTAAATTGTAAAATCTATTTTAGAAAAATTTTCAATCCTTCCCTCCATCGAAATTTAAATTAATTTGGGATGAATTAATTCATCATAGATCTAATCACCCAAATTAAGGAAGCATGAAAGCCTCCTTAATTTACTCCGCACCCTTCCTATAGCAGCTGGCCTAGCCTTCCTAACTGCAGACCCCACTCCACCTTCTCATGCTTTGAGTCTCCTAATTTAGTTAGAATTAATTTGGGATCAATTTGGAATTCAAATTAATTAAATTTGAAATTTAAATTATCTCCTAATTCTACTAATCTATTTTATAAAAGTTTCCATAAACAATTTCAAATCAAATTCTATTTGAAATTGATTGGATCTCTTGCTTAATCTAATACTCCCTTGATTAGACAACTCTATATTTAATTCCCTAAACCCCTCCCTCTCTCACCATGCCGCCGGCCCCCTTCACCTAACCGCCCCCTCTCTCTCTCTCATTAATTCCCCTCCCCGGATTTTAGGAATTAAATTTTCTCTCCTAATTTTCTACTCTCTAATTTCAAAATGTGAAACTTATTTCAGATTTTGTAGTGAAATCTCTCCATCAACCTACTCCTAAATCCACTAGTGGCTCTACTTCTTTGGTTGACCCTCTCCTCCACTTAGCTCTTACTTCTTGTGAGGATCCCTCTTCTCTCAAGAACACCTAAGAGCCTTGAAGATGTCATCAATACTACCACATATACGAAAGCCATTGCATGGTTGATCCTGACAACGACTACGGACTTTCCTACGACGAGCACAGCTTCATGCACATTCTCCATTCAACCTTCTTCGACGTCAACCCGAGGATCGACCATACGGCAGTGACCGCTCTTACGTTTTGATTCTTCATTTTATTTGCAAATAGATCTATTTGTTATTTCTCTAATCAATTAGTTGTGCAAGCTCTTACTAAATTCATTGCAAGCATCATAGTCCTACATCACTTCCCCTAAAACTTGTAAGTTATTGATCTTTTAAATTTTAACTCCTAGATTAGCATAGCATCCACATATGATAACAAAATAATACATTTTTTTCTTGTTACTAATATCGCAACTACGGTTGGCATTGCATCTACAAAATTTGATCCTCTACATGAACACATCAAATTGTTGGTATTATTTGTAAGGAAAATGTGTATGGCCTTTGTTTAGCCTGCAGCCTTGCACACAAGGCCTTTTTTTCAAGTTCAACGAAGTATTTGGATTGCACCATATAGATATCTTCCTCCATATCACTATCAAGGAAAGGTATCTTGGCATAAATTTGCTTAAGATAGAGATTTATGGCTTCTGCATTACTCAGTTCTAGACTAACAGTCATTAGTTTAATTACAAGAAAGATTATTTCTATAAAGTTTATCATTCTTCCATTGAAACATCCTCAACAATAAACCCCATCTTGTACATTTTAGTTCTTACCTATTCTTCTTCACTTTATATATCCATTTGTATTATAGCGCTGTATTTTTTTTTTTTTTTTTTGGAAACTTGGTCAGTATTCAGGTGTTGTTATTATCAAGATATTTCATCTCTTCTTTCATGACAATATCACACTTAACACAATTCTTTACTTCTTCATTATAAATTCAAGCTCTCCTGCATCTATAAGCAATAGTTAATAAAAAGATGGGGAATAGTGGTTAGTCGGCCCATGACTTTATAACCTTATTCCTTAGACCACAGGTGTGCTAGGCTCAAGATATAACTAAATTTCTTATGGCATTTTCAGCTTTGTTCTGAGACAAACTTATTTAGTTCAATATGCTCTAAAGTAGACGTGTGTTTTGTTAAGTGTTTAACCTATCTTTGTATGATAGAGATTAACTAAGGATGGTTGCCTGAAAAAGGAATGCAATATAAAATGAATGCACTGTAAAAAAAAATAGTGTAAAAGGAATGCAATGTAAAAACCGCATAATATATTATAAATTCTTCCAAAGTGGGTAAAAGATCTCAGAATATCTCTTAAGCCAACAAATAATCTCATCAAGATCTCCAAAACATTATAATGGCCCACAAAAAATGAATCAGTCAATTTTATTTTAAGAGGAAATCCAACCATATTTTTTAAAGATTTTATCTAGAACTAAATTTTGCCTCCGTATGATTAAAAAAAGATCAATGAAGGGAACAATCACCCAACATCTTTGTCCCCTAAAACAAATAAACGGTACAAAAAAGACCCAAAAACTGGTTAATCCACAAACATAAAGGATAAACCAATGATGAAGCGTATAAGTAGGTACAATCCAAAATAAACGGCGACCAGTAGCAGAGAGAATCCGAACCTCTGTACCCGCACTTAAGAAGCAGCAGCTCGAGGGTCCGGAGAACAAAGGAATCGTCATCAACGGCGAGTACACTCATGCCGACGGGAAACCCATCGGTGATCTGCGCGTCGGATTCATCCATGAGAGGTGGTGCTAGAGCGGTGGGCAGACAGTGATAGAGAGAGAATCGATAGCCAGAAAACCTAGAGATAATGAGACAGCCTTGGCACTGGGCTTCGGTTTCGCTAGTGAAAGCGAAAGTTCGCGCCTTTTAAGCCGGAGAGCAAGAGGTAAGAGCAAACTTTTTTTTAAAAGGAAGGATGAAAAAAAAAACTATCTAAAAATAAAGTAATATTATAGCCATTTAAAGTTACAATCAAATTAATACAATTTAATAAAAATAAATAAGAGGGATTCATAATTTCATATATCACATAATATTTATACATTTATATATTTAATATTTAAACTTATTATTTATTTATATAATATTAAAAATTAAATATTATATATTATTTTGTTATATCGAAGCTAATAAATAGACAAATTATTATAATTAATATTCCTACAGTAGAATTATTATAATAAAAAAGTTTGATATTAAAAAATTGATTTAAGAAACATTAACAAAGCCGTCCTAAATGAAACCTTAATCTTTTAAATAAGAATTAAAAGATATTTGTAGTTAATATTAACTATGTTCTTTTTATCTATAATTAATTAATTATCTCTATATCTAACTAGTATATATTTACATTCTTTGATTTAAATACTATATTTTATTAATGAACGAAAGGATCAAATTTGTGAGCCATTAAGCAGCTTTTACAAAGTTATCACATAAAAATTAGAAAGGCATAAAGTATGCCCAATAATGGAAGATGGAGAGCTTGCTACATTGGATGCATGGGGGGATGGGGTGACATGTGTTGGGCCCATACTGTAAAAATGAAAGATGAGGATGAGAGTTAAATTCTTATCTTATCTTTCAAATATGTTGTCCCTTTCACCTTCCTCTCATGTGTAGTTTTGGGCTTATCCGCTCTTCAACCCACCATTATTGAGTCATCTTTATTCGGGTTTAAAATTTTTCTCACACATTTCGTTAATGTCCACACATTTCTTTAATGTTTGGACATTAACGAAATAAGTTTATTGATAAATTTACTCGCAAACATTTGTTTTTTTAAAGTTCATTAGGAAATTTTGTATAATGTTTAAGAATAATAACTAAATTGTAGATAGAGATTTTTCTGGCTTTTAAGGAAGTAATATTTGTTGTTTGTTGCATTTATAGAGATTTGCATAAGATGTTAAAAACTGAAATTCATTAAGCAATGCTGAAATGCTGACTTGTAGTCCAGCAGTGCATGTATACGATGTTCCTAGTACCATGTAAGTTTGATCTTATTAGCCTATTGTTATTAATTTATAAATTTAAAGATGGTGTCTTAGTGTAAAGGTTTTATTATGACTGTACTAATACTAGGTCGCTACGTGGACATGTTGTTTCTGGTGTTGTCGAGCCCACATTGTGGTATTCACCAATAATGAACCCCTATCAAAAGATTTGTTAGAGGGTCGAGATTTAGTCAATGAAGACTATGAAACAATGAGCAGTGAGTCAACTGATGGATCATCTAATTCGGGCAAAAGAAATGAAGAAGAGTTACATCAGGTGCAAACTTTATTATAGGATTATTATGGAGAAACTAGTGATACTATAGATCTAATGATTAATACAAATGACTTTGCAGGATGTGACGGAATGCTGAGGAATGGGACAGCATCCTTGTCTTTAATGGTGCTATAAATAGTGATACTATTACGCATGAACAATATACTCCCGAGGAAATTGTTGAGGGTATGTGTTTTACAACGAAAAGAGAATTGTAGTTTGCTCGCTGTGATTGGTCAATCATAAACAATGTTGAGTTTGAAGTTATTTTGTCAAATATAAATAAATATACAATATGTTATTTGCATTAAAAATCTATGAATAGGTCGTGCAAGTGGCATATGCATGCCAGTTCATATAACCACTTATTTGTCTCATTGGAGGTATCATCTGCTATGTATGAAAAGGGGTGTAAATGAGTCGAATCGAGTTGAGTATTTGCCTTATCAAGCCTGGCTCGTTTAATTCTTAATGAGCTCGAGCTCGAGATCGAGCTCGATTAGTGGGCTCGAGATCAACTCGTTTAGAAAATATCAAGCTCGAGCTTGACTCAAAAGCTCGAGCTAGTTTGAAAAGCTCGAGCTCGTTTGAGAAGCACCAATGCATGTGATGCATATTATTATATATACAAATAAAATTATAAATTATATATATACACATATATATATATATATATATATATATATATATATATATATATATATATATATATATATATATATATATATATATATATACACATATATATATATATATATATATATACACACATATATATATATATATATATATATATATATATATATATATATATATATATATATATATATATATATATATATATACATATATATATATATATACACATATATATATATATATATATACATATATATATATATATATATATATATACATATATATATATATATATATATATATATATATATATATATATATATATATATATATATATATATACACATATATATATATATATATACATATATATATATATATATATATATATATATATATATATAGCAGCTTGATAAGCTTTCGAGTCAAGTCGGGTCGATTGTAGGTTCAAGCTCGAGCTAGAAGCTCGATAAGCTTGGTTCGCGAGCTCGTTAAAGAGTCGAGTTCGAGCCGGCTCATGAGCCGGCTCGGCTCACTTACACCCCTAGGTATGATCACACCTGCACTAATCCCATTCTTCTTGCATGACATAGACAACATAATTCAAGATTCATAAGCTATTTCATTCAACCTGTTGTGTAAAAGCAGTATAAAGCCCCATTAAATAAATAGTAGGATTGAGTCGAAGGTTAATATTTGGGTGTCCTACATAAAGGCTTGGGATGCCAAAAGAACGGCTATTAAATCTATTTTTGGTAGTTGTGAAGAGTTATATTGTATTGTTAATCTATTGATGGAAGCCATTGTCTCTTCCATTCCAGGGACAAATGAATAGATTACACTCACAAATAGACACAAATTTGAAAGGATTTTTTTGGGGTTTGGACCTTACATCTCTGGTTGGGCTTACTGACGACCAGCTCTTAGCCTTGATGGTGCATTCTTACTTGGTAAGTACTTAGGTACTTTGCTCACAGCTGTTGGGAGTGATGTGAATAATTGTCTTTTACCTCTAGCTTTTATTGTGGTTTGGTCGAAGTGTAGTGCATCTTGGACATGGTTTCTCTAATGATTGTATGATCCACTCCCAAATGTAGCCCCAGAGAAAAACTATACATTATATCACATAGGCATATTGGTCTTATTCACAGGTGCAGGGATATATTACCATTTACCCATGGCAGCACACTGTGCATGTTCAAGACATCTGTGTTAGAACTTCAAGAAGGCAGTAAGGGGTATGGGGTTATGGATGTTGAATTTCTATGCCATAAGATGTATTTTACTGGCAATACAGATGACTTCCAGATATTTAATCATCACATGAGGGATATTAAAAATGTGAATGTTGAGGCCTACCAAATGGCTACTCAATCATGACTTTACATGATGGACATTGACACTTGATGGTGGGGTTCAATTTGGAACAATACCACAAATGCTTTTGAATTATTCAATGTAGTGTTGAAGCATGCTAGAAGGCTACCAATCTAGGACCTTATATTAGCTATATACTACAACATTGTTAGGATACTCATGAGACGACTACAGTTCGTTGGTTCTGAACCTGTTGAGTTGAACAGTGTATTCGTGGGAAAGGTTCTAGCTGATTTATAAAGGTTTGAATAAGAAGCTAGAAGCTTGGTGGAACCAATAAGGGTTATACATGAATTTTAAGTGCTTGACATGACTAACATATCATACAATGTTGAGTTTAAGAAAAATGGTGTTTATTTTTGTAGTTGTGGATGCCCTGCAATCTACCACTTTATATGCATATGTTATAAGTTCTCTATCAGTAATGTGACAAAATCACTACGAATATGTCTCGCAATACTATATTATACACAACCACAGATACACCTACTTGGGTGAATTCCATAGCATGCCTGATAAGGCTGATTGGTCATTGCACGACCCAATCACGCTGCAAACTTGCAGGAGACGTTCATAAAGGCCTCATACTAACTGCTTTAAAAATACAATGGTTGATCGTGTAAGCAATGGTTCTAGGATGTGCAGCCTAAACAATGGGTGTGGGCACAACAAAACTACTTGTCCTCATAGCAAGTATTAACTATTATTATGTCTTCCAATTCATAGTAAATCTTAAGTACATTACTAATGTTTGGCTCAACATTAACAAAAATGCTGTCAACGTCAGGGTGGATAACACATAAAAGAGAAGTCATATTCGTATCGAACAGTTTTAGTATAAATTATATTATGTTGGAATTTCACAATGTATGACAATTAGTTATTTTGGTGGGACATTGAGTATATTGGAATGTCAGAATTGGTCCAATTGTACTCTAAGTGAACTATTTGTAATAGTAAAATCATGAACATTTATAATATATTCTTTTGTTGTTAAGTTATTATGTTCTTCTCTATTATTGTTAAGAATTACTTCATTATTATTACAGTTCCTACTCATAATGCATTAGCCGATCAATGAGAAGTCTCGCGGCATCCCTATGAAGGATTTCATTGATATTTATAGCGCATGAATTCATGAATGCATTGCAAGGGCTAATGATAATCTGCTAGAGCAATAGGCCAAGGCTAACGAGATACTTAGATGTTGCACGCAAGTGTAGATAGAAAATAATGAACGTATACTTTGGTATTTGCATGGAGATGCTATGAAGAGATATGAAAATAGGACTGAAAATTTTCTAAATTCCAAAGGATGGAAATATGTGAGAGAAAATATTTTGAACGAGATCTTCACCATGTTGGTGCTCACTTCCTACATGTGTTTCCACAAGGTACGTCGTGAGAGAATTGGGGATACGTCAATCGTTATTTGTACACTGCCCTGTGACCTCAAACATCTCATTCTTTATCGACCATGGGATCTAGCTGAATAAGCATTTATTTTGGATTTATATAAGTAAAGAATGAAGATGTTATTATCATGAGGTAAACGTAGGAAGCTTTAAACCCGACTGATTGGCAAGACTTGCAGTATGAGTTTGACTTCTACTTTGGTTGTTGTCCAACACAGACCCAACTCCAACTACGTATATGCAAACTGTTTAAGTTGGAGTAGTGTAATCTTACAAATTTATCATGTGTGATAGAACTGTTGCCAAAATTTAGCATGTTGCAAAAAAAAAATTTAAGTTCTCTGGTTCTGAAGTTGACCTACCAATTAGGTCTTTATTTTCTGTCAAATATTTAGAACTGAATATCTACTATATTTTCATAAAACATAATTAATTAAGCTATATATGTGAAATACTAAGAATTTTTCACTTAATTAATAAAACTGAAATTTTACAAACAATATGACAATCACACTACAAGATGTTGTGATGTTGATGGGTCTAAAATTTAATTGTGATGTTGTCACAGGTCCATCATAAGTCAAAATGGGAAAAATGGAGTAGTTGGCCTGATTGTTTTGATGATCTTTTAGGGGGCCATCCAGAATCAGATGTGTTGTACCATGACCTAGCTGATCATGAAGTTTCTGCAACCTTTATGTTGTGTCAAGCTTGTCCTAAGCATGCATGATGTTAAGATGGCTTCGCTGGACATTCTTCCAGGAGAAAATGAATAGTGCTTTTTGTTGGAAAATGAGCTTTGGTGCTTATGAGGGCTATGAAGGGGTTGCTCTCGAAGACTTACGATGACTGATTTAATCGTGATTGGGAATTCGATGGCAACGATGAATTTAGCGGTGGCGAGCTGAGCAGTGGCGCGCGGTGGATATGGTATCAGACGATGACTGATTTTTCTATGATTTTTGTTGTTTTATACCAAAATCTTCTCATGTCTACTTGACTACTTCTTTTCTTTGAAGTAGCTTGTGGATCTTATAACTGTGCACCCAACTTTTCTGAATCTTTAGCTTTGGCAGCTTGGGTTGGACAGTTAGTGCGAGCAGAAATATTAAAATAGTGAGAGATGGATAAGTTAAAACATCATGGATCATGTACTATTAGGTCTGCTCGTAAAGTTTGCAGATTGTGATTCTTGTTTTTGTTGGTAATAAGGACCATTGATCCTCTTGTTTTATTTGTGATTTATATGAAGGTATTCTATCAATGCAATTCATATCAGAGGGAATTAGTTTGTAATACTTCTCAAGTTATATTTTTAATACAGTGTCAGAAGAAACCTATGCATTTGTTGACACTAACACACATCCTCTCTCTCTCTCTCTCTCTCTCTCTCTCTCTCTCTCTCTCTCTCTCTATCTATATATATATATATATATATATATATATATATATATATATATATATATCTTTCTCTCTCTCTGTATCTATCCATCTCTTATACGTAATGAAAAAAGCGATCAATTTCTTACTTGCAAACTAAATTGTGTATAATCTCCTTATTAATTACTTTATAAGTTCAATTGTCTCGGTCTCGATTCTAATTTTTAGGTTTGCCAATTTTCAAACCGTTGTGAATTGCGTTTGTAGCGGGAATCAAATACAATGGATATGCAGCTGTTTTGAAACTGTTACAGGCTATTTTTGTGGCAGTTAAAAACTCCACAAAGCCTATTTTAAGTGTTGCCGAAATCATTTTTCAACTAGATATTTTTTTAAAACCGGTGTTCACACTAATCCAAATTAGTTTTATTGAAGCTTCAAATTTCATAATTTAAATGATTTTATCTTTAAAATTGCCTTCAAATTCATGTGGAATCTAATGAAATTTTAGGGATAATATTAAAAAAAAAAACATGAACAAGTAAATGTATGTGTAACATGTATTATTTAGTATGGCACAAATGTATTTAGAAGTGGCATTTATACTCATTAAGAATTTATTTGGAACAACTTTTTTTTATTTTTTTATTTTTCCATTAGCAATCATAATATTTTTTTACTATTATTTTATTTCTATTTTTTAAAATTTCTATAATGAAAATTTATTTTCTACGATCATAATAGAGAATTTATTTTTTTCACATCAACTTCACATCCCCAAAACAGTCCGTGAGTTAATACATTTTAAAAATTAATTTTATTTAATGGATAATTAAAAAGTGAAGTTAGCTCACCATCTTTTACTAGCAGTTAATTTTTGGAATTCATTTTCTAAAAAATAAATATAAAAATTTTATAAGTTTTTTTTATTTAAATATAAATATAAAATTTTAATATATTTTCAGCTATTTATTTGACCTGGAAATTTATGCAGAAAACAAGCAGCATACAATCAAAATATATTACACGCGAATTGTATCATTTACACCAAAATAGATCAAAGCAGCGGCTTCCTTTGGCGCACACACCATACAATCCTAAGCTCCTCTCTCTCTCTCTCTCTCTCTCTCTAGTGAAATTTAAGACTGGTCAACACATTATTGTTGACCGGGTCAGCCAAATGGTCCAGAAGATTCTGCAAGGGCCCCACCCCAGTCACCAATCCCTGTATAAAATAGCCCAATATAGCCAGCATGGCGAGCCTCCCATTCTTCACCTCCTTCAGCTTCAGCTCTTTCAAAGACTTCTCATCCTTCCCAAAACCCAGCGGGTTAAAAATCGGGCCACCCGGGTAAGCCGGGTCGCCCGACCCGCCTAAGAACTTCTCCAACCCGAGAAAGTATTGCTTCCCCATGGAACCCGGGTTGGCCCAATCCTGAAACCGGCGGTGCTCGGCAAAGCCCATGAGCGCCATCTCGAACACAAATAGGGTGTACGAGTCGGCCCAATAGTTGTAGGTGCCTGCAGGAGGGATGACGCCGGTCTTGAACCAGGGAAGGGCGGTCTCAGCTGGGATGAGGCCGAGTTTACCGAGGATCTCTGGGGCAATGGCGCCAGCTGCGCCGAGCATAGCGTACCGCCCGTTGATAATCTCTCCATAAGCCAACCATTTGGGCTCAATGAACCCGCCCGTGCCCTCCGGGTCTGAAAGGCCCAACGGGTCGAACCCATAGTCGCCTGGAAGGCTGCAAGTACATGAAGTTGTATAAATGGTAAGTCTATGTGATCACCTTCCTATAGAATTTGATAAGAACAGGGAAAGAATAAGATAGCTGGGCAACTCTAGCTTGCCTAAGCTCCAGGAAGGGGGAAATTATTAGGTTCAGACACCGATTTAGAAATAGATCCGGATATCGAATTAAAATTTAACAAGTGGCTTATGCTTTGACTGTGTTTTTTGACGGCACTTTATATGTGCTTGACTTAAAATTCAGCGGACACATTTAATTTATAAAGTATCCATGCGTACACTCCACATGTCAATAATTTATTGGACTCTGGACGTATCTCTACTTCCGGACCTAATAATGTCCGCCAGGAAGAGGAGGGGGGCGAACAAGAACAGGAAAAGAGAGATTTTTCCATTGGTCCATCCCATTCCCTTCTCAATTCCTTCAGAGTAGAAGTACTAATCCCACATCCCCATTAATCAATCAGGATATCTATTTGTTTCCATAAAGAACAAAAATATTGAACCAGCAGGTCACCTTCCTGTAGTTATATATGAAAAAAATACCTTCCATCCAAGTAGGAGAGAGATTGTTTGGAAGCAAACCATAGCTGCCTGTCAGCTCCTTGCTGAGAAGACATCAAGGTGAACTTTAAACAAAATTGAAAGCGCTTCAAAGGAAGGAGAGAAGAAAGCTTTAATGGTGATTTACTGACCCTAGCAGGAGGGGAAGAAGAAGCTCTGACTAAAAATGAGGCCTTTCTCTGAGAGCCGATGGTCCTAGAGGAGGTAGACGACTGAAGCAACTTCCCACCAAGGAGCTGCCTTCCGGCCTCCATTGAGGAGAGCAAGGCTTGAGCTGATGCCATTGTAGACCTTGCTTTCTCTTCCTTGGATGTCTGAACTGATGTGAAGGGAAAAAAATTGGAGTTCTGTCTTCCTTATGAAATGAAGCCCAAAACAAGCGTGTGGCAGAAGCGGGGGCTGGGAGATCTTAAGAGAAATCGGAAGATAAGGTTTCATTTGGGTGTCCAGCAGATTGTTGACACGTGTTGTGAGAATCAGATAAGAGGATCCTCTTGGAGTTTTCAGTGGAGCCACATGTACCAGGCCTGTCTGAAATTTTCTGTTCAGAGGGTCTGATATTTCGTTGAGAATTTGTGGTCTTTGTTATGCCAAGCTAGCAAGTATTTGAAATGAATGTTATGGGCAAATTCTCCGATCCAAATAGCAGATAAGTTTTCATGTTTCTATCTTTTTTTGGCTGGAGGGGAATAATTTCAGGCAGGCTTGTTACAATTCTGAATGCCCAATAGCCAAATTGATTCCGAAGTGATTTTACTTCGGAATAATCAGTTACCTCAAAAGATGCGGTCAATAAAGTTAAAAGTGCTCATGTAACCCAAGTTCATTCCCGACCTATAAAAAATTATTCACTTAGATTTTGTTTGGGACGGTTTTTTTATTGCTTTCTAAAACAGAGTTTTAGTACAATTTTTTTTTTATTTTTGTACTAAAATTCTATTTTAGAAAGCAATAAAAAAGCCGTCCCAAACAAAGTCTTAATGAAATAGGCCTAAGTCTATGCCAATGGACTCGTGACATTTATGCACTGAGTCATCAATTGATGCACCCCAATTATACGGCCCACGGATACTTTACAGGCATCATAGAAGAAAATTAGGGGCTGCATAAGACTTTCTATGAATACGAACTTAGCTCAATATCCCAGCTAAGACAAGATAATTAGTAGGCCAAAACCTGGCAGGACTATAAAAGAATATTGTTAAGCCAAGCAGATTCTAGCTTACAATGAATAATCATAGATTACATTGTAATTTGAACTTATCTACAATAAGAGATTTTTGAAATAAGATTCAAGTTAGGTCGAAGATTTCCTCAAATTGGTTGGGTAGTATGTTATCATAAGATTACCAACTAATATACATGTGCCTAGTAGGGTTATACAACTCATAAGCCTTATAATTAACAATAAATATAAAAACATCCTATGACATTTAAATTCCTAGCCCAAACTTATAAATAAAGGGCCAAAAAATGAATTAATCTTGCTACGTGCAATGACATTTATGGTAGTAGAAAGAAAATTTATAATTTTAGCACTATAATAAATTTCTTTACACACATAAATAAGATAAGTTGAGAGCATCTAATATGAATAATGAGATTTTACACATGAAAATCAAGAAAATAAAAAAAATCATAGGATCTATCCTACTTAAAATGACTTCTCTAATATGAGTTGTAGGTTACAAAAGATACAATTCTTTTCAAATAAAGAAGACTTTGATATAATATAGTAAATTTAAATGGCATAAAAGATAACTTTTATGATATAAGTAAGAAAATGCTTGAAACATTGGAGTTATCATCAAAATATTCTAAGTGATCTACTCGATATTAACAACAAGCATCATTCTTGTTAAAAACAATTGATATTGACATTATTGATGATGATTAATGTCATCGCTTGTGTCGATGGTGGGCGCTAACTTTGTTAGTAATGAGGGGAGCCAACATCTATGTTTACAATTACAGTTAATATTGGTTATGAAGGCGAGTCTTATTACCAATTCCAATAATAGGCATAAACATTGGTGCTGGCGACGATGATATATATATGCATTGATATTGATGGACAACATCGACTTTATTGGTTATGACAAAACCAATATTAGGGTTAATACGTGCGCCAATCTAGTTGTCGATAACCACCCGCCGTCGACCATGAAGGCTCAATTTCATCAAAGTTCTCATTAAAAGCAAGCAGTGTACTCCAAATGAATTTTTTTATAGATTAAACCTTAGCCTTGACTTGTTTTTATAAGAATAAACCATAAACTTCTTTATACCAAAAAAGACATTTTATGCACAATATTGTCATTATGCTTATCTTTCAGTCATATGACATCCAACAAAATTTCTAACCGCTCATCTTCATCAATAAAAAATATAGTATACCAAAATTCACATTTTATAGAAAATTAGATCACATGTCAAACAAATGAATATAGCAAATATTTAGATACTAAAAAATATTATAAACTCATATTATAGCATAAGACTTTCAAATCAATGCTACGTTTAGAACTAGGGGTGTCAATATTTGACCAGACCCAGAAATTTAGGGTTTGGGTCAACCCGAATCCGAACCGGGTCGGGTTCGGGATTTCGACCCGTTTGTAAAACCGGGTTCGGGTTGACCCGGAAACCCAAAATCAACCCGGTTTGACCCGTTTTTAATTAATTTAGGAGGGTTTTAAATGATTTTTATGAAATAAGTAAATGATATTTCAAAAAATTATAAACATTATTGTCCAAATTAAATTAATCTTAATTTATTTTAAATTAATTGAAGTAAATCTTATCTTAATTTGATTTAGATTTAAATAAATTGAATTAAATAAAAATTTTTTAATAAAATATACCCAAATCGGGTCGTGTTTGGGTTGACCCGGAATCGAAGCGGGTCGGGTTCGGGTTAAAAAAACCGACCCGTTTGCAAAAACAGGTCAGGTTCGAGTCAGGTTGAACAATGTCAGGTCAATTTCGAGTTGGACCCGAACCCGACCCATGACTCGATTTTGACAAGCCCTATTTGAAACAGGTTTATTATTATTTCTTAAAAATAACCTTTTAATATTTTTTATAATAAAAACTTACTTTTTAAAAATAGTAATAAAATCAGTCCGAAATAAAACCTAAGTGATTTTATGAAAGCTTACTCCCTTCCATCGCTAACATGTAACCAAATCCAATTTAAGAATTATATATTTGATATGCTCACTAACTTATGAAAATATATAAAATTATTGTTTTATGCATTAAGATGGGTGATCTTTAAATTATTGATTTACTACTTAAACATATTTAAATAAATACATTCAATAAAATTTAGAATAAACTAATACTCTCATGTAGGCAAATTACAGTATCTTTTCTTAAATATTTGAAATTTGAATTTTTATGAACGCTCAATTTGTTGCCCCATGCTATTAAAAATTTCGTCAAGAAACTTCTAGAATCGTAATTATTTTATTACTGTTTTCCAACTTATTTTATTTGTATCATTACTTAAGATAAAGATATATTTAATTTTTATTACGACCTTATTATTGTCAAAAACTAAAACAAATAAAAGAAAATTACAAAACTTAGATTGCAATTTTGTTTATTTATTTGCTATTTAATTTTATATATAATTCAAAACATTATGTTTATAATATTTCAAATTATAAACTATTTTAATAAAATCAAATAACTACAGAAGGTTGCGTTGTAGTTATTTTGAAATCTGGACCACTCAGTAAACCAATTTAACATTTTTAAATAAATAAATATATCTTAAATATAAAAAATAGCATAAAATATTTTATTATCTCTTTAACACATTCCAAAAAAAAAAAAAACAATAAAAATTTATCCAAAACAAGCCATTAGAGATAAGATTAAAAAACGCCTGAAATTTTAATAAAACAAACAGTTAGCTCCACATAAAACAATATTAGGATATAATTAATTGCATACACATATTTCACAAATTTCCTCAAGAAAGAAAACTTGGGAAGGGGAAAAGCTAAAATGTTCGAAAACTAAAAATCAACTTCAGAGTCAAAAATCCAAAGTAGGCTGCATTTATTTCTTTAGCAGTTTTTGAATACAAAGTTGGCTACTAAGACCAGGCTTATAATTTTGGGTCATTTCCCTATACTTGATCATGTCTTCACAGTATCGCTGTGAAAGTAAATCAAGTTGCTCAACAAATGGCATCGCCCAAAATTTATCAAGAGACCTAATCATTTGATACCACCGCTTCCGACAAAATTCCCCTGACCTGTTGGTTAATCCAGGTATGGTGTTTAAAATACAAAATGGTCAGATACAATCAAATTAAACTCTCAGATATACATAATATGTTGGAGAGGTAAATGATGGAATAAAAAAGGATTCATTTTAGAGAAAATTTATAGACAAATCATTCCAGAAACTAAATTTCCTAGATATTTGACAGATTAGCTTCTTCACTCTACTGTAAAAGATGTGATTTTCGTGTTTGGAGGGAGTGCCAAAATGGTTTTACCGTTTTAACAATTAGAGGATTGCATAAGATTTAGGCTTCGTTTGGGACGACAATCTTACTGTTTCTTAAAACAGTTTTTTAGTACAACAACAACAACAACAACAACATCAAGCCTTTATCTCGCTACGTGGGGTCGGCTACATGAATCCTTTTTCTCCATTGTGTCCTATTAAAAGTCAAATTCTCATTTAAATCTAATAAAGAAAGATCATTCCTAATATTTTCTAACCAAGTCTTTTTAGGTCTACCCCTACATTTCTTAACATAAGACAAATCTAATACTCTCCTAACCGGGTCATCGGAAGGCCGCCGTTTTATGTGACCAAACCATCTAAGGCGACTCTCTCTAATCTTATCTTCTAATGGAGCTACTCCAACCTTTTCACGTATATGCTCATTTCGTATCCTATCTCTAAGGGTAAAGTCACTCATCCACCTGAGCATCCTCATCTCTGCCACACTTAACTTAGTATTATGCTTCTCTTTTAATGGCCAATATTCGGCACCATAAAGCATTGCAGGCCTCACTACCATCTTATAGAATTTTCCCTTAAGTTTGAGGGGTACATTTCTATCACATAACAAGCCCAATGCATTCCTTCACTTCAACCATCCAACTTGAATTCTGCTGATAATATCCCCATCTATTTCACCATCACTCTGAACAATAGATCCAAGATATCTAAAACGTGTACTCTTATTAATGACTTGATCGCCCAAAGTCGCAATCCTTTCACTAGGTCTATTTTACTAAAATTAAACTCCATATATTCCGTTTTAGATCTACTCAAGTGAAAACCTTTAGACTCTAAGGTTGACCTCCATAATTCAAGTTTACCTTCAACTCCCTCTCTAGTCTTATCAACAAGAAGAATATCACCACAAAAAGCATACACCAAGGTACATCCTTTTGCAAATGTCTAGTGAGAACATCCATGACTAAAGCAAAAAGATATGGGCTTAAAGCTGATCCTTGATGTAACCCAACCGAAATAGGGAAATACTTGGTCAATTCACCTTGTGTTTGAACACAAGTAATAGCTCCTGCATACATATCTTTAATGATTTAAATATAAGCATTATTGACTCCTTTCTTTTCAAGAACTCTCCATAGCACTTATCTTGGAACTTTATCATATGCTTTTTCTAAATCAATAAATATCATATGTAGATCCTCCTTATTTTCTCTATATTTCTCCATCAAACCTCTTAATAAATGTATGGCTTCCATAGTCGACCTACCCGGCATGAATCCAAATTGATTTTGATTAAAACAGTTTATTAGTACAAAAGTTGAAATTTTTGTACTCGAAAGCTGCTTTAAGAAGCAGTAAAAAAACCGCCCTAAATGAAGCCTTATTCTGGTCATAAAGGCTGGAGAGAAATGTAGAGTTAGCAGATCCTCCGCATTGGACAAACTAAATAAAAGATTTAATTCACTAGTGTACTCCACAGTAATTGCAACATATAAATCCCAGGAAACAAAGGATAAATTAATAGAGTTGAATGGAAATTTTGGGAGAAAGAGCAGGATAAGTAGAAAAAATGGTTACCGGTTCTCAAGCAGACTGTCCCAGTCAACATCCTCAAAGCAGCAAGCATCAGTTTTCTGGAGCCTATAGAGTTCATGACAACAATATAATAAAGCATCATAATGTATCAAGCTGTTCCTAAGCTCAAAAATAAAGATAGAAGAATAGATTTTTCATACATGTGGGTTAACCGTAGGAATCCTTTCACGGTTCATTTCAGTTATAAGTGCATGCGGTGGTGTTAAACCTCAAGCTTGCCAGACTTATTCACAAGTTCTACCAGTGCTAATATTACACCATCTTGAATCCTTTCAATCCCATAGAGGGCATCAATAATACTAATAATGATTAAAGAATTAATATCATGATTGTTCGACAAATTTTAAGTTGGTTATCGTTCACCTAACACAACCATCTACATATTTTTATCTGGGGCTTGAGACCCATCCGACAACGACAGGGTTAATAATATTAATAATGTTGATTATTATTATTAGTTTCCAGTCAATTTATTTTATACAAATGAACTCTCCCTCCAGATGAATCATGCAGAAATCCGAGCATCAAGACGCGAGCAAAACAGAAAGAAGAATATAAAAATACAAACATGTGGAGAGATATTTAACTACTCATCAACATAATGCTAGGTGGATATCCGATATCATGCCAGCTAATATAAGAACTAGGTAGGATTGTGTTACGCCTGGACCGGTCCCAGCTGGACCGGTCCGGTTCTACACCCGACGGACCAACGTCGGGCGGAACCAGACGGAACGCGCGGAGCGCGAGTCGGGGGGCCCAAACAGCAGCTAAAACGCATGGGGGAGGGAAAATTTTTGAATGGGAGGCTGTTTTAGGAAGTCCATTATTGTCCTCTATGATTATTTTGTATAATTAGGAGTTTTGGGGGGATTGGCTCCTCATCTTGAATTTGAATGAGAAGTTTGAGATCTCTTGGTGTTCTTGGGCTCTAGGGTTTGCTAGAGACTTGTGGAGAGTTGTTCTTCCTCTCGAATTGAAGAACGTTGTATCTTTCTTTGTTTTGCTTTCATTGCGAGTGAAATACAAGTCATTTCTTGCGTTTTATCTCATATTTCCCGGTTTTTCCTGCTGATTTCTGCTGTGGACAGCAGTTTGCTGTTGTATTTTCACTGGTTTGGTTAGGAATACTTGAGAACTCAAGTACTTCCTATCAAATTGGTATCAGAGTATCGATTCGGGACCACCGGCGGCTGAAATTCTGAAATTTCAGCAAGTTTATCTTTTCCGGAAGAAGAGTTTTTGGGATCCGTTAGAAGAAAGATGGCCGGAAAGAAGGTGGAAGCATTAGAAGGCGAGTTCGGACAATTGAAGGCAGATCTGGAGGGAAAGTTCTTAGAAATCTCCACCAACAATGACAGGTTGGAAGGGAGGTTTGCGGCTATGGAAGAAATGATGAAGAAACTATTGGAGATGAAGACCAATCCGGAGACATCGGAAGTGAGAGAGACTACTGACGGCCATGGCGTTGGAGTAAATCCAAACCCAATCCGGGGGAGGAGGAATCCGGAGGTGGAGATTCTTGAAGGGGACGACGACATGCCACCTCTAGAGCCACTCTCTAGAGAGGAGATGAGCATGGGAAATGACCGTCGAGGTGCTGATTTTCAGCGTCGAGGTGTTGATTTTGGAGGCAGGCGGGGGGAACATGAAGGTAATGCAGATTTTGGAGAAAGGAGAGAAGAGTATCAGCGTCGAGGTGCTGAATTTCAGCGTCGAGGTGCTGATTTTGAAAGAGGAAGGGGAGATTATGACGACGAACTCGGATACCAGCGTCGGAGGGAGGACCGGGACGCTTGGGGAGCATTTCCTTTTCGAGGAATGGGAGGTTATGGAGGATACCGGGGAGATCCCAAGGTGAGGAAATTGAAGATGCCTGTGTTCGAGGGGGAAGACGGTCATGGCTGGATCTACAAGGTGGAGCGTTACTTTGCTGTCAACGGGTTCACGGAGGATGAGAAGCTGACGGCGGCAGGATTGTGTCTGGAAGGAAAGGCTTTGGCATGGTACCAGTGGCGTGACAGAAGGGAGCCCATTCGAAGTTGGAGGGAGTTCAAGGACTGCCTATTAGAACGTTTCTGAGCCGATGGGGGAGGAGATTTCTACGAGCAGTTCTTTGCCCTGACTCAGGAGGGGACAGTGGCGGAGTATCGGGACAGATTTGAGTACTTGGCTAGCCGATTGGATCACATCTCAGAGTCGGCCGTGGAGGGAAACTTCATGAAAGGGCTTAAGCCTGAGATACGAACCGCTGTCAGAGTCTGGGAGCCGAGGAACCTAGGGAGGGCTATGGAGTTAGCCCAGTTGGTGGAGGATCAGAAGAAATCTGAAAGAGGAACTCGGGGAAACTATTCGGGAGGGTCGCACAGGATGACGACTACTATCTTGCCTTCAAAGGTGGGATCCTCAGGGAGTCTGAAGGAGGCACCAAAGGAGAGAATGGGAGGAGGAGGAAACGGGGGACAGTTCAAACGGCTGACCGAGAAGGAGATGCAGGAGAAGAGGGCAAAGGGGTTATGTTTTCGATGTGATGAGAAGTACATGCCCGGACACCGGTGCAAGGATAGAACTCTTCAGGTTCTCCTCGTGTGTGAAGACGAGGAAGACGAAGAGGGAGGTGGGAGCGGGTTAGAAGGAGAGGAGAAGCTGCACTTGGATGTGGCAGAAGTCTCTCTGAACTCAGTAGTGGGATTCACTCCGAGTCACTCTATGAAAGTAAGAGGAGAGATAGCTGACCGCGAAGTGTTGGTGTTGATCGATAGTGGTGCAACCCACAATTTTATTTCTTCTCAGATCGTGGATCAGTTAGGGATGGAGCTAGTCGACACAGGAGGCTATGGGGTGATGATGGGCATGGGGAAGGTGGAGATGGGGAGAGGAATTTGCCGGGGAGTGGTCCTGACCATCCAAGGGCTACAGGTCAGGGAGGATTTCCTCCCCTTAGAATTGGGAAGTACAGATGTCATCCTAGGGATGAAATGGCTACAGACTCTGGGGGAGACCAAGGTCAACTGGGGTGCTCTGAGGATGGAGCTAATGATAGAAGGGCAGAGGAAGGTGATCCAGGGGGATGCAGGGCTGACAAGAGCAGTCGTATCTCTCAAATCTATGATCAGATCCATACAGGAGGTGGGAGGAGGATTTTTGGTGGAGCTTCAACGTTTGGAGAGGGTCAGTGTGGGGGAAGAAGGAGACATTCCACAGGTGGTGCAACCGCTCATACAACAGTACAGGGAGGTGTTCCAGCCACCCCAGGGATTGCCACCCCCTAGAGAGCAAGAGCATGCCATTCTTCTGAAAGAGGGAGTGTCACCAATCAGTGTTAGACCATATCGCTACCCCCAGATTCAGAAAGATGAAATTGAGAAACTGATCAAGGAGATGTTGGAGGCAGGGATCGTCAGACCCAGTGTGAGTCCTTTCTCCAGTCCAGTTTTACTGGTCAAAAAAAAAAGGATGGGAGCTGGAGGTTTTGCGTGGACTACAGAGCCCTGAACAAGGAGACAGTACTAGACAAATTCCCCATTCCAGTGATTGATGAGTTATTAGATGAGTTGCAAGGAGCGGTGGTGTTTTCAAAAATGAACCTTAAGTCGGGCTACCACCAAATCAGAATGAAGGAAGGTGACATTCAGAAGACTGCGTTCAGAACACACGAGGGGCACTATGAGTTCTTAGTGATGCCATTTGGGCTTACTAACGCCCCCGCTACCTTTCAGTCCTTGATGAACAGGGTGTTCAGGCAACACTTGAGGAAGTCTGTGCTAGTCTTCTTTGATGATATTTTGGTGTACAGCCAGACCGAGGAACATTTAGAGCATCTAAAGGAGGTTTTGGGGATCCTACAGGCACATCAGCTGAGAGCTAATTTAAAGAAGTGCAGTTTTGCCCAATCAAGGGTAGAATATTTGGGACATATAGTGTCTCAAGAGGGAGTTGCAGCTGACCAGTCCAAAATTGAAGCAATGCAGAAATGGCCCATACCCAAGAACATCAGGGGGTTGAGAGGTTTCTTGGGACTGACGGGATACTATAGGAGGTTTGTGAAGGGGTACAGTTCCATCGCCTGGCCATTGACGGAGCAGTTAAAGAAAGACAACTTCTCCTGGGGTGATGCAGCGACCCAGGCCTTCAAAAGATTAAAGAAAGCCATGACCACTGTACAAGTTCTAGCACTCCCAGATTTCAGCCAGGTATTCGTGGTAGAGACTGATGCGTCAGGGTATGGCTTAGGAGCAGTATTGATGCAGAATCACCGGCCTATAGCATATTTCAGTCAGGTGCTATCGACTAGGGCTAGATTGAAATCAGTGTATGAGAGAGAGCTGATGGCCATAGTCTTGGCCATTCAGAAATGGCGCCCTTATCTTTTGGGACGACATTTCATTATTCGGACCGATCAGAGGAGTCTGAAATACCTGCTGGAGTAAAGGATGGTTACTGAGGAACATCAGAGGTGGCTGTCAAAGTTGTTGGGTTATGATTTTGAGATCCAATATCGGCCGGGGGTGGAGAATAAGGCAGCTGATGCCTTGTCTAGGTGTGTGGGGGAACTTCAGGAGGTGGCAGTTTCAGTCCCTTTGATGATTGATTGGGGGGCCATCCAAGAAGAGAGTATGCAGAATGAAGAATTGAAGAAGGTCAGGGAAGGCTTGATGAAGGGCAGTAGCAATCATTCAGGGTACTATCTGGAGGGAGAGAGGCTACTCTATCAGGGAAGGTTTGTGATGCCACGAACATCAGTACACATCCCTCACATATTGCAGGAATTCCACGGCAGCGCAGTTGGGGGTCATTCAGGAGTACATAAGACATATAGGAGGTTGGCATTGGAGCTCTACTGGAAGGGGATGTATAAGGATGTTGAGGAGATGGTGGCAAGGTGTGAGGTGTGTCAGAGAAATAAATACATGGCCATGGCACCAGGGGGACTGCTCCAACCATTAGCACTTCCAAACAGAGTATGGGAGGAAGTGTCTATGGATTTTATTGACGGCCTACCACGTTCAGAAGGGTTCACAGTTATCTTTGTTGTGGTGGATCGACTCAGTAAATATGCACATTTTATCCTCCTATGACATCCTTACACCGCAGTGTCAGTGGCGGCAGCATTTATCAGGGAAGTGGTTCGATTACACGGGATTCCAGAATCTATTGTGTCGGACAGAGACAAAGTGTTCCTCAGTCAGTTTTGGAGAAAACTGTTCAGAATGCAGGGCACAACTCTCAAGAGGAGCACCGCGTACCACCCACAGACAGATGGACAAACAGAAGTGGTCAACCGGAGTTTGGAGACTTATTTGAGGTGTTTTGCCTCTGAAACACCCAGGAAATGGGCTAAATGGTTGCCATGGGCGGAGTACTGGTAATAACACTTCTTACCATTCGGCATCCCAGATGACTCCTTTCAAGGTGCTCTATGGAAGAGACCCCCCCCACACTTAGTACATTATGGGAAGGGACATACACCTGTCTCTTCAGTCGAACAGTACTTAGAGGAGAGGGACCAGGTGTTGGAAGAGTTGAAGAAACATCTGGAGAGGGCACAACAAATAATGAAGAAGCGAGCAGATACCCATAGAAGAGACATACAATATGAAGTGGGGGAGAAAGTGTTTTTAAAGCTAAGACCCTACAGACAGAGATCAGTGGCTAGCAGGAGGAACGAGAAGCTGGCCCCGAGATACTTTAGCCCTTATGAGATCTTGGGGAGGGTGGGAGCAGTAGCGTATCGTCTGAAGTTACCTCCCTATGCTACTATACATCCGGTGTTCCATGTGTCACAGCTGAGGAGAGCCCGCGGGGAGCACGCAATTAGCGCCACATTACTAGCAACAATGACGGAGGATTGTGAAGTGATATTGAAGCCCCTCGAGCTTATGGGGGTAAGATCAGATCAAGAAGGCAACAAGGAAGTGTTGATTCAATGGAAGGACCTCCCTGAGTTCGACGCGACTTGGGAGCCGTTTGAAAGAGTGAAAGAGCAATTCCCCTCCTTTCACCTTGAGGACAAGGTGAGTTTTTGGGAGGGGAGTAATGTTATGCCTGGACCGGTCCCAGCTGGACCGGTCCGGTTCTACACCCGACGGACCAACGTCGGGCGGAACCAGACGGAACGCGCGGAGCGCGAGTCGGGGGGCCCAAACAGCGGCTAAAACACATGGGGGAGGGAAAATTTTTGAATGGGAGGCTGTTTTAGGAAGTCCATTATTGTCCTTTATGATTATTTTGTATAATTAGGAGTTTTTGGGGGATTGGCTCCTCATCTTGAATTTGAATGAGAAGTTTGAGATCTCTTGGTGTTCTTGGGCTCTAGGGTTTGCTAGAGACTTGTGGAGAGTTGTTCTTCCTCTCGAATTGAAGAACGTTGTATCTTTCTTTGTTTTGCTTTCATTGCGAGTGAAATACAAGTCATTTCTTGCGTTTTCTCTCAGATTTCCCGGTTTTTCCTGCTGATTTCTGCTGTGGACAGCAGTTTGCTGTTGTATTTTCACTGGTTTGGTTAGGAATACTTGAGAACTCAAGTACTTCCTATCAAATTGCCTTTCATGAGGAAAATAAATTAGTGGTTATAATCATAAAATCTTGATTACAACAAAAATAATTTGATGTGTCCATTTATTATGTCCATTTATTGCACAAATAAGATATAGCAGAGCTCCACCACCATAAAAGACCGATCTATCTGTTGGGTCAGTTTCCAACGAGAGATACCAGGTTTGTATGCACATCCCTAAACATTTTACTAATTCATTCATAACAGCGATGATAAAGGTAACATGATCTTGGAGACCTTACTGAATTTGGAGTATAACCATCAAAAAGCATCCAAACATAAATACCATGAGCAAGATTTCTCATGTGGCATAATGGTAGTTGACCGGGAAACAACCACCACCAACATCATCATAGTCAAACTTATCCCAGCTATTTGGAGTTAGTATTAATCTTTCTTCTCTCATTTCCGTGAAGTGCTATTGTGGTGTTAAGTCTAATTTAAATAAATCTTCTTACATTAAAATCATCCCATTTCCCTTCATAGCGTTACTTCTAATCAACCCATTTCCCTTCATATTCCTTTCACATTAAAATCATCTCTACATCATATTTTAACATCATCTATTTTTAACTTTAATCACTTCACAATTACTTCTAATGCTAATCTCTCTTATATTGTACATCTTTAATAAACTTAATATACATATCAAATCATTTTTAATGTATTACATGATATAAATTTTAAAGATCAATAAAACTATATGAATATCCTTTAATTGGTCAATAACATTTTGTTAATTCCATGAGGACCACGATAACCTTCTTATAGATACATCTAGCATAAAACCAAATGAATTCTTTGATACTCAAGATTTTCCCAACCACGGTAGCATCAACTTCTCCATTACTTTACATATTGATAGTACTTCGATATTTGCTATGACTATTGATGTCAAAATGCTTCTTCTCTAATTATTTGATATTCTCATGCTTTAAGATTTGAAAATTACTATCATTGACACTATTCCAACATACCCCAAATTATCCTAATATCAAGTACCTTATATAGACCTAAAGTTTTTCTTTTTAATTATTTTTAAAAGTTAAATTAAACTATAAAGTTGTGTGTTAATGTATCATAGACTTGATAATTTTGGACATTTTTACTCTTCTACAGAACTTATTTTAAACTCATACTGATGTGAAACTACTAGGAGTTATTTCAGAAATTAAGATGAAAAGATTAAAGTTTTGCTCTTTTAAATTTAAGCTAGCAATAAGAGAGAATTAGGAATTAAAAATTTTTAACTTGCTTAAGTCCCAAAGAAGTACAAGAGAGATAAACCACGACAATTCATTCAAAATTCAAGGAAATTTAAATGCAAAGTACAATTGACAGAAACCCAACGCTTAACAATGAGAATTTCACCTCGAGGGCCATCTCACTCAACTATTAGTAAGTTTTAGTGGAGAAAGAAGATCCACACGATGAAGGATGTCACCACTAGAGAGAAGGCGCCGAATAACTTCGTTGGTGGAGAGGTAGCCGGTGGGGAAGGAGGTAGTGGGCGGCTTACGAGGCTCCAATTGTGGCTTGAGAATCGTCGGTCGATAATGCTCGCAAGAATTGGGACGACTCGCTCCAAATATTCTTCAACGGTGGGCTCGTCTTCAAATCCCACGTCGAAGCACGGAGATCTTAGGATGTTGATGCTTCCGTCGGCGTTAAATACAAGACCCCATTCAAGCTCGGGATCCGCCATTCAACATTGAAATGGAGAGGGGAGGCGTCGTCTTATCCTTCTCTTGGCTTCTCAATCCGAGGGAGAAGCAAAGTGGGCGGCGGGAGCTGGAGAAGAGGGGAGGCCGGCGGGTGTAAGGAGCAAGGCTAGGGTGGAGAAAGGGATTTAGAAAATTTGGGAGAGATTAATCAAAACTGAAATTTAATTTTAGTTTTGAATAGGTTGGGAGGGAAAAGGCTTGAGATTTGAATTTCAAATCAAGTGGAGTTATGACTTTAAGTGGGGGAATTAATGGGGATTAATGAGGGGAGCCAAGGATGGGGCCGGCGGGCTATAGAGAGGGAGGGAGAAAATTAAAACTGAAATTTGATTTTCAGTTTTAATGCAATTGGGAGAATTAATTGAAATTCAAATTTTGATTTCAAATGGGGAGAGGGTTTAAGTGGCAATTAATGAGGGGAGGCCACATAGGGAGGCCGGCGGCATGTAGAGGGGAAGAGGGAGAGATTAGGGGGAGGAACCAAGCTCTTTCCAAATAGGGATGAAGAGTTGGAGGAAAAATAATGACTCATCCATTTAGGTTTCATTTGAATTTTGATTTTGAAAACTTTCCATATTTAGCTTAGCCAAATTTGGAAACTTTTGAACTCAAGAGAATTGGAATTTTCAAATTTCGAGCAAGAGGGAAAAAAGGGAAGAGAGCCGGCGGTGGAGATGCTTGGAACGGGGAGGAGGTGGGGTGGCCGGGGCCAAAGAAGGGTTAGGGCCGGCGGGTGGAGAAGAGGAGGGAATTGGAATGACGGGGATAGACCACGAGCCACGGACTCTTCCAATGACTAGTGGGTATTGCGATTCGCCCTCACCTTGGGCTCTCATTCTCCTCTCTAGCTCTCCACAAGAAGAAGACAAGATAATCAAAACAAATTTTCATTCAAAATATTCATTAACCCTTTTACATCACATGAGACCACTATATATAGGTCTCCAATCAAGCAAAGAAAAAGTACATAATTGCCCTCTGGGCTACAACATCAAAGTAACTCCCCACAGGGGTAAAAACGGAAAAGACTGTAAATAAAAGATAAAATAATAAAATACATCGACTACATCATGGCATTTGAATCAAAAATAGAGGCGCTGAATCGTGGCCGTCGATCTGCGATTTCGACGGCGATAAACATATCGGTAGCGTCTGTCAATGTCCTCATCACATACCCAGTACTACCATAAAACAAAACTTTCATCTTTCCCCAATGACATCAGTTTTAAATATACCTAAGCTTAATAAGCCTAGCTTATCTAGTATTTTTGATATACTTCCACTTGCCTAAGCTATTTGATATATGCCATTTTCTGCTTATCACTTTATTGACTATAAAAATCATGAAACTTACAGTTTCGTATGCTTATTATCCTCTTTGTAACTTTTCTTGATTTCTTAAAATGTTTGTATTAATTTTGATTCTTTTTAGTCCTTGTAAGCAAATTTTTTAATGATGTGGCAAAAATGGAGGCTTGATTTTGCTCAGGAAATAAACATTCATGAAGTTTCTATGATAACACTATCAGTTCTGGGACGGAAACACTCACGCTTCAATCAGCTTGTAGTCATCAAGATTACCCCAATTCCCTTCTTTGACCATTGATGATGTCAATTGATAATACCTGTAAAATCCAGAAAACGTTAACCATTATGTGCAAACTTGGATAGGAACACGAAACTAAATGTATAATTGCAAGAGAAATTGAATCAGATAAATTTGAATTACACAAGTGATGAGGACATCAGTCAGAGATTTCGACATGTGTATCGTCAACGTAGTCGTGGATCGACGACCACGATTCAGAATCTGTATTTTTGATGTATTTTCTGTTTTATGTTGCATTTGAGTTTTCCTATTTTACCCCTATGAGGAAGTGAGTCTATGTTGTAGCCTGAGGGCACTTTAGTCTTTTCTGTTTTCTATCACTTGGGCCTATTTATAAGAGGCCTCATGCATTGTAATTGATGATGATTATTGAGTAAAATTTCAGATTTTTCTTTGTCACAAGTTGTGAGCTCTTGAGTGGAGAGAACCCTAGGAGAGGGATATGCAATACTCGACAGCCACCGGTGGATTCCGAGCTCCCGGTTAGTCTTTGATTTATCTATTTCTTACTCCTCCTCCCTACCACCACCCTCTCCCTTAATTTCCCCATACCCGAAACCCCCTCCCCACTGACGGCCTCCCTAACCCAGCCACCCGCTGGCCATCCAACATAGCCGGCCCCTCTAGCCGCCGGCCTCTCCCCAAGCTTCCATGAATTTTGAATTTCATAATTCAAAACCCTCATTCATTACTTACCTTATTTGCCATTTCTAATTATGGAAAGTTTTTGAATTCAATTCTAATTCAATTTGAATTAGATGGGATTTAATATTCTTATTCCTTAATTAGCTAACTCATTTAGGAAGCATTAAAACTCCCCCCAAAACTCTCCCTCTCACTAGATGTCGGGGGCCCCTCTCCCTCTCCCCCCTCTTTAATATTTTCCAATCAAAGCCCAAGCCCTATTTGAAATTTCAATTTAATTTCAAAGTGATTCCCTTCAATTTCACTTAACTTGAAATTAAATTCAGGTTATCTAATCTCAACATTTTCTAACTCAACCCTAGCCAATCCCCCTCTCTTCCTCAAGTCGTCCCAACCTCCTCCCCTCTAACCAAGCCGCCGGCCTCCCTCTCCACTCGCGACCTCCTCTCCCTCTTCTCCCCCACTTGTGCTTTCTCATCTCTCACGGTAAACATGTATGGCCAATCTTGAAGTTGATCACGGCCTTGCCTACAACGCCCAAAGAGAGATCGACATTCTCCACTCTCCTTTGTATGAACCAGATTGGGAGTACAACGATTCAGTGGAAAGTTACGTCAACCGAATCATTTATTGCCCCACCAAGATGATTTAACTCCAACAACCTAGAGTATCGTGGGTTTTCACCGGACGACCACCTGTTCTTCCGGCTCCGACTCCCTACCCGGCGACTAGCACCCTTGGCATCGCATGTCTTCTAGTGGCGTCTCTAAGTTTGCTTGCAGCATTCTTCCTCTAAGCCAATCACTTCCAAGAGTGTGAGTGAGGGATCCCAAGGTGAATGATCTAATTATTAAACTGTGGATTTTGTTAACTTGCCATTTGCTTTACTCATTTATTTGTTGTTGTTATGTTGCAAGTATCCTAGTAATCTCTATTGTAACAGCTTGCCACTACTTAGTCCTTTCATGAAATTTTCTAAGATCTAACTTAAAAAAGCATCCGTTTATAATTAGCCAAGCAAAGTTCACATTTTACTAACATCTTAAAAGCAAGTCTTGTTCATCATCATTGTTTCACATCAACAAGTAATGTTAAACCAAATTAATCAGATGTAATAAATGCACTAAAAATAGATTGATCTTGTGATTGCTCATATATAGTAAAGAACCAATTCTGTAATAGTAAGGTAAACATAAACAGTGTTGATACAAACCACTTTGTACAGCAAGCTTGTGCTCCTCGGGTCGAAATCTTATCACTGATAGCTTCCCAGGAAATATTGTCTTTCAGCTGTGAAGAAAAGGTAAGCATCAGGAAGAATGATATTACAAACATAATAAATAATGAAGATTAAAAATACCAATGACGAATAAACGAGTGTTGCAACTGACAAAAAAAAAAATCAGATGTGTGCGCATCTCACTATATTTAATCAAAATAATGAATTATTTCAGTAAGAAAGGTGACACATACCAGCGAATGACTAATTTTCTTATCCTTAAAAGCTTTCATCCGCAGGTCCGTGTTCACTAGATCAAACAAAGACTGGAATTCATCTTGACTCCATCTACCTGTACCAATACATTCAGCAAGAAGAAAAATCTCAATAACTTAAAAGTTAAAACAAATCCATGGATCATAGTATTTAGAACTAAATAGATGGAGAAAGTAACGCAGGTCCTTAGACCATAGTAGTAAACCTCTCCTCCATGTTTCTGTTTTAAATAGCAAGCATCCTTATGACAACTAATAATTTATGTTGCATTGCAAATTCCGTCCCTCCATCCCTCCCAGTTCATGCTTATGACAATAAAAACTTGAGTTGCAATGCAAGTTCTATGGTGTTTCCTTGATATCTAAAATTCAAGTTTACTCTTATTAATGACGTGATCGCCCAAAGTCGAAATCCCCCCACTAGATCTATTACTATTAAAATTAGACTCCATATATTTGGTTTTAGATTTACTCAAATGAAAATCTTTAAGGTTGACCTCCATAATTCAAGTTTACCTTCAACTCCCTCTCAAGTCTTATCAACAAGAAGAATATCATTAGCAAAAAACATACACTAGTGTATAACCTCTTGCAAATGTCTAGTAAGAACATCCATTACTAAAACAAAAATATAAGGGCTTAAGGCTGATATTTGATGTAATCCAACTTAAATAGGAAAATACTTGGTCAAACCACCTTGTGTTTGAATACAAGTAACAGCTCATGCATATGTATCCTTAATGACTTGAATATAAGCATTATTAACCCCCCCCCCCCCCTTTTTTTTTTTTCAAGAACTCTCCATAGCACATCTCTTGGAACTTTATCATATGCTTTCTCTAAATCAATAAATATCATATATAGCAATAGGAAACACTTGTAGATCTTAGTATTTCCTATCAATCTTCGGAAAACAATGAGAAAACTCTTCCACACTCCAAAAGAAAATAAGAAAAACAGTAATTTTATTGCAAGAATCAAATAGAACGCAAGAAACAACAAGATACAAGTGATCCTCTATTCAAGAGGAGGATCGGCTTCACCCAATCTTTAGAGGAATCTGATAGGAAATACTTGAAATAAAGTAATTTCTAGCCAAAACTGAAGCGGAACCAGGGAAAAAACTGCTGTCTCCAGCAGTGGATAGCAGTTTTACACAGGAAAACAGTGAGGAAACGCGGGAAAACTGAGATCCAATGCAAGCAAAGGCTAGTATTTTATTAGTAGACGAATAAAATTGCAAAGATACAATTTGTTCTTCGATTCGAGAGGAAAAACGTACTCTCCAAAGTCTCCGGCGAAGCCAAGAGCCCAAAACAAAACCTAGAACTCAAAGAGAAAACTCAAATTCAAGATAAGATCCAAATTCCGCCCCAAACTCCTAATTATACAAAATTAATCATAAAGGACAATAATAAACTTCCTAAAACAGCCTTCTCATTCAAAATTTCCCTCCTAATCTCCCCCCCCACGCTGCCTACGTGGATTCACGTTTCCGCCTAGGCGGACTGCGTCTCGCGTAGACGCGGACCGGTCCCTGCTGGACCCGTCCAACCGGCCCATCCTGGGCCGGTCTAACATTACCGCCCTCCCAAAGAATCACCTTGTCCTCAAGGTGAAAATCTGGAAACTGCTGTTTCGCCATCTCGTATGGCTCCCACGTGGCCTCGTAGTCAGGAAGGTTCTTCCACTAGATCAACACTTCCTTAGTTTCATCTTCTTTCTGGCGAACACCCTTCAGCTCCAAAGGTTCCAGGATCACCTCTAACTCCTCCGTAAGTGTCGGCGGTAGCTCGGGAATGGCGATGTGATCACCAATGACCCTTCTCAGCTGTGAGACGTGAAAAACCGGGTGTATAGTCGCTGATGGGGGTAATTTCAGTCGATATGCTACTGCCCCGATCTTTTCTATCACTTCATAAGGACCAAAGTACCTTGGAGCTAGCTTTTCATTCCTCCTGTTGGCGACTGTCTTCTGCCTGTATGGGCGGAGCTTCAAGAACACCTTATCCCCTGCCTCAAAATGAATATCTTTTCTATGCCCATCTGCTTGTTTCTTCATGATTTGTTGCGCCCTCAGTAAGTGCCTTTTTAACTCCTCTAACACTCGGTCCCTCTCCTCCAAATACTCCTCTACTGATGAAACAGGAGCACTACTGCTCCCAAAGTGTACCAAGTATGGGGGATCCCGTCCGTACAACACTTTGAATGGGGTCATTTGTGAAGCCGAGTGAAATGACGTGTTGTACCAGTACTCAGCCCAGGATAGCCACTTCGCCCATAGCTTTGGTGTCTCTGAAACAAAGCATCTAAGGTACGTTTCCAAGCTGCTGTTGACTATTTCCGTCTGTCCATCCGTCTGTGGGTGGTAGGCTGTACTTCTCTTGAGCACTGTTCCCTGCAATCTGAATAGCTCTTTCCAGAAATGACTGAGGAACACCTTGTCCCTATCTGATACGATCGCCTCTGGCACCCCGTGTAATCTGACCACTTCTCTAATAAAGGCTGATGCTACTGTTATTGCGGTGTAGGGATGTCGGAGGGGAATGAAATGGGCATACTTGCTCAACCTGTCCACCGCTACTAAGATCACTGTGAACCCCTCTGAACGGGGCAGCCCATCTATGAAATCCATAGAGATCTCCTCCCATACTCTACCCGGCAAGGCTAAAGGCTGTAGTAATCCTCCTGGTGACATAGCTAGGTACTTACTCCTTTGACAGACCTCACATCTGGCTACCATCTCCTCTACATCTTTATGCATCCCCTTCCAGTATAGCTCCCCAGCTAGCCTCCTGTATGTCTTTTGTACGCCTGAATGGCCCCCTATTGCACTCCCATGAAACTCCTCAAGTAGGTTTGGGATGTGGATCGACGTCCGGGGCATCACAAACCTCCCCTGATACAGCAGCTTGTCTCCCTCTATGGAGTATCCCGGGTGGCTATCTGGTTCCTTCAGTAAATCCGTCCTGATCTTTCCCAAACTCTCATCTCTAGCGCTTTCTTCTCTGATGGCCTCCCAATCAAGCATCCAAGGCACGGATAGAGCAACTGTATGCAATTCCTCCATACATCTGGATAAAGCATCAGCCGCCTTGTTCTCCACCCCTGGCCTGTACTGAATCTCAAAATCGTACCCCAGTAACTTGGACAACCACCTCTGATGCTCTTCCGTCACCATCCGCTGTTCTAAGAGAAATTTCATACTCCGCTGATCAGTCCTGACAACGAAGTGTCTTCCAAGTAGGTAAGGCCGCCATTTCTGAATGGCCAAAACGATGGCCATCAATTCCCTCTCATATACTAATTTCATCCTTGCTCGAGCAGTCAATACCTGGCTGAAATAAGCGATGGGTCTCCGGTTCTGCATAAGTACTGCACCCAATCCATAACCCGATGCATCGGTCTCCACAATGAATGTCTGAGTAAAATCCGGCAAAGCTAGTACCGGCACTGTAGTCATTGCCTTCTTCAGGCTCTCGAACGCGGATGTGGCTGCTTCTCCCCACAGGAAACCATCCTTCTTCAATTGCTCCATAAGTGGCCATGTTATGGTGCTATATCCCTTTACAAATCTTCTGTAATACCCTGTCAATCCCAGAAATCCTCTCAGCGCTTTCAGATTCTTTGATAGTGGCCACTTTAGCATTGCCTCAATTTTGGAGTGATCAGCTGCCACCCCTTCCTTGGACACCACATGACCCAAGTACTCTACACTGGCTTGTGCAAAGCAGCATTTCTTTAAATTTGCCCTCAACTGGTGCTCCTGCAATACCTCTAACACCTTCAAGTGTTCCAAATGTTCGACCTCTGACTTGTTGTATATCAGGATGTCGTCAAAAAATACTAACACAAACCGTCTGAGATAAGGTTTGAAGACCTTATTCATCAGGGCCTGGAAAGTCGTCGGTGCATTGGTGAGGCCAAAGGGCATCACCAAGAACTCATAATGGCCTTCATGAGTTCTAAAAGCTGTTTTGGGAACATCTTCCTTCCTCATTCGAATCTGGTGGTAGCCCGATTTCAAATCTATCTTGCTGAAAATCACGGTCCCACTTAATTCATCCAAGAGCTCATCGATAACTGGGATAGGAAACTTATCAGGTACAGTCTCCTTGTTGAGTGCTGTAATCTACACAAAAACGCCAGCTGCCGTCCTTCTTTTTCACCAACAGAACGGGACTAGAGAAAGGGCTGATGCTGGGTCTGATGATCTCTGCCTCCAGCATCTCTCTGATCAACCGTTCAATTTCATCCTTCTGGAACTGAGGGTAGCGGTAAGGACGTACACTGATGGGTGATACTCCTTCCCTCAACACAATAGCATGCTCATGCTCCCTCTGCGGTGGTAATCCCTGAGGCGGCTGAAACACCTCTTGGAACTGTTGAATAAACGGCTGAACGGAGAGGGGTATAGCTCCTCCCTCCTCCACTCCTGCCCCCTCCAAACTATGCAATTCCACCAGGTAGCCTCCTCCCTCCTGCTGAATGGTTCGGATTAGGGATTTGAGAGAAACCCCAGCCTTGGTCAACCCAGCGTCTCCTTGAATCGTTCTCCTTCTCTCCCCTATCACAAGTTCCATCCTCAAAGTCCCCCAATTAATCTTCGTCTCCCCCAATGTACGCAGCCACTTCATCCCTAAGATGACGTCCGTACTCCCCAATTCCAAAGGAAGGAAATCTTCCTTCACCTGGATTCCCTGAATCTTCAGCACCACCTCTCTACAAACTCCCCTTCCCATTTCCACCTTTCCCGTGCCCATCATCACCCCATAGCCACCTGTGTCCACTAACTCCATCCCCAGCGATTCCACTATCTGGGTGGAAATGAAGTTATGGGTTGCCCCACTATCAATCAACACCACCACCTCACGGTCAGCTATCTCTCCTCTCACCTTCATAGTGTGACTCGGAGTGAATCCCACTACAGAGTTCATGGAGACTTCTGCTACATCCAGATGCAACTTCTCATCCTCCTCCACCTCGGGGTCATTCCCACCTCTCTCTTCGTCTTCCTCATCTTCACAAACGAGGAGAACCTGAAGAGAGCGGTCCTTGCACCTGTGCCCCGGCATGTACTTCTCATCGCATCTGAAGCACAACCCTTTTGCTCTTTTGTCCTGCATTTCTTTTTCTGTCAACCTTTTGAACTGTCCCCCATTACCTCCTCCAGTCTTTTCCTTGGGTGCTTCCTTCTGACCCCCCGGCGCTACCCCTTTGGAGGGTAATACCGCAGTAGTCATCTTGTACGATCCCCCTGAGTAGTTGCCTCGAGCTCCTCTTTCTGACTTCTTTTGATCTTCCACCAGTTGTGCAAGCTCCATCGCCTTGCCTAAATTCCTTGGCTCCAGCACTCTGACCGCTGTTCTTATCTCAGGTTTGAGCCCCTTCATGAAATTTCTCTCCAGGGCTGATTCGGAGATATGATCCAAACGGCTCGCTAAGTACTCAAATCTGTCTCGGTAGTCGGCCACGGTCCCCTCCTGAGTCAGAGCAAAGAACTGCTCATAGAAGTCTCCTCCCCCATCGGCTCGGAAACGTTCTAATAAACAATCCTTAAACTCTCTCCAAGTCCTGATAGGCTCTCTACTGTCTCGCCATTGATACCATGTCAATGCCTTCCCTTCCAGACACAATCCTGCCGCCGTCAGCTTCTCATCATCTGTCAACCCGTTGACAGCAAAGTAACGCTCCACCTTGTAGATCCAACCATGGCCATCTTCGCCCTCAAAGATGGGCATCTTCAACTTCCTCACCTTCGGATCCCTTCCGTTACCCCGGAACTCTCCATAACCTCCCATTCCTCGAAGAGGAGGTGCTCCCCAAGTGTCCCGATCCTCCCTCCGACGTTGGTAATCGAATTCTTCGTCATAATCTCCTCTTCCCCTTTCAAAATCAGCACCTCGACGCTGAAATTCAGCACCTCGACACTGATATTCTTCTCTCCTCTTTCCAAAATCTGCACTACCTTCATATTCCCCCCGCCTGCCTCCAAAATCCACACCTTGACGCTGAAAATCAGCACCTCGACGTTGAAAATCAGCACCTCGGCGGTCATTCCCCATGCTCATCTCCTCTCTAGAGAGTGGCTCTAGAGGTGGCATGTCGTCATCCCCTTCAAGAATCTCCACCTCCGGATTCCTCCTCCCCCGAATTGGGTTTGGATTTCCTCCTACGCCATGGCCGTCAGTAGTCTCTCTCACTTCCGATGTACCCTGATTGGTTTTCATCTCCAATAGTTTCTTCATCATTTCTTCCATAGCCGCGACCTCCCTTCCAACCTATCATTGTTGGTAGAGATTTCCAGGAACTTTCCCTCCAGATCTGTCTTCAGTTGACCGAACTCGCCTTCTAATACTTCCACCTTCTTTCCGGCCATTTTTCTTCTATCGGATCCACAAAAATCTTCTTCCAGAGACGAAGATCTTGCTGAAATTTCAGAATTTCAGCCGCCGGTGGTCCCGAATCGATGCTCTGATACCAATTTGATAGGAAATACTTGAAATCAAGTAATTCCTAGCCAAAATTGAAGCGGAACCAGGGAAAAAACTGCTGTCTCCAGCAGTGGACAGCAGTTTTACACAGGAAAACAGTGAGGAAACGCGGGAAAACTGAGATCCAATGCAAGCAAAGGCTAGTATTTTATTAGTAGACGAATAAAATTGCAAAGATACAATTTGTTCTTCGATTCGAGAGGAAGAACGTACTCTCCAAAGTCTCCGGCGAAGCCAAGAGCCCAAAACAAAACCTAGAACTCAAAGAGAAAACTCAAATTCAAGATAAGATCCAAATTCCCCCCCAAACTCCTAATTATACAAAATTAATCATAAAGGACAATAATAAACTTCCTAAAACAGCCTTCTCATTCAAAATTTCCCTCCTAATCTCCCCCCCACGCTGCCTACGTGGATTCACGTTTCCGCCCAGGCGGACTGCGTCTCGCGTAGACGCGGACCGGTCCCTGCTGGACCGGTCCAACCGGCCCATCCTGGGACGGTCTAACAAAATCTAGAGCCCAAAACCAAAACCTAAAAGATCACAAATTCAGCCAAATTCAACATGCCCTAACCCTCGGAAAACAAACTATTTAATGCATACAAATCAAAAGGAAATCCCTAAATAGTCCCTACATTCAATTTTCCCTCCCAATTCCGTCAAAAAATCTTCCAAATGGGATCTCGTGAACCTGGCGGCTTGATCATCATATGCAGGAGGCGGAGAAGTTCCACCTCAATTGCGCCTGGGCAGGTCCCACGTGGGGTCTAATAATACTCCCCTCCCAAAGATCCACCTTGTCCTCAAAGTTGAAGGATGGGACGTTGTTGATAGTTTTATTCAGCTGCTCTGTTAATGATCATGTGATCGTCCACTGGAACCAAGCTATAGCTCTCCCTTCCAAACATAGGGCCTCTATCGTCAGTCTATCGTCCTTCGTCACCCTATTCACCATGAAATACATCTTCACCCGGTACAGCCACCCATAAGTATCCTTCCTTTTAAATACTAGCATCCCAACTTCCTCGCCTTAAGATCAACACCACCCTAGTAGCTTCTTCCTCCTTCAGTATAGCGGTTGTCATGACCCCTCCATATTTTCCACCTGTATCATAGGCGGGAATCCCACCTTCCTTCCCTTTGCCTCATATGACCCAATCCCCATGGTTCGGCCCACCCCCTCCTTCAGTCGTCCACTTCCCTTGCCTAACAGACCTCTCATAGGAGTGGGCCACCCCACTACCTTCACCACAAAAAGCCCTTCCTGTTATACCCCCATACAATAACCCTATTCCACCCCTTATCGGAGCCCTAAGAGGTTGCTCTTGACCCCCTCCTCCTCCGATGAGTGGCTCCCCTTGCCCAAAATGCCTCTCATAGTGGTCGACCGCCCTACCGCCTCCACTAAAAGATTTCATCTTTGTTGTTCACTCATCCAGAAACCCTGATCCACAATTTATCGGAGCCACAGGAGGTGGCTTTTTTATGAAAGAAGCTCCCCTCGTCAAACTCCTCTTGTCTGATCTCCTTTCCTTTCGATTCGGCCAAGGGAATCCCGGTCAAATCTTGGTTAGGGTTAGCCATTGGAACCACTCTTGAAGTTTTTGTTTGCTTCTCCAAGAGCCTTCTTAATATCTCCTCCATGATCTTCACATCGTTTTCCCTCCCACGAAATTCAAAATTCGTTGTTCTTTCCACCGGCCCCTTTTGATGAAGGCATCGATAGACGATATCGACGGGTCTATCAGCGTAGGAATCGTAGATCAATGGCTACGATTCACAGTCTTTATTTTTGCAACACCCGTCAGCCGTCGGTGGATTTTGAGACTCGCGGTTTGTCGTCATTCTTCCCCTTCACACCAGGCCAAACCACTCTCCTTTCTCCCACCACCGGCCAACCCCTCCCTGTTTCCCAAAACCGACAGCACCCAACTCCTTTTTTCCCATCACCGGCCATCCCCATCCCATCTCTCTCAAGCCGTAGCTCCATTCCAACCGCCAGACACATTTTCCCCCATTGAATCTACAATCAATTAGCCTTTAACACTTTCCTTTTTGGGATTTATTAATTTGGGAAAGACAATGAATTCAAATTCAAATTATTTTGAATTTCAAATCATCCCAATTAATATAATGCTCTTTAGGAAACTAGCCAATTAATCTTCCAATCTGAATTAATGTCAGATTTATTTCTTAATCTTCATTAATTGCTTGGGTCCCAAATACAACGCATCTAGACACCTTTCCCCCTCTCTTATGGACGGCCTCCCTTTGTCTCTCCTTTCCATTATTTCTTTCCTCAAATGAAGCCCCGATTAAGTATCTAATTGATACTCTCTCCCTCTTGATTTTGAAATTCAAAATCTGAATTTTGATATTTCAAATTAGGAAAATCTGAACCCTAATTCAGATTTTATTTTTTTCTACAACCCTTAACCTAAAACCTAAAGCTCACCCTTGGCTTAAGCCCATCCCCTCCTCATAAGGCTGACCTCCACTCTCCTCTCCCCTCCCTTTCTCAAATCGCCGGCCTGCCGGTGATCCACCAAAGGAAGCTTCTTGTTCATGGATGGCCGATCTCGACGTTGATCTCGGGTTCGTATATGATGATCAAGGAAGGACGGACATTCTTCGATCTACCTTCTTTAGATGAACTTGAGCGTCGACGACTCCGTGGAAGGCTACATTTGACTGCATCACCTTCACGTTCGCACTGTCAATTGAGGAACACCTCCCAATCGGATCGTGGCCGATTGTGGAACGTCCACCAATCCATGCGTCATCGGCAACCTTTCCATCAACGAAGATCTTAGGCTTCTTCTTCCTAGTGGTGATCTCTTTTCTAGTTTGGAGTATCTTCTTCCGCTAACCCCCATGAGTGAATGAGTGAAAAGGTCCTCAAGGTGAATATCTCATTATTAACTTGTCGATTTTTGTTATTTGCTCATAATACTTACTCTTGTCTTTGAAGTTTGATAGAATTGTCTTGGTTAATCTTAAGTGTACTTCTTGCCTAAGCAAGTTGAAAAATATGAATTTCTCAAATCCTTCTTTGTTGTAAATGATAATTTTATATTGGGAAGTTTTGAACAATTGCTCTTCTTAATTTCGTGTTAACTCCTGGTAGTTTCACATCATCTTGGTATCATAGCATGGTAGGCATGCGCATGTGCTAGAAGCATCCTAGGAGTTTATATAACAATTTTCTTTTATTATTGCATGCATTTCATCATTTAAAATAGTTTAATTCACTGTTGAGCATGCTGTCCACGCATTTCCTGCACTCATTTAGTGAATATTAGGCTAGTTTCTTAAGTGTTTAGGTGCTGTCCTCAACCTAGCAACCTTCCTAATTGCCTAGATCACTTAAGTCTCTCTTGTAGCTTGCAATCCAGTAATTTCCTGCACCATTTAGTGAGTCGTAGGTGAGTCGATCTTCATGTCTAAGTGCTGTCCACTACCTAGTTTCACCCCTTAGTGGTCCCTAGTGTCTACCCATGGATCTGGAGCAAATTCAGCGGACATTAGACCTAATTGTAGGACAATTGGGAATGATTACCCAACAAATTAGGGAATCCCAAGGCGATTTAGCCGACTTGAGGCGACAGGAGAGAGAACGCCTTGATAACATCGAAAGGCTAGGAAATCCCATAATGTATACACTTTCTAGACCTCCCTCCCCTCATGTCGAAGAAGCTCGGGCTGACTACGGACCTCCTCAAGACCCTCACCGTCCACATCATGGACCCAACCAGGAACTGTTAGGATATGACCCGACTTGGAGAGATAACGATGCTCAATTGCTTAATAACATCTGAATAGATGCCCCCTCCTATGATGGCACCCTCGAACCCCAAGTCTTTCTGGATTGGCTCAAAGGAATGGATAGCTATGTCAAATAGTATAACATTTTGGAAACTAGGAAAGTTAGGCTCGCCGAGATGAAACTTACAATTAGAGCTAGCCAGTATTGAACAAACCTTGAAAACATGCGTGAAGCTCGAGGTGAGTACCCCGTCACCGACTGGCGAACCATGAAGCAAGAGCTCAAGCGGAAGTATCTCCCTCCTTCTTACTATCCCAAGCTCTTAGATCGATGGAATAGACTGACTCAGGGAAGTAAACTTGTGAAAGATTATATCTCCGTTTTTTATGATTACATGATTTATTGTAATGGCGAGGAGACTGCTACCCCTGCTCAAATTCTTTCTATGTTTAGAGCTGGCCTTAGGAAAGATCTTCGAAATTAGTTATTCGCAAGAGGAGTTGATACTTTGGAAGCCACTTGCAGCTTAGTGCTTGACCTTGAAGAGTCTAGGACTCATTCCCATTCTAAGCATCTAGACTCCCGCCCACCCCCGTTTAGAGCTTCTTCCAGTCAACCTCAAGCCTGATCAACTGGCCCAATGGTTGGCCGACCGACTGCTGGCCAAACCCAACCTCGACCTGACTTTAGAGGAAAGACTCCTAAGCGTGATACTCCCAAAACAACTTCAGTAACCAAGTGTTATAGGTGCCATGGCTATGGACACATAGCTTCGCAGTGTTCTAGTCCTTACAAGGTTACCATAATCGAAGAGGTTGTAGAAGAAGAGGAAGAGCCTGATACTGATTTGGTTCATCAAGTTGATGATGAAGAAGACTTTTTCTACGAAGAAAATCCCGTTGATTTGCAAGTTGTTAGGTGTGCCTTGTCCCAGCCAAAGCCGAGAGATAATTGGCGTAGGACTTCTATTTTTCACACATTTACCAAAATTGGAGATAAGAATTATAAAGTCATCATTGACAGTGGAAGCTGCATCAACGCTGTCTCTTCCACAATGATACACAAACTTAACCTAAAAACGAAACCCCACCCGAACCCTTATAAGGTCGCTTGGATTAACTCGACTGCTATGGAGATAAAGGATCGAAGCCTTATTTGTATAGAGTTTGTGGGATATCAAGAGAATATTTGGAGTGATGTTTTAACTATGGATGTGGGTCAAATTATCCTCGGTTGCCCTTGGTTATTTGACAACGATGTCCATATTTATTGGAGGACAAACACCTGTGTGTTTGAGCATAATGGAAAGAAGATCAAACTAGTACCCTCCCAACCTAAGCCCAATAAAAATGAAGTCCAACCTGCTCCTATTAAACCCAGCTAAGGGTTAAACTTCTTAACTACAAAAGAAGTAGCTGTTGAACTGAGTCAAGGAGCCCCTATGTATGCCCTAGTATCTCGGGAAGCAAGTGTGGAACTAGAAGAACCTGTACTGGAAGAGGTCTAACCACTCCTTGAAACCTTTGCAGATATCTTCCCTGTGGATCTCCCAAACCAACTGCCCCCTTTGCGGGACATCCAACACGCTATAGATTTAGTACCCGAAGCCTCGTTGCCCAACCTTCCCCACTATCGCATGAACCCGGGAGAGCACGCCAAATTAAAAGAACAAGTCGATGATTTGCTCCAAAAGAGATTTATCAAAGAGAGCTTAAGTCCATGTGATGTTCCCGCGTTGTTAACTCCTAAGAAAGATGGCTCTTGGAGGATGTGTGTCGATAGTCGCGTCATTAACAAAATTACATTGAAATACCGTTTCCCAATTCCTCGTTTAGATGATATGTTGGATATGATGACTGGGGCAACCCTTTTCTCAAAGATTAATCTTACAAGTGGTTATCATCAAATTAGAATCCGCCCTGATGACGAATGGAAGACGACTTTTAAAACTAAGGATTAGTTGTATGAGTGGATGGTTATGTCGTTTGGCCTTAGCAATGCCCATAGTACGTTCATGAGGGTTATGACCCAAGTCCTTCGTCCGTTCTTAGGAAAATTCGTGGTAGTCTATTTTGATGATATCTTGATCTATAGTAGCTCGGTGGACCAACATCTAAATCATCTTAAACAAGTCTGTGAGGTTTGGAGGAAAGAATAATTATGTGTATCCTAAGAAATGTATGCTCCTCACTGATAGTCACTTTTTTCGGATTTATCATATCTTCACAAGGAATATCTGCTGATCCTGAGAAAGTACGAGCAATTAATGAGTTGCCGGAACTAAAGAACATTAGAGATGTTCGGAGTTTTCATGAATTGGCCACCTTCTATCGAAGGTTTATTCAGAATTTTAGCACTATCGTGGCTCCCATAACCGACTGTCTCAAGAAAGGTGAATTCCATTGGACCACTTCTGCTTTTAAAGCTTTTGAAGAAATAAAAGGGAGAATGGTAGAAGTACCTGTTATGCATCTACCGGACTTTTCCAAAGTCTGAGGTTACATGTGATGCATCTGGAATTGGCATTGGCAGAGTCCTATCCCAAGAAGGACATCCTATAGCGTATTTCAGTAAAAAGTTAAGTGACATTCGACAACGATACTCTACCTATAAATAGGAATTCTATGCTATCATTCAATCTCTTAGGTACTTGAGACACTATTTACTGCCCCAGGAATTCGTCATCTTCTTTGATCATGAAGCCCTGCGATACATAAATTCTCAGAAGAAATTAAATGCCCGACAAGGCCATTGGGTCGAATTCCTACAGGATTACACCTACACCAAACGACACAAAGCCGAGGTAGAAAACAAGGCGGTTGATTCCTTGAGTCGTCGAGTGATGGTGACCTAAGAGATGAGAATTGAGGTGATTGGTTCTGACGTATCAAAGAAGATTATAAAGATTGCACTGATTTTCATGAAATCTACGACTTATTGACCACTGGGAGTGACCGTACTACCAATGATTTCCTAGTAGAGGACGGGTATCTATTTAAGGCCCAAAAGCTCTGTATTCCCCAAACGTCTCTTCGTGAGTACCTTGTCTGGGAGTTACATGCGGGAGGTTTAGCTGGCCACTTTGGGCAAGCCAAAACTATTGTCGCATTAGAAAATTGATTTTATTGGCCCAGTCTAAAGCGTGACGTTCATAAACTTTTAGGGAGATGTCACACCTGTGAGCTCGCCAAACAACGCAAGCAAAATACATGACTCTATGCTTCACTCCCCGTATCTATCTGTCCTTGTCAGGATGTGAGTATGGATTTCATCCTAGGCTTACCCAAGACTGCGAGAAAGTACGATTCTATTTGTGTGGTCGTGTTGATCGTTTCTTGAAAATGGCCCATTTTCTCCTGTGTTCCAAAATTTTTTACACCTCTCGGATTGCTAAGCTCTATTTTGACGAAATCATTAGACTTTATGGCCTACCGAACATCATCATTTCCGACAGAGATGTTAAGTTTACAAGTTATTTTTGGAAAACCTTGTGTCACAAGATGGGCACGAAACTCCAGTTTTCAACAGCCTTCCACTCTCAGACTAATGGTCAAACCGAGGTTGTTAATAGGAGTTTAGTAACCTCCTAAGGACTTTGGTAGGCGAACACATTAGAGATTAGGAATCTAAGCTTCATATCGCAGAATTTTCCTATAACAACTCTGTCAACATAACCACTGGCCTTAGTCCTACTGAGATTGTGTATGGATACCAACCTAAACAACCCATTGATCTAATTCCCATGAGTCCTAGGGATAGAACATCCGAGTCTGCATATACATTTACATCTCATCTCCAGGAGTTACATAAAGAAATTAAAAAGAAAATTGAACAAAGCAATGTCAATTATAAACTTATTGCTGACCACAAAAAAGATATTTAAAGAATTCAAAGTTGGAGACTTTATGATGGTGCAGGTCCGTCCGGAGCGTTTTCCTCCAGGCTCCGTAAAGAAGTTGCATGTTAAAAGCGCCGGGCCTTTTAAGATATTTTCAAAGATAAATAGTAATCCTTATGTGCTGGACCTCCCTAGAGGTTTTAACATTAATCATATATTTAATATAGAAGATCTAGTAACCTTCGAGGGACCAGAGTTTAACCCCAATATTTCACTTCATAATGAACATTGTGTGACCCCACCTAGTGAGATCCCTAACCTACCTCCACTTCCTAATTTTCCTCATTTACCCAATGCAGAGAAGATCAAAGCAATACTAGATGAGATTATTTCCACAAAAGGAGGGCGCTGAAGATACTTAGTTCACTGGAAAAGAACGCCGGAGACAGAGGATACATGAGTTGATCGAGATGAGCTACAGAGTTTAGACCTAGATCTTTTAGAGTTATACGAGAGCTTCAGAGACACTCAACGGGGTCGAGATTTCTCCCACCTGGGGAGAATGATGAGGACATCGACAGATGATATCGACGGGTCTATCAGCGTAGGAATCTTAGATCGACGGCTACGATTCACAGTCTTTATTTTTGATACATTTATGTATTGTAGTTTATTTATATGCTAATACGTTTGTACCCTTTCTTTTGAGATTGCTTGAGTTGTAGCCCAATGGGCATTTGATCATTGTTATTTTATTTTCTCGGCCTATATATTGTGGCCTCTTCTATTATAAAATGATGATGAATGAAATTTGAAATTTTTTCTTGTTTGATCTCTTTGTGAGCTCTTGAGAGAAGAAACCCTAGGAGAGGGTCTTGCAACACCCGTCAGCCGCCGGTGGATTTCGAAACTCGCGGTTTGTCTTAATTCTTCCCATTCACACCCGACCAAACCACTCTCCTTTCTCCACCGCCCGCCAACCCCTCCCTGTTTCCCAAAACCAATGACACCCAGCCCCTTTTTTCCCATCACCCGCCGTCCCCTCCCCATCCTCTCAAGCCGCCGGCCACCTGCTCCATTCCAACCGCCGGCCTCATTTTCCCCCATTAAATCTACAATCAATTAGCCTTTAACACTTTCCTTTTTGGGATTTATTAATTTGGGAGAGACTATGAATTCAATCAAATTATTTTGAATTTCAAATCATCCCAATTAATATAATGCTCTCTTGAGAAGCTAGCCGATTAATCCTCCAATCTGAATTAATGTCAGATTTATTTCTTAATCTTCATTAACTGCTTTGGTCCCAAATACAACGTATCTAGACACCTTTCCCCCTCTCTTATGACCGGCCTCCCTTTTTCCCTCCTTTCCATTATTTCTTTTGATGCCGACGTTTGAATTTGATTTTCCAAGAGCTTCTTCATCATCGTATGAAGATCGGAAACCTTATTTTCGATGGCTGAAATTCGGTCCACCGTTGCTTTTATTCGACCCATCTCTCATTGAAGCCTCTCTTCTAGCGCATCCACTTTCTTGGCCACCATCAACCCTTGATTTTTTGTAGATTAAAAAAAATCTAATTTTGTATCACAAAAATAGCAGCTTTCTCCTTTACCGACAAATATTCAGCTGCTAAAATTTGTCAAAATCAGCCCACCAATGGTCCCAAGACAAGCTCTGATACCAATTTGATAAAAAAAAACTTGTAGATCTCAAGTATTTCTTATCAATCTTAAAAAAAATGAAAAAACTCTTCCACGCTCCAAAAGAAAACTAGAAAAACAATAATTTTATTGCAAGAATCAAATAGAATAGAAGAAACAACAAGATACAAGTGATCCTCTACTCGAGAGAAGGATCGATCTCTCCCAATCTCAAGAAGAATCTAGAGCCCAAAACCTAAAACTAAGAGATCCCAAATTCAACCAAATCCAACATGCCTTAACCCTAGGAAAACAAACTATTTAATGCATACAAATCAAAAGTAAATCCCTAAACAGTCCATGCATTCAATTTTCCCTCTCAATTCCCTCAAAAAACCTTCCAAATGGGCTCCCATGAACCTGGTGGCTTGATCGGCATACGCATGAGGCGGAGAAGTTTCACCTCATTTGCACCTGGGTCGGTCCCGCGTGGACCGGCTGGACTGGTCTAACATATATATCCTCCTTATTCTCTATATACTTTTCCATCAAACCTCTGAATGAATGTATAGCTTCCATATTAGACCTACCCCACACAAATCTAGATTGATTTTGAGAAACATTAGTATCATGTCATAACCTAAGCTCCATAACTTTCCCCAATAGTTTTAAAGTATGACATATTAACTTAATTCCTCTATAATTCGCACAATCTTGTACATCACCTTTATTCTTAAAAATATGAATCAACACACTCATTCTCCACTCATCAAACATCTTTTTAGACATCAAAATAATATTATAAAGTTTAGTAAGCCAAAATATTCCTTCATCTCCTAAGCATTTCCACACCTTTATTGGAATATCATCAAATCCAAAAACTTTTTCACACTTTATTTTCTTTGAAGTCACTATAACTTGAGTTTTACTAATACGCCAATAAAAACAAAATTCTTTATTTTTATTTAGGTGCTAAGGTTGCAAAAGTTAATCGTATTCTAATAATCTTCATTGAAAAGTTTAATAAAATATATCATACACCTTTATTAAATATCAACTTTTAATAAAAGTATTTTTTGATCTTCATCCTTAATGCACTTCACTTGAATTAAATCCTTACTACTCTAATCTCTTTTTATGGCTAAATTATATATATATATCTTTTACTCTCGGTATATAATTTATTATATAAATCATTAAAAGTTAAAATCTTTGCATCACATATTGCTTTCTTAGACTCTTTACGGACCTCTTTATATTTTTCCCAATTATAACAGTTTTTACATATTAACCAATTTTTATAACATAATTTTTATTTTTTAATATTTTCTTGCACATTTTGATTCCATCATCAACCATTTTTATTATGTTGACTTGTACACTAATGAAAAATAATAATAATAATACAAAGATCGTACATGTTTAACACACGAACTCCAAACGTCCTTCGCATGCCTTCACACGTCGACACTAAGTCTCCCATGACGCTTTTTGCTCGAGACGCAATATATTTGTCTCATCGTTAAAGAGAAATAAAATGAAGCTTTCTTCAGTTCTATTTTCATGCTGGAAAGCTGCTCCTTCCACATTCCCTCCCGTTCAAACACTCAGTCAAATTTCCCTTGCTCGATTTACTCAACCGACCAGCCTTAAGCCACTACAACTCCTAATTCCCCTCTAACCAGCAGGCCGCAAACCTCCATAGATGCCGAATCTCTCCAAATATGGCCGAAATCCGCACCTCTTCTACTTTCGATCACCTGCTTATAGCCACAGGTTTGTTGGGGTTTGCTTCCCTCTTCTTCAACTGTTCATCGTTCTTCGCCTTCGTATGCTTCGCGCAAGAGGTCGTCTTGAACGACTAGCTAAATAACCTCTTCACCTCCTTCACAACATTCCTTCTTGTTGGATCCAAAGTCGCGCTACCTTGCCGCTCTTCTATTTGATTGGCAGTAATGAAAGAGCTTGCTCATTGCGAAGGTAGAGAACTTTCTTCCTTTTGAGCGCTTCTTTGGCTAAATCCCGTGAACCCGACGAACTCCAGCATTTGGTAAATTTGAGATTTACGACAAATGAGGAAAACAAAGAATTTAACTTGTTGTGAGATTTAACAGTTCACTAAATCCAGTAGGATTTAACATAAATCCTACTCAAATCTAGCATAAATCTTGCATCAAAACTGCCTTTTCTTATTAATGACGATTAATTATGATTAATTATAATTAATTATAAATGATTATAATTACTTGTGATGAATTAAGATTACTTAATCATAATTAATTTTAATTAACTATTATTAATTATAATTAATCATGATTAATTATATTAATTAATAATTATTAAATATAGTTATTCACTCACGAAGAATAGGAACGAACCTCACTCTTGCAAGCTCAAGGTCCCAATTTTCCCTGAGGTAGATTGGATTTGAATTTAACTAGATTTTTCCTGAGAGTAGTGTCATGGTTTATTAGATCTGGGTCCTACTTCTTATGAGCGCAAGCCTTCATAGTTAATTATCCCCTCTAACGCGTAGAAGAGCACTCTCAATTAATGATGAAATTATATCTAATATGTGCATAAAGTACAGATGTGTGTGAATGTTCTAAACCCTGATTGTAGGGGATGAAAGTAGGCTCGATCAAGATCCCATGGTTTCGTCATCCTAGGCATACCATATGATTCAGTATATCAACACTAACGATCATTGATCATAGTGTCCATAAAATCTGATTAGCAGCCATGAGTTGTCTCCTCTCAGGGATCTCAAATAGACTGAGGTGCATATATATATATATATATATATATATATATATATATATATATATATATATATATATATATATATATATATATATATATATATATATATATATATATATATATATATATATATATATATATATAAATTTAATTTGGATAGGGACTTATAGCTTCATTTAGAAGTTGGCCATAGTTTAGGTTTGTGTTGTGTCTTACGGCCACGTTTAGGAGTTGCCCGTGTGATTCGATTTGGGTAAGGGCTTACAACTTTCATTTGAAAGTAGCACTAATAATGGGTTTTGCGGTCGCTATTAGAGGTGACTCAAATAGTGGGTCTTATAACTTAGCCCTATAGATTAAGATGCTCATGAGTTTTGGATGTTCAGATATGTCTTATGGCTTCTAGATTTAGAAGTTGCCTGACGACTAGTCTTATGACCTAGCCCTATAAGGTAAGTGACCCGTATAATGGTTTTCACAACCAAGTCAGAAAACTTTAGGTTGTTATTACTTGACTTAGTACTACTATTAGGAGTAACCTATAGAGCTCAGATCAGTGAAGACATAGCTTTATACAATTCCCTGTCTCGACAACCATTTTAGTGTTTCGTAGCTGTATTCATAGTTTTTTTTTTTTAATTCAACAATAGCTTTCCTTGCTAATTTTTTTTACTTTCCAGCACTAGTTTTGTTCTGTTTAGTAGTAGCTTTACATTACCTGTTATATTTAATACATTTTATTAATACTGCATTTGTTTGGTTGCCGGTAAGCAGTACTTCCTGCAGCTTGGAGAGCATTGTTTGTTAGAGAGCTGTGTTGTGAGAGCTATCAGTTGGAGAGCTACAGTTTTGTTTTGGCCATAGCAGGTTTTAGTGTTGTGTTGTTCTGAGTTAGTTTTAGTTGCTTAGTAATTGGAGAGCTTTGTTTGTGAGAGGAGTTTTGTTTGTTGGCATGTATTTAGGTAGGATTAGTGGAAAAACATTATATTTCCTACATTTTCTTTAATTTGTTTTAATTGCATTAATTAATTAGATTAATTAATTGAGTTTTAATTTTAATTAAAGTTAAATTTTAAATTGCTCAGCTCTCTAATTTAAATGTATTTTAAAATTGTTCAATTAATTTTGATTTAATTATTAATTAAAATTAAATTTTATTTGCTCAATTAATTTGATTAATGTTTAAAGATTTAAATTCAATTAATTGTTTTATTAATTAAAAGATTTTGGTTTTAATCTTGATTAATTTTTTTTTTAAAATAAGTTATTTAATTTTTTAAATTCCTCTTATTTAATTTAATTAATACTTGATTTAATTAATTAAATTAGAGTTTAAATTTTAAAATTAATATAAAATTTTAATTAGGTTTAGATTAATCAGATATTCGATTAAAATTTAATTTTATATATAAATTAGTTAAATTTGGCAAGCTCCTAAGAAAAATTTAATAATTTTGCTGGGCAATTTCGACAGCCTCCAGGCAGCCTCTCCTAATGAGGGGAGGTTAAGGGGGGGCATTTGCCCTTTCGATTCGACTCAGCTGGATTAAATCAACGGCGAGGACTTCGGGAGACTGAATCAACTCTGAAACTTCCTTCAATTGGCGATTATGATGTTCAATGTATATATGTATATATTACTTATTATTACTATTAACAACATTAATAAAAATAAGAGGGAGAATAATAATTAACATTATAATTTATTATTACTTTTATTATAATTATAATAGTTATTTACTCATTACTATTTCAAGAAAACAGAAATAAAGAACTTGTTTGGATGTGGGCTTGTTCATGGGAGACGTGAACGTGGCTAGGAAGTCTTGCTCGTGTGAAGTGCTGTGAGCAGGCTAAGAAGCTCCCCTTGTTCGTTCGATCTTGGATACGCCCACAAGCAGGTGGGCTAGAAGGAGGCACAGGACCTGCTTACGGCAATAGAGACTATATCGGGGTTAATATGCCGTGCGGCTAGGGAGGCTGATTGGGTTGCTAGTTTGAGAGTAAGAAGCCGGAGAGTCGAACGGGATTGAAGGAAGCAGCGGTTATATGTGAGGGAGGCGGCAGCTTGGCCGATTCTTGCATTATGGTAGGTCACAAACGAACGACAGATCGAGGGGTCCGATTGTGTGTAGGAAAAGGGAGGAGGCTGACATGCGGTATGGGTACCGCTGTTCAGTCGATTGAGAGGTCGACGGGTGGACGTGTTGGTCTTGCTTGCATGAGAAAAGCCAACGACGGATGTCAAAGCCGATTTGTTTACAGGATTCAGATGGGGATCGCCAAAGCAAGAGAGAACTGAATCTTTTAATTGCAAGTGAGCATAGAGCATAACCCTTGTTCGGTTCTTCATTATTTTATATGAGTCTTTCCTTAACAACATGTGTGTTCGGTTATGAGATCATGCAGGTAGTGGAAGCATGGGTCAGTTAAGCCGGCGGTTTGAGGTAATCAACAAATTGCCTCTAACAAATTTATGGTGACTTTCATACAATTAATTTGTTGTAATGTCTCCAAACATTTATTTGAATTAAGATAGTAATATAGTTCGACCTTTAGATTTATGAGCAATGAAATATTAAACCACGATAAATCATTTTGTTAGTAACCAATTTCTTATATAATCGCCTTTCGTTTTGCAGGAGCATATATATATATATGGCTGCATCATGCTTTGCAGGATTTTTGAGGGCTCCGAAAATTCGGCCCCGGACTCCGCCCGGTTTTACTTTTTCTCTCGGGGAGTTTTAACAAAATAAAGTTCTGGGGTAAATTTTGGGAAAACAGATGGGTTTGTAGATAAGACACTATCCAGAAATTTCGCCCTCATTTTGCGAGGACTTTATGATCTGAGTTCTGGTTTCCTATAGGCGCAAGCCCCTATAATTAATTACCCCTCCCAATCATGAGAGAGAACTTTCAATTAAGGCTAGTCGTCAATCAGATACGTTGTATCCATAGATACGTAGTATCAGGTGTATAGTAGCAGCACAGAGCTTGGATTTAGGAATTTAGAAAGTTGATATTAAAAAAAGAAATTTTACCACCTTGCACTTAATTGTAGACCTATCAATTTCCAATTTCGGGTCACGGGTCGGGTTCGGGTCAACCCGGAACTGACCCGACACTATTCGGATTCGAGTCAACCCAACCCATTTTTGCAAACGGGTCAATTTTTCAAACCCGAACCTGACCCGCTTCGGGTTCGGGTCAACCCGACCCGCTTTGATGCAGTGGGTGACGCGAGCGACGCGAACGCGAACCAGGCGAGCGACGCAGTGCAATGGAGCGCGGTGCGGTGCAGAGGGACGACGCGGTGCAGCGGGGCGATTCGAGCGACGCGATGCGGCGCAGCGGGGCGGGGGCAGTGGGCAGCGGGTGGGGGCAGCGAGCGGGGTAGGGAAATTCATTTTTTTAAAATAAACGGGTTTTCGAGTTTATCCGGCAACCCGTCGGGTCAACCCGAACCCGACTCGTTTTTGCAAACGGGTCGGTTTTTCGGACCCGAACCCGAAACCCGAAACTTCCGGGTCAAGTTCGGGTCGGAATTTCTGGTCGGGTCCAATATTGACAGGTCTATTAAATTGGATGATGGTGGAATGGATGATGGACCCGATCAAGATCCCATGGTTCCATCATCCTGGGCCATCGTGGTCCCTGGTTTATTTGGTCAGAGGAGGTAGTCGACAAAACCTGACAGAAGGATCCTTATCGATAGCCATGGGTTGCTTCGTCCAAGGGGACCTTGTAGACCTGGGGTAAGGCTTCGTTTGATTTGGTTTATGCTTACATAAAAAGGAGTTTTAAAAAAGGAGGTTGAGAAAAAGCCGTTCAATAAAATGGAGTTTCAATAATGAGATATGTTTGAATAATATTTTTAAAAGTTCTTATTAATACTTGAAAGTTAATTTAAATTGTTTGTTTAGGAGTTCTGCTTTTGAGATTTTATTATAAAAGACATAATTGCCCATGAAATTTATGTACACGTAATTAATATATATATATATATATATATATAACTTTCTAAGAAAAATTTAATTATCTAATAATTTATAATATAAAAAGTTTTCATTTTTAACTCATAATTTTTTAACATACAACATAAATTTTACTACAAATATGATAAAATTTAAATCATATTAGATTATTATTATACTTACAATATTTTGAAATTAAAAAATAATTAAATTTATTAAAAAATAATATTGTATATAAAGAATTATATTAAATTGAACTAAAAAAAATTTAATATTTTCTAACTTATTTTAATATAATTTATATCAGATATCATCACGCATTTTTTATTTAGTGAGATGAAAAAAAAATTTGTGACAACATTTTTTAATTTGTAATAAATATTTCGCAGTGTGAATATTTATGCATAATAAATGTGAGGAATTGATCAAACCTTTTTTAAGGAGAGAATCATCTAAACGACTATTAAATTTAAAGAAATTTTTGTCGTTGGGATTTGTCCAAACTAAGAATTCTGCTATGCAGTTTAATGAGTATTTGCCAGACGCACTAAATAAATTAACTCCTGCGTGCTGCTGAAGAAGACAAAGGTCGCTAAGGTGTGTACCGACGTGCAAGCGTGGTGGGTTAATTTTGAGATTTGGCTTCCGAAACTCTGTTTTCTAACCGAGTAAGCAGAAACGAAATGAATTTTCTAACCACGGAAAAAACAAAGTTTACCGAAAAGGAATTATGATTAAGTTTTGATTCCAAACAGTAAATATAACTGATTTCGGCGTTTGAATAAGGAGAACGGAGAAATTAAGCCTAATCAAACGAGGCCTAAGTTTGACTAAGAGGACAAATTTGAATCCACCTTAGCTAACAGAGAGCTTTGTGCCCTATCGATCATATCCTATTGATTCATATCTCAAGGATTTAATGCCACTAAGGAACGTATTGGCTTTGGTCATAATTGATATTTCGTAGTGCCATTTGACAGCAAAACCATTTAGTTCAGAGAGCCTCGGGTCATAACCGTTTATCATACGGTGTCATTTGGCAGCAAACCCGCCAGTTAGAAAACACGTACCACATCCTTACTAGCAGGAGATTGTTTGAGAATGGATCCTTGTGATGTTTTTTGACTAGGCATTAGCTCTATATAAGTTGAAGTTAATTTTAATTTGTCCACCCCAGCAAACTATTGTGGAAGGTGGATGAATTTTGTTTTAAGTGGTTGATGGTTGGATTTACAATTTTAAATATTTTTTTATTTTGAGATTTTGAGAATTTCTGTGAAATTTTAGAGTTCGTGTCGATTTCGTCGAATATAGAACTTAGACAAATTGGTAGTGCATTTAGGGTATTGCCGATGTCTCGGTCACAACGACGCAGTCTGTTTTACGATCAGATTTTGTTTGAGCGATGCCGATGTCTAATCTCCTCGATATGTATTTTGCCTCAAAATTCGTGCCACCAATCCAAATAATCCAAATTGAACATAAAAATATAGTTCTTATGTATTCACAATATTCCGATCACAATGGTGGAATCCATTTTGAATAGCGACAAGGCTAATTTTTCGTAAAATTCATGTTGTTGTCTCGGGATCCATGCCACCAATCCGGATACATCAAATTGAATAAACAAAATGTAGTTTTTAAAGGTTAACGTCCCGGACGTAACGACGAAGTCTGTTCGTCGATCCGACATCGTTTAATTAGCTTCACGCTTTTATTTCGGGTGTCGATTGTCCCCTTTGATCGATCTCATCCGGCTCGACTATGAAGGGCCTTGACCTAACAGAATTCGACGTTCTGACCGTAATGGCGCCGTCTGTTTGGCAATTAGAGGTCGTTTGACCCTTTAAGTGACGTGTGGAGCCAATATGCGTATCTCTTTATTCACCAGTTTGGGTTCTTTCTTGCGTGGTTTGAGATATAGGGGTCAACAAATACCCCCCAACAAATTTGGTACACGCCTAGAGTGAACCACATTTGTTGTATGTTGATTAACCCTGTAGATCTCTAGATATTTGCTCTGGATGTCACACAGAGATTTTCATTTAGCGGATCTCTAAAAGCTTGCTTAGACATCACACTAAGATTTTTTTAATTTTGTAGATCTCCAAGAGTCCATTTTTGTGCCTTTATGGATCTTGAGATGCACTTGTAATCAATAACTTGATTAATATGCTAGTTTTAGTCAAGTAAAGACCCACATGAGAGTGATAGAGTTTCTTGTATTCAGGTCTCTAGAGCAACACTCTATAGATTGACAATGGTGGATAATATCACCACCATTTGCTCTCTTTTGACACCGCAATCACTTTAGTTTATAACTCTTATGTATATGCGCAAAATTATTCTATCATCTAGTTGTATCCTGGTAAAATTTTAAATATTTATTTGGGGATTTCTGCATACAGCACGATGTGGACCCAAATTAATATTTAAAATGCCCCTAATCTTTAGGGGCATTTGTAGATGTCATTCAGGTTGCTCATTCCACGGCTTTGTCTTGAGTCCTAAGATTTTGATTTCTTATGCATTGTGCTTTGTGTTGCGCACATTAATAGAGAATTATCTGATTTGTCTTTACTGACTTGTCAAGTAGTTATTTGTACCTTCTGCCCCATGCTTTTTGCTTAAAATTTTTCTCTGTTAATGTCAGGTCGACCCTCGCTAGAGGGCAGCGCCCCCTTGGACCCCCGGAATAGTCACAACATATCTACACTTTACTTAAAATTTTTCATGTTTCAAATTCATATGATTTAATTTGTGTCGATCCTTCATAGGATAATGAGCTCTAGTGGTGTAGGAATTAGGTCTGATGATGGTCGATCAGAGACTAATATTGAAGATAATAATAAACCTCTATGGGGTTATGTGACAAAAATAAGTAAAACGTCAAAAGGGGGAGGCAATATTGCATTCAAATGCAATTTTTGTAATATCATATACAAAGGATCATATTATAGAGTGAAAACTCATTTGTTGAAGATTAGTGGTCATGAAATTAAAGTATGTCCAAATATAAGCTCATTATAAATGGCTAAATTACTCGTTCATCTAATCAATGAAGAGAAATAAAATTACTCCACAACGGGCTGAAGATTTAGTTTATGTGCATACAAACCTTTGGCTTATCTCAAGGAAAACTCCAACTTATATGAAAGGAGACAACAGGATGAGGGATGTTGCTGGAGATGGATTTGAATCTCTTGAGGATATGAGAATATTAGAAATTGCTAATCTTTCACTTGATGAGCCTGAATTGGAAGCTATGATATTTATTGAAGATGATATAGAAATTCAAAGACAAACCACTGAAGAAGCTAATCCTATCATTCCTTCTATTGAATAGTTGAAACTTCATGTGTTGGACAATTTAGATTTTTGTTTTTTGTTGTTGTACTAGACATTTAAATATTTAATGCTTACTTTTATTTTCATATTATAAGATACAATGCTACAAATAATGTTGCTTTTAATTTTTTTTGTCATTTCAAATATTACGCTTTGATTAATTTCTTAATTTTTATCTATGATTTATATATTATAATGCCGTATCCGCGCCGTATCCATATCATGTATTTTTAAGAATTGACGTGTCCCGTATCCATATCGTGTCGTATCTGTGTCGCTGTATCCGTAACGGTGCAACATAGCCATGCAGAATAGTTGACCAAACTATCAAACCAAGCTTGGGCAATAGTTTTCAACCTTTTGATCCTATTTGTACCAACCTGAGCCACACAGTGCCAAGGTCATTAGCATCTTTAGCACAAACAAACTTGAAGGGCCCATGGAGGCAAAAGAAAGAGGCATCAACGAATTGACCAATTGCTTATGTCAATAATAGTTCTAAGAGTCTTAATTGAACATAAATTGGTTGAAGGCATTGGAGCAGGTCAAAGTCATCAGAGTAGTTATTGAGGGCCACATGTGATCTTTGCAACCTAAAATGATCATTAGAAGTCAGATGCAATCAATTGGGACAAAAGATGATCAGCATTTCTAAAAGAGGTACTGCTTACAACAATAATCAGTGGTAGATCAAGATGCAATTAACTTTGGTAAAAAGCTTTGCCTTCAACAAGTAATCATTAACTATGGGAGTGAAGACAGAATGATGATGATAACTAGCAACTACTAAAGATGTTTAATTGCATTAAACTTTATTAAGCTAAAGAGCTAGCTCTTAACCCATAAAAGCCAACATTTTGGCCCCCGTCCATTAAAGTTAGTCATCAAGATCAAGGTTTTTAGAGGCCAAAGCTAAAGCACCAGGAGCTAACGAAGCTCCTTTGCAAGCCCTAGCCTCTACAATGTTCTCAAACCCTAAAACTGGCTGATCTATTGATACTCGAAAAAAAGTAAATCATTTATCTTTTCTATTAATTGTTCAGTGTGATTCGAATAAAACCTCAACTGTCCTAGTTCATCTCTATTACAGCATTGAAACAACTGTTGAAATGAAAACTATGCTACTATACTTGGAGGGGCAACATTGAATATGGAAAAACATAGAAATTGAAAATTTAGAGAACCATGAAGTTGTAAAATTGAAAGATCAGTAAAAGCATTCATTATTACCTAAAATGCAAAGTTCACATAGAGCCATAAATTGTTTAAAAAACGAGAAAGCGCCACAAAACACATTGTTGTTTAACAAGCAAGCATACCTAGCTTTCGATTTGGCAACCTTATCCTTCGCCAAGCATCTTTTACATGAACTCTACTTTTCCCAAGCATATCAGCCATTTCCTTCCATTTTGGTCCATGTGCTGCATGATATCTTTACAAGAAAACTAGCTCAGTTTGATAAGCAACAAAAAAAGGCTTTCAACAATTAAGAAATCATTTAGACAGACAAGAAACTAGAAACCAAGTCAAATAACTAAGTTACAAAATAGCAGAAAGTATACATTTTTTCATTCTAACCAGGAAAGTACATAAACAATGTTTGATACTAAAAAACTGACACACTCAAGTCCGTATTACTCATAACAATAATAAATAAAATTCATCACAGATTTATTACTCTTACCAGGTCTTTGATATGCAACTTTTACTAGCTTTAAAATCACCGTTGTTGGTTCCAAACAAAGATGAGAATGATTGAGGGTTGAAATCAATCAATTATAAAATTTAAGCTAAAATCCATAAATCGAAACCAGATCTAAATTTTGCTAATGCAACGGTCATCCACAGAAGCAACGTAAAATGACAACCTGATCGTGATGAAAAATAGTTGAAGTTATGCTAGCATGTCACAATAAGCAATGTGCCGCCAGTGACAACAAAAGCACTTAAAATTCACGGAGTGATATGGCTGCCTAAAACCTAAAGCTCTTAAGTGCCACCATAAATATTTGCTCGAATGAAGTGGGGAGAAAAAATAAAAGACTATCATGTACAAATTTAGTTTATTAATAAGAAATATTTCTGAATAGTATTAAATAATAATCATCATATGATATTTGATTAGGTAAAATGACAAATCATCAATTTCCATTTCTTTAAAATTTCAAAAATTTTACTAAGTAATAAGTACAATTAACCTAAAGTTCTTAGCATATAAGAGATGAATAATGAAATTTTGAGTACCATCTATTCCATCTTTATTATTATCCATAATATCTTATATATCACTAAAATTATATCCATCCATTTGATTTGTTGTCTCCTCAAGTCATCCTCTTCTTCTTCAAAATTTATTAATAAAAAATTTGACGCTCTTCCACATACATTTGATCTAGTTTATTTCCAAGAGCAATTCCTTGTTTCACCTACCTATATGCTCTTCTCAACTCTTTAAATCTCACGTTATCATCACCATTATCAAAAGCAATCTCATCTTTGGCATAAGGAGTATTTGCATCTATCACTTAAATCAGAACAAGGTGCTTGCCTCAATAAATGCCGGGTTAAGAAAAAAATGTCCATCCGCCTAGGCATGCCTTAGCAATGAAGTTCGCCTGAGGTGCGTGATGCTTCACCTCACCCAAGCGCCCAATTCTCCTTTAACAACGCTTAACAACGCTAAAGCCTAATTAATCAAAATTTTGTGAGAAACAGGCAAATGCCAACAATAATATCTCCCACAAGTGATGCACCGCAACTTGATCTAATCATGGTGAAAAATATACAATATTTGACTAGATTCAACTAAGATTAGAACTACTAAGAATTTGAAATTTCATAATGAGAAGACCAAAGCATTAATTGAGATAAAGATTAAAAGAAGAACAAATGTCATAAGTATGCGAGCAACAAAATGTAAATGATGAAAAAATTCAAAGATGTTAAGGAACTAGAAGGTGATACAATATTTTATATCAAGAAGATTAACATTAAGAAAAGCTAGGGTAGATGGATAAAAGATTTAAAAATAAAATTGAGGACATTAATAAAGTGGTGAAAGATATTGCTAATAAGTTAATAATAGGCATTATAAATGTGGTTCATGGTTAAGCTACCAAACATGGAATGAAAGATAGTTTAAAAATTATTTTTTTCAAGAGATGGATGAAATAGTAAGAGTTTAATTATTAGTAGTGAAAATTAAATGGATATATAGATTCTATTGGCAGAAGCTATGAAAACATCCGTGGTGAGCAAGTTATAGAAGATAAAATGCGATGGAAAAGCTATTTGATTTTGCAGCACATGATCATGATTCGTGACAATTTGTTATTTTAAAAAAAAAAAGGTAAGAACAATTTGTTATTTAAAAAAAAAGGAGAATATGACTCATGACAACTAATAAATTTTAAGGAAAAAAAAGTAACAAGAGAACTTAATTTTAAAAAAATGGAGCAATCAAACCATAAATATGCATTTTATCTCCAAATAGGAGGTAACAGGTTTATTATTACAAAGAAAATAAGTTAGTTTTAGGAAAACATTTAACCACATAACATAGAACAAAAGTTTTTGATGTGTCTTGGAGGTATAAAAATAGAAATCAAAAGAAACAACTTACCCAAGGTAGCCTATAAAACTTGGCAGGAGGAAAGTTACTAATCTTTCAAGATAGGTACTTTCAAAGACGCAAAATTAAATGAGATAGACGGCTAGTTACTCTAAGAATGTTACTATAAAAATTTTAGAAGACTATAGATAATTATTATGCATGATTGGAGAAGTGTTTTGGTACTAATATTCAAGAACAAAAAAAAAAGTTTAGAATTGTGATAATAAAGGAATCAACATGATTCAGAAAGTGATGGATGAAGGTAACGAAAAATAGGCTTAGAAAAAACAAATTAGCATAATAGAATCGATTTTATTTTATGTCAAAAAAATCTAACATAGAAGAACTTGTTCAGCTAATTCAATTAATGTAAGAATAAATCGCAAAAAAAATATATTTATTTAGTTATGTCAGAGTTATCAAAGATATATGTAATGAGTGATGACTAGTTGCATGGCATTACCAAAAAGTTTCAAATCATAGTCGGATCACATCAAGAATAATTATTGAGTTTATATATTTTTGTTATAGAGATGTCCACAAAAGATGTTTAAAATGAGGCATATTAGTACATGCTGCATGCGAATAACCATTCTAATTAGTAAGACCGCTAAAAAATTTGCACAATTAAAGATATTTTTAAAATTAGCATTAAAATTAGTGGTGTAAAACTAATAATTATGATTCAAAATTACGAGAAGATCAAGTAATACTTAGTTGTCTAGGCTAAAATATCTATATATTTTATTATTAAGAAGAATAAGACATGTATAAGGATATAACCTTTCGAGATTAAGGATGGGTAATAAAATAAGCAGGCACCACATGACTACCAAGCAATATGAGAATATCACGAAAGATAAAAAATAAATATGCTAAAAATGCAATTAGATTGGATGAGTTATATTGCTCCAAGTGTTGGAATAATAAAAATTTCAGTGATAACCAAGTTGAGTATAACAGACTGAAAATCTTATGATGGGTGTGTGACAAAATAGGAAAGAAGACATTGCGATGGAGATACATAAAATGGAAACATTTCTTAAAGATAATATAATGGAAATAGAGTTGAGCGATTTGAGCATGTAGAATGTAGGATACAAGATACACAAATAAGATAGGCATATTAAATTAATGTGAAGGGATCAAGAAGTAAAAAAAGAGCACAATGCAAACCACACTAAACAGTAATGATTGGACAAGGACTCATAGAGTTTGTCTAAATAACTCAAATAAGGCTAATGATGATGATGATGGTCTAAGTCTAGCTTTAGTACGGAGAGCTTCTTCTAATTTAAAGTCTTCTAGGGTTTAGAGCTTGAAGTTTATTTTGTCAATTTTCAATTAAATCTCGGTTTTATCAAGTTTTAGACGTTCAAGATTTCTCATGTACTTATAGGCAAGGATTTGTTTGGGAACTTTTCAAAGAAATAAACATCATGTTCCCAGCTGCATATTTCATAGAATATGAAAAAGCCGGTCCTAAGAAAATGTAGTCATTTCTAGAATAGCATCAACCAAGATTAGATGAAGATGCAGTTTAGATCACAAGTAAGATAATATATTTAATATCAAAATATTCATGGTAGAAAACAACTCCAAAAACGAATATATACTTTGGATAACCTTTTGATAAGTTCAAGCTCTTCAGGCTTCCATTTGCGCTCTTCACTTCTCTCAAATAAAATACGTGCTCGCATGCTTACATTTATACTTGGCCTCCAAGGCAGAGCAGCGGCTGCAAATGACATGATCAAAACTAAAACATGTGAATATGTGTCTCGGCATCAAACAAATTAGGCCAGAAAAAACAGTTGCCTATCAAATTGTAACACAAGCTTCTCCAATTTTCAAGTAATTGGATAATAATTTAATAAAACATTTAGCAGCATCCAGTCATTAAAAGCAAGAAAAATCTACAAATAGTAATGAAAAATTAAAATAATGAAACAAAGAAAAATTAAATGTGACAAAGAAAGCGAACTTGCCATTTATACCAAATAAAAAATTTTGAAATAGAAAGACATCATTAAGCATGCCATTAAACTTGTAGAACTTTCTGATTCGCCTTTATGAGTCATTTGGTATTCATTTATGCATTGAGAGACAGCCATCATTACCATTGCTTTTAGCTGTTCATTCCTAGCTAAGATATAGCTTGAGGGTGAGCATAGTTTGATTTGCTTCAGTTTTACTAATTTTCGGAGATAAACTAACAATGTCAGTTCTCAAAAATCATAAATAAAACCATTTTATAATACAATTAAAATCATAGTTCAGCCTTCAGTTTGCTTTGGTCAGTTTTGATCTGTTAGAGCTTCTTTTTACCTATAAATAATTAGCATAGTCATAATAGTAAAAGAAATTTATAAACTCAAACACAAATTTCATATAAGGCTACTGCATCGTAATTAAATAGGTGAAATGTAGACTCACACAAATAAATGACATAATATGATAAAGATAGGACCAAAATGATCCCTTGACTTTTTATGAAGGATCAAAATAGTCCCCAACTATTTAAAAGCCCCAATTTAGTCCCTTTACTTTTTAAATAAAAATTTAAATGATCTCATCATCCAAAGTACTAAATGTTAGAGTTAATGATGTTAAAAATATGTGTATTTTTAGAAATTTTTTCTTGTTGAATTACTTATTAAATATAATTATCAATTAACTATATTTTCTCGTGTACAACAAATATGTTTGTATATAAAGAGAAGCGTATCAAGAATGCGCATAAAGCCAACAAGTTTATTTTGGCATTTTTGTTTGACATTTTTTTATTCTAAATATATTATAGTGAAAGAAAAGTGAATTTCAAATTTATGTATCAATTTTATTAAAATTTTTATTTTAGAGAAAAATGAAATATATATTTAGTTGATGGAAATTACTTTTTTATAAAGAGTAAAAGTTTTTTTTCTTATATGAATCATTTGAAAAAAAAAAATATATATATATATATATATATATATATATATATATATATATATATATATATATATATATATATATATATATTTTATATAGGACGCAAGTAGAGTAAAATAGATAATTTATTAAAGATATTGGATGTATTAGATTTGGCCTATGTTAAGAAAGATAGAGATAGACCTAAAAGACATAGTTAGAAAATATTAGAAATAATCTTTTTTTTATTAGATTTAAATGAGAATTTGACTCTTAACATGACATAACAGAGAAAAAAAATTCACATACCACATGTAAAAGAGAAAAGACTTGATGTTTTTGTATTAAAGAATAAAATATTTTCCTTGCATAAAAGGTTGCAATGCTAGTTCAAACTGTGATTGCCTTTATAATTAAATCAAATGTCATTTCAAAATGAAATAAATTTAGATTTTAAAATTTACTACAATGAAGCTTGATTGTGACTCTATTGAACTTTTTTTTATGAGAACGTAATGATTGTTCATCAGCCGCCCTTCTTTGTATCTTAGGTAGCTTTCCTCTCTTTGATTTATTATATATTAGGGGCAATGATGAAATCTTGGGACTATTTGACCACTCTTCAACGGCATTTAAAGGCATAATGTTGCACTCATAAGTTTGCATGTAAATTTCAACAAAATAGCATGGATCAACATAGTCTACACAATCACCCATATTCATATGAACTATAACACAAGCACATTCACAGGGTATTTTATTTAATTCCCACCTCCTACAACCATACAACTTGGACACCAAATCCAACATGTAGTAGGCTCCATGTATAGCATTTATTTCATAGTTGTTAACATCAGCTATATAACCAATGCATGTATCAGCTTCATGTTTATTCCTCCCGAATTCTTGGACATAATTTTTCACTTTATTTCATGGCCTTCTCCTTATTCTTTAACATTCTTATTATAACTATAGATCTAATACTTTCAAGCATTAAAACAACTGGCAATTCTGTAGCATTAACTATGAAAGCATTGAAAAATTCATATATAATGTTGAGCAAATGTCACATTTTGGGATAAAGTTAAAATGAGATCTTAAACTTTCACTTGGAGGCTTCTCATTTAACCATTAAAAGACTGCATGATCTAATTTTTCTAGCTCCTTGATTCTAAAAGTGAATTGGCTAATAGTAGTTTCCATGTTTGCTGCCCATAATGCATTCTTCAATGCCACGCCAATAAATCCCACCATTTTAAAGTTTTGGTGCAAATGTCAAACAAAAAACTTAGTAATATTAGTTAATTTATTTTCAAGTGATTTATAACTTTATTTAGAAGTTACCTAGAAATTTAAAATGAAGCGTGTCTTATGGTTTCTCCTAGAAGTAGCCCGGGTGTTTGAATTTGAATCGAGGCTTACAATTTTTATTGTAATTAGCCCGCAAAGCGAATCTTACGACTCCTATTAGAAGTAGCCAACTTGTGGGCCTCAAAACTTAGCCCTATAGACTAGCATGCCCATTAGTTTTATTTGTTTGGATTTTAGGGTCTTGCAATTTATTTAGCAATTTTTCTCACGTGTGGGTCTTACAACTTCACTTAGAAGTTGTCTGTTAGCGGGTCTTACAACCTAGCCCTATAGGCTAAGATGCCAGTTGATTCAAATTTAATTTGAGAGTTTAAAATTTCTCATAGGAGTTTCTCTCAAATAACAAGCCTTACAACTTTTGGAAGATGTCTGAAAGTGGGTATTACAACCTAGTCCTTTAGACTAAGATACCCGTTAATTTTATTTGACAGGTCTTATGACTCCCTTACAAGATATCTGTAGGTTTAATTTGGAGTGGGACTTACTACTCCACTTAGTAGTTGTCCGTTAGTTTTGGTTTTTAGTTAGGTCTTATAACTTATGCATTTCAAAAGTAGCTTACTTATTTGAGCAAAACAGGTCTTACTGTTTCCCTTTGGAAGTAGCCCATTCATGGGTCTTACAACCCTAACAAGAAAGATGCTCGTTAGTTTTTTGGTTGACAGGTCTTATGGCTCCATTAAAAGTTTCCCGCATTATTTATAAGACTTACTACTTCCCTTAGAAAGTAGCATGTTTGTTTATATTGGTGTAGATTAGACTTTTACCCATAGGTATTTTAATTTGTAGTTGTTTGCTAGCTCACGGGGAGGTCGGGACAACATTTATCATTGTTTCTTTCTGCTCGGATCAGAGATTAACGACACAAGGTCTTCAAATTTAAAATTCATTCTACCCGAATAAGATATCAACGGCATAAAGTCTTCAAATTTTAAATTTAACTCGTCGGGATTAAAGATTCAACTGCACGAGGTGTTCGAAGTTAGAGACATCTCACCTAGATTAAAAATCAACGCCTTCAATTTTAAAATTCATTCGCCAAGATCATAGATCAGTATTGCGGGTCCTCAATTTGATTTTTATCAGCCCAATTTAAAAAAAAAAAATCAATGGTGCGGTCTTCACAATTTGACAAATACATGTCTATTTAACTTATTTGTTGTTAAAATGACAAACCCATATAAACAATTGAAACAATCATGCATATATGACACAAAAGTAAGCAATTTAAATTTCATATTTCTCTAATTGAAGATCTCGACCAATTTTGGATAGTTCACGCAAGCAATGTGCAAGTGAAGGCACGATTCATGTATAGGTTTAGGTAAAAAGCAATCAAAAAGGCAAGGAAATGTACAGGCAATCGGATTGCGTGCAAACGATTGGGGCAGAGATAGAGAATTCATGCGTGGGTCTTATAGGCTAAGATGCTCGTTAGTTTTTTGGTTGACAGATATTACAACTACCTTAAAAGTTGCCAGTAGTGTTTATAAGACTTACTGGTTCCCTTTGAAAGTAGCATGTTTGTTTATTTTAGTGTAGATCAGACTTTGCCCCATATGTACTTAAGTTTATAGTTGTTTGCTAGCTCGTGGGGAGGTTCGGACAGCATTTATAATTGTTTCTTCCTGCTCATATCAAAGATTAACGGGGCAGGGTCTTCAAATTTAAAATTCATTCTACCCGGATCAGATATCAACGGCATTAAGTCTTCAAATTTAAAATTCAACTCGTCAGGAGTAAGTTTGCGGATTAGCAAAGGTTTTACCTGTGAAGAGTAATCTGGCGTTTGATTCGGCCTCACATGTAGAAGGCGGATTTGGCCTGCATGTATATTGAGACTGAGATTGAATCAAAATAAAAAAACGAGGGATCAAGAGAAGAACGGAAGCAAGTAAACGAGAGCTAGAGAGCAAAGTTTTGAAATTGAAATAAGCGTATGAGTATTACTTCTTTCATTTCAACGTGGTTTTGTATTAGCCAAAGAGTCACGTCTTTCGAAAATTTTGTTTTTATTTTTTGCCACCGTCTGAAACGATGAATCTATTGATCTCTATTTTTTGTTCATTTCATTTTTTTATCAATCAACAACCTCATATAAATAAAAAATTGAAAAAATTTATTTGCATTCATTTTTCAAACTGAGTTAAGTGCTTGTTGCGTAATCGTTTTTGAGTGGGCAGGAGAGGGTTAGAACCGCCAACTCATCTTCTTGTTTGATCCATCAAGTGGTGACACCATAGGAAGAAAGGAATACTCACATGCTTGTCGACGCTCGCCTCCTAGTCGAGCGGATCTCATCGTTGTTGGGGTGGGAAGAAAAGAGTCAAGTGTAAGGAGACAAAATAGTAACGTAAAAACAAAGCCGCCTATCTAATGGGACTAAGGGGAAGAAAGGAATCCTTACAAGCTTGCTTCCTAGCAAAGCAAGTTCTTGTCACTACTGTAGTGTGAAGAAGAGAGCCACGTGCAAGGAGTGCGGGAGTTGCTTAAGAATAGAGCCACGTGTCTCCGTTTAGTCTTGTCCCAATATTTAGGATTTAGCATAATTAAAAAATTGCATTCCAAAAAAAATACCCCCACCATCCATAACATGATAACTTTTTTGAAATGTTTATCATTAATTTTGGTTACTTTTCCATTATTTTTGAACAACAAGTGATGCAGGACTAAATATGCTTTAGATGAATGCGAAAAGAACTTGCATGATTTTGATAAGAACAAATAACAATTAAGACTATTAGCCACTAAACGAAAACGAAAAACGTAAGAGGGGTAGCTATGCTTAGGACAACTCATATGCTAAGTTCTTGAATCATCAAAACAATTAGAATTTCAACAACATACGAATTAAGTAGTTACTCAACAAAAATCTCTAATCTAACAATGAGATAAGAAAACATAAAAAGTACACTCAAATCCTATGTTTACTAGTTGGAGGCAGAGGGTGAGGCACGATTCCTTGCGAATTGATCACCACCTACAAGATTAGCGGATTAGAAAAATAAGTAAAAAGGGGTTCACCTAAGTGGTTGTCTGGAAACAATTTTCCACTGGACGTTGGCAAGTTGTTCGTCGATGGCTTCCGAAAGTGTAAAGATGATGCGTTCCACGTACTCTTCAATGGAATTATCGACTTTCGGGTTGAAGTGGAAGAAGGTGGAGTGGAGGATGTTAATGTTCCCTTGCTCATCGTAAGTGAGCCCGCAATCAAGTTCCGGATCGACCATTCATTGGTTTCGAAGGGTGGATGAGTGGATGAAGATCATTGTTGTTTCCCTTGAAGACTCCACTATAGAGAAAGAAGTTTCTCTCAAGAGTTGAAGTGGAGGAGAAGGAAGGGGTGGCCTGCCAAAGAAGAAGGCTAGGGGAAGAACTTTGGGTTCAGATTTTGGTGGATGGGATTTGATTCAAACAACTCCTTAATTAGTACCCTTGATTGAAAGGACTAAATGAAGGGAAAGAGAGAGAGGAGCGGCGGGCAAGAGAGAGGGAGAGAGGTTTATTTAATTCCAATATGACAGACTCTCTTTTGGAAAGAAATTAAATAAGTTGGGGCATGGGGATTTCGGCCAAGAGAGAGGGAGAGGAGGTTTGAATTATTTCAAGAGAGTAATTTGGAATTTGGAAATAATTTCCAATGAGATCCCATAGGGGGGCGGCTGAAATAGAGAGAGGGAAGGGGATTTAATGAGGCATTCAATGCTTTCCTAACTTAATAAATTAAATTTGGAATGAAAGATTTCATCCCAATTTAATTCAAAATTTAAATAGGCTATAAATTAGTAAGTTTTCTAAAATAGGATTTATAAATTAGGTAACTATTTCAAATTCAAATAGATTTGAATTTGAGCATTAATAAAGCTACATAAAATATGAAAGACTTAAGGCAAGTGGAGATGAGAGGAAACCAATGGGAGGGGCCGGCGGTGTGGCGGTTGGCCGTGGATGGTGGTGGGGATTGGGTCTAGCCAACAGGTGGTGTGGGGGGACTAGGGTGGCTGGTGACTTAGGGGTTTGGAAATACCCTAGGCCGGCAGCTAGTGGATGAAGAGAAAGGGAAAAAAGAGATAGAGAAGAAAGAATCACAAACCTAGACACTTCCAAGGTTGGTGGGTGAACTGTTTCCCTCTCCAAGGGACTTCACTCCAATCTCTCTCAAGCTCTCACAATAACTCAAACACGGAGAAAATTTTATCATTCATTCATTAACCAAGAAAAGATAACATAAGGGATATATATAGCCTCATACAAAGGACTCAAAAGTAAAAGACGACAATTCCTTTTGGGCTTACACATGACATCCCTTAAGTAAGTGGTAAAAGCGGAAAATAACAAAAGCGAATACAAACATAAAATAATAAAAAGACAAATACATAATATGACTTAAAAATGAATCGACTCGATCGTGGTCGTAGATCGACGGCCATGTCTCTGATAGACTTTCGAAGCTCTGATGTCCCCATCAACAAGACTATTTATGTCTCTATTTATGGACTTAAGGGACCACATTCAGACTTTCACATAATCAAGGACCATTTTGAATATTCATAAAAAGTAGGGAGACCATTGTAATCCTTTTCTCTAATATATGATAATACTACTTAAAATAGAATGCTAGTTTTATTTTAGCATTTGAATAATTAACTAAAGTATATACTGGACAGCGAGAAGTCAACTATGGATAATACTACTTAAAATAGAATGTTATCTGTATTTTAGCATTTGAATAATTAACTAAAGTATATACTGGAAAGCGAGAAGTCAACTATGAACTTCATCTCAGAATAATGATTCTTAATTTTATGTAGAAAGCACTTTGCACATATCACATTTTCGAATACCACCAAATGTCCATCCAAGTTCTGTTCTAATTACAATATTGATTCTATTAAGAAGTGACAAACAACAACCTCCCTTAGGTCACCCGTCAACAAGGCAACAGACAAAGTTTGCATGCTGCGATTCAAATTTAATAACTTTGGAATCACATATACACTAAATTGGTACCTCGTTTCTTCATTACTAAAACATAAAACCAATTTTGCAAGTATATCTCACTTATAGATTAACTACAAAAAGCATGCACTACATGGAGTAAATTTATCAGTCTAAAAATAATCAAAAGATGAAAGTTGAAACAAACAGATCCACTAAATATCAATCAAATCCAAAGATTGCAAACAATAGCAAAAAGTAGGGAAAAGGCATTTAAAAAATATTAATTTATTCGTATTGGCAAATTCAATTTATAAGCCATATCTAATATTCTAAAATTTTCAAATATAAGAAGCGTTAAATCTCAGCCATAACATAGCAGATTGATCCCACACCTGTGATGGGGATCCATGGGAGGCTCACCTTGATCGCTCCTATCTCTTTCCATAGTTAGGTGGCTGATTTAGGCAGGATTATATTAGGGCACAATGCAAGATTATGTAATTGATTTATTTCTTTATTAGAGATTTTGTATAGATCTATAGATAGAGATATATTTGTGCAACAAAGTTAAGTTTTTTCCCTCTCAAATCTCTGAATTCAACATGGTATCAAAGCCACAGTAGGCCTTTATTGTCGATACCATTGCAAATCTTCGTGAGGGGATATACGAAGGAAGCAAAAAAGGTAGCCTTCATTGTTGTTGAACATTGATCATCGAGCAGTCTGTTTCGTTTCTTTAGCCCTCCCTACAAGCGGTCCTCCCTGCATGCCCAAAGCAAAACTGAGAGGGAGAATTCCCGCATGCGTGCAATCGAACGAACATGCGGCCAGAAGAGGCAAAGTAGAACATGCCTGTCGAGCGCAAGAGGTCTTCTCTGCATGCCATGCAAGCCGAACGCCTACATACGGTCAACTAGAAGAATCGACGAGGTCTCGTTCATGCCTAGAGGCGCTTGTGCGTCAATAGAGAGAATTGAAGGAATCGAACAAACGTCTACCTATGTACGCTCATGTGTATAGATTGAAAGAGTCGATCGAGAGAGAGAAGAGGTCTCGTGCATGTCTATTGAAGGAATCAAACCCGTGTGTATCGACCGGAACACTTGAATAGAAGTCTCGTACATTTCTTTTGGAGGAATCGTCCGAACACGAAGAAGCATATGTCTGGAAGACTCGGACATATGTGGAAAGTTGTTCGTGCGTATGTATCAAGCCAAACAGGAGCTGCTATAACAAGCATCGACCTTCATTACCCTTGCCAGAATCCGGAGGGTAAAATTCCAAGCAGCCTTCATTGCTATCATTTGACACCGAAATTTTTAAAATTAATCCATCCCATAGTATTGACCAAATTGAGGATTCTATGGAGCACCAAGGATGAGGTGATCTCCAAAGTATGCAACATTTATATCGCCTAGATGGGAAGAACTACCTGAAGTGGTCTCAATTTGTGAAGACTTACTTGAAAGGGCGAGGAAAGATGCACCACTTCCTTGGAGGAGGACCAAAAGAAGGAGATCCTAATTTTTTGGCATGGGATGAAGAGAACTCCATGATTATGTCATGGCTATGAAATTTCATGACTCTAGAAATTAGTGATACATTTATGTTCCTATCTACTGAAAAGGGCATATGGGATGTCTCTAAACAAATCTTCTCAAAAGCTCGGGATGTTGCCCAAATCTTCGAAATTAAGGTCAAGGTGGGAAGCACAAAACATGGAAGCAAGACTGTGACAGAATATGCCAATCTCCTTCAAAACTTGTGGGAAGAACTTGATCACTAAAAATACATAGAAACCAAGTGACCAGAAGATACTATTATCTTGAAAATTTTAATTGAGAAAAATAGAGTGTATGATTTTCTTGTGTGACAAAATGCGGAGTTTGATCAGGTTAAAGTTCAGATACATGGCAAAGAAGAGACACCATCATTAAATGAGGCCATTTCTCTCATTTGTGCTAAAAAAAGCCGAGAAGGGATAATGTTGTAGCCAAAAGGTTGTTAAAGGTTCAGTAATTATGACAATCAAAGAGACATCATGGGAAAAAAAGGGTAAGGACTCCTCAAAATATAAAGACAAAGACTCCCTTTTGTGCAGCTATTGCAATAAATCAAGACATACAAAGAAGACATGCTAGAAGAAGATACATTGAAAGCCCCTAATAAAGAGTGGAATCAAAGATATGGACAAAAGAGCACATCACAAGCTAACACTAAAACAAGTCAGGCCACCTGGAAATGCAGTACAAATTCAGAGAGCTCAATAAATAAGATATTGATAGGCTAAAAAACCTCCTGGTATCCCTTAAAAAATCACATTCATCTTCTTCTTTTACACTTTCACATAAGTTTCCTATTTTCGTTTTGTTATTGAGTCCATAAGGAAATGATATGTTTATCCTTATAGGTAATATATCATCTTTCTTATGTCGTGCTTGATCACAGAATATACAAGTGCTTCTAGAAATCATTTGAAAGATTTATGGATCATTGACTCAGAAGCCACAAATCGCATGATACACTCCACTACCCACTTCATTAACTATACTCTTTGCCCAACTACTAAGAAAATCATCATTGTTAATAGTTCTCTAACCATGGTAGCAGGCCAAGGAGACATATTCTTATCTCCCTCTCTCACTCTAAAAAATATGTTCCACGTACCTCAATTATCAACAAATATATCTTAATGCAAAAACTTACCAGTGACCATAATTGTCAAGTCCTATTTAATCCTACTTATAGCCTATCTCAAGACTAAGGATCGCGGAAGAAGATTGGACTTGCTAAGAAGAGAGATTGACTGTACTACCTAGAATAGCTAAACAAATCTAATAGTATCAATAATGATTATTCTGTGTTATCCCTATTTAATAAAAATATATACTATTTGGCTTCATCATTTTAGGTTAGGACATCCATCTTTTAATATGTTAAAAAATATGTTTCCAAAACTTTTTTATAAGTACAAAAATGAAAATTTTCATTGTGAAACCTATGAATTAGCCAAACATAAACGAGTTTCTTTTCCAAACAAAAATGAGACATATGATACGCCCTTCTATTTTATTCTTAGTGATATTTGAGAACCCTAAAAAATTCCTAACATCTCTAGAGCCCGATAGTTTATATCCTTCATTGATGACTGCACTCGAGTCTCTTGAATCTTTTTCTGCAAAAATCAATATGATATTAGCCCTATCCTCCTCAATTTTCACACCATGATCCTGAACTAAAATGAGGTAAAAATAATAAAAAAAAAATTGCTCCAACAATGCTAGAGATTACTTTAATCAAAACATATCCTCCTACTTTCAAAAATCTTCTTATGTTCACACCCCACAACAAAACGGGGTTGCAGAAAGAAAAAATGATCACCTTCTGGCAGGGATGTAAATTTGAGGGGACGGGTCGGGTTCAGGTTGAACTCGAAACTGACCCGGCACTATTTGGGTCAATCCGAACCCCACCTATTTTTGCAAACGGGTCGGTTTTCCGAACCCGAACCCTACCCGCTTCGGGTCCGGGTCAACCCGACCCGACCCGAATGACCTGGTGCCAACAAAAAGCGCTAGTTTTTTTGTCTAAAAACGGATCAATATCTAATTTTCGGGCCAATCTCGGGTTGCCGGGTCAAAAATGGTATTCCGGGTCAAAAACAGATCAATTTCGTGTCAACGAGTTAACCCGAACATGACCCGATTTTTGAAACAGGTCGAATTGTTGAACCCGAACCTGACCCATTTCGGGGTCGGGTTAACCCAAACCCGAAATTTTCAGGTCGGGTTCAATATTGACACCCTAACTTCTAGCCTTCACCTGTGTATTCCTATTCCACCAAAATGTACCCAAATCCTATTGGGAGGAAGCCCTTCAAACTGTCACATATCTCATAAACCGACTACCTTCAAAAACTTTAGGACTGAAAAATACCAATAAATATTCTACCCTTCTTTTTTCCCGAATTTTGAACCCATAATAATCTTATATCCAGAATCTTTAGTGCACTGCCTATGTTCACACTCACAGTCAAAATAGATGAAAATTAGATCCAAGAGCACTCAAATATTTCTTTTTGGGATATTTATCCACCCAGAAAGGATATAAGGGTTTTCATCCCTCCACCAAGAAAATCTCGTATATGTCGATATTATTTTTTATGAACAAAATTCTATTTTATCAAACCTCATCTTCAGAGGGAGACTGAAACTGAGAAAGATGAGAAAACTGAGATTACTCCTCTTAACCTACCAACTCCAACCCACCCACCTAAGATTGAGGACAAAGCTATTTTTCATAACAAGAGGCTTGGGAATACATATTCCAGATGTAAAAATCCAAACTATGCCCCAAAACATATCCAAGAATCTAAACAAACTCCTCAAATTGAGGTAAACACAAGAAAACCTCCATTGTAACCCACAACCAACTTTGTATCCTTTCATAATTTCTCACATTCACACAAAAATTTCTTGGTTACACTAAATGATATTCATATTCCTAATAATATTCCTGAGGCCTTATCAGATGATAATTGGAAAAGTGTTATGAACAATGAAATACATACCCTGGAGAAGAATAATACCTGGGAGATCACCTACCTACCAGTAGGGAAAAAACCAGTCGACTGCAAATGGGTATTCTCTATGAAATACAAAGCTGATGATATACTGGAAAGGTATAAGGCAAGACTCATGTGAAATGGGTATAAGACATACGGCATCGACTACCAAGAAACTTTTGCAACTGTGGCGAAGATGAAAACCGTTAGAATCTTACCCGCACTAGCAGCTAATTATAATTGACATCGGGGACAATTGAGTGTAAAAAATGCATTACTACACAGGGACTTGGAGGAAGAGATTTATGGAGATTCCACCAGAATTCAAGGAAAAATCTGGAGGGGACAAGGTGTGTAGGTTAAGAAAGTCTCTATAAGGGCTAAAACAGTCACCTAAAGCTTGGTTTGGAAGATTCTCAAAAATCATACTTCTTAATGATCATCAATAGAGTCAAGGGGACCATATATTATTCTTCAAACACTCAAACTCAAGGAAAGTCACAAAATTATTAGTTTATGTGGATAATATAATCTTGACTAAGAATGATGAAAAGGAGAAGGTGATTCAAAGGAAATGTCTTACGAGAGAATTTGAGATCAAAGAACTTGGTAAATTAAAATATTTCATTGGAATTAAAGCAATCCACTCCAATAGAGATTTTTCATTTCACAACAAAAATACATCTATGATCTTCTTAAAGAAACAAATAAACAAGCTTGTAAATCAGTATCAACACCAGTAAAACCAAAACTCAAATTAGAGGAAGCTAAGGAAGATCCATAAGTAGATAAGGGAACTTACAAAAGATTTGTGAGGAAATTGATCTATCTTTTGCACACCATATCAGATATAGCATTTGTTGTAAGTATGGTCAATAGTTCATGAAAAATCCAAAACAGACTCATATGCAAGCTGTAGATAGAATACTACACTATGTTAAGGGGAAAACGGGAAAAGAGATTCTCTTTAGAAGAGACTGTGGAATAACCCCAGAAGCATAAACTGATACAGATCTGCAGTATCACTAGTAGATAGGCGATCTGCCTCAGAATACTACACATTTATTGGAGGAAAAGTTGTTAAATAGAGAAGCAAGAAACATAATGTGGTGGAAAGATCTAGTGCAGAAGCAGAATACAGAGCTATGACCTTAGGAATATGTGAGCTACTATGGATCAAGATGATTCTAAAAGACTTAAGGATCAAGTAGAAAGAACCCATGAAGCTACATTATGAAAACAAATCAACAATCAACATAGCTCATAGTCCAGCTTAGCATGACAGGACCAAACATAGAAATGAATACATTTTATAAAGGAAAAATTAGACAGTGGTTTTATATGTATCTATCATATCTCATCAAAAGACCAGCTTGCAGATATTTATACCAAGGGACTTGATAACTCAACCTTTTGGAGACTGATTACTAGACTAGAAATGACATATTTATATTTCCCAACTTAAGGGAGAGTGTTAAATCTTAGTCATCCCTCAGTAGATTGATCCCACGGCTAAGATGGGGATCCATGGGAAGCTCACCTAGATCACGCCGATCTCTTTACATAGTTAGGTGGTTGATTTAGGAAGGATTATATTATGGCAATGATGTAACCTAAGGCTCTGATACCAAATTGATGCAATAAAAAAATAAATATTGCAAACTCAAGACTTCCTTTCCTTAAAACATAAACTAGCACAAATAGAATAAAACAATACTATTATAAAACAGACACACCTTACAACTTCAAATAAAAAGAGCACAAAACCTTATAATTTAAAATAAAATAAGGCGCAATGACACCTTACAACTACTAAAAGTTTTGAGAAGAAAGATACAGGTGGAATGGGAACCATAGAGAGAAGAAGTAGATAGAAGTCCGAGATGAAGTTTTCAAAGCTAGGGAGGTAGAGGAAAGTAGCTCGCAAGTAATATAAACCCACAAGTTTCACTTTTCAAATATTCTTCACAATCTCTCTCTCTCCTTCACAAAGGAATTCAACACCAATTTATAAGAGAAAGAAGGGGGAATAACATTCAACAGTTAACATAATTGTGCCACCAAAAACAGCCAATAGGAGCCTATGAAGACAGCCCATTTAATGAGGATTTAATGCACTTAGTATAGGAAAACAACAAAGTGGAAACTGAACAACCACCATGGGAAGACAAAACATACATATTAGAAGACCAAACAGTCACATGAGAAGACCAAACAGCCACCAAAAACCCCTCCAAATCAGCCCCCACCTTGATTGCATCAATTCTCCCATGGTGGAAAAAATCTCATCCCCTGATGAGAATGCCTTACAACTTCCATGATGTTCTGAATGCGCTATTTCTAATGGGAGATGTTCCTCTTGAATAGGAACTTTGGCTTGTTGATTGATTTGACTTATATATATATATATATATATATATATATATATATATATATATATATATATATATATATATATATATATATATATAAAGGGAAAGGAAAACTCACACGACAAGCTAAAGCTCTATTACCAACTTGATGTAATTTAAAAAAATACTATGATTGCAAACTAAAAGACTTCCTTTCAATAAACAAGCAAACACAACAATAAAACAGAATACAACAACGCTTACAACTTCTAATAAAAAAGGACATAACAACACCATACGACTAATCAAAGCTTTGAGAATAAAGATACAATTGGAATGGGAACCGTGGACAGAAGAAGATAGAAGTTTGAGACAAAGTTTCAAAAGATAGGGGTAGAAAAAAATAGCTTCCAAGTTAAATAACCCATAGGTTTTAGTTTCCAATTATTCTTCACAATCTCTCTCCATTCTCAAAGGAATTCAGCCCCAATTTATAGGAGAAAGAAGGGGAATAACATTCAATAGTTCACATAATTGTGCCATCAAACACAACCACTATCAAGACAGCCCATTTAATGAGTTAATGCACTTAGTATAGGACAATAGCAAGGTGGAAACCGAACAACCACCATGGGAAGACAAAACAACCATATTGGAAAACCAAACAGCCACATGGGAAGACCGAACCACCACCAAAAATCCCTCCAAATCAGCCCCTACCTTGACTGCATCCGGCAATAAAGCAGCATTCTGTAATTGATTTATTTCTTTACTAGAGAATAAAGATTTTGTATAAATCTATAAATAGGGATATATTTGTGCAATAAAGTTAAACTTTTTTCCTATCAAAACTCTGAATACAACAAGAAGAAAGTTTGTTTGACTTTTTAATCTTGTTTTATGATAGTTAAATAAACCTAACCAATTTGTTCCGCTCAGTGAGAATGTATACAGAAATAATCAGTTTAAACTCTCATCAAAATCGGTCAATTCGGTTTTTTAACACTCGCCCCTAAAAATTTCAATAAACCCTCCACAGTAGAAGATAGCCGCATCATCAAAAGAGCAAAGTGATATGAGATTAAGTAATGCCATTCAGGACTTAGTGACTTACCACCAGTAATAATGCTTAAACTTTTAAAAACTGCCATTGTCCAACTCTGTGATGAGCTAGTTTTAAACCAGCCATAAACCATGTTACAACAAAACTAGGAATTGCAAACATTGTCATATAAAAGAGAAATGCCTAAACTATAAGTTAATTTCATTAATTAGTAGGTAGAATAATATTACTCAGTTGATTAAAAGAGAGATCAGTTTAAACAATTTATTTTAGAAGTGCAGCATTTACACTAATACATTCATATCACAAGCAATAAGTAATCCCAGATGGCAAGCACAAAAACAACAATGTCAAAAAAGTTAAATAAATCAAGCATAGAAAGGCCCCTCAAGTTGAGTTCGCTAACAAGCATCAGGGCTTACCAATGACTTTCCAGCAACCTTTGACTTCTCTTCTATAATCACGACTATGAAGAACCTTACGCAAACCCTGTTCTCCCAATTGATTGGCCTATAAAGATAATAAAAAACCCAAAACACAGAGCTCTAAGACTTTCGGAAAGACACTTCAATATCTGAACAACATGTCAAAAACAAAGAAAGGACCAAAAGAAAGCCGTGCATACAAGGAGAAAGTCTTATAAATTGCATTTATAAGTCAACATGCTTACAAAATAGACCTCAATACTTTTGATAACATTTAATATTGAATATCTGATGTGTTGCTCAAAGTTTATTATCTTCATCTAAAATATGAAATCTTTGAGTTGTATCAATCTTTTGCATTTATTAACAAAAAAAAGAAAAAGAAGAGGTGAAGAATAATTTCACTCTTTTCAAATGCTTAAACTCTCGGTACAACAAATAGGACTAAGAAAGCAACTAAAGGAAAAAAGCTTAAGAAGTAGAAAGCACGCTAAACACACCAAAGTAGGAAGCAAAATAACAGGATATAGAAATAGCTATCCATGAATATACAGTGCAAATATTAAAAACATTAAAATAGAAACATAGCGATCTATGGACACCAAATAATGATCAACCGCTGCAGTCAACAATGGCTGTCAAATGCAAAACACCTGGGAAGGCAATATTAATGACCAAATTAATTTCATAATTCCATGATAAAGAGACCGCTAAGACTAGATTTTACTCCTAGTTTCCTACACGCCCCTTCAAACTGCATGATTCAACTTGACAATTTTAATATTTTGAAGATTTTTAAACAGAATGTCTCAATTTGAAAATATAATTGAGTATAAAGGAGAGAAACTATCCCATTATCAACCTTTACCTTGATAAAATGACTATCAACTTTGGCATGCTTCTTTGATCATGATAAACTAAGTTTTTACCGATAGATATCAGAGCTTGATTATCATATAATAATTTAAATGGTTCATTTTTAATGGATAAATAGTTCTTCGAGAAGCCTTTCCAACCACATTATTTCACAAATTCTATAGGCCAGAACCCCAAATTTTGCCCGAACACTGATTCTAACAAGTTGCTTTTTATTCCCACATAACACTATATCACCCCATATGAATTACAATATACTAAAATGGGTATACAATCAATAATGGATCCAACCCAATAAACACTAATGAAACAAGAATTTTTTTTAAAGATTTTCCAGAAGAATAATCCCCCTATCCTAGCCATTTTTAAGTGCCGAAGAATCTGATACGCTGCATCCATATGTTTTTAAGTAGATTAGTTCATTTGTTAATTAACCATGCTTAAAGAAAAGCAAATCTCAGATCTAGTTGAAAGTGGTAAATGAATTTGCCAACAACAATTTTGATCCTGACCTTTGCCCGTAGGAGAACTATATTTATTTACAATTTTTACATAAGGGTTCATAGGAGATCTGTTTAAAATTGCGCAATAAGAGGCGCGCCTCTGCGCAATTTGACCCAAAACCGCCTCGAGGCTTACGCAATTCCTCTCCTGGCAGAGGTGTACGCCTCACTTGGACTGAGGCGCGCCTCAGAGGCGCAATTGCGCAATTCTGGCTGAGGCGTACGCCTCAAATATATGCTCAGTACCGCTCAGTATGTGCTCGGTACCGCTCAGTATATGCTTGGTATAGCTAGGTATTTGCTCGGTACTGCTAGGTACATGCTTGGTACCGCTCAGTACCGCTAGGTACATGCTCGGTACTGCTAAGGAACATGCTCGGTACCACTCGGTATCTTCCCATAAAAATAACTTACGAACTTCAAAAACAAATAGAACTTCAAAATTACTCTTACAATAAAATTTTGTACCCCTTGGACCCCGCCAGGGGGCAGCGCCCCCTTGGACCCCCAGCAGTCCGGCATATTGTTCTATTCATCATCTTTAGTAATAGTTGTTAGTATTAGTCTACTTCTTCATGAGTGCATGCTTTGATTGGAAGACATTGGACTCTATAGGAGAGGAGGAAGGGGTGAGAAGATTCCCTTGAAGACCCATTTAGTGATGGGACATGATTGGATTATATATGTTCCTTCTTAATTGTACTTTGGGAGTTTTGATAGACTAATATTTTGTGGTTTTGTACTTTGGGACATGATTTTATTGCATCTATTTTCTTACTTTCCCCTAATTTTAACTGTCATTTAGATGTTTTTATTGTATGATAGAATCTTACTATTTTTTACTTGCTAAAACCCTTAAATTCTCATTTACGCAATTCTTCGTCGGTGAGGCTTACGCCTTACACCGCCTCGATGCTTACGCCTCGCCTCACGGACGAAAAACGCCTCAAGGCTTATTTACGCAATTTTAAACCTTGCATAGGAGTATCTATTGGTTTGCATCCCAACATTCACTTTTTCTTACAAAAAGATCAAGAATATACAAGTGTAGAGAGAGCACAAAGAAATAGTAATCCCCTTGTGAAATCAAGCTAACTTTATTTTCTAGAGAGGATAGGAGGTTGGCAGGACTTTAATTTCAATATTTTTAGCTAAGAAATGCTTCAAACTAGTCATATCTTTAGTGAAATCTCATATAAAGCCAATATCATCCAAATATACAATTAGGATAGCTGACCTTCAATCAGAAAACCTTTTCATAAATAATCTGTGGTAAGCTTGACATTGAATATGTCAGTACGTAATTTTTAACAACTAATGTGTATCCGCCAAACCAACCTCTTAGAAAATATTTTAAGCCCCTTTCCTTTGAGCATCTTCCCTAGTTTGCGTTTGCATGTGATGGGAAAATTCGCGGTCATTTTGAGGGTTTTATTGTATATATATATTGTTATATGTTCTTTCTAATGGAACTTCCTAACAAATTTGTCATTTTTATTTTCTATAAGTGTCTATCATTTTTGTGTTTCTTTATATGATATTTTAAGGAAGTATCTTAATTTGCATTCATAGTGTTTAATTAAGATGGGGGAAGGTATTTTCTATAAATTAATACTCAACATGGCTTAGGTGGAAGTTCGATACGGATTTGGGCGGGAGTCAAAATGTTTAGCGTGGGAATGGGTCTTGGACTCCTCTAGGTCGAGTACTAGACTGCAGGCTGCCTCTAACGTGTCTATTCCTCTCGTGAAAAGCTCAGTTCGGAGATCTTCCCTAAGACCAGCTCTAAACATAGACAGGATTTGGGTAGGGGTAGCAGATTCTTCACCATTGCAATGGATCAGGAAATCGTCGAATGCGGAGATGTAATCTTTAACGGGCTTGCTTCCCTAAGTCAACCTATTCCATTTATCTAGGAGCTTGGGGTAGTAGGATGGGGGAAGGTATTTTCTCCTAAGCTCTTGCTTCATAGTTCTCTAATCGGTGATACGGTGTTCGCCTCGAGCCTCACGCATATTTTCCAAATTGGTCCAGTACAGGTTGGCTCGACCAGTGAGTTTCATTTCAGCGAACCTAACCTTCCTAGCTTCCGAAATGTTGTACCATTTGAAATAACTATCCATCGTTTTGAGCCAATCTAAGAAAACTTGAGGGTCAAGGGTTCCATCGTATGTCGGGGCATCGATTCTAATGTTCTTAAGTAACTGAGCATCATTATCTCTCCAAGGGGCCTCATTTCCTAAGGTATCTTGATTGGGCCTAGGGTTATGACGGCATTGATCTCGTTGTAGTTCATGATCGATCTTGGTATCATCACCATAAGGTGACTGCGGCCTAGAAGGGGTGTAAATGGCGGGGTTTCCTATGCGCTCTATGTTATCCAGTCGATTACTTGTTTGGCGCCTAAAGTCTGCTAAGTCCGTCTGGGTGTTGCGGATTTGTTGAATAACAGTTCCCAATTGACCCACTATGAGGTCTAGAGTTGAATGGATATGTTCCGGATCCATGGGTGGAGGTTAGGGGTTGCTAGGGGAAGTACCGGGGTGGAGGACAGCACTTAAACAGTAGGGTAAAATGCTCCTAAGGCCTCCATATGATGCTGAAATGTTGGGGACAGCAACCTACCACAAGGACCTAAGTTGTCTAAGTGTTATGGTTGGGTTTTAAAGTGTGGACAGAAATATAACACTTGCCTAGACTCAAATAAAAGTGCTGGAATTTTCTGGACAGCAAGTTTTATGGTTTGGGCTAAGCAACCTAATCAATTAGAGGTGTTGTAGTGACAAAGACAGCACTTAAACAATGAATTAGGCTTGCTTACAATGATGAAATCATGCAGAAATTTTCTGGACAGCAAAGTAAAACAGGGAATTTAAATTAACTAAGCAACGGTATGCATGCAACGAATGTCACAAATGGCTAACTAGACTCCTAGGAACTTCTAGCACCAGTAAAGCATGCTAGCCATGCTCTGATACCAAAATGATGTGATGCAAGCTTGGAGTTACACAAGATTATAAAAGAGAACTTACTAATAGTTTAACCGTTATAAAATCATGCATCCATTCAAAGTTGGTTACAAGAGTTCTCTGTATTCCACTTGCTTAGGCAAAGGATTGCATGGAAATTAACCAAAACAATTTAATCAAATACAAAGTGGGAAGTAATGTTAAAAGCTCATAGCATGAATCCAAAGATTAATAATAACGAGTTGTTCACCTTGAAGACCTACTCTCTTTCCTATGAATCTAGGTTGAGCGGAGGAAGATTGTCCACGGTAGAAATGAGGTCGCCACGAGAAGGGAGGAGCCAAGGAACGTCGTTGTTGGGAAGGTCCTCGGAGGTGGAGATGGCACGGAAGGATGACCGTTGATGATCCACTCGTAGTCTGAAAATTGGTCGTCGACGGCGTCCACAAGGGAGGATTCGATTCAAATAATCTTTGATGGTGTCGTCAAAGCCAAATCCACGTCGAAGAAAGGAGATCGAAGGACGTGGATGGATCCGTAGATGTCGTATTCGAGTCCGTAATCAATGGCGGGATCCGCCATGCAACATTGGCTTGTGGATGAGAGATCACGACAAGAAAATCCAAAAGGGGAGGGGGTCGGCAGGCTTTGAGGCTTGGGTTGAGAGGGGGCGACTAGGTTAGAAAAATACTTAGGGAAGTTTTAATAAATCTGAAGTTAATTTCAGATTTAAGTGGTTTTGGAGGGAGTAATTTGAATTTCAATTTCAAAATTAATAAGGGTGGGGGGTTAATTTGGCAATAGAAGGAATTTGCCCATGAATGGGGCCAGCGGCATAAAGAGGAGAGGGGAGAAGGGTTTTGTGTAGAAAACTGAAATCAATTTCAATTTTAAGTGAAATTGGAGGGAAGTTTTCTTGAAATTAATTTTGGATTTCAAAATAGGGAGGAGGGGTTAATTGGGCATTTAATGGGAAGCCCAATGAGGAGGGGCCGACGGCATCAAGGAGGTGGGGAGAAGTTTGGGAGAGGAGAGGGGGTTTCCAAATTGTGTTGATGACTAGGAAAGAAATTCTAATGAATCCAATTCAATTTGATTTAAATTGAATCCAAAAAAATTAAAACTTTCCTAATTTGGAAAGAATTTGAATTTTGAAATTCAAATTTCAAAGAAGGCTAGGGGAGAGAGGGGTGGCGGGTGGATGGGGGAGAGGCCGGCAGCAAAGTGGCCGGCTGGTGGAGATAGGGTGGCCGGGTTGGGGCTCCAAGGGCGGCGGCAACAGAGGGGCTCGGGTTTCTCTAATGCTTGAGTTGGATTGTTGTTTTGTATGGTGGAGAAGGTGGGAGAATAGAGATCACAAGCCTCATGACTCCTCCAATATAACTCACACAGAGATTTAGGAGAATTGAACTCACCAAGAGATCAAGGAAATATGAACTCACAAAGTGAACACAAAGAGAAGAATTTCATTTTCAATAATCAATAATCCTCATACAAGATACAATAGTCATATATATAGGCTCTACATGACAACTAATACAAAAGACTAACATGCCCCTTGGGCTACAAAAGCAATCAACTACCCATAAGAGCAAAAATGAAAAAATTGAAAAAAAAATACATAATACATGAAATGCTAATACAAATAGGCATCAATAGTAAAGGCTCTCCATCATGGCCATCGATCTCCTTTGTCGTCTCTGATAAACGCGCCGAAATCTCCTGTCGATGTCCCCATCAATAAGTGTCTATGCTCCTCAAGTAGGTTTGGATATGAGTTCTAAATTAAATTTTTGAAATAACATAGAAGAATTAATATAAAAGATACATCTTAAAGAAAGAGTTTTTATCGGAGGAGATTTAAATGGACATGTTGGTGAGAGGTTTATGATTTTAAAAGCATTCATCGTGGTCATGGGTTTGAACGACAAATGAATGTGGCAAGACCATATTAAATTTTTGTTTAGCTTATGATTTTTTAATTGCTAATACATTATTTAAGAAAATGAATGAGCATCACATCACTTATAAAAATGAATATAATACAACTTAATTTGACTATTTTCTTATAGATCGTTTAGATTGCAAACATTGTAAAGTTATTCCGAGTGAAAATTTATGTATCCAACATCGATTATTAGTTTTAGACTTTAAGATAAAATGTCATAAAATAAAAAAAATAAAATAAAACAATATTTTAGGATTAGATGGGGTTATTTAAATAATATTAATAAAAATATTTTTGAGAGTAAGATTTTAGATCTTAAAATTTTGTCTGTGCATAAGGATGCTAATGTTATGTGGAAAAAAGTTGATAGTAATATTAAGAATATTACAAATGATGTGCTTGAAGTATCAAAGGAAAAAGCTACTAATAGCAAAAATAGTTGGTGGTGGAATTCAAATGTGCAAGAAAACATTAAAAATACGAAGATTTGTTATAAAAATTGGTTTAATTTTAAAAATTCAAATAATTGAGAAATATATAAAGAGGCACGTAAGGAATCTAAGAAAGCAATTTGCAATGCAAAGATCATAGCTTTAGTGATTTATATAATATATTAGATACTAAGGAGGGTGAAAGATATATGTATAAGTTAGTCAAGCAAAGAAATAGGAGTAGTAAGGATTTAGTTCAAATGAAGTGTATTAAGAATGAAGATCAAAAAATACTTTTCTTAGAAGATAATATTCAATAAAGGTGGATGAGATATTTTGCTACACTTTTTAATGAAGATTGTGAAAATAAGATTGATTGTAGTGACCATAGCACCCTAAATGAAAATAAAGATTTATTTTTATATCGGCTTATTAGTAAAATCGAAGTTAGAGAGGTTTTAAAGAAAATGAAGGATGGAAAACCTGTTGGACCTGATGATATTCCAATAGCGGTGTGAAAATGCTTAGGAGATGAAGGAATTTATTGGCTTACTAAACTTTTTAATACTATTTTGAAGACTAAAAAGATGTTAGATGAGTGGAGAATGAGTGTGTTAATTCTTATTTTTAAGAATAAATGTGATGCACAAGATTGTGCAGATTATAGAGGAATTAAGTTAATGTTTCATACTTTAAAACTATGGGAGCGAGTTATGGAGCATGGGTTGCGGTGTGATACTAATGTTTCTCAAAATCAATTTGGATTCATGTCAGGTAGGTCGACTATGGAAGCCATACATTTATTAAGAGATTTGATGGAGAAATATAGAGAAAATAAGGAGGATCAACATATGATATTTGTTGATTTAGAAAAAGCATAAGATAAAGTTCCAATATAAGTGTTATGAAGAGTTCTTGAAAAGAAAGAAGTTAATAACGTTTATATTCAAATCATTAAAGATATGTATGTAAGAGCTATTACTTGTGTTCAAACACAAGGTGGTTTGAGCAAGTATTTCCCTATTTCGATTGGGTTACATCAAGGATCAGCCTTAAACCCATATCTTTTTGTTTTAGTCATGGATATTCTCACTAAACATTTGCAAGAGGATGTACCTTGGTGTATGCTTTTTGCTAATGATATTTTCTTATTGATAAGACTAGAGAAGGAGTCGAAGTTAAACTTGAATTATGGAGGTCAACCTTAGAATATAAAGGTTTTCACTTGAGTAGATCTAAAACGAAATATATGGAGTGTAATTTTAGTAGTTATAGACCTAGTGAGAGGATTGTGACTTTGGGTGATCAAGTCATTAATAAGAGTACACATTTTAGATATCTTAGATCTATTGTTCAGAGTGATGGTGAAATAGATGGGGATAATATCAGCAGAATTCAAGTTGGATGGTTGAAGTGGAGGAATGCATCGGGCTTGTTGTGTGATAGAAAAGCACCCCTCAAACTTAAAAGGAAAATTCTATAAGATGGTAGTGAGGCTTGCAATGCTTTATCGTGCCGAATGTTAGCCATTAAAAGAGAAGCATAATACTAAGTTAAGTGTGACAGAGATGAGGATGCTCAGGTGGATGAGTGGCTTTACCCTTAGAGATAGGATACGAAATGAGCATATACGTGAAAAGGTTGGAGTAGCTCCAGTAGAAGATAAGATTAGAGAGAGTCGCCTTAGATGGTTTGGTCACATAAAACGGCAGCCTTTCGATGACCCGGTTAGGAGAGTAGAGATATTAGATTTGACTTATGTTAAGAAAGGTAGAGGCAGACCTAAAAAGATTTGGTTAGAAAATATTAGGAATGACCTTTCTTTATTAAATTTAGACGAAAATTTAACTTTTAATAGGACACAATGGAGAAAAAAGATTCATGTAGCCGACCCCACGTAGTAGTATAAAAGCTTGTTGTTGTTGTTATAGCTTCAATTTTAAATTTGATTCATATTTAATATAAATTTAATTCACATATAAACTTATAATTTACTGTAAATTATTAGTAATTTATATAATATATTTAGATGTAATTTATACCTTAAATTCTATACAAATTTCACATTACAAATTTGGATATATATATATATATATATATATATATCACTCAAATTAGTTCATTAATAATTAATTAATTTAAAAAATATAAAATTCATTCATATTCTAAATCAATTAGAAATTCTGTATAAAAATATATGGTACATATGTAATGAACTTGGTAACTTCAATATAGTTATTTAGTCCAACATCACTTGAGAATTCTCTTTTAGTATTGTTTCTATAGCTTTTTATGTTCGTACATGTTAAGAGCTCATATGAAGTGGTGGGGTCATGTGAGCATGCTTGGTTGGTACTTCTTTCATAAAATTTAATCAAAAAAGTTTCATTCTTATTAAAAGTTTATATATATATATATATATATATATATATATATAAGTTAAATCATTTATTTAATATTTTATATAAATTAATTTAAATGGTTCAATTAACCGGGCGAGTTTTTGGAAACTGGGAACAGTTCGCCAGTTACCTAGTCGAACCAACGGTTCACTCCAGTTTTGACCGGTCCAATGCTAAATCAGTTTTTGGATTTGAATGAACCTGTTCAACCAATTGAACTGACAGGTCTAACCCGATTTTAAAACAATGATTACAAGTAGATGAGAGGACCAATGTTTAAAATTGCGTATTCGGGTATTGAGGCGTTTTTCATTCGTGAGGCGAGGCGTAAGCCTCAAGGCGTTTTGAGGCATAAGCCTCAAAATCAAAAGATTGCGTAAACATAAAATGATAAATTTTTTAAATATAAATGAGTGAATAATATAAAACATAAAAAAGCATAAGATATGAAGTGAAATCAAAATATCTCAATAATAAGACAACATAAATATAGTTCAACTCAAAATTCTATCTTTCCCAAATCCCAGTATTCTTTTCATTAACATATAATTCCAATTTCTAAAAATAAATAACAATGACATATCACATAAGAACTCATAAATCATCAACACTGTCATCACTAATGGGTTCTTTATTTGAATCATCATTATGATGAACTGCTCTCTCCCCTTCCTCCTCTCCTATAGAGTCCAATGTCGGGCATTTACTTTAAGATTTCTATAAGTTTTAATATATATATATAGCGTGAGGCGTAAGCCTCATGACAGTGAGGCGAGGCGGGCCTCAACCAAGTTGAGGCGCAAGCCTCATAACAAAAACTCGAGGCGTAAGCATCGAGGCGTTTTTTACTGGAATTGCGCAAAGGCGGGCCTCAAGGCGAGCCTCATATTGCGCAATTTTAAACTACTTTTTGCCCACAAGGAATGAAAGAGGCACGAAACTGACTTTTGATTCATCAAAAGAACTATATGAGTAAGAGGAATTTGATTGTATGAAGGAATAAAGCAGAATTAAGATCTACTAAGAAGAGAAGAAAGGTGTAAAGGACTTAGAGTGCCGACATCTTGCATATTTTTTATCCATAATATTAAGTTGTTGTATTCATACATTGCATCTTCTTGAACATTAATAAAAGTTTTTCCTTTAAGTTTCTTTCTATTTGACGAGTCATTCATGAGATTATTAAGTCAAATCAAGCTAGTAAAGCGCAAAATAAAAACATGAGGAACTCATCCCGTATCCTTGAATGTATTCAAAGAGGGGTAAATTAATTGGTTAAGAAATTAGTATGATCTCGATCCCAGGGTCAACTCTAAAAGCAACTAAATTACTCCCTATAAGAAAGGCCCAAGGGAAAAGATCTATATGAGGGCTGAGAACCAAGAGGAACAATCTATGCGTAATGAAGTCGTCTTTTTATCTTAGCTGAGTAACTTATATTAGCTTACCTGAGTAACTTATATAAGTTAAAAAGATTCTATGAATCTCAGTAACAAACCAAAAAAATTAAAAATTTTGAAACATTATAGTCATCATACTCACTTGCCCCTTCTTTCTCTTGCCTTTCAGGGGAATCGTATAAATCACCCACAAGGCCAATCAAGCCTTCAGAAACAACTACAAGGAATTAATCATATGAGAAATACAAAGTCTAGACCTTAAAGATGATTACCTCCTTTACGACAAGATCCACATGAGCAGAGTGCAAGCCCATATCAATTGATGTGCTCCCCGCAAAAACTCTAGTTTGAGAAAATGCAAGGTCCATCTCAGGCCACAGCGAGTAAGGAAATCAACAAAAATCTTTGCCCTGAAAGGTGACCCAATACGTGCCAAGATTCACAATGACTAGAGTGCGAGTGTCTTCAAGATGGAAGTCCAGATGACTACCTCCACAATGACTCAAGCACGGCGAAAGGTGAGGCCCATCTAAAGTGATGGCAAGTGAGTTGATGAATGAAAAGCCTAGCATGGGAAGGCGGGGCCCATCTAAAGCAAAGTAAGGCAAAGAACAAAAAGCTTTGCCCTGAAAGGTGAGTCCCTAAATTGTGATAAGATCTTAAATAATTAGAGTGAGAGTCTGTCTTTACAAGTGAGTCTAGATGGGTACCACCATAATAACTCAAATATAAAGAAAGGCGAGGCCTATCTAAGACGACAACAAGTTAGGCGATAAACAAAAAGCTTAGCCCTAGAAGGCTGCTCACCCCTTTACATCAAAATCAATGAATAGAATACAACTGTCTTCAAGCTGGCGAGTTAAGATGGTTATTCTTGCGAAGACTTAAGTCTAGCAAAAGGCAAGGTCCATCTAAGGTGGCATCATTATAAACTTCCCACACAAGAAATAGCGAAGTTAAAAGTTATAGTATTATTTCTAAAAACTACAAGTGAAAATATGAGTCGATGGTCACTCGCCCAACATTCAAACAAAAGAGACACATATATGACAATAAAAAAGTAAATAAAGAGTAAGCACATTTTTCATTCATTTATCCCAAAAAATTATATTTCATGTTTTCTATTACAAACTAAAAATAATAATTTAATGGGCAAAATTATTCATTGGCAGCCTTGGCTCCATCGCTCTCATCCTACAAGAATATTTAAATCAAAGCATAAAAATTATCTTTATCTTCAAATATATTGTCAAGTTCCTAGCAAATGACTAATTTTTGCAGATAATTCTCGATGCCTTCATCATATTTCACACTGAGTAAATTGAGGCACTGCTGCAAATCAAAGAAGGTTGCCCATTGATCCACCTTCAAGATGGACTCTTGGCATGTTGGGAGGGCTCTTCGGCATTTCCCTTTGCCAACTCTTCAATCTCCTTCCAAGCGACCTTCTTCATTAACTCACATTTTGTAAACTGAATTTTCCTCTCATTTGATTGGTGAAGGTTGAAGTCCTCACAAAGGGATGCCTTCACTTGTTGGGTATCATCCTCTAGTTGGGCAACTTGTTTGGCCTGCTTCATATGCTTGCGGGCCAGCGAGTAGCAACTTCACGAGGTCATATTACAATCACCCATGACGACAAAGTCCAACTCCAAGGTAGAAACAACATCAAACATATCTTCTACACCAACAACTAACAACAACATCTTTGAAAGCCTACAAAATTCAAGCCTAACATATAAAAGAGAATTACTACTACATTAATTCATTCAGATAGAAAATTAACACGAAAAAAACCGTGCATAATCAAAAGGCAGCTATACATCCAATATGCACAATTTTAATAAATAATGTGACAAAGGTTCTGCACACTAATAAAAGAAATCTAAGAATTGAATATGTTCGATGGGATGAGGGGAAGCATAAATATCAACATAAATTATTCATTTCGATCATAAGTATAAACAAAGCTAACCTCTATATAATCCATGACAGCATTCCTGATCAATTCGTCTTCCTCTGGTGTGAAACGCTTGCCCCACACCAAATTATCCGGACCCAAATTTTCATTAATAAACTGAGCTAGTGGGAACTCAACTTTATCAGAAAAGCTTACTTCCTTTTTACCTATTTTTGTATCTTTCTTTAATTCACAATTATATGACTCATTAATGCTGCAACCTTTTCCAGTATTAAGTGTGTTCATATCTGATTTGCTCTTTTCAAAATTTTTAGTTGTTGAGGAAGTGCTTCTTTGATCACCTTTCTCTTTTCTGGTTGTCATTGCAGGTGTTAGTTCTGTACAACTAGCTAAATATTCCTTTTCCTTCTCCTTCCTTTTATCCTTATTGCTTAAATGTGCTCTTGACAGAAGCTCTTCAGCATTACCTCCAGAAATAACCTTATATGCCTCCTTTGATGCATCCTTGGCCATTTTCTTTGAACTACCCTTATCCAGTTCATGCTCTAGAAAATAACCTTCCCTTTTTCTTTTTTTATCCTGCTCTTTAGCTTCATCCCAGTTGCAGTTCTCAGTGAATGTTGTGGAATTTTCATTCTCCTTATAATTCCCCTTTTTCTTTTTATGCCTCTTCTTATCCTTTTCAATTTGCATGGGACCACCAAGGATAATCTCATCTTCCAAATTTGCGCCTTCTTCATCGGAGGCATTCTTCAAAGAGTTGAACTCAGTAATTCCCTTTTGATTGCTTTTTTTCTTTTCTTTCTTATGCTCCTCCTTATATTTCCTACCTTCCTTAAAACCCCCATCAGTAGCCCTGTTTTCTGAACAAGACATACCTTCATCCAAGAAATTCGCTGAAGATGTAAGTTCTTCGCTCCTATTATGCCTGCTACTTTTATGCATGGGGGATGTTTGGCAACCGAACTTACGGAGGATTTGAGCAGTATTTAGCGTAAATCCTGCCAAACAGGACTTCGATGCGGCATAAATCTGACGGCGGAATAAATCCGCCGTTACCACTTTTTGGGTTAAATCCCGGAGTTCGGCGGATTTACCGGATTTGGCCGACGAAGCGCGCAAAAGGGATAAAATGTTACCTTAGCAACGAGAGAGCTCCCTCCCGTCTTCGTCACTTCAGATCCAGCAGACGAACGCCGAGCTGTCGTGACTTCCGATCCGACAGGAAGGAACGTCGTCGAAGGAGGCGAAGAAGTTTTTTAGCGACTAGTTCAAAATTTTACCTCTCACGCGAAGCAAGCGAAGTCGAACTGCCGGAGAAGAGGAAAAGCAAACCCTAGGCCCACGGCTACAAGAAGACAGTAGAGATATTTTGATAATTTAATCTGATTAATAAAAAATATAATATTATTAATAAATAATTAGTAATATAATTAGTTATGAAAATTATTATAATTAACTTCATTAATATAGTTTGAAAAAATTTATTAATTTTAAACTAATAGGGTAAATGATAATTAAAAAATTAACAAGCATAACACTTAAGTGATTAATAAGATAATTAAAAATATAACTATTTAAGTAATTAGTTATTTCAAAAATTAATTAGCTATAAATATTTATTGAATTAACATATAAATGAGTAATTTGATTTTTACTATTATAATTAGTAGTTAAATTATTTGATAATTAGGCAAACTTCTAATTACATTATCTATTATTAGAACTTATTGATGGTAATTCAAACTAAAATTAATAAGTGACTCGTACTTAACATGTAATAAAATTTATAATATATTAAATTTAATTTTTAAATGAATCAGTCACTTTAAATCCTAAATTACATTTTAAATAGTTTCATAGGATTTAATGACTATTTTACCAATTCAAAGTTTAGTATACATAGTATTTACTAAATCTTGAATTTATAGATTTTATTAAATCATAATAAAGTTAAATCCTTCTTTTGCAAAATAGCCCCATGGTGCATCCCCTTTCCTATGTTCTTCGCTCCTCCCACATCAACAATATTAGAGCCATCATTCACCGTTATATCATCACTTATTTTCTCTAAGAAATAAATATAAGAATTTATCAAAATGTAAATAAATATTCCTTCTTACTGATATTAATAAATATTAGGTTCATAAAAATAGGGGGGAACTCTAAATTATTGATGTATCGAATACCTAATGCTTATTTAAAAGGTTCAAACCATAAATTGGACGATTAAACCATTTTCAAATGTGACATGCTTATAGTCTAATCGAGTGGTTCAACGAGGCAAATTTAATAAGCCTAAGATAACCAAATTCTGATGTCATTAAGATACTCAAATACTGAATAAATGATCCATGATCATGGGAGTCAATATCGGCAAGCCATACGGAACACTCCCAACATGCCCATGATCTTCTCCCTATTTACTAGCCATGTCACTCCCAAAAAATTATAAATAGACCCCTCATTCTTCATTGGTGGGGCACCAAGCAAGGAAGATAATGAAGAGAGGAAAGGAAAAGAAATCAAAGTTCTCTTGCCATCATACTCTTCAACTATCGCCCGACGATTTTATCATGTTGGTGTAACTAATAGTCTCACGATTTTGTCCTGTTGGTGTAACTTCCCAATAGGTCACATATCCAATAATTGCTTTAATATGAGCGCGCTTAACTACTGAGTTTTTTAATAAAATTTTAACCATTACACCAAAAAGGTGTCTCGATGTTTAAGAGTTTAGCTTCTTTTACTTAAGGGGTTTCACAATTTCCCCCCCACTAAGTAACTAACTTTCTCGTTAGCATCTTTATCCCAGAATCATCTACCAGGTAAATAGAATTCTAGTGGTGTCCCCTATATGTTCAAGTGATAACACCCGTCATGTAGCACTTTGTCTCATACATGGTTTACAAGGTGGCTCCCATAACATAACACTTTGTCTTGTATGGCACTTAGTTCCTATCATTTGGTTGGTGTATTGCTTTAATATCATTTGTGATAGCCCAAACTCTTAACTATCAATATATTGTCCACTTTAGCCTAAGTGCCTCATAGTTTTATCATATTGATGTAACTTCCCAATAGGTTACTCATCCCAAAATTGCTCCGAGATGAGCATGCTTCACTACTGAGTTTCGTAATGAAATTTCAACTATTACAACAAAAGATGTCTAGATGTTTAAGAGTTTAACTTCTTTTATTTAAAGATGTTCACACCTACCTAGCTGGCGAATGTCGTCTCGGTACAGAAAGCTAGTGGAACTTAGAGAATATGTGTGGACTATATAGACCTTAACAAAGCCTATCCAAAGGATAATTTTCTACGTTCTTGTATTGAGCAATTAGTCAATACCATATTCGAACATCAAATGTTAAGCTTCATAGATGCCTTCTCCGATTACAATTAAATAAGATGAATCATATGGATGAGGATGCAACAACTTTTCGAGCATATAATGGGTTGTGTTGTTTTATAGTCATTCCATTCGGGCTCAATAATGTTGGAACCACATATAAGTGCCTCATGAATAAGGTTTCAAATACCTTATTACATGCACTTTGCAAGTATATGTCGATGATATATTGGTAAAAAGTCTCAAAAATCACAATATATCTATGGCTTGGAATAATGCTTTCATCTTTTGTGATATTACAACATGCAACTAAACCTTACCAAGTGTGCTTTGGAGTCACTTCGAAAAAGTTCATGGGTTTCATGGTAACCCATCAAGGGATTGTGGCTAATCTTAAAAAGGTCAAGGCACTAAGAGATATGGTGCTTCCATGGAATATCAAGGAAGTCCAAAGGCTGAATGGAAGTATTACAGTATTATCTCATTTTTTGGGCCAGTTAGGGGGTAAGTACTTTTTTTTCTTCAAGATACTCAGTGGTGCTTGAAGCGCGGGGTTCCAATGAACTCGTAAATGTTAAGAAGCTTTTGAATAACTATAAAAGTATTTGGTATCGCCGCCATTACTTTTGTATCAATACAGGGAAAAAAGTTGTATTTATACCTAGTTATTTCTACATATATTATCAGCTCTATCATGATTCAAGAGGAGAATGTTGTGCAACATTCTACCTAGTATGTTAATAACATCTTATCCAAAATAGAGTGATTATATTCACTAGCAGACAAAATAGCATTAGCATTACTTTACTTAGCCCAAAAATTATGCTTTTACTTTCAAACTCATATAATTGGGGTTTATACAAATCTCCCATTAAAAAACATCCTTCAAAATCAGAAGCATCTAGCAGATTAATGAAGTTGTCAGTAGAACTAGGAGAGCTTAACATACATCACTTACCTAAGCCTGACATCAAGTTTCAAGCACTCGTAGACTTTATGGTTGAATGCACCATTCATAAATCTAATGAGCCGCCATGTATTCCTCCTTCTCTCTTGTACTGGATATTATATGTCAATGGAGCTTCTGAAAATTCCTATGCTTGAGCAAATATTTTGTTAATCTCTCCACAATAAGTTACCATTAAATACGAGCTCCGATTGAACTTCCTTATAACGAACAAAATTACATAGTACAAAGCCCTCATTCTCATGTTAAGGATGGCTATAGATTGTGACATACAAAACTTGATAATTCAAACCAATTCATAACTGATCATCTCCTAAGTGGAGGGAGAATTTGATGCCCATAACCCCCCATTTGTCCTAGTACTGTAACACGGTAAAGTCGCTCTTAGCCTATATAAAAGAGCATGCATCAAATCATCCATATTCTCCGAGAGAAAATGTATAAGTATATGTTTTCTCCACACTTGCTACATAAATAATTGGGTCATCTTCAAGAGAAAGTGTATCAAGGAGAATCACTTTCCTAGTATCCAAGGTCTATTGATCATACAATTGATTCGTCTCATCTTATCCTTTTTAAAATATGGTGGTTGCTTGAAGATATAATAATTACAACATTACTATATAGGCATGTAATAAATCTCATTACTATTAGGGGAGAGTTACACAAATGATCCTTCACTAGATCATAACTCAAGTGTCTTCTACCTTCAGAAGCTAATTACGCACTTCGAGAAGTTCATTCAGTAATATGCGAAGAGCATTTGGGAGGAAAAGCATTAGCATATAAGATCATCAAACGAGGGTTTTATTAGCAAACAATAAAATATGGTGCACTTAAATTCACTCAAAAGTCTAAAAACTATTAATTGTATTCCAATCTCACCCATATGATTGTTGTAGAGCTTTATTACTCCAAAGTATATGACCTTTCGCCCAATGGAGAATTCGATATAATGAGAACTTTTTTTATAACCACTGAATAATAAAAATTTATCATCAAGTCTATAGACTACTTCACCAAATGGGTGAAAGCAGAACCTCTAACAAAGATTATAGAATCTAATGCCAAATAATTCTTATGAAAAAATATAATATGTCATTTTGGCATCACTACAAGGATCATCACCGATAATGGGACTCAATTCACTAATTTTTTTTTTAGATCTTTTTATAAAGATTTTCATATCCAACTGGTGTACATAGTCGTAGCATATCCTCAACACACAGATAAAAAGAGGTTATAAATTAAACAATACTGAAAGGGTTGAAGACATGCCTACTAATGAAGGTTGGGGGGAAATGTGTCAAGGAACACCCAAAAATTCATTATGCTCATTGAACCACCGTAATGTTGACCTTGTATTTGTATAACTTTATCAAGGCCCATTCTATGTTCAATCATCCTCTAAATCCGCCCTTCAAATAACCCTTAATTCAATTTCCACTCCAGACTTCAATCCTGCCCGCAAATCAACCTTCAATCGAGCCTTCAATCAAACTCAATTATATCCAGCCAACTACAATCATTTATTTAATTTTAATTAGTATGGATAATCCAAATTCAATCAATAAAACCTAAAGCCTTGTCCATATCCATAATTTTATGTCAAAATCCAATGTAAAGGGCCTTATCCTGAAATCCTTTCTAGGTGGTTTTTCAATCACTTCTAAACCCAATCAAAAAACCCCGATTCATGATATATCAATTTCATATTTATTATGCATGTCTCTAGGGTTAACCTTCCAATTTGAGCCCATTATGAGGCCTCTAATTCTAGAAACTAAATTGATTTCAAAAGGCTATAAAATATTAAAATATTTATAGTCTATGCCACTAGACCTACCACTTTATGGAATTTAACCTTGGGGCTTATCCCAATACCCTCTACCATACCCATAGCATTTGTTATGACATGTTGACTAGTAAATTGCATTTTATTGGACCCAGTTTGACCTAGAGTTGGCTAGGGGTCAAAATGACCAAAATGCCCTTTAATGACAAATTTGAACTTTTCCCCAAAACTCAACATGGACTAGTCAAACCAAACCTTGAAACCTCCTCTAATTCATCCTAAACACCATTAGGAGTGCATTGGACTCAAATCCATGCCTTGGTCAAGCATAATCAGAAAGTTAACATATTTTGACCAAATTGCTCTTTAAGGGCTTAAATGGTCATTTTGACCCAAATGACTATTCTAACCCAAGCAATCATATCCCTTGATCTACAATGATAAAATCAAATATATTTGACCCAAACTCAGGCCTTAATCTTACCTGATTGACCAAGTCATCCTGGATGACCAAATTGCCCCTTAAGGGTCCAATGGTCATTTTGACTGAAATGACACTTTTAGTTTATGAGACCACATCCATTGGCTTCCATTATTTAAATCAAACTTGTTGAGCCCAAACTCAGCCCCTGATGTAACCTAGTTGACCAAGTCAACCATAATTTGCTAGATCAACCATATGCCCCATTTGCATTCAATCAAACATCAAATAAAGCCTAAATCTATAAACCCCTTTGTCTCTTTTCCTAGTGATCTGGACTTGATTGAAAACCTTGACCCAATCAATAGTTAACTTATTCAACTAGACCCTGATCTTATCAAATATAACTTATTTAGGCCAAACAATTCTATTTTATCAAATTAACATATTGAAACCCTCAATCCCACTCCAATCCATGACTTAGATGCTCTCAAACCTTTTGAGATTTAAACCATGATGAATTTAACCAAGTCAAAGCTTTGACTTGGTCAAATTTTTGTACTCAATTAAATCCTCCTATACATTTAACCAAAACCCACCAAGTCTTCAAAATCATTCTAATACATGGTTGGGACACTCTCTATATTACCACGGGTCAAACCATGGTTCATTTGACTGTGTTAACTCAAATGCTTGGTCAAACCTCTTGCCTTTGGCCAAATCACCATAAGCATCCAATCAAACCCTCAAGTGCATTTTAATTTATGGTTTGAGCCCATCCAAACTCACCATAAGTTAAATCATAGTTACTTTGACTTGGCTAAACCATTAGAAGTGGTCAAACACCCTCCATACGATTGACCCTTTCCTTTAAACATCAAGTTTACACCTTTAACCCCCTTTGAATCCACTCCACTTGCAACCCAAGCTTTGGAGTGCCACCTCAACTCCCTTGATCAAGTTGACTGGTCAAATAATCAATACTTAGCCAAAATAAACTAGGGTAGTCAAACCACTTCAAACCCCTAAACCTTTTTTAAATCTCCTGGTTTGATCCTTCCAAATGAGGTTTAAAGTCTGCTTAAGGCATCCCAACCAAAGACTTGCCCTTAGTTTAACCTAAAGAGGCAATGTGGTCCCCCATTCACACTCAACCACCAATGGCAAACCAATTTGTTCCAGCCTTCCCCCTGCCATCCCAACAACTTAGGATAGGTGTAGGACATCTATGTAAGGGGCATGATTGATCAGGACTGTCCAAATCAAACCCTAGGGCTTAAGGAAATAGAGAGACTTCATTTCAATCCATTCAACCTATCTCATTTCTTAGAGTTCATCTAGCTTCCATCTCATTTTGTTTCAACTCTCCATGGTTCCCTCCCCATTTCTCTAGTCCAAATCCACCACCCAAAGGCTGTCCGTGACTAGTTCTCTAGCGAACTAAGGTAGATTCATCCAAGCTTCCTAGACGTCGATCTAGATTGTTTCAACCATCATTTTTTAAAGGGACGTGTATGATGACAATCTAAAAGCTCAACCATACCAAAAATATCCAAATCCACCAATAAAATCAATGTATAATCCCAACCCTACCTCAAAACACTTGGGTTAAAATAGCTTTTTGAAAAGTTGATTTTAACCTAAACAAACACATACCCATTGATGCTCTTCACGTCTAGGAGCTCTGTTTAAACAAAATTATTTTGTTCAGTTATATATTTCAGAAGAACGAGGTGATTATTCAATTCCTACAGTTAATAATAATGTATGCATACCTGTAAGCTTTTTGGACCGTTGATCATGCGATCAACAGTCTTGATCTCATTATTTAACTGTGGGTTTGATCATGTGATTCTATTTCTCATCCGGCTAGATCTATGCCGTTGATTAAAATAGTAAAAGATACAATGGCGCGTGATCCCTACTGACTCGGATAAGTGGCATGCAGTCTCATATCACCGCGTCCGCCATTTAATAGCCAATAATCATTGTCGTGTAATCATTTGCCATTAATGCACTTCTAGCCAATAATCACCTACAGTTTGAGCAAGCGAAACGGAATGCGTCGCGTGGCCCATCACCATCATTTAAATTAATTTAATTAATTTAAAACCCTTTTTTAATTAACAAAACTTTGAAAAATCATATAAAATTTATTTCTCCTTTTTATTTGAAATTAAAATTATATAAAAATGTGCTATGAATTTTAAGTAATTTCATTTAGTTGATATAGGATTTTTAATTATATCTTATTAATTATAAATGCAAATATTTTGAAATTTGAAAGTGAAATTTGGCATATTACCCTCTGCCACTAGTGAATTTTCAGGATTTTTTTTTTTGAGTAATGTCTTGATGCATTTAATTTTTATATTATTATGGCTCATAATTGCCTTTTTATTTTAGAAAATTTAATGAGTTTTAATCTTGGCCTCTCTCCAACTCAATCAAACCTTAAGTTGAAATTCTTAAACAAAGCTTAAAATGAGCAAAGGGGCATTAATCAAATCAATTGCAATGTTTAGGTTAAATGCATGTGTTTATCCTCTCTAGCATACTCAATTATTACTTAGTCTATTTGTTAATTGCATTTAGTTTTGATTGTTGAATGTTGTGGTAAAATACTTCCTTTACCATGGCATTTTAATGGCATTTGATATGGGGGAAATCTCCATGAGTGAGTTCCCAAATGCTTAGGTTATAAGTTAACCCAAGTATTTGTCAACTCATCCTTCCTATGCACTTAGTCTTAGGTCACTTGTTTGTCTTTAATTCACATGACGTGACTGGATGTATACTTGTGTTAAGGGTTAGAGACCTCTGATCTTGATCCCATACAACTTAAAGACACTTAAGAACAAATTTTAGCAATTTTGGAAAAATTATGAAAATTCAAACATACGTCCAATAAGAATAAGACTTTGGAACAATAAACCTAATGACATTATCCATCTTAGCATAGGGTTTCACTAATTTTAAAAGTTATTAACTCAAAATTTTAATTAAGTAAAAATTAACCCCCCTAATTAAGCATAGAACTTCAAAAAATTTTAACGCCATGTTGTTGTGTGTCAAGCTTTTCATAAGTTTTACTATATGCTGGTTACAAATTGATTTGATTTATGTGATTTTTTTTACTATACAATATGTGAATTGATATGATAAGCGTTATATTACTCCTAGGTTAGCCCGTACTCAAGAGTAACTTGATATGGAGAGATCAACAAAATTCTTACTATGGCACCAGAACTTCCAGGAGATCCATTAATATACAACGTCCAGCATGGAGGAGAATGAGAAGCACTTGGTGGATCATTGGATAAAAGGATTGTGCATTCGACCACAAAATCAGTAAGTGTCTGATATTTGATATCAGATCTTGGCAAGTAGTGAATATCAAACTCTCGCAGTTCTATCGACCACTTGATTAGTTTACTAAATGCTTTTGGCTTTTGCAATATACTTCTCAATGATAGATTTGTGCAGACTCCAATTATATGGGCTTAAAAGTAAGTGCATGGTTTTCTAGCTTAATAAACTTACACCAAAGCTATTTTATCAACTAGTGGATAATGTCCCTCTATTTCAGATAAGATCTTACTGACATAATAAATGGGGATTTTAATAGCATTTTCTTCTTGTACCAAGTCCAAACTGATAGCTGGCATAAATAATAATGTGCAAATACAACTTTTCTTAATGTATTAATTTAAAAAGTAGTGACAGAGATACCAAATACTTTTATAGTTGTTTGAATATTTATTGGCATTCATCAATCCATTGGAATCCTGAGCTACAAGCACCTCTGAGTATTTTGAAGAAGGGTAGATATTTATCACTTAATTGGGCCAAAAAATAAGACAGCCTTGTAATTCTTCCATTCAGTCTGTAGACTTCCTTGATATTCTTTCGGGGCACTATATTCCTTAGTTCCATGATTTTCTCAAGATTGACCTCAATTCCTCGGTAGGTTACCATAAACCCTATGAATATTCCATATGTGACTCTAAAAGTACACTTGGTATGGTTGAATCACATGTTGTTGAATCATAGCAAATGGAAGAACTATTTCAAGTGAGATATATATTAAGATTTTTTAAGACTTTTCACAAGCATATCATCAACATATACTTCAATAGTATGCCCAATAAGGTCTTTAAAAACTATATTCATAAGGCGCTAATATATTGCTCTAGTATTTTTGAGCCTAAATGATAAGACTAGATAATAATATAACCCTTTATCTGTTCAAAAAGTCATTCCTTGTTCATCTGCAATATTCATCTTTATTTAAATATAATCGGAGTAGGCATCCATGAAGCTTAGCATTTAATGTCTAGAGGTGGTATCAACCAACTAATCAATACGAGAAAGTGGAATACTATTTTTTGGGCAAGCTTTATTAAGATTTATACGGTCTATATACATTATCCAAGCCCCACTTGTCTTCCATACCATGACGATATATAAATCTAGCTTCTAAAAAGCTTATCAACTTCATGCTCGATTACTTGCTGATTATTTCGAGCAAAATTTTATTTCTTGTAAATTATCGGCTTGCACATCAGTTAACTTTGAGGGAGTATAAAATCATTTCAAGGTCGATTCTTGGCTTATATACTGGACTTCATGTAAAAATATTCTAATTCCTATGTAAGAAAATCTATATATTTTTTCTTCTCATTTGAGAGAAGAGATCTAGCATGCACAATCCTTGAAGGGTATTCTTCTGATATGGATATAGTAGTGAGATCTTCTGTGGGAGAAGCCCTCTGGGGGATATCCTCATTTCATAGATTTAAATCTTCTATACTCAGGGTAACGACGGTAGTGATTGAGCTTGCCTAAGATAGTAGGTTTGCGCTGCTTGTTAATATCTGCATACAAAATTGAAAATTGACTCCCACAAGAGTAAGAAACTTATTTTAATATGGGAGATGGAGGCGATAATCTCAAAGATTGTCTGGAATGGCCTTCCTAAGATAATATTATAAGGCCATTTTAACTTTATTATAATGAACTTGATGGATTGTGTAGTCTGTTGTTTGATTAAAAAGTGTAGTTTTGAAAAATATAAATTTTTTCTTTAAGAAATATTAATTTCTAAAATTATAGTTTTGAAATTAAACACATCATTATGAATGATATATTGCCTTGGGAGGCGAACATATCATTCCCAAATGGGTTTAAATTACAAAACTTTGACCTGATTATCATAGTCAAACTCAGGAAAGAATAATATGTGACCCTAGAGATTCAAAATAAATTTTGATCCAGTGTTTGACTATAATAATTCAGATACGAGATCATTAATCTCATAATCAAAATTATGATAGTAATTGATATATCTCTCTGATGAAAGAAGATATTAATCAATATTGATCATTTAAGAATAACAATAATAATCGTTAATTTTGAATTTTTTGAAGAAGATTAATTGAAGTTTTGAAAATTTAATTTTAAAAAATTTAAAAATGGTTTTCTCAATCTCCTATGAGCATAAGCCCTAGTAGTTAATTACATTATAGGAAAATTAGAGTTTCTTATGAATACTCTCGATTAAAATAGCTGTATAAATTTATTTAAGATTTTAAAGCTTGATGTCAAAGGAGGTAAGGACTAAAATTTTTAATTGGGATTGGATCAAAATTAAGCACTTATTTTTAAAGTCAAAATAGTAAGAGTAGAAGCCACCTGAGATTCTAAAATAATTTAGAAGTGCCTTAGACTATCCTAAGTATTGGGCTTAAACTTGATTGAAAGATATTTAAGTTTGAGCGGTCAATTAAATTAGAATATTGGGATTAGATTCCCAGAGATTGAGGTCTTATAGCTTGAGCATGCCTCATAACCTAAATCTAAATTGGGTACTGAAAATCAATGACTCAAACCGAGTTTATAGAATACAAATCTGGGCTTACCTCGGCTTAGATTGAGGAGCCAGTTAAACCACCTAGGTGATTTTAAAATCATGAGTCCAGTTTTTATGTAAGAGTGGTAGGGACATTAATTAGATTAAATTTGAGGAGTTGGGGCTAACATCTATAGTAGATTTCTAATTTATCCCTTTGACTTATAGTGAGTATTTGATGCTTAAGTAAATGCAATTAAAGTTTTAGACACTTCTTAATTAATTTTTAATGCGATGCATGCTAATTAACTCAATTGAATACTTAAAATTTGAATGAAGCAATTTTAAAAAAGGCTTTTAAAAAAAATTTAAATTTATTTAAATAAAAATAATTTTAACATTCCCTTACGAGCCTCAAATTGGGTTCTAGGCTAAATCAAATATGGTTTATAATAAAAGAACCTTAAAAAATAGGTATTTTTACTACACAATCAAATTAAATTAATATCAATATTAAAGTTCATATGACAAGTGCCACTTAATATTAAAGTTCATAGACACCACTGATTACAACATAGGTTATACTGCTAAGACTTAAGTGACTTTGAGAATGTGTCTTCTTGCTCTTCACTTCTTGAATTAATATAAATCAACTCTAACCTATGGGTAGATCTAACGCACAATCAATTATATCGCAAAGTATAAAAATTAAATAAACAATCATATCAACATCAACAAATAGTATGTAGTGAAAGATCAAAAAATTGGCAAACAATAAAAAATTAAACATCAGCCTAGCCTAAAACTAGAGTTGGTTGTCCTAGTAAACCATCTAAAGTGTGTGAAGTAGGATATGTGGTTTGGATTAGTTGAAATTGTTTGAAGTTCTGGTTGGTTGAAATGCTTTATTTGATTGAAAATATAGTTTTAAAAATCTTAATTTTCTTTGGAAAAAGATTAAATTATGAGATTTTAGTTTTTAAATCGAACTCTTTATTATGAATAATATATCGCCTTGAGAGGCAATAATAGCATTCCATAATAGGTTCAAATTATAAAACTTTGAATTCATCCTGATTATCATAGTCAAACACAAGAGCGAATTACATATGACCCCGAAGGGTCAAAATAAAATTTAATTGAGTGTTTGACTATATTAATTTGGATAAAAGATCATTAATTTTGTATCAACGCAACGATAGTAATTAATATATTTCTCAGAGAAAAGAAGTTATCAATCATTATTGATTATTTGAAAATGAAGATAATGATCGTTGAATTTTGAATTTTTCCAAAGATAATTAATTAAAGGTTTTAAAATTTTTTATTTTAAAAATCTGATTTGAGTTTTTAAATCTCCTTTAAGCGTAAGCCCTCGCAGTTAATCACATCATAGGAAATTGAAATTTCTTATGAATACTCTCGATTAAAATAGCAGTAAAAATTTTATTTATGATTTTAAAGATTGATGTCAAATGAGGAAAAGGTTTGAAATTTCAAGTGGAATTAGTTCAAGGTTGAACACTTATTTTTGGAGTCAAAGGAGGAAAGGTAGTAGGTATTTTGAGATTCTGAATTACTTCAGAAACACCTCAGCCTATCCTAAGTGTTATGCTTGAATTTAATTAAAAGGTATTTAAATTTAAGTGATCAATTTTATTAGAAAGTTTGGATTATATTATCAGAGCTTAAGGGCTTATAGCCTAAGTGTGCCTCAGAACCTAAGTCTAAAATGGGTACTGAAAAGTAACCCAAACCTAACTAATGCAGTGCAGATCTGGTTATCCCGGCCTGGATTGGGGAGCCAGCTAAACCTCCTAAACGCTTCAAAACCATGAGTCTGATCTTTTAATGTTGAGTGATAGGGATGTCATTTAGATTAAGTTTGAGTAAAGCGGAGGCGACATCTAGAGAAGATCCTAATTAGTCCCTTTGACTTATGTTGGATATTTAGTATCTAAAAAATGTAATTAAAGATTTAGACACTTTTAAATTTGTTACTAATGCGATGCATGCTAGTTGACTCGATTGAATGTATGAATCAAAATGAAGCAGTTTAAAAATTTGACTTAAAAATAAGTTTTTCCCTAGAGATTGCACAACATCTCCTTGATAGATTTATACCCTCATAGGCCAGGTGGTCTGTCAAAACTCGCGAGCGGGGAGGAGCCTAATAAGGTAGAAAAGATATAATATGATGCATAAAAAATCCTCAGTGAGTCCGAGCTTACTTCTTAGGATTGTTAGAGTTTCTATCTAAGATAAAATTTTTAATTGGTTTAAGTAGAAAAATTTTTATCGTACCCTCACGAGCCTCCCATCATTTTAAGCTAAAGCAAATATAACATGCAAATAAAAAGATTAGAAAAACATACAATTTCAAATGTATAATTAATTAAACAAATCAATTAAATTAATTACTCAAATTAAATGTTCATATGGTAAGTGCCACTTAATATTATAAACAAGGGTTTATAGAAAAGTAAAGTAGCTGGACACCACTGACAACAACCCAGATTCTAACTCCTAAAAAACAAGTGACTTTGAGAATTGGGATTCTTCTCAACTTCCACTTCTTTTCTTCCCATGAGCTTCTTGATCCGTCGGTTTTGGATATCCAAATGAAAAGAAACTCTCCCTTGGATGGGTTGTTATCTTTTCTCTTTGGATATTTGAAAGGTATCCTAACTTGGTCTTCCAAATAGAGGAAGACTCTCCCCTTAGGGATATCTTCTCTTCTTTGAAATCCATGTTGGATATAAATATCCCATCTCAATTAGTCACTTAACATTTACAACTCAAATAGATCAAATTACATTTAAATTTAAAAGAAAATCTAGACGTAGATCACTTGTATGGTTATCCTAATAATCTATAATTAATTAATCACAAGCAGTTAATATTTGAAGATTAAAATGCATAATTATAGTCACACTTGGCCATACACTTTTTATTTAAAGGGGGTCTTAAGCGTAGGAAGTACCTGTACAAAGCATAATAATATTTTTTTATTTAATGCCCCCTTTATTTTAATTGCATTGTATGAGCATGGTCACCTGCACAAGATTGAATTAGTATAAAGAGTTCCTAACCTAAGGATAGCTATAACGCACAATCAACCACATCACAGAGTGCAGTAAAGTAAGTAAATAAACACATCAATTTTAAGCTAGCAAATAACATGCAATGAAAATCATAAAAAACTCGGCACACAACTTCAAAAAAGTAAATGCTGGCCTAGCCTAAAACTAGAATTGGTTGTCCTAGCAGACCTTCTAAAGTGTGTAAAAGACTGCGTGGTTTGGATATATCTTATATAGGATATTTGATTGAAGTTGCTTAAGGTTCTGGTTGGTTGAAAGACTTAAAGGAAATATTTAAATAAAGTTTAAGTATTAATGATTTGAAAATGATTTTAAGATTGATTTTAATTGTTCATTAGATGCCACCTTTATTATTCACCGAGGCCGTGAAGTTTATTTCACCTTCCTTGAGGCTATTTAATAGTCTCGTAGGCCTGAGTTACCTAGTGGTACCTGATATGATTAAGTTATTTTATTTGATTAAGATTTAAAAGTTAATAAATTTTAATTAAAGTTGGTTAATTGTTGGTTTTAAATTTGATTAAAGATTTTTGAAATTTTAAGGTGATTTTTGAGTTTTTGGAATTTTCAAATTATTTTAATTATTTAATTAAGGGGTTAAAAATTAACTTTTTAATTAAGTTTGAATTCTTAAAAGTTAGTATTTTATTAAAATATCAGATCTTAAGATGAGTTGTTAGATACTAAATTTGCTGGATTTGAATTTTATTATTTTATTATGAAGGTTTGAAGTATTGACTTGATTTTTAATTAAAGTTTAACCAAAAGTTGATTTTTTCAAATTTGAATGATTTATGGAAGTTCAATATTTCAATAAATATTAGATTTTTCATATGAGTTGAATGTCTTTGAGTTTGTTGAATTTGAATTTTTCTTGAATTAGTTATGATTTCTCAAAGTTTGATAATTTATTAAATTTTTAAAATTGGTTCAATTGAAGGGGCTTTAATGATTTTGCTTCAAATAAACTCCAAACTACTTGAAATCAACTCCAAAGGTCAGGAATGACCTAAAAAAATGCAGCCGTGGCTACGGGTGGCACACCAACTAATGCACAACATCGAAATAACACTTCCCAGATTACGCGGGCAATCGTGCTGGTTGGCAGTGTGGGAATGTGTGCTTACAGGTAGCGCGAGGGCCTGAGTGTGAGGGCAATACGGGCCCGCTGGTGCATGGGAAAATTATGGGGGCATGCTAGTAGGTCGGTTTAGTCTCTAAGTCACGCTGCTTGATTTTTGGCACTACCATTCGAATTCTAATATTTTTGGGGTCTTTGGGATCATTTTTTGACATTTCGGACTCAATTTTGACACTTTTGGAGCTAATCGGGTGCTCTATAGTAACGATCAAGCAATTCTAAAATTCTGAACAACATCAAGAATTTCTCAGAAGTGATTACACATATTTTTAGATTTTTAGAGCTTTGGCGTCCAAAAATTGGGGGTAACTGGTACATCATCAAATAATTTTTATGATCGAGCATGAATCTCGAAAAATTTTGAATTAGAAACTTCCAAAATTAAAGCAATCTCAACTTTGATTCCAATAAACTTATTATCGAATTGAACGTCTCAAAAAGATGAACCAACAACATCAAATTTGAACCAATTCAAGCCCAAATTGATCCAAATCAAAGACCATAAGCACATTTGAAAGGTTCAAACCATAAATTGGATGACTAAAGATTTTCTAAACATGACATACTTATAATCGAATCAAGCGGCTCAACCAGATGAATCCAATGAGCACAAGATCACCAAATTCTAATATCATTAAGACACTCAAATACTTAATTAACAATCCACGATCAAAGGAGTTGTTATCGGCCGTCCATTCGGAACAGTTCCAACAAGCCCCTGATCTTCTTTCTATTTTACTAGTCATGCCACACCCAAAAAATTATAAATAGATCCCTCATTTTTCATTGAAGGGTGCCAAGAAAGGAAGCAAGTAAGAGAATGAAGAGATGAAAGGAAGAGAATGAAGAGTTCTCTTACCACCAAACTCGTCATCGACCATCGCCCAGCCACTGACAATCGTCGGACTTTCAATGGACTTCTGCCCAGCCACCAACTGTCGTCGGACTTCTGCCCAGCCACCAATTAATGCCAGATTTACGCTCGACCACTGACAGTTGTCAGACTTCCGTTTAGTTTCTATTCGTCACTAGATTTCTAACCAACAGCTGACTATTGTAATATGATCGTCCTCATGTTCAAGGATGAATCAATCTTTTGTAATTTATTTAAACACTAGTAAATTTATTTCAACTGGGCGTGACCCCATAATTTTTGCCTTCAGGATTTTCCAAATAAAAATTCTAATATTTCTACTCTCTCTATTTATGAGCTGAATACTCGTGCAACGCTAAGACGTGAAATTATATACTTTACCATCGCGAATATTCTAGCCCGCAACAATAATAAATATAAATTCATAAGAATTTATTAAAATGTAAATAAACATTCCTTCTTATTAATATTAATAGATGTTATGTTGATAAAAATAGTGAAAGTTATTAATATCTTGAATCGAATCCTATTTGTATCAAATTGCACTCTACACTCAACATTTTAAATAAAATAATATTTTGAATTAATGAATAAAAATACAATATTTATATAATTAAGATATGATAAATAAGCATAAATAAAAATGAATATATAATTAATATTAAATTATATTGGGCTACTAACTTAATATTAAAAAGTAATGATATAATAATTAACAAATTGGGAGAAGTTAAAACTCAGCATGTACTTATTGATTAATAATTAAACACTTAGTAAATTGCTCATAAACAATTAGTGCACTGTATTTATGGATTATTGTGTGCACTTAAGATGTTCATTACATTTTAAACAATGGTTAATAATATTATGGGGAGATTAAGATTTTGTTTGGGACAGCTTTTTTGTTGATGTCTAAAGCAACTTTTTAGTTCAAAAATTATTGCATTAAAAAAAAAATTGTACTAAAAAGCAGTTTTAGAAAATATTAAGAAAGCCGTTCCAAATGAAGCATAAATGTTGATATCTTGAAAGTGGTTAACTTTTAATATTTCTATACTTTTTTTAGATGACAAATTTTTTAGGATAAAATATTTTAGAATTAATAGAAACCAATGCCTAAAATATAGCACGCACAATCAACTTGATGGAAGAGAATTTTCTAAGAAATTTTTTTTTTAGATATGGAGCACCTTTAAAATGAATTTCAAAATTTACATAATGATTTTAGAAACTCCAATTTAAAAAATTTATAATCAATATAATTTGTTCTTGGTAAGATTATACCATTTAGACCTAAACCAAAAGATTTTGAACGCATCTTGACCTAGAACAACCCTATTTGAGCGAGATGATCCAAATTAGACCAATTTGAAATAGTCAAAGGCTTTATTTAAGACAATTTTCTTGCTCCTTAAAATAACTTTTTAGAACAAAAAATTTAATTTTTTTTTTTACTAGAAATTACTTTAAGAAGCAACAAGCCGTCCCAAAAAAAGTCAGGCTTCATTTGTTACAGCTTTTTTTATTTCTCCTTAAAATAGTTTTCGAGTATAAAAAATTTAACTTTTGCACTATGAAGTTGTTTTAAAAAACAATAATAAAGTCATCCTAAACGAAGCTTAAGATTTTGTTTGGGATGACTTTCTTATTGTTTCTTAAAGCAGTTTTTTAATATAAAAATTAAAATTTTTGTAGAAAAAAATTACTTTAAAAAATAAAAAGAAAGCCATGCCAAACGAAACCTAAGAGACCTAATTGCTCTAATGAGCTTTTTTGACAACCCTATTAGACATGTCAATAATTTTGATGGCATATTTATATGTAATATTTGTCCATCACATTTTTATAACTTCATATTTGCATGTTCTTTATATATATATATATATATATATATATATATATATATATATATATATATATATATATATATATATATATATATATATATATATATATTGAAGGTGTAACCAAAGCATGACAAACCAGATTTTCTAAAACACATATTACAACTTTCTTTTTTAAAGCAATATTCACATTAAATAAACGAGAAATTTAAAAAAAAAACTTAAAAAAATAATATTTTCCACAATAAGCAGCATGATTGTATATAATATATGTCCAACACATCTTTAAGATGTCCCAAAAACCTCAAAAAAAAAAAAAAAAAGTGTAACAATTGTCTTCATAGAAAAATGGGAATTATTGATGCTATAAACCAAAACAAATGCAATGTGCATAGAGGGACAAATTTTAGGCTTTGTTTGAGATAACTTTCTTATTGTTTTGTTTTTCATATTGCAACCGAATTTTTATTCGGGCACTGCAGTTTCGCTGTTTCCAAAAAATTTTGTACATGGAAACTGTTTTCTACAACAGCTTTAAAAAATTACTCTCCCTACAGTAGTCTACAATACAATAAGAAAATTGTCCCAAACGAAACCTTAATCCCACCCATCCATGTCACATCAATATTATTTTGCAAAGCTAAAGAAAATTCTTCCAGAAAGCGATATCAATGTTGTTCACACAAGTGGCATAAACTGCATTCAAACTTATTTGAAATAAGCACTATTTAAGGAATCCGAATCCATGCTACTGACAAAACTAAGAAGATTTAGTAGGACAACGTTTGTTCATTCACCAAATAATCTTAATTCAAACAGCCTTTCCTGATATTTTGTAGAAGAAAAAGTGCTCAAGGATTGGCATAAACTGAACACGGGAAGAACATTAATATACAGTGAAGAGGAATTCTCTAACATTACCAGCAGGACTTCCAGACTCTTCATTTTACAATTGCTAACAACATTACCTTTACTAATCGTCTTCGAGCTCGACAAGATGAGCTCTTCTTTCAGCTGCTTTCTTCCGAATAAAAATTCCCCATCTCATGGCTGCCTTGATCTTAAGCCACCCAACAACAGCTTTACCAGACGAACGGCTGCGATCATCATCGAAGTTATAGCTGGGGAATGGAGATGGAATGTATGATGGGAAGCCATATCCATCTTCCTGGAGATTACTAGTAGCTGCTCCTCCCATGTTGAAGACTCGAAGTAGATGCTGCATATCCTCATTCTCAAGAATCTCATGGCTTCTCATTCGTATCTCCTCCTCGGAGAAAAACTCGTCGACGCCGCGATTGTCACGTGGACGGGACCAGTCATCATAGGAGTTTGCATTTACTGATTGTACGGGCTGATAACCTAAGCTTGCGTGCTGAGGAGGGGGCAAAGCAAGCCCTGGATTGTTGCTTCTAGTGACAAGAGTCTGGTGAGATGAGCTATTGAATTGACTCTGTGGACCAAAAGAATTGTTGTCATATTGCATGTGGACATCTGAGTTGATCTGCTGGGTTTGATTTGCATATCTGGCAGGTTGGTTCCCATTACGGTGCAGCAGCTATCCCTGATAAAGTAGATGAGGAAAATCAAACAATCAAAATCAGTTTTAGGATGGATTGAGAAGGAAGGAGGGGAAGAAGAAGAGAGTCATGGATGGATAGAGGCTGCAGTGACGGTTGTTCAGGGAGGAGATCAAAGCATTTCAATTTGGAATTTATCTAGATACCGAATGTTCCAACTTTACTAACAAGGGTAACAAATTTTTCTGCTATACATAAACACTGGGTTTACACATAGGTCAATCAAACCTTTCCATTTATTTTACTTTTGTTATAATTATTTAAAAAACTACATTCTTTACAGTCATAAATATGAAGAGAGCTATCGTAGACTGTCAACTTGTGTCTGAGATAGGAGAAGGTAGAGTTGGGTAGAGCTTTTGTTAAAATGTCAGCTACCTGATCTGTTGAAGATATATGTCAAACAGTGATAACAGCGGATTGTATAGCTTCATGGACGAAATGATGATCGATCTCTATATGTTTTGTCCGCGCATGAAAGATCAGGTTGTTGGTGATGGGGAGAGTAGAAATATTATCACATAACAAAGAAGTTGTATCCAGACTAAGGGAAAAATCTTGGTAGAGACGAGAAAGCCAGATAATTTCAGTAGTTGCGGCAGCAAGGGAGGGAGCGGTATTCAGCCTCTGTAGACGAATGAGAGACCATAGTCCGTTTTTTTACACTCTAGGTGATGAGGTTAGGACCGAGAAAGATACAAAAACCAGTAGTGGATTTGCGATCTTGGTCATCAACTGCCCAATTCAAGTAGAAAATGCTTGAAGCTGGAGTTGGCCTCGTTTGAAAAGAAGACCATGGGTTGGGGTACCCTTTAGGTACCGAAGTATGTGCTTAAGTAGATGAAAATGACAATCAAAGGCTTGTGCAAGTGTCGGCAAATTTTATTTACAGCAAATGCAATCTTAGGACGGGTGGAGGTAAGGTATTGAAGGGATCCAATCAACTATCAAAACATGGAAGGATTATGAAATGGTTGTTGCAGGGGCGGAGGATTGAGGATTGGATTACAATTTGTCATGCCAGCTTTTTGTAGAAGTTTCATGGTATAGGCATGCTGAGAAAGGTGATAGGATTGGTTTTTCTAAAGTGACATCGATTCCAAGAGACGGGACAAATTGCCGAGATTTCGCATATTGAAATGTAGCTGAAGTTTGTGTAGAAGAGCAGTGGTAAAAGAATGATCATTACTAGTGACCAAGATATCATCAACATAGATGAGAAAGTATATGTGGATATTATTGGTGTTGTAGATCATTTGAGAAGAATCGACTGAGCTGGAATGAAAACCTTGAAGAGTAAGATAAGAGGAAAGAGTGGAAACCATTGACAGGGAGTTTGTTTGAGACCTTAGTAGACATACATGGTTAGGATATTAGATATCTTGAAAACCCTATGGTTGAGACATGAAAACCATTTCATCTAAAGAACCATGAATAAAGGAATTGGCTATATCAAGTTGTAGAATTGGCTACTAAAAATGAAGGGAAATTGTGAGAAATAGACGAATTGTGAGAGATTTAGCAACGTGGCTACAGGTTTCATGATAATCAAACCCATACTCTTGTTTGAATCCTTGAGCAACAAGCCGTGCCTTGAAACAAGCAATAGAGTCATCGGAATGTTTTTTAATTTTAAATATTCATTTGCATCCAATGACATTTTGATGGGGTTGCGGTGGAACTAGTATCCACGTGCCTTGAGCTTTTTATTTCATATGCATATTGTAGTTGCATTACACCACCTCAACACAACTTGTAGAGCATTAAATTCAGCAGATAGGACTTGACGCCATTCAAGGATTTTAAAGGATGAATTGTAGTTGGTTGGGGTGGTTTGAATAATATGACTGAGGTCAAGAATTTGGCGGGGTTTAAGAGAGCCTGTATGAAGTCGGGAGACCATTACGTGTCGGACTTGTTGTGGAGCTGAGATTTGGTAAGTGGAAGGTGTAAGAGATGAGGTGGAAGAAGGGGGAAGTGGCATTTAGTGGGGATGAGAATGTTGAAGAAGATTTTTGTGTGCTGTTAGGAGGAGATATAGTAGATGCCAAAGGGGGTGGAACGGTAGTTGTAGGTAAAGGAAATGAAAAGTTTTCTGTGGAGGATATGGAAGAGGATGAACTTGGAGGTATATTTGATTTGTCAAATATAACATGCCTGGATACAAAAATGCAGCTCGAATTGGGGTTGTAGCATTTGTATCCTTTTTTATTTGAAGTATATCCAATGAAAATGCAGGGAATTGAGCGGGGTGCAAGCTTATGTGAGGCGTAGGGTCGAAGCCAGGGATAACATGTATAACACCAAAGACATAAATATGAGAATAGTTCGGTGATTTGTTGTAGAGAAGCTGTAAAGGAGATTTGTGAGAGATTTGTGAGAAGTAGTTGGAGAAGGGAGACAATTAATAAGATATACAACAGTGAGAAGAGCGTGAACCCAAAAATGATAAAATAACTTGGATTCACATAGAAGAGTATGAACTGTTTCTAGGAGATAATGGTGTTTTCGTTCAGCAATACCATTTTGTTGAGGAGCATAAGGGCAAGTATGTTGGTGATGAATGCCATTTTTAGCTAGAAAGGTGTGAAGGTTATGATTAAGGAACTCGCTACCACCATCGGTTCGGAGAGTTCGAATGGCTTTATCTAAATGTTTTTCGATGAAATTTTTGAATTGAATAAAATTGTGTGCAATATCTGATTTAAATTTCAATGGAAATATCCAATTATACCGAGAGTAGTCATCAATAAGAATTAAGTAAAAATAAAAACCATCTGTAGAAGCCACAGGGGATGGACCCCAAACATTCGCATGGATCAATTCAAGAGTAGTAGAAAAACTTGTGGATTCATTAAAAGATAGTTTGTAACTTTTAGCTATAGCGCAAGAGTTACAAATAGGGGGAGAATAGGAATAAATACATAAACGAGCTCAATGTTTTGCAATAACAGAAACTATAACTGAATTTGGATGGCCCAAACATTGGTGCCAAAGACTATTAAGTAGATGTTGCAAGAAACACAGTTGGTGGAGTGAGCCTTCAGGTGGAGCTTGTGGAGATCGAGTAGAGGCCATTAAGACAGGATCCTTGGAGAAGAAGTTGTTGATTGCGATCCTTGATGACATAACTAGAAGAGTTTAAAAGATCTAGAATAGTTGTTATCAGCAACAAGATTAGATATGGAGAGGAGTTTGTATGATGAGCATGAAACATCAAAAGAGAGTTTAGTGTGAGCATATGAGCGGGTGTAGGTAGGAGAACTTTGCTTGAATGAGCAATGGGAAGAGTTGTATCGTTGCCAATGAGTACTTGATCTAAACCTTGATAAGTATAAGCATTATGTAAGGAGTGGAGCTCAGATGTTAAGTGAGCTGCTGCTCCACTATCACTATCAAGATACCAAGGAACAGAAGATGGTGTTGATGACTCAGCAAGCAAGGCATGAAAAGCAGACGAAGTGCATTGAAGGTTGGCACGGTGTCAGCAAGAGAAGGCGGAGTGACCTCTTTTTCAACATATTTGACAATCAACTGAAGTTTTTGCTTTGCCGCTGTTGACCTGTTAATAGCATAAAAAAAAGAGAAAAAAAAATTGTACCTGTCTGCACGTCGTCGCCGCCCAAATCGCGAATATCCCGCGACCGTCATTTTCTCCCACGATCTCCCCCACGTCGCACACGACCTCTCGGCACGATCTCTTTCGCATCGATAAAATGAGAGCAAAAGGCCTCATTCATGACTTTTCTCTCGTTCACTCTCTCCCTCTCTGGTCCTTCGGTGCTGTGCGACTTCGTTCCTTCGACGACACTCGAATCGGAAGCAACAACGAGCTCGCCGGCTGCGAAGATAATTTTCTCCCTTCCACGCGGCTTCTCCGACTCCTTAGTGGCTGTTTGACGAAGCTCCTGTGACGACTTTCCCTTGCAGTCAGATCGGAATTACAACATTCCGATCGGAAGCAGGCACGGGAGCACGCTCGCTGTGAGGAAACCTTCTCCCTTTGGCATTGCTTCTCCGACTCCTCCGACAACTCCTGTTGCTGTTCGACCGCTCCTCCGATCGACTTCCCTCGTTCGACGGCATTCCCGTCCAGTTGGATCGGAAGTTACGTTTTGATCGGAAGCATCAACAAGAGCTCACTAGCTGGAAGGTAACTTTCTCCCTAGCGCACACTTCTTCGGCCAAATCCCGTAATGCTGCCGAACCTGAGAGAGAGAGAGAGGGAGAGATTTTGTTTTTTTTATTTATTATTTATTATTTATTATTATTATTATTATTAAAATTAATTTCTTTTAATTATATTTAATTAATTTTAAAAAGTAGTTAATTATAATTGATAGATAATTATAATTAAATATTTTAATTATATTTAATTATTTTTTTAATAATAATTATTTAAAGTTAATTAAAATTAATTTTAATTTTTTATTTTAATTATAGTTAATTATTATGATTAATAATTATCTATAATTAATTAAGATTAATTAAAATTAATGATTTTTAATTTTAATTAGTTGTTATTAATTAAAATTAAATATAATTAAGTATTGTAATTAAAATTAATTATTAGAATTATAATTAATTATTTTTTTTTTAAAAAAAATTAATTAGTTATAATTAATTAAAATTAGTTTTAAAAAATATAAATAACAATAATAATAATAAAGAAATGCATGCTCCTCCCGCCTCGATATTCGGACCCTCTTGCATCGATCTACGAGCCAACAGTCACCGTCGACAATTGCCGCCGGGCCCAAAGGTATAAATTTCTAACTTAAATCCCGTCCTCGACGTTGCAGCGGACCGGGGAACCACCTATACGCGCTCTTGTAGCACGGTAGGAGGGAGCCCGGTGCGAAGCATACGACGAGGCGGGTAAGCCCTATACACGCTCTTGTAGCGTGGTGGGGACGGTCCTCGACCTCGACCTCGACCTCGACACCGACACCGCCGACACTGCTACGAAAGGTACGATGTCCCAAAATCCCATTCTTGACGTTTGCAGCGGACTGGGGAACCACCTATACGCGCTCTTGTAGCACGGTAGGAGGGAGCCCGGTGCAATGCATACGACGAGGAGGGAGAGCCCTATACACGCTCTTGTAGCGTGGTGGGGAGAGTCACTGCTGTTCCGGTACGTCACTGCTGTTCTGGTACGGGTACTGCTGAAGGCCCCATACACGCTCTTGTAGCGTGGTGGGATGAAAATTACTACGGCCTACCAGCAATCTACCATACACGCTCTAGTAGCGTGGTGGGAAGGCCCAGCTCCCCAATTTTCCCCCAAACGGGGGATATGCCGGGGTGCTGCCGAAATTTTTCACTGAAATGTACAAAGACTTGAACAATTTGAAGACCTTGGACAACAATATAGAAGACCTGTACTCAAACAAAAATACACAGAACTTGAACCAAATGAGCAGAGGACCTATACGAAGAACAGTGGACTAAAAACTCTTAGTGGTTTCTAAAGATCAAACTCAAATGAAATAAAATCAAACTGGAGTCAAAATCAAATCATTTGAACGTGAAATTGTACCTACAAAGACTTCAGAAGACTCTGAACAAGCACTTGAACTTGTTCTTGGAACTCGAACTGTGCAACATCAGGGGATCCGAATATATAACATCAAACAAAGACTTTGATTTGGGCTGGATCCGAATCCGAATAAAGCAGTTGAACTCGCACTTGAACTCAAGCTATACGATATCAAGTGGGGACTTGTAAACTTGATGAATTCAAGTCTGAATGAAACTGAATTTGGATCAAAACACATGCAAAGATCAAAATTTGAATTGCACACGGGAGACTCGTGGCGAACAAGTCCTCGATGCATGAATTCCTATAACAATCCCTACAAAATGCCTGTTAATTGAGATGACAATACTGGAGACCAGCAATCGAAAACCCACATCTATAAATAAGTACAATCAATAATACCCACCTGAGATTGGTGAAAGGTGGTTTCAATACAAAAGCAATGGCTCTCCTACAAATACCACTATGGGATCGTAGCAAGTACAACGGATCCCTACAAATGAGTATAAACCACTTGTGGATAACAACAGTGTATTGAAAGAACAACGAATCACTGTGGACACAAGTACAGATATCACCTACGACAGCGGTGACCAAAATCTCCAAGTACACCGGGTACAAAGGCAGCCCGATGTACGAAAAAGGAGACCCTCTAGCAGAAAAGCGGGAAATGTTTGAACAAATTAGAACCAAACTTCCTGGTGTCCCAAAGTCTCTTTTTGGTTTTATAATTAAAAAGATAACAGTTCGGGTGCCCACAAACATCAGACATAGCAAGGTCCACTACGCCGAAGAGCCTAAAAGGAGTTCTTTTCAAATCAGCATTCTTTGACTCCAAAATCCAAAAAATTCATCCCCGGTGATTGAGAAAGGGGAATTAATGTCAAGATGAGGAAATACCTCATGACATCCAAATAAGCCACGCCACCGGATCTGCAAGACTTATGAAAGCAGACAGAAGGCGTGTATAAGCTCTTCAAAGAAATGTTGTGCATTCAAATGACAAATACATGCACAACTACAAATATTTTAAAATACCCTTACACGTGCACCGTAGTTTGTATACACATAGGTACACAAGGGGTAAATACAATCTACAACATACGCCACCGGATCTGCAACACTTATATAAGCAGACAGAAGGCGTCTACAACATTCATATTCGGCCTTTAAGGCCTTCAACAAAGAAAGTTCATGAACAAAGGCATGAAGCCTACAGAACCCGATCCTTCTATACGAATCAATAGGAGTCGACAAGGTTCGAACTATCAAATAGATACACGGTTGTGGGGACCGATGTATTTGTTCCAATACATTCTTTTTAGGCCTTCAAGGCCTAAAATCAGGAAAATTCATAAACAAAGGCACAAAGCCTACAAGAAACCCGATCCTCGATCAACCGCTTGGTCGAGTTGACAGGGTTCAATCAACAAAAGAGAAATAACCCCAAACACCCCGATGATGGCCGTGTTGAATGCAGATTTCAACCGGAGGGGTTCATAAAATAATTCAAAAATGCCCTCAAACTTCTACAAAATTCAAGTATTTTTCAAGTGACCTCGAGGTCACCCCGATGATGGCCGTGTTGAATGCAGATCTCAACCGGAGGGGTTCCCAAATATTTTCCAATGTCCCCTAAATATCCAAATGTCTTCCAAGCTCTACCCACAATGCCAAAATCCAACAAATTCCAATGTCCAGATATTTACAATTTGAAATTCAATCATCCCAATACCTAAAGCAAAATCCATCCACCCTCCGCAACAGTTTGCCGGGGTGGACAAATTAAAATTTACTTCAGCTCACAAAAGAGCGAAATGCCTAGTCGAAAAAATCACTATGATCCATTCTCAAACAATCTCCTGCCAGTAAGGACGTGGTACGTGTCCTCTAACCGGCGGTCTGCCGCTAAATGGCCACCGCAGGATAAACGGTTACGACGACCCGGGGCCCTCTGAACCGCGTGGTTTCACCGCCAAATGGCACCACGATATACCGGTTATGGCCAGAGCCAATACGCTCCTTATTGGCATCAAATCCTTGAGATATGAATCAATAGGATATGATCGATAGGGCACAAAGCCCTCTGTAAGCTAAGGTGGATTCAAATTTGTCCCCTTAAGCAAACATCCAACCCCGGTCTACAAGGTTCCCTTGGACGAAGCAACCCATGGCTGCTGACAAGGATCCTTCTGTCAGGTTGGGTCGACTACCTCCTCTGACTAAGTAGACCAGGGACCACGATGGCCCGGGACGATGGAACCATGGGATCTTGATCGAGCCCATCATCCATTCCCCCACCATCCGCTTTAAGTGTAGGATGGTGCAGTTTCTATTTAAATATAAAATCTTCCGAACCAAATTCCAAATCCAAAAACTCAATTCTTTAATTCCCAATATCCAAACCCTTCAAATCCCAAACTTCCAATCCTCAATACCAATATCCAATGCTGCTACTATATGCCAGATAACACGTATTTCTATACATATCTGATCGATGACTAGCCTTAATCGAAAGTTCTCTCTCGTTATCGGGAGGGGTAATTAACTATAGGGGCTTGCGCCTATAGGAAACCAGAACTCAGATCATAAAGTCCTCACAAAATGAGGGCGAAATCTCTGGGCAGTGTCTTATCTACAAACCCATCTGCCTTCCAAAATTTATCCCGGAACTTATCAGTTAAAACTCCCTCGCCCAATAAAAAGAAAAGCGGCGGGGAGGCCGGGGCCGAATTTTCGGAGCCCACAGCCGCCCCTAAAGGATACGAACATATAGAACAAAGAACAACCACAACCTCGAAACTGAAATAGCTGACGACCATGACCACGGCTCCTAGTTAATGCAAGAGAAAACTGGGTATCAGATGTGGCATACGGATCCGACAGAGAGAACTCTTTGGCAGCATCAGTGGCAAGATTTATTTCTTCGCTGCAGAGAAGGGAGTATAAATCATCTAGGAAGATAGGGGTAAGCTTGGTTCTAATTGATGTTTTGAAAGTTTGATTGTTTGTGGGCGGGCAACTCATTTAGAATGTATAGGATAATATCTTCTATATCAATAATCCCACCACCATCAGCAATGTTATCCACCAGGTGTTTGACTGTAGAGAGGTAATCGGTCATCCATTGATTTCGCATAGTAAGTGAATGAAGCTCGTTTCTTGAGTTAAACTTTGGAAAGGTTTGTGGAGAACAGTCGACACTCAAGAGTTGTCCATACGGAATGACAAGAGTCCAAGTTAATGATGTAGGGTAGCAATGAGGAGGAAATGGTAGAGAGGAGAGCAAAGAATAAGTTTTGGTCAAGAAGAAGCTAGTGAGTATAGAGGGGATTTAGCGTTAAGTGTTCTGTACCAGAGATGATATGTTTGGGGTGGGCATGAGGTGGTGCCATCAAGGTACCCAATGAAACTATTTGCGAGAATAAGCTTCTGAATTTGAGGTAGCCATGTGGGGTAGTTGTCCGGCAACAACTAAATGTGAAAAACATTTTTTATATTAGAGACCAAGAACTTTAAGGAGGCAGGAATAGGGGTTTGTGTGGTGTTAATCGTGGAGCTAGCGGGGGGCTTAACATTGGTTGACGAGGTATGAGAGGTATCATTTGCAGTTCCGCAAATAGCTCTGATATCATAGTGAAATACCTGTAGAGCTTGTTTACAAGCTGCTGTATAAAATACAGCTTGAACAGAATAGAAAAACTGAAAGTAGAGAAGAACAGAAGAAACATAGTAGTATGTTTCATTAATACAAAGGATGCTGTAAACAGTAGTTACATATATACTAGCCAAGACATTAAGGTAATTACATAAATGCCATTTGAGGTGGTTAGAAAGTAGCGGCTGTGATTTAATCAGGTGAAATGATAGCCATGTGAAATCTGAGAATGCAGCAGGCGAGCAGAAATTAATGGAGAACAAGGAAAAAGGGATTTCCAGGATAGCACCTTTATTACTTCACATATTTCACATATGTGCTCAAAACACTACTTCTAAGGTATCAGTAATCAATTTCAATCAAATAGCTCGATATATAATCTAAATTTTTTTCTAATATACTGTTATTTAAGTACATTATATAAAATTTTCAGCGACCAACATCACAAGCCAAACGCATATTGTAGCAGTTTAGAATTAAAATGTATTTGTTTATTTATACACCTAAAGGAAACTTTTAAGATTTAATTTAATTGAAAAAAAATCATCAATTTAGCCATGTAAAATTGTCATGATTAAATGATAAATAATGTGAAAAAGATCAAAATGGTCTTGGACTACATATGATGGGTTATTTTAATCCCAAACTATCTAATATATCAAATTTAGTTCATTGAGTTCTCAAATCTAATCCAAAATAATATTTTGACTCTTATCCAAAATAATCCAATAGATAGACTATTTGGAATTAGATTTTATTAGTCAATAGACTAAAATGGGCACATAAGATAGTCTAGTCTGAGAAGGACCATTTTGATCTTTTTCATCCTGATAAATAAATATCAGAATCTTTGGTCCATAATTCTTCAATGAAACTCATTATACACAGGTTTTGATCCTAGTATTTCAGACTACACTTACATTAAGGTAGTATGATCTGACAAAATGAATTCAATACGTACATAACCATATGCACTTAATATTAGTTCCATATTTTGCTATTTAAGCTTAAAAAAGATGCAAGCTCACAGATCAGATAAGGCAATTGTGAGGTGGATATGCTATGATCTTAGCTTCTAATTTCCACTTTGCTTTGAAATACTAGAAACCAACTCATCTAACCTTGAAAGTCAATGTTAATTGTTCTCTAATTGGCAGCTGCTTGCATTAAGCAAGCAGTATAATTAGATGATCATGATTTCTAACGCGTGACTTCACAGTAATCAATGTTCTTCTTTAAAATCTCATAACATGTTATAAAAGTAATATAAGGTTTATCCATCAATTAGTTACGATTTCCTTCTAATATATTTTGCTCTTTAACTTTAAAGATTAAGCAGAGATCTGTAATTTTGTTGAACAAATAAGGAACCTATTGAATGAATTGTTGATTGAAAATATGGCTTATTATAAATGAAAGATGACCCTCTCAGCGAGTAAAAATCCAAAAAGCAGATAGGACTGTCGAAGATTATGCAAGGAACTCCGAAAATGATGATAACCTTAATACATATTAGTCATCGAAACAAAAGAAATACAACACTACAATGGAATATAAATGGAATCTGATCAATGCTGCTTGAGAGTATAAAGGCATAAGATGGTGCAAATTAATTAAATTCTCACCTCCAACGGGCACCGAGGTATCAATTGAAGGCTGCTCTACAGCAACTGGAGCTGGTAACTGCTGCTGTGCAACTTGTTGGATTTGTTGGGAATAAGTAGAACAATCTGATGAAGTTTCACTGCGAGTGGCCTTATTGTTGTTTTTAAAGCTCAAAAGGGCCTTGCCATCATACTCTATAACGTTCAACCAATTATCATATGCCTTCTTTACCAACGTATCAGCAAATATCTGCAAATATCAAATGTTTGAATTTTCTATCAGAGGCCATGAGTATTTTTAAGGCACTAAGATATTAAGAGATACCGTTGATGACAAACATGACATGACAACATACCGTTGATGACAAAAGAATGGCAAAAACAAAATAGTAAATGATGAAGAACTCCAAATAGCATGCATCTGGCATGCTCAAGGTTATTGCCTGAGCAAATGATGTGATTTCTAAAAGTTGAAATTTTAGCTATCATGTTTCAGAGTTAAAGACAATTACAACAAGAGAGCTTAAAAATACAACACTGGAGCGCTTAAAGTATTTTTTTATTTGAGCATGAGTTCTACATGCAGTTAAGAAAGTTGTCACATCCCAAACCCTGACAAGCATGCTATTAGGAAACACTTGAAGATCTCAAGTGAAACCTAACCTAACGATTTTTTGAAAAAAAAACCGAGAACGATCCACAAAATCAATGGAAAAAATCATCAAAAAATAGGAGATTTTATTGCAATAATCCAACTAACGGAAGAAAAATAGCAAAATACAATTGATCCTCTATTCGAGAGGAGCATCTATCTCTCCCAAATCTCTAGACGCCGCTAGAGCCCAAAAAAACCTAAGAGATCTCAAATTTCAGTCAAATTCAAGATGCCCTAACCCTAGGAAAACAAAATATTTAATGCATACAATCCAAAATAAACTTTACACAAAAATTTACTATAAAGAAGAAAAAAATGCATTCAATCCAAAAGGAAATCTCTAAACAGTTCCTACATTCAAATTTCCCTCCTAACTCCCTTCAAACCTTCCTAAACCACTATGTCTGGGCGTTGGATCGCGCGACATATGCAGGAGGCGGGGATTTCCACCTCAGTTTGTTCGTAGGCCGGTCCCATATGGACCGGCTGGCTGACCAGTCTAACACATGCCTCAAGCCTCCAATGCAATAGTGAGGGGGACAATATAAAACTTCCCTCTCAAGCAAAATACTTCAAGTTTATATTATGGGGGAGATAAGCAGTCAGCCCAATCAGCCGACCCAGCTAGGGCCGATCCAGCAAAACCAGGCGGGCAGAGAGTGGGCAGAACAAGCAGCAAGTTCAGCCCCCCTTGTGGGGCCCAGCAAAGCTTTGATTAAATATACTAGGGAAGGAAATAAGGAGGGAAATAAGAAAGAAAAGAATTATAATTTTGAAATAGAAAAAGAGAGGAAAATTAATTAAGGGGGCTGCTTTTGGGGGGAATTAAGGAGTTTAATTAGGGTTGATTCTAGGGTTTGTTTTTGAAGTTTTGTTTTGAGAGTTTGTTGTAGGTTTTTTTAGAGTTTTCTTGAGGGTTTCCTAGCAACGTCTAAGTCAAGTGGGAGAGACGATCTACCTCTCTAATAGTAAATCATTGTATCTTACTTTGGTGTTGCAGTATTAATACAAAATCAACCATCATTTTTCAATTTATGTTGTTTTTATTATATTTTCTTGCTGATTTCGTCTTCAAGCCATATCATGTTCTTAAATCAAAAGTGCTCGAGGGGTCCTCCAGGACTCGGGCATCAGTCTGACACCAAGCAAACTACTCAACATGCAGAACCATACAATAAAGTTAGATTTGAATGAAAAACAACAATACCAATATACCATATGAAACTTAGGGCAACATGTGAACCAATGCACTCAATAAACAGCTCAAATTTGGCATAATTAATATTTGTTCAAGTTCATTCAAATTAGTAAATAAACTAGCTTGAACTCTTTTTAAAGACTCGATGGCTAAATGAACAAAGCTTGAACACAATTCAACTTATTTACCTACGTTCATAAACTAGTTGGTTTGTTATTCAACAAGTAACTTGTTAAATATTTAATATTAAGATCGATGATAGCTCATATTATATAATTAAAATTTGATTAAATGTAAATTGGTTAATTACACACACACACACACACACACACACACACACACACACATATATATATATATATATATATATATATATATATATATATATAATTATTTATTTATAGTCTAATATGCCTCCCAATTCATATATCTTATATTCATAATTCCACCTCTTGCTAAGCCAACAAGCTTGCCGTGTCCCTCGCAAGGGGAAAGAAATATGCCCTAAGAAGTGATATTCGAAAAAGATGCCACTATAAGAAGGGGAAAGAAATGTGATAGTCCACAATATAGTGAAATTGAAAGCATCTTATTTTTTCATTAACTTGCCTAATTGTAGTAAATCATCTGACTTATATGAGATTAAAATGATGCAACCATTTTGAGAAGTTGGTATAAGATTACTTCCCAAGAAATACTTCTTATCAAAGTATATATTTATGTTTACGACTTCAACTTTTTTATTATTTTTAAACTAATTAATTTCTTATTAATGAATTTGCATATTGTTTTAATGCAACCCCTTCTTATTTCTCTATTTCAGTAACAATGTTTGTTGATAATTATTTATATTGTATGATTACAATAAATCTTACGTTGATGTCTATTCATGACATATTTATTAGCTTGTTTAATTGATGTTTATTTAGTTGAGGCAAGTAATTAGATACTAATTTTAGATTTATTAAATTGTTTGTTCATTTAAACTTAAAATTATTTGTTAATAAAAGTACTTCATTTTTTAGCTTGTCTTTTAGCTCTTTAAGTACTTGCTTGATTAATTCAAGAAAGTTAAGTAAAAGCCAAGCTAAGTCATTAAAAAATATAAATAAGCCAAGTATGAAGATATAATCACCTCTAATCACAAATTTCAATCACACGGGGAATCAAAAACTTATAAAATCATTTAAACATCAATGCCAAAAAATATGCTCCACTAATGGGTTAAGATCCCCAACCTCAATATGAACACTAAGTGTTGTGACTGCCAAGCCTCAGCCTTCCGCCAACCTTTCGCTGCTTCAAATGCTGCCTCTTAACTCTCCACAATAAAAGGAATAGTGAATATGCCACCACCACCTAATCTCACTATCTCAACAGAATAACAACAAACCTTACCCTAGGGGGTTTTCTTCTCTTAAACAAGGACCCTGGTAAGAAAATCAACAATTGATAAACAAACAAGCGATACTCATTCAATGCATCAAGGCAAATGACAACATTCTCAAAAAGAGAACTTCTTTCCAACTACTCTTAACACAGCATCTTCCTGCAGGTTATCATTCTAATGGTCATGAGAGATAAGGCTTCTCAAACAATGTTAAGGGTAGGATGACTCACAACATACACATTACTCCCTGCCAAAAGCAAAAAAAGAGCATAAGATGCTAATTATTTGATTGATCAGGTGACTACATTACTTGGGCCTAATCTATTGAATCTACTTATTTGGCCAAATGCTTTTGTTTCTTCCTGGAAATCTAGCTAGAAACACAGATCTAAGTTACTATATAGCTCCACTCGGCACATATACTAACATTTGGATTCCAATTAGGTTCATTTAGTTTTGTTCGATGTTATCCTCTACATTTGGTCCAGAGTGAATGATAGATGAGATTGCTTGCAAAGGGAAGAGAATGATGATCTCCGATAATTCAAGGAGGGGTGAGACAGATCCAAGGCTTAATTGAGAGATACCATAAGGAAGTGTCTTCATAATGATAGAGTTATCAACTCAACAAATTAACAGTCTCCACCTACGTGAAATAGAAAAACCACCTACCATAGGATCTTCTTTCCTTAAATAAGGACCCTAATAGGAAAATCAACAATTAGTGATCATCTGTGTGACGCTAATTTAATGCACTCTAGTAGCAAACGACAACTATAAAAAAAAATGTTCCTTTCCAACTACTCTTACACATGGCATCTTCCTACATTATAAATTTCCAACAGTCGAGAGATAAGACTTCTTGAACAATCTGGTGATTATCAGGAACCAAAACAAACAAATTGCTTCTAAACAAAAGTAGAAAAAGAGCATAAGATGTCAATTGCTCAATCAATCATTGGACATCATTCCTCAAACCTAATATATCGAATTTGATTGCTTGACCAAATGCTCATGTTTCTTCTTGACTTCCTATAACTCCGCTTGAATACACAAATCTATTCAATTACATAGTATCAATCGACACCTATACTCACATTAGGATTCCACTAAAGTTCATTTGACTTTGTTTAATGTTGCTGTCCGCATTTGATTCAAGATGAGCATAAATGAGATTTCTTGCGAAGGGAAGAGAATGATGCTCTTAGATAATTCAAGGAGTCATAAGGTAGAGCCAAGGCTTGACTGAGACATACCATAAAGTGGTGTCTTTACAAATGGTTGAGTTACATAACCATAAAGGATATTTTTATTGAAGGTAGAGTTGCACAACCATACAGGTTTACCACACACCCAAGAATTGAATTTTCGTTGGTGTGGTCCTTTAAAATTTTCCCCTAAGGGATTACATCCCTTCCACATATTTTCATGATGAATGGTCACATCCCAAAGGAGTAGTCACTTCCTTTAATTTTCCTTCATAGGAACTTAAGTTGTGCTTAGGTTTTGGCATGCTATGTAGGTGGTTTCAAGAAGATTTTATCTTTTCAACGCATCTTATGTTTAGATATCATCCTTGTTTTTCTACACATTTTTTTTCTTACTTCAGAAGTCAAATCTAGGATGTCTCTCTTATGGTAGCAACATCCTCTTGACACTATTACTGACATCCCATGATCAATGCTAGGTGTGTATCCTTTAGCATGTAGTGTAAGCTTAATTAACTTTATATGGAAGTGCTAAATGTCATTGTCTAACCCCATTATGGTCTGAGGTTTAGCCTAAATGTTCATATTCTCTATTCGAGTTGGGTCAAACTCTTCAATAATGTTAGCGAGATTTTGGCGTTGAATAATCATGATGTCATGCCAAATCAATTTTAACTTGCTTGATCAACTACCTTAAGACCTCTGAGAGTAGGCACTCAAGGCCTCCTCAACAGATCTTTCCTCAATATCCTCAACTAGGTGATGATGCAGGAAAGTTTATGCGAAGATTTTGTGACACACAAAGTCTCCTAGTTAAGCTTAATGACTAATGTACATTTGCACTCCCATTTTGAACATCTCATAGCTTGACAAAGTTTAATCTAGCTGACACACACACTAGCAATTCGCTTTCATCGTTGAAACTGACTTAATTGGTTTGATTTAATGATATCGAGTCATTGGTAAATCGAGCCTTCTTGATCAGAGCAACTAGTTAATCGGCAACTTGCCCTTCATAGAGTGAGAATAAAAACTTAATCTCATATAATCACTTCAAGATTTTGTTTCTAGATCTCTTAACTGATTGAGGTAGATTTGGTAGTATTCCAACACTATAGAATCAATACAACAACATAAAATATTTATCCCACTGCATGGGGTCGACTAATTTAGAAACCAATGAATATTTGATGATTCTTCCCAATGACCATATTGAAAAAACAACCTATTATTAAACTTATCATCACTCAAAATATCACAAAATTTGAATCACCCAACATATGTAAGGGCTGCTGGGTTTCAAATTAAATAACTTAAAGGATTATAACATAATTAGTCTAACGCCTCTTTAAAATGCGTGACTTAATATAAGTGGAATTAGCTAGCCCAGACACCATAAAGGGAACAAAAACAATTAGCAGAACTAGATTCTTAATCCATGTCTATTGTCAACTAACCTCGACCAACATCTCTTAGAAAGTATAAAATTTAGCAATCGAAAAACAAGCGAACAATATGAACCTTCTGGTTCTCATTGAGAGATTCAGCCGAGAAGTACTGTCCACAAGCAATCAACCCTGTAAATTCATAGATGTTGAAAATAGCACCAACATCTCTTGTTTCACCTAAATTGAATTAGCTAGCCCAGGCATCATAAAGAGGCAAAACAATTGGCAGGACTAGATTCGTAATCCATGACTATTCTCACCTAACCTCAACCAACATGTCCTTTAAAGCGCTAAGAGCATTGGAATGTATAAACGCTAGCAATTAGACAACAAACAAAAAATATACCTTCTGGTTCTCATTAAGAGATTCAGCTGAGAAGTACTGTCCACTAGCAATCAACCCAGTAAATTCATAGATATTGTTGAAAATAGCACCAACATTCCGTGCTTCGTCAGAATAATATATATAGTATTTTCCACTAAGGACACAGGTCTTGGCATGCTCCACAAGGACATCCCACATTTTATTGGACATGCCGCTTCCAAGAATCTGCAATCATGAAAAAATTTCATTGGAGCAATAGTCATTGAAGATTTCACAACAGTAAGTAGTGAAACTTACATTCCTCAACCTCTGTGGATCCCTAATTAAAAGCCGAAGGAATTCTTCAACTGTACAAATCCCAACCTTATTTAATTTTTTGTGGAATGCACCATCTTTTCCTATCTTCTCCAATCTCCAAACTTCATCTTTTAGGGCAGGTGGATAATGTTTCTTGTATACTACATGCCATTAAAAATAAAACTTCAAAAAACAAAATTTCTACCAAAAACATTTAAAAGAGGTACTACCTAGAATCCTTAAAGCACCTACATTCTCCTCTGTGATCCTTAACTGTAAATGCTTCAGTTTTCCCCTCTCGAATTCGAACACCATCACAGAATCCAGATGCAACCTTCAAACCAAGCCTGAACTTCCTACTTCTAATCCAGCTAGAATTGTCAGTAAATGTTAGTTCTCCAAGGGTTCCCACCCCTTCTTTTAAGGAAACCTGTAAATCACCAGTTAAAAGGGGTCTCTTGCCTTCTCGTTCCTTGACAACATGACTTTCAAATTCTTCTTCAGTCCAATCTTCATCATCTTCATTATTGAAATCACCCTCAAGCACCAGAATATCTAGTTTTTGCAGAAGACTCGGGCCCAGAAGTTATGACCTGGTTACTGTTTGCATCAATCAACACAACATGAATTGCAGCGCCTTGCTCTCCCTCTACCTTTCCTCCAGTAAAAATTGGTAAAGACAATCTTGACCTGAACTGCAGCTGCAAGCTTCTTCCATCAGGTCCTTCCAACCGTTTTGGAGAAGACCTGCACCAAATTATAATAAGAATTATTGCAAGAAAAAATAATATCACCAACATGACATGGTACAATAGTATCAACTAAAACTTCTAGGCCAGCAGACAAGCATTCAGAGTAGCAAGCACATTTGAATTTCATTGGTTCTTCAACTTCAATACGAGATGCATTGCTCTCAAGCACAAGGCGTAGGTATGATTTACATTAAATGAAAGTTGGAATCCAATCAAGTCATAAACAGAGAGAGTATCTCAGCCAAACAAATACTGCTTAGCAAATCCAAAGAGCCAAAAACTTATGAAATGGAAGTCAGCAAGCATAGTCTGTTGCGGACTATAAATATGCAATGGATCTGTAAGCAAAAATTAGATATTCTAACTTTTATTTTTAAACTACAACAAAATCAATATGTCATCAAGGAAATTGAAGAAAGTCATGACAGCAATGACCACTTTTCCTCTACGAGCAACATATATGGGTGGACCCCATCTCTGCTCACCCTGCTCTTGGTCTGTTCGATGTAGATTACATAAAGTAATTGCTAAAGAGCAAAGTCCAGTCAACTTCAAGCATTAAAACATTTTCCATATCAGATATGAATACATAGAAACCCATTATGCCTCCAAGACTAGTTACAGCTTGCAAATAGTTAGGCCACCTAGATATTTCATTCCGCTTATGAATTAAACTTGAAAACCATACCCACATAAAAAAATTCAATGAAATCCTAAAAAAAATCAAAAGTCATTGACTTTTTTGCATGATGAAATCCTCATATGCATCACAGTTCTGAAATGTCAATCTTCATCATTATCATTAGCATTATCCCAATTGTTTCGGATCGGCTTTACCAATCCCCATTTTCCATCCATTATGGATAAATGTCTCCCAAGGAGTGACACACATTAATAACGAATTATTTTACACAACTTTATCATCATAAATCGGAATTGATGGTGTAGCTTCTTTAAATTTTTAACTTTAGAGAAAGGTTGAATTATGATCCTGAAAGTTATCTGGAATCAAATTAGGCTAATCATATGACAATCATATCTACTAAAGGGAGTGGAGTCTATAAACAATTATTCTAAGATATATAAATCAATATCTTTGACTAAATAAAAATTTCATCATAAAATTTTCAATTTTATTTGTGCCAGTTGGATTTGTGATGCCTTCATGCATTATAAGTGACTACCTAATTCAGGGAAAATCCATATCTTTATAATGACATATTTCAGATTTTACCTAGTTTCTTTTATATATTTTGTTGCTTGCTACTGCACTTGATTTTCTTCAAATTCGATAGGAAAATCAATCTATTTATGATGATTAAATTACAACTGCATGTGATTTCACATTGCTTGAATTTTTTGTTAATTTCTTTGAATTTATTAGATTATTACATTGTGGTGATGATCTAATTCTTATATTTCTATTTTACGTTTTAAAAAGTTGTTGGCTTATTTAGTGTTCAATGGTCAATAAATCTTAAGTTTCATTGAGTAATTTACATATAACACTTCATTCTAGTTGCATTAAGATGCCTAAATTTTTAAATTGTCATCAACACTGCAAATGCAAATGCAACAATCAAACTCCAACTTGGGCCATATATTTTCATATTTGAAAAAAAAAATTCCACTTGCTAATAATAATTTGAAAATTTCCACAATTTGTTTTGGTGATCGAAGGATATTGCTACTTTTGCATATTGTGACACATAAATGTTTCTTCAATTTAAGGGCACTGAAAAGGAACGTTAACACAGAATGAGAACCATAAAAGTAAGAGAGACAATAACAAACTCAAAAACCTACATGATAATCTCAAAAGGTTTCACATTTATTTTATAATTTTCCACGACCAAACAACATAATTACTCAACACTGTCAACTTGAAATTCTGATGATAAAAACACTATGTGATAACATTTAATGAATACAGACCCTACAGAATGTTTAAAAAAAAAAGCGTTAAAAGTGTTGGAGACATTTTCTTGTAAGATGCAAAGGTAGGAAAATGGTTTAAGAAATAAATCAATGCTATGAAAAAATACAAAAAGAAACAAATTGATATAAAATATTCCAAATTTAGCAATCTAACAGTAATTTAACATCCTAATGCCATACCTTGCCCCAAGCCTAGCAGGGCCAAGCTTTGCTAAAGCGCGCTCCACTTCTTCACTGACCTACATAACACAAACACCATAACTAAAACATAACTACCACCAAGAGATCGCAAGAATAATGAATAGATATGCAGACTATTAATACTAAACTGATTTCAATCATGGCCCTTTGGCCACCTGTACTAAAATATGCAGCTCATGAAAAACAATTAACCCTAAATTTAGCATAATGTAAACTGTGTAAAGAACAGTTTGCAAAAAAAATTATCTGATTCCAAAAACTTTATTAAATCTTTCATCCCAGCTTGAATTTGCTAAGGAAGAGCAAAAAAGAGCTCATCAGCTCATCATAGATTTAGGAGTCCAGGTAGAAAATTTCAGACAAAATAAATAAAGCAATATCTTCAGTCCATGAATTGTCCATTATCTTACATGTCTTGCTGCATAAAACTAAATCTAATACTGCTTCGATACTTATTCCATTGAATATTTAATATTATGGTTGATCATTCAATATGCAAGCATCTATTCACTATACTGAATAGAATCTTCATATTTTATTTAGATTTTTGGGCCTCGTGGAATCAGTTTGGGGCTTTGCTTGGAAGACAAACCCAACCTGCAAATGTTCTTTTTTTTGAAAGATTTTTTTTTTTTTTTTTGAAAGATAACCTGCAAATGTTCATTGAAGAGAATTACTACTGGAAAATTAACTCATGGAAGATAGAAAATAAAATATCTCGCTTTAAAAAGTAAACAATCAGCACTAAGGCATTTAACATGATCCAGAATTAAATGGAGAGATATTACATAAATACGAGTAACCCATTAACACAAAATAAAGAACAGGTCTTGATGTTTCTGAAAATTTAAATGCTGTCAAAATTTTAACTTAATAAAATTTAAGGAAATGCAAAATTATGACTAGAATAAACTGGATAAGGTGAAAAACTCATTCCAAAATTAATTAACATAACATCCATGAATAAATAAGCCATTGCATTTCACGAAGGAAATATGCATGTAGCCATGTACTATATATCCTCCACAATAGGAAGATCATAGTCATAAAATCATCATTCAAAATGCATATAAGATTGGGGAATATGACCATATCTATCAAATCAAATGACTACCCACTGGAAATAATCCTAATTATACGAAAATGGAGAGGGAGTAAGCTTTTCAACTTACAACTCGACGAAGCACAGGCTCTAATGATGAACAAAGCTTCTGCAGACTATCAACCTTGAGAGCTTCCACAATCACACTGTAGAGAATATAAGTTATCTTTTAAATTAGCAGAGGCATCAAAATGTACATGGTGAACCTTTACAACAAAATGAACTAAAATAGAAACAAATAATATATTCCTGGATTCAGAAAAAGAGGATAACAAGTAGACTGTTTCCAAGAATCATTTCCAACCAGTTTCTTTGGCTTGATGGGAAAAGAAGGCAGCAATTAAACACAACTTAAAAAAAAATGCATTGATAAACATTTCCTAAAATTTCATTATAAACTTTCCCTGCCAAAAAGAAATTTATGATAAAACTCAGAAGTGTCTAATGAAAGTTTTATTCTAAAAAAGAAGAGGTGGACTAAGGCTTCGTTTGGGATGGCTTTCTTCCTGCTTCTTAAAGCTGATCTCTAGTTAAAAAGTTAAATTTTTTGTACTAAAAAGCCGCTTTAAGAAACAAAGCCTAAATTTATAACCATTAGGAAACTGGAATATAGCAATTTTCTTCAAGGGGAAATTGTGCATCTACTCAGTTCCCTGCGGATCATCATAAAAGTCAAATTAATAACTATTACTTATATTCAAATACAGAAGAACAAACAAAAAATCGCCTGTGGAACTCAACAATTTACTACCGAGATTCAACTAATTTCTTGCTTTAAGGGTGCATGAACACATCGACATTATGATAAAATTAACAGAAAATAAATGACATAAGCAAAGCAGAATTATGAGTAGAGATTAAAGTTGACAACAAGGATATGAATAATATACACAATAAAAAAATCCAACTTCAGGGCTAGCTAATTCATTTGCTTTTGTTTTTACCACTACTGGACTACAAGAAGATGGTCATCAGCTATGGTTGAGCCAAACCAGTTCTGAAGTAGAATCCCGGAAAAGATACACTTGAAGCACTTACTCACAAACATTTGTAAGCACCTGAATTTCAATCCTAAGGAGATGCCCAAGGAATAATCAACAAAAGCATGTTTTTTTCCCACACACAAGTACAAATGCCAACAACTTAAATGGAAAACTTCACCAAAAAAAAAAAGTGGAATTAAATTAAAACCTCAACTGTATTAGAAGAGATTACACCAACCAGCTCTTCCACATTCACACACGCTCCTCCTTAACCATACGGGCGAAGGAGCCGACTTAACAGTACCTGGCAAGAGCCGGAACCTTCTGACGCTTCGTCTCTGTACCGCCGCGTTCGTCGCCGTCGCCAGTATCCAAAACCCGTTTCTCCCTTGTCATCGTCGTCGACCTCTCAAGGTTCCTTGTTGACCTCTGCATCTATCTGACCACGCAAACGGAACCCTAAACCGAGATCCGAGGCGTAGATCTTACGGAGCTTACTAAAAAGACCACACACTTCTCGGCCGGCTGCACCAATCAAAGAAGCCTGCTGAATCGGCGGATCGATAAAGACTTATTAGGGTAAAAGATTCCGTGATAAGCTTCCCCTCTTTTTGGAGAGAGCGAGGAGATGTTGAGCCCAGGGTGAAATGCAGAGTAGTTGACGGAGGCAGCTGACTGTTACAAAACTAGGCGCTGCTGAGCATTTTATCCATGTGTTTTTTGCTGGTAACCATTCAATATTATATTCATATAATCAATTTTTCCCGGTGCTTATCATCAGCTTAAAATCAGAGTAAAAAAAACTCAGCTCTTTTAGATTATTGATTCAGAATTTTAACTATCAATTAATATTATCTTCAATTTAAAAAATTATTTCTCAACACTAAAATATAATAATATTTTAAAATGCAGCAATTCAATTTCAACCGAATTCTATTTTTTAACACAAAAGATAATATTTCGTATATATTCTTTCTCAACCACATGCATTAGTCTTTCTTCCCTCTGCTTTGTATGTTTCCACTAAAAATGCATTTGTGAACAGTGCCACGCCAATATAGTGTGGCACTGTTCACGAACGAGAGAATGATGCATCTTTTGCCCTTCGATTGAAGAAGTTTGCGAACGTCAAATAGGGGTATGAAGCTCGGTTGCAGATGCCCTAAGAGAGTTTGAATTTGAATCTTACGTATGTGATGCGTGTATGAGCTTGCCTTAATTGACTTAAATATTAAAAAAAAAAAAGTAAAAAAAAAAAAATTTACATCAATATTAAGAGTCCTTTTTATTAAAATATTAGCCAAACATTTAAATATTTATAAGATCAAATCATTTAATGATAAATTAGTCAACCTCGGGGTGTTTATCAGCAAGCTTTAAGCATTGGTTGACAATTGAAAAAAAAAAAATCTATGAAGTATTGGATGAATGATTTATATTATATTTTACATGTTTTATTTGTGCCTTACTAATTTAGATTTGAGTACAGTCATATTTGCCTCTCATATACATGTTTTTTTACCTGCACAGTGAGATTGATTACTACTTCAAAATTAGCAAATAAATATGATGAATATAATGATAAATATATATTTAAAAAATAGTAAGAATATAACTTATTTATAACTCAAATATTGGGCCACCAATTTTTGAACAGCTTACTTAATTGCCTTGATTATCTTTTTATTATATTTTTCTTAGTGTCTTTATGAATTTCTCTAATCATAAAGCATTAGTGAGACACTTCTATATTTTAACCATCGAACTTTAACTCTAGAAGTTATATCATCATTTTTTATGTTATTATTCTGTAATGGATCAAAGATACTTAAGCTTAATTTGCTTAGGCATCACATTTATATTTTAATAATGTTGACTAATCACATACACTAAAAATGCACATCATATTATCAATCTTTAGTCAACTAATATTAAGCCTTGCATCTTCTAAAGATTATATCTTTTGCCTTAGTTCACTTATTTTAGCATATATAATATTTAGTCATCCTATTGTCACATTTCATGTCTCAGAGGAGAAAGATCTTGACAACATGGGATTTAATGAAAGGATGGACAAAAAATATTTTTATATAAGTAATATGATAAAATATATCAGAGTAAACATTGAAAAAAATAATAATTTTTACATTTCATTGATATAAATCAAAATAATGATACATCAGTATATATAGTAGGAATAATAATATATGAAGGGTCCTATTTATACATTGGAGCTAGAGTGGAGCTCCAAGATTATTGAAGCCTCTAAGCTCTCTTAATTTCAAGCCAAAATACAATCCCCCCTTCAAGTAGAGAGTAGAGGCAATTTATAGATAGCTAAGAGCAGTATACCATAACACTCCATTAGATGGTTTATATTTTTTATCTTGATCATAAGACCTTTTTCTCACATTTAAGTATCTTAATGATGTCAGAAGTAAAAAATCTTAAGTTTTTGGGTTTGACTCATTGAGATGCTTGATTTGATTAAATGCATATGAGAATTGATGATTATTTGATCATCCAATTAATATCTTAATTTTTTTATTATACTTTCAGTGCTTGATTTGAGCTCATGTGCTTTTGGATTGTGTTCGTATCAATGTGTTCATCTTGTCGAGGCATTCAGTTCTACTATAAATTTGTCGAAATTGAAGCTTGAATGGCCTTGAATTTAATTTTAAAATTTTCCAATTCAAATATGCATCGAGATTCATGTCTGATCGAATTGATTTTGATAACATATCTATATCTATCTATATATTTATATATTTAGATGAAGCAAGCAAGTGAGACCTCATAGGATTAATATTTTAATTAAATGGAATGTGGAATTTATAGAGTTATTCTAATTAGATGGAGCGAGTGTAATTCCATATAATTTTTTTAAATTAGATAAGCTAGTATTTAACTTCAAGAATTTATTTTATAGTTGTTTGTAGATTATTATAAGATTTTAAATATATTTGTCACACATATCTTCCTTAGTGTGCCCTAAATTTCACGCATATCGCTCTGCTAGGGCTTTTTTCCCTCCATTGCGACTTCTGCTTCCTGTCATGCTTGCCTTCCGGTGATGCGTCTCCGATCAGGGAAGTGATTTTCTGCTTCATTTTGTGCTTTCCTTGTTATGTTTATGTGCATTCTCGTGTATTATCTTTTCGATGGCTGGTTCGCGTTTGGTAGATGCCAGTTTTCTTGAGGGCAAATCTTCTAAGTCCTTTCGTGATGTGCTTTCGGGTAGCATTTCTTCCTTCCCTGATTTGAAAATCTCTTCTAATCGGGGGATGCCTTCCCTGTGGATTTCTAAGGCTAAGATTCATGCCCTAGCTAAACCGTTTGATTTTGCTTGAGTTGGGAGATTTCCGTCCCCCACCGCCCGTCCCTTGATGCTAGATATTTGAAAGTTCTTTTTCAATATTAAGCTAAACGGTGAGTTCTTTTTTTTATTGTGCTTAATTCGAAGAATGTTCTTATAAAATCAGCAAACAATTTGGATTATTGATGTATCTTTGCGCATCGTTCCTATTTTATTAATAATTGTTATATGTGTTTGATCAAATGGTCGCCTTCGTTTGATGTGGATGTTGAATCTCCTATTATCCCTGTTTGGTTGTCTTTCCCAAATTTGCGCCCTCACCTGATCTCTCTAAGGATCCTTCAGGGGCTCGGTTCCATTTTTGGCCGCCCTCTTAAAATCAATCATGCTACTTCTATTGGTTCTAGACCCTATGTTGCTCGTATGTTGGTTGAATTGGATGTTTCTAAACAATTTTGAGCAAAGTTTGGATTGGACCAGATAATCTGGGGTATGTCCAGTCGGTTATCTTTGAAGATGTTCCATTGTATTGTGTTCATTACAACTCTTTGGATCATTCCAAACTGGAATGTTTAATCTTACACCCGAATTTGGTCAAAGTTTCTTTGTCTCGGTTGGTTAGTCCTACTATTTCTGACCCGGTTAATAACATGGATCCTGTTATTGGGGTGGATCGGGAGATGAACCTTTGTTTAGTTCACTTGATAGCTACTCCTGTTGTGTCTCATATATCCCTAGGAGTTGGCTGTCACGAGGTTGTTAATTTAGCTGGGAAAAAATCCTATTGTTGCGGATGTTATTATCCCCTCTGCTTCCTTTCGCCCTCTGTTGTTCCGAGGGATGCTGTTGGTTTGGAGGGGAACCTTCCGTTTAATGTCCATGGTCTGGCTGTCGTGGTTGGTTTGGAACTTAAATCCTTTGCTTCTCGGTTGATTGCTGGTGAATTGGGAGATTTAATTTATGTTTCTAATTTCAAAGCTATCTTGTATGGTGTTGAGGATTTGGCTGAGGTGTATGTTTTGATGGACTTGGATGTTAATACTGGGGAGTTGATGCCTCCTGGGCCTGTTTCTCCCTGCGTGGAGTTGGCGGGTTGTGGTGTTTCATCTCCTGTTAGCTATGATGCTAGGCCTTTCCCTCCTGTTTATTTACATTCCCCTGCAATGGTTTCTCTGGTTAATGGTTTACCTCAAGCTTCTTCTACCCCTAAGTATCAGGGTGATACTTTTTTTATTAATGTTCCTATCGTTGTGATGTCTAATGATGATTTAATGACTCATGTGGCTAAGTCTAGGAAACTCTGTTCGTTTGCAAATGGATTGGTTAATTTTGGATGAATCTTCTTCTTCTCATTCTGATGGGGAGGACGTGGAATTTCAAGAAGAGCTTATGGCTTCTCGTATTGTTAAGAAATTTTGTACCAATGTTGCTGGTAAAAAGGGCAAAAGTAAAGGCAAAAAGTAATTGGTTATCACTCTCCTTTTGTTGTTTCGACTGTGGCTTTTATCGTTCATTTTGGATGATGATGTTGAAGCCCTCAGCTTCCCTCTTGTTGGCTGGCCTGGTTGGCAACCTGGGTGCTTTGGCTTGGTGTTCGTGACTTATGTCTTTTGTAGCTGCTTATCATGGATGGTCCCTGGCTGGCCCAGAGTTGGTGCTGGGGGCTTCTCCTAAGTCTATTTCTGTCTTTCACACAAATGATTGTTTTTCGTATTGGTTGTCATGTTGAGGTTTTGTTGGTCGTTGATTTTTCTGTGCTGCATTTCCCTACTTTTATGGAATACAATGTGTTTTTTTGTTAATAAAAAAAAAAAATCCTGTCTTCTTGAGTTAAAAATAAAAAATAAAAAAATTGCTTGAGCTTTTTTTCCTCTACTCTTAATACTTTTATACAAAATTATCATAGCAAAAAAAAATGTTCTTATTTAATGTGTAATAAATATATGTTCACATTTAACGATTATATATCTTCTTAAGATTAATAAATATTACATGATCAATCATTCACTAATAGATTTTCTTGGGACAAAAATAAGTTGTTCTCCAAAATTGATGTAATTGACTAATTTTTTTATTACTCTCCCAAATGATTCATTATATAACCATAAGTTTGATTTATCTATAATTAGCACAATATTAATCATTATTCATAAATATGAGTATCCAAACACTTACTTTTTAATCAATTTTTATCTTCTTAATTTTTAAAATGTATTAAAAAATTTTGCTAACATGATCATTATAATAATCTTCATTACTCTTTAAATCTCAATAATTAGCATCTCACTAATCCTAAAACTTCACTTTTATACATCATTTTCAAAGTCAACTCCTCATAACTTTTTCTTAATATCAACGTACAATATATATCATTATTTTATAATTTAACTACAATCTTATTATCTTCTTTCCCAACAATAATAACTACAACAAAATCAAATCTTTATCTCACACTGTATGAGGTTGGCTACATAATTCTTTTTTCTCTATTGTGTCCTAGTAAAAGTTAAATTCTCATTTAAGGTTTCGTTTGGGACGGCTTTCTTACTGCTTCTTAAAGCAACTTTTAAGCATAAAAATTTAAAATTTTGTACTTGAACGTTATTTTAAGAAGCAGTAAGAAAACAATACCAAACGAAGCATAAATCTTACAAAGAAAGTCATTTCTAACAATTTCTAACAAACTCTTTTTGAATATGCCTCTTCCCCTCTATCTTTAGTAATATGGGATGGAGTTAGGGGTGTCAATTTCGGGTCACGGGTCGGATTCAGGTCGGACCCGGAACTGACCCGGGTTCAAACGGGTCGACCCTAACCTGACCCGGTTAGGTAAACGAGTCGGAAATGCGAACCCGGACCCGACCCGGCGGGTTGCCAGGTTGACCCGACGCGACCCGGGAAAGCTGGTCTCGCGCGGGCGAGCGTGGTCTGCGCGGTCGCGGGGGCAGGGCGGGGTCGCGCGCGGCGAGGCGAGGCGGGTGTGGTCGCACGGGGCAGGTCGTGGGAAGAAGCGGGGTCGTGCGGGGCGTGGTCGCGCGGGGCGTGGTCGTGTGGCAGCGAGGCGGGAGGTGGTTCAAACGGGTTTCCGGGTTGACCCGTCAACCCGTCGAAATCAATTTATGTTGAAATGACTAACAGATAGTATTCTATTCTCTTAAATACTTACTCTGAAAACGAAATTTTGTGAACTTCTAAAAAAATATAGCCAAATTTTTTTAGGAAGAATGGATTAAGAAGCTTCCGTTCAACTTTTACTCAGTCTAAGATTTTGTTTGAGACGACTTTCTTACTATTTCTTAAAACATTTTTTATATAAAAATTAAAATTTTTATACAAAAAAACTGCTTTAAGAAGCATCACTTTAAGATTAACATCAATGGAGACAATGATTAACATTACACATTTATTTTCTAATGAATGAAAGATAAATTAGATTCTTAAAATATGGTATTCAATTAAACAATTAAGAAAAACTTTGCATCACTTCATCTGAGGCTTTCATAAATGTCTAGTTAATTTATTTTTTTTTTCTAAATAAAATGTATTTTTATGACCAATTCAACAAATTTTTCTTCCCTCTCTTCCATCCCACATGGCATGCGCATTATGTTAACAAGATAGCAAACAAACCAAATGTCTCTATGACCAAATATTCATAATTTTATTTGTAGTGGTATAAGTACATTAATATATAAATATTTTTTTCTTTTTATATATAAATAAGAAAAAAAATATAAGTATTTTATTATTATTATTATTATTTTATTAAAATAGAATTATAGTTAATCATCTTTATTCTTTTATTCATCCCCTTATAATTTTAATTTTTATATAAAAATAAATTACAATCTCAAGCATTAATAAAAAAATTTTGAGAAAAAATTAATAAATCTAATTTATGCTCTCACTAAACAAAATTTGTCGCCTCTTAACTGGGGCCCAATCAAGTGCGGGCCAGTCTGGGGTTAGTGCCTCTTCTAAGTCAGCCAAGTATCAGTCATGCCATGGCACCAAACACCCTTTCGGGAGTAGCAGCAAGTGGATACCCCGTTTCAAAAAAAGAAAAAGTTTGTCTCCCTCAAAATAGTTGAAAAAGATTTTAAAAATCAACCCCTCCACTCTCTCCTCTCAATAGTTTTAAGAGCGCTTATAAAAAAAAATGTTTGAACATTTTACTTTGATTTTGTATTTAGTGCCAAATCACAATGGCATTTCTATAATAAATGAGAGCCATAAACTACCCTCCTATGTAGTTTCCATTGTTTCAAGGAATCCCAAAGCTCTCATCACAAAATATTTATCATATAATTATTCAATTTACTTTGGGAACTCAACCTTTTTGTCATGTTGGAAGATGTATGAGAAGGGTTCAAAGAAAGATGACAGAATATTTTTGATGTTATAAGTGACAAAATTGGGTAGAGATTGTCAAAGGAAAGAAGTCGCTTTAATTTAATATATTGGTTTAGGTTTAAGACCTGCTTGATATTATGTTTGATTGTGATATTTAGGTCAATTAAGTCAGACTCACACACACAACGCATATATAAGACTCAAATCCAAGATCTTTTGTATGATAGCCTAAGCTCTCAACCATCAGATCAAAATAAATGAAAGATAAATTCGATTCTTAAAATATCGAAGCACATATGCAAGCTTTTAATTCCTAAAAAGGGTATGGGGAGAAATATATAGAAGGAAAAATGAAAAAAAAATATATAGATATGTATATATATAAGGTAAAATGTAGAACTAAAGAGAACTCTTCTTAGCATAGGGTCACGTCCAGCAATAATTGGTATTAACTATTAAAGGAAGATGAAAGCAGGAGTTTTCTGACGGTAAGAATTTGGCTCATAATATTCTCATTAATTTTTAAATAAAATAATCTTAAATTTGTTTAATTTATTTTAAGATTAATATTATACTTAAATAAATATCATTTTTATATTATAATTATTTCAAAGCAAATCTAACACACACAAAAATTTGATTAAAATACTCTAATTTTTATTCTTCTTTTGAACTTATATTTAGAAATTTCCTTATTATTATTATTATTCTTTCGAAAGTTCATTTTTTTTAATAAAATTCTCATAGGGGCCTACACGTAAATTAATAGAAAAGTTATAAGTTCTTAACGAACCAAAAACTCTCTAAAAATACAAAATTTTAAGTAAAATCTAGGAGCCAATGGTTCTACCTATTATAATGATTAAGCAAAAGGAAAGAAAAAATTAAAAACAAAAGAACAAGATGGGAACCAGAAGTAGCATGCATGAGCATATCCACCTGACATGAATATTTTCATATTGTCATATAAAATGAGGAAGAATAGGGGATGAAGAAGCAGAAGGATGGACCCATATAGGTTGATTTACTTTGATAGACTCATTTGGATTTGATCAAAAGATTTTTTTTTTTTTTTTGTGATTAAAAAAATCATCATTAGAGGGCTATTTTGACTTATATTTGAAAAAAAAATCTACAATTAATTTGTGAATATATATTTATTCACATTTGGAATGATTTGAATTATAAAGCTTAAGTCAAGATCAGCTTTATCAAATTTAAATTTATTGACCTATCTTTTTTTTTTTTTTTTTGGATATGCTAAACTTCGAAAGTATAAGACAAATTTTGGGTCTAAAAAAAAAGGGAAATTACTACAATTTTGTGGAAACTACAAGGCGTGAATAGACCACATGACTTTGTGGTCATGAAGCAAGCTATATATTCTCTTTCAATCATAATTTAGCCTGGTGGGGAGATTTTTGTGTCTCGACATGCTTTTTGAGCAAAAAATTTCTCCTAAAAATTGACTTAGATGTCCCAATATGCTAATATATGTCCTTGATGGGTCATGGTTAGGGGTGTCAATTTTGGGTCACGGGTCGGGTTCGGGTTGAACCCAAACTGACCCGGGTGAAAAACGGGTCGACCCTAACCCGACCCGGGTAGAGAAACGGGTCGAAAATCTGAACCGGACCCTACTCGGCGGGTTGCCGGGTTGACCCGACCCGACCCGGGAAAGCTGGTCGAGCGGAGCGGTCACAAAGCGGGGTCGAGCGCAGAGCTGTCGCGCGGGGGTCGGGCGCGGGGGGCAGCGCGCGTTGTCGTGCGGGGTTCGAGCGCGCGGGGATCGGGCGCGGTTCGGGTCGGGCGCGGAGCGGTCGGATGCGGTCGGTCGGGCGCGGAGCACCGGAGCGGGGTTGCGCGGAGCGGTCGGGCGCGGAGACAACGGGTTTGCGGCGGGGTTGCGAGACAGCGGGTTTGCGGGTTGACCCGGCAACCCGTCGGGTCAACCCGAACCCGACCCGTTTTTCAAACGGGTTGATTTCTGGAACCCGAACCCGACCCGTTTTGAAATCGGGTCGGGTCCAACCCGGATTTTCCGGGTCGGGTCCGGGTCGGATTTTCGTGTCGTGTCAAATATTGACACCCCTAGTCATGGTTTTAAACTAAGGCTCCGTTTGGGACGGCTTTCTTATTGTTCTTAAAACAAATTTTTAATACAAAAATTTAAAATTTTATATTAAAAAACTGTTTTAAAAAGCAATAAAAAAGCCGTCCTAAACAAAGTCAAAATAATAAGGCTGCCATCAATTTTAAGGTTCTGACCTTCTACGAAAAGGAAAATGATTATCATCAAACATGATATACAGCGAAAGCACCGCAGGGATTGATGCAAAGACATGTAATATATGTGGGTGATAATTTTATTACAAATTTATCGATTTGAATCAGAATAGACTCAAAACTCGAAAAAGCTTCTAATGTTCAATTAGCAATATTGTTGGTCCTATACCAACTCAATCATTTGCAATCTCTCTTGTAAGATATTAATGCACACAAACTTATTTATGAGCTATCCAAAAAGCTGTTTCAAATGATTCAAGAGATAAATGACTTTTAGGTAATAATAGAGATAACATAAAGCCTGCATCACCAAGATAATAAGGTATAATATATGACATAATGACAAAATAAGCCAAGCAAGTTGATTAGGTTTGCATTTTTGGGGAGGGAGAAGGGCAGCTTATTGGTAGACAAAATCAATGAACAAAGAGTCATGTTCAGTAAAGTTTGCACTTTAAAAGCAAAGCAGGCAACTAAAGGACATGATCATCTATCTGTAAAGAGAAATCATAATAGAATGCATGCATAATATCCGCATAAAATTATTTCATAGAGGAATACATATCAGGTCTCACTAATGGTTTATATATATATATATATATATATATATATATTATATATATATATATATATATATATATATATATATATATATATATATATATATATATAAAACATGTCATCAAAATTTGCCACAAATCTCGAGGCATATTCAAGTTAGAAACATTCGAAATTAAATGCAAGATCATCTGAACTCCAATTTTAGTGAACTTATAGTTAAACTAAATGAATCGAAGAGACGAACCCAACGACACCAAAATCAGTCCAATCCGAGCACAAATGAGTCTGAATCAAGAGCCTGAAGCACATTTGGAAGGTTCAAAAAATTAATTGAATGACATAATTATATCCAAAAATGGCATGATTATAGTTGAATTGAGCGGCTCGGCAAGACGAATCCAACGAGCCCAGGATTGTTGAATTTTGACATTATTAAGGCACTTAAACACTCGAAAAATGTCCTACGATAAGGGGAATCAATACGGGTTGTTCGATGGAGCACTCCGAACCTGCCCCGAATTTTCTTTATACTTACTGGGTATACCACTCACAAAAATTTATAAATAAATCCTCACTCTCTATATGAGGGTGGAACTTCAGCCATAGATTGGAGAGAGCTCTAAAGCTTCAAGAGCTCCAGGACCACCTCCAACAAACCTCAGTCGACTGTTGTTGACCCATCCCCCGGTCGCCGACCATCATCGGACTTCTACTCGACCATCATCGGACCACCTCCTTGCCGCCGGCTGTCTCTGTACTTCCACCGGCCATAGACCGTTGTCAAAATTCCACCTGATCATTGTCGAACAACTGGCCAACCGCCGACCGTCGCCGGACTTTTGTTTGTCCATAGTCGAACCACTGCCCGGTCGTCAATCATTGTCAGACTTTCACCCGACCATCATCAGACTTCCACCTGACCGTCAACCGCCACTGGACCTCTTCCCTTGGCTAACCATTATTAGTCCTCCACCAAGCTTCCAAGTACGGTCCCTACGACCACCGTCGCCCGCAAACTACGGTTCCTTCGACATTCGTTGCCCGCTGACTACAGTCCGTCTGACCTTCGTCGTCAGTTGACTAGGATCCCTTTGATCATCGTAGTCCACCAACTATGGTCCCTCTGACCACTGTCACCCGCCGACTACGGTCCCTCTGCCCACCGTAGCTGGCCTCCTACAATCCATCAGACCAACGTCGCCCGCCTACTACACTCTCTCAGACCACCGTCGCCCGCAGACTACGTCCCTTCAACCTTCGTCGCCTGTCGTTTATCGTCCATTCGATCACTGTCGCCCACTGACTATGGTCCCTTCAACCACTGTTGCCAACAGACTACGATCCCTCCGACAGTCCATTCGACCAACATAGCCCACTAACTACGGTGTCTCCGACCACTGTCGCTTGCCGACTATGATCATCCTACCACCGTCGCCCGCCGATGACGATACCTCCAACCTGCATCGCCCGTCGACTATGGTCCCTCTGACCCTCATCTTCAACCACCTTCGCCCACTAACTACGGTATGTATGTCCTCCGTTGCCTGCCTACTACGCCGTCTGTCTGCAACTACATATATATATATATATATATATATATATATATATATATATATATATATATATATATATATATATATATATATATATATATATATATATATATATATATATATATATATATATATATATATATATATATATATATATATATATATACACACACACACACACACACTCACTCACGCGCATAGTTTATCTTTAATTATGAATTTTGAAAGACATGAAGTTAAAGTAGTTTAAAATTATGATAATTTAAAAAGTGGCTAAAATGATCTTTTAGCCAATTTATATTACAAATAATATTTTATTACTTTTATTCTAAATGAATTCTCTCTTTCTCTCTCTCTCTCATGAATTACAAATATAATTTAGCTTGCTCTTGTATGCTATAGCTTGTTTAGCAAACGAGTTATTAAGTTTTATTCAAATTAACTTATCAAGACTCTAATATCATATAAACACTAGCATATCTCTTTTTAGGCATTTAATACCGAGCTAGTAGGTCATAACAAGTAGGCTCATACCTCGTAGACCTTAGCAATGAGGACTTGCCTAAGAATCATCAATCCCTAACTCAACAAAATAGTAAAAGAGGAGTTGCCTCTCACAAGAAAGCCAAGGGTTCACATGGATCACTAGATTAGGACTCACCCTTGATGAGAAACACCTATTGAAGTCACTTGCCTCTCACCATCTTAGGCAGAGTGGTTTAAACAACAATTACTCATCCAAGCTACATGATGGACCCTCACAAGGGGGTTCCAACTCGCCTCACCACATTCAACCGACCAAGGAGTCTAGTACCCTCACAACTTGAACTAATATACTAGCCTTCCACATCGAAGTTTCCCAGAGCTCCATCAAAAAGGTTGCCAACAGCTTTGGAGCACTCATCAGCTACAACCCTCTCAACTTGGTCCTCATTAACAAACTCATCCAAGTCTACTCGCTAGTATGCACTCAACACAAGGGATCTCGCCTGGAGATAGATGAGTCAAAATAAGAGATGTAGCCATTCATAGGGCTAGTTAGATCCTAACATGTGTCCAGAGCACTCGTACCAGCAGTCATTAATTATTGAACTTTTTATACTTCTTTAATACATCATTTTTTGTAGCTCTTGAATCTTCAAAAATAAAGAATGAAGAGGAACTTTTTTCATTTTTTGAAGCTTCCTAAAAGAGCATATGAGCTAATAGAGCACTTTCCACTGAACTTTCCTCTTCTATTTCCATTGCTTTTACGGGTTCTCATGCCATGATCTTCTTACTTGCTATTATGGTCGAATTTCATCCTCGGATAAACTTTGATCCAATATAATATATTGATGTTTTTTTTAAATAGTAGAAAAAAAAATGCATAACTCAAATTCTAAATTAATAATAATAATAATAATCTTCAAAACTAATGACTATGAAATTTTCATATATTTATGAATTTAATTTTTTTTTTCTTTTTGACACCCCCTCATCATCTGAGAAGTTACAATATTATTCCACTTTATATGAGGAGCAAAGAGGTTTACGATTTAATAATTCAACTAGGGTTTAATCAGATAAAATAATAAATATTGAAATTATTAATCAGTTCTAAGTAAGAGCCTATAATCAATGGCATAAATATGAAGGCAACTTAGGAATAAGAATATACTCTATCCTGCTTTGTACATCACTTGCTTAAAAAAAGAAGTACTCTATAAGTGCTATAGACAAATTAACGGATGCCACTAAGTAAGCTTGTCCATTTTAGCAAAAAAAAAAAAGTTTGATTAAACTATTATCTTAACAGCATTTTAAATATTATTATTTTTGTACTATTTTTAAAAGTTTTATGATATTAACTTCTTTATTAGAAAAATTTTCCTCTCAAAAAACAGTTTTAAAATTTATTTGGTCCGATGAATGGACGTAGAGCTACGTTCGACCGGCACTGAGATCGCGCCATGTAGCAGGCACAAAATTGTGGACCCGACCCGGCGAATAGTGGGTATGTCGCACGTGCGTTTTTTAAATCCTTGACAACCCGGTATTGCTAGGTATTTGTCGATTTTGCTCGGCAATAACAAGAAATGCCATTATGCGAAGACAAATACCGAGCAATACAGAGAGCAATACCGAGTTTTTCTAGAAAAACTCGGTATTGCTCGGTATTGGTCTTCACAGAGCGGTATTTCTCGTTATTGCCAAGAAATACCGAGTAATACCTAGCAATACGCGAACATAGCATTCCCGGGTTCTGGTCTGGGTCAAGTCGTCGGGCCGCACGGTAAAGAGTAAGAGCACGTGGCGCGATCTCAGTGGTGACCGGACGTAGAGCTACGTCCGGTCACCGGACCTAATAATTATTCCTTAATCTATAATGTTATTTACCATTAAAAAAAAAAAAAACATATAAGAAATTGGTCGGGGATGAACCCAACCCCAAAACCCAAAGTGATCCAAAAAAAAGAGAAAAAAATAAAAACCAATCAGTTCAGCCATCCAATACTTGCCAAGCAAACGCATACCCATACAAGCTTCTTTATGTTTTGCTCAGTATATAATAAAAAAACATTTTAAAAGCTTTGAAACCATCTAATTTTTACAATTAATTAAGCAAAATAACAGTGGTTAATCTAAACCATTTGGAATCTCCAGAGAACTGACAGAAAACTCTATCCAGTAAGTCTATTTTTTAGATAATTAAGCACATAAACCTTCATCATTTACAAAATTAAAATCTACATTACTTTGTTAATCTGTTGTTAATTTAAATATTTATGTTTAAATAAAGATGATAATAGAGGTTTTATAATAATAAAATTTCAATATTATGTATGAAATTGTCTCATCTTTTATGTACAGGAAAAAATTTGAGGAAACACTGTGTTGAGAAAGATCACATTTTCATCGTTTATGAAGTTTAATTTGCTTACAGAATCAAGGAAGGCATATATGGCCGAGAGTCCGGTTTTCTACGGATAGCGTACTCGAACAACATCAAATATAAAACAATTATAGTTTCTGGAGCAGCAGGAACTCTATGACAAATGAAGTCCGGAGAATTCGATCACATAGTTAAAGAATAAAATGCCACTGCAATTCTCAATATTATTAAGCGAATATTAAGGTTCATTATATAAAAAAAAAAAGATCAAATTAGGCTCCTAATTTTTCTGAAGAAGGATAAACTGAGATCATTTAGGTTATCTGTTTAAAAAGTTAAAAGGATTAAAATGAGATTTTTAAATAATCAGGGACAATTTTAGGTTTCGTTAGGTACGGCTTTCTTTTTTAAGCAGCTTTTTAGTACAAAAATTAACAGTTTTTAGTATACAAATTAAAATTTATGCACTAGAAAGCTGCTTCATAAAACAGAAAGAAAATCGTCCCAAACAAAACCTTAGACTTCGTTTGGAACTGCTTTGCTTTTTAGTTCGCTACCACAATTTCTATTTTGTCGCTCATTTTTCACTGTTTTTAATAAGAGTTTTAAGAAGTTACTTTCTCTACAGCAGTAAAAAACTATCCCAAACGAAGCCTTAGTCCTTAGCAACGAATCAATGATATATTTTGATCCTTATTTTTAAAAATAAAAGAAATCCAATCTTTTTTTATAATTATCCCCTAATCTTATACCAATTTATTTAATTTTTAATGATAATCAAATTTCAAATTTTATCATATATTAGCTATTTGTGAGGCCAATTATATTTTGATTTTTCAGTTTAATAGTATACTACGAGCACTCACTGTCGTCCATAGAACCGATCGCTGCTGTTGTTGCCTGGAAGTATCCTATATGTCTTATTATATGTTTGAGTTTGTTGACAACAATATAAAAAAATTTCAATAAAAAATCCTTTTCAAAAAAATAATAATAATAATCAGATTATGAAAAGGAATTTCAAGCACGTTAAAGTTCCTCCCATAGGAAGGAAATTTTAGTGAAAAAAATAAGAGAAATTAAAGAACGGATAGGTATTACTAATAAATAAATATAATAAGCTTATAAACAAAATTTCACTAAATAAATTCCAATGCAAAAAAGTAGCAAATTATCATAATCAGAAGTGTACCATATGAGATGGCGTCTGAACTGAAAGTATATTATAAATTATAGCACAAAACCAAAAACTGTGTACGGGATTGAAACACAGGTGAAAAACATGTAAGAGAAAAAAGGTTGCTTCGAATTTATGAATGATAAGAATTTCAGTACGTAATCTGTGTCTGAATGTTTCAGGAAATCTGTTTAGATGATGAGTTGATCATTTAAATCTAAACTAACAAATAGATCATCAGTAATTAATGAAACTTTTAACTGCGGGGATATTTTAGTAATTTGTTTATAAAACCGTCACAAATTTTCTTGCAGGGGTAACAAAATCGCACACAAAAGAAGAGGGGAAGACGGAGAGTTCGACGCTCGCGTGCGCCTAAGATTTGGGAATTAGGGATTTTGTTCTCCTGTTTAAGGCGGTATTTTATCTGCAGTTAAAACATGTGCAAATTGCATCGGTTAAAACCCATGCTAATTGCACCGGTTAAAAGTTAAAACTGATGCTAAAATAAGGTTTTTGCCAGTGGTTCTAAAACCGGTCCTAACATTTGTTGCGAAAAATTCAATTTTTTAGTAGTTTATATGCCTGAATGTTTCAGGAAATGTGTTTAGATGATGAGTTGCTAAGTGATCATTTAAATCTCAGCTGACAAATAAATTATCAGTAATTGATGAAACTTTAATTGTATAGGGATATTTTAGGTATTTTTTTTATAAAATCGTCACAAATATTCTTGCAGCGGTTACAAAATCGCATGCGAAAGAAGAGGGGAAGATGGAGAGTTGGAAGCTCGCGCGTGCCTAAGATTTGGGAATTAGGGATTCTGTTCTCCTGTTTAAGGCGTAACATCAGTTGCGAAAATTCCAATTTTTTAATTGTGTTTGTGATTGAATGTTTCAGGAATTATGTTTAGATGATTAGTTGCTAAGTGATCATTTAATCTCAGCTAACAAATAAATCATCAGTAATTAATGAAACTTTAATTGTGTAAGGATATTTTAGGAACTTGTTTATAGCTGATGAGCTGCATCAAGATAATTTAAATATAATCGAAAAAATAGACCATCAAGAACACAAGAATATTTAACAATGCCTGTATATATGCATAAAATTTTGCTTAGAAACTCTCAGTTACAGATTAGGAAATCTTCCAGAATTTCCATCTCTTTCATGTTTCTGTGTTTTGGGAGCTGAGTATGGACTGGGCTGGATCTTCTGAAGTTTGATTCGTTAACAATTGAGCTGAATATGAACAAAGCTCAGAACAAATTCAAAGAAATATTTTTCTGGTCGGAATTTTATTGGACTTGGGCTAAAAATCTTGCAGTGCGACATATGTGATGCAATTATAATCATAGAATGTTTTTAGATGGTTTTATGTTGATGGAAAAAGGATTGGGCCAGTCCTGGAGCCTCCCCACTGTATGGACCTCTATTATTTTTGCACTTATATGTATATAGAGAGCCACTACTCTCATCTTATAGACTTATACTAATTTTAAATTAGAGTGAAGTCCTCTGAGAGGGACTTGAAGGTAAACTTGAATTATGGAGGTCAATCTTAGAGTTTAAAGGTTTTCACTTGAGTAGATCTAAAACTGAATATATGGAGTGTGGTTTTAGTAATAATAAACTTAGTGAGTGAATTGTGACTTTGGGCGATCAAGTCATTAATAAGAGTAAACATTTTAGGTATCTTGGATCTATTGTTGTTCAGAGTGATGGTGCAATAGATGGGGATATTATCAATAAAATTCAAGTTGGATAGTTGAAGTGGAGGAATGCATCGGGCTTGTTGTGTGATTGAAAAGTCTCCCTCAAACTTAAGGAACAATTATATAAGATGGTGGTGAGACCTACAATGCTTTAAATTATGGTGCCGAATGTTGGGCATTAAAAGAGAAGCATAATACTAACTTAAGTGTTGCAGAGATGAGGATGCTCAGGTGGACGAGTGGCTTTACCCTTAGAGATATGATACAAAATGAGCATATACGTGAAAAAGTTGTAGTTCAAGTGGAAGATAAGATTAGTGAGAGTCTCCTAAGATAGTTTGATCGCATAAAACAGCGGCCTTTCGATGACCCGATTAGGACAGTAGAGGTATTAGATTTGACTTATGTTAAGAAAGGTAGAGGTAGACCTAAAAAGACTTGGTTAGAAAATATTAGAAATGATCTTTCTTTATTAGATTTAAACGAGAATTTGACTTTTAACATGACACAATGGAGAACAGAATTCACGTAGTGGAACAACATGCTATTGCATGATTTTCAATGTAAATCTGAAAGTTTCTTGCTTTAAGTTTTATTGCTTATTTTCCAATAATATTATTACAAATTGGTGTTAGAGCCAAGTTGATATTTAATTATGTCAACCATGAAATACAATATTTTTTGTTGTTAGATCGCAACACCAAATCTTCGCAATGGCAGGTCTAGTTGCGAGCTATGCTTGTGCAAATGGATTTGGACAATGAGTTGTTCGGGTTTGAACAAATGCCTTCAAGTTGGTTACAGAGGAAAAGCAATGTAAAGATCGAAAGGCCCTATCTCAGCTACCGAATTAGATATGGCAGGATATTCTGAAGGAGAAAATTGTTATTGCAATTTGATTGAAGCAATTGTGCATGACAAAGACTCAACAACTATCACTATCTATTTTAACCGACCTGTTTTGTAATAACTCAAAAAAGATCTTCATATTGAGCACAAAGTAAACATTTGATATAAATTGAGGCCTCAATTTTCAAGCATGTGAGATGCTCTCTCTTTTTTGCTTCATTAAGCTTAACGAACATGTTTCTTTCTCTATAATTTTTACTTCACTAGCATCTTCATAATTGACGGGTAATACTCTTGAAGAGTAAGTTGAAATTGATTCATATTTCTCCATAAATTAAAGTTTAAGCTCAACTCAAAAAGTTTGAAGATAAAACTTTTTTAACTTGTATTGGGAGAAACTTCAAACTTGTAACCAAAAGTGTTCTTTTAACGAGTTTGAAGCTTCTCTCAGTTTTGGGGTTGAAAATAAACCACCACAATGAAACAAACAAGAAAAATTGAAATACAGTGGAAAGTAAATGGCACGGGGATTTAATATGGAAAAATTCAAACTGGGGAAAAAAACACTGAGCCACACTATACCAAGAAATTCACTATGAAAATGAGGAGAAATAAATGTAGACCTCTCTTCTCTCTCACTCTCGTCTTGTTTCTCCTATGTTACACTGGTCTCACACTCAAAACACAGAAGAAAGTCAAGTAGATAACATCAAGGGACACCACCCTTAAGAAAAATGAGAAAGAAAACTCTTCAATTCGCTGCGCAGCACTGTGGCGCTCAAACCTGCAACACTGTGACATTACATAGCGCTGCAACTCTCTGCTTTATGTCGTTTCTCCCGTTAAACTTTGCAGCACCGAGGTGCTTGGGAATACAGTGTAAGGTGCTTGGATACACATTGTTGGGGCATTGTACAAACAAATTCGTGTGCAAAACACCCGAACTCAAGCAGGGGAGGACCCCCGCACCCCCAAGCAAGCACGATAAATTGACTTGAGGTTCGAGATACTTATAACCCGATTGATCAACGTACACACCTAGTACATCTTTTAAGCATCATGGAACTTAAAAAAATTCTTCTTGAATGGAATATTTGATGATCTTTGATTTTATGGAATATTTATATATATTTATATAATATATATATATATATATATATATATATATATATATATATATATATATATATATAACTATATCTTATATATACCTATATATAAATGGATACCTTAAATCATGCCAATTTGTAGAATAGCCACACTCTTATGTCTCTTTGCCAAAATTTCACCCAACTATTGAAACTACAATAAAATCTCAATTCATACTTTTTTCTTTTGTCAAAATTTCAATGACTTAATTGTGACACATTCAAATCCACCTGTTGATAGTTCATTGTTTTAGCCTTCTAGGCATTTGTTAACTTTATAAATACTTGTGATTTAGGTAGCATGCGTAATTTTTCCAAGTAAATTATTATATAAAATTATAATTAACAAGCTTTTATTGAGGCATCATTGATTTGTGTTATGCTATTTTAATAATTGAGTTAAACATTTTGTATTCAAATTTCACATGTTTATTTAATGAATGATCGAATACAAATAATTATCAAACGAAACACAAGTTATTTGTAAACATCAAACTATTTTGACACCATTCTATTTGCACTAGAGGCGTTCCACTTGAATGCGGAACACAAAACTTGACTACACATCACACATTTATACATATCTAATAAATAAGAGGGACTAAGCTTCCACAATTTATATAACTATAAGTCTACAAGAGGATTTATTATTGAAATTTCTATATTAAAAATAAATAAAAAGATTTATCCTAAGCCTTTTAGTTACAAAGAATCCTTAGCAACTCCTATTATTGTTGTTCTTTATGAATCTAAGAAACAAATACTACACAAATACTACCCCCAGTTTGAGAACAATTATTACGTCCTTTGACCGGACGTAAAATTATGTTCGACCGCCAATAACATGTCGCCACGTGGTCTTACTCTTTACTCACAACTCGGTATTGCTCGGTATTTGCTCGGTATTTGCTCAGTATTGCTCGGTATTTGCTCGGTATTGATTATTGCCGAGCAAAATCGACCAATACCTAGCAATATCGAGCAATACCTAGCAAAATCGAGAAATACCGAGCCATCCTGGGTCCGTTTCGGGTCGGGTTGTCAGGGCGGGCGGTAAATAGTGAGAACGCATGGCGCGATTCTACTGGAGGCCGAACGTAGAGCTACGTCCTATGACCTGACCAAATAAAAATTCCCAGTTTGAAACTAAGATAATGTATTATTTTACTAAAGCAGAATTAATTTTTTCAACTGAGCTACCAACATATCATAATGTTATTTTTTACGTAAATAAGGCATATTACATGGAAAAATAGGCAAATGCTATGAATAAATTGGTTTTAGATGATAGCGAATGCTTAAATACTAGACATCATTAGAGATGACAATCCTAATTTGTGATTAACTTGAAACTAACAAATGATTAAGGTCTTATAATTATTTTTGTACCTTAGGACGACTACTAAACGCTATGATTCAAGTGTTATGGAGAACAAATGAATAACTCTTATTGTACAAGAGTTGGTTCTTGAAAGTATTTGATTCCTGAAAGTATCTCCAATTAACTGTTGCTAAAATAATGGCATAATATTTAAGTTTGTCCACCACTCAGTTGCAAGTTGTTTAATTTTTTGAGAGCTAAGGCCAGTTGAGGTAATAAATGTCATGCATAACTTTAAAACTAATATTTGTCATGAGGAATATTAGGGGTGTCAATTCGGGTCAACGGGTCAGGTTCGGGTCGAACTCGGAACTGACCCGACATTATTCGGGTCAACTCGAACCCGACCCGTTTTTCAAAATGGGACAGGTTTCCGGACCTGAACCGACCAGATTCGGGTCCGGGTCAACCCGACCCGACACGAATGACCCGAAGTTGACCTAAAATTGCTAGTTTTCGGGTCAAAAATAGGGTCAATCTCCGATTTTCGGGTTAAAATCGGGTCAAAAAAGGGTCAATCTCGGGTTCCCAGGTCAAATAGGAGTTTTCGTGTCAATTTCGGGTCATTTTCGGGTTGCTGGGTCAACCCGAACCCGACCCGATTTTTAAAATGAGTTGATTTGTTGAACCCGAACCAGACCTGTTTCGGGTCCGGGTTGACCATAACCTGAAATTTTTCGGGTCGTGTCAAAAATTGACACCCCTAAGGAATATTATTTTAATTTCAAGACTTTTCGATGAGTTGGGTTCTTTCGCCACTTTGATTAAAATGTGTTAAAATTCTGATCAAAGCATCTTCTTATCTTAGGAATGAAGTTGGCTTTGAGCAATGGGTTTGTGCTTTTCTTCCCTAGAAATCACTGTAATTTGATGAAAAGTAATATTTCATAAAGCTCAATAATGTTATGAAGAGTGCACGTTAATTTCTAGTGATTACATTATTATAGATTTTGAGGATGATATTAATTTGTGGGAAAGGACATGTATATTTAAAAAGTTTGATGTTATGGGTCCCTCATACAAACATGCATTGGTTGTGGCTCGGGATCATACTATTTATTATTATTCTGTATGTTCCAAATTCTATATACATGAAGCATAATTAGCCATTTATACTGTAAATACATATCAAGTTGGAAGATAAAACACTTGGGAGGTTTCACATGAAATAAAAGGAGTTGCATATTATCCTCGTTGAACAAGTCTAACAGTGGTCATTCAAAGAAAAAAATAGAAAGTCTTTAAAAGAGGATAACACAATATAACAATTTTGCGATTGAATTTTGTTTGAGCTATATTATAGTATTATTCAAATTAATATTTCTTATAATGGACCAAATAATTACTTTATGTTTAAGGTAAAAAATATTTTATTTTGAAAGAAAATTTTAAATATATTGTACAAGAAAATAAACAAGTCTAATTTCCTAGACTAGATCGAGAGAAATTATTCTGTGCGGAATCTGGCTATAGAGTTGTGTTCGGATGCTTACGTGGAAAGTTAAAAGTCCGCAATATTTATTTGACTTGCGTATTGATTGAGTATTTATTGTGTATTCGTTGCGTAAAATGTGCGTATTGATTGAATATTTTATTGTGTATTTGTTGCGTATTTATTGAGTATTTGTTGCGTATATGTTACGCATTTTCTGCTTAATTACTGTTTATTTGTTACGGATTTCTATTCGTATGCAGTAAGTCCGAAAAGACAAACGGGTCGGGTAAGAAGTCAAATGAATATCCTAACTTTTCACGTAAGCAAGCCACGTGTAATGATTTTACTGTCATCCGAATATAGCTCTATAACCGGATTCCGCACAGAATAATTTCTCCTAGATCGAAACCCAAACTCATGTGGGTTTGCCAATCAACACCAATGAAAAGCCTGACATGGGAACTTTTATTTGGTCCGTTGACCAGACGTCTCCGTTATATCACCACTGATATAGCGCCACGTAGCAGGCACAATACCGTGGATCCGACCCGGTGAATAGTGGGTATGTTGCACGTGCATATTTTAAATCCATGACTTGGTATTGCTCAGTCTTGCTAGGTATTGGTCGATTTTGCTCGGCAATAACGAGAAATACAATTATGTGAAGAGCAATACCGAGCAATACTGAGTTTTTACTAGGAAAGCTAGGTATTGCTCGCTATTGGTCTTCACATAGCGATATTTTTCGTTATCGTCAAGCAATACCGAGCAATATCTAGCAATATCGAACAATACCGAGTAATACGCGAACATAACAATCCTGAGTTTCAGTCCAGGGTCAAGTCATAAGGCCTCACTGTAAAAGATAAGAGCAAGGATATGTTATTGGTGTCCGAAGGCCAGGTCACCTGACCTAATATGTTCCCGACATGGCCACCGGCTCATCGATAATTGTATGCTATGCCTACCTCTCCCCAAATCCGACGACGAGCACTTCGCGCAAAGTTTCTGTGCAGCTTCGGCGGCACCATTCTCCTCTGCTTACTTGGCAACTGCTCCGACGATCAATGGCGTGATTTGAATTCCTTCCGTCTCCCACAACGCTCGTACAGCACATCCTTTTCCCTCCCAGGTAAAATCTGGTTTTCTCGGAGGTTTTGATCAATCATGCCATAGTTTCTTTGAGTAAAACGTTATATGCGAGATAGCGAACTACCATTGAATGCTCGGTTTGCCAGATGTTGCCTTACTAAAATGGGTCTTACCAAAGCTTGTGCGGATTCTGGCAGAGACCCTATGTTTTGGTTCAGGACATGAAATTTGACCATGGAGGAAGCTTAGGAGCATGAAATGAGTTGAATTATTTTGTCTCTTTTAACTTAACAGCAGGTAGATGTATCTGGATATGGAGGAGTGGGGGAAAAATATTTTGGCAACCTGAACGCTGTTGATTTTTCTTTTGGACGGGATTAATGAGATACAAATGGAGCATTTTGTGGGCATGGGGGCTATTATGATGCTAATGAAGCATTTTATTTGGATGGAAACTACTAATTTAGAAATGAAGTACTTCATCATTTCAGTCTCAGAAGAAAATTGCTGCGGTTCATCCGCACCTTACTGGTTTTGAAGATGCTATAGTTCAGTATAGGCAATAACCCTTCAGTTTGTAACATATGTCCTACATCAAATTTAGTATAATTTGCCTCGTCTTCTTCTCTAGTTAAAAGTTTAATCATGTTAAATGTAATTCATGTTGTGCAATAAACACTTTGGAAACAATAAATCACACAACAAACAACGCAAAGACATGACGATTTATGTGATTCGGCGAAGATGCCTACGTTCATGGGGAGGGGATAATGATTTCACTATATTGGAGAACAATAGATATTACAATAGCTCTCAAGCTCTCTCTTTCTTTCTCATACATACAATACAATAGCCCTCAAGCTCTATTTAAAGATTTGAAACAAGATATAATAAAGAAAATATAATTAATGCAAAGATTTAATCATGCCAATTAGATATCCTAATTAGTGCACCAATTAAGGGGTGTCAATATTTGACACGACCTGAAAACCCGACTCAAACCCAACTCAAAAAATTCGAGTTATGGTCAACCCGTTTGAGAAACGGGTCAGTTTCGCGTCAACGATCGAGTTGCTCAAACCGGTTTTTCGGGCCCCAAATATATGTGTGAACATACTTCAAGATACCATTTGTTCTGTGAATGGTAGTACCAAAAAATACACGTGTCTTCGCAAAACACACAATATTCACAAAGATCGACCTTGCAGGTACTTGCTCCTTTAATCATTCCTTTTTTCAACAAAGTCATAAGCGAAGCCTCTCCCGCATGAGCTAACTGCATATGCCACAATGCAGTTGCATCAGAAGAATCATCATCAATAGCAGTCGTTCCAATCACTGTTCTTTCCTAAAGATAGTAAAGGTTATGGTGGCAAACTCCCTTCATAAAAACCAATATTTCATAATATATCTTCAGAACTTCTGTCTTAATGACTATCTTATAGCACTTAGCATCTAAAGCCCCTACAAACAACAAATTCTTCCTAATATTTGGAACATGTCTCACATTAGTCAGCTCTCTCACAGTACCGTCATGAATTCTGATGAAGATGCTCCTTACACCAACTGTACGACAAACTTGATCATTTCTCATAGTCACAACATCAATATCAAACTCTTTGTAGGTACAAAACCACTATCTAGTGGGACAAATGTGATAGGTAGCACCAATATCCATAATTCAGCTTAAGAATTTAGCTCTTAATAAAACACAATGGAGAAAAATGATTAATGTAGTGGACCCCACGAAGTGGGATAAAGGTTTGTTGTTGTTGTGACAAATCTAGTTGCATTATGATAGAATGTTGAAAAAAGAGGTGTAGATAAAACCAAAAGCTGAAAGAAGAGAATTTGACTGTTATTGTGGAAAATGCTTAGGATTCGCTAACAAGATTTAAGACACAATGGAGAAAAAGGATTAATGTAGCCGACCCCACGTAGTGGGATAAAGGCTTGTTGTTGTTGTGACAAATTTAGCCTCATTATGATAGAATGTGAAAAAAGTGGCGTAGATAAAACTAAAAGCTGAAAGAAGAGACAATGAATGTTATTGTGTAAGATGCTTAGGATGCACTAATACTTAGTGCAAACAGTTTGATGCAAACATAGATATTAGACTCAAGCATATCTTTCTATTCTTCTTTCAATAAAGATCTAATGACAAACTACTACACATGCAATTATAGCTAAGCATTCTTTTTTGATGACAAGTTCCTAAATATTGTGGGCATTGGAGATGTAATGGTTAAAAAAGCAAGTAATAACACCTTAAAGCTAAACAAAGTCAAGCATATCCTTGGTTTAAGGGGAAACCTGATATTTATCATACAACTAGCTATAAAAGAAAGTCACTTTCAATGATGATGCTTAAAAAGTGATAAAAATTACTTTGGTGATTGCTCAAGTCACTATAATACTTTTTTTGCGTCATGACCAATATAGGAACAATAGGAGTTGCTACAAATGTAAAGGCATATTCAAATATATGACATTAAAGATTAGGCCATATGAGCAAGAAATGTTTAAAGATCTTTCACTCTCAATATAAAATATCAAATTTAAAATATATTTAATCAACCTTTTATGAAGCTTGTGTATATAAAAATAAATGAGGGTTAGTTTCTGAATGATCAAGACAAAACTCAGATCTATAAGCTTGAGCTGATACACGTAGCTCTATGAGAGCCATCCCATCTTGTACAAGAAAGGCATGCTATTTTATTAAAGAATAAATATGATGTATTTGGCACTATTTTGAAGTTGAAGAGCTCAATGGAAAACGAAATTAAAACAAAAATCTTATACCTCTCATTTGATAATGGTGGGGAGCGCCCTTCATAACATATAAAAACTACTACAATGCTCATAGGATTCATATGGAGAAAGCAATCTTGTGAACTTTGAAATAAAATAGATTAGTTGATCGAATGAATAGAGCTCTCAATGAATGTGCAAAAAGCATGAGAATGCATTAAGGTCTTTTGAAGGTCTTCTAAGCATATGCAATAAACATGACATAATAACTATTGATTGAGGACCTTCAGTTGCACTAGGGGTGTAAACCAGTCGAGTCGAGTAGTGGCCTTATCGAGCTTGGCTCGTTAGCCAGAAATTTGGCTCGAACTCGAGCTCGAGCTCAAAAAGCGAGCTCGAGCTTGACTCGTCGCACTGCAGTTCACCTCGTCGAGCTGCTCGATTCGAAGTTCAAACTCCAATTTCCCATGTTATTGTTTTCCCGCGAAACATACCCACCCGTGTTTCGAATTCTCGTGTCCGATTCGCCTTCCGCAGCCGTTCTGAGTCGCCTTCCGCATCCGCAACTAGAGTCTTCCGTCGTTCTGAGTTCTGAGGTCTGGTCCGCGAATCACGAATTCAAATGGGTATTCCGCGGGATTTTTAAAAAGGCATGAATAAACTAAATTTATTTTAAAAAAAAAATTAATAGTAGTTTGAGCCGACTCGTGAGCTCACGAATCGAGCCTCATCAAGCTCGAACTCGAGCTTGTGGATCGATAAGCTTGGCTCGCGAGCTTTTTAACTAGTCGAACTCGAGCCGGATTGGCTCATTTACACCCCTAAGTTGCACTCAACTTTGTGATTATTAAAGTAGCCTTGATGGAAACTGATGTATATTATTGATGGTTTTTGGATGCCTATCATATGTTTATATTGATTATTATTATTATTATTATTATTTTGAAATATTATGTTGATTAATTCACCATGATAAAACTTGATCCAAAATATAAGAAGTTTTATTACATTAAATATGATCGAGATAAGTTTGGATATAGATTATGGGATAGTGAAGGTAATAAAATTATTATAAGTGGAAATATTCTGTTTAATGAATATGTATTTTGCAAAGACAAATCAAGCATTTACTATAAAAGACATCTCTACTCCAGATGTTGAACTAGAAGAGGCACCTTAAGCTACTAAGGAGCAGCCTTAGTACAATACACTTGCAAGTTGCAACTCAAGTCAGATGGTCACATAGAACTTACTAGTCAATTAGTTGTTATCATACTTCACTTTATTACTTATTGCTTAAAGATATGAGAGCCTAAGTGCTACAACGAAGCTATACAGGTAAATGGTTTTATCAAGTTAGAGCTTGCCAATAAAGAATAGATGGAATCTCTTTATAAGAATAGCATTTGGATATTAATTAAGTTGCCCAAAGACATGAAGGTATTGTAAAACAAATTGATAAACAATGTGAAGGAAGAACATAAATGAATCAAAAGGTAGAAATAAGGCTTGTTGCTAAGGAGTTCAGACAAAGAGAATGTATAAGCTTTACAAAGATGTTCTCTGTAGTAGTTAATTAATGATTATTCATTTAATACTGAGCATTATTACAACATAAAATCTATAGCTTGATAAGTGGATGTTAAGATAATTTTCCTCCATGATGACTTGGGGTTTTCATCTATATGCTACAATAGTAGGTTTTATTGAACTTGAAAAATGAAGTTTTATATTTAATTTAAATTAAAGACTTTATACTTTAAAACAAGCACCTCATTAATGATACCAAAAATTCGATGGATTTATGCATGGTATTGAATTTCGTAGATGCAATGTTGGTCATTGTTGCTATGTTAAAGAGGAAAATGTTTTATTTTTTTTACTATTCTATGTCGATGAGAAGTTAATTGTAGGGGCTAATACTTCGATTTGAGAGATGAGTCAAAGTAATTTTGCATGAAGGTTCTGGGAGAAGTGAAAACGATTTTTGGGATAAGAATAGATCGTAACAAGGCCATAAGTACACTGTGTCTTTCACAATCACAACATATTGAAAGGCGTTAGATATGTTCAATATTATAAATATAATGATTATAGGTATGTCGCTCATCAGCCAATTCAAATCATCTAAGGAACATTTTATATAAACTAAAGAGAAAAGGAAGATATGGCCAAAATCTTCTATTTATTAGCGATTGAATCACTTATGTATGCAGTGCCCTACAAAGATTACATATTGCTCAAACAGTGGGAGTACTTAGTAGATACATGTCCAATTTTAGAAAAAAAATGCAGGATGTTGTGAAGTTGATATTATATTATTTAAAAGATACGATCAACTGTATATGACGTTTAAAAGAACTAATGTAAAATTGTAGGTCTACGTTGATTCAGATTTAAGGGGAGACTTAAATGCTAGAAGAAGTATCACCTTGGTGGCACTACTATTAGTTGGGCGTCACAACTTTTGAATATAGTCGTGCTATCAATTATAGATGTTTAATACATAGCAGTTAGTGAAGCCACTAAGGAGATGGTTTGATTGAAATGTTTTCTAGAATGATTAAATTGATCCAAAAAAGTTGTCGTTCTCTTTTGTAATAGTCAAAGTATTATTCACTTAGCAAAAAACATTGTTGTCTATCATAATAAAATACATACAACTCAGGCACAACCACATATGTTATTTCCTTGAAGACGATGTCTTATAACTTATCAAAATTAAAGGAGCAGAAAACCTTAGTGATATGTTAGAAAAAGTGGTACTATTGAAAAACTGAGGCTTTTCAAATCCTCATTAATCTCTATGAATAATGATACGGAGGTGCTACACATAGAAGTATTCATACATGATCACTATGCCGGTATATTGAAAATTTAGACTCCAAATGAGAGATTATTAAGTGTGGAGTCTAATTTCATTAATTGTCTTAGATAAGATTTAATCATGATTTTTTAATATTGGTTGATACCAACTTAAGATTCATTAAACTTTATTTTCTAAGATAGTGACTACATAACTCAGTGATGAGGCCGTAATAAACTATGTAAACTTATGTGTTTTGCGTTTGAGATCTTTGGTGTTATTATGCTCTCATCTTCATTTAGTTTTTTTTGCTTAAAATGTAATCACTATCCTAACATCCTCAAACTCGCCAATGCCTACTTCACTTGCACTAGCTCGTGCATCTCGCTCAACTAATCTTGTGCATAATCTACTACTTTGATCCTTTATTTTTCATCCAACTACATTAGGTCAAGCCATCTTCTTGTAATATTTGCCGGCTTCAACTCCCACATTGAGCAATTCCTCATAGGGTTTATTCCACATCGAGTGGTTTACATCAAATGTAGTGGACTACTATCATCAATCTCTTAAACCCAACTCCAATGCTTTATAAATTTCTATTTCTGTTATCATGACATCAACAAAACCCAGGAAATTGAGTTGTTCAAGAGGCATAGCTTATATGTGCAAGATACATGGCACATAAAGTTATGATAGGGACTTTCCAAATGTTTAAAGTTCATTGTGGTGTCAATTTTATTGATTTATTTATATAGCTCATCAAAGTCATAAGCGTTCCTGCAGAAAAAAATTATTTTGAATATGATTTAGATTTTGCTTCATCAATGTTGCATTAATGGTCATCAAGTTCATCTGGAACACCTGGATCAACAAAATAATAGTTTTTATAAATTAACTCTGAACATCATCGTACATGTTGCATCAATGATCTCATATTCATTTGGAATTGTGCCTATGATTCTTACATGATTATATTTCGTGTGCTGCACAAACGATCCTCTGTTTTGTACAAAATTGTACAACGATATACCATTCTCAGTTTACGGTACTGTAATCCTGGTAATTAGAGATGTAGTTTATTTTTTCATATTTCGAGTGTGCTTTCTATATGACAATACTTTTTCTCATACCTGCTTTGTTCTTTTTCTCCATATGTTGTGAAGTTTGAGGACCTTTTGCAATAATTTCTAAGTATGATTTCATGATGAGTTGATGGAGAAAATATGGGGGATTTGTGCTTCCATTCGCTGATGTTGATATTCATTGCATGTTTGGAACTTTCCACCCATGGTGAGATGCTTCACTAATTGCCTGCTATGCTTTTCACATTGCACATCATAGGGAAAATGGATTGTCGCATTACCTAAGAAAGAGAGATAGAGAAAGAGGAAGAAGAAGAGGTAACTTGCAAACAAAGCAAAGACAAATATGATTGGGGAAATTTCCGTTATAGGTAAATGCCTATTTTTCTCGTAGAATTATAAAAAAATTTCGTTGTAAGATATTGACTATAATCGAAGAGGGTTCTAAGATAAAACTGTTTTGTTTGAGATATAGACATAATTAGCAACTCCTTAAATAATTATTCTGATTTTCCTACCGGAAAATGAGCATAAAAGTAATTGTATACTACAAAATAACATTGAAAAATACTAATTGAAAAAAAAAAAGTGTCTGGTGAGTCTGATAGGCATGTCGTAACAAAATCAAGCTGCAATATATTTGGTTTTGTCCTTTAACCGTGTTGTGGAATAGTAAAAAATGAACAAACTTGTGTAGCTTCCCTCTATATGATTATTGGTCCTTGCCAAGATGTTAACTGAGTTTATTTTCGCTTGGATTATTATTCAGGCTATTCGTACTTCTTACGCACCCTCATATTAGTTGCCCAACTCGCATGTCTAAAGCTTTACCAAACGAATAGAATCTTCTGCCCAGTTTCGTTTCTTATAAAGCTTGTGGTTTCAAAAGCACAAGCTTTACAAATTCATTGTAATCCAACCCTAACTGCATCACTTCTTTTCTGTCCAATAAATCATCATCCGGAACAAATGATTTTATGTACAAATGGAGTTTAGGAAACCACTCTGTGATTCAAACCATTGTATAATTTGTTTCCTAAAAACAAAACCTATCTTAAAGAAGCCCAACAAAACCACTAGTACAACAATAGCTTTGTTTCTATCTCAATACACTGAACACAAGAAAACAAAGTCAATCCAACCTCTATTAAAGTAGTGGATACTTTAATATCTGACCTTCTAGGAATTCGTACTTTTAAGTTGTTTTAGGTTTTTTGTAACATTGAGTTAGAATTACAAAGGCCCTTTCATCCTTGCGACCATGTAACTATGGAAAATTGAGTGCTTTAATTTCATTGCTCTAGGTTAGCCTGATCTTATGTCTTACATATTTTACCAGTTTTTTATACAGTTTTTATTAGTTTCATCTATTGATGCTTGTGATATGACTTTGGTTTGTTGGTTGGGAGCTTGGGGTACTTATCAAGATGTTTTGGGCTCGAGTCTTACGTATGTGATGTGTGTGTGAGTTTGTCTTAATTGACCTAAATATCCCCCCAAATGCGATTTGAAGTTAGATCAGCACCATTTGCTTTCTTTAGACGACTCAAAAGAATTGACATGTAATTTGAATATATTTTAGTCAGAAATATTGAGAGTGGGCCTAGAGCATTGGTTAAGGTGCCTCCATCAATACTTTGAGTTTATGGTTCAAGTCATTCTCTGCAAAGCTGTGTGTATCAACCGTTTCCCATATTCTGGATTAGCGAGGGCCTCATGGATTAGGTTACACTTTTTTCTATTGTGCAGAAATATAAGATATTTGTTAGTTCCATATACACAAAAAGCTTCCTATATTGAAGATAATTATATCATAAAAGAAATAAGCTCTAATCAAAGAAAAGGCTATTTGATTTAAAACTCACTAGGTAATTGTTTGAATTTTAATCAGTGTGATATTGTATTTGATTCACTTTGGCTCTATAATAACTCACTCAAAATTAGTTCAATTCTATTTCAAATTGACTCAATTTATATGAAATATCCATTTATATGCATATTTTCTCTCTTTCTCACCAACATGAGCGTGCACACATATGTACATGCAAACATCAATGCATGTTCTATGTGCACGTGCGCACATATACTCTCTTTCTTTGTGCGTGTATATATATATATATATATACATACATACATACATGGGCGGAGGGAGGGGGGCACGTGCCCCTTGCCCCTTGTATCCCTTGGTAAAAAATGAGATAAGATCCAAAAGACTCAAAGTATTTCAAGTTCCTTATAATTTGTATGTGCTATCTTTCGTGATATTCATTTAAAGAGATTTGACAAATATCTTTCCAATGATAAAGATGGTGCTTCTAGTTAGTAAAATGTGGTCTTAATTGGGCAAGACAACCCAAATGAGAATCACCAAAGACTCATGAAAAACTATTTTAATGTGTTTTTAACATTTCAGATGACATGACAAACATAACAATTTTAATTTAGGCCCCTACTCCGAGAAAGGTAGAGCTAGAATTACTTTGAACTGAATACAAAGTTTTATCTGATTGATGCCAACTGATCAACTCAATACTGGCAAACCTTGTACACAGGAGATACAGACAATGTCATATCAATATTTTATTTCCACTTTGGACTTGTGAACCAAGTCCCTTTCATACACAAATACAAAACTATACTTGATATGTGAATGTGACAATATTTTAGATAACAGAAATCTTAGCTAACACTGAACTTGGGCATCTTTATCAAGTATCTTTCTGCATGGAAGAAGTCATGAAGAAAAACCTGCAGTTCAGCTACTTCATGATCAAGATTGACTTACCCTGATCTGTTGTTCTAGAACAGAAGCCTTGTCCTCAATAATTTTTTTTTTTTTTTGTATTTTTATTTATCATATTTTTATAGTACATATGATATCATATTTGGAATGCTGTTGATTTTTATGAAAAAAGATGATGCAACTGATTACCAACTCACACATATAATTTGGTCATGAATGCTTCTCTTTTCTTAAGCTAGGGTTAGCAAGTCAAAGAAGAGGACTATTGAAAAGGTCAAGAGGTTTTATCTTCTATTGTGCAAGGGATTATTATATGAAATGAGTGTATCATTGAGAAGGTTAGGAAGCTTAGGTCAATCTTTAAAGTAATGTTGGGGTTGTTTTTTTTTTTTGTTGGGGAGATTATTTGTTGACTCCATCCCAATAGTTTTTTAATTCATTGTTCTATTTTTTATATTTATTTGCATTAATATTATAATGCTAATAATTAATTTTTATTTAGGAAGGATAGACTAAAAAATAGTGGTATTAGATGTACATTTAAAGCAGCTTATATTTAAGATAGATGAAGAAAAATAGTCTCGGATGATTTAAACTTTGTTTGAGATAGCTTTCTTATTGCTTCTTAAAGCAGCTTTTTAGTACAAAATTCAAAATTTTGTACTAAGAAGCGGCTTTAAGAAGCAGAAAGAAAATTGTCCTAAACGAAACCTTATATATGGACAACAAAAGGTAAAATACTCATAAAGAGGTATAAAAAAAAAAGTGTGATAAACTTGTAGCACATGAGAAGTCCAAATATTTGTCAAAAATAGGTTTAGAATTTCTTGCGATTACTCAATAGATGGAGGGAAGGGATGAAAGTTGATCCTAAATAATTGAGCTTAAAGATTTGATTGGGATGGCTGTAATTTTTTTGTAAAGATTATTATAAAGTTATTGTGAGGAAAATAATTTTTTTAAAAAAAAATTGCTTTTTACTTTTTAGCATATAAAATTACGAAAAGCAATAATAAAATAGCAGTCAAACAAAAATGTGGTAGCAATTTGAAAAGTAAAACAATAAAAACTCGTCCCAAAATGATGTTGATTTTGATTATATAGTATCAATAAAAGGTGAGCATTGATCAAATATATTTATTAGTAATAATGTTATTTCAAAATTTATAGAGCATAAAAAATTTCAATTGTTAATAATAATAATGTATATAATTATTAGATGTCTAAACTTAATGAATAAATAATTAAATAGTGAACTCAATAAAATAAAATAGAAATATTTTTGCAAATAACATATGAATTTAATTAACTATAAGAAAAAAAATTAAATAAATATATCAAATTTGATAAAAAAATCATTAAAACATATTATTCTTTATTAATAAAGTCAAACATTCAAATTATCAGCATTCAACATATAAGTAGTTAAAAATCGATTAAAATTCAATTATAATCCAAAATTAAGAAATTTAAGCAATAAACTTGAACAGAAATTTAAAGCTCAACTTAAAATTAATAAAAAAAAAAAAACAAAATTAACGTCCACACGGAATTCAAAGCATTTTTCTATAAAAAAATTATGCAATAATGTATAATATGAAGCAGTCACTTTTAGCAAAAATCAATTTAGGCTTCGTTTGGGACGTCTTTTTTATTGATTTTTAAAACGGAATTGTAGTACAAATTTTTTAATTTTTTATTAAAATTCTGTTTTCAAAAGCAATAAAAAAATCGTCCCAAACGAAGTCTTAGTCAATCTCATATGTAGAGATATCAACATCTGTGCAACAACCATTAACAAACAAGGCAGCAGAAGTCTCACCATACCATGCATGGGACCAACATGTCTTTCTTCCCATGCAATGCACGCAAAAGATCTAATGAGCTTTGAAGTGGTAATGCTTGACAAGTTCTAACAATTTTTTTAAATAAAATTTCTTGCAAAGATAGTGAATATGAGGTTTTTTTTGGATAATTTTTTTATTATTTTATAAAATAATTTTTTAGTACAAAAATTTTTTGTACTGAAAAAATTATTATAGAATTATTATAGAAAGCAATAAGAAAATTATGCCAAATTAAATCTAAGACTTTTTTATTATTTAAAGTAATTTTATAATATAAATTTTTAATTTTTATGCTAAAAAATTATTTTAAATAGTAAAAAAGTCGTCCCAAATAAAGCCTAAGATTTTGTTTGGGACGGCTTTCTTACTATTTTTGTAAGGGGCTTTTTTTAGTTTAAAATTTTTTCGTACTAAAAAGCTGTTTTACAAAGTAATAAAAAAATTATCTCAAATGAAACCTAAGCCTTATTAATAATAAGAAATTAAACGTAAGAATTCTAAAATAGAAATTGCTAGAGAAAAACTTTAATTGTATGAAGCTACATATAAGAGGTTTCTTGTAGGATTTGTATGCAGCTAGTCATGAGCTTTTGCTATGATTTGATGTTTTTATTGTTAAAAAAAAAAAGATTTTGGTTTAGTCTTGTAATTTCTTTTGTTAAAGAGATAAAATATGAAAAATCAATTGCAGATTCTCAAAAATAAATATTGTGTATGTGGGCTTGAATTTAGATCCTGACCAATTTGCTGTTAAAAAAAATTATGTATTTGTTCATATAACAAATTAAATGGCTAATTTTAATGAAAATTAGGTTGCTGGCATTTCTGATGTACATGATATTACTCTGTTAAAATTTGAATATATGTATTTCATATAGCTGCAAGTGAATATATATATATATATATATATATATATATATATATATATATATATATATATATATATATATATATATATATATATATATATATATACTATTGGCTCATTTTATGTTGTAATGAGATTGCCAAACAATTGATGTGTAATGTATCATGTCAAAACTTTCGCGGCGGTAGAGAGATACAGAATTTAATGTCTTAGTTTTTAACGATGATCTAGTACACATACATGTAAGAGATGAGTGCAAGAATTGTAAGTGAGGCTAGATTTTTTAAGCGAAAAATCATTGAAAGGGAAAAAGCAGGGGACCGACCCAGTAAAAGTAATTCTATTAATATTTATATTTGATTACAAGTAAAATACTTCTTCAAGGGAATGCATTGATACACTGCAAAGATCGCATTAATTGGTTGAAGTTCAAAGAACCCCTTAGTAGGAATCCATAAAAAAATTGAGTGTTGAGGTTGGGAGCTATAGTTTATGTCGAAGGTATGCATTAATCTTATAAGTGTCGATGTGTGTTGTCATTATCAAAAATGGTAGACGATCAAATTGGTAGGCATTGGAATAGCCAAGTGACAATGGTCCGGAGATTGTAAGTCAGTAGATCGTACTTAGGCAACAATGGTCAGAGAACCACAATTGGCAGGTGACGGAGGTTGGAGGATTGTAGTAGGTGGGAGGAGAAGATCGGAGGATTGCATTCAACAAGTGATGAAGGTCAGAGGGATAAGGTCGACGAGCGATGAAGGTTGGAAGTATTGTAGTCGGTCGACGATAGTCGAATGACCGTATTCGGCCAACTATGGTTCGAGGATCATAATCAGAGGGTGACGAAGGACAAAAGAACCATAATCATGTCACAGTGGTCGGAAGGGTGTAGTCTAGCCATAGTTGTCGAAGAAGCGTACTTGAAGGGCGATGGAGGTTGGAAGAACCGTAGTCAGGTGACTATGGTTCAAACTCCAAAGACCGTAGTTGGCATGCGATGGAGGTCAGAAGGATCATAGTCAGACAATAGTGATTGGAAAATTGTATTGGATTAATGGTGTTTTAAGGTCCATGTTCGGGTGATGGTGGTCATAGGAATGTAATCAACGGGCAACAGTGATTCGAGGATTGTGGTCAGGAGATGGTGGTCAGAGGACCGTAATTGGTGGGCGATAGAGGTGAAACGACCATAGTTGGGTGCGACAGAGGTTGTCAATGATAGTTAGGCAGTGGCCTAGCCGTGGTACTCAGGTGTTGCTCTAGGGATCCTTTGAGCCTTAGAGCTCTCTTGAATCTCAATTCAAAGATCAAGCTCCAGCTATAATCTAATCCCCTTCCATGTAAAGAGTGGGGGTTTATTTATATATTTTTTAAGAGTGTCACGCCTGTAAATATGGAAAAAATTCAAAACAACACTCTGTCAAATGACCCATATTGATTCACATGTTCATAAAAAAGTTGTTCATCATTTAAGTTCCTTAATAATATTGGAATTAAGTGATCTTAGGTTTTCAGATTTTTCTCGTCAGGATGCCCGACTATAAGCATGCCAAATTAGGTGATCATTTGTTCATCCAATTAGCATCATTTAATTTTTTTATTATGCTTCAGACCCTTGATTTTTAGACCTATTTTTTCTATTTACTTACTAATTCTATTATACTTTATCATTTCACCAGAGCCAATCAATCGTTCCAAATCATATAAAATACGTCCAACGAGTATATACAAAATATTTCTTTCAAAATAATTAAATCACAATAGTTCAGATTACACTCTTTGCAACAAAACAAGAAACATAGAATCTGAACTATAAAATTATGTGCACCTTTCAAAATCAAAATTTTTGCTTTCTATAAGGCTTAATATACCCATCAGAACTCTTACTTTTGCCTTTTTTTTTTTTTTTTTTTCAATTTTCCCGAGAGCTTCATGTCGTTGCTCCACCAAGACCGACCCCGCAACACCAACAAAGAAAAATCCAAAACTTTTTACTCCTCAGATCCCAAGCCTTGACTATCTCTATCAACACTACAGAAAAATCACTGATTTCCGGCGGAATTTTCCGGCGGCTTTCTGGCGGCCACATTTCCGGCGGCTTTCCGGCGCATTTCCGACTGTTTTTTCCCATGGAATTATCCGGCGGAATTTCTGGCGGCTTTTTTAATTTTCCGATGGCTTTTAAAAATAAAAAAAAAATGAATAAAATTTTAAGTATTTTTAATGATTTAACAAAAAATTAATAAAAGTTATATTAACTATTTAATTAATTTTCTTTTTAAAATTAATTAGTTAGTTAATTTTTATTTTATATTAAATATTATTTTTAATTTTAAATTAATAATTTCATTTTTTTGTATAATTAAAAACTAATTGATTTACGGTTTGAATATAGGTTAAAAAAAAAATTGACAAAATATAAGAATATACATCTTCAGCGATTCGGTCAGTTGCTGGAAATCCTTCCCGAACGACCGCCGTTCGAACCTCAATGCATGCATACGTGCGCGTGGGAGCAGGCGCCGCGGGCGCCGGAGCGAGGGTGCTGGCCGGAGCGTGGTGGCGGGCGCGGCACCGGCAGAACGGAAGCGGGGGTGGGCTGGCCGGAGCGGGGTGGCGGGCGCGGCTCCGGCATCGCGTGAGCGCGGGGGGCTGGCCGGAGTGGGGTTGCTGGCCAGTAGCAGATTTTTTTTTTTAATTTGACCGGCGGTTTAATACCGCCGACAAGCCGCCAGAAAAGATCGCCGGAATTTATTTTCCTACGCGTTTTTTTCCGGCGGTTTAAAAACCGCCGGAAAATTAGACATCATTTTTTACACCGTTTTTTTTAGTAGTGATTTTAACCGTTACAAATCTGCTACATTACAACGGTTTTAAAACCTACAAATCTAGACAATGGGTCTATAGCAACGGTTTAACACCTACGAATTTGGAGATGTGTCTTCAACGGATCGAGAAACGGTCGGAATGAGAATGAGCCGATTAGGGCAAGAGAGGTTGAAGTAATAGGGGGGTTTTACCAATGATAATAACAGTTGCTTATACCTCTTTTTAGCGCCGGTTTGAAAATTGCTGAAAACAACTATTGCAGAAACATCCATTTTTTATTAGTGATAATATATTGATTGGCTACTCTCATCCTAACTATATATATATATATATATATATATATATATATATATATATATATATATATATATATATATATATATATATATATATATATATATATATAAGTGGTGAGTGGCTTGTAAATTATGATATATGTTCATTAATGTTTCTCAATAAGAACTCAAACTCCTTCAATCTTTCAAAAGCAAAACTCCACAAAAAAAAATCAATTAAAGCTGCCCAAGAATCCCCACTATACTACTTGTTCTTATCTATAGACCGGGCCATTATCAAGTTTTAACATTGGTCTTAGTGCTGATGAAATAAACCACCACCTTAATGAGATTCTAAATAGAAGAGAGGACAAATAGGAAAATAACCAAGCCTTTATCTCCTTTCCTTGCTTGCTTATATCTCATAGTCTCTCTACTTTATGTATTAAATTCTAGCTTTATTTTTTGCTTAACTTTATGAAAGGTGGTGGTGGCCATGCTAAGGTCAATGCAAGTTTTGCCTCAAGCGTAAATATTGAATTCTTGTACCTTCTCTTTTGGGGTTTTCTTCCCACCTCCTTAAAATATTGCTAAGTCCCCCTCCACTTGTCCAACAAATATCATTAGTCTATCTTCCTTCAACTCTCTCTCTCTCTCTCTCTCTCTCTCTCTCTCTCTCTCTCTCTCTCTCTCTCTCTCTCTCTCTCTCTCAATGCCTTTTTGGTAGAATAATAGCAGATGAAATAATTTTTTAAATCATGCCATTATAATTTATTGGAGGTGGAAGGCCACATTTAATATGATCAAGGATATTATTAAAAAATTGTATATTATTATGATTATTAAATATAATATTAAGTTGATTAATAATTCTTAATATCAATAAAATTAAATGTGTGTGCATATGATTTTATCCATTTAACAATTACTTCTAATGAATTAATTGCATGCATAAAACACATTTGGATTAATGTCTTTGATTTGCATAAGAAGAAAATTATAATTTATTTTTATTAAATTGAGTCCCAATTTTTTTTTTTAATATCATGATTAATGCTCATGTTATTTAAATTATATGATAATATCTTACATAATTTTAAATTTTAAATTTTATTTTAATGTAATTTATATGATAATATCTTACATAATTCTTTTTTGTTGGATAAGATAGCTTACTTTGATGCAGGATTAGGCTGCTAATTAATAGTAGTTGAGCTGCAAATGGGCCAATTATTAATGATTGTGTTATTATTGATTTATGAGCTGTTGGGGCTTTTTTTCATGAATTGGGTTAAGCTTTTGTTGACCTTCATTACCATTAATCAATAAAATAAACATAGAGAGAGGAAATAACGTAACCCTCTCCAAATTAAATCTTTCATGTTGGTTTCTTGGGAGCTAACGTATTGTGTACTATGTCATAAATGTGGTTGGTGATAGTTAACTTAGTTGTTAAAAGATTCTATAGATTATTATATCAAGAATCAAGATCTAGAAATTAAATCACAACTTCATTAATTTTGTGTTTGGATGCTCAAAAATTTTTTTTTTTTTTGCATTCATTTAGCAACATATAGGTTGATGCTTATATTGGTTGATGTTATATATATTTATATATAGATTTCTGATTATTGAAGAGCCAAATGTGATAGTTGGTAGTTGAAGGCCTTCTTAAGAGAAAATTTTCAATTGTCATAAAGGCCGGTGATAATTAGGAAAGTAAGCAAACTAATTAAGCTTGATTTTTTTTTTAATGTTTTAAAATGTATTTTATTAATTTTATGTAATATTGTTTTGTGGATCGCAGGCCTTACATTGCATAGAACACTTAACGCATCAAATGGGAGAGGTAGGTTTTAAAATAAGATTAATTTTACTTTGTATGATATTCACTACATGAAAAGCTAGCAATATAATCTCAAAATTATCAATATTATATGCCAATATCCTAGATTTTTTACCACACATTTCTACTAAAATAAAGAATTTTAATAATAAAAAAATAAATATTATCACTAGATTTCAAGAATATGAAGTATATGATCAACACCTACTCTTTCAAGAAATAAAATGGTTTGGAAGTGAAGAGTCTTGCCCAAATAAAACGGGACTTGCTCAAATTTCATTCAATAAGAAAGAGAATATAGCGAAGGCCCAAAAAATGACAAAGCAAAATTACAACGCTAAAGAAATTAACCTAAATAAAAAGGAGCTAAAAATAAGACATTATGAAGGTCGCAAGAAGAGGTGTGACATAATTTTATGAGTTTGAAGTGGGTTAAGAATTTGAAAAAAGCGATAAGGAAGTAGGAAAATGAAAAATAAAAGCAAAAGAAAACATTAGATTTAACAAATTCTATTCAATTAAAGTTTTATTTGAGACAACTTTCTTATTATTTTCTAAAGAAACTTTATAACATACAAATTTTTAATTTAAAAAATTTTTGTACTAAAAACTTGCTTTTAAAAATACTAAGAAATTTGTCCCAAATGAAGCCTAAGTGGATCTAAAAATATCATCAAAATTCATATTTAATTAGATAATTTTTTTGGATAGACATATCAAATTAAGGAAACAATAAATCAAAATCCCTATTCCCCTTCTCAAATTACCAAAAGGGCTTCAAATCTTTAAAACCAATATTCAAATAAAAAATCTATAAAAATGTTACATATTGTAGTGGTGACATAATAACACCAACGCAATAATTTACTTTATTATGGGCAAAGACTTCCAACACACGTTAGAATAGTTATCATATCTCGTTCATGAAGTAAAAAAGGCAAGAGTTTTTTAAGGTAATTCAAATCTTGTAAATGTCATCATATCTTCCTTTTGCCGAAATTCCACTTTTGAATTTGTCTCAACTAATTTTAATATAAGCATATTATAAAATTTTCATCTTTAACAGTTTTTTACATCCAAATATCCTCAATATTATATAATTACATAATTATTTTAAAATATATTAAAATTACTATAATATTTGTATTTTATATATATATATATATATACAGAGAGAGAGAGAGCAAATGATCCCTTGATTTTTTAGGAAAGATAAAAATAACCTCTAACTATATTAAATGACTATTTTGACTCCTCAACTTCTTAAAGACGAACTAAAATAATCCTATTATGAAATTTTAAAGGCTTGAGAGATCAAAATAGTTTTTTAATATAATTTAGGATCATTTTGATCCTTCTTATACAACCAATAAACCATTTTAATCTTATATACCCTAAACCCTAATATATATATATATATATATAACTATTTAATACAAAAAGGATTCATGTGCTCTTCTAATTTTTATACCAAATATCAAACCTAGCATCAAAATCTATAGAAATTGGACCAATAACAACATTAACAAGCAAAGAGTATAGCCCGTAAGAAGCATTCATGAGCTCTGCTAGGGTTTTTGGTTGGCGCCGCTTCCTTCGTCATTGCGTCCTTCTCCGAGCTTCTCAGGGAAGTTTCGTGCCCTAAATCTTTTGGTTTTCGTTGGTTTTTTATTTTTATGGAGGGTGAACGACTTTGGGATCCTAATTTTTTGACAGGCAATCCCTCATCTCGATCTTTTCGAGAGGCTTTAGCGGGTTCTTCTCCTTGTTCTAGCTCTAATTTCCATGACCTTAAAATTTCATCTTTTCGGGGGTTGCCATCACTTTGGATTCCAGATGAGGAGGTTCTGGCTCTTGCAGCTCCCTTCGAGTTTGCGCTTGTTGGTAAATTTCTGACTTATAGGCCTTCACTTGAGGCGATTCACAAATTTTTCTTTAATCTAAAATTCAACAGTGTATTTTCGGTCACTGTTTTTAACCCCAAGCATGTTCTTGTCAAGCTTGAGAATGATATGGATTACTGCCGTGTTTTTTCCCATCGCTCCTACTTTGTGAACAACTGTTTCATGAAAATTTTCAAATGGTCCACTACCTTTGATGTTGATTTTGAATCTCATACAATCCCTATTTGAGTTTCTTTTCCTAATCTGAGACCGCATCTCTTTGTCCCGAGGATTCTCCATGGACTCGGTTCCATGTTCGGTAGACCCATTAAAATTGATCATGCTACTTCCTCTGGGTTTTGGGTCATTCGTCGGTTTCTCTCCTTTGGGTTGCTACATTAGTTGGAAGGCACTATGATTTATTTTTTAATTGTGGTGGTTGCTATTTTGCTAGAGCTTTGTTTAATATTCGAGCATGCGATTGTTGGTTTGTGGGCAATGATATGGTTAGGGCTCACTTCTCTTAAGCCATGGCTCGTGGCAACTTTTGGTGGTGCGTTTCTTGCTAGTTTGGGATGGTTTCTTGGTGCGTTACTGCTCTCACTCCAAACTGGATGGCCCGCGCCTGGCTTCGGAGTAGTTGGAAGCCTCTGCCAAATACTGAGCCTGATGGGTTGTTACCCCCCTTTTTTGTATCTCTGTAGTTTTTTTTTTCGCCCCGTCTTTAAGCTTGTTGTAATCCTTTTTTAAGTTAAAATATAATTTGGTTAAAAAAAAAAAAGCAAAGAGTATAGCCTATTTCTCTTTGCACATTTCATGCTGATAAAGGTTTTGTTTGGGATGACTTTCTTACTGCTTCTTAAAGTAGGTTTCTAGTGAAAAAATTTAAAATTTTATACTAAAAAGCTTCTTTAAGAATCATTAAGAAAGCCGTCACAAACAAAACCTAAGAAATCGTCAGATACTTCAAACTCCTTCTCTATCTTAAACAATTTACTGTTGGGCAATAGGCTTTTGGCCATAATTTGCTCACCACAATTAAAGTATGGCTCAATCAGCACCCATACAATCGTAAAATAATAATCATGAGATCATGCAAATTGTTGGCCTATAATAGTTTGTTTTCTATGTGGAGAATATCATCAATCATTTGTGTTAGGCAGTTTAAAATAAAATATATAATTTAGTAAATTAAATAATAGAGCCTTCTTATTCATTGCAATTAATTTTTTTTATTATAGCATAAATTTAGAGGTCGGTAATTATTAAAAGAAATTGAGATTAGAAAGCAGTAGTTATTGCCATGATCAGCTTACTGGTAATCTGACAAATACAAATTTCATTTGGGTCAGCTTTTTTATCTTTTTTTAAAGTAAATTTTTAATACAAAAATTCAAAATTTTGTATAAAAAAAAGCTTTAAGAATCAATAAAAAAACAGTCCCAAACGAATTTATAATTATGCTGGAACACTAATCGGTAAACTGACCATAGTGGACCTTTCTCTACTACCGATTCGAAAATCAATATCCATTGAAAAAATAATAATTTAATTTAGCAGAGGTTTACAAATTTTTTAAATATTAAAGAGAAAGGAAAATGATTAATTACCTAAAAGTCAACATAAGCTTAACAATATCTTCTTTAAAAAATATTTATACAATATTGACCCGTCACATCTTCCATATAACAGCTTAATTTCTTATAGAGATGATGAAAAAAAATAATTATAGACATTAAAAAATAAATTCATGCGTTGTTTTTTAAGCACTGTTGACTTAAAATATTTTTTTCTAAAATTTATTTTAAAGAAATTTTTTTTTATATATTATATTTTTAGAGTAAGATCTAAGAAACCTAATTAAAATTTCTGATCTATCGTATGCATCCCATCATACAAAACTTCCTTCTCTTATAATGTCCTTATCCCTATAAAGGTCAGCCACTTCCTCAGTTCTTCTCACAGACCAAAGTCTTCTTCTCCTTCTCCATTATTTAGACATAATTGCATTTATAAACTGAGTTTTGTGTTTAATTAGAAAGAGAAGTAATCTTCAAGAGTTGACAGAGAGAGAAAAATGGGTAGGGCTCCATGCTGTGATAAAGCCAATGTGAAGAAAGGACCTTGGTCTCCTGAGGAGGATGCGAAGCTCAAGAGTTACATAGAAGAACATGGAACTGGTAACAACTGGATTGCTCTCCCTCAGAAAATTGGTAATTCTACCTCAAACTTTAGCTCTATTGGTATATTAATTTATATCCTTAATTTGTCATTTCTTTTGATTTAAGAGACATGAATTAGAAATTTTAGTGGCTTTCTAATTCAAGCTAAGGAGATAAAAGGAAAATTTTCTACTGAAACAGCTTTCCCTATTGCTTATGATTTTTTTATCAATAAAAATTAGATTTTTTTTGCAATTCAAAGCTTTATTTCTTGTTAGCTATCAAGTGGAAGAGGAAAATAAAGAGTTTTAGCTTATGATATTCCATGAAATTTAGATTTGCTTAAGAGTTAGTATGAGAGATCTGTTTGCTAACCTGATATGTAAATCTTAAAGAGGTTAAGCTGAAATCAATTAAGCCCTCTCTGTGATTTTAGTTATTTTCAAATCATGATAAAAAATTATGAAGAAAATATACAATAACAAAAATATATCAAAACAAGATACTTGAATTTGGCTTCTCAGATAAATTACTGGTCAATATTTCAGGTCTCAAGAGGTGTGGCAAGAGCTGCCGGCTAAGATGGCTAAACTACCTCAGGCCAAATATCAGGCATGGTGGCTTCTCAGAAGAGGAAGATCGCATCATATGCAACCTCTATATTAGTATTGGCAGCAGGTAGACGTACATAACTCTTCAAAATTCTAATTTTTACAACCATAATTTATATATGATATAAGCTTCAAACTTCTTACACGTTTGGTAAATATTTTGATCTAGCAAAATATTAATTTCACCAATATATACAAGCCAATTAAGTGCATAAAATAACTTGCGAGGTATACTCGTCTAAATATCTCCCATTTAAGTCTAAAGCTAGCTTATTCAATATAATACAGAAATCTAACCCTATGAACAGGTGGTCAATCATAGCAGCTCAGCTTCCAGGAAGAACTGATAATGACATCAAGAATTACTGGAACACTAGGCTTAAGAAGAAGCTTCTTGGCCGGAAAAGAGACCTTCCACCATCGCAGTTCCGTCAGTTAGCTGCCGCTAACCCTAAACTTAAAGATGAGGGTGTCAACTCTAACCCTAATGAATGCCCACAAACCCTAACAGCATCAGCACTGGAAAGGTTGCAGCTTCATATTCAGCTCCAAAGTCTACACAGTCCCTTCTCCTTCTATAACACTACATCCCTTTGGCCCAATAATAAGCTCTTGCAAACCATAAACATTAGTACTGATTCCATTGCCACTGCTGCATCACCATTGAAGGATTTCCAGCAAAACGACATTATCAATTCTATGATTGCAAACACGCAGGAAAATATAGGAATTCCTTCTTCATATTCCAATAACCCTGAGGCCGATTTCCAGAACCTGCTATATGGCTATAAGGAGAATTACCAGCTCACACAAGTGGATTGCTTGAAAGGAATCATGAATGATGAGCAGAAGGCAATTGACTGGTGGGAAAGCAACGAATTCGAGGAGAAATTTCCGTCGAGTTCGTGGGATTCGGCTTCTGTTCTTCAGCCAGATACTGTGGTCATTCAAGATTATGAGCTCGGGTATGATCAATAGTCTCATTTACTGCATGGAGTTTGGTTCATCTATAATTAGTTTAGGGTACTGAAGCTTGTACGAGGAATTACTGTTGTAAATGTGTGAATAATACTGTCATTATTGCTGGTGTGGTTCAGAATATTATAGCTGAATTTGATCTTTATGTGATAGGTGGTTTTCACTCTTTCTAATTAAATATCCTCTCCTTTGATTACTTCTTCATCCACCTCCGATCCTCAATGCATGCAAGTTCAAATATTAGCAGTTACGCCTTGATTATCATTGGGTTTAAGTTTGAAATAAGTTCTCCATCCTTTCTTCACTAATCATGGAGAGAAAGAAAGGCTTAGAATCTTCTGAGTCAAATTTTGCTTAGAATAAAAGACATTTCTTTTTGTAATTTTTTATCATGTAATAAATAATTATCTTAGGCTAGGGGTGTCAATATATGACATGACCTCAAAACTCGACACGAAAATTTCAGGTTCAGGTCAACCCAAACCTGAAACGGGTCAGGTTCAGGTCTTGATTTTCGACCTGTTTCGAATTCCGAGTCAAGTTCAGGTTGACTCGGAAATCCGAGAATGCCCTGTTTCACACTTATTTATGGGATTTGGCCGAAGAGGCGCACGAAATGGAGAAAGGCACCTTCACAACAAGTGAACTCTCGTGTTGCTTCCGATCAAAATGTTGTAACTTCCTATCCGACCGAAAGGGAACGTGAGCTATGTCGTCCATGGAACTAAGTCGAACAACAACGAATGGAGAAAGTTACCTTCACAGCGAGTGAACTCCCGTCGTTGCTTTAAATCAAAATGTTGTAACTTCCACTCCGACCGGAAGTTCGGAAAGTAGTCCAAGGAGGGAATTCGAACAGCAAGGGAACGTTGTCGTTGCTTCCGAATTAAGTCGAACACCAAGTAGCAAAGACACTTGGCGGATCAGGTTCGGGTACGAAAAGATGACCCGTTTGCAAGAACGGGCCGGGACGGGTTCGGGCTGGGTCGAACAATATTATCATGTCAATTCCGTGTTGAACCCGAACCCGACCCGTGACCAGATTTTGACAACCCTAAATTATAATAATTAATTGTTGATCTCTACATTGCATAATAGAAAGGACGTCTTGATCATAGTAAAAAAAAAAAAACTATTTGCTGATTAATGGAAAGTCATTAATCATACTAAACTAAAGCTTACTTAGAATAATCTAAACTGAACATTTCCTTATGGAGCATCTAAGCAGTATGTTCCTTGTTGGCTGATTCCTAACAACTGTTTAATCATGGAAGATAATTCTTTGTTGGGATAGCTGACATTGGAACTCTAAAATATATTTCCTGTTAGATGCTGTTTAATATTTGCTTGTGTTTGAACTTTAGTGAATAAGGAATAGGATTTGCCCTCTCTCACATGGAATAGCCTTGAAGTCCTAGCCCTATTATTTCTTTAATTTATGGAAAAGTCTGTATAGAAGACTTTGTTAGTCATCATTTAGCCCCATAATTAGTCTTAATTATCATCCTGAACCCTCTTTGGAAGTTTCAATTAATTAGCATTAATGGTATTGCTACGTACTCTATTTGGACAGTCTGAATTCACACATGAGGGAAGAATACTCCTACAATTACAATATTCTTACATTTACTTTTACTGAGAAGGATTCAGACCATATGAATTAAACAGTTTAATATTATTCCTCAGTTAATTAAGCACTAATTAAACTATCTATAATATACCACTACACTGTCATATTTAAGTAATAAATCATTCTACTGTTCATAAGTGTTTATATATTAATCATTAATTATAAAATAATAAGTGTTATGTAAGTAAATATGAATATTTGCACCAATCCATTGATAAAAAAGAACTATCAGAAAAATAAAATTCAATGATCCTAAGATTAGAAGTTTTTTGCTAAATTTGTGATGATAAAATAATGACAATAATGGTAAACTTTAGAAAAAGTCGTATGGCTTTATTTCTTCTTCATCCTCCATATTTTATGTATTTCTCAATGATACCTACCCGCACAAGTAACAGTATTTTTTTAAAATAATCTGGAAATATCAGTGTCTTGTAATTCTTTTGGTATTATTCTACTGCTTTGCAAATGCTCAGGTTCCGGGAAGAAAGCATGATTTATTGGTGAGTTTTTGGTTTCGTTTGAGACGGCTTTAATTTATTACTATTTTTTAAATCAATGTTTTAAAATAATAAAATTTTTGTAGTAAAAAATTGTTTTAAGAAGCAATAAGAAAGCCTTCCCAATATGCTTCATTTGAGATAGATTTTTTTCTTTCTAAAATAATTTTCTAGTACAAAATTTCAAATTCAAAAAAATTTTATTCTGGAAAACAGCTGAGAAAGCAGCAAAAAAAAACTGTCTCGAATGAAATCTTAACGTACAGTTCTAGGACTGAAAGACCGGCCAAAGCATGAATGATTTCTCTTATTTCTTATATATATTTAACAAGATTATTTATGTCCAATTTATCATTATACTTCTATTTTTTTAATAATGAACGACTATAAAGTATAAGATTTGAATATATAACTTTAAAAAAATGATATTTTCCTCTTATCATGAAGCATCATTTCATAAATTTCTATGTTTAAGAAAATATTATGAAAACTATTAAAAAAATTAAAAATTAACTCCCACGGACTCTTGCTCAAATGCTCACTTAGAAATCAATCTAAGAGAATATGTGGCGATGGAACTTTTATTTGATCCGGTAAACGTACGTAGAGCTACGTTCGGCCGGCACTGAGATCGCACCATGTAGCAGGCACAAAACGAGAAATACCGAGCAATACCAACAATAACGAGAAATATCATTATGTGAAGACAAAATACCGAGAAATACCGAGTAATATAAAAAAATACTGATTTTTTTCTAGAAAAACTTGGTGTTTTTTGGTATTGCTCGGTATTACTCGGTATTGGTCTTCACAGAGCGGTATTTCTCATTATTGCCAAGCAATACCTAGCAATACCGAGCATAAACCGAGTAATTGATCAGTGATGACCGAATGTAGAGCTACGTCAGGTCAGAGGACATAATGGCTTCATTTTGCAAGATTGATGTCAATTTTATTGGACCGGTCTAAGCCTCTCAAGCTTTTATGTCCAGTTTATTTTAGGAATTAAACAAATTAATGGAAAGATGAATACCTTGGTGCGAATTCTTTTCAAGGAACCCAACCATTTTACAATGCACAAAAAAATATAAATTGTGTTTATATGAGAAAATTTGCATGATCGGTAATGAATCTTAATATTTATTATTAAAATTAAAAATATTAGAAATTATATTATATAAATGTCAATTTCAGCAAATTTAAAATTGAAATGAATGTCTTAATGAGACATAATGACATCAAAAGTGATTTGATGTGACTCCAAATCAGGGGCGGAACCAGCCCTAATTTTCAGGGGGGGGGGGGGGGGCAAATTTATAAGGCATATATGTCGGGGGTCCAAGAGGGCAGCGTCCCATGGCGGGGTTCGACTTGTTGGGGGCAATTACCTAAAGATCATAGTATTTTAAATTTTTTAGGGGGGGCAATTGCCAAAAAACCTTGTAATAAAGACTAAAAAATGGATGAAGAGAAATAAATTACGTACCTAAAAACCATATAATTTTTTTTTTTAAAAAAAATTTGAGAGCGTTGTCGACCGACTGTCATAAGCTAACAACCATCTCTTAATCGTTGCTTTCCGTCTGCTATCATAGGGCTGCCATCTCTTAACTATTGTCATATGAACTTCATTATCCCACTGTCATCTTTTGGTTGGCAACGTTACCATTCATTACTTCTCTAGCAATCATCGTTATAGCCACATGAGATCATGCTAGTGCACTCAGCATTATAATGTTATTTTCTCCAATTAAGGAGAATAACAAACTTTTGTCCTCTTAATGACATTACTCCATTGCAATGAATTCCTAACATATAATAAGTATTCATAAATAAATTACAAATGTTTATTTATTTTTATGCTTTTTTTCTCAATGCATCTTGAAATATTTGTTGATATTATTGAAGCTCTTTAATTTTTACATAAATGAGACACCTAACATAAAATTATACTAGAAAATGTGTTAAATTCCTTAAAGTTTTCTTAAACCCAATGGTGCCTTAGCTTTTTTTTTGGCAAGGACAATTATGGCCACTTTAATACTTGAAATTGTTAAGTTAGAAGGAGCTCAAATCTCTACGGGTCAATGCGTGTGTTCTTACTAGGAGACATGGTCAATGTGACTTGAAATTAACTCATGAATCAAACCTCTAGTGCTGAAATTCTAAATATTTATTAAAGAAAAATAAAATTCAAATATTTAGTGTGAACAAATATTAATTATTGTTCATTTTTTTAAAAAAAGAAATGAATTGGTATATCTTTTAGTTGATTTATTTGAAAAATGAATAATATGCAGAAATTTTTATAGTCGATTATTTAGAAAAAATATATATACGAGTGCGCAATAACATCCGGTCATATTTAAATCATAATTATTGTTATTTTAATAAGATAATAGACGGGCAAACGATATGTAGTTTCCATAAAATTCATTTAATAAGCATAAATTTTGAGATAATACTTGCATTATAATTTTTTCAGAATTAATATTCCTGCCAACTAACTGAATTGAGCTCCAATTTGATTCGACAAAATGAATTAAATAGCACAAAAAATGAATAGATTTGAGTCTAAATGAGCTCAAATCAAATTTCGAAAGCTTTTTTAAATGCTTCAAGATATTAGTTGAATAATAAAATGGCTTTTGAATCTTGGATGCTTATAATTAAATCAAACATGTCGTCGAGACTAATCCAACAAGCCCAATATCATTTAATTATGAGAACACTGAGTCACTCAAATTCTAAATAAATGATTTATGATCAAGGGGATCAATATAAGCCGTTTGATGGAGTTTTTTTTTTTTTCTAGCTAAATTTATCAAAATATTTTTCTCAAAATAACTATAAATAAATATGGCTCAATTTTCTTACATTTAGGAGGTTTTTGAGTTAAGTTATATAGTATTGCTCTGCAATCGTTGTCAAAGGCCACCATCATATCAACAACTGCCAGTCTGCCAACACCATCATCTGACTACTAACATCCAACCTCATCATTGAATTTATATTGTCTAATCGTAGACAACATGCCTCTATTATGTTATCGTGAATTGACTGACATTTTATATACAATCTCCACATTGGTATCAATTGTTTTCAACTGCACAATTCATTATTTTTCAATATTTATGAGTAAGGTATTGTTTGGGACGGCTTTTTTACTGGTTCTTCAAGCAACTTTTTAGTACAAAATTTTAATTTTGTACTAAAAAACCGCCTTAAGAAGCAATAATAAAGCCGTCCCAAATGAAGCCTAAGAATGCAATTAAAAATTCTAACGCCTACTTATTTATAGTCATGACTAACAAACCCTATTTAACAAAACATCCACACAAGTAAATGGTGGTTGAACATTTGGAGCTATATAAATATATATTTAGACGCAATTAACCACCCACATGAGTCCTTTTCAATACCTTGACTACGTTAATTAAACCTGCTAAGTCGTTGCCATCTTTTAATTATCTGGAATTAGAACCTTTATGATTTAGCCGACAATTAGTGGGCACAAATTGTCTGTATACCGAAGACCTTAAATGACCATAGTCTGGATTGTTATAAAGTGCGCGGCGAAGTTTGAAATCTGCACCGTGAGAGAAAAATCTTAATAAATCTCGAAGATTCTCAACAAAGCATTGATAGTTTTCACACCTTTCATAATATCACTTTATATTGATGAGAGTCTTAAAACTCTTTTTGGTCATAATTTTTGTTTTGTTTTATGAGTATTATTATTCATTTTAAATCACGAGCAAAATAATATTTTTAAGTTTATAAAATAGCATAATATATGCCAGGTATTTAAAAGTTATGGAATGTGAGAGAGGAGAAATTATTCTATGCGGAGTCCGGAACAATACTGACTGTGAGCATAAACACGAACAATATTGATTGTGAGTATACACACCAATGTGTATACTCACAGTCAGTATTGTTCTTCATGTCCGGACTCCGCATAGAATAATTGTGTGTGTGTGTTTTTTTATTAGGTCCGGACAGCGCCAAACTGTTGCGTGCTAAAATATACGCGGCAGTAGAGTTAGGAAAATCCGGCGGAACGAGATCCTTCTTCAACTCCTACGATATGATCGACAGCCGACGTTGGAGGAGATCCTTCTCCCTCGGGATCCACAAAGGGTTGAAGATATTCAATTCGAGCGTCGTCAAGAAGAAATTCATCTTCCTCCACCTAGGAGACATCCTCAATCACAACAGGAAGATGAACTTGCCGATACAGCGAGTTCAACACATTCTTCCCCCTCGACTCGGCATCCACGCATTTTTTTCGGATCTCCCAGAAGGCTCTCCCCAACCATATATTGCGGGACTCCGTCACAATGTCCTGCGTCGCGAATTGCGAAAATTGGTACGGGAAGAGTTCCCCCTAGGAGATGTGAGGCATGCTCTCCGACAGAGGAATTTCCATGAGTCATCACCTCTAACTGAAGCCATTCTTCAGCACCCCATTCCGGTCGGATTCAAAGTGCCAAACGTTGAGTCCTACGACGGGACGACCGACCCGTATGAGCATATCGACTACTACAGAACCATCATGTATATTCAACGAGCATCAGAGTTTGGCGCTGTCTGTGGGAATCGAACCCACGACCACATGGTCCGGAGCTCTTCCTGCCGCCTGAAGACGCCGAAACTCTGACGGATTTTTGGGAAACCCCGGGAATTTGCAGAACTTTGTAACTTTGTGAGAAGTTGATTGTAAATTGATCGTCTTGATTTATAAGACGGATTAACCTTTGCACTTCAAACAAATACTAGTGGAACTTTGCAACTGGGCAAGGCCCCGTGGTTTTTTCCCTCTTTTAGATTTTCCACGTAAAAACATTGGTGTTCATTTTCTCTTTTCTGTTTGTGTGCGGAATACTAGTGCAACGCTAAGACGAATATTTCCTAACTCTACTGCCGCGTATATTCTAGCACGCAACAAATATTTTGAAAGTTATTGTCTAGTCCTAATATAGAATTTTGCCTATATCCATTGACCTTAACCAAATAGAATGGACATTTAATATTGAAATATATATTAATATAACTATTTGATGATTTTCATTGTTGGGTGCCGGAACAATTGCGGTGGCCAATAGATATATGGTTTAACATCTTAGCTTTGTATGAAAATCTATCACACTCACAGATAAAGAAGGGAGTGGAAACCTCTTTAAGTGAAAATTAAAGAAGCTAAACTCTTAAACATTGATGCACCTTTTGGCATAATAGTTAAAATTTCATTAAGAAAGTCCAAAGTTAAGTGTGCTTGTGTAGAAGCAATTTTGGGATGAGTGACCTCCTTATAAGTTACACTTCAATAGGACAAACACTACAGGAAAATCACTCATTTCTGACGGCAATTTCTGGCGGAAATTGACCATTTTCCGGCGGTTTTGTAATTTAGCGGCGGTTTTCCGGCGGTTCAAATGCCGCCGGTAAAAACCGCGTAGAAAAATAAATTCCGGCGGTTTTTTCCGGCGACAAGTTAGTCCAGCGGCTTAACGGCGGTCTTAAACCGCCAGTCAAATTAAAAAAAAAAAAATTCCCGCTCCGGCTAGCCACCCCGCTCCCGCGGCCTGGCGCCACGCCTGCAACCCCGCCACCGGCGCCGCTCTACCGCGATCCCGGTTCCCGAGCTCCGGCCTGCCCTCCGCGATCCCGGCTCACGCGCTACGGCCAGCCTCCCGCGGCTCGTGCGCCCGCTCCCCCGCGTCTGCGCTCGGTGAGATTCGAACCGCGGTCCTCCGTGTAGATTTCAAGCAACCAACCGAAATGCTGATTATGGAAATACGTTATTATTGTCAATATTATTTATTTAAAGTATATTCAAACCGAAAATCAATTTTTTTTATTATTCTTAAAAATAAAACTAATTAATTTAAAATAAAAAATAATATTTGATATAAAATAAAATTTAACTAACTAATTAATTTTAAAATGAGAATTAATTAAATAGTTAATATAAGTTTGAATAAATTTTTGTTAAATCATTTACATAGTAAAAATTTTATTCATTTTCAATAAATTTTTTAAAGCCGCCGGAAAAGTGAAAAAGTCGCCAGAAAATTCCGTGAGAAAAAATCGCCGGAAACGTGACCGCCGAAAAATTCCGCCAGAAATCAATTATTTTCCTGTAGTGAAAATTGCGAGGCCAATAGACCAAAATGGATAATACCTTGATAGTTAAGAGTTTGGACTGTTTTTGGCCTTCTGGGGGTGCAAGAATGATAAGAGAAAGTGCTAAAGCTAGGATTTATAGTTGAATTCAATAACATATATCAATCCTATAAGTGATGGTGTGTGTTGCCATTATTAATGATGGTAGGTGGTGAAGTTAATAGGCTTTGGAGTAGCTAGTTGATAATAGATAAGTGATTATTGGTTAGAGGAACGTAATCGGTGGGCGACGAAGGTAAAAAAGATCGTAGTCGAGTGAAGGTGGTAGAAGGAAGTAGTAAGGTAACTATGGTTTAAACTAGGAGTCCTTATATAGCCAAAAGATAACGGTCCTTACAGCCGAGTCAGAATAACTCAGGAAAGTACAATTTGACTGGATAATGTAGATGCAACAGCATATGAAGATGCATCAAACTTAATTGTTGGATGAAATGCGAAAAATGAGAGAGCAATTCAATGGAAAAAATACATCTTCTGGAGAGGAGAAGACTGATTTAGAGTAGATATTGTATATTTTATTTTGAACATTTTTTTTTGACATATGTATTTATTTATTTTTTAGACATCTACACTTGTTTATTACTAGATGTTTGTTGATGATATTCTTCTTATTTTTGTTCATGTTTATATATTTATGTTCAATATTTGATGATGTTTTTAATTAGATGTATATGTTTGAATGTATATAGCATTTTAACTTTTGTATGCAGATTGTTTTGTAGAAATCAGTTTCATAAGTCATAGGTTATTATTATTATTGGTTTATGTTACAAGTTTCCGACGTATTATCTGCCGGAAACTCCGTCAGCAATACGATACAACGTAAATGGATTATTCTTTTCGGCACGCTTTTGCGTCAAAATTTATGGCAAAAAATTCACTGGTTCCATCCATCGACAGTAGTGCGACGGATTATCTGCGGTACTTCTGACGTACAAATGCGTCAAAAATACCGGCGGATTAATTAAACGTTGGAATTCACTTGAGAAAGATGACATATTAGCATCCTCTTTTTCGTCGGAAAATGCGTCGAAAACGCTGTCAAAATTTTTTCCGACAGAAAAGTTTCTCCGGTTTATATTTTCTGACTAGCAAATTACCATCATATGCATGTTCGTGTATTTCTATTGTTACCAACGGATTTGGTTCGCCGGTAACAAGGCATTTTCCTATAGTGTTTGAAGATCGTAGTTGATAGACGACGATGTCGAAAAGGTGGTAGTCGGCAGACTATACAGGTTGGGAAGACCATAGTCGGGTACTGAACGTAGTTGACGCATGATCAAGGCGAGAAGGACCGTAGTCAAACTATGGTAGTTGGATGTCCCTAGTTGAGAGAAGGTGGTCCGAGGACCATAGCTAGTGGGAGATGGGAGTTAGAAGAATCATAGTTGGGTTATAGTGGTCCAAGAACAGTACGGAAGCAGGCACAGATGATAGAGTGAGAGAGTTTTCAAGCCCGCAACATTCATAATTAATGTTTAATTATTATCTCTTAAAAATTAAATTAAAAAAAAAATCTTTTTTAACTGCCCATTTTTACTAAAGCATGGTTATTGGGCCGACTTTCTAAAGGTTAGCCCATTGGGCCATTTCATATAATTTATAAATGTTGTGCACTTGCAGCCTCCGCATAATTTTTTCTGTCCATCCTCATTTGTATAATGCATATCCATATCGATATTTAAATTTCACAGTTCAGTCTATATATATTTTGAATGGAATAAAACCAATTCACATAACATTTTCTTCTCCTTTTATTTTATGAATAGTTTTCTCTAAATTATTGGTATGTGAGATTTTATCTAACCAACCTTAAAAATAAGCTCACAAAATGCACTATGATGCAGCTCCAAAGTCTCAATCGATTCAATATTTGTTCTACTTTGTAAGGATTTATATAAACGATAGAAAAGAAGGAAAATTTAGAGCACAAATTTAAGTTTTCTATATAATATATTAAATGATTCATGTCATAAATATTCAACAAATTTATATGTTGGTTGTCGGCTATCTAATGCAGCCCTCCATTTTTTTTTTTATACAAGACTTAGAACATGATAATTAGCTATTTTAATTCAAGTAAAAATTCAATTAATAAAAAATTCATTAGATTATATAGATTTTTAGTTGTGCTAATTATTCTAGTGTAGTGAATGCGCTCGGAGATTTTTAGTTGATTTTCATAAAATCATGGCCTATATGCTAATCTTGATTCTAAAGCGATGGGTATTTCTTAACAACTATGCTAGATTGATGATACCCAAAAGATCTTTGTGTTCTTATATGTGCTTTTTAATAGACTTGAAACTTGGTTGATAGGACAAAAATGTAAATTATTTACCTTAGATAATCAATTTAAACTCATTAGATCATCTATTGGGAATTATTTTACCTTAATGATTCATTATAGGCCAAATTGGGTTATGAAAAAGATTTTAGATGTGATTTCTATATTTCTTTTGGATAATGTAGATGTCATGAAAATCTTGGTGGAAGAAAGCTCTTTTTGGATGAGAGAGAGGGAGAGAGCTCAACAGAGACATTGTTATTCGAATTCCAATTCAAATTTATAATACATCAAGCTATGTACTATATATAGAGATTGGCATCTATGTGGTGTCTTGCAGAACAACTTAACTTAAAATTGAACCAAATCCTAATAATAGCTTCTCCTAGAAGCGTCTTAGTTTACTTTACAGTTTTATATGGGGTTACTGCTCAAGAGAGATCACAAACTTGGGAATAGGGGCGGACCCCCTGAGCACGGAGGGCAATTGCACCGCCCCACCCCCATTGAATGAGTGAAAAAGCTAAACTATTTCAAATATAATCCCACCAAAATGAGCCATTAAAACTAAAGCCCAAAATAGTTTATCATACCATTATCCACGGTTGTTAGAAATAGTTTATTTAGTTATTTCTTGACTAATAATACTGTTGATTTGATTATTTTTTAGATATCTCATTTCATTTCTCTAGCGGTTAATATTTTTCTTGAATATTTTGTTTCATTATCTTATTTTGATAGACTTTTCATGTCCTTTATTTTATTATAATTTCTGAATGATGCTTGTAGACCTTGTGTTATTTTAATATACTTTTTACTTTAAATGCTACATGTATTTTAATTATGATTTTATGATAGCACATGTTTAATTAATTAAAAAAAAAAAAAAACAACCTAGAGTTCTTTATTGTTTCAGTTATGATATGAGTCTAGCAATAATAAGAATTTATGAGCCGAAGAGTCTATTTGAGATAATTATAATATTTTATAAAGTTGTTTGTAAAGTTATTAAAGATAAAGCAACGTTGCTACTTTAGTTTGGGACGGCTATTTTACTGATTCTTAAAGTAGTTTTTTAGTACAAAAGTTTTAATTTTTTAACTAAAATTTGCTTTAAGAAGCAATAAGAAAGCTGTCTCAAACAAAGACGACTTTTTTACTGATTCTTGAAGCAGCTTTTTAGTACAAAAATTTTAATTTTTGTACTAAAAAGCTGCTTCAAGAAGCAATAAAAAAGCTGTCATGGGACAACTTCTTTATTGCTTCTTCAAAAATAGTTTTAGTAAAAAAAATTTAATTTTATACTAAAACTCAATTTTAAGAAGCATTAAAAGGGTCATCCCAAACGAAGCATTAGTTAGAAAAATCAGCTTTCCACCACAATTTTTTTAAAATACAATGATAAAATATCAAGAAAATAGCACACAAACAAAATTATGATTGCGGTTTGAAAAATAAAAAACCCAGAAAGCTGTCCCAAAGATACCTTAAATTTCCAAAAATAAAAAAATTTATAATAAAAACTCCTTAGATGTTGCAAGCTATTTTTCATAAATCTAAACCATTAACTACACATTTCAACAGCAGCCATAATTACTACTTCAAAGCAACCCTCTAACAATGAATAAGTCATTTGTAAATTTGCTTGATTCCCCAAGAGCATCAGCGTCTTTTAAGTGGGATCCAATCAAGTGCGGACAAGTAGATTTTCCGGAGTGGGTGCCTCTTCTAGATCAGCAGAGGATTAGTCGCGCCGCCAAGTGCCCACTCGGAGATTACAACGATTGGATATCCCGTTCTAAAAAAAAAAAAAAAATTCAGTTGTCAACTAATCATTAGTTCAGCATTAAACAAACACAATACTCTTAACCAAAATTAAAGTGGCTCTCATTATCGAACATGGCTGCCATCAAATCCTTGAGGCAAAATCACAACTAATAAATATGAACAACGCATATATATAAATCCCCCAAATCCCAATTCCAGCCTTCAAAAGCAAAGCACTTCCCAGTTCCCACTCCATGGCTCACCGTACCTCCGCCCTCCTCCTTGCCGCTGCCATCATTACTGTCGCCACCGCCGCTACGTTCAATAAAAACGCCACCTTTGGCCTCCCAAGCCAATTCTTATCCCCACACAATGCGATTCGCTCCCCCCTCAAGCTAACGCCGCTAACATGGAACCTGCAACTAATGCAATATGCCGAGAGCTATGCGCTACGACGGCGCAGCGACTGTGCCCTCGTTCACTCCGGCGGGCCATATGGTGAGAACATATTTTGGGGCTCAGGTTCAGGGTGGAGCCCCGCCCAAGCAGTGGCGGCGTGGGGCGGCGAGGGCCGATGGTACTCCATCAAAGCTAACACCTGCGTCGTCGGCCGAGAGTGTGGGCACTACACGCAAATCGTATGGCGATCTACACGTCGAATCGGATGCGCCACCGTCAACTGCGTCGGTGGGCGCGGCCAATTCATGGTTTGCGAGTATGATCCACCAGGGAATTACATTGGGGAGAGACCTTATTGATTTGAGAGCAGGTTGATAAGACTTCATAGCACATTTGAAGGGGTGATGGCTTTCTAAATATTGTGATGTAACTATTAAATTCATTGAAGATTATTTTGATTCAATTTAGAGTTAGTTTTTTTTTTTTTTCTCCTCTAATGAGGGATGACTTATTAGTTAGGGATCATACTAATTGACACTAACATAATTACTAAGGGTTGTTGTGATTTGAGCTTATAAGGCTTTGTTTGGGGCGGGTTTTTTTCTGCTTCTTAAACCTACTTTCTAATACGAATATTTTAATTTTTGTGCTAAAATGTTATTTTAAGAAGCAGTAAAAATGCCGTCCCAAACGAAGCATAAGATAGTTATTTTCGTTTACAAAGTAGTTCACTCAATCATATATTAGAATCGAAAATTAAATAAATTTTAAAAAATAGTAATATTTTTTAGTAGAATGTTTATTCGAATTCAGCAAAATCTGAATTCTAAGATTTACAAATTAAAATTTTGGGTAGAATGAAATTTCAAGCATTTAAAAAAGGAAGTATATGTTTACCCTTAAAAAGAAAATAAAAATTTATTGTGACTTCAAATTTTGTTGTTTTCAGTTTAAATTTAAGTTCTCAACTCATTTAATAAATAAATTTGAATAAAAATATGTAAAAATCCCATTTTTTTTAGTTTGAGGGCCCACAGTTTTATTAAATTTTTTATGAATGTGAGCCCTCTCTATTAAATTGAGTTGGTTGTTATGGTTGAATATTGATTGCCATAAAGCGAACAAAGTAACAAAATCTTTTACAACGAAGAAAGAAATATGACAAGTCCTCTTAGTGGATGAATAGTGTACTTAGTAAATAGGAGTTGAACTCGAAGGTTTGACCAGTCACAGCTTGTCTATGTCTGTTGGTTGAATGCTTAGGCTACCAATTAAAAAGTTTTGAGTTCGAGTCTTACGTATGCGATGTATGTGTGAGTCTATCTTAATTGGTCTAAATGTCAAAAAAAAAAAAAGTTTGAATAGACAGGTGGGTGACACTATTCTTCTTCATTGAGTGGTTTAGTAACAAATTTGCTCAATGCATGCTGAAATTATTACGTGCGAATATTAGATGTATAGCTACATCCTAACTCCAATAAAATGACGACATGTATATTAATACACAATTTACTAGTTAATACACACTGTGTATTATAATACGTAGTATATACAAGTCAATACATAACTAGTACACTGTATTAGCTAATACACCGCTAGTACATAGTGTGTATTGATCAATACAGAGTGTGTACTTGTCAACACATATTATGTACTAGTATATGTGCCAGCATTTTACTAGAGTCCAGACTAGCTCTATATATCCTATGTCCGCATGTAATAGTTTCTCCAATACATGAAATGTGAAATTATTTTGATTTTTTTTTTCTTGTTGATTTTATTAAATTTAATTTATATAAACATTATGTTAAAATAATATACTTTATATGTTTCATTATAATGCCATATTTATATATATGAATTTATATATCACACATGTTTAGAGTTTAGGGTGAAAGACTGATGGTATAATAATTCTATTTAATATGAAGTAATGAAAACAATACATGACTAGCAAAATTTTAGTACTTAATAATTTTTTTGCCTTTGTACTAAAAATTTGATTTAGAATGAAATAAAAAAAATCTATCATATTAAAAATTAATATTATTTTGAAGAATAATAACATCTTTTGATCAGTTTTAAATATATATATACATATATTTAGATTTTAATTTCTAAAAAAGCCTGCAAAGGATTTAGAAAAATATGATCGTTACCAGCACTGATGAAATTAATATGAAAGGACCACTCAAAAGAAAATGCCGCTGAGTTGATAATCTACTAATAAATGAGCTTGGACCTGCCTTTATTTTGGTTTAGAAATATATGAAGGCAATCAGATCAACTGCCTTGGGTTAAAAATAAATGAATAGTAAAATAAAATAAATAAATGATTAATTTATAATTTTAGTTTTGTTAGTTTTAAATAATTCCAACTGGTTATTGATACATAATTAAAAATTATCTTGATCGGGTACGAATCCTGATGCAAAATCAAGTTTGAAACTTCCGAAATTAAATTGGGACCATCCCAACTCCGATTTCGACAAACTTACAGTCAAACTGAACGTCTCGAGAATACAAACCCAATGACACCAAACCCAACCCAATCCGAACCCAAATGGGTCCAAATCAAGGGTTAGAAATGCTGTTGGAAGGTTTGAACCACAATTTGAATTATCAAAAGATTTTCAAACATAACATGCTTATAGTCGAATCGTGTGGCTCGACGAGACGAATCCAATGAGCCCAAGATCACCAAATTCCGACATCACTAAGGCATTCAAATGTCCATCAAATGGCACTTGATCAAGGGAATCAACATCGGACGTCCATCTAACCACTCCCCATTTTCCCTTGATTTCTCACCTATTTATGGGCCATGCCACTCCAGAAATCTATAAATAGACCAATCTTTTCTCTTGAAAGGGGGCCCCTAAGCCAAATGATTCAAAGAGAGAGATCGGAGATTGCTCTTGCCTCCTTGCTCCTTCTCGACCACTGCCTGAGTTCCGCCGGATCACCGCCTGACATTGTTGCTCCGCCGGACCACCACTTGAGGCCCTCAGCTTCGCCGGACCACCACTTGAGGCTCTCACCCTAGCCGGACCACCACTTGAGACCCTGAACCTCACCGGACCACCACTTGAGGCCCTCACCCTCGCCGGACTATCACTTGAGACCCTCACCTTCGCCGGACCACCACTTGAGGCCCTCACCCTCGCCGATCCACTAGTACTTGAGATCCTTATCTTCATTGGACTACCACTTAAGGCCCTGAACTCCGCCAAGAGTTTCACTAAGTCACCACCGAACTATTAATTGACGCCCTAATTTCCAAGTGATGCCAGATTTAACATTAGACTTCAACCATACGGTTGATATTTGTAATCTGATCACCATCAAGGACGAGTTAGCCCACTGTACTCAACTCAAATTCTAGTAAAATATTTTCAACTGGTTTATGCTCTGTGATTTTTCCCCTTTCTAGGGTTTTCCATGTAAAAAATCTTGTGTTTTTTGTGCGTGAGCTGGATATCAGTGCAACGCTAAGACGTAGAATTAAAACTCTATCGCCGCATATATTCTAGCCCACAATAGTTATATATACTATTTTTAAAAATTTTGTTTGATATTGTCACCTTTTGGTTTATTTAAACATTAATATGTTCTAAAACTCGAATAGAATTTTAAAATTTTAAAGCAAAAAAGAATAACATCTTGAACTTATTAAATTTATGTAGGTCATGTATACGTGAATAACACAAATATCGAGTAATGAAAATATCAGGAGTTAACCTTAGCTTAAAATAATAAGAATAAAACCTCAGATGATCGGTTAGGCGATAAGATGTATTAGATATTGTCTATATTAAGTAAGGTAAAGGTAGACATATTGCATACTAGAAAATTTAAATCGGTAGAGATTAGATTTCACGTTTTAGCAGTGCACAAAGATTTAGCATAAACATATAAAAAAGATAAGACGAGATAATTTTTTATGTGGAAAAACTACAGGGTCTGACCCAATTGTAGAATTCTCTATTAATAAGTGATACAAAAATCCTCATTTCTTCACTCTTGAAAAAGAGAGAGTACAAATATCAAATGTTTATACCCAACAACATAACTTAATCTTTCCAAGAGTGATTTTAGAACGTCGATGTTTACAAGCAGACAAATATACCCAACAACAGGGTCTAATCTTGACAGTTTTTGGAGATAATGATGATTTCTAATGCTGATCGTCAATTATAATGACGGTTGTCAATGATAGTAATTGATGACCGATCTCGAGAGGAATTCATCATAACATGCAAATAATAGCGGCACAAAGTTTTTTTTTTTTATTTGTATTTTTTATCTCAAATATTATTTATAATTGACTATATTTTGATATTAACATTTTTTTTTTGAGATATTGAGTCATTAAAACAAAATTATACACACATCACGTACGTAAATATCGAACATAAAAACTCTTAATTTATAATCAAAACTCACAATCAACTGATAAAAAAATTGTGTTAATCATTAGATTAGGAGGTAATATCACATTCAACAATAGAAAATTTTATACCACAAAGAACATTTTTAAAATGATTGGAAAATAAAATTTAATAAGTTAGCTATAGATTATATTATTCTTAAAAATAAATTGAATGATCAAGGAACTGATAACTAGATATCCTTAACAAAGCTTTTCCAGGAGCTACCTGCTAGCTCCCTCAGATATAATTCGAAATAGAAGATAAGTCTTCGCACCCACAGCCGCACCGATTGCCACGTTGCAATGCAGACTCTAATGAAGTCACGCGGTTCGCGGTGAGTTTCCTGTGCAAACAATTAAATGGTGCACGAAGTATTAGTTTAGCAGGGTTAAGTGGCACAGCGGGGGCTCGAGAAACGCAGGAGAGAGAACGATGGCGCCGGATTACCCTTCCGATCTGATCCAAGACATCAAGATCCGCCTGCGTCAGGCCGCTGGCGTGCCTTCATACGATCCCGGCGACCCTGCTCTCGGCTCATTTCCATGCGTCGCTGATGCCGTGGCTGCTCTTGATCCCACTCTCCCCGACTACCTTCGCTGTAAGAGATGCCATGGAGGACTTTTGAGAGGTATCAACTCGACACTCTGTATCTTCTGCGGCGCAGAGCAGAGAGGGGAGGATTTCTCCCGGACGATCTCCTTCAACTACACCGTGGGTTACCAGAAATTCCTCAAATCCCTCGACCTTGACGGTTCGGTAAATGCTTTTTCTCTCTTTCGTTGTCCACGTTAGTTAGATTTTGAGGGAACCATGATTGTTTAGGCTTTTTATTATGATAAATTGAATACACTGTCCACCGTTGCCAGAAAATTTATACTGGGAAATCTGAAAAAATAAATCCGCATTGTTTACCTCTAATGAGATAGGATCGTAGGAGGTTAATTCTAAAGTTTGGTTGCCAAACACGCATGCTTTTTTTAACAATCACAACAAAAAATAATATTCCAATGAATTAATTATCTTCTTTACCATCTACTTCCTCCTCCCTCTTCCCTCGCCTCTGTTGATGTGCTGCCCTCCAGGACACTGATTGCCTGTGCTAAAGGACTTTCAGAGAGTTATTTATAAACTTGTTGTCTAAAATCTTTCCTGGCCAAGATTCTACTGGATTTATTAAGTGAAATTGAGTATCTTAGATATGTTGACCGGGGCTCTTTAGCTTCCATTTTTTGGGCGACCAATTGGTTGTTTGGCCGACCAAACAGCAAAATATTCTTTAGTTAACAAAATTATTTTTGTTTGACTACTAATGCAGGACAACCTTAAAAAAGCTAGAAAAGATAATAATGAACGAAAATATGAAAAGATTAAGAAACAATATCATGATGAGCATGTCTCATGCTCTAAATAAGAGATTGCTTTCTTAAAAGGTTTATAGGTCTCACATTATAATGAAAAATAGTCTATACTTTCAAAATAATAAATTCTTCCTATAAACTATTTTACATGACCCGTAGCCTAGAGATGAAAGAAAGAAAAAATATTAATTAACCAAGAAATTGCTAACAAAATTTTAAGAAATTTAATATAATGAATACAAATATCCTCATGATATAATAAAATTTAAAGGATATTAAGTTATTAAAATATTTTTGGCAATAAAATTCAAGAGTTTATATCCATTGTAATTCTACCTTGCTTGAATATATTCAATAATAAATTTGGCTCCAAAGAATAGTTTAGCTCAGGTCTTCTGTTAGTTCCAAGCATAATTATTGATTTGTTTTGTAGAAATATGAATCCAAGGTGCAATAATCCTAATAATTGTAATATTTTTAAAAAATATAAAGCTTTGTAAAAAGATTAATCTATTGTTTTTCGAGGATTGTATCCCTTTTTACTTATGACTTTTAATGAAACGTATAATGATAATATAATAATCTTGAGACAGATGTATTTGACTTCAAGTCCTTTCAACCTAAGAATATTTAAACATACTATAATACCTTGTCTTACAGTCTAAAATAGATCATAAAAGTGGTCTCTATAATCAATAAATGGCAATAATAATATTTTTTTTAAGTTTACTCTGCATATCATTCCAAATAAATTTTATTGAGTAGCTAGGATTTGCTGAAATATTTAAGTCCCATCAATTTTGCTTTAATAAAATAAACTCTTTAAGTATTAAGCATTTTGTATCCTTTAAAGGATTCTTCTATTTTCTTTATATAATTTGATAAAAACCTTAATAAAATAATGAAATCTAAAAAAACTTAAAAAACTTAAATATTCATGATAAAATAAACCATTCAGAAATTATGTCCACACTCCACATCAAATATTCTGTTGACTTAATAATATGACCCCATGGACCCTAGCCATCTTGCATAAAAGGTTTTGTTGGCCTTAGTGCATACCAAAGAATGGCAAATTGAGTGTTTTAGAAAATTGAAATTTAAAGCACATTAATCACATTTATTCACCCACCCCAAAAGGTTAAAAATAATGTAAGAAAACTTTTAAGTAATTGAAAATTGCAAGTGAAAAATGTGCAAGTATTAAATGAATATGGAAGAGTAAAACGAGCAAATAAATACTAGGATTTTGAGCCTAGTTGCACTCCCCATGTTTTTCGCTATGAAGTCGTCCTTTAGTAATCAATGGCTTCTTCAAGCATGATTCCCGAAAAATCTGAAAACTACCTTTTGGTTCAAGTAGTAGAGTGCAATTTAATTATTTGGATTAAATGTGAACGCATCAATCTTTACCTTTTCAAGGACAATGAGAATACATCTATCATTTTTAATGTCTAAGGATGTACCTGATGGACCGGTTCACCCGGTCCATCCTAGACCCGTGCGGGTCTATGGGAGGCGGGCGGACCGGCTGCACAAAAAGGGGCCCACCCACTTAAGTGGGGGTAATTTGGGGATGTGAGGGACTTTTGGATTGTATGAAGGGGGGCCATTAGGGTTTAGTTGGAGGCATGGCCCACCCACTTAAGTGGGGGTAATTTGGGGATGTGAGGGACTTTTGGATTGTATGAAGGGGGCCATTAGGGTTTGGTTGGGGGCATTATGAAAAGTGTATTCTCTTTCTAGTTTTCTTCTTCTAGTTTCTCTTCTTGTTCTTTTCTAGGGTTTTCTTGTGGGAGATCTTGTCCTTCTCGAAGTGGACAAACTTATCTTGTTTTCTCTTGGCTTTCTAATGCAAAGGTTCTTGCTTTTCATCTCAACCCTCTTGTGATTGTTTCTCTTTGCTTTTGGTGGAGAAATTCCTCATTTTTGGGGGAAATTAGGGCAAAACCGAAATTGTGGAACCCTAGGGCATATCAATTTGGTATCAGAGCTCTCGATCCTAGACGGCATGGCATCAAAGAAGGTAGAAGTTTTGGAGGGGGAAATGGGCCAATTGAAAGAGGAAGTGGGTGAGAAACTTTCTTCGTTGGAGGGAAAATTCTCAACCCTAGAGGAGAGATTTGGGGGAATGGAAGAGATGATCCGGAAATTGTTAGAAGCCCAAGTTGTTCCATCAAATCCTAAGGAAAAAGGGAAATCTCCGGTGACAAACCCTAACCCTAACCCTAACCCTAACCCTAATTTCCCAATTAGGGAAGAAGGAGTAAATCAGAGTGAAAATGGCATGCAAGGGCAATGGCCAAGGGAAGGGGGGGAGAAGGGTCTGGAGTGGGCGGCCTTTGGGGAATGACCGGTGGTCAAGGGGGCCGGCCACACATGGGCTCGGTGGGCCTCCACAGCACACGTGAAGGGTGGCCGAATCAGATGGGGGGATTTCCGGAAGGGAACCGTGCCACGTGGGAGCAGGGAGGAAGAAGGGATGACTACGGCATGGGTTATGGTGAGCCAAGAGAACCACCATGGCGGGGGATCCAAAATCCTTACCCGGGGGAGAGGAGGGGAAGACCACCGGGGGAGGGATTCACTCAGGGGACATGGGGAGATGGAAGACCCTTCAACCGAGCCGACAACCGCATGAGAAAATTAAAGCTTCCTATTTTTGAAGGAGAGGATGCTTATGGGTGGATCTACAGGGTGGAGCGCTACTTTGCAGTGAATGGCGTCACAGAAGAGGAAAAGTTGATGGCGGTTCCGATATGTTTGGAGGGAAAATCATTGGCCTGGTTTCAATGGCTTGAAGGGAGACAACATGTTAGGAGTTGGGAGGAGTTCAAAGACCTCCTACTTCATAGATTCCGGGTATCTAGCGAGGGTACATACTATGAGCAGTTTCTGGCTCTAGTGCAGGAGGGCACAGTGGCAGAGTACAGGGAGCACTTTGAGCTACTCTCAGGCCGATTAAGAGGGATTCCAGATGACCTTTTGGAGGGGAATTTCATGAAGGGGTTGAAGCCCCACATCAGAGCAGCCATCAGAGTAGTTGATCCACATGGGTTAGTGAAGATAATGGAGACTGCACAGCTGGTAGAGGACAAGCTGAAGGTGGAGCCACCGAGGAGATCAGGGGTATCTTACCCCACTTACCGACCACCACTCATGACAGGAGGCCCAAAGGCGGCTACCATCCTTCCTCCTAGGGAGGTAGCCAAGGAGAAAACCACTATGGCAGTGAACCAAGGGGGGTTCAAAAGATTGACTGATTCAGAGCTGAAGGAAAAAAGGGCCAAGGGCCTTTGCTACCGATGTGATGAGAAGTTTACACCAGGACATAGGTGTAAGGAGAAGACACTACATGTGATCATAGTGGGGGATTCAGAGGAGGAAGGAGACACAGGGGCAAATGAGGAGGATGGAGAGGAGGAAGAGCACCATCATTTGGCTATGGTGGAGGTCTCACTCAACTCCATAGCCGGACTGACATCGCATTCCACCATGAAGCTGGAAGGGGAGATTGCAGGGTACAAGGTGATGGTTTTGATTGATAGTGGGGCCACCCACAACTTCATAGCTTGCAGATTGGTGGAGAGGGTGGGACTACCGGTGACCCAAGGGAGAGGGGTAGGAGTTATTTTGGGCACGGGGAAGAAGGAGCGCTGTAGCGGGCAGTGTAAGGGAGTGACCCTCACATTGCAAGGGGAGGAGACAGTGCAAGACTTTCTATTGTTGGACTTGGGAAGCACTGACGTGATACTCGGGATGCAGTGGCTCCAGTCCTTGGGTGAGATGAAGGTGAATTGGAAGAAGTTATACATGGAGTATGGAAAGGGGAGCAGGAAAGTGACACTACAGGGAGACCCCAGTTTATGCAGAGCCAGAGTGGCCTTGAAGTCCATCTTCAAGACTTTGAGAGATGAGGGAGAGGGCTATTTGATAGAACTACAGCAAGTGGGCAGGGAGGAAGAAAGAGAGCCAGAAGTCATACCTGAGGTGATCCAGGACCTTCTACAGCAGCACTCCTCCGTTTTTCAGATGCCCCAGGGGTTACCACCTGTCAGATCCAGGGAGCATGCTATTGTGTTGAAGACCGGGGTAGCACCCGTCAGCGTGAGACCCTACAGATATCCTCATGCTCAGAAGGAGGAGATTGAGAGGTTGGTAGCAGAGATGTTGGAGGCTCAGGTGATCCAGCCTAGTGTGAGCCCATTTTCCAGTCCTGCACTCTTAGTGAAGAAGAAAGACGGTAGTTGGCGATTCTGTGTAGACTACCGGGCCCTCAACAAGGAGACTGTGTTGGACAAGTTCCCTATTCCTGTGGTAGATGAACTTTTGGATGAACTTGGAGGAGCCACCATCTTCTCCAAGGTGGACTTGAAGTCTGGTTATCACCAGATTAGGATGAGGACTGAAGACATTCAGAAGACGGCCTTCCGAACACATGAGGGCCATTATGAGTTTCTGGTGATGCCGTTCGGGCTCACTAACGCTCCCTCCACTTTCCAAGCCCTGATGAATCAGGTCTTCCAGCCCTACTTGAGGAGGTTTGTTTTAGTCTTTTTTGATGATATATTGGTGTATAGCAAATCTCTGCAGGACCATATCACCCATCTTGGGGTGGTACTCACGACCTTATTAGAGCATCAGCTATATGCCAACCAAAAGAAGTGTTCTTTCGCTCAGAAGGAGGTGGAGTATCTGGGACACATCATTTCAGAGAGTGGGGTGGCAGCTGACACCACCAAGATAGAGGCCATGGTGAATTGGCCTACACCAAAATCCCTTAAAGGACTAAGGGGATTTTTGGGACTTACGGGCTACTACAGGAGGTTCATCAAGGGCTATGGTTCCATAGCAGGTCCTCCGACTGATCAGTTAAAAAAGGACAATTTTCAGTGGGGAGAAAAGGCGGAGGAGGCCATGAAGACCCTGAAGAAAGCCATGACTAGTGCCCCGGTTTTGGCACTTCCAGATTTCACCCAACAGTTTGTGGTTGAGACTGACGCTTCAGGAGTGGGTTTGGGAGCGGTACTCATGCAGAATCATAGGCCGATTGCTTTCTTCAGCCGGATCTTATCAAATAGAGCAAGGCTAAAATCAGTTTATGAGCGGGAACTGATGGCCATTGTGTTGGCTATTCAAAAATGGCGGCCTTATCTATTGGGACAACGATTTGTAGTTCGTACTGATCAGCGGAGTCTGAAGTACTTACTGGAGCAGAGATTAGTGGCAGAAGAACATCAGAGGTGGTTAGCCAAACTCTTGGGGTATGAGTTTGAGATTCAGTATAAGCCAGGGGTTCAAAACAAGGCGGCGGATGCTCTTTCCCGCGTGGAGTGCTCACAGCTGATGGCACTATCTGTACCACAATTGGTAGACTGGGGTGAATTGGTGAAGGAAAATCAACATGTAGAGGAGCTAGAGAGAATTCGGGCGGCTATCCAGAAGGGAGAAGGAGGGTTCAAAGGGTATCACCTGGAGAACTCTCTTTTATTATACAAGGGGAGATTGGTACTACACCGTGACTCAGCATTTGTTCCCATTCTTCTACGGGGAGTACCACGATAGCCGTGTTGGTGGACATTCAGGGGTGGAGAAGACTTATCGGCGGGTGAAAGCCGAATTTTTTTGGAAAGGGTTAAGAGGTGATGTCGAAGACATGGTAAGCAAATGTGACATTTGCCAACGGAACAAGTATCAAGCTTGTGCCCCTAGTGGGTTGCTGCAGTCCTTGGTGCTTCCAAACAAGATTTGGGAGGAAGTTACCATGGATTTCATTGAGGGATTACCCAAGTCTGATGGGTATACGGTCATAATGGTGGTAGTTGACCGGTTGAGCAAGTATAGCCATTTCATTCCACTACGGCACCCTTTTTCAGCTCCTATTGTAGCATCTACTTTCATCAGAGAGGTGGTTAGATTGCATGGGGTCCCCACTTCTATTGTCTCAGATAGGGACAAGGTTGAGCTCTTTTTGGAAGGAGATCTTCAAAATGCAGGGTACATTCTTGAAGCGCAGTACAGCATACCACCCACAGACAGACGGACAGTCAGAGGTGGTGAACCGGAGCGTGGAGACGTACTTGAGATGCTTCGTTGGGGAGAGGCCTAAGCAGTGGGTCAAATGGCTACCATGGGCAGAATACTGGTACAACACTTGTTACCATACCGCAACTCAGTTCACACCTTTCAGGATTCTTTATGGAAGGGATCCACCACCGTTGGTGAATTATCAGAAGGGGACGACCCCTGTATATCTAGTGGATCAATACTTGGAGGAGAGGGATAAGGTGTTGGGAGAATTGAGGGAACACCTATTGAGAGCCCAACAGATCATGAAGACCAAGGCGGATGCTCACCGCAAGGATGTGACATTTGAGGTGGGACAGATGGTATACCTGAAGCTACGGCCTTACCGACAGAAGACTTTAGCTAGCAGAAGAAGTGAAAAGCTCTCTCCCCGATACTACGGGCCTTTCGAGATCGAAAGGAAAGTTGGGATGGTGGCCTACCATCTCAAGTTGCCTCCTCATTCCTCCATCCATCCTGTATTCCATGCATCACTATTGAAGAAGAGCATAGGGGATCATACCGTGACCACTCCTACTATACCCCGAGGCCTCACCGAGGATATGCAACTCTTACTAGAGCCACTACAGGTGAAGGAAGTGAGGAAGAATGATCAAGGCAAAAGGGAGGTTCTCATTGAGTGGAAGGACTTATCGACACACGAGGCTACTTGGGAGATATACGAAGCCATGGCGCAATTTCCAGATTTCAACCTTGAGGACAAGGTTGATCTTCTAGAGGGCGGTATTGATGGACCGGTTCACCCGGTCCATCCTAGACCCGTGCGGGTCTATGGGAGGCGGGCGGACCGGCTGCACAAAAAGGGGCCCACCCACTTAAGTGGGGGTAATTTGGGGATGTGAGGGACTTTTGGATTGTATGAAGGGGGGCCATTAGGGTTTAGTTGGAGGCATGGCCCACCCACTTAAGTGGGGGTAATTTGGGGATGTGAGGGACTTTGGCCATTAGGGTTTGGTTGGGGGCATTATGAAAAGTGTATTCTCTTTCTAGTTTTCTTCTTCTAGTCTCTTCTTGTTCTTTTCTAGGGTTTTCTTGTGGGAGATCTTGTCCTTCTCGAAGTGGACAAACTTATCTTGTTTTCTCTTGGCTTTCTAATGCAAAGGTTCTTGCTTTTCATCTCAACCCTCTTGTGATTGTTTCTCTTTGCTTTTGGTGGAGAAATTCCTCATTTTTGGGGGAAATTAGGGCAAAACCGAAATTGTGGAACCCTAGGGCATATCAGTACCTCTTTTAAAGAAAGAAGGTGGAGAGTAATATAGAAAATTTAGTAATTCGAACAACTCTTGGAGAAAAGAGAGATCATAGGCTCATTTGATAGTTGTTTACTTGCCTAATGCAAGCAGAATGTTTTTGCAAAGCAAGTGCATCTAGTTTACATGAAACAATTTGAGCATCTTTTCTAGAAATTTGCTTTAAATAAATTCTTTTAGAACGGAGTTTTGAAAATGCTTTTCATGAAGCAGCATTTTACATAGCAATTTCTCCACCTCTTTTAAACAAAGAAGGTGGAGAGTAATATAGAAAATTTAGTAATTCGAACAACTCTTGGAGAAAAGAGAGATCATAGGCTCATTTGATAGTTGTTTACTTGCCTAATGCAAGCAGAATGTTTTTGCAAAGCAAGTGCATCTAGTTTACATGAAACAATTTGAGCATCTTTTCTAGAAATTTGCTTTAAATAAATTCTTTTAGAACGGAGTTTTGAAAACGCTTTTCATGAAGCAGCATTTTACATAGCAATTTCTCACCTCATTACCAAAGAAATCCTAAGGAAGAGGAGGAATACCCTTACAAAATTGCCAACCTTTGAATGTTATTCTCAATAATTTGAACAAACTCTATTGCTAGTAAATGTAAATGTCAATGTTAGGCTTGAATGTGCCAAAATAATGTGACTAAACATCCCCTGGGACTATTCTAGAGAAGTTCTTGAGCATTTCTCAAAGATTTAGCAAATAAGAGCATAAGAAAGCTGTTGAATTTGAAAAAATGGAGTGATTGCCACTGGAAGCCTAAGATTTTCCAAACTATTGTTTTTACTTCCCATAAAACCAATTAAAATCTATTTTAATAATATAAATGTACTTGAATATAATGCAGTAATCTTATTCAAACTCTCAAGAGAGTGAGCCAGTGAAGCTCAAGAGCACTACTCAAATATTTTGAGAATAAGAACATAAGAAATCTACTAAAAATTTGTTAAAAAAGAAGTTAGAAAAAAAAAGAGCTTGCAAGTGAAAACTAAGATTGAAAGAAAACACAAGGGTATTTAATGCCTAAGCTTGGGAAATATTATAGAAGAAGCATATTAAGATAGCAGGTAGCAATTGGAGGGAAAAGCTTTCCAAATAAACAACTATTGAATATTTCCATTTTCAAGCTTTTCCTTCATCCTTGAGATTTTAAACTCTAAAACTGTCCTCATATTTAGTTTACACCCATTGAGACCTTTTACTAAGAATTATGAAGTATCAAAAAGTTATCTTTCCAAGTGATGGTCAATTAGTTTGGTGAATAAATGTGCTTCTTATTGGTAGGCAAGAATAGACTATTCCTTAGTGGGTCAGCTAGGTTTGAAGTTTAAAATTAGTTTGGTTGACCAAAATGACATATCCGGATAATGAATATTTTGACCAAAATTTAAACTTTGTTCGACTAGTTTTTGACACCATTTTAGGGACGGTCAATAATAAAAGATGATTTAAAAGATTAACTTATTTAGCTCAATGAAAGGGATATTTTCAGAAAAGTTTTTAAAAATTTCGTTACTAGTTTTTTCTGAGTGTTTTAGCACATGATTCAAAGTATGGCTTGATAATATATACCAACATAAATAAACCTTCAAGTTACTTGGGGCATCTCCATCCGAAAAACTCATTTTCCACTCCAAAATACAGTAACACTCCAAACTGCAGTAACTTGTCTCCAATCAAACTCCATTTCATAATACAAAAAGGAATATTCTGTGTATATTCTTTCTTGTATCTTTTTTTTTTAGTTTGTTTTTGTATTGTCTACTATGTATTTTTTTATTTATTCGATATCCTTTAAATTTATATGGGAATTTTATCTTAATTTTTATATTAATGTTGTATCTTAATTATGCTATTGCAATTTAAATTATTTAAGATGAAAAACCTAATTTAGATAAATTAATTACACTAAAAATATATTAAAATTTTTAAAATAATGTGTTTATAAATTATTAATTTTTAAAAATTAATAATGAAGAACCTACACTTAAACAATAATGCATTTGGAGGTGGATTTCATCTTAATAATGAAGGACCTATATTTTGAAATAAATATATTAACAAGTTAGACCTACTTATTATAATTTTCATCTTAATAATTTTGAACCTACATTTTCAAATTATGCCTACTTATAATTTTTTTAACAAAAAATAAATCTTAGTCGATAAATTAATTTGGAATAAAAATACGTACTAAATAAAATAAGTATTTATTCAATAAAATGAAAATTACATTAATATGTTGCTTGCACAAATAATCAATCAATGCATTTCGCTGTGCGATGTGGGCATCTTTATTCCTGATTTATCTATGGCTTGCGATAAATTTCTAAAATTGGGTAATTGAGTAGTCAAATTCCTAGTAGAGAAGAGTGAGAATATTAAAGGATGAAGATCATTGATTTGTCAATTCGGTTCAGGACTAGTTGAGAAGTGTGATACTCTTAAAGGGTAGAGGTAATTGAGTTGTCAAATTCATTCATGACTAGTAGAGAAGCGTGAGAATCTTAAAGGACAAAGATTATTATTTGTCAATTTCTTTTAGGATTAGTTGAGAAGCGTATCCTAAAATATAGAGGTAATTGAGTTGTTAAATTCGTTCAGGACTAGTAGAAAAGCGTGAGAATCTTAAAGGACGGAGCATTTATTTGTCAATTCCGTGCAAGACTAGTTGAGAAGCGTGAGAATCATGCCACTAGAATTTTTTTAGGTAGGTGTTGAAGAGTATGTCATTTATTGTTTATGTAAAATGATGGGATTAAATATTTCTTATCCAACTATGGAAGAAATAATGGGAGAATCAACTATTCCAAAATAATTTCTACCAGAAGAAGAGGACCACACTTGAATCAGCTAAGGTCTATCTGATGGTTTGTATTGTCTACTATGTATTTTGGATGTTGGGGGTTTTAGTGCATACAAATCGCTTGTTTTTATCAATTTTGTAATTTTTAGATCTCATTTTTTGAGTATTTGATTTTGTTTTTGTGTTAGTTTGATAACTCTATATGTTGTACTTTTATATTTATTTCGCAACTTCATGTAATTTTTCTTTATGCTAATGTTATATTTTAATTATGCTATTGCATTTTAAATTATTTCAAATGGAAAATCTAATTTAAATAAATTAATTACATAAAAATATATTAAAATTAGAAAATTAATAACATAATATATTTGAGATCAAAATTTAAAATGCTTTAAAATTACAGACTTGGTCAGCCTTATGAATAAGCTACAAAAAAATTTTAATATCATCATTTAAAATTCAAACATTTTACAATAAATTTTTATTTTTTAAAATAAAAGGAATGGGATTGTGAATAGTGTGACAAATATTTTTTTATTTTTCAAAAGCCCATTATTGGCGTCGCACTGCTCACTTCTGCGAAGATATGGGTGAATTTTTCGTTCAGGTGGAGTTGAATGCGGACGACATACAATGGTTTGGAGTTCCGTTGGAGCTGGCCTTAGTAACCCTAATCATTAGGAAAAAGTGATTGGAAGTGAATCAAATGCTTGATAACATTTATGAACAATTCTTCAAAAGCTTAATGATTTTTATTTTTATTGAGATCTAGCCTGAGCATACAATGGGCTTTTGAATTTTAAGCATGAAGCGTAACTTAGTTTAGTTATTGTGTTGGTATATTTTTTTATTGGCTTGAAGAGGTTTCATTGGATCTTATGTGCATGGCATCAAAGTATACTATGATCCATAAATAGAGATGTTAAAATTCTAGAAGGATGCTGTTATGATTTGAACATCATGTTGGATATTGGTGATTCTCACATAGCAAGAACTATTTCTATTTGGCATCTCTTTTTTTTTTTCGAAGGAAAATTTCAGTACTGTTTTAAAATCCTTTGGACACTATGAGCAGGTGTTGAGCAAAGTTTAACCCATCCTTTGCTACTTTAAACTGGGTTGTATTCACAATAAATCCCATTTTGAATTCTCTCATTTATTCTTCCTCTATGATTTATCTTATCCATCCCTTGAAGGTTTTCTAATTTTGTGCTTGACAATTGGTCATATGTAATAATATGTGGTTCTTATGTATGAGATGTTACTTTTAGTTGTTAAAAAGTTATATACTTAAATAGTCAATTATCCAATTATTTTCATGTCATATATTGACATTTTTCAAGATTAGCTATGTGAACATCTTTGGATTGTTTATGTTGTGTCAATATATGTCTTTCACAGCTTCTAGAGAAACAACAAAATTCTCATGGAGAGCTTTTTGCTTGAAGTCTCTTGAAAGTTTGGATATGAAATTTTGTTTTTTTTAGATATGAAGGTATGGGAGAACATAGTTTGGTTGCATTTACTTCATCCTATGAATAGAAATTTGAGGGGACTGTCAACACATTAATATTTTAATTTTGAGTGCTTTTTGATCCACCAATTAATGAGATCTTTCCATTGACATTACTTTTACATGGCACTCCTGTTCCTTAGACTAAGTAATATGCAGATAGGCTAGTCATGTAGCTGACCCTATGTAGTGGGATAAAGGCTTGATATTATTGTTGTTATTGTAATATAATGATTCTTGTGCAAAAAAAATTACAGGCTTATGTGTTTTCTCTGTAACTAAATTTGTCATCTTCATCATCATTAGCCTTAGCATAAATATTTTGAGCTTGGATTATGAATATCATTCTCCATTTGTTAGTGATGTATGAGATGTTAAATCTAGTGTGCAAAATGTTTTGCACAATCTTAGGTTTGGTTTAGTCCTTTTTCTTTCCCAATTTTTTTACATTAATTTTTTCAAACATATTATCTTTGTATTTTCTAGCCTTTGTTGTACATGTGCAAATGACTTCAGTTTATTTTCTATTATCTTATCTTAAATATAGATGATGTAAGTACATTTCTAAAGAATAATTTATGATAATGTTTCAGGAAGTGGTTAATTTGGAAGCTGAATCAAAAGAGTCAAGTAGGGGCAAGGATTCACCGAAAGTTGGGGTGACATTGTCTAATATTTTGGACTTGAAGTTGAGGTGGCCAAGAGAGAGAGAAGAAATTGATAATAGCAATAGCAACGCGGCTCCTTCTCAGGTAGCCCTTGTAAGTTTATCAGGTGTGAATTTGGATAATTTTTTCTCTGATCAGAAAAATGAGGTTTCCTCCAGGTTTAGTACTTCTCACTCCACAAGCAATGTCCCTCAAGTGAGTGGTCATGGTGCAAACTCATTTTCAGTTGAATTGGACAGTTCCTTCTCTGTTACAAGAAATGAAACAGTTTCCGGTGCTCAGAATGCAACTGTCGAGCAATTTATGCCTAGAAAACAGGATGTAATTACTCATGCCAATTTATCCTCCAGATCCCAAAAGTTTAGTTTTTCTGAACGACAGAAATCATTAGATGTAGCAAATAGTTCTGCTGATGCCGAAGGTAGCAATTCGGATGATGCTTTTGCTGATTGGGAAACCGATTTCCAATCTGCCAGTTCTGCAACATTTGAGGCCACGTCCAAACAAATTGATCCCGTACAGTATGCTCTAGACTTTCAATCTGCTAATCCTACATTAGTCACCGCTGAAACTGAGTCAAGAACTATGGATCTTTTCCATAATCCTATTGGCTACCAGTCAGCTAATTATGTAACAGTTGGAACAGAGTCCAAGAAAATTGATCCCTTCCAGAATTCTTCGAACTTTCAACCTGAGAATCCTACAGTTCTTGCCATGGAGTCCAGAACAAACGATCTTTTGCAAAATTCTGTGGACTTTCAGTCTGCAAACTCTGTAGCAGTTGCAGCAGATTCAAGACATGTTGATCTTTTCCCGAGTCCTGCAGGCTTTCAATCAAGAAATTTGGAAACCGTTGAAAAAGAGTTAAGGTATATCGATCATTTCCAGAATTCTGGTGCAGACTTCTCTCCAATTATCATACCAAAGTTAGATCAAAACACAAATATGGGGCATAATTCCAGCAATGATGACACTGGTGGGGTTCTAACGCATGAAGTAGACGAGGCTATCTCACATAATGATTGGTTTCAGAATGAAATGTGGTCTCAGAGTCCAAAAATATCAAAGGAAACCGGTCGTTTAGACGGTATTAGTAGTAGCATTTTTGTAGGTGAACTTAAGAATGAAGAGAAAGAAACAACTTCTGTGAAGGTTAGCTGGACTCAAGATGATTTATGGCAGAGAAGTGTAAATGAAATTAATAATAAAAGCTTTAATCACCATGATGATGACTTGTTTGATGATTGGCAAGATTTTAGAACTGCAACCAATGCATCAGGAAATTTGTCAGTTTTGCAATCACTAACCAGTGACAAGGTTCATGTCCTTCCTTTAGAAGCAAACTCAGGAGATTTAGAGGATTTGGAATTTGGTTGTTTCATACAATCAGATTCATTTTCATCTGCTTTGAATGGTCTGCAAAGTCCAAATCATGTCAATACTAGACAACAAGGGGGTGATTCAATTGCAAACCGGTATGAGAGGAAACTCCATATTCTTCATAATCATTTTGATTGTTGACTTTGCTGTCCTTTCAACTAATTCACCTAACCTTGCAAGCAATAATGGTTCCCCCTCACTATTATTTTATCTGTCAAAGCTCTTTATTAGATGTTCTGCATTTATTTAATTGCTATTAGTGAAATAACCCAGAAATTTGAATACCTTATTGGAGCTCCACGCCCAAACCTGCAGTAATCCGGCCTCCGAACCACCCTTATAGCAATCTTACCATGATGGTCAACTGACAACAAAATCTATATAGCTGGCTTTCTTCATGGGATAAAATTAGGTTTAAGAATCTTGGATAAAATCCATTACTTATTTAGGCTTCGTTTGGGACGGCTTTTTTGTTGCTTCTTAAAGCAGCTTTTTAGTAAAAAAATTTAATTATTGAACTAAAAAAATTATTTAAAGCAGCATCAAGAAAACCGTCCCAAATGAAGCCTAGTTTGTAATTCAGGTTTAGAAATCTTGGCAGGTAGGAATGATCAACCATCGTGCTTTGCATATTTTTCGTTAAAGCTCAGTTTTTCTTTTTCCCTTTTTTTTTAACTCTTTGCAGGGAAAATCAAAGTAATGAGAAATTTGGCACCGCTACCGCTCTTTCTAGCGGTTCAGATATCAATGCTAATACTCCTGATGCTTCTGATCTGGATGCTTCCCAATACAAAGTGGACATGCTGCTGGCTCAGATGCCAGACCTCTCGTTCATGCTTGAGGAATCCCTCTATATTCCGAAGAAGCCCAGCAGTTCTGAGCTGAATACTTGATTCTGGTTCCAGTTGTACAATCCATAAGGTTTGTCATTTATCCCAATTTCAGATATTTTTGGCTTGTAGCAATGAGTTTACATACCTTTGGAGCAAGCAAGAACGAAAGGATTATAAAAGAAAATAATAGCTGGCTTTAAAGAACCGAGACAAGCATTATTGAAAGGAAGAATCCTTGATACAAAATGATCTTTTTGGATTCCGATGGATATTTCTGGGCTATTCAAAAGTATTTACTATTTCATTGTATTTAATAGACAGCTGAGATGAGAAGAGCATAGAGAGGGGTTTCCATGTAAAATATTGTCGGTTCAAACCGTTCTTTTGAACTGTTTTTCTATCCACTGGTCTTCCTGCTGCAGTTTTTCCAAGAATGTGTTCTCTTTCTTAAAGGGTTATGTGATGTGTCCCTGTCTTGTTGCTACTTAATGTTTTTTCCTGTTATGATTGCTTGCGGATGTTATATCTGTCATCTACTTTATTGATGATAAAAGACATCAATCTTCTCAGCGATGGCAAATATTGATGTTTGTGAATGATAGGAGTTAGCATTTGTGTGGGAGATGGGCATCTACTTTATTGGCAATGATGGAAATTGGGGTTGTTGATGATGATGATAATCAACTTTATTAACAATAACAAGCTTCACATTGATGTCATAGACGAGCATCAACCGTATTGGCAACAACATTCATTCATTTGCGTTAAAGTTGAGTATGAACATCACCTTATTAGCAACAGCGGGCATCTACATTAGTTTTTGACAATGATTGCCAACTTTGTTGGTGAAAAGTGAAAACAAAATTTGACGTTAGTGTCAATGATGTATGTCATCCTTATGAGCAATGAAAAGCATATGCATAAGCTTTGACAATGAGTATATGCCTTATTAGAAAGAGTAAGTGTCGATCTTGTTGGCGATGATGGACATTAGCATTGATATTAGCATTGGTGTCAATAAAGTGTTAGCATTGTAGGCCATGATTGACATAGACATTGAAGTCAACGATGGCCGTCACAATTTGCATTATAGGTGGGCATTGACGGTGTCCAGAATGAGCACCATTGTTGGAGTCGACGGTGAGTGTCAATGATGGGAGTTGGCTTGTTGGCAATGTCAAGCCATAACATTTGTGTCAACACCAATGTCGACAATAAGGGCAACACCCATCATCAATACAAACACCACATATTATTATGAATATGGGTAACAATCATGGTTACATATACGCATAATCATCAATAAGTTTAATGCTTATCGTTAACGCCAACTCTAACAACTATCATTACTAACAAGGCCGATACTTTCCATCTAAACTAGCACTGATGTCAATCATCATTAATAAAGTCGATGTAAATCGTTCAATGCCCTCTCCATAAAAATAAAAGCACCAATGATGACGCCCATCGTTGATAACAAAGATAATGCACTACCAAGGTTGATGCTTTCTCTCTAAATCAACTGTCTCCCCACCAATAAAGAGAATAATAATAATAAAAAAAAATCTCCAATAATACTTTGATGACAACTCTAAAGCCTCAAGGCTCTTACTTCCACCATTAAAATCATCTTTCACCATTTATATCTACTATATTGCATCATTATATTGTCTAATTATGCAAAATGACACCATTTATAAACTACAACTCACATTACTAAGATTATTTCAACTAATTCAAGCCCCATAAAATTTTCTCTTTCACGTGATTTTCAAGTAAAAAATCTCCGATCTCTTGGGAGTTTTTCTGAACTCATTTATTAGTATGTTTGTGAAATTTTTATGCAATACTAATATGATAAAGTCTCTCTCTCACCAAAATCAAGGAAAGAATGACAAACTATATAAGCAAAAAAAAAAAAAAAACATAAAACACAAGGTACCTTTTAATATACTTTGTGAATTTCAATTGAGAACTCCACTGTTGTCTGCTCATAGTAGAGCCAAAAAGATACCAAATGAAATAAATAAGCAGAACTTGGACTTTTTTTTTTTTTGGGAAACTTTGGGGCATCGCCCTTTAATTAACTCAAAAAAGTTACAAGTAAAAACTCAGCTCAAACAAAAAAGGAGCTGAAACAAGAACCCAACAACAGAGAAGCAAAATATATCCCAAAAGGGCTCAGAAAAACAAAACTGGTACAAAATAACGAGAAACCAGCTGAATCAAAGATTCAGCACCATCGAAAAGCAATATTTCCCGGTTGCCCAAGAAATGCCGCACGGAGAATCGAACGAGGCGGGCCAGGCAATAGCAACATGAATTCCGGTGGCAAATCAGAAGACCGTCCAGGGAAAATGTACCAAATCATCATTGCCCTGGGATATCAAAATTCTCTGCTTGCTGGTAGAAGCGCCAATTGAAACAGCTGGGAAATGAAATCTGAAGGCTTTCGAAATTTTTCCAGTGAGAAACCTTAGCAGTGATAGCAAAAGAGATTTTGTGACAGAGATTAAGAAAAGTGTGTTGTTTACCACCAAATCTTCTGTCGTTTCTCTCCCTCCACAAGTAGTAAACCAAGCAGCAGATGACAAAACTACAGAAGTTTCTATTTGCAGCATTATAACACAAGCCATCCTCCAAAAAATCAAATACTTGCATAATATTAGGCCTCAAAAAGAACCCTTGGAAATCGGGAATAAGGGTGTGCAAAATTCTGTATGTGAACTGACATTGAAAAAAAAGGTGTGAAGCAGATTCGTTTTCAGAGTAACACAGATCACATGTGGGATTAATCAAAATTCCCCTAATAGCTAGCACATCTGCAGTTTTAAGCCCATCATTAACAGCTAACCAAGTAAAAGAGGAGTGGCGGAGGGCATAATGTTTGTGCCATATGAAATTGTGCCAGGGCACCTTCACATTATCGTTAAAATAAACTTTTCTAAACGATTTAAAATCGGGTTTACCAGTGCCAGCCCAAGAGATACAGTTGCAGCAATCCAAAATTTGTGTCGATCTTAAATACTGATGCAGAGAGGAAGGGATGCCAATACCCAAATTCCAATGGCCATTCAAAATGAACTCTTTAACTTCTAAAACCCTCGGCCCAACACAGGCATTCAGATCAGCAAGAGACGATCCATTAATCCAAGGATCCCAGAAAAAAGATAGAAAACAATCGTTTTGAGTAACATGAAATCTAAATAAATGTTTCACACAGGCAGCAGTCGAGGTAATGAGCTTCCAGTAGGGAGAAATTCTAGAATTGGTGGGTTTAAAAGGGGATTCAAACTTGTTTCTGAACCAAGAGTTAATAGGTGAATGTAAAGAATAGAATCTCCAAATGAAAGTGCAAGCATAACCGAAGTACATGGATTTAATGTCAGGAATACCGAGACCACCAAAGCATAAAGGTTTAGTGGTATTTCTCCAAGCAATAAGATGTAATTTCTTTTCAGTCGTAGAACCATGAAAAAGGAACCTCGCACATAATCTGTCAATCATTTTACAGGTGGTTTTGGGTATAATAGAACCATGGATCCAATACGCAATGGTATTGGCAATAGTGAACTTCAAATATTGAATCCTACCTGCAAAAGACAAGAATTTTACTTTCCAACCAGCAAGTAGAGTAGTAATTTTACTCAGTAGTGGTTGGAAGTTAGAAATAGAAATTTTTTTTGGGGGAAATAGGAATCCCAAGGTATTTTATATAATGCTCAGCCTGGTTGAACTGGAGTAAATTTAGGATATCATATGCCATGTTGTTGGGCCGAGAAAAGAGCATAGAGCATTTATCCCTATTGACATGTAGCCCCGTAGAGTTACCAAATTCAGCCAGAATGTGATTAAGAGTATGAGCATTTTGAATGGTGGTTCGACCAAAGACTAACACGTCGTCAGCATATAACAGATGGCTAAAGTTGGAGTTCCCACATTGCACACCATTGAATCCACTATCAACCAGCAAACACGAAAAGGCATCCATAACAATTGCAAATAGTAGAGGTGAGAGGGGGCAGCCTTGTCTTAATCCGGACATAGAGTTGAAAAATCCATGAAGGTTTCGATTAATACAAATAGAAAAAGGCACATCAAAAATACAGCTTTTAATCCACTTGATGAACTTATAAGGAAAACCTTTCTCTAGTAATATGGATATAATGAAATCTCTAGAAATGGAGTCAAACGCTTTTTTAATATCCAGTTTAGCACAAAAAAAATCTTTGCCAGACACCAACTTGAAGTCTCTAAGAATTTCCATGGCGAGGATGATGTTGTCAGATGAAAGCCTTTTTTGAATAAACCCAGCTTGACTTTCATTAATAATAAGTGCATGATGGTTCTCATCCTATTGGCAAGAATTTTAGCAATGATTTTATAAAAGGTGTTGCAAAGAGAGATGGGGCGAAAATCTGTGATTTCTGTAGCATGAGGGCGCTTGGGAATTAACACTATAGCAGTGGATTTAACAGATTTTGGAAGGGAACCAAATTCAAAAAAGTTTTTAACTGCTTGACAAACGTAGTTACCCGTAATCCCCCAAGAGGACTTGTAAAACTCAAACGAAAACCCATCAGGACCAGGAGTGGTAGCAGAGGATCCAGCAAAAATCACCTCCTTAATTTCCAGATCAGTGACCGGAGCAGTAAGCGCATCAATTTTATCCGAGGGGATGACAGAACCTTTAGGAAAAGATATTTGTTCAAGCTGGGTGGGAGGAGGAGCATTAAATAATTTTTGGAAATGAGCAACCGCAGCATCAGCAATCCCAGAAGGAGTAGAAAACAAACCCTCAGAAGTGGTGAGGCTTTTGATCCTATTTGCATTCCCCCTGGCTTTGATTTTAGCATAAAGAAAGCCAATATCATCCTCCCCCTGAGAAAGCCATTTGGCTTTCCCTCTTTGAACAATCCAATTCGACCAAGCTTTGTGAAAATGAACCAGAGAAGAGTTAATTTCTTTAAGAGTGGCATTCAATTCAGGATTAATGGGATCTCTTTGAATTAATTCCAGACATCTCCTTTGGTTGTCCTCTAAAAGACAAATATTCTCCTTCAGGAAATTCGAAGAGGACCAGCTTCTTTTTTTCAGAAATCTCTTCAAGCATTTAAGCTTTAAGTAAAGGTTAGCAATAGGGCTAACATGAGAGTGAGTAGCAAAGGCAGATATAACATCATCCCAGTAACCCTCCAAATTGATCCAGAAATTCTTAAATAGAAATCTGCCTCCAGCCAAATGGTTTTTAGTATCCGAGCATAGTATCAGCGGGGAGTGGTCAGAGCAGCCAGGGGATTTAACCACATAGTAAGAAGTAGGAAAAATATCAAGCCAAGCATAATTAACTAACATCCTATCCAACTTAATATGAATAGGATCTTCAGCTCTTTGATTGAACCAGGTGAAATTAAGGCCAGTGGAAGAAAGTTCAAAAGTTCCTGAATTGAAAAACCCAGGAATTTAATTCATTCATATGGCTATGATGAGGAGGAACACCACCTTGTTTTTCACTAGGATCCTTGTAGCAATTTAAATCCCCCATTATAATCCATGGACCGTTAATCCCAACAGCTAAGTCAGTAAGTTGTTCCCAAAGAGTCACCCTATCAGCCAGAGTGTTTGCGGCATACACAGCAGTCAAAGCAAAAGAGCAAGAGGGAGAGACAGAGATAATCCCATGAATAAACTGAGGTGAGGAAAGAACCATCCGAAAATTGATCACCTCGGCGTTCCATTTCAACCAAATTCTTCCAGGGGACAAAGAGTCAAAATTATTGCAGCTAGCTTCGTTTTGGAAAATCCGATGGGAATTACAGAACCAGTCGTCAGAAAGAAGGTGAGGTTGAATTTTTGCTTCAAGGATGCAAAGAAAATCGAGTCTGTGAGCAGTAATCAAATTTTTACAAGCAAGGACTTTATCGGGACTATTGAAACCACGGACGTTCCAACAAGCGATGGACGGGGGGTTCATTTGGACTTTGAGTTTTTTTTGCGTCTTCTTGACGCTTTTTGGTTTAGGTTTAGGGGGCTTGGACTGTTGGGACTTATTACGTAAACTCGCATCAGGCGGTTCTTTGAACGAGTGGTAACAGTCACTAGATGATTGCTCAGACTCTTCAGTCAATTCCATCGGGACTCAAGAAGTAGAGGCCCAAACTTGTTTGGTGAGGTAGCAAGGTTGCCAGAGGGCTTTATCCAAGGTTTAGGGGAGATATTATTGTTGGTGGATATGGGACTAGTGTCTAAAACAGGGTCATGAACTTTCCCATTAATAACAGTGGTAACGTCTGCTTGAGGGGGGTCGACGATGGGGGATGATGAAGCAATTTCAACATCCACAGGGGAGCAGTCAGATGGGAGATTGAGATTGGGGATAGATTCCGGAGGAGGGGGAATGTGGTTGACCGCAACTAACATTGCTTCATTTTGGATGTGACTGTCATTAAGCATCGTAGTCTTAGGAGGAGCCTGTATTGGGGGGGGAGGGGGAAGAATAACAGGGGAAGTGGAAACAGGGAGCGGCGGCCTACCTCGAGTTATGCTTTTGCTTCTAGCTCGGATATGGTCCGAGCTGGAGGTTTAGGTTGAGGATTTTTGGGGCACAAATTGGGAGGGTGAACAAGCGAGCCACATCCCGAACAAGGGGTCGGTTTCCAGTCATAGATTACTCTGAGGTTGACATCATCGCCATCCAAGGATATCGGAATTTCATCTGGAAATGAAGATTTGCTAGTGACCATGACGCACACTCTGGCAAAGGTAAGGCGAGTTTTGCGAGCAGTAAGGGCGTCGACTGCTAAAGGGTGACCGACAAAACTTGCTATTTTGGTAATTCCTTGAGGGTTCCAGACGGCTAGTGGCAGATCAACAATCTTAATCCAGATAGGTATGGCCGAAAACTCATCCCGCCTGGGAATGAATTTGGGATTCCATTGCTGCATGATAAACGGTCTTCCAAAAAAGAACCAAGGCCCACCTGACCAAGCGTTTTCATAATCCTCCATCGCAGAAAATTTGAAGAGAAAAAAACCATCATTTAAAGAAAGCAAGTCAACCGCACCTTTGGGATTTCAAGCTTTTTTGATGACATTTTGTAAGCTGAGGTAAGTCGGTCGAGGCCCAACGGAATACCCGACTAACGACCGACTCCAGTCCGGGGTACCCAACTGTAGCTCACCCGCAGAGAAAGGGATCTTAGACGAGGGAGGGACAAACGAAAGGGAGAACTCACTCGCAACAGGATCTTTGTTAGTGAGGTTAGAAAGGAAGTTAAGACCGAGCGGAGCAGCAAAAACAAGTCCCCCAGAGCCAGGTAGTGGAGGGAACTCAGTGGAGTAGGAGGATGAAGCCATACTGAGCGTAGAGGGAGGGAGAAGCCCCTCCCCAGCAGGCGGCGCGGGAACACAGAGTGGAGGCGCCAAAATGAAAAACCCTAGCAGAGCTCAGTTCATTCATTCACCAAATCTCTAACATTCTAACTGCAGAACTTGGACTTATTAAGAAACTTTTTACTAGACATCAAAAGAATCAACTGAAAAAGGAGTAACTTCGCTATAGTTGACATATTGCTCACTCATGTAGAAAAATAGGATTCGACTCAGTCTCATCCAGAGGAGCAAAAATAAGATACAAGCCCACTCTGGTTCTTAGAACAAAACAATCCTTCAAGATGTAATCAAAACTCATCTAATAAACTATGAGAACATAAATCCAAACAAACGGATATTGCAAATAAAAAAAAAAAAATCTCTCTTCTCATTCTCAGATCACAGTGATTTCCACTGGGTGCAATTGTTTTAGAGTTAAACTTCCTTTCATTGTCAACCAAGAAGTAGAAGCTTTAAAAGAGCCATTCTTATGTAAAGTCCATTCTTTACTTGTCTAAAATAAGCAGCTCTGGGATCAGAATCCACTTCCAATGTAATCTGCAAAATATTATACACATTTTGGTTTATGATGAGAAGAAGATATGAAGATAATGTGATAGAACTTTGATTTACCTCGTCAAGTCTAGGAAGGGGATGCATCACAACTGCATGCCTTGGCATAACACTCAAAACTTCCTTGTCCACTATGTATTTTCCACGAGCTGCTTCATACAAATCTATTCTCTCACCAAATCTTTCTCGCTGAATCCTTGTTTGATATATAACATCGCATTTTGATGCTACATCCAAAAGATCAGTGCTTTCTTCCCATTCGACGCCCTTTGATGTCAGATAGTCCTTTATGTCATCCTATAACAATGCGTTTTCATTAAAAACAACAATAGAGTAAGCGATCATCAGTATGAAGGCTTGTTTGGGACGGTTTTCTTATTGTTTCATAAAACAACTTTTTAGTACAAAAATTTTAAAATTTTTGTACTAAAAAGCTGCTTTATGAAGCAAAAAGAAAGTCGTCCCAAACGAAGCCTGAGTTAGAAAATCGCTGCTGTTTACTTAATAGGCACAACTCAACAGGATCTTTTAGCTGGTAGGGCAGTAATCTAATTGCACTAAGCAGACTCAAATAGTGGTGATAAGGCTAATGGTGATGGTGATGAATATTTGATTACTATGCTAGTCAATGTTGCATCTATTTGAATCAGTATATTGTTGTAGATAAACCTTTACCTTCATCTTCACAACATCAGGGGAGACGAAGTAGATTTTGATATCTTGGTACTTTGCAATCAAATAAGCCAGCGAACGAACTGTTCTTCCATTAGCAAGATCACCAACCAAACCCAGCTTTATTCCATCAAATCTACCTAACTCTCTTCCGATTGTGTACACATCTAAAAGAGCCTGGCACAACCAAAAAGATGTTGAGGAATTGTCATATTCCAAGCCTGAGCATTCAGTAGGAGAAGAACAAATTCTAGAATTTCTTTTGAAATAAAATAATGAATTTCACTTGTTGGAAGTGGTTTGGAGTAAAATCTATCCCAGCAATCTTAGTTTTCAAAGGAACGTAAACAATATTTATTCTGATCATTCTCCTGATTTCTCCAGTATGGAGCAAAGAAATGCAGAAGAGAAGCCTACCATAAAGCACTGCTTAAACACCTTGATAGCCTAATGCATTATATTTATTTATCAGGTGTGATAATATGCAATGCAACACATACGATACAGTAAAGTCTAACCATATAGCTCCTTACACGTGGTCAACCATTCCACACCTATGTAAGCAGACGGCAACAATTCAATAATAGCATTTACAGAGCAAAGTCTAGTCAAGTACCTCATTTGGCAATAACATGAACTATTAGCATGACAGGCCTCATTTGGGATGGCTTTCTTACTGCTTCTTAAAGCGGCTTTTTAGTACAAAAATTTTACTACAAACTTGTTTTAAGAAGCAATAATAAAGCTGCCCTAAACGAAGCCTCAGTCTTCGAATTCCAAGAATGGAGATAGCATATGGGATATGATATGCCTATGGTCGATTACGCATGCAACTGCATTTTCACCAGAATTGTTAAATTGAACATGGTATGATTTACTGGAACTGTCAATAGTCAATACTTAAAATTTGAACATGTTGATGTAAACTGGTTCAAGGAAGCATCTAGCAGTGGTCTCACATTTATGGATGACACTTTTGGTCCTTTGTGCAAATGAAGAATCATTTGAGTGTAAGAAATTAGTTTCATCGTTGGCGTGCCTAACCAATAATGCAAAAATATTTCATGACCCTCTCTACTTGATTCTACGTCTGAATCACTGTCCATTGTCTTATACCTACCAATGATATCATCATCAGTGCATGTATGATGAAGCATTTCAAGCCTGGAACAGTGCGTCTCATTGAGACAAACCACTAGTCTATATTGTTGCTCAGATAAGTTTATGTTAGCTAATAATATCATAAGATCTTGTGTCTCTTCGTATGTATTAGTGGTAGACAAAATATTATTGATTGTGTTTTAATGTTGGCTAAGTCAATAAGTTGAAAACGCACTTGCATTATTTCAACATATATAACTAGTGCTTGTCATCTAGCCTTCAATAAAATTATCTCACACGCCTCATCATTTAAAATATGGATCGTCATAAAATCACCACACATAGGAAAACAATAAATAAGATAAAATAAATGCAGAGTTACTTATCTGTCTAGCATGCTTGAATCCATATGATTAATTTTTCAATTTTTGACAAGGAAAGATTGATATGTCAAATTAAATTTTATCCATCAGATTTTTCAATTATAAATCTCATCATATTAGACAACAAAATTAAAATTTTTATCATTGATATGAGATCAAGTGATGCATTCATGAATTTAAAAGGAATTGAAAAATTTGCTAAAAAATTAGTGAAGAATAAAAAAAATTACATTTATCTTTTTGTGTTCCTACCTATAAAGCTTGCTATGATATTGTTTATTACTACAACATTATTAAAATAGTATTCTTTGGTGCGAAGATTGTAAATAATCATTTATGCACCATATGGGAGATTAAAGAATGAATGATTGTTTGATCACTTATACCGAGAAAGATATATTTAATAGTATTGATAATGAAATAATTGTACAATGATTTCAAAATATGAAGATTAAGAGAGAAAATTTGTATGTGACATGTAAGGAGAATATGAAAAGCAAACATTTTTAATTATAAGTTTTTCTTAATCATATAATTATATTTTAATAATGATAATTCTTAAAAAAAATAACCCCCAATGTCAGTTCAAGCACGGATGAAAAAAGTAGAGTATATTTTTAAAATTAATAATTTGTGTCCCCAACAACAACATCAAGCCTTTATCCCACTACGTGGGGTCGGCTACATGAATCATTTTTCTTCATTGTGTCCTATTAAAAGTCAAATTCTCATTTAAATCTAATAAAGAAAGATCATTCATAATATTTTCTAACCAAGTCTTTTTAGGTCTACCCCTACCTTTCTTAACCCAAGTCAAATCTAATACCTCTACTCTCCTAACCGGGTCACCAGAAGGCCGCCTTTTTATGTGACCAAAACATCTAAGGCGACTCTCTCTAATCTTATCTTCTACTAGAGCTACTCCAACCTTTTCACGTATATGCTCATTTCGTATCCTATCTCTAAGGGTAAAGCCACTCATCCACCCGAGCATCCTCATCTCTGCCTATTATTGAATCTCTTTTCACAGTGTTTTGACCTGAGGTCAATATCTCATAACAAAAACTCCCTCATGCCAACACAGTCAATCTTACAGTGGTACTTTGATATATTTCTTGTTCTTATTTAAGCAGACTACCAAGCTGCTTTCCAACTATGAAATTGGTTCAACACAAACTAATCAACCAAAGCTACCATCACATGCGTTCTCTATTTGTGAATCAGAACATGCACTATAAAATCATTAACAATTGTGGATCAGCCAACCAAAAAAAAAACTGAATAGGAAGAGTATACACTATACTTCATTAAAAACAACTAATTATGTTTCGATAAAAAAGGAAAAGTATGCAAAAGAAGATTCAAAAGACTGGTCACACTAAACTAAAGAAAAATGGATGGGCAAACTACAGATTTTACCTTGATGGCATTATGCTGAAAAATTTAAACAAAAGGGTACCATAAAATGATGAGATAAATATTATGTTTTGCTCAGAAACAAACCTGCGTTGGATGCTGTCCTGGGCCATCTCCGGCATTAATAACTGGAATATTTGCAGTAGCAGCTGCTCTTCTGGCAGCCCCACTTTCAAAGTGACGTAGCACAATTATATCAGAGTATCCTTCAACCGTCCTTATAGTGTCTGTAGGAAGTTTTCTTGGTCATCAACCGCAAGGAAATTCAGGAGTACTTGTCATGAGTGAAGCAAACTACAATACCTTCAAGAGTTTCTCCCTTTGCTGCTGAAGAAAATTCTCTTGCATTTTCAGTTGTCAAAACTTCCCCTCCCAACCTTTTCATTGCAGATTCAAAGGAAAGTCTAGTTCTTGTTGAAGGCTCATAGAACAAGGTGGCCATTAAGAAACCATCTAATATCTTGCTTCCAGATGAATTCTTCTCAATTGATTCCATCTCAAGAGCCACTTTGAATATATAATCTAAGGTATCTCTATCAAACTGTTGGGACTCGATTACGTCAACAAGTTGAAACTTTGGCTCTGCTGTTATAGGTAAATTTCCAACCTCAACCGAGGAGCATTGACTTCTGAATAAAAATTGACTTCTTGAATGACCCATTACCAAGAGCCCCTTGGTGTTAAGGCATGCAACTGAGTTATTTTTGTATTTGTTAAAGGGCTTGAGAAAGAGTGGAGACTTGTATAAGGAAATTGAAGGCTTCACATCAGAAAATAAGTTTGTTGATGCATTTGAAATTTGCAATCCATTTCCAGAAGAACAGGAAAATAGAGTGGAAACAGTCATCGCAGCACGAGCACTGTAAAATATGGTGTCCTTCAAATTTCTGCTGGTCCAAGTCCAAATTAATTACAAGAAAGAATTGCATTTTCTTTTTCTATTTAAGAATGGAACCCAAATTGCAAAAGTGCAAATAAGACACTAATCCTTCTCTAATATACAATAGGAAATGCATCATGAAACAAATTTAAAGCACAATAATAGCTTTATAAGAAGCAAGTATAGTAAAATGCAGGAAATGATCTTTTCAATATGATAATATGCTGGTTGTTAAATAAGTTGAGAAATTCTCAAAATTTTCTGGTGGGAGATAACAACTTAGTAAACTTAAGTACTTTCCAGGAGACGTGCTCCAGAAGAAGGGATGATCAAGATGAAACATATCATAAAATTTATCCAGGTTCATGTAAGGTAACTATAATGATGAGAAGATCAATCAAACTGCTCATAACAGACATATAAAAGATGGATATCAGAACACCTATTGAAACATCAAATCAATAGCTAACGTATAAAACTCATAACTCCAATCCAGAGAAATGTGGGGCTCATTGACACATTTCCACAAACAGAATGCTGACCTTCTACACAACTATGGTATTACATCACCGTTTCTTCGTTCATCAAATGCGGGCACAACCAAGAAATGCAAAGGAAAAAAAAAAAAAAAAAAAACTCTAAATTTGTGACCTAAGCAAGTATTTTAACTGAATATCGCCACCAATTCAAGCATCCGCTCTATTAACTCTAGCAAAAAAATGAAGAAAAATAATCCTAGCATAAGAAACATAAAATGCATCTAGGTTTCTCCTTATGGTGCTAAAGAAACTCCAGCACCGGAAACCAAATGCAACCAAATCAATCAGAGGCAATAAACTTTTACAAACAATCTTCAAAAAGTGTTTAGTTTTCGCTGAAAGTAAGGAACCAGCAGCGCCAAACATGTTAAAGATTCAATTTTTTTGATTAATCACTAGCCAAAATAATATATTGAAACCATCACTTCATTAGAGGAGAAAGGATGGCAACAGAACAAGGTTATCACCGAGAGAAGGGGAGGGGGAAGCGAGAGAGTAGAGGAAATTTACCTTAGGTGGTCGTTGCCGGCGCAACCAGATGGAAGCCAACGAATGCCGGCGGCGTAGGCGAGATGACGTCGGGAGCGACCGCGGAGACCGATGAAAGTGAAGTTAATAATAACTTACAGGGAAAAAATATTAGTTAAAGTCACATCCAAACAATCAAATAAACAAAGAAAATAATTATCAGAGTATTCTGAGATAATATTTATATGAAAATGAATACAAAAATTATTAAATTTATATTTAAATTAATATGGAACGATCAAGAAGTTTAAGATTTAAATAGAAATTTAATGCTAGTCATAAATGTTAAGTACTTTTTTTTTTTTTACTTTTGAGTGAATTAAATTAAATTTATGCATATATAATATATATTCATTTTTTGAATTCAAAATCTTTTAATTTAGAGTCAAAACTCACAAGTAACAAATTGATCAAGATGAGCTCTGTATGTATGGGTGTCAATTTCGGGTCACGGGTCGGGTTTGGGTCGAAACCGAAACTAACCCGACATTATTCGGGTCAACCCGAACCCAACCAGTTTTTTAAAACGGGTCGACCCGTGACCCCCCACCACCACCACTATCTATTTCCTGTGATCGTCATCACCAATTGCTGGTGATTAACAACTTATGGCCACAAACCTTCGCCACCCTACTGCAGCCAGTTGCTCGTTGCTCGTCATTGCAACACTTTGGTTGTCGCTAGCCTCTAATCGCCGAACATAACCACCCCATCGCCACAAGCCATCGTCATTGTCAGCCACTACAATCATATCATCATCGTATGTCAACGCCCTACGACTGTCGTTACTTTCTGTTTCTATTTCATGCTAAATTTATTTTACTTCATGTCCTACATAAAAAATAAATTTCTATATTTATTTTACATTTAATTAAATAACTCTAAAATATTTTATAATATCAATATTATACTGTATTGAATATCTCTAGCAATCAATCATTGATAATCCTTTAATCTCAGAGATCATGACCACTCATTATTGATCAAATAATTATTCATTGGCGAAGTATAAAATCAAAAAGCCGTAAGCACATTCACAATATAAAGATCCTAAATTATATTTAACTGTTGAAATATTTCCATTGAGTTATTCTTTGTTACCATATAAATCCCGTTTTCTAGCCACCTTTCTATATAATAATTCATGATTTGTCAAATTCTTGCTAATTTTCTCTATGAAACCACGATAATCCTTATCTCTTGTATAACAAGACAAACATATTAGATCAATTAAAAATCATTAGAAGAAATTCAAAGAAAATGATAGAGGATTTTCTTTTTATGGAGGTGATTTTTTCATATTGGTTGTTTCATTTCATTCATGTCTTAACTACTTTAGTGTCTAATCAAAGTAAGGAAAAGCTATAGAAAATCTGCATAATTTTGACTATTCATAATTCAATGTTCATTGAAGCTCGAGCTCTCTCTCTCTCTCTCTCTTTCCTGCGCAAGTAAAGGCTTCATACTTATTGAGATCATTACAACTTATAAGGGGGCTATTGGGTTGTTTGAAGTTAGATGATGTAATTTTTTAAAATTAGCAATATATAACAAAAAAAAAAAAAAAAACTTGATCGGGCACAAATCTTGAGGCATATCCATACAAAAAACTTCTAAAATTAAAATATGAATCATCCGAGCTCTGGTTTTAATAAACTTATAGTCGAATTGAACATCTCGAAGAGACGAACTCAACGACATCAAAATCAGTCTAATCTGAACCCAAATGACTCGAATCAATGGTCCAAAGCATATTTGGAGAGTTCAAAGCATTAATTGGATAACAAAGTGATCGTCGAATATGACTTGCTTATAGTCGAATCGAGTGGCTCCACAAGACAAATCTAACAAGCCCAAAGATCATAAAAATTTGACATTATTAAAACACTTAAATGCTCGGTCAACGTTCTTTGATCAAGGGAGTCGATATATGTCATCCATCCTAACACTCACAACTTGATCTTGATCTTCTCCATATTTACAAGTCATGCTACTCAAAAAAAAAATTATAAATAGCCCCCATGCTTCACATAAGGGGGGAGAGAAAAAGAAAAGAGGGAAGGAAGGGGGGGGAAGAGAAGATTTGGAGAGCTCTTTTACCGTCGACCACCACTGAAGTTTTTCCTGACCACCGCCAAAGTTCTTCCAGACCACCATCAAAATTCTTCTCAACTACCATTAAAGTTCTTCTTGACCACCACCGTAGTTCTCTTCGACCGTCGTCGAAGTTCTCTTCCAAACTAGAGGTGTCAATATTTGACACACCCGAAAACCTGACTCGAAACTGACCCAAAAATTTCAGGGTCGGGTCAACCTAAACTCGAATCGGGTCAGGTTTGGGTTAGGGATTTCGACACGTGTGTAAAATCGGGTCGGGATGGGGTTGACTCGGAAACCCACAATCAACCTTGTTTGACCAGTTCTTAATTGATTTAGGAGGGTTTTAGAAGATTGCTATGAAATAAGTAAATGGTATTTCGAAAAAGTAATAAACCATGTTGCCCAATTTGAATTAAGCTTGATTTATTTTAAATTTATTTAAGTAAATCATACCTTAATTTGATTTATTTAAAATTTTGATTTAGGTTTAAATAAATCAAATTAAATAAAAATATTTAGTAAACCATAAAAGAAGCGGGTCGGTTGCGAGTTGAACAGGACCCAAAGCAGATCGGGTTCGATTCCAAAAAATCGACCCATTTTTATGGGTCATATTCGGGTTTGACCCGGACCCGAAACCCGCTTTTGACAGTCCTATTCCAAACTATCTCTAGACTTTTGCACAAATAGTACTCATTAGAAGATCAGCAAAGCTTTACAATACTTTGTCTTAGCGATATACAAAATCTCAGCACACAAACTATCTCTATCTTCAGGTTGGAGGATGGATTGACTTTTGTAATCTATTCAAATACTTGTGGAACTATTTTGACTAGCTAGGCAAGGCCACATGAGTTTTCTCTTAATTTTTCAGGGTTTTCCACGTAAAAATCATGAGCTTTTTTATCATATGTTTGTGTGCTAAGATTTCGTATATCGCTAAGACAAAGTATTTTCACTCTACTGCCGCGAATTTTTCAGCCCGCAATAACTAGAATACTAATGACATACTATATATTATTTGATTTTGTGCACTTAGAAATCATTTTAATTTTGAATTTGACAAACATCTTCAAAATATTTTATTTGTGATGATTCAATATTTTGATTTTATTATATTTTATGTTTATATGTTATAAAGATCATGACATATGAATGAGATATGAATCTTTCTATATTTAGTTCATCTCTTTTCAAGTATTTTAAAGGTTGAAAATATTTAGGTTTAGATTTTTTATATATTTTAAAGTGATTAGATTTAAAATTAAATAAAATTACTGACATGAAATTTATTAAAAAATTATTTATCTTCTTAGAACATCCAAAAATATTTCATTCCAATAAGAAACGAGAAAATCAAGTCCAAAGACTGAGGTGGTTAGTAAATTTAAGAATGAAAATTTTTATTTAATTTTCAAGTATGATTACAAGAAAAAGAAAAGTGAAAATGGGCTTTAATGCCATTAGATCTGTTTTTAGATGAATTCAATGCACCAATAATTTTTATTGCACTCATTTGAAAAAAAAAAAACATTTAAAGGTTTAAAGTTTATTATAGCAAAAAAATTACTCGGAATATCATATTACTTTAAAGTTTATTATAACAAAAAAATTTATAAAAAAAAATATATGAAATTTATTGCTTTAAAGTTTAATTTAATAAACAAATTAGGCCAAAACAATTAAGATCATTAGTGCTCACTTTGTATAAACATGCAATTTCATGGTAATTCCAATTACAAAAAAATGCACCTGATTGCTTAGTCCACGGTGTGCAGCCCTAAGAAAGCAAGAGGTTTGGGATTACCTTCTATTAATGCATTATATCACAGTTTTACCTGCTCTCTTATTTGGAGAATGTTTTCTAGAGATAATGCTCTTGCTGTATGGTATAGAGGAAATTATGATTCTCCTTGGAATCCTTCGCCTACTGGGGCCTCTAAGTTCTGGAAGTTGATTTGCTCTGTGGCTAGAAAGATTAAGAATAATTTAAATCTTTACATTACTACGAACAACAGCTTTTCTTTCTATTGGGACCCCTGGTGCAATGGCAAGGCTATTGCTGATCTTATTAATCCTGAGTGTGATATTTTTGTGCCGGTAAAGAACTTTATCCAGGATCTGAACCGGAGGCTTTCTCATGATATTGATATTGGAAAGCAACCGTTTTTGGACTGGGATGGCTTGCCAAGACCGACTAATATCAACTTCTTAGATAATTTCTATAGTGACATGCCTGAGATTTCTTGGCATAAATATATTTGGTATAAAAAGAATCCTATTCGATTTTCTGTTTACACTTGAATGGCTATTATGGGGAAGCTTAAAACTGCAGACATTTTGCTTAAAAGGAATATTATTACTCCTATTGCCTGTAGTTGCTGTAACAAAGATCAAGAATGTCATACCAAGGTTTTTCTAATAGTGTGAAGATTTTCTGCTACTTGGTTATTTATGAAGTGGTTTATTTCATCTGGATGGAGAGAAATAAGAGGCGTTTCAATGACCTCTGGGTCTCGCCTTTAACTTTGGTTTTTACTATTAGAAAGAGTATTAAATTGAAAGTAAAAACCTGGAAAAATTTTGAGGATCTTCAAAATGTTTTTCCAGAAATTCTTTCTTAATCCTGGGTTTATCTCTTTTTTGCGAGGTTCATTTTTGGGACGCTGCTGAAGAATTTCTTTTGTGGGGGATGCTTTACTGACTGACTGGATTTGAGAAGTTTCTTCTCGTGGGATGGCTTGGAAAGGCTTATTGAGCAGTCTAGTTTTTCTCCTTTGATTTACCAACCTTTCTCCTGGTTGGACCTGATATGGACTAAATTTCATGAACACAAGACCTGGAGCTTTTGGAGATACTGAGGATTGATGTGGCGAAGCATTTTTTCACACTATCATTCATCGAATTTTGTACCGGCGTGCACTCTCTCTGGCTTTACTGTGGATTCAGTTCATTTATTCATTCTCCTCTGGTTTTTGAGTTGCAGAAGGCCTCTCATCTGTTAATCTTCTGTTATGTTATTAATTTTGGACTTGCTATTCCCTGCTTGATCGAGTAGCTGGAAATTCAGATCGACCCGGGGTTTTTGTTTAATTACTTGTTTGTTCAAGTTTTTCTGAATTTGTATTTTCCACATTCTATATCTGTTATAGAATGTTGGTGGTAGCTTTGTCTTCTTTCCTTTATTTTGTTTTTTTACTTTTTAGTTGGACTTTGTATTTGCATTTTATTTCAATGAAACGGGCTATGCCCCAAAATCCCCCCTCAAAAAAAAAACAAAACATGCAAAGCAAGACAAGATAGTTAAAGTTAAGGCTGTTTAAATGCCTTTACACAGTCGGATGCCTTTTTAGCCTACTAAATCTGGAGCGGCAATCCTGTCCCTAACTATGATTAGGCCATTTAAGATATGAAACTATTTAAAATCTCTAGCAACTGAAGGCCGTAATAAAGGGCGAAAAAATTTGTTTTACTTCTAATTAAACCCTAAACGCCACCAAGTACACAGCACCGGTACACAACAAAAAAATGATGTGACTTGCTCTCATTCGTCTCCAGACGCCGTCATAAAATAGCTTTCTAAAACTTAGGTCTCATTTGATAGGGCTCCTGTTCTTCATATATATATATATATATAATTATAGTATGAAAAATATTTTGGATCAATTTTATATAGTGGAGAGATTAAGATTTCGTTCGGGATGACTTTTTTACTGTTTCTTAAAGCAGTTTTTAGTACAAAAATTTTTAGACTAGAAACTTGTTCTAAGAAGCAGTAAGAAATCAGTCTTTAAAGTAATGTGAAGACCAAAAAACCTATCAATGAACTAGAACTGTTCGCACCAAGAAGCCTATGAACAGACCTTTAGCCGTAACAATTCGCTTAATCAAAGGAGGATCCTTTTCCAACAGACAGCTTCAAATCGGACGCCAAAAGAGTTACATTGAAATAAGTTATGAGTGCGTACTAAGTAAGCTAAACCTGTTGATCGTAGATTTCACGAGGAAACAACGATCTCCAACCACAATAACGACACGCAGCCAAACATAATACTAATTCCAAAAAAAGAAATTTTTTTGCCAAATAAAATTAGTAATAATGAGCAATAATGCACTTATCATAATCCAACAGCACATCACACCTCTGCTTAACCACAAATCCTTTTCATTTGCAGAGAGCTGCTTTCAAGAAGCTGTTAATTTGTTACGAAAAAGATATATTTTTCTATCAGTTTAGGTGATGAAAATTTTGTTATAATTACTTTTTAGCAATAATAGTGATCAATATTAATCATAATCATAAACAAAATAGAATTTTTTTTTTTTTTGTTGAGCTAAGCTGACAGAAAAATCTCCCACAACAGAAAGGCACACCCAGCCCCTGTCCCAGGATAAGATAATTCAGCTAAGAAATAGTAACCATAAGTTATTTATTGAGGAATAGAATAAGATTCCGAATCCCAAGCTCAATTTGGTTCTTCAATCTTCTAAAGCATTTTTCACTTGTTTCTTTGAATCTCATGAATCTCGCTGACAAAAGATCAAAATTTTATCCAGGACTTGCAGATGAGAAGCGCAATGTGATCAAATAAAGAAGCATCACACAAATTTTAGACAGAAAGAAAAGAGAAGGAATTGATTCTCCCACTTGCAAATTGCTGTTCCTCCTTACAATAGTTCATCAGTTGATCACATCATAACGTATAGCAGAGGGAATCCATCCCAACCCATAGTTCAATAACATTCCTAACCAGGTCCAGCACTACCGGCTCCTCGTCACCATATTCATGCGGAGAGATGAAGATCTTGATAGAAGAAATCAGGAATAAGGGGAAAAATCCCATTTTTGATAGGAGCTAAAGATAGAAGTAAAGTTCCATAAATGATATATGATAAAAGTGGCAAAGAACTAAAATCAAATGCCAAAAAAGGGTGTGAACACACCTTCGAATCGCCGCCCAGCATCGTTCAACCAACTCCATTCACGGGGAAGCTAATGCTCATGGATGAGAGGAGTTGGAAGAGGTTGATGAAGATGACTGTAATGGCGGGTGCTGAAGCTGGGTGATGAAAGAATGCTGCAGAAGTTGGGCAGCTGTAAGGCGGCGTGCCGGCTCTTTCTGGAGGCAACAAGAAATGAAGGTCCTGAACTCTCTCGATGCCGTCGGTGGAGCCTCCGGAGGATTCGAGTAGCAGATAGCGCACATAAGGCTTGCCCAATCACCCTGCCGCCCCAATTTCTCCCCAAAAGGAAACCTCCCTAAATAGAACTCCAGTATGCTCAGACCAAAACTCCATATATCACCAGCATATCCATCATAAATCCCATGATTCAGATCGGTGTTGATCCTCTCCGGGCTCATGTATGCGATCGTCCCCACCGAAGAATTACAGGGATCCATGGTCTGCGCCAGGATCCGGCTCACTCCAAAGTCAGCTATTTTGACCTGACGCGCGGCGTTGATTAGTAGATTCGAGGGTTTGATGTCGCGATGGACGATCTTTTGGCGATGGAGGTAAGCGAGGCCGGTGAGGATCTGGTGGGCGACCTCGGCAAGGAAGCGTTCCGACGATATCTTTTTGCCATCGAGGGATCCGCCATCCATAAACTCGAGGAGGATCTGGATCTCACCGGCGTGGTCGTACATGCCGTGGCATCGGACCACGAAGGGGTTGTCAGCCGTTCGAAGGATCTCGATCTCGCGGCAGATCTGGCGGCGTACTGCCTCTTCATGGTTTCCGTAGATGACTTTGAGTGCGAAGATTCGACCAGTGGTGCGGTGGCGGACCATATAGACCGTGCCGCCGCTGCCGCTGCCGATGCGGCGGATGCGTTCGAGGTCGGAGAAGCTTGGGGTGGGGAGGGATTGACCGATCGTGGAAGGGGGAGTCGGAATGGAGTTTGAGGAGGGAGGGGGGAGGGGAAGGGGGACGGCGAGGGAAGGGTCACGCTGGGGCATGGGGAGAGTGAGGTCTGGCCGGCGGCGAGGGCGGTTAGCCGGCGCCGGCGCCGGCGATACGCTAGGCTTCATGAATAGGGAGATGAAAACGTTGTGAGAATCATCAAAAGGACACGATCGGCAGGCTGCCGAGGCTGTTGATTCCTGTGAAGGGAAAGGAAGGGGAAAAAGAGGCTAGCAGGGACTAATGATGGAGAGAGAGAGAGAGAGAGAGAGAGAGAAATATAAAGGGAGATGGGAGTATCGATAAGAAGCCAACTTTTGCAGGAAGAGAGAAGAAAATTGGAGAAAACATAGCATTCTTACTAACGCTATGTTTCCTCTTTTTCTAGCTCATCCAACTGGAATGCTAGTTTGGCAGATAGATTGAAAATGGGTGGATTTGGAAGGTCTTTTTCAAGAGAAATGTGGATAAGAGCTTTTTTTTTTTTAATGATAAGAGGCAAATCATAAAATATGTTATAAAAATATAAGATTTACAAACATTGCATATAAAATGTTAGGTTTTACATTTTTAACATCAAATTTTCATTATTTATAACATTTAGTATTCTCTCAACTCTAATAGATATCCTCATATACACGAGTTGACCTATCGATATCCTCACCCACAAGCTCACCGAGCATAGGGCATGGACCAATCGATGCCCTCGCCTATGAGCTCTCACGGATCTCATCATTATTGTGCCCATCGATGCAATCTCTCATCGGCTGAATCATTGATGTCCTCACCTCTGGTCTCCCATGTTTGATATATGGAGATGTGGAGAGAGAGAGACCATAAGGGTGAAGGATTAGTTTTGATCGGTAGGACTGAAGGCAGTGAAGAGCGACTATACTAATGATGTCGTGATGAGTGGAGAGATTTTTATTTTGTTGGATATTTTGGGTGCTATGTATTTAAATAGTAATGTTTAGAAAATAAATATATAAATAATAATGCTTTAGGACATGTATGTAAATCCCCCTATTCAAATTCATGATTTTGAAAAAACTAATCACTAACTTTCAAATCTTTTCGTAAGATAAGAGATTTATGTTTATTATAATCAAGTTGTCGAGATAAAAGCAAACAATTCGGGGTAAAATATATATAATTCAATATTTATGAAATTAGCTGATCATCATTGCCCATTATACTTTCACATGGATCTTAATACATGATGAATTGATGATAGAAAATTCTCTAAAATCCTTATAGTTAATTTCATCAATAAAAATTTACATTTTAAATATTTGAATAAATAGAAAAAAACTATTTTTAATATTAATATTACCAAAAAAATATTAAATAGTATATTAAAACTACCAACTTTCATTCAAAATAATTTAGTAAACTTTCTAATGATTTAATACATGCAAATATACCCAATTATCAATTCATTTTCAATATATGAGTGCCAGTTTTATAAATAAAGAAGATTTTTGTTAAATCAAATATTTTCCACGAAATATACTAAGATGTTATTAATTGAAGTTGTTTAGAAAAAAAAAAAGATCTTATTAAAGTTGCAGATTGAGCGCAAGGGCTAGGCTTTGGATATTCTTTTTAATAATTCAAGATTTGCAACGAACTCATTTAAGCTTCCTTTGAGACTGCTTTCTTCTTGCTTTCTAAAACAACTTTTAGTATAAAAATTTCTTGAATTTAAAATTTTTTAGCAAAAATCTGTTTTAAAAAACAGTACGAAAGCTGCCCCAAATGAAGCCTTAAGCTCTTAGATAAATAAATGATGAGTTGGAGTAAGAGATAGAGAGTTTCTATGAGACAGCTTTCTGCTTCTTAAAGCAAATTTTAAAATAAAAATTAAAATTTATGTATTAAAAAATTATTTTAAGAAGCAATAAAAAAAATCATATAAATAAAGCCCAAATTTTAAAGATTTTGGTGGGACAACATTTGGCTAGAAGCCTATAATGGTGTCATATATTTTTATGTCCATTCATGATCAGTGGCCTCATAATTATAGCCATAGACTAAAGCTGTAGCACAAAATAGGTTATACCAATAATTAGAAAAGTATTTTGAAGCTTTAATGTAGATATCTATATAGCATAGAAGTCTTAGTTGTCAATTGTCCAATGAAGTAGAATTACGAGTATGTATCGAGTTAAGGGAAAGTAGCAGTGACAATTTAATTTAGCAATAACTCTTAATCTACCTTGTGAGTACTATGGATGAGTAACTGAGTTCTCATGGAGGATAGCCTTGATGAGTAGGTGCATTCTTCGATCTTTTTAGGGCAATTTAACAACCAAGACTTCATTTGAGGTGGCTTTCTTACTGCTTCTTAAAGCAGCTTTCTAGTAGAAAATTTTTATTTTTTTTGTATTAAAAAACTGCTTTAAGAAGCAGTAAGAAAGTCGAAACCTAAGGCTTCGTTTGAGACGGCTTTCGAATTGCTTCTTAAAGTAGTTTTAAGGAAAAAATTAAAATTTTCATACTAGAAAGCTGCTTTAAAAAATAGTAAGAAAGTCATCCCTAATGAAGCCGAAGTATCAAGTCAATTTATTGACTAATGACTTATTGAGCTATATTTAGGCTTTGTTTGAGACTATTTTTTTAGTGCTTCTTAAAGCATCTTTCGAGTACTAAAATTAAAAATTTTATACTAGAAAGTTGTTTTAAGAAGCAGTAAGAAAGCCGTCCCAAACAAAACCTTAGGCTTCAATTGTGACTTAGATCAACTTGAATCATGTGGACATAGTCATACACAAGCTCCTTGCTTTCTACATTAATAAATTCATTAATCTAATAATTGAGCATGGCTAATATGATTTGTTGGATCTATAAAGTGTTAATATTTAGATAAGTGTTGATGGGTCGATGCTCAAAACCTATAAATAAAGGTTTGAAGTTCATTACAAATGCTTTCATTGCTTGTTAGCATTAAAGTATATGATAGATGAAAAAATTGTGTCATTTTAATTATTTTTCTAGCTTTGAAGTATATGACAGATTGTGGAAGAGATTCTAAAAATCAATGGCTCATAGAGCTCATACAGATTCTAAAAATTAAAACTTTGATCATAGGGTTTGTATGTTGCAAGTCAACATGATAACCGATCCAATTTGTGGGTCTCATCAGACTGGATTGTGATACTTTAAATGTTGGAGATTAGTTCAATAGGTGACAATGATGAGATACTTAAAGTCTTCTAATATAAAAGAAGTGAGTTAAAGCACTACGGAGCTAGGTCAAGTAAAGGCCTTTAGTGAATGAAGAAGCTAAAGTTGTTAGTGAAGTGAATGTTGCCAAGAACAACTAGCTAATAGACAAGGTGGAAGTTATTAAGAAAACTAATCAAGGTGAAATTCCAATTTTATACATAGATAAGAGAGGATTTTAATGTCGTTAAATAAGTGGCGATGTACCTTAGAAGTAGAACCAAGGATGAAAATCAAGGTCATCATGTAGATCAACAAATAAAGATTACATCACTAAAAAATGAATAAGAATTTTGAAGTTTTTGATGGGCATCAAACTCTTCATTTATGATCAGCCCACAAAAACATATTAAGTTGAATAACAAATATAAATACTCCATGCTTATGGCACCTTTGCACCTACGATAAATGTAGAACACATGAGATCAACTCAAACCCAATTGAAAGTTTAAACTGTAATATATTATGATGTAAGAGAGAGAGAGAGAGAGAGAGAGAGAGAGAGAGAGAGAGAGAGACTTATAATTTATTTCTTATTTAAGGGGTATTTTGTTTGCTAAAAAAGAAATGTGGAGTACAATTGAATCCAATGTAAAAGGAATGTGATATATTTGAAATGTATAAAGTTGTTTGGATGGATGACTGTAAAATGATTGCAGGTGATTGAATTTTTTTCTTGATTTGAAATAATTTGGATCTAATGTAAAGCCTAATGATGGTGGTGACTAGTGGCAGTGGAGGGACAACGATCGTCGAGGGGCTAGGCCAATAGCATGGAGTGGCTGGCAGGGACAACAAAGTCAGCTTGCAATGCATTTTGAAATAAAAAATAGTTTAGTTTAGAATACATCAGAAATTAACTATATAATGAATTTGAGATTCATCAATACTTCATTCTACATTTTTTGTCATCAAACTAACTACCCAAGTTTCTAAAACTTCTGCATTTGGAATACATTACACTCGCTTTTTATCAAATCTAACAACCTCTTAGCGGAACATTTATCCTGCTCCTATAGTCGATGCAATCCAAAGGCTAAAACATTTAAGAAAGTTTGTGTGATGTCTATTTGATTTCTCTTTATTCTCCTCTTATCTCTTCCCTCTAGATAATCAACCTCTTATTCATTAGGAAGTACTCCATCTTAAAAACTCAAATTTCTCAATCATACTCTTTAAATAAAGCCTAATTTTACACTCCTCTTCTACAAAATAGATTGGGACGCTGATTCTCTCTTATGTTGATCATCCTTTACTAAATTCAATTGTTAATCAACCCTTCAATTAACTTGTATACATTCTTTAACACCATATAACATAGCCAACATTTTCAATAACTTTCTACATAATAGACCCATTATGATAGTTCAATAATATGAAACAACAAACAATAATAACAAATATTAATGATAAGCAAATGTAGTATAATGTGCATGAATATTAGCATGATTTTTTATTTTCACTATCAAAATGAGCGGAGCGGCCTATGGTATCATGAAGTATGTAGAAACACAACATGAGCAAAAGCCTTATAGATTGGACAAAGCGTAAATAATATTTATAGCATGCCACACATAAAATAATAAGCAACATTATTGATATCCTCATTCACTTCCCTACATGTAATAAATAACATCATATATAACATCAATATGAATGATTTTGGTGTGTGATAAGAGCTTCTCTTCTCTAATAACCTTGGTGAGTTATTGAGTATCATTGATCCAAACATCCTAAGGTGAAGCAATCTTCATCAAACCTGATTGTCGTGGTCAAGTGCACCTACAATAATAATCAATTTAGTTTCAAGCCCTATGGAAACTAGAATGCCTAAAAAAACTCATCCAACAAAAAATTTGCTTTCGAACATTATGAAACCAACTCATAAGTCATATCACATAGATATCTAACAATTGGATAGCATGATGGGTGCTCCTACTCTCAAGATTCTTTTAATCCCTTGGATTGAGAATATCATGATTCATTACTCCTTATCAAAGGGGTTTTGATCAGCAATCTTTGTCCATAGCTAAAGGTAAGAGAATATGGGATCACTATTCATTTTATTTGAATAGAATAAATGGTGGTTATCTTGGAGTATAATAAATGGTAGTCCATCTACTATTATCACATGGATCAATCAGTATCATTTGATCAAAGATGGGTTAGCTCAGATCAAACTTATGTGGGCCATGAGATCACCCACGACTTAAAGCACAATCCTACTAAGCATCACCGTGTGCAAAGCACATGTCGCATCAACTAAGATTTTATTAAAATAATTAAAGAATTTTAATTTAATTACAAAAAAAATTAATTTTAATATCATGATAACTCTAAAATTTCAAGGCTTAAACTTGAGGATGGTAGCATTCTTTGATTTCAATTTCATGATATTTTGATATCATTTATTTTGAAAATGATCAAATCCTAATTTTAGGCTAGGGTTGGAGCCTTATAGACCTAGGAATCTTGTAAAATTCATAAGAGATTTAAAAAATAAATTGCATCAAAACCCTAATAAATAACGAGGTCAAGTGAAAATAATTCTAAACCATTTTAGAATCATTAAATTGGATTTTTTTTTTTAATTTCCTAAGAACAATTCAATTTTAAAATTAATAAATTATTAAAAATAAAAAAACGACTCTAAATAAGCTCAATTTTTCATATATTAATATTTAAACACCCTAGGGTCTGTGATCGAAATTTATAAATATTGTAATTCATTTAAGAAGCTAGCAATCAAAATCTAATTCCATTGTAAGAAAATTCCTATAATGGGCCTTGAAAATTAAAATTTTGAAATTTATAATTAATTCAAGAAAAATTTTAAAAATATAAAGTGCACTGAATTGATTTCATAGTGACCCTAGAATAAGAGAAAAATAAATTTAAATAAATTTGTAAATAAAAATGTATTTTATCAAATTATAAAGATTAATGAATAAATATTTTTAATAAATCATAATAAACCATAAAAGTTACAAAACTTTAAGAAATATTCTGTAAATTATCCTTAACTAGTGAAGAAAGTTTCATAAAAGTTTAAGTCCATTTGAAGGTAGAAAATCTTAACTCTAATTCTTAGGCCAAATGGAAAATTAAATTAGTCTAGATTTAGGAAAAATTATTAAAAGTTCAAATAAACTCATAAAAATCTCAAATAAATTTACATGGAGTATTGATCATATCTGGAAATAGGAAGAGTCATATTCACATGGTTTTTAAATAAAATATATATTTTAATAAATTTAATAAAATATATTATTAAACAAAATAAATCATTACAACTTAAAAATACATCCAATTGGCTTTTTAATTTTGATGCAGTCATCATGAGTTTAGATCCATATTCTTTGACAAATTTCATTAAATGTAAACTTGATTTAATTAGAACATAAAATCAATGCCATTAAATATTATAAAAATTTTAAAATTTTAGAATAGAAAAAAAGCGAAAACAAAAACTAAATCCAAATTAGCTTACATTTTTATGGGAGGAGTTCCATTAATTATTACTGACTTTTGGAAAAATTTTATTAATTTTTGTAGCTAGTCATAATAATTAGAATTTTTTTCTAATTAAAGAAGAATAGAAAATTCAAAATAATTCAAAATAATTTATTTTTAGGCTTTGCCAAATTTTAAAGACTTAATTCATCATTTTTAAATTATAATATAAACCTTAAAAAAACAAACCCTAGGTTTACTAAAGAATAATTAATTAATATAAAAAATAGTTGATCAAAGATTAAATAAAAATAGAACCAAATAAATGATATTAACTCATAATATTACATAGCCTAATAAACTAAAAAATTTGAAATGTTACCAAACTTAAGATAAAATTGCTTAATTAAGCCCTCGATGTGATTGAAATTTGTAATTTTTTTTAACCAAATTTTTTTATTCAAATAACGGAAAAGAGTACATCAACAAAAGATAGAGGCCAACAACTCTATACACAAGTCAAAGTCAAAAGAGCACAAGTTACAAAATTAATTGGAAAACCAAAAACACCAAATGGACAAAGCCACAAGAGGGGACTCAGGGTGGAGGCCCCCCAGCACCGACCACGAGGCTAGTGTTGACCTCGATTTTGCCTAGACCCGAGCCTGAAGGGTTGACTTGGTCAAGTTGACCAAGTCAGACCCAAAGACCCTCTCCAATAGGCTCGTGGGGTCGAGTCGAGTCTGTTGAGCCCGAGTTTGGACCCTGGGTCAACCCGGTTGACCAAGTCAACCAAGGTTGACCACTTAGCCTATTTAGAGCTCAAATCAAGTTTGGATGCACTTGAACCTTGGCTTGACTCAAATTGCTGTTCCCTATGACTTATTTGACTGGTTTGACCAAGTCAAATTTTGACTTGGTCAAACTTAGTCATAAATAGGTCAAATGACCCATTTATACCCAATTGAGAGCCTATTTAATGCCTTTAACTCTTCCAAACGTTTGAGAAATTCAAAACCACGGCTAATCAAGCTGGTTTCCCTCCAAATAAACTCCCAATTCGATCCCAACCGTTCACCCTAGGTTTAGGATCCTTAAATAGCGAAATTTTGGTCTTTTTTGGACTTTTTGCTTTTGCTCCAGACCTAGACGCTCTCAGCCCGAGATATTTGGTGTGAGAGTTCCTCTAGGTTTCCTCACCCTTCCCCACGTCAAACCCGACGGCCAAGGCGTCGCCGGCGGCGAGATCCCGGCGAACCCGAGGGGAAATCACTTCCAAGGCTCCTACCAACCGATCGTGGCCTTTTAGGAGCTCGACGTCAACTAGGATATTGTTCGCAGTTTATCCCCGAGTCCAACAAGACCAAGATCGTCCGAATCCACCGTGTGGATTGAGGTATATCTCAAACCCTAGTTAGAACACTTAGGGTTAATTAGCATCTTCATTAGTGCGTTTTAATTCAAAAAAAGTATACCCCATGGATGCTCTTCATATTTGTAATATGTATCTAAAATTTCGTTACGTTTGATCGAGTAAATCGATCGAACGAGACGAAATATCGTTTCGTTCCTTGAGTTCGCCCTAAGCCCAGGTACACGGGATCTGGACCGTTGATTTCATGATCAACGGTCGTGATCCCGTTGATCCGCGGTCTGGAGCGACTGCGGGATCAGATCCAGGAGTCCCGCCGTTCGTCCGGCCAGATCATGACCGTCCTTCTCATACCCCGCGAGATCGACGGTCATGATCTCTGCTGACTCATTTAAGTAACCGCGCGGGGCCCGCGGTGTTGATTGCGGCATGATTGCCGCAATCATTGGCTGGCGGCGCAATGATTGCGCCGCCGCCAATGATTGGCCGCGGTTCCGCGGTCCAGTAAGGACCCGCCACGTGTCCCGCCGCCGGTTTTAGTATAAAAAAATTGTTTTTTAAATTATATTTTAATTGTATTTTAAACCCAGAAAACTTCAAAAATTCGCCAAAATTTCGTTTTTCGTCCGATTTTCGCGTATAATACCTCGTTGGATTCGTATCGTCGTCTCTCTACACTACAAAAATTTGTTTTTATAAAAAAAAATATATATATTTTTAATTATTTAAAAAACAGTAAAAAAATATATATTTAATATTATTTTAAAAAAATACTATTTTTATTATTATTTTATTATTATTATTATATTATAATATTACTATTTTAAGTATAATATTAATAAACATGCATTATTTTGACTTATTTATGTTGTCAATTATTATTATTATTATTATTATTATTATATATATATATATATATATATATATATATATATATATATATATATATATATATATATATATATATATATATATATATATATATATATATATATATATATATATATATATATATATATATATATATATATTGTCACGACCCGACCCGAGACGAGACGGATCCCAGGTCATCAGATCTGACAGTAGAAGCTCTACTCTGAGTCTCGCTCATCATCTGAGCAACCAGCGAAGCAAACTGAGAAAGCGTATCAGCACCGACCACTGGGGCTGTACTCCCCACTGGTGCTGCCTGATCGGCACTCTGACCATCTGTCATGTCTGGGTCTGGCTGATCCATACAGAAAAATCCAGAAAATCCGGAAAAACTATCACAAAAAACAACAAAAATAAAAAGCCAAACAAATCAAAATTACCCCCCAGACAGACTTACTGATCACTTCCTATAGCTCTGTTTCACAAAATTCTCAAATTCCAAAACCATTGCTCTGATACCAAAAAAAAAGCTTGTCACGACCCGACCCGAGACGAGACGGATCCCGCCCGTGCTGGATCGCGACGGAGCTGCACTAACCAGGATCTAGCTTTGGAATTTGGTTCGGAACTGAATCTTCCAAATAATTAATTCACACAGACAACAAACACAGAGCTACTATGTATCATCAAATGCAGCGGAACAAAACATCTATCCGATTTCATTTCCTCAAAACAATCATCTACAGAACAGTACATGACTTTCGACAGAAAGAAAGACAGAACAGAAAAGCCATGACTGTACAAAAATCAAAAGTACCTATACTGATCAGACTCTGAACTAATCCTGGACTTCCTTGCCTTTCCCAGAACCTGAAAACCACCAGAAAGCAAGGGTGAGCTCAACAGCTCAGTAAAGCAACAAACCTCCAATCAAAATCCTCAGAATCTCAAAACCAACACAGCAGACAAATTCGTACAGAATCGAAACAGATTCGGACAGATATCAAATCAACCAAACTGTACGGAAACGGAAGTTGTATCAAATCAGAAACATAACAGATCAGACACATCAGATCAACAGAATCAGAATCGTACAGATCATATCGGAACAGAACAAATCATATCAGAATCATGTAGCAGATATCAGATATTTAATTAATAGCTAAATTCCCTGACACTGACTGAATCTCATAGGATCCAGGCCACTTATGCCTCCCTTTGTGCTCACGGCACCAAAACAGATCAGATCAGATGTGCTTATAGCACCAGAATACATATATAGTGCATATAGCACCTAAACAGATTGTTTCCTCGGATCCGGAACAGAACAGATATCAGATTTCATATTGAGCTCATTTCAGAATTCCCAGACACTAACTGAATCTCATAGGATCCAGGCCCCTTATAACTCCCTTTATATAGCATATACAGATAGCATATCAATTCAGAAGATTTCCGGACAAAACAGAAATTACTCAAAAATCGGGCAGCACAACGGCAGTATACGGAATTTACACAATTTTCCTGAAAATCAAAATTCACCAAATTCGCACAGAATATAGATATCAACATTTTAGAACATTTATTCTACTGCACAGATAATTTTCAAGTTCACAGAAAAATCCAGTCGACTAAAAACACAGTCGAATCAAAAATACCCGGACAAAAAATCTAAAAAAAATAACCAAAATGTGCACACTCGGCACTTCAACAAAATACAGAAAGTTACGCGGTAGAAACTAAACCAGTCGGAAATTACGGACGAAAATCGCGAACAAAACTTAATTCCGGACAGATAATACCGCCAAACTCGACGGTTCTGAAAATTGAGAAAGTCGGATTGTGCCTTACCTTGCGTACAGCAATTTCCTCAACAGTCTCTTCGGACGAAAACAGCTCGGCGTCGCCCGAAAATCCACTTTTCCACTTTTTCCTTCGTTTTTCTCTCTCCTCAACTTTTTCTCTCTCTTCAAAATATCTCATTTCTATATATATCCAAACTGATCGTCCTGGACGATCGAGCTTCGTACCGGACGATCCATGAAGAGAATGATTTCGTCCAGACGAAAATTGAACATCGTCCCTGGCGAAGGGTTCACTGACTTATTTTCGTCCAGACGATCCTGATTTCGTCCAGACGAACCATACAGCCAAACATGATTTTCTCTGCACAACCTGTACCGATCGTCCCGGACGATCCGACTTCGTCCGGACGAACCTGGAGCAAAAATTGATATTACATATATATATTTATACTATTATTATGTTTATTTAAATATGGAAATTATATTTTTAGTAATTAGATATTATTTCAATTATTGTAATTGTTTAGAATTACTTAAGATATCATCAATAATTAGCATATTTATTATTTTAAATTTCAGAGATTAATAATTTTTTTTTGTCCTTATTTTGGTATTATTTTAATTATTTATTATCTGTGGATTATTTTAAAGCTTTTAATTACTTTAAACTTCAAAATTCCATATCTTTCTCGTTTCAATTCCGATTTTGACGCACAGCGCCTCGTTTTGAGCGTATTTTGATTCTGCACCTCTTGAAGTCTTCATTGCACAAATATTTTTAGTATTTCTATACTTATTTTGAAAAACAGCAAACTGTATTATTTTCAAGTACTATTTTTTTATTATTATTATATTTAAACTTCGAAATTACGTAGCTTTGTCATTTTAAGTCTGCTGTCGACGCACAGCACCTTGTTTTATATGTACTCTGAATTCTGCACATTTTAAAACTATTTCCAGATAAAAATTTTGTCTTTATCTTCTGTTATTTCAAAAACAGCAAAACTACACTATTTTAAAATATTATTTTATTATATTTAAAACTTCGGAAGTTCATATCTTCGCCGTTTTAAGTCGGATTTTGACGTGTAACCCCTTGATCTTTTCAGAAAAGTGTGTATTTTAATTTGGAACCATTTCCAGCCCTTGATTTTGGCTGTCTTGACTGTTTTCTGTTTTATCCTATGATTCAGTTATTTTAATATTATTTAAATTAACTATTAATTATTTTTAAACTAAAAATTATTTTCAAACTATTTTGAAACCTCGATTGGATGGTCAGTGGGTCTCCCATATACCTATTTACTATAATTTGACTTATTTTTAATTATCTTAATTTCCAAAATTTATATATATGTATTTAAGTATTTTAAAACTATTTTTGAAACTATTTATATATTAAATCTTTTAATTCTGGGAGACTCGTTATCGTATGAAACTTTAGACATAGATTCCAGATGTGAAGAGCAATCATAGGGGAGTGGGTTAGTGAATGGTTGAGTCCCAATCATTCACTAACCCGTTCTTTAGGTGTTTGGCTTTTTACTTTCGTAGAATGCATGTATAGGACTGCACCACGAGCACTTAGCCTAGGCTCTCCTAGATCTAAGGACATGGTGTGTTTATTTCATTTTTGTACTCCCATGCATTTATTACCTGAAGGGTTAGACAGAACATCATTTCAAACTCCTACAACGTAGCGACACCCTAAGGACAATAATTAAGGACTCGTCTAGCGAACTTAGAAGTTTTATAGGGATTAGGATAGATCCCAGAACGACATGAAAACTACAACATCTAAACTTAGTGACATCTAAAACATCACTGAATTTTCTAGGATTTTTTTTGGAGCTTTTAAAGCCCTTAGCTAACTAACCCTAATTAACTGGTTAAATAAGGCCCCGAGACCTTCCGGAAAATACAATAAATACACTTTAGGTCAGAAAATTACCCGTAATACCTCAAACTGACCAGAATCTGATCCTTGACCTTAGATAAATAGGGCTCTGTAGTTTGACTCTAGGTTAACCCTTAATTTAACCATAGGTGGAAATTACCATTTTGGCCCTAATAATTCATTAAAAATTAATAAAAATCCCAAATCTTCTCCAAATACTTGGGAACACTTTTTCTGGTCATCCCTGACCTTTGGGAGTGATTCCAGTCAGTTTGGAGCTGATTTGGAGCAAAATAATAAAAAAGGCTATTTAGTAGGAAATTTAGAAAATTCCGATAAATACCCCGACCTTTAGAAATCCATAACTAATTGTAGAAAACTCCAAATTAGGTAAACTCACTTGCATTAGACTCCAATTAGAGCCTAGTATTTATTAAAAAATTTTAGGTTTCCAGAAATTGGCCTAGGTTAGAAAGTCAACTTTTTGGTCAACCCTAGTCTATAGGATAGGGCTCGAAACTTAGAAAATTCATAACTTGGCCTAGAAAACTCCGATTCCAGCCTACTACCTGTCTAACCACTCGTATTAAGGTCTAGTATTTTTCTAAGGTGATAGAAAATCCTGACTTAGCCTTTTCCCCATAGTGACTTTTTTGGACCCTTAGCTTAATACCTAGGAGGACCCGGAACTTTCTAAAATTGGCTAATATAAATTTAAACTTCAAATATGAATACCCTAAGCTCTTAAAAACTGATCAAAAAACTAAAATAATTAAAATGGACCCTAATTCACTAATATTTAAACTTCAACTAAAATATCCTCTTCAGACTCCCAACAAACATAAACTATAGATAACTTTAACTAACTACCCTACTTAGGACTTATCCAAACCACACTAGCCTTACACACACATAGAATTGTTTGCTAGGGCACCACTTCTAGAGCTAGGTTAGGCCGCTGGGATTTACTTTTCTGCTGTGTGCCGGAGCTTTCAGTGGATTTCATTGCATGCTGTTTGAAATTGTTGGTGTGTTTGCTTACTTTTTCTGTACTCTGTGATGTGATGAGCGTTAGACTTACCCATAGGTTAAGAGCGCTATATATATACTGTTCTTCCGTGCAGGTGACCATGCTCAATGCTAATAAAAAGGGGGGAGCATTATAATAATTTCTAATAATGTTTTATGCAGGTGCTTGCTCAGCTTCCCCCCAAATAAAAATGAGGGCTAAAATTAATAATTATAATTGCACAGATGGAGCTGCTTAGCCCTCAAAATTAAGAGCATGGCTTGGCACAGGGTCAATGGTGTTAGCACTTTCTTTTTTTTTTATATATATAAACTGCTTGGGATGATTTTTATTAGGATAACCTTACAGAGCTTCTTAGATTTACTGCTTTCAATTAATGTAATTTGTATGTAATAATTGTTAAGAGTTGTGAAAACAACCTTTGAGTCGGGATATTCTTATCCCGCTCGGATTCTAAAAGAAGAAGGCATCCCTAAGGGGAGAGTCTTCTTCCATTTAGAAGATCGAGCTGGATGGCTTTAGATATCCAAAGAGAAAAGGCAATACCCCCATACTGGGGGAATTGTCTGTTCGTTTGGATATTCAAGCCACGACGGAGCCAAGGAGTCCAAGTAGGAGATCCAAAGAGTTCAAGAAGAAGAGTTCCAAGGAGTCCAAGGAAGAGAGATCCAAGAAGTCCAAGGAGAAGATATCCAGAAGACTAAAGATTTGAAGACCCAATATCCCACTCAAAGTTGTTGGCGTCTGTCATAGGCTTAGAAATCCGGGTTGTTGGCAGTGGTGCCCGGCCACTTTACTTTTTCTGCATACCCTGGATTGTAATTAAAGGGCAGTTGGCATATGGACATTTACTTGATTAGTTTGATTTATATTGATGTGTTTACCTGATTGTGCAGTAGAAATTGCCTGCTTTTCTTAGGTTTCTTTCTTGCATGCCGATTTTGTTTTCGCCTGGATTTTTGTTAGGCTTTCTAAGGATTATAAAATTTTTCTACTCGTAACTAATTTCTAAAATTTTAAGATTTAAATAACATAGAAACCTAACGAATCTAGGGAACTGCCGGAATCGTCCGGGGTCGCATGCATATTACTGCATTCTTCTCTCCTTCTTATAAGACATCTCCCTGCCTGCGGGTTGAGTCCGGATAATCTGGCCTATGAGGATGAAGTGCCGGACCTAGGGAGATCCAGTCTTTTCAAAAAAAAAAATATTTTCTATAAGCCTATTTTTAAAATTCTATAGCATTCATGAGCTGACATTTCAACTAGCATGCATTGCATTAGAAATCAATTTAATTAAAATTTAATTGCATTAGCTAGGAGCATCTGACCTACATAAGTCCAGGACCACTTAGGAAATTCTCTAGATGTCGGTCCTATTTCCAAAGAACTGTACCACCCACCCATCTATCATAAATGACTTGACAGCATGGTTTTAAAGCGATTAGGTGGTTAGCTGGCTCCCCCAATCCAGGCCGGGATAAGTCCAGATTTTGCATCGCATTAGCTAGGACACTGGTCTTAGTGTGTGTCGAACACTAAGTCCAATCTAGATTTAGGGTTCGAGGCTACTACACTCGGTCTCGTAGTATGCCTTAAATAGTAGGTAGATCTCTTTCTTTCGGGGACTCTAAATCCTACTTATCCACGTCACAGGATGACGCCACCTCCATCTTTCTCTCACGCATGTGATTGATTGCTTGTCTTTCTTTCTCCAGTTTCTGTTTAGTGCCCTAGAGCCTCCGAATGCTGGTATGGACCACGCATGTTTGATTCACCCCTTTTGAGACACTTCTTTCCTTTTGAGTAGGACTTCTTAGTCTATCCCCTCGTGCCAATCCCATTTTAAGAAGAAATAATATATGATCCTTAATCGAGAGTTTTCTCGGGCTCCGGCCCGGGATGTAATTAACCACGGGGGCTTGCGCCGTGGGAAACTTGGCCCCGCAATCTATTTTACCCCACTCGATCTCTTGTATCGGGTGGGGGAAACCCGTGACTAGGTCGTGTATATTACTACCCATCGGGGTGTGCTGGCGACAGCATCTATCCCCAATGGTTAGTCGTATGCACGATCCAATCTGCCCTTCCATCGACCCATTCGTGTCGAGTATAGAGGCCTACGATCGTTTTGTCCCACGGGATAGTGCGGCCGTACCCTCTGCGTTCTTACCCCACGAGCGGTGCTCTTTCGGAGGTCCACAGCTAGCACGGACCATCCATAGGTGAAAAAACTGACCACCAAGCAACAAACGAAGCACCCATGTTGCCAATCAACCAAGCCAAAGAGGGGAAACAGGGGCCTCCTCTTTATTGTCCATTCAACACCAAAACCACGGAAGCAATCAACCAAAATTCAGCCCAATTACTTCCTACATATGCGTTTAAATTTACCCTAACCACGACCAGGAAAATGACCTTTTTCAAAGTCAAAACAATCCCCTTCTTCTCCGCTAGAAGGAGAGGAAAGGACATCCTCTAAATAAAGCCAGTCATTTTGAAACAAAATCGAGTTATTAACAAACTTAGCAACATGATCTTGCATTTTAGCATTGGACAAAACAGAAATACGTATATTAACAACATTATCATTACCATCAAAGTCATCATTAGAAGCTAAATTCACTAACACTAAATTAAACACATGATTAACGGCCCCCATCACCAGATGCAACCGTAATAGGAGGAACATAGGGTGAAGGAAAGCGCTCAACAGTCGGCACAGTAGGAGAAACCGAGGAACCAGAATGCTCAACCACCACATTAGGTGCAACATCCTCAGCTGAAATAGACGGGGCAAACATAATACCCACACGAGACAAAGATACTTTAGAGTTAAGATCGACCACCACCAACGTCACTTGCACAAAAACGGTATGTCATGACAATAGGTACAAGCCCGATAACACCAGGATCCGCCTGAGGAGACATAAACATAGGAGAAATAACACCCACCATATCACTAGAAACTACCAAATTCCAAGAACAACGGTTAGCAAGGGAGAGAACGGGGTTAGAAATTTGTAACTTCATTGCATATATTTCCTTGCACTTTGGTTTGAGCCCTTACTTATATAGTAGTTCTCACCTTAATTTTAAGATATAATATTGAAAGTTATAACTTTGAAATCATAAAAGTATTTTTTTAATACTTTGATCAAAAGTATTCTCAAAATATCACTTCTCTTTAGATTTAATTAATCAGCATAGCTTTTTTTATGACAATCTACGCATCATAATAAAATAAATTCTTTCTTACTCATATTAAGTAGAAAAAAGTCCATAGAAATATAAATATCTTTAATATATTTTTTAAAAATTTATTATGAAATATTTTTTTTTTCTTTCAAGATAATATTCTATTCTTTATGTTAAATTAGATTTAAAAAATAAAAATGTTGAAATATGTAGTTTGTTTTTCTTACAAATACTTGATCAATAATAAAAAATACGTGTAATTAATGGCCTTCCTGATGGTTTGTGGTTGATTTGGTTTAATCATTCAATTCGAGTGCATTGAAGTTGAACCTATGGAATGGAACAATTATTACGTCATCCGACCGGATGCAGACGAACATTCACCTACGACCGAATATGCATCCTTACACCGGACCAAATAAAAGTTCTATGGAATGAAAGATTGTTGAACGTGTTGCTCATTTTGGAGTGTCCTACCTCAAATATTTTGTTTTGGACAGCTTTTTTTATTTTTTTCAAGTTGTCTTTTAGTATAAAAGACAACTTAAGGGTAATTTTTTGGATCTATTGTTCAGAGTGAAGGTGAAATAGATGGGGATATTATCAACAGAATTCAAGTTGGATGGTTGAAGTTGAGGAATGCATCGGGCTTACTATGTGATAGAAATGTACCTCTCAAACTTAAGAGAAAATTCTATAATATGGTAGTAAGGCCTGCAATACTTTATGGTGCTGAATGTTGGCCTTTAAAAGAGAAGCATATATATAATACTAAGTTAAGTGTGGCATAGATGAGGATGCTCAGGCGGTGAGTGGCTTTACCCTTAGAGATAGGATACGAAATGAGCATATACGTGAAAAGGTTGGAGTAGCTCCAATAGAATATAAGATTAGAGAGAGTCGCCTTAGATGGTTTGGTACGTCACATAAAACGGCGGCCTTCCGATGACCCGGTTAGGAGAGTAGAGGTATTAGATTTGACTTATGTTAAGAACGGTAGGGGTAGACCTGAAAAGACTTGGTTAGAAAATATTAAGAATGATCTTTCTTTATTAGATTTAAACGAGAATTTGACTTTTAATAGGAAACAATGAAGAAAAAGGATTCATGTAGCCGATCCCACGTAGTGGGATAAAGGCTTGATGTTGTTGTATAAAAAATTTTATACTAGAAATTTATTTTAATAAGCAGTAAGAAAGTTGTCCCAAATGAAATCCTAGACTTCATTTGCGATGACTTTCTTATTGCTTTTTAACACAATATTTAGTATTTTGTACCAAAAAGTTGCTTTAAGAAATAATAAAAAGCTATCTCAAACAAAGTTTTAGTCACCTGCTACGCAGTAGGAAGATTAATAATTAATTCTTATCCTCTAAATCTAAAAGGATTTTTTTTATTTGTTTGTTTAAATTCTCTTGCGTGTTAAGTGTAATCTATTCCGCAGCTCACCTTAATTTGTTGGTTGGGAGCTTTGGGTATCAATCAAGAGCTTTTGAGTTTGATTATTATGTATCTATTTATGAGTCTGTCTTAATTGACCTAAATGTTTTTTTAAAAAAAGTAATTTATTTGTATAAATCTATTATTATTTTTACTTTTGATCGAATTGTAATATGTCTCCTCACCCACATACATTGACTTATGATTTATTTGAGATTGCTTTTCTATTGCTTTCTAAAGCAACTTAATTTACAAAACAAAAATTTCTATTCTAGAAGGCTGTTTTAAAAAGTAGCAAGAAAGCTATCCCAAACGAAACCTTAGTTGAAATCAAACTGTATAAAATTTAATAACTTTAGTACATATTATTCTTCTCTTTTACTTTATGTATATTTATGGCACATCAATTCAATCCTGATGACACTTTCATATTGAATGATGTCCTTATTAGTTATTACTATATCTATACTACTATATAAGTGTGGCTTGGGAATTCACCCATAGCAAATATGAATCGTTCATTTATAAATTATAAATTAATCTACAACGTTCATTATAAACTTTATATCCCTAAAAATTAAAAGCTCCATTACAACTTTTCATATACCAAATGCACGACTAACAATTAGTAAATAAAGCAAACCTTCATTTAGTTTTGTTCATATTCTTCATTTTTTCGATTCTTATAAACATTAATTCAATCATTTATTTTACTACCATGCTTTTAAAATCTATACTACTATTATAAAAGCCATTTGAATTTTCTTCCATCTCAAATCTTCGCCATCCATTTTATTTTCTCTAAAATTATCTTGTCCATTCATTATATTATAAATAATTAATAATTCTAAAAATATATAATTAATAATTATACAAATTAATGCACTTTAAAATATACATTCATTGTATTATAAATAATTAATAAATACACCTCATTGTATTATAAATAATTAATAAATCTAAAAATATATAATAATTATTATTACCATTTTAGAGAAAATTAAAAAATTATATTGACCCTTCATTCCATTTTTATAATTTTAAAAATATAATAAATTCAATAATTTTATAATACCCTTGATTTATCTATTTAAACCTATTAAGTATTATTTTTATTTTACTTTTAAGTTACAGCTGTTAATTGCATTTAAGAATTTGTTTGTTAGAAACTCTCGAATATTTTAACTTTTAAGTGCGTTTCTGCCAATTAAATAAGTATTCATTTATGCTAATCTGCCTATCATATTCGACGATACAGCTTTATAATACATAGTATATATTTTCTTCTTCCTCTCCGCCATCTTCTCCGGTAAGTTATCTTCTCCGATTATTTTGGCTTCTTCAACTTCTATAACAGTAGATCCTACGCTTGCACTTCTACCTGTTAAACTTCTCGGTAAGCATTCTTCTTCCCTCTCCCGCATTTTTGCTGCTCTTCTCATTCGCCTCTCCTTGATCGATATTAAGCAGTTTAGAACACATTTATGCCCCTCCGCATTTCCCTTTTTATGAAGATGAAGAAAACCATCAACGAGACGCCAATAAACGGTTTTCTTTTATTAACTCTCCATCTGATATATAAATAAACGGAATTTTCATCTCCCTCACAAACTCTCCTTTGTTTTTCCTTAGCTTGGTGGTGGTTTCCATCGACTCTTCCATCTTAAAAAATAAGGAACTATCTGTGTTAATTAGTTTCTTTTGTATATTTTTTCATAGCTGTTTCAAATGATAAGATTTTACCTTAGTGGGTTTAAATTACAGATACATTCCTTATAATTTTGGCAAACTTCCTATTTAAATTAATTATATTTGGATGAACAACCTTTATGTATAATTGCAATACATTATTCATTATCTATAAATTAACAAGTACAACCTTTATGTATAATTGCAATACATTATTCATTATCTATAAATTAACAAGTAGTTTATAGATGGAATGGATCTTAGTTTAATTAGACTAACAATTTTAGTTTATATTTCATAATGCATTTTCACATAGTGCATGAATTATGATATTTTTTTAATAAAAAGACTTGCACAAATGAAAGCTTAGATTTTTTCTATGATATGAAATTAAGAACGTATATTTGACTGAATCCAATTTGATTTAAAACTATTACAAAAGATCCAATTCAATACTCAATTATATATCAAATCAAGTCATTTATCAATATATTAAATAAAATCTACAATATATAATATATTTATTATAAATAACTCATTTTGACTACATGCTATGTCTAAGTATTTGTTGCGTGCTAGAATATACGCGGCGATAGAGTTATAATTATACGTCTTAGCATTGCACAGATATCCAGCTCACACACAGAGAACACAATATTTTTTACGTGGAAAACCCGGGAAAGGGCAAAAACCACGGGGTCTAGCCTAGTTGAAAATGATTCAACTAGAATTTGAGAAAAATATAATGGTCTGACTCGTCCTTGAAGACAACTAGAATACAAATATCAACTAAGAGTTTTGCAAGAGTCCAACGTCACTCCAATGTCAGGTGGCGATCCGGCAGAACTCCGGTGTCAGGCGGAAGACCGGTAGTGGCACTTCAGTGTCAGGGGGTACTTCAGCTATGGATGTCACTTCGGCGTCTCCTGGTGGTTCGTCGGTGGTGCGGTAGCACTCCGGCGTCTCTTGGCTTCCTCCCCCCTTTTCAAGAGGAAATGGGGTTCTATTTATAGAATTCTTGAGTGGCATGGCTTGCAAATAAATGAAAGATCAAGGGTAAATTGGGAGTGGTCTTGATTCCTACGATCATGCACCATCAATGGACTTTTGACTGTCTTAATGATATCAGAATTTGATGATCTTGGGCTCGTTGGATTCGTCTCATCGAGCCGTTCGATTCGATTATAAGCAGGTCACAATTGGAAACCGTTTGGTAACCCAAATTGTGGTTAGATCCTTCCAAAAGTGCTTCGAGTCTCTGATTTGTACTCATTTGGGTTCGGATTGAGTCGATTTTGGTGTCGTTGTGTTCGTGTTTTCAAGACGCTCAGTTCGAGTATAAGTTTGCTGAAATCGGAATTTAGATGGTCTCCGATTTAATTTTTGAAGTTTCCAATTTGATTTTACCTCGAGATTTGTGCTCGATCAACGTAATTTTTTGATGATGTATCAGTATTATACACACACTACGTACAAATTTATACACGCTTTATATAATCATTATACACATGATGTACAAGCATTATAAATACTATACGCAAGTTTATACACACTATGAACAAACATTATATACACTATGTACAAGTTTATACATGATAATATAAGAAAAGGATAGGGAGCAAGGTGATATCGCCTCAATTTGAAGGAGAAGAGGAAGAACATGAGAGAATGAAAACCAACGTATTCTAACGTGAGCAGTCCGAGTATGCCAAATTCACTTTATCTTGAATTTTCCTCTAATTATATTCACTACGTACTAATAGTGTTGTGTCTTCTCTTTTCCACTATCTATTCACAATTTTTTGCTATGTTCGCATATATGTTCGTAGTTATCTATTCTTTCATGCTACAGCTTTCAAGTTACAGCTTCATTTGCTGCTAGAAAATTTTCCAAATATAACTTTAGAGAAAATTTCTTTTATACAATGGAAACAATTTTTTTATTTACGTGCACTCTTTTCACATGCAGATAAATATTAATAAATTTAATTACTAAATAGTGGTAAACTTAATTAATTTTTTCATTTTAACAATGATAATATAATTAATATATTCATAATATGATTTTTTTATTTTTAAATTTTTATTCACGTGCATTTAATGCACGTGCAATCAAACTAGTCTCTTAAAACTCTCTTAAATTAATTATGAACGGGTCAAATATGGTTAATTTCAGGTTTCTAGGTCAACTTGAACCCGACCCTCGGGTTGACCCGAATTCGAAATTTTCATAACATGTCAAATATTGATACCCTTAACAAGAATAGACTAATGGTGCAATGTTAGGGTCGCAACTGTGAAAAATTATTACATGCGAGTCCGGATTCATCCGTAGACCATTAAAAATGCGTCACGTCATCCCTAAAATATACCTCTCTCGGTATCGAGCGCTCAGTACTATTTGGTACCGAGCTCAGAAACCGACAGTTCTTCCATCCGGTGTCCGCACAGAATAATCCCTCCCCAACTGTAGGTGTGAGAAGGTTTCGCAAATATGAGTTGCAGGCAAGGTTCACAACGATCATGAGTTTATGGTACAACGAAGTTCAACAATAGGGCTGTAGCAAACATTATGAATTTTGATTTAGATGAATTTCATATTTATTTTTGTGGATATTATTTCAAATCATATAAAAAATAAAATTTATAGGTATTATTTTACTTTATAGTTTTAATATTTTCAAATAAATAGGATCAAATGATTAAGAAGTTAAGAACTATATTAGGGAGTAACAAAGCTAGAAATTTTTCATAGAGGTGACCTAATTTTTTTTTTTTAAATCCTCCTAACTTTGTTCATTCGTTCTTGAAACCGGCATTGCCAGTTTTAAAAATTTTTATTAAAAAAATAAACTTCTAATCAAACAAACTTTGTAATGTATGAATCACATACAGTAAAAATAATATGATTAGGATGCACTAATCAAACAACCTTTTTATTGCATCAATAATTTTAGAAGAAATACTTTACAGTTTAAAGGCAGCTAAGAACAAAAATGCAAACAAAATCTTATATTGAAAATCAAAAACATCAAATGAAATCCCTTGCAAATGAAATCTTATATAGGAAACAAACAAAATCGTAAGAGATTTTAAGAGCCTCTTACCTTCGGGTCTTAAGTGGAATGTCGGATGACCCGGATCGCAGACGGAAGAAGGGAGTGAATGTACAGGTACGAGTTGCAGGCTAGACGCATTGTTTTGAGACGATTCTTGTGCGCGAAATTTGAATGCGACGCTACTGGCTAGACTCACCGGTGGAGCCACAGGCAGAGGCGACAAGATGAGAGCTTCCTGCGCCGCATGAGAGCTTCTGAGGCCGAAGTATTAGGGCGAGTGAATATTGAACCGCCCAAAACTTCAAATCGTGTGTAGTTATATAATTTTTGATTTTTTTTTCCGAACGGGGCAAGGCACGTGCCCCTGCGGGACCCGCCTTCCTCTATAGTTGATATTAGGACAAGAGTGACAAGTAAATAATATAAGTGATTTCACACATTTGAACCAACCAATTATTGCTATCAATAGATGTGATTTGAAATATAATGTTTAGATTATTCTGTTTAATTTATTTTAATTTGATAAAACATCTAATCGGAAGCATGTAAAATAAATCTATTAGATAAAATGCTAAATTAAACTAAATCAGAACTAAAAAAAAAAAAGCCAAACCCAAATTATAACTTCATTCTATTTAATTAGAATTTTCTTTTTGATTGGACATTTACCATTTCCCCGCCACATTTTCCAATCTCTTCAACGACAACTCCACCGCTTTCTTCTTGCTTCGCGAATCCCCTCACTGGAAAAACTGGCTTCGACGAAGTATTGAGAGGATCTGCTTGGAATGGGCGGAGGGTGAGATCGAGATGGTTAGGGTTCGGCGCTTGTGCCAGAGTTACAGACTAAGGAGTACTATTCGATGCTGGAGAGGGGAATGGTGTTCTTGGCTTGTTATACGGTGGAATTGTGGAAATGGGAAAGACTTTTGCTCGTGGGATTGTGGTGATGATGTATTAAGAGAAGAAGAATACTTGGAAGGTAAGGAGATGAAATTAGGGCTGGCTTGATGGAGTATTTGGACAGGAATGGGTATTTTTATGGCTGCTTACGTTACTGTGTCGAAGGAGCATCGAAGGAGTATGAGCAGTGCATTTGAGTACCATCGGAGATGTCCTTTGCTTTGTCACACAAGGTATGCCATTTTTATTTTTGATGTATGTAAATTATCTTTCACTGAGATGTCTACTTGAATTGGTTATAAGAATTCGTTTTTGGTGTTCGAGTATGCCGCTGTAGGGATCTGAAGAGTAATATCTTATCATGCGAGGTGCGAACCTAAAAAAATTCCTCATCTTATTCATTTCATAAAATATCAAATTTTCATCTCCATTTAAATCACAACATTGCGATAAATATCCAAGTAATTTTGAGTCATTGAGATGTCTGAACACGACCGACCGCCTGGTTTAGCTCGAGTCCTAGAGAGCTGGTCTAGGGGAAGATCTCTGTCTGGACCTTTTGAAGATGTTATGATGACAATCTTTATTTTATGTTGCTAATAAGAATCAAATTGCAGTTTAGATGCACCCTGATCAAATTTTGGCAGTATATAAACAGACCTGTAATTAGTTTGGAGCTCAATAAGTCACACAGGTGATAATCCGGAACACATGATGTTTGCTCTGCTAGGATTTCCTCGTGCCCTAGCTGTCGCCTCGAAGGCCTTCGTCGCCTGCTTAAGGGAAGTTCACTTCTTCCTTCCTTAGCTATTTGTTGTGTTTTGGTTGTTTCCCTTTTGGATTTTATGGCGCTTCCCGTATCAAAGACCCTAGTTTTTTAAATGGGTCTGCTTCTTCCCTTTCCTTTAAGGTTGTTTTATCTGGTGCTTCTCCTAGCTCAATTTCATTTCCCGATCTCAAAATTTCTACACATCGTGGTTTGCCGGCCTTGTGGATTTCGGAAGCGGAAATCCAAGCACTCGGTGCTCCTTTCAAATTTGCGCTTGTGGGAAAGTTTTCGTGCCGTAGGCCATCTATCGAAGCTATCAAAAAACTTTTCTTCAGTTTGAAATTTTTGTAGCTATACTATTTTCATTTTATTTATGGTCATACTTCTAACTCCTATATTGGAAGGGCTAAATTTTGGAACAGTATCAAAGGCCTTTGAGCAAATATTAATTAGCCCTAGGTCATTTTGAGGGACTTCAACTGATGTAGAGTAGAGATGATAGGGAAAAATTAGGTGGAAATCCTATTCCAAATAGTAAGCTTTGGAATTTTAATAGCATGATTTTTGACGTTGCTAATAATAATTTGGCATAAGTGGGTCTTTCTTATACATGGTACAACTGTAGAATTGATAATCCAATACATTTCAAATTTGATCATGTTTTTGTGAATGACAATTAGCTGGAAGTCTATCCTCTTTCCTTTTATAGAATCGAGCCTCCTAGATGTTCAGACTACTCACTTCTGATTGTTCATACTTCTCATCTCACTATGAACAATCGTAGATTCCTATATAAAAACTACTGGTCCAAAAAGCTTCAATTTTGGGATATTATGTATACCCTTCTTCAGGAGAAACAACAACGAAGACCCTATTTGGTATCTCTACTAGAAGCTCCACTCCATCAGTTAAATCTATGATCAAAGTGAAAATGTGGGCTACTTCAAATCATATTCTTTCTAACATCAGAAAAATGGAATACAACAAACTTCTTTCTTTTTTATGCTTGTCCAATATCCTTCAAAACCTATTCTTAATGCCAAAACTAAAGATCTTGAGGATATGCTTTCCTTATACTATGTTGCATGGTCCTCTGGGATTGTGCAAAGAGCTGAAACTAAGTAATTGTCTAAAGGGGAGGAAGATTTCAAATTCCTTTATGGAAAGATTAAAGGCCTGATAAATCATAATTTTATCAGGAAAAATCTTTTCCTCCTAGGGCACACCTCAAGAAATTGCTAAAGTTGTTATTTCTCATTTTAAAAATCCTTTAAATGCTCCTATTCCTTCTCTGGATTTGTCCCCTCATCTCCTGTTGGTAACTAGATCTCCCCTCACCTTACCTCACCTCATGCCTCTTCTTATTGCATGGATTACTGATGATGAAATCAAGAAAGTGATTTTCTCTTCCAAAAATGCTGTTCCATGCCTTGACGATTTTACTTTTGATTTTTATTCTAGCTCTTAATCTAATTGGGGACAAGTATGTTCGGTTGTTAAGAACTTTGTTATAATAGCTTTCTCCTTGATATATCATCAGAAAATTATCTTGATCGGGCACGAATCTTGAGGCAAAATCAAGATGACAACTTCAAAAATTAAGTTCGGGATCATCTGAACTCCGATTTCAGCAAACTTATAGTCGAACTGAGCTTCTCAAAAATACAAACCCAACGATACCAAATTCAACTCAATCCGAGCCCAAATGAGTCTGAATTGAAGACCCGAAGCGCTGTTGGAAGATTCAAACAACAATTTGGATTACCAAACGGTTTCCAAACATGACATGCTTATAGTCGAATCGAGCGGCTCGATGAGACGAATTCAACGAGCCCAAGATCGCCGAATTCTGATATCATTAAGACCTTCAAATGTCTGACAAACGATGCATGATCAATGGATTCAATATCGGCCGTCCATCCAAACCACTTCACATTTGCCCTTGATCCTCCTATTTACGGGTCATGCCATCCTCAAAAAACTATAAATAGCCCCTCATTTCTCTTGAGAGGGGACCCAATCAAGAGGAAGATGAGAAGAAGGATATGAGGGAAGAAACTCCTCGACTACCGCCAGAATTCTACCCGACTTCCATGGGACGCCGGAATTTTGCCCAACTTCCGTGGGACGCCGAAATTCTGTCTGACTTCCACAATGACGCCGGAATTTTGCCTGACTTTCCACTGGACACTAGAACTCTGTCCGACTTCCACTGACGTTGGAATTCCGCTCGACTTTCCAGTGACGCTAGAACTCTGCCTGGTCTCCAAGTGACTCCGGAATTCTGTCTAATCTTTAAGTGATTCTGAATTCTTCTCGAATACAACTTGTTTGTAACTAGATTCCAATCCGGAAGTGAATCATTGTAATATGATCGTCTTAAATTTTAAGGACGAGTCAGCCTCTTGTATTTCAAGCAAATACTAGTGGAATTCTTTCAACTGGGCGTGACCCTCGTGGTTTTTTTCCTTTTTCAGGGTTTTCCACGTAAAAATCCTAGTGTTATTTCATCTTCTGTTTGTGTATTGAATATCTGTACAATGCTGAGACAAAAGCTTTTTAACTCTATTTTCACGTATATTCTAGTCCGCAACACTCCTTAAAAAGTAAAAGCCACATGTGTTGCTCTTATTCCTAACTCCTAAGAATAAAAATGCTCATAATATTTTAAACCCGAGGCCTATTTTCATTTACAGTATCTTTTACAAAATTATTGCTAAAATCATTACTCCAAGGCTTAAACCTATCATGCCTCATATTATTCATCATGGACAAACTATTTTTTGTCAAAATAGAATATCTTCTAACAATATAATCTTGGCTAATGAGAATCTGTCTAAATTTCATAATGTTAAAAAGGAGGGGTTCTTTAAATGTTGTTTCGAGAGACTTTCTTCTCTGTAGATTGTGTTAGAAATATTTTCCTATTATTTTTTATAAGATGAATTGAAGCTTCCATTAAGAATGTCCATTACTCTATTAGTTTAAATGGTTCTCTTGAAGGGGTTTTGAATTCCTCCTTTGGCTTAAGACAAGGCTGTCATTTATCTCTCTTTTTACGCATTGTTATGGTTGGTCTTTCCAATCTATTTGAAAGAGCCATCATTAGGAATTCCTACGCTGCCATCATTATGGGAGGGTACCATTTCTCTCATTTGCTCTATGCAAATAACTTATTAGTCTTTGAGAAAGCTAACCAACGCAACTTTCATTCACTTGTTGGTATCTTAACTCACTTCAAAGAATTATCAAGGTTGAGTATCAATTCCTCCAAAAGTTTTATTGTCTTCTCTAAGCATATCCAAACTAGTCTGAGCTTTGTAAGGAGCTGAATTTAACGAGAACCAATCCCTCGCTCACATATCTAGGTATTCCTATCTCTATGTAAAGACTGCATTTGCTGACTTCCAGCTTTTCTTAAGTGAAATTTATCTTTTGCTTAAGGGTTGGAAAGCTAAACCACTTTCATTTGCTGGCAGAATGCAATTTATGAGGTTTACAATATTGAATAAAGTTGCATTCTTACTTAGGGGGTGTTATACTTAAAACCTGCTTCAAATAGTTAAACAAACTTTTGGCAAGTTTTTTTTATTTCTTGGTGATATTAACACTAGAAAGTTACATCTCATATTTTAGTCCAACACATTCAAACCAGGTTATTTAGGTGGTCATGATATTTCTGCTCTTGTTGCACTAAACTATGCTTATAAATGTTCTCTTATTTGGCTTTTTCTTATAAGTGATGGGTTACTTGCCAGATGGTGGAATTATTAGTATATATCTCTATGAAAACCTTTGTCTCGTTCTTTTTATTTCTGAAAGAGCTTAAAGTTGTTAGTTGAATATTTATGTCTCACAAATTATCTTATTGTAGGAAGGTCTCTCTTTTTCGGGACTCTTGCTACAACAGTAAAATTTTATGTGAGATGCTTGATTTACTTCTACTTTTTCTATTTTGGACATTATTTGATGTAGCACATCATGTAGATGAAGAAAATCAACCTAAAATCTCAATCACAATAGCTAAGATCGAAGTCCAAGGAAAAGATCAAAGAAAAGGTCCAATTACAAGAGCCTAATAAAGAGCCCATAATTTTAAAAATTTTAAATGTAATTTATATTTTTTTTTCCATCTAAAAGCTTGTATTGTTAGCCATGAAATGATTAAGTATGGATGAGACATTAAAAAATAGGTAGTTGGAACTCCTTTTCAATATCCACCAATGCCTTATTTTCTTTCCTTTTTATTCCACCATTTTTTTCTAATAGCTAGTTTTGTAATGCTTTGAAATATGTGCTGATATGCATTGTAATTTTTAATTTTTGGAATGAAATATTTTTTTGCAAAAGTGCTGTTCATTTGCTTTGTAGCTTCAAATGTATGCCTTATGTTTTAATGAGATTAGATAGTTATTTTTATTTTTTATGCTATTCATAACTTTTCTTAAACACCTACTTTAAACTCTTCACAATTCTTTTTATACTTTATAAAGATTTTTTATGATCAATAATCCACCAACCAAAATCATACAACTATTATAAACTCTTCTACATAGCAATTGGCCCAACTAAGGAACACTTGGACTTAGTCTTATTCCCTATACTTCAACGTTCTCTTAAACTCTGCCAAACTCTGTCATCAACTTCATATCACAAATTCGTATCTTAAGCTAAACTTCCTCCATCATTAATAGTGATTTATCTCACATAAAAGTCACTCCTTAAAATGATTTTTCAAATAAGCCCAAATCAGCTCAAGCTAGATTAGTCTTGACATTACTTCTAGTGTACCACTCTAAACCCTTCATTATTCTATCATAAACTCCATAACTCCTCTTTAAATATTAGACAAAAGATCTATAACCTTTGCTATTCATTAATCTCATCAAGAAAGCTACCCATCACCATCATTCTTATTCTTTTTGCTATTAATCGTAACTACAACTAGCAGGTTCATTTTTTGTTTACAGCTGTTGTTGTCCATGCTATAACTGATATTCCTATTGCACCCGATACTGATGAGAATGTGCTCTGGCTTGGTTTTACTAGCACTTAGTTTAGGCATTTTATTAAGTCATTTATATCAACCAAGTTTATATTTTTTTCGAGTAATCTCATTTGGCATAAAAAGTATTCTTTAAGATTCTTTGTTTATGCTTGGTTTGTTATTTTTGGGTATGAAAACTACGGATACATTGATGAAAAGGAACATCTCATCTCATCTCTTGTATCTTGCAATTTGTTTTTAGAGGAACCAGAAGGCATTAATCACTTGTTTTTTAAATGCTCGTTCTCTTTCAACATTATATGAAGCATTCTCTCTCTTGCATCCAATTTTTTTCCTAGACCATATTTGCTCCAACTATTTGAATTCATTCTTGATATGACCTCTTCTACTCAGCAAGATTAATTTTGTGGTATCCCTTTTATGGAGGAAAAGAATCAATAGAATATTTGAAAATACTATTCAAATTCACACTACTATTTGTTATGAGATTAAAAAAGCCATTAATAGCAATATCTAGGGATGGAAAAATTATCAAGAGGTTAAAATCCTACCACAACACTATTTTCCATCAGTGGGTGTTCATCAATTCGTGCTTGAGATTTTATCTTGTGCATCCCTTGTAGGGTCTTTAGCAATCAGGGGTGCAAATGCTTCACCAAAAGCTTTCTAAATGTTGATGGGTTGAAGTTTTGACCATTATGAGTCCAGATTTTTTTTGGAGTTTCAATCTTTTCCAATTTTTCTCTTGAGCATTGCTATTATTAGTTGCAGCTCATGCATCAATTTTATGTCCTTTTGATCCCTAGCTATAATTATATTTTTATAGTTAATGGAAAAATATCTTTGCCCTCAATTTTCCCCAAAAAATTCTGTAGAAATTAAAAAATACATTTAGATGTTATTTTTGTCCTAGATGAGGGATTAAATATTAGTTTAATTTGGAAGGATAAGATCGGAAACGTGATCTGTGAAGCTTTTGATACTAAGAATTCAGACAAGTTCAGTTGCAGATTGAATGAAGGGAAAAAAGCTATTTGATTTGTTAATTAACTGATGATCAGAGCCATTTCAGCAGCCGTTCAGATGATTCTTCGACTGGAACAAAAAACTGGTACAGCTCTTCCCTTTTAGCTTTTGTAAACTATTATGAACCATCAAAGTTAAATCTCATTGACTGATCGGATTTTGACCCTTAATGATTGATCAACCCAAGTAGCTAAGATTGCTATAATATGGAGGATGCACAAACTTGAAAGAACAAATCAAGTTGCTTGAAATCCAGCGAACTGCAAAGTTTAGAGGAGTTTAAACTCTGAAAATATTCAGCACATGTAATCCTCCAAATTTCTGCAGGGTAGAAACAATGGAAGTCTGTGAAAGTGATGACACACTCCTGAAAGTTGAAAAGGGACAACTGATGGTTTAGCAACAAAAAGCACATATGAAGTAAATACCATACTTTCTAGTTTAATACTACTGACACTTGGGTTTTGTTTGGGACGGCTTTCTTGTTGCTTCTTAAAACATTTTTTTAGTACAAAATTTTTAATTTTTGTTCTAAAAAGCTATTTTAAGAAGCAGTAAAAAAGCCGTCCTAAACGAAGCCTTAGTTGGGGCTATTTATGGCAATTGCAGCATATTAAGTGGTAAAAAATTATGCAATTTTGTCAGTCTAATCTATAACTGAACACTGTCAAGTTACTCTATTTACGATTCGATGAGGCCTAAGGAAACATGAAGTTTGAAATAACCTAGGAATCATGGTCACTTTCAAATGCTTTGCATGTTCATGTTGATGAGTACAATAAATGATATGTACATTCATATGAAGTAATTAGACACTTTGGAGTGGGCAAAACGTTATAGAATTTACAGCGTCATGTCTACGAAATTTTATTTGGTCCGGTGTAAGGATGCAGAGGAACATCCGGTTGTAGGCAAAATCCCGCCTATATCGAGGTGCTCCGAGCATCCGGTCGGAGGACGTAATAATTGTTCAATGTCTACATGCACAAAATGCAATAGGATGCCGGCAAATTCATGAAGGCATGCATGTTGTGCGGCAATTGAAAGCTTGGATTGGCAACCAAGTTGCCTATAGAAAAAGTATTTTTATGGACTTCCTTTGATGACTGCCAAAGACCAAAAATAGGGGGTCTTGATTATTTTTCTTTGATCATGGATTGCTTTTCATAAAGGCTTATGTTGATCTCTTCCGAAGGATCATTAGGGGTGTCAATATTTGACACGACACGAAAATCTGACTCGAATCCGACCCGGAATATTTGGGTTGGGCCCGACGTGTTGCCGGGTCAACCCACGAACCCGTTTAAAATCAATTGCCTGCACTGCCCTGCCTGCCCACGAAGCTGCCCTCAGCTGCCCGCGCGATAGCGCCTGCCATCTCGTGCGCCCGCATAGGCCTCTCGCGTCTGCCAGCGCCCCGTGCTCGAGGCTACCCGCGCACGCACCCAAGCTCGCCCACTCGTGCCCACCCGCATCCGCGTGTTTTGCCGACCAATGTCGGGTCGGATCAACCCGGCAACCCGACGGGTCGGGTTCAGGTCCGCATTTCCGACCCGTTTACATACCCGGGTCGGGTTAGGGTTGACCCGTTTGAACCCGGATTAGTTCTGGATTCGACCCGAACCCGACCTGTGACCCGAAATTGACACCTCTAATAATCATCACCAACTAGGATACCGCTTGATTATTCTTTTACAACGCGCAAGCATGCTTAAGACTCCCCAGCTCCCTATTGATAATGCCACTCCAAAGGATTATTCCTTTCAATAATTATGATATGCAATCCATATGAATAAATACCCCTCTTTATATGGATACATATAGATGTAATACACCTCCTTATATGAATATGATACTTTCTCATTCTCTTCTATCATCCCATTGTATTTGCATCCCATCATTAGAAAAATATAGAGATTATTCTCTAAGAGAAATTGTATTTAATTGAATGATTAATAACCCAAAACAATCTTTCTTCTATGTATCAATGTATGATTTACTTTTATTCTATCTCGGTGATTTGATGTAAATGATCTTTAGTTATTATAATTCTCTTCATTAATTTTGGTTCTCTTTTATAATTCTAACATTAATATTTTTCATTTGTTTTTTATTGTTGATTTCTACTCCCTTGCATCTATAAACTTTGCTCTAAACATCATGTAACATTTCAGTAATTTAATATATGTTTACTAATCTAATCCACATATTTATTAATCTTTCTATTTTTACAGGGACGTAATGACATTTAAAGTGACATGCATCTGAAATATCCGAATGTAAGGCTTCCACTATAGGAAAATCGTGAATTACCGGCGGTTTACATATATTTTCCGGCGGTTTGTTAAATTTCCTGCGGTTTACAAACCGCCGGAATAAACCGCATAGGTAAAGAAAATCGACGGTCATTTTCCTGTGGCAAAATTTTCCTGCTGCGAAAATAGCTGGAAATTAGTGAACCAAAACCGCGGGTAAGCTGCCGGTAAATTCCGGCGCTAAAACAGCCGGCGGCTTACCGGCAGTATAAAACCGCCGGTATATTCGGAGTCCATGCTGCCGGTAATAACCGGCGTCTAAAAAAAAAAAGGCCGTCCGATATCGAACTTTTTGGAGACTAAACCGCCAGTTTTACAGTAAATACATAAGAATTTCGAGGAAATAGAAATGTTTCAAGATTTCAAGGAATACAGGTTCCTTATAACAGTTACATCATAAACCTATGTTAGTTTGTAATTTGTTTGAGTAACCATTGTAGGCTTCATATATATAGTTGGCGAACGATTGAGGTTGAAAGAATCATAGTCAGATGATAGTTATTGGAACAATTGTAGTCAGATGACGACTGTCAGGGAGATCATCATTCGGAGATATTGGTCGGAGAGACCATAGTCGGCGGGTAGTGGAGTTCGCAAGGGTCGTAGTCGGCGAGTCATAATATTTGGAAGGAGACACGGTGTCGATATCATCAAGGAAGAGTTCTGGCGAAAATCAGAGAACTAACGAAAGTCCGGCGATGGCCGGTGTTTGGGAAGATATCTGGAGGCAGTCGATGAATGGGTGAAAGTTAAATGACTATTGGTGGTCAGGAAGAGATCTAATGTGATTGATGAGCGGGCGGATGTACGGTGATGTTCAATGCTCTAGAAGAATTTCGACGGTGGTTGGGAAGAACTCCGGTGGTGGTCATGAAGAACTCTCGGTGGTGGTCGGGAAGAACTTCGACAGTGGTCTGAAAGAATCCGACAGTGGTCGGAAAGAACTTCGCGGTGGATGGGAGGAACTCCAGCGGTGATCAGGAAGAGCTCCAGTAGTGGTTGATGGCAAGGTAGCTCTCTAAATCTTCTTTTCCTCCACTCTCACTCTTTTTCTTCTCCCTCCTTTTCAACTCCCTCTTTCTCTATGTGAGAATTGAGGCATATTTATAATTTTTTGGGAGTGACATGACTTGTAAATATGAGGAGGATCAAGACTCTTTCAATCATAGTATGTTGATTGAGTATTTAAATGCCTTACTGGTGTCAGAATTTGATGATTTTGGGCTCATTAGGCTCGTCTCGTCGAGCCACTCGATTTTACTATAACTATGTCATATTCAATGACCGTTTAGTTATTCAATTAATGCTTTGAAACCTCCATTCATATTGGGCTTGGATTGGATCAAACTTGATGCTGTTGAGTTCGTTTTCGCGAGACATTTCGTTTGACCATAAGCTTGCTAAAATTGAAGTTTGGACAATCCCGAATTTAAGTTTAGAAGCTTCATATTCATATTTGACATCGAGATTCATGCCCAATTCAAGATGCTTTTTTGGCCATCTATCATAATATATATTAGTTTAATTATATTTTCTAAAATTTTAATTATTATAAGAGAAAATAACAAAAAAGTAGTCCTATTATAATATAAAAATTATCAATTATGATCTTGTTTATAAGAGAAAATACATGATATACGAGTAATCTGTACATCTAAAAAAAAAAAAAGTCCTATTATAATATAAAAATGATCAATTATTCGATTTCGGCACAATTTTTTTCCATTGTCGAAATAAATAGCATTGTTTATAATATTTTATTATTTTGGAAACAAAGGCCACTGTGTTTTTAGTTTGTATCGGACCGGTTATGGCTATCATGATGTAGGTTAGGTGATTAATTAAAATATCAAAATATTATGTTGATCAATTCAAATTTCATTTATTTATTATTCATTAAATTATTAGGTGTTGTGAAAAAGAAAATAAGCTATATTAAATAATTATGATAAAAAAGAAACTTAAAGCCTTTTTACTAAGGTGGCTATATTAAAGGTGAAGATAAGAAGATAAGATAAAAAAAATTAAGAGAACTTTAAGGAAAGTTTCTTTTAGGATAATCATAATTAATTTGTTAATGATATATGTTATAGATGGTTCCACCAAAAAAAAGTATTAGCTCCTTGGAACATATACGAAGACAACTTTGAGTCTTAAGGTTTTGTTTGGGACGGATTTCTTACCGTTTTTTAGAATTACTTTATAGTATAAAAATTTCTAATTCAAAAAAAAATTGTACTAGAAAGTTGTTTAAAAAATAATAAGAAAGACCTCCCAAACGAGGGCGGCCTTTTTACACCTTAAAGCTGCTTTCTAGTATAAAAAATTTAATTTTGTACTAAAAAGTTATTTTAAGAAGCAGTAAGAAAGCCGTCCCAATCGAAACCTAAGGAATCATTTGGGGTGGTTTTCTTTTGGTTTCGTACTAAAAAGCTATTTTAGAAAGTAATGAAAAAGCTATTCTATTTTTTTTTTTAAAACAAAAACACATTTTATTTCAATGAAAAAAAAAGCTATTACAAATTAATCTTATAAGAGGAATTTAGGTTTGCTACGAACTTAAAAAAAAAAAAAAAAAAAAAAGGTTTGCTAGGAACTTTTTTTTACCAAAAAAGAGTAAAAAATAATATGTAATTGGAAGATATTCTTTTTGTTATTAGTTAAAATTTTTTCACTTCAAAAAAGTTTTATGAAAAATTATATTCTTAAAGCTAGAGCTGAGAATGGAGGTTTCCCAAAAAAAAAAAAAAAAAAAAAAAAAAAAAATTCAACTATCTCAAACAAAATCATAATGATATTTGAAGACCACAATGTGCTATTAGAATAATTTTGGTTACCAAATTAATAGAGTTTTGAAGATCATTTGTGACTAATAAATTAATTATCTTATAATAATCACAGTATTACGTACACTTAATGTCAATTTGATGCCAATTCAATTAATAGAATAACGGCCTCACATGATATCATTGATCTTAGGATGTCATATGATGAGAGGCCATAAAAAACACAGTTTATGCACATTAAAATTTTATATCAAAGGTATGTTATCATGATATCATCAACATCATGTATATTGCCATCATCATCCATATTCAAGTATTTGGCATCTATGATGATGTACCTAAAGAAAATTCAATGTGTGTGAGGCATATGAAATTGATGAAATAATTAATTCATAGTTTAAAAAAAGTAATTAATGTAATAGTTTAAATTCTTAATCGTCAAAATATTACTCGTTTTAGTTTAATGGTCTCATAATTTTATCCTATTGATGTACCTTTTTAAGAGATCATCCATCATGAAAGTGCTCCTATACGAGCACGCTTAACTTTAGAGTTTCTAATCGATAATTAAGATGTTTCACGATAAATAGAATAGAGAATAAATATATAATATTCAATTCTAAGGAGTCACATTAATAATTATCACCCAATTTGTTGTATATTAATATGATATGCAATTGTGAGATTAAGATTTCGTTTGAGACATCTTTCTTAATACTTCATAATGCAGCTTTTTAGTACAAAATTTAAAATTTTTTAATTAAAAAATTTATGTAAGAACTAAAAAGAAAGTTATCTCAAACGAAGCCTAAATGTCTTTTATCTATAAATGAAAAAATGAAGTATAAATGAGATATAACTTATGCAATTAAGACTTTCATTAAAATAATTTAATTATAAATAATAAATTTGAAATATATGTAATTGTATTTTTTTTTTCAAAAAAGATATAATAAGTATTATAAAAGAGATAATTTAAATAAAGGTATAATAAGTATTATAAAAGAGATAATTTAATAAATTATAAACTATTAAATGCATATTTTAATTACCTTTCAAGATTAAAAAATACTCTTATTTGCACAAGTAATATTTTAATTTATCGTTATATTAACTAGACCTGTCAATTTCGGGTTACGGGTCAGGTTGACCCGAACCCGAAATTGACCCGGCAATATTCGGGTTCGGGTTGACCCGACCCGGTTTGGCAAACGGGTCAATTTTCTGGACCTGAACCCGACCCGCTTCGGGTTCGGGTCAACCCGACCCGACCCGCGTAGCCGCCTGGCCTTGCCGCCTCGAGACGGAACGCGAAAACGACGCCTAACCTCGCTGCCTCGGGACGGAACGCGGATCTGCGAACGCCGAACTGGCCTGCCTCGGGAGTCGGGACGGCGCGGAAATGGCCTGCCTCGAGACGCCTGGCCTCGCCGCCTCGGACGGAACACGGCGTGCGCGCGCCTGCGCGGAATTGGCTTGGCCAATTTGGCGGGGCCTGGCGCCAGCGGGCAGCGAGCAGCGCGGGGGCAGGGAAATTTGAATTTTTTTAAAATAAACGGGTTTTTGGGTTGACCCGGCAACCCGTCGGGTCAACCCGAACCCGACCCGTTTCGGGTTCGGGTCAACCCAAACCCGAAAATTCCGGGTCGGTCCAATATTGACAGGTCTAATATTAACTCAAGATATGAATGAATTTGATATTGATAAAAATTATATATTTTAATAATATAAGATATCTGACATATCTCAGGTTTTAATTCTAATTGAATGCCGATATCTGTCATCATTCTCATCAAGATATTAAACCTACAACGGGCTGCATCTACGCGGGCCCGACCATTCAGCTTATTTAAGACGGCAAACTCCACGGCCCTTTTCCTCGTGGGCCCGACATCACGTGGCCCATCTTTTGCATTCAGACGGGCCATTAACCCTCTGATCTCTATCTAACGGCTGGATGCTGTTTGGCGGCCCAATCCTTCTACAGTCCACTAACTAGCCGTAACATTTGTTATAATCCTGTAGAACTGTTTTTCAGATTTTTAGATTTATGAGATATAGGTTTTTGCCACGTGTAAGATGGAAAGGAACTGACGGATGGGATTATGGAAGGATGGTGCATTTTATTCATGTGTGTGGAGCGATCGGATACTGCTGACGGGAGCGCAATCGTCACTTACTATTGCGAAGTGGGATAGGAAATCTTGGAAAGATATAGCCCACCTTAGCAAAATAATTAGGGGTTTTTAAGGAATAATAATTAGTGAATTTGAGAACTTATGTATTTTTTTTTATTTGGGTAAATTCATTATTAAATTTACTAAAAATTAAATTAAAATTTAAAAATCTATTCATAATTATTATTACTTTTTATTTTCGTCATATACCATTAAAAAGTTTAATATTTATTAATAGAGCATCTATTCTTTATTTTGGAAAATTTTATATAATGAGCCTATTCTCTTAAGATTTTTCAATTTATAATTCAGTTAATGATGTTAATTTCTAATGATATTTTATTAATTAAATAATATTTATTTAATAGTTATAAATAATTTATATAAAAACCATATGAATTTCTTACTTTATTTTACATTTAGTTGTTATCAATTATTTTGCTTTTGAGCATAATTGATCTTCAAAAAATATATATTAATATATATTTTGATTATAAGTGGTATGAGCGACAATAAGCTCTAGTTCTAGAATCTGCAAGATCTCTTATTTTTAGAGGTCTTGATCACAATTTGATAGAGCGAATCATTTGATTGTTATTTCATATTCATAAGATTCTTAGAATTCTTTTACGGGCATTGCATACTAGCAAATTGAAAAATGAATAATTACTTGAAGTTAATAAAATAGGCAATACTATTTATTGGAAGTCTTGGGAATCATTGTAATGATGTCATCTTAAAATTGGTATAAGAGAAAGTTGTACTTTATAGTTGTTCTAACAACTAGCAAAGAAATTTTAGACTCGAAGCTAACAAGGTGATCAATTGGTTTTAACCTTCCATTTTTGTAATCTAGCACAATAATTTAAAAGTTTGCATGAGACGTAGCTTCAACAATCACAATTGATAAGGCTTTCGTTGGCTGAGTTAAAGACTTGCCGTCATCAAGGAGAGAGTAGAGTATTTCCTGTACTCTATTTATGTTACGACTTAGAATCAGAGAGAGAAAGCACAACAACTCATGTACAAGCATAATTGGGGCGAGTAAGATAAGCAATTGAGCATCATACTCAAGATTAACCCCCAAAGTAGGGATGACGAGGGAATCTTTTAAGAAATCCTTAAATAATTTGAGTAAGGAGATCCTCTATATTTTGGAGTTGTTCGGATGTAAATTCATTATTGTTATGATTGTTTAATGAAGAATGTACTATAGGTTGGTCAGTTGTCATTTTGTTGGTCTTTAAATTATTTATGCTCAGTGCACCTTTAAATATGTTGAATCCAATAATTTTGTTTGTGGAATCACTCGAAGAAGACCTTTCTTAAAGTTTGGATTGAGTTTAAAAAGTAAAAAAAAAAGAACTACTAGTCAAATAACTTTTTTCATTTGAACAAGAAATACTTATTCTATAAAAGAAGCTTTGAAAAAATATTGATTACAAAGATTTTATTAGTAAAGTCAATTATTAAGTCAAATAACATGATGTGTCAGGGTAGACAAATTTAATCAATAACCCCTATTTAGTGGTAGGGACCAAAGTCAATGACATTAGATGGACCATTAAAGATGCTATGGAATATAAGAAGAAAGCAGATGCGATCAATCCCACCATTGCTATTCATAGCGAGTACGCCAAAAAACTAGTAGCTGCCCACTGTGTGAGAGCTATGCGTGAGTTTTAAGGAGATGAGAATATCCCTAGCTAGCATGCTTTCATGGTGAGAACACTATGGCAGTTCTAATTATAAGAAATTCTACTAAACAGAAGAGTATTGTTGCGGGAATATATGCGGCGGTAGAGTTTATAAATTCACATTCGAGTGTTACACGAATATTCAGCACACAAATAGAAAAGAAAATGAACATCAGAATTTTTACGTGGAAAACCCGAAAGAGGGAAAAAAACCACGGGGCCACGCCCAGCTGAAAAGTTCCTTTAGTGTTTTGTAAATTACAAGGTGCTGATTCATCCCACAAGGCAGGACGATCAGATTACAATCTGTTTCTTCTAATTTGAAGCAAAATTACAAAGTTCTGCAGAATTCAGGCGTCTCCCGAAAATCCGTCAGAGTTCCAGCGTATTCAGGCAGCGGAAAGAACTTCGGTGGTGGTCGAGGAGGAGATGATTCTCCCTTTCCCCTTCTTCTCTTCTCTTCTTCACTCTCTTCTCACTTTAGTCCTCTTGTGAACAGGGGCGAAACCATCCCTAATTTTCAGGGGGGCAAACTTATAAGACATATATGTCTGGGGTCCAAGGGAGCAGTGTCCCCTGGCAGGGTTCGACCTGTTGGGGGAAATTACCTAAAGACCATAGTATTTTAAAATTTTTAGGGGGGGCATTTGCCTGAAAATCCTTGTAATAAAGACTAAAAAATAAATAAAAAGAGGTAAATTATCTAAAACAACATATAAAAACAAAATTAAAAAATTTTGTGGGGGGGGGGGGGGGGGGGGGGGGGCAATTGCCCCCCCCTAGAACCCATTAGGTTCCGCCCCTGCTTGTGAAGAATGAGGGCTCTATTTATAGTTTTTTTGGAGTGGCATGACTTGTAAATAGATGTGAGATCAGGGGCGAATAAGGAGTGTTCGAATGGACAGTTGATGTTGAACCCTTCGATCGTGCACCGTTCGTTGGACATTTGAAGGCCTTAGTGATGCCGAAATTTGGCGATCTTAGGCTCTTTGGATTTCTCTCGTCGAGCCGTTTGATTTGAGTATAAGCTCGTTAAAATTGGAGACCGTTTGGTAACTCAAATTATGATTCGAACCTTCCAACAGCTCTTCGGGTCCTTGATTCGGACCCATTTGGGCTAGGATTGGGTTGAATTTGGTGTCATTGGGTTTGTATTTCCGAGACGCTCACTTTGACTATAAGCTCGCTGAAATCAGAGTTCAGATGCTCCTGAATTTAATTTTTGAAGTTCCCGGGTTGATTTTTGTCTCTAGATTCGTGCCCGATCAAGATTATTTCATGATGATGTATCAAGTATATCTCTTGGGTTCGTGAGATCTCCAACATGAAGCATTGTATTTGTCACGAATAAGTTAATAGTTTTTGTCTTTCAAATTTAACTATATTTGTTGCGTCCAGGAGTATTCGCGGCGGTAGAGAAATATCATATTTAACGTCTTAGCATTGTACGAAAATCCGGCACGCAATCAGATAAGGAGAGAGGGTCTAGCATTTATGAGACACCAAGATTTTTACGTGGAAAACCCCTGTAAAAGGGGGGAAAAACCACGGGGCCTAGCCCAGTTTGAACGAATCCACTAGTATTGCAGTCGATTACAAATGAGGCCCTTCCTTGGTGGAAAGGGTTAGCTTGATGTACATCTTATGGAGTACATTACATGATGTAAATACAAAGAATCACTATTGACATGTTCGCTTTGTTAGAAGGACTGCAGTCGGCGGGCAATGTAGGTCAGGAGGACCGTAGTCAGCTGGCGACGGAAGACTGTAGTCGGCGGGCGACGTAAGTCAGGAGGACCGTATTCAACGGGTGGCGGATGTCGGAAAGACTGTAGTCGGCGAGCGACGTAAGTCAGGAGGACCGTAGTCGGCTGGCGACGGGGGGTCGGAAGGACTGTAGTCTGACGACGAAGATCAGTATGACAGCGTCAGGCAGAAGTCCAGCAATAGAAACAAATGCATCTTCGCATAGACGTCCAACGAAGTCCGATAACCGGTAGAAGTCCGGCGTCGGTTAGAAACTTAGCGAAGAGTGAAGATCCGACGTCGGGTAGAAGTCTGACGTCTTTGGTGGCAGAGGAGAACTTCGGCTTCACTTGGGCGGAGTTTCGGCGTCAGGAGGGAACTCTGTTCTTAATTGGGAAGGATTTCAGCATCATGTGGATGTTGTGCATAATTCCTGCATTTCCTAAAAATCCGGCAGAGTTCCGGCGTCTTCAGGCGGCAGGAAGAGCTCCGGCGGTGGTCGAGGAGGTGAGGAATATCCTTTTCCCCTTTCTCCCTCTTCTTCTTCTCTCTCTTCCCTTCCCCCTTTTCTTGGTGTAGAATGAGGGCTCTATTTATAGTTTTTCTGGAGTGGCACAGCCCGTAAATAGGCGTGAGATCAAGGGCGAATTGGGAGTGATCCGAATGGACGGCCGATATCGAATCCTTCGATCATACACCGTTCGTTGGACATTTGAAGGCCTTAATGATTTCGGAATTTGATGATCTTGGGCTCGTTGGATTCGTCTCGTCGAGCCGTTCGATTCGAGTATAAGCTCGTCAAAATCGGAGATCGTTTGGTAACTCAAATTGTGGTTTGAACCTCCCAACAGCGCTTCGAACCTTTGATTCGGACTCATTTGGGCTCGGATTGGGTTGATCTTGGTGTCGTTGGGTTTGTATTTCCGAGACGCTCAGTTTGACTGTAAGCTCGCTGAAATCGGAGTTCATATGCTCCCGAAATTAATTTTTGAAGTTTCCAACTAGGTTTTTTGCCTCGAGATTCGTGCCCGATCAAGATGATTTTGCGATGCCGTATCAGTTGCCCCCCCTATTTTCGGACGTCGTAGCTTCAGAGGTCCGAAAATATGTGTCACAAATTTCGGAAAATTTTTTCTGAGTGGCCTAGGATTGATCTGGATTGTAGAAGCCCCGTACGGCTCCGAAAATGCCAAAATTGAGTCCAGAACGTCGAAAAAAACGGTCCCGGGGACCCCAAAAACGTCGAATTTGGACTTTCGGGGCGAAAAAAACGGATCCGAAACGGGCCAGGTGGTCGAACCGACCGGACCGGTCGGCGCCGCCGCCGCGCCGCCCGCCGCCGCCGCCGCCGCCGGCGGCGCGGAACCGCGGGCCGCGCTTACGCGCTGCGGCCGCGCGCGCGCGCGCGCGCGTGCCGCGCCCGCGCTGGGGTGCGCGCCGCGCCCAGCTGGGTGCGCCCGCGCCCGCTGCTGTGCGTGCGCCCGCGCTGTGGGGTGCGCCCGTGCCAGCCGCGCGGGGGTGCGCCTGCGCTGGCCTGCGCGTGCCACGGCTGGCCAGCTGCGATCCGCGTGTGTGGCTGGCCTGGCCGGCCGCGAAAAGGTGCAGCCGCTTGGCTGCACCGCCAATGTGGGCCCCACATCCGTCCAAAAATGGCTTTTTTGCTATTTTTTGGATCCAAAAAATTCCCAAAAAATTCCAAAAAATTCCGAAAAATTCGGAAAAAATTTAGAAAAATAAGGAAACTAAAAAATGGCAATAACTTCCATCCTTTCTCTCCAAAACCTATAAATAGGCCTCCTAGGCCCTTAGGAAACTTGCAACTCCTCCTTCTTTCTCCCTCCGGTTTACTGGCGATAGAAACCTACGGGATTTCTTCCTCCCCCTCCGGTTTACTGGCGATAGAAACCTACGGGATTTCATCTTCTCCCTCCGGTTTACTGGCGATAGAAACCTACGGGATTTCATCTTCTCCCTCCGGTTTACTGGCGATAGAAACCTACGGGATTTCTTTTTCCCCCTCCGGTTTACTGGCGATAGAAACCTACGGGATTTCATCTCTTCTCCCTCCGGTTTACTGGCGATAGAAACCTACGGGATTTCATCTTCTCCCCCTCCGGTTTTCTGGCGATAGAAACCTACGGGATTTCATCTTCTCCCTCCGGTTTTCTGGCGATAGAAACCAACGGGATTTCATCTTCTCCCCCTCCGGTTTTCTGGCGATAGAAACCTACGGGATTTCATCTTCTCCCTCCGGTTTTCTGGCGATAGAAACCAACGGGATTTCTTCCTCTCCCTCCGGTTTTCTGGCGATAGAAACCTACGGGATTTCTTCCTCCCCCTCAGGTTTTCTGGCGATAGAAACCTACGAGATTCCTTCTTCCCCCTCCGGCTTACTGGAGGTTGAGGCTTCCGCTATTTGCGAGTTGGAATTTTTTCCTGCTCGACTTAGTGCCCCTCCTCGTGCGCAGAAGCCTACGTGATCTCTTTTCCATCTGAGCGGAGGTTTGTTGGCGATGGACGATCGAGTTGAAGCCCGTTAGTAGTCAACGATCGAGTGTGGAGTCAAAGGGGAGAGTTCGAGAATGCGTTGCGAGAAGCCGATGGCAGAAGTCCGACGTCGGGTAGGAGTCCGCTGACGAGCAGAAGTCCGACGTCGGGTAGGAGTCCGCTGACGAGCAGAAGTCCGACGTCGGGTAGGAGTCCGCTGACGAGCAGAAGTCCGCTGACGAGCAGAAGTCCGACGTCGGGTAGGAGTCCGCTGACGAGCAGAAGTCCGACGTCGGGTAGGAGTCCGCTGACTAGCAGAAGTCCGACGACGAGTAGGAATCCGCTGACGAGCAGAAGTCCGACGATGAGTAGGAATCCACTGACGAGCAGAAGTCCGACGACGAGTAGGAGTCCGCTGACGAGCAGAAGTCCGACGTCGGGTAGGAGTCCGCTGACGAGCAGAAGTCCGACGTCGAGTAGGAGTCCGCTAACGAGCAGAAGTCCGACGTCGGGGAGAAGTCCGACGTCGTGTAGAAGTACGGCCTAGGGCAGAAGACCGATGAAAGTTCGTCGACGGGCAGAAGTCCGATGACGAGTAGAAGTCCGCTGACGAGCAGAAGTTCGACGACAAGGAGAGGTCCGACGTCATGTAGAAGTACGGTCTCGGGCAGAAGACTGATGAAAGTTCGTCGACGGGCTGAAGTCCGATGACAAGTAGAAGTCCGCTGACGAGCAGAAGTCCGACGACGAGTAGGAGTCCGCTGACGAGCAGAAATCCGACGACAGGGAGAAGTACGACGTCGGGTAGGAGTCCGCTAACGAGCAGAAGTCCGACGACGAGTAGGAGTCTGCTAACGAGCAGAAGTCTGACGACGGGTATTAGTCCGATGAAAGGAAGAATTTCGGCGTTGTGTATTAGTCCGTCGAAAGTCCTGCAAGGTAAAAGTTTAGCGCAGGAGGAAATTCAAAATCAGGAAGAATTTTAACATTATGGAGAAGTCAGATAGAAGTCTATTGACGACATTCTAGCGACGTTAACCAAGGACGTGAGACTTTTCCGAGGTTGTAAGTCGGAGCCCTGCTCGACGACGTTAACCTGTGTGGAAGAGGTCGGGAGAATCCACCAAGGATTTATGACCTTTCCGAGGTTGTATGCCGGAGCCCTGCTCGACGACGTTAACCTGTGTGGAAGAGGCCGGGAGAATCCACCAAGGATGTAAGACCTTTCCGAGGTTGTATGTCGGAACATTTGTCCGACGACGTTAACCTGTGTGGAAGATGTCGGGAGAATCCACCAAGGATGTGAGACCTTTCCGAGGTTGTATGTCGGAACATTTGTTCGACGACGTTAACCTGTGTGGAAGAGGTCGGGAGAATCCACCAAGGATTTATGACCTTTCCGAGGTTGTATGCCGGAGCCCTGCTCGACGACGTTAACCTGTGTGGAAGAGGTCGGGAGAATCCACCAAGGATTTATGACCTTTCCGAGGTTGTATGCCGGAGCCCTGCTCGACGACGTTAACCTGTGTGGAAGAGGCCGGGAGAATCCACCAAGGATGTAAGACCTTTCCGAGGTTGTATGTCGGAACATTTGTTCGACGACGTTAACCTGTGTGGAAGAGGTCGGGAGAATCCACCAAGGATGTAAGACCTTTCCGAGGTTGTATGTCGGAGCATTTGCTCGACGACGTTAACCTGTGTGGAAGAAGTCGGGAGAATCCACCAAGGATGTGAGACCTATCCGAGGTTGTATGTCGGAACATTTGTTCGACGACGTTAACCTGTGTGGAAGAGGTCTAATCGAATCCCCCTGGGATCGATTTTGCTTTGATTGGGAGGGGGCGAATGCCGCGTATATCCCGAATCAAAGGTGAAGAAGGTCTATCTTTAGACCGTTACTGCATTTTTAAGGTCAAGATTAAGACCTTGCCCAAGAAGTAAAAGTCCAACAAAGGACTGTATAAAGCTTGCAATTGATTTGAAGTATCCTTGCATTTGCTCGGATATTCCTGAAATATCATCTTGATATAGAAAACATCGGAGGATCTTTTTGACCAAAATTGGGGTCAAAGTTGCCCCCCAATCCGCATCTGATGCAACAATGACTGATGTCAGAAAGTTGATAAGAACGATCTTTTGAGATTGGAGCAAAAGTTGCCCCCCAGTCGGGAAGCACGTTCCCACAGACGGCGCCAAACTGTTGCGTCCAGGAGTATTCGCGGCGGTAGAGAAATATCATATTTAACGTCTTAGCATTGTACGAAAATCCGGCACGCAATCAGATAAGGAGAGAGGGTCTAGCATTTATGAGACACCAAGATTTTTACGTGGAAAACCCCTGTAAAAGGGGGGAAAAACCACGGGGCCTAGCCCAGTTTGAACGAATCCACTAGTATTGCAGTCGATTACAAATGAGGCCCTTCCTTGGTGGAAAGGGTTAGCTTGATGTACATCTTATGGAGTACATTACATGATGTAAATACAAAGAATCACTATTGACATGTTCGCTTTGTTAGAAGGACTGCAGTCGGCGGGCAATGTAGGTCAGGAGGACCGTAGTCAGCTGGCGACGGAAGACTGTAGTCGGCGGGCGACGTAAGTCAGGAGGACCGTATTCAACGGGTGGCGGATGTCGGAAAGACTGTAGTCGGCGAGCGACGTAAGTCAGGAGGACCGTAGTCGGCTGGCGACGGGGGGGTCGGAAGGACTGTAGTCTGACGACGAAGATCAGTATGACAGCGTCAGGCAGAAGTCCAGCAATAGAAACAAATGCATCTTCGCATAGACGTCCAACGAAGTCCGATAACCGGTAGAAGTCCGGCGTCGGTTAGAAACTTAGCGAAGAGTGAAGATCCGACGTCGGGTAGAAGTCTGACGTCTTTGGTGGCAGAGGAGAACTTCGGCTTCACTTGGGCGGAGTTTCGGCGTCAGGAGGGAACTCTGTTCTTAATTGGGAAGGATTTCAGCATCATGTGGATGTTGTGCATAATTCCTGCATTTCCTAAAAATCCGGCAGAGTTCCGGCGTCTTCAGGCGGCAGGAAGAGCTCCGGCGGTGGTCGAGGAGGTGAGGAATATCCTTTTCCCCTTTCTCCTCTTCTTCTTCTCTCTCTTCCCTTCCCCCTTTTCTTGGTGTAGAATGAGGGCTCTATTTATAGTTTTTCTGGAGTGGCACAGCCCGTAAATAGGCGTGAGATCAAGGGCGAATTGGGAGTGATCCGAATGGACGGCCGATATCGAATCCTTCGATCATACACCGTTCGTTGGACATTTGAAAGCCTTAATGATTTCGGAATTTGATGATCTTGGGCTCGTTGGATTCGTCTCGTCGAGCCGTTCGATTCGAGTATAAGCTCGTCAAAATCGGAGATCGTTTGGTAACTCAAATTGTGGTTTGAACCTCCCAACAGCGCTTCGAACCTTTGATTCGGACTCATTTGGGCTCGGATTGGGTTGATCTTGGTGTCGTTGGGTTTGTATTTCCGAGACGCTCAGTTTGACTGTAAGCTCGCTGAAATCGGAGTTCATATGCTCCCGAAATTAATTTTTGAAGTTTCCAACTAGGTTTTTGCCTCGAGATTCGTGCCCGATCAAGATGATTTTGCGATGCCGTATCAATATTCACTAACAATTTAATTGTATTGAAAAATAACACTTTTTTTTATTGAAAAATAACACATGATATATATAAAATTTTAAAAAAGCACATAATAAAATTACTATAATTTATATATATATATATATATTTCTTTTCTTTTTTACTTCCTCGTGAAGCCACAAAGAAGAACAGAATATGCAGGAGAGAGAAGTCAGATTTTTAACAATTTTGTTAACAACAATTTTATAATTAATTTTTTTAACCACAAAAAGCAGCCCAAAATGGGCATAAGGGAGGAAATATTAAAAGGTTTAGGGAGAATAGTTGTTACTATTGACTGACTTTGTATTATGAATATTGTTATCTTTTTTGTAAATCCGATTTTAACGAAATAAATTGTGAATTTATTTTCAGGGAGAATTTTGAGGATAAATGTAAATTTTTTTTCTTATATTTTCATTGCTATTATAATTTTCTATTTAAAACAATGTAATTATAACCTTGAATAATATAGTAAAATAGGAAAACATTTTATCAAAACTTTGCTGGTAAGTCTTAGAATTATTAAATTTATATTGAGATATGTGTAAAATTGAATAATTAATTATAATTATATTTTTATCTTAAAATAAATTTAATTATTTAGAGTATATTTTAATTAGATTTTGGTTAGGATATCCTAACTTGCTTTTTTTTCAAAGAAACAAAAAATGGTGCAATTGCAAATGGAGAAAAGTTAATTTCCAAATTGTATAAAAATTAAGCTTCTAAATTTTTAATTGATGTTATATTTAAAAAAAACCACTATGAATATTTTTTTGATTAAAATGAGCCTTAAAATAATCAGATTATTTTAAAATAAATATAACACGAAATTTTTATTGAGTTTTTATCTTTTCATTTCAAAATTAATTCAATAATTTTGAGATGAAAATTATCCTATAGTTTTTCCATCATTTGAGGCATTTAAACTAACAAATTACAATACAAATTCATCATTTCTTTTAATATTAAAATAATAATTATAATTTATCATGCTATTTATGTTATATTTAAGTTATCATTTATGATAAAATAAAAGTATGAACATCGTACTTACCTAAGCGGAAAAAAGTCTGACTTTTTTTAATGTAAAATTAGATTAATAATTAAATAATGTTATAAGATTATTGCTTGTAATATTGAAATTATAATAAAAGAGGTTGGCTTTTAACGTCGATGTTAGCGTGTAGAATTAGTGCAGTGAATGGGAGCTGTGTTTTAATGAAAAAAAATGCAAAACATAGGCATGAATTTTCACATGATCATGACAATGTTTGACTTTTGGATTCGGGAGGCTGACCTTGACATTATTATTATTATTATTTTATAAGTAAAATTAATATCATTAAACTTAGAATTTGTTTTATAATATAAAGTTAATTATAAAATTACTATGGGATAAATAATTTTACTATCTTAATTGTAAAAAAATAAATTTTCATCATAAATATATATTTTTTAAATAATGAAAGTATATTTGTCAAATAAAATTATAATTACTTTCTAAAAATGAGAACACCTAAAAGTTGTCTCAAATAGACCCTTAGTTATTAAATACTACTCAATATTAATTTATAAATATTCAAATATTATTTAATCAAATAGAGATTTAATGCAATATCTTAAATACAAGATTTCAAATTATGACATAAATATCTTTGTACATTTGCTTTTATTTTTGTATTAGGTGAGATAGTATATAACTCACTGAAAGGACTGTATCATAATGATACATTAATATTGGGGGTTTATGTACACAATTGTCTTCTAAAGTAGCATGCAAAGAGATGGATGTTTTTTTTTTTTTTTTTGATAAAATTCACATAAGGGGCTTATGCGGTAATTAAAAGGGAAAATATAAATATTAAAGAAACATCAGCTCTCTAAAAATACAACCATTAAAGAAAAACTTATGATCCATTTTTTCTGCCTAATAAAAAAAACAACATAAAAAGAAACTGATAAGAACAAAAATAACTCCAAGAGAATAAATCCAAACATATGATCAATAACAACAGTCGGAATGACACCAGAAAACAACAGGAGGAAGAACATCCAACTTAATTGAAGCCACATGAACTAGGGATCAAAAACCTGCAAAACAAAGAAGTGCAACACATCCAAAGTAAGTCAATAGCACAGAAAAAAATCTAACTTTTTTAGGGTTATAAGAGGAAGATAAGCTTTTTAGGGTTTTAAGATTATGATTGGATTAGTTATGATATGCACTCTATGACTATAGATTCATGTAAGATTGAAGAAGCTAGGCCCTCACTGCTAGCATTTTTTAGGAAAGATTTTTCATCTATTTCTCTTTGGAACCTATAATTATATGATAATAAAATTGATTAGCTATACTCAGATTTTACTTATCTATTTTATAAATTATTTTCTTTATTAGTCCCAAGGTTTTACTTGAATATTAGCATTTATTTTAAATATATTTTCACACAAATTCTATATTCAATATTTTTTTCTCCTATTTATTTATTCAACTCTTTAATACCCTTTAAAAATATTAAACCATTTATATTTATTTACATATTAAATCACTATATTAAAAATAATGCAAGTGATTTAAAATAATTAAAAATGTTGAGATCTCATATATTTTTTAAAATAGATGGCCGTATAAAAGAACAACTAACCGTCTTTTAATCACGTTTTTACCGACAAAATAATTAAGATCTGGAGGCTCCAGCCGAATAAAATAAATTAATCGTAGAACAAGCCAGCTGTCTCCTTTCCACTTGCCAGAAGCAGCCAAAACCGCACTTTCAGGTGGGCCCTGCCACCAGTACCCCTGACAGCTACAGTCGACTTCTCCGGCCTGCTCACTTCACCCGTGGCACGCGACTTAAACTCATCCTCACCGACCATCTTCATATATGCTCATCACTGCCGTCCATTTTCATGCTTATCTCAGAATTTGGAAGATGACCTTTTCCTTCTCGCCTAGCGGAGTAATAAATCTGGACTTCTCTAATAAATTCTCAATAAAATAAATTTCTTATGCTCGAATTCAGAACTTATTTGATCCAATAAAAGAATAAGCATTTACAATGCAAAATAATAATAATAATAATAATAATAATAATAATAATTAGATCGACTTTAAATTAGGAAAAATATTTTTTTAAAGTCGATGTATTATGAATTCTTCCAAGCAAATAAATAATTATGAAGGCTTTGTTAATAAATTTATATTAAAGTATTATGATGATTTTTTCCTAAAATAAATAGGAACATTCTTGTCAAAATTTTAGTAAATTAAGCTTCAAAATTATTTAATTTATTTTGAAAGTACTGTTTGACAAATGAAATTACTCATATATTTTTAAAATTAAATCAAGATATATAACTCTTTAGAATTTTTAGATGAAAAAATCAAAAAAGGGGAAAAAATGCAAGGTAATTTTAAAGATTTGTTTTTCTCATAATATTGGAGATGGCGACCTTATAAGAGTGTGGGAAGTTGGTAGAAAATATTAGAGTCGGTATGAGATGAAAGACTTTTGGATGATTGCGGTCGATTGACAAAGTTCTGATAGTGTTAATTGCACGGTGGAGAGCCAATAACGATGATTTGGCAAATGTGGTATGATTTTGCCATATAAATGCGGTGATCAGATGCTAGTGGTTGGGCAGTAATGATCCAACAATTGTTGGGAGGTGGCTATTTAACAGGGGCAATGGGGCAACAATGATCCAATGTTGGTGGTCGGGACTCGGGTGACACGTTTTAACGATAGCAATATTCTGATGACTGTGGTCAGGTACTGCGGTTTAACGACCATAGTTAGTCGGCAATAGTCCGACAATATCGTTCAGACAGTGATGGTCTAACATTTGAGCTATGACAATGGAAGTGGTTTGATGACTATGGTTGAGCAACACAAATTCCTAACAATAGTGATCGATTGGTGGGGCTATGGTCCGATGGCAGTTGTGCTCGGATATAGCTCTGAGATTCTTCAAACTTTAGAGTTCTCTTAAGTTCTTGTCAACATGGGCGGAACCACCTTTGGGTGAGGGGGGGCAATTGCCCCCCCTTAAAAAAATAATTTTTTTTTTATTGCATAGTTTTTTAGGTTTTTTAATCTTTATTATAAGGGTTTTTAGGCAATTGCCCCCCCTAAAACTTTTAAAATACTATGATATTTAGAAAATTGCCCCCAAACAAATATTAAAGAGCATTCATCATTTTATTTTTAAATTTTAATTCCAAAAATATCCTTACAACCAAAATTTGTTCCGGGGGCGCTGCCCCCAGAAACCCCCGCAAGGGCGCTGCCCCTTGACCCCGCGACCTGACCGGGTAGGTCGAACCCCGCTAGGGGCGCTGCTCCCTTGCACCCGCGACAGTTATTTATAAGCTTGCCCCCCCTGAAAATTAAGGCTGGTTCCGCCCCTGCTTGTCAAGATTCATCCCTTCATGTACCTTATGACTATGTTGAAATAGGCCTTTGGATGGTCCTAAAATAATTCTAGAAAATTTCAGTTCAAACTTGCTTTGAGATTTGTGTCTTAATTATCAAGTGAAGCTTTGATGAAGTATCAATTTTAAATGAATTCCGTTGCATCAATTTTGTTAAGACCGGTGAGCAAATTAATCAGAAACATTAATAAAATCAAGATTAATCTGTGCTTTGAAAGTGAGGATCTCGACCAAAATAAATATCTCTAGTATTGGACCCATTGCAGCTATTCGTATTGGATTTCATGACTGCGATGAAATTAGACGTAGTTAATCCTTTCAGTTCAAAGAACTGAAGCAAATGACCAAATGCTTTTATGACCAAACAGAAAAGTGTTAGACTTGCTGAATAATACTGCCAATGATTGTATTAATTATTCAAATATCTCTGCGAGTATTCATATTTTTTATTGGAATTGATAAATATAATATTATCATCTAAATAAATAAACATCAAAATTTTCTTTTAATATTTGTTGGTGAATGTTGTACGGATTTAATTTTCTTAATTGAGCCACATGATAAGTAAAAAAACAAGTATTCATCAGCCTAGCTTAATTTGTTTAAGAGAAAATTTTTAACAGATTCTAATTTATTTTGTATCTCTAAAGAATGTTAGTTTTATGACATGAATCTTTATTTCATGTATAAAATATTTTCTTTTAATAAATATTAATTTCTAGATAATAAAACTAAATTTAAAATACATATATAATAAAATTGGGAGATTTAGGCTTTGTATGGGGCGGCTTTTTTATTTATTCTTAAAGCAGATTTCTAGCTCAAAAATTAAAATTTTTAGACTAAAATGCTGCTTTATAAAGTAATAAGAAAGTCGTCCCAAATGAAGCCTTAGTGATTTGTAAAGTTGTTTCTGAAAAAATAATTTTTTAAAGCTATGGTATATACCAACTTTATAGTACAAATTTTTTTGAAAGCACCGAAAAAATAGTGACAAATTAGAAATTGTTGTTGCAATTTGAAAAAAAATGCTGTCACAAACGAAGGCTTACATAAAATTTAAAACTAATGTATTTATAAATCTAATATATATAATTTTGTTGTGTGGAAGAACGTCTTAGTCGGTAGAGTGTGCATTTTATGTCTTAGTTTTGTAAAGATTATGCACGCATATATGAGAGTAATAAGATCAGTTACACCACCAAAAAATCACCTTGATCGAGCATGTATCTTGAGCCATATTGAAGTTGCTATCTTCCAAAGTTAAATTCAGATCATCCTGAACTCCAATTTCAGCTAATTTAAGTCAAATTGAACATCTAAGTAAGACGAACCCAACGACTCCAAAATTGTTCTAATCTAAGCCCAAATTGGCTCGAATCAAAGGCTTATAACATATTGGGAAGATTTAGAGCATTAGTTGAATGAATAGATAATTTTGAAATAAAACATGCTTATAATCAAATCAAGCGGCTCGACGAGATGAATTCAAAGAGCCCAATATCACTTAATTCCAACATAATTAAGGCCAATTAATGATGAATGAATGTTCTATGATCGATGGAATTAATAAGACCTCTCAAATGGATCACTCCAAGATTACCCTTGATCATTTTCATAAAACAGAGCATACCACTTTCAAAGTTTATAAATATACCCTCACTCTCTATATAAAGTGAGACATTTGAAAGCTTCGACCCGGGCAAGAGATCAAGCTACAAGGCATGCACAATCTTAAAGTTTCACCTTGGCACCACCACCAGTGAACCCTATCCATCCGACCACCACTGCTAAATCTTCTCCCTACCATCTCCGTCGGACCTCCATCTATCCACCACCACCATGTCACCCAACGACCAAAGTTATCAGACTACAATCTTTTCGAACGACCTCCATTGCCCCACTATGGTGCTTTCGACATAAGCTATTCGCCGACTATTGTCCCTCTAACAATCATCGTTCGTTATTTGCTGTCCCTCCAGCCACTGTCGCTCAATTGCAATCCTTTTTAACTCCATTGTCTGTTAACTACGGTCCATCTTATCACCGTTGAACAACTACACTTTTTTTGACCTACGCTGCCCACCAACTATGGTCCCTCTGAACATCGTCGCTCGACTACAAACATTTCGACTTCTGTTGTTTGCCTATTATGGTCCCTCTTATCATTGTCACCCGAGCCGCTCATCGAATACGAACCCTCTGACAAGTGTCACATGACTATGGTTCTTCTAATCTCTGTCACTCACCAATTATGGTCCATTCAACCACCATCACCCGACTACGGACATCCATCGCCCGCCAACTATAGTACTTCTAGACACCTTCGCTCGACTACAGTTCTTCTGACCTCTGTTGCTCACTGACTACGATCCCTTTGGCCACCATCAACCAACTACAATCCTTCCGACCTTCGTTGCGTCTGCCTACAGTCCATCCGACCACCATCGCTAGTCGACTACGGCCCCTATGACTATTGTTGCTCTCCAACTATGGCCCCTACGGTCCATTCGACCATCCCTTCGTCTACCTACGGTCCATCTGACCATAATTTCCCGTCAACTATGATCCCCCCAACCTTCGACCTTCATCGCCCACTGACTAGTCCATGAAATCAAAATTCATATAATCCCCTCGACTTCATCATTGAGGGTTTTTTTTTATTTTCAATAGAATCAAACAAAAGAAATTAACTAAATGGTAGTTTATTAAATTAGGAATTTTATATATTAGATATATAAATATAATAGATGTTAAGTATATATATATATATATATATATATATATATATATATATATATATATATATATATATATATATATATATATATATATATATAACTCTTAAATCTATTAAATAATACCTATACATTATTAAACATTTATAAATATGACATCAAAAAAATTGATAATATAACTAAATTATTAAATATTTATAAGTAGAATATTTTAAATTTTTTATCTAATAATTTAATCATATTTATCATCAAAATTTTATTATAATATTTAATAATTATATTGAAGGATTATATATGACATATAAAAATAATTAAACAATATAGTAAAAGCAATGTAATGGTGATAAAAAATTAAATCTGATTGAATTATTTTCATTTTATAAAACTGCGAAATCATTTTTGTGGCTGCCTTTCATCCACGTGTCATCTTACTATTCGGTGTCAATCCCGTCCGCCAACTCTCGAGAGGATAACGCCCTCCCCCACTCCCATATCATCCCTGTGGCAGAGCACAACCCCATTCTCCATTTTCTCCTCGCTACAAGAAAGAAAAAGCAGAACCAGCAAGCGAGCTCGCGCTGGCGCGCGCGAGATAGTGAGAGAGAGAGAGAGAGAGAGAGAGAGAGAGAGAGAGAGATGGGTATATCAGAAGCAGGAAACGGCGGATCTTACTGGGGTCTGCGTGCACGCTCGTGCGACGCGTGCAAGGGCCCAACCGTGGCTTCGGCGATCCTCTTCTGCCGCGCGGACGCGGCGTTCCTCTGCGGCACGTGCGATGCGCGCGTGCATAGCGCGAACAAGCTAGCCTCACGGCACGAACGAGTTTGGCTCTGCGAGGTCTGCGAGCAGTCGCCGGCCGATGTCACCTGCAAGGCTGACGCTGCAGCCCTCTGTTCCTCCTGCGACGCTGACATCCACTCAGCAAATCCCCTTGCTAGCCGCCACCAGCGCATACCTATTGTCCCCTTCTTCGATTCTCCCACAGCTGACTCCACCGCCGCCGCTGACGGCTGCCCCGATTCTTTCTTCTCAGGTGACGCCGACACCGACACGTCATGGATGCTTCAAGTTCAGCCGAAGGATCCACCGGTCGAGATTCCGAAAACGGCGAACTGCTTCTTCTCCGAAGTCAATCCGTACTTAGATCTGGAGTACGCGTCCTCGGTGGACGCCGGGATGTATCAATCGGACAGCGTCGTGCCAGCCGGCGGTGGAGTTCCGACAAGTTTCATGCTCGATTTCGCTAAACCAAAGAATTCTTACACTTGCTACACCATCAGCCCCAGCGTAAGCTTACCGAACTGGCAGGATTAATTTGATCTGCTCTGTTTTTTTGGGGATTGCTCTGATTCGGTGAAAATTGATTGCAGATGTCATCATCAGAAGTCGCCGTGGTGCCGGACGGCGAGGGATGCGCGACGGCTGACGCATCCAACTGCGGCGGAGCGAGGTCTTCATCGACGACGGCGGTGTCGGTGATGGATCGAGAGGCGAGGGTGATGAGGTACAGGGAGAAAAGGAAGAACAGAAGGTTCGAGAAGACGATACGTTACGCGTCGAGGAAGGCATACGCGGAGACGAGGCCGAGGATAAAGGGAAGGTTTGCGAAGCGGACGGAGATCGAGGCAGAGGTCGACAGGATCTACTCGTCGGCTGCGGCCGCCACGGCGGCTTTCCTGGCCTCGGATCCTCTATATGGCGTCGTTCCCTCCTTCTGAGATCTCCATTGATCTTTGCTGGTCTATTATGTAATCCTCTTGTTTTGGATTTCTCAGTTTAGGTGTTCCCGGAGCTGCGACGAGGAGCAGCTCCGTTTTGCTCTAAACTCCATAATTTGTCTGTAAATTACGCTGTAGACCCTTTCTGCTTTTCAAATCTGAATCTCGATCGCCATTGGTGGTTCGTTGCACTTGCGCACCTCGCTTTGGCCAATCCTGCATGTGTCCGTACGATTTTGGTTTGGGAATCGTTAAACGGGAAACGATAAAGGAATCACGTCACCACGCGCCACGTATTTTTCTTAAGCGCTCACATACGTCCTTTGGCGAAGTCGTGGGGGCGGGTTTCATTTTGGGTTACTTTGGATGATTAATGATAATTACTCGTTTGTAAACTTTATGAGTTCCTAAAAGTTGGCTTTAGGAATAAAGCTATACAACAAATTAATTTATACGTGGAATGAATATTCTCGATTAATATAAAATATATCATCATATATCTAATATTTTCTTTCATTATGTCATATATGTATTTAGATAAGTAAATATTTCGAAATTCTTAAATTTTAAATAATAATAATAATAATAAGTTTTTATTGGAGGAATGTAATATTGTTCATGGGAAAATTTTCTGACTTGTTAATACAATTTCTTAAAAGAATAATGCATAATAATTATCTTTGTTATGGCATAGCATATCATTTTTTTTTTCTAATTTTATTGACTAAAGTTTAAACAAACGTTTTTAAAATTATTGTTGATAATCGCAAAAAAATTAATTTGATTAAAGTTTTATTTGGAACGATTTTTTTCTATTTCTTAAAGCAACTTTATAATACAAATTTTTTAATTTTTGTACTAAAAAATTACTTTAAGAAGCAGTAAGAAATGCTAAGTCATAGAGCTGAAATTTTTTCTGGTATGATATTATCTATTGAATATATTTTAACCTTTTTTTTTAGAATTTTATTCATAGAGATTTCGGAAGTTCATTTTATCTCATTGAAGCGTGGTGGTAGAAGGAAGATTAATGGATTAAAAAAAAGAAGATTTATGACAGAATACACTGATGCAACAATTTTCAGAATGTGTCTTAAAATATTTATATTTGAGTTAAGATTAATGAATTTATGCTATTAGATACAACACTATATTAACATAAATTTATGCACATTAAAGCACATGATAATGTGTTTTACGTTAGGATGTATGGACATTATTTTTTTCCCTTTTTATTATCTTAGCATATAGCCATATATCATATTGAGTTACTTTGATACACACGTCTTTAAGCCATGAGCAATTATTACATCCGGTGTCCGAATGCGTTCAGAGATCAATAACCACGTGCCACGTCACCTAAAACTCTGTATTTTGAACTCGGTATTGCTCGGTATACATTCGGACCATTTGGTTTTTGACCGGATATAATAATTTCTCCTAGGCAACAATACATACACGCCAGCAGCAACGAGTTCGCACTTAAAGGGGTCAAAATACTCCCTCATTAGTTAAAGACTACTACCACGATGGGATATATCATTAATAAAAGCTAGAGGGAATAAATAGCACAAATAATAATTCTATCAATTGTTGCTTTCTTTTTGTTATCTTATTTCTATTGGCTTCTTTTGTTTGATATAGTTAGAGTGCAAGAGACAGGTGTCGCCATATGATAGACTTAGTTTATTTTATCTTCATTGAGAATAAAGAATTATTAAAGCATATCAATACTGTATTCACTTTTCGAAAAGGTTATAAAAAAATACCAAGCTCTTTATTCTTCACTATTCCATATATTTTCTCTTATTCTTCCCATTGTGTTGCTCATTGGAACATTAACCGGCCACAGATAGAGTGGTCAGGAACCCTCAAATTGTCATTTACCCATTTCATTCTCATTTAATTAAATACATGTAAAGAAGTTTTCTAAAAAAAAAGTAGCAAATTATCCTATAAATTTTAAAAATTAAAATTTTGAATTATGTATAATACAATATATGCAATATTGGATATTATTTTTAAATAATTGAAATTAAAAAAGGTCAGCTTCTAGAGAAATTATGTGCAATCAACGGACCGTCTGGAGACGAAACAAGATGCACCATGTCATCTGATACACAACGGCACACAAATACTAATACACAAAAAAATGATATGACGTGTCCTTATTTATCTCCGAACGGCGTCTGGTGACCTAAGCAAGAAGAGAAGAAGAGAAAGAAATGAAGAAGTTCATCCTCGACCACCGTCTGAGTTTCGTCGGACCACCACTTGACGCCGTTGTTCCGCCGGACCACCACTTGAGGCCCTCACCCCCGCCAAACCACCACTGAGGCCCTGAGCTCCGTCGGACCATCACTTGAAGCCCTCACCTTTGCCAGACTTCCACTTGAGGCCCTGAACTCCGCCGGATCACCACTTGAGGCCTAGACTTCCGCCGGACCACCACTTGAGGCCCTCACCTCCTCCAAACCTCCACGTAAGGCCCCGAGCTCCGTCGGACCACCACCTGAAACCTGGACTTTAATTCCCCTAAACTTCAACCATACGATTGACATTTGTAATTTGATCGCCCTCAAGCTAAGGACAAGTCAACCCACTATACTCATTTCAAATTATAGTGGAATCTTTTCAAGTGGCCTAGACCCCGTGGTTTTTCCCCTTTCCAGGGTTTTGCATGTAAAAAATCTTCTATTCTCTGTGTGTGAGCTGGATATTTGTGCAATGCTAAGACGTATAATTTAAACTCTATTGCCACGTATATTCTAGCCCGCAACAATCTTAATTAAGATTCATGCTAATAAATGGATTATCTAGAAACATACTACTTGCTTCCTATTTTTAGACATCTAAGATTTTTTCATCTGAAAGTAAATTTTGTTTAATTTAATTTTTATTTTACTTTACGTGCATTCTAGTGCTCATTTGATTGCTTGAAGTTAGACATCATGTTTTAGAAAATGATAAATAATATAATTATAGACTAATATAAATTTTTAATTTTATATATATATATATATATATATATATATATATATATAACAGGTGTTTTAAACAAAAGTTTTCCTTAGGATGACAAATGAGGCGATAGGAATGGTGAGATTAAGGCTTCGTTCGGGACGGCTTTTTTATTACTTTTTAAAACGGAGTTTTAGTACAAAAATAAAAAAAATTGTATTAAAACTCCGTTTTAGAAAGCAATAAAAAAACCAGTCCCAAACGAAGCCTAAATTCTATTCACTGATGAGAATGAGCGGACTGATAACAAAGAAGCCAAAACAATATTTGATAATTAACACAGCTCTTTTTAATTTGTTGGTTAAGAATTTTGACTTCCAATTAAATTTTTTGATTTCGATTTTCGAGTCTTACATATGTGATGTATGTGTGAGTTTATCTTAATTGACCTAAACGTCAAAAAAAAAAAAAAAAAACCAATGAGTACGCCTTTCAACTTTTTAAAAACATTTTCAACCAATTTGAAGAGAAAAATTATTCTGAGTGGACACCGGACAGTATCTGGAGACCAATCAGAACACGTCACGTCATTTTTTTTTATTGTGTACAGGATTACGTGGCGTGTCATGATTGGTCTCCATATCATCGGCTGCCCGCACAAAATAATTTCTCATTTTGAAGGAAACATTAAAAAAATATTTTGAAAAGAAATTCTGTTAAAATCCTAAAATATATAGAATGCAAATTCTAAAAGGTTTAGGTGTTTATGTCGTTTTGCTTAGTTTGACTGAAGAATATTTTCATTTTATAGCGCTTTCAAAATTAAAATCATATGACGTAAGGAATGACAAATCAATCTCGAAGCTTCCCCTTCAATTAGATATTTTTTTTATCAAGTAATTCAGAGCTACAGTACTTCTTCTTTTATGGTTGTTTACATAACAAAAAATATATGTATTTTAGGATATGTTCGGGATTTTTTTTTAATTTTCATATATATATATATATATATATATATATATATATATATATATATATATATATATATATTAATGTAGTTTGTCATATTTTGATTATTTTCTTAAATAAATTATATCATATTCACATAATTTTTAAATGACTTTAATGTTTTAAAAATATTATCATTATTATTGGCTATCAACCATCATCACTACCGGCCACCACCTCTAGCTGTTATTGGCCTCCACCTTTAGTCACCATGGCCACCTTTGGCGACCACCCCCAAAAACAACTAGTCTCGACCATAGATCTTCAATATCTGTTGCCAACGACGGCCACTATCTATAGCCATTATTGTTTGATATCTTTGGCCATCGGTGATTGTCATTATCAACACATAAATATTTTTTGCTATGTTCATTAAAAATTAAAACCTATTTTAAGATATCAAATATATACTATTATAAATCAAGGTATAAATAAAGTAAGATAAAAATTGAAAAAAAGTAATTACTAATAGCCCCAAAATTAAAAATTGAAAAAAAAAAAGTTTTTTTATTGCCATCACATTTAATCAGATTTATTTTTAAGAAATTATTTTTCATCATTAATTTCTTTTTTAAAGTGTAGCTTTCTTATAGCTTTATACTCTAACCCATATAATTGTAAAAATATGATAGATTTTTTCTTTTTAAGAAAATCGAATAATATTTTCTTAGAGTTACCACGGTTAAAAACTTTTTTTTTTAAACAAAACTATTTATTCAAGAAAAGAGGATTACAATCCCTGACCTCAGCCACTGTAGAAAAAAAAAAAAAAAAAAAAAAAAAGCAGGACAAGGCAATACAATGAGATTGACAAGAATAATTAATAATCGGACTCAGGAATGGAAGTACCCTGCACCAATCTTTCGACAAACCACGGACCATCCAAATGTGACAACCGCACAAAATCCAAGCACCCAAGCAATCCAAGTCAAGGTCCAAATCACCTCGGTTACCAACCAGCCGAGCCAACAAGGGGAAGCTACGAGCTTCCTCATCATTGTCCACAGAGCCTTCAGAAAACAACGTCGAAGAGCAAATATGAAAGAACCATAGTCTATTTCTTTTTACCTTTATTTCTATGCCTAATACCACTATTAGAACGACTAAGGTCAATAAGCTTGATAGGCACAACTTCTTCCTCACATTCAGAACATCCCTAACTACCATTGTTAACAGGAGAAACCACATTCGTGCTGCGGACCAAAGAATTAATTGTAGAGACGCCATAATTAACCAACACAGGGTCAGCAGGCAAAACCTTGAAATTAACATCTCTAGATAAATCTATCGGGCTTGGCACAGGATCCACACAAGAGAAGCTAGCCTTAAGATTAATACCACAATTTTTATCTCGAGCCTCACCAATTGGAGGACCGGAAAGATCAGGAACCAAAGGAGAAATAGAATGTAATATCAGTTTTTGCTCCAGGTTCGTCCGGGACGAAGTTGGATCGTCCGGGACGATCGGTACAGGTTGTGCAGAAAATCAGTTTTGGTTGTATGATTCGTCGGGACGAAAATTGGATCGTCTGGACGAAAATTCTCCCGTGAACCCTTCGCCAGGGACGATATGTCATTTTTCGTCTGGACGGAATTCCTCTCTTCATGGATCGTCCGGTACGAAGCTCGTTCGTCCGGGACGATCAGTCTGGATATATATAGAAATGAGATATTTTGAAGAGAGAGAAAAAGCTGAGGAGAGAGAAAAACGAAGGAAAAAGTGGAAAAATTGATTTTTCGGACGACGCGGAGCCGTTTTTCGCCCGAAGTGGCTGTTGAGGAAATTGCTGTGCTCGAGGTAAGGCACATTCCGCCTTTCTCAATTTTCAGAACCGTCGTGTTTGGCGGTATATTCTGTCCGGATTTCGTTTTCGTTAATGATTTTTGTCCGTATCTGTTGATTGGCTCAGTTTTTTTACCGCGTAACTTTCTGTATATTGTTGACGTGCCGAGTGTGCACATTTTGGTTATTTTCTGAAGATTTTCGTCCGGGTATTTTTGATTCGACTGTGTTTTTAGTCGACCAGATTTTTTCTGTGAAATTGGAATTTATCTGTGCAGTAGAATAAATGTTCTGAAATGTTGATATCTGTATTCTGTGCGAATTCGGTAAATTTTCTTTGCAGGAATTTTTGTGTAAATTCCGTATACTGCCGTTGTGCTGCCCGATTTTTTTTTTGGGTAATTTCTGAATTGTCCGTATTTCTTCTGAATTGAAATGCTATGTGTATAAGCTATAAAAAGGGAGTTATAAGGGGCCTGAATCCTATGAGATTCAGTTAGTGAAACGGGAAATCTGCAATGAGATCAAATCTGATGTCTGTTCTGTTCCGGATCCGATGAATTCTGTTTTGGTGCTATAAGCACATCTGTTTTGGTGCCGTGAGCACAAAGGGAGACATAAGGGGCCTGGATCCTATGAGATTCAGTCAGTGTCTGGGAAGGGAGGCATAAGGGGCCGGAATCCATAGAGATTCCGTCAGTGTCAGGGCATTTAGCTATATGTATCTGTACTATTTTCTGTATCTGTTCTGTTCTGTACGAAATTGTGATTATGATATGATATGATCCGTACGATTCTGATTTCTGATTCTGACTCTGTTGATTTGTTCTGTTCTGATACGATCTGTACGACTCTGATGTGATTTGATACTTGTCCGTAAGTTTTGATTTCCAATTCTGTTCCGATTTCTGATCTGATTTCTGTCCGATGAATTTGGTTCTGTTTTCTGAGAATTTAGATTGGTGGTTTGTTGCTTTGCTGAGCTGTTGAGCTCACCCTTGCTTTCTGGTGGTTTTCAGGTTCTGGGAAGGGCAAGGAAGTTCAGGACTAGGTTTCAGAGTCTGATCAGATTAGGTACTTTTGTACTTTTGATTTTTGTACAGTCATGGCTTTTCTGTTCTGTCTTTCTTTCTGTTGAAAGCCATGTACTGTTCTGTAGATGATTATTTTTGAGGAAATGAAAAGATAGATGTTTTGTTCCGCTGCATTTGATGTTTTTAGTAGCTCTGTTGTTCTGTGTGCTTCTGTTGAGTTAAGAATTTGAAAGAACAGTTCAGTAACCTAATCCAAAGCCAGATCCTGGTTAAGAAAGGTCTCTCGTCGCGATCCGGCTCGGGCGGGATCCGTCCCCGTCGGGTCGGGTCGTGACAAGCTTTTTTGTGGTATCAGAGCACTGGTTTTGGAAACAGGTTGGATCGTAAAACGGAGCTCTAGGAAGTGATCAGTGAGTCTGTCTAGGAGGTAGTTTTGGGTCGTTTGGCTTTTTATTGTGTTATTTTGTGTTGTTTTGTGATAGTTTTCTGGATTTTCTGGATTTTTCTGTATGGATCAGCCAGACCCAGACATGACAGACGGTCAGAGTGACGATCAGGCAGCACCAGTGGGGAGTACAGCCCCAGTGGTCGGTGCTGATACGCTTTCTCAGTTTGCTTCGCTGGTTGCTCAGATGATGAGCGAGACTCAGAGTAGAGCTTCTACTGTCAGATCTGATGACCTGGATAGACATTTGCAGTTATTTTTGAGGTTGAAACCTCCGAGGTTTGAGGGCGCTGTTGAGCCCAGAGCAGCCGAGGAGTGGCTGAGGAGATTGGAGAAGACTTTTGACGGGATGCAGTGTCCTGCAGACAGGAAAGTTCCGTTAGCTGTTTTTCTGTTGGACGGAGAGGCTGAGCACTGGTGGGATGGCCAGCAGGCAGCCAGATTTCAGGGCAGACTGAACTCTTTGATTACTTGGGAAGAGTTCACTGAAGTATTCCGAGATTGGTTTGTTCCCCCTTCTGCACGACAGCAGATGCAGGAGAGTTTTCTGAGACTTGTTCAGGGGAGCAAGACGGTGATGCAGTACGAGGCTGAGTTTACTGCATTAGCCAGGTACGCTCCGTAGCTGGTTAGCACGTCTGCTGAGAGGTGCTACAGATTTCTGAGAGGCTTACGAGACACTTTGAGGCAGCCTCTGATACCGTTCCGGATTACTGATTTCTCTGAGCTTGTGGAACGAGCTCGTCTGATTGAGAATGACATGACGGCTACTCAGCAGCGGTGGACTGCGAGTAGGAAGAGGTTTGGAGGAGAGAAATCTGGCAGTGGTTCCTCTGGGAAGAGGAGATTTGTTCATGGATCTGGATCTGGAGATTCCAGGAAGAGCGGAGGATCGTCTGGTACGGCTACCAGTACGACTAGTTCTGGATCTGTCAGTACGGCACCTGTGTGCCAGAGTTGTGGACGGCGACACCATGGCCAGTGCTACAGGATAGCTGGTCTTTGTTTCAGATGTGGTCAGCCGGGACATAGGATTGCAGAATGTCCGCAGATGGGATTTGATCAGCGTTCTGAGCAGCGATCTGAGGGCTTTGTCAGACCTGTTGGTTCAGCAGCAGGAAGACCGAGGACTGTTCCTCCTCGCCCTGAGGGATTTGCTGGTAGAGGTGGTGGTTCTAGTTCTGCACCGCGGAGACCACCTACGATTCAGAGGGAGCAGAGTAGTTCTGTTGCTTCAGTTCCTGCTCCAGTTCAGCCACGAGTTTACAGTCTGAGTCAGCAGGAGGCTCGTGATGCTCCGGATGTTGTGACAGGTACGGTTTACATTTCTGATCAGCCCTGTCGTGTTTTGTTTGACTCTGGAGCGAGTCATTCTTTTCTGTCCGAGCATTGTTTTGAGATTTTACATTTGGATTCGATGGTTTTACCGATTTCTTTGTCTGTGATTTTACCGGCGGGGAATCCATTGATTGCTCGACAGTTTTGTTTGTGTGAGATCGAGATTTTTGGCAAGAAGTGGAAATCAAGTTTGATTCGATTGCCGATTTCTTCGTATGATGTGATTCTGGGCATGGATTGGCTGAGTTAGTATGAGGCTCAGATAGACTGTCTGAAGAAGCAAGTGAGTTTGCTTGTGGCTGGAGAGAGAGTTGTATTTCAGGGATAACGAGGTGTTCTCTCCAGTCTGATTTCTGTGTTGGAGGTGAGCAGGATGTGGAAGAAAGGATGTCCGGTATTTTTAGCTTCGGTGCGGGATCTGAACCTGAAGGTTGGTTCTGTTTCTGAGATCCCTGTGGTACGGGAATTTGCTGATGTTTTTCCTGAGGAGTTGGTTGGTTTACCTCCGGATAGAGATGTGGAGTTCTCTATCGATGTTTTTCCGGGTATAGCTCCTATATCGAAAGCTCCGTACAGGATGGCACCGAAAGAACTTTCTGAGTTGAAAGTTCAGCTTCAGGAGTTGGTTGACAGAGGTTTTGTACGTCCTAGTGTTTCGCCCTGGGGAGCACCCTGTTCTGTTTGTGAAAAAGAAGGACGGTACACTCCGTATGTGTATTGATTACAGAGATTTGAACAAGGTCACGATCAAGAACAAGTATCCTTTGCCTCGGATTGACGACTTGTTTGATCAGCTTTCCGGATCTTCAGTATTTTCGAAGATTGATTTGCGATCCGGATATTATCAGGTGAAGGTGAAGGAAGCTGATGTGGTGAAGACAGCTTTTAGTACTCGGTACGGGCACTATGAGTTTTTGGTTATGCCTTTTGGGGTAACCAACGCGCCTGTTATTTTCATGGATCTGATGAACCGAGTATTCAGGGAGTATCTGGATCAGTTTGTGATCGTCTTCATTGACGATATTCTGGTATATTCTGCATCTGAGGATGAGCATGCCAGACATTTGAGGATTGTGTTGGAGACTTTGAGGAGGCATCAGCTGTATGCCAAGTTCTCTAAGTGTGAATTCTGGCTGAAGAGCATTTCTTTTCTGGGGCATGTGATTAGCGGAAAAGGCATTTCTGTAGATCCCCAGAAGATTCAGGCTGTTGCTGATTGGCCAAGGCCGACTACGGTATTTGAGGTACGTAGTTTCTTGGGCATGGCCGGGTATTATAGGAAGTTTGTGAAAGGATTTTTACAGATTTCGACTCCTCTGACGAGACTGACTCAGAAGTCAGTACCTTTTGTTTGGACACCGGAGTGTGAAGCTAGTTTTCAGAGATTGAAGGAGTGTTTGACTTCAGCTCCAGTGTTGGCACTTCCGTCAGGTACGGAGGGTTTCCAGGTGTTCAGTGATGCTTCACTGAAAGGATTGGGTTGTGTTCTGATGCAGCATGGTCAGGTAATTGCTTATGCTTCGAGACAGTTGAAACCACATGAGAAGAATTACCCGACACATGATTTGGAGTTAGCTGCAGTAGTTTTTTGCTTTGAAGATTTGGCGTCATTACTTGTATGGCGTCAGGTGTGAGATCTTTACTGATCATAAGAGCCTGAAGTATATTTTTACTCAGAAGGATCTGAATCTGAGACAGAGGAGGTGGCTCGAGTTGATCAAGGACTACGATTTGACTATTCAGTATCAGCCTGGGAAGGCGAATGTGGTAGCGGACGCTCTGAGCAGAAAGTCTTCTGGATTCTCAGGTATTCAGCTTACCTGTGATGACTTTCTGATTCGTGATTTGGAGAGATTGCAGTTGGAGGTGGTTTCCTCCAATGATTTGGAGTTGGCTCAGATGAGTATTCAGTCTTATTTGGAAGCACGGATTCAAGAAGCCCAGAAGTCAGATTCTGACTATTCGAAGTTGATAGCTCAGATTGGATCTGGTAAGACTCCTGAACTTCGAATTTCTGATTCTGGTGCTATTTTCTGTAAGAATAGGTTGTGGGTACCTGTGTTTGAAGACTTGAGGCAGGAGATTCTGTACGAATCTCATCATTCTGGCTATATTGTTCATCCAGGCAGTGGTAAGATGTACGCTGATATGAAGCTTTTGTTTTGGTGGCCTGGGATGAAGAAGGATGTGGCAGAGTTGTGTCGAGATGCGAAGCCTGTCAGTTGGTGAAGGCAGAGCATCAGCGACCAGGTGGACTGTTGCAGTCGTTGCCTATCCCTGAGTGGAAATGGGAGGAGGTATCGATGGATTTTGCGATGGGTTTTCCTCGATCACGACAAGGACATGATGCCATTTGGGTGGTTGTAGATCGATTGACGAAGTCAGCCCATTTTCTTCCGATCAGACAGACGGATTCAGTTGATCGCTTGGCACAGATTTATGTGAAGGAAATAGTCAGATTGCACGGTGTGCCTCGTGTGATCGTATCTGATCGAGATGGACGTTTTTACTTCCAGACTTTGGAAAGGCATTCAGCAAGGCTTGGGTACAAAACTGCATTTTAGTACAGCCTTTCATCCTCAGACCGATGGACAGTCTGAGAGGACTATTCAGATACTGGAAGATCTGTTAAGACTTTGTGTTCTGGACTTTAGCGGAAGTTGGGAGGATCATATTCCGCTGATTGAGTTTGCCTATAACAACAGTTTTCAGTCCAGTATCGGTATGGCACCGTACGAGGCTTTGTATGGCAGGAAGTGTCGTACTCCTTTGACTCTGACGGAGGTCGGAGATAGACAGGCTTTGGGGGCCACTTTTGCTGATGAAACTGCTCAGAAGATCAATTTGATAAGAGAAAGAGATTGAAAGCCGCTCAAGATCGTCAGCAGAAGTATTACAATCAGAAGCACAGATTTGTTGAGTTTCAGGTCGGTGACTTTGTGTATGTCAAAGTCAGCCCGATGAAAGGTGTGAGCAGATTTGGTCAGGTGAGTAAGCTTAGTCCAAGGTATGTTGGACCATTTGAGATTTTGGAAAGAATTGGAAAATCTGCTTATCGCCTATTGCTTTCTGATTCTATGCCTGACGTGCATAATGTGTTTCACGTATCCACTCTGAGGAAGTGGGTTTCAGACTCTGGGAAGAAGTTGTCAGCTGATGAGGTGGAGATTCAGGAGAATCTGGAGTACAAGGAAGAGCCAGAGCTTATTTTGGCATACGACGTCCGAAAGTTAAGAAATAAAGAGATTCCAATGGTTAAAGTCCAGTGGAAGCACCGGACTGCACGGGAAGCAACTTGGGAGAAGGAGTCTGATATGAGACGGTCGTACCCGTACTTGTTTTGACGGAGGTTGGATTGGATAATGTCGAGGACGACATTTTTTTTTTAAGTTGGGGAGATTGTAATATCAGTTTTTGCTCCAGGTTCGTCCGGGACGAAGTTGGATCGTCCGGGACGATCGGTACAGGTTGTGCAGAAAATCAGTTTTGGTTGTATGATTCGTCGGGACGAAAATTGGATCGTATGGACGAAAATTCTCCCGTGAACCCTTCGCCAGGGACGATATGTCATTTTTCGTCTGGACGGAATTCCTCTCTTCATGGATCGTCCGGTACGAAGCTCGTTCGTCCGGGACGATCAGTCTGGATATATATAGAAATGAGATATTTTGAAGAGAGAGAAAAAGCTGAGGAGAGAGAAAAAACGAAGGAAAAAGTGGAAAAGTTGATTTTCGGACGACGCGGAGCCGTTTTCGCCCGAAGTGGCTGTTGAGGAAATTGCTGTGCTCGAGGTAAGGCACATTCCGCCTTTCTCAATTTTCAGAACCGTCGTGTTTGGCGGTATATTCTGTCCGGATTTCGTTTTCGTTAATGATTTTTGTCCGTATCTGTTGATTGGCTCAGTTTTTACCGCGTAACTTTCTGTATATTGTTGACGTGCCGAGTGTGCACATTTTGGTTATTTTCTGAAGATTTTCGTCCGGGTATTTTTGATTCGACTGTGTTTTTAGTCGACCAGATTTTTCTGTGAAATTGGAATTTATCTGTGCAGTAGAATAAATGTTCTGAAATGTTGATATCTGTATTCTGTGCGAATTCGGTAAATTTTCTTTGCAGGAATTTTTGTGTAAATTCCGTATACTGCCGTTGTGCTGCCCGATTTTTTTTTGGGTAATTTCTGAATTGTCCGTATTTCTTCTGAATTGAAATGCTATGTGTATAAGCTATAAAAAGGGAGTTATAAGGGGCCTGAATCCTATGAGATTCAGTTAGTGAAACGGGAAATCTGCAATGAGATCAAATCTGATGTCTGTTCTGTTCCGGATCCGATGAATTCTGTTTTGGTGCTATAACACATCTGTTTTGGTGCCGTGAGCACAAAGGGAGACATAAGGGGCCTGGATCCTATGAGATTCAGTCAGTGTCTGGGAAGGGAGGCATAAGGGGCCGGAATCCATAGAGATTCCGTCAGTGTCAGGGCATTTAGCTATATGTATCTGTACTATTTTCTGTATCTGTTCTGTTCTGTACGAAATTGTGATTATGATATGATATGATCCGTACGATTCTGATTTCTGATTCTGACTCTGTTGATTTGTTCTGTTCTGATACGATCTGTACGACTCTGATGTGATTTGATACTTGTCCGTAAGTTTTGATTTCCAATTCTGTTCCGATTTCTGATCTGATTTCTGTCCGATGAATTTGGTTCTGTTTTCTGAGAATTTAGATTGGTGGTTTGTTGCTTTGCTGAGCTGTTGAGCTCACCCTTGCTTTCTGGTGGTTTTCAGGTTCTGGGAAGGGCAAGGAAGTTCAGGACTAGGTTTCAGAGTCTGATCAGATTAGGTACTTTTGTACTTTTGATTTTTGTACAGTCATGGCTTTTCTGTTCTGTCTTTCTTTCTGTTGAAAGCCATGTACTGTTCTGTAGATGATTATTTTTTGAGGAAATGAAAAGATAGATGTTTTGTTCCGCTGCATTTGATGTTTTTAGTAGCTCTGTTGTTCTGTGTGCTTCTGTTGAGTTAAGAATTTGAAAGATCAGTTCAGTAACCTAATCCAAAGCCAGATCCTGGTTAAGAAAGGTCTCTCGTCGCGATCCGGCTCGGGCGGGATCCGTCCCCGTCGGGTCGGGGTCGTGACAAGCTTTTTTGTGGTATCAGAGCACTGGTTTTGGAAACAGGTTGGATCGTAAAACAGAGCTCTAGGAAGTGATCAGTGAGTCTGTCTAGGAGGTAGTTTTGGGTCGTTTGGCTTTTTATTGTGTTATTTTGTGTTGTTTTGTGATAGTTTTCCGGATTTTCTGGATTTTTCTGTATGGATCAGCCAGACCCAGACATGACAGACGGTCAGAAGTGACGATCAGGCAGCACCAGTGGGGAGTACAGCCCCAGTGGTCGGTGCTGATACGCTTTCTCAGTTTGCTTCGCTGGTTGCTCAGATGATGAGCGAGACTCAGAGTAGAGCTTCTACTGTCAGATCTGAGGACATGGATAGACATTTGCAGTTATTTTTGAGGTTGAAAGCCTCCGAGGTTTGAGGGCGCTGTTGAGCCCCAGAGCAGCCGAGGAGTGGCTGAGGAGATTGGAGAAGACTTTTGACGGGATGCAGTGTCCTGCAGACAGGAAAGTTCCGTTAGCTGTTTTTCTGTTGGACGGAGAGGCTGAGCACTGGTGGGATGGCCAGCAAGCAGCCAGATTTCAGGGCAGATTGAACTCTTTGATTACTTGGGAAGAGTTCACTGAAGTATTCCGAGATTGGTTTGTTCCCCCTTCTGCACGACAGCAGATGCAGGAGAGTTTTCTGAGACTTGTTCAGGGGAGCAAGACGGTGATGCAGTACGAGGCTGAGTTTACTGCATTAGCCAGGTACGCTCCGCAGCTGGTTAGCACGTCTGCTGAGAGGTGCTACAGATTTCTGAGAGGCTTACGAGACACTTTGAGGCAGCCTCTGATACCGTTCCGGATTACTGATTTCTCTGAGCTTGTGGAGCGAGCTCGTCTGATTGAGAATGACATGACGGCTACTCAGCAGCGGTGGACTGCGAGTAGGAAGAGGTTTGGAGGAGAGACATCTGGCAGTGGTTCCTCTGGGAAGAGGAGATTTGTTCCTGGATCTGGATCTGGAGATTCCAGGAAGAGCGGAGGATCGTCTGGTACTGCTACCAGTACGACTAGTTCTGGATCTGTCAGTACGGCACCTGTGTGCCAGAGTTGTGGACGGCGACACCATGGCCAGTGCTACAGGATAGCTGGTCTTTGTTTCAGATGTGGTCAGCCGGGACATAGGATTGCAGAATGTCCGCAGATGGGATTTGATCAGCGTTCTGAGCAGCGATCTGAGGGCTTTGTCAGACCTGTTGGTTCAGCAGCAGGAAGACCGAGGACTGTTCCTCCTCGCCCTGAGGGATTTGCTGGTAGAGGTGGTGGTTCTAGTTCTGCACCGCGGAGACCACCTACGATTCAGAGGGAGCAGAGTAGTTCTGTTGCTTCAGTTCCTGCTCCAGTTCAGCCACGAGTTTACAGTCTGAGTCAGCAGGAGGCTCGTGATGCTCCGGATGTTGTGACAGGTACGGTTTTACATTTCTGATCAGCCCTGTCGTGTTTTGTTTGACTCTGGAGCGAGTCATTCTTTTCTGTCCGAGCATTGTTTTGAGATTTTACATTTGGATTCGATGGTTTTACCGATTTCTTTGTCTGTGATTTTACCGGCGGGGAATCCATTGATTGCTCGACAGTTTTGTTTGTGTGAGATCGAGATTTCTGGCAAGAAGTGGAAATCGAGTTTGATTCGATTGCCGATTTCTTCGTATGATGTGATTCTGGGCATGGATTGGCTGAGTCAGTATGAGGCTCAGATAGACTGTCTGAAGAAGCAAGTGAGTTTGCTTGTGGCTGGAGAGAGAGTTGTATTTCAGGGATTACGAGGTGTTCTCTCCAGTCTGGTTTCTGTGTTGGAGGTGAGCAGGATGTGGAAGAAAGGATGTCCGGTATTTTTTAGCTTCGGTGCGGGATCTGAACCTGGAGGTTGGTTCTGTTTCTGAGATCCCTGTGGTACGGGAATTTGCTGATGTTTTTCCTGAGGAGTTGGTTGGTTTACCTCCGGATAGAGATGTGGAGTTCTCTATCGATGTTTTTCCGGGTACAGCTCCTATATCGAAAGCTCCGTACAGGATGGCACCGAAAGAACTTTCTGAGTTGAAAGTTCAGCTTCAGGAGTTGGTTGACAGAGGTTTTGTACGTCCTAGTGTTTCGCCCTGGGGAGCACCTGTTCTGTTTGTGAAAAAGAAGGACGGTACACTCCGTATGTGTATTGATTACAGAGAGATTTGAACAAGGTCACGATCAAGAACAAGTATCCTTTGCCTCGGATTGACGACTTGTTTGATCAGCTTTCCGGATCTTCAGTATTTTCGAAGATTGATTTGCGATCCGGATATTATCAGGTGAAGGTGAAGGAAGCTGATGTGGTGAAGACAGCTTTTAGTACTCGGTACGGGCACTATGAGTTTTTGGTTATGCCTTTTGGGGTAACCAACGCGCCTGCTATTTTCATGGATCTGATGAACCGAGTATTCAGGGAGTATCTGGATCAGTTTGTGATCGTCTTCATTGACGATATTCTGGTATATTCTGCATCTGAGGATGAGCATGCCAGACATTTGAGGATTGTGTTGGAGACTTTGAGGAGGCATCAGCTGTATGCCAAGTTCTCTAAGTGTGAATTCTGGCTGAAGAGCATTTCTTTTCTGGGGCATGTGATTAGCGGAAAAGGCATTTCTGTAGATCCCCAGAAGATTCAGGCTGTTGCTGATTGGCCAAGGCCGACTACGGTATTTGAGGTACGTAGTTTCTTGGGCATGGCCGGGTATTATAGGAAGTTTGTGAAAGGATTTTCACAGATTTCGACTCCTCTGACGAGACTGACTCAGAAGTCAGTACCTTTTGTTTGGACACCGGAGTGTGAAGCTAGTTTTCAGAGATTGAAGGAGTGTTTGACTTCAGCTCCAGTGTTGGCACTTCCGTCAGGTACGGAGGGTTTCCAGGTGTTCAGTGATGCTTCACTGAAAGGATTGGGTTGTGTTCTGATGCAGCATGGTCAGGTAATTGCTTATGCTTCGAGACAGTTGAAACCACATGAGAAGAATTACCCGACACATGATTTGGAGTTAGCTGCAGTAGTTTTTGCTTTGAAGATTTGGCGTCATTACTTGTATGGCGTCAGGTGTGAGATCTTTACTGATCATAAGAGCCTGAAGTATATTTTTACTCAGAAGGATCTGAATCTGAGACAGAGGAGGTGGCTCGAGTTGATCAAGGACTACGATTTGACTATTCAGTATCAGCCTGGGAAGGCGAATGTGGTAGCGGACGCTCTGAGCAGAAAGTCTTCTGGATTCTCAGGTATTCAGCTTACCTGTGATGACTTTCTGATTCGTGATTTGGAGAGATTGCAGTTGGAGGTGGTTTCCTCCAATGATTTGGAGTTGGCTCAGATGAGTATTCAGTCTTCTTTGGAAGCACGGATTCAAGAAGCCCAGAAGTCAGATTCTGACTATTCGAAGTTGATAGCTCAGATTGGATCTGGTAAGACTCCTGAACTTCGAATTTCTGATTCTGGTGCTATTTTCTGTAAGAATAGGTTGTGGGTACCTGTGTTTGAAGACTTGAGGCAGGAGATTCTGTACGAATCTCATCATTCTGGCTATACTGTTCATCCAGGCAGTGGTAAGATGTACGCTGATATGAAGCTTTTGTTTTGGTGGCCTGGGATGAAGAAGGATGTGGCAGAGTTTGTGTCGAGATGCGAAGCCTGTCAGTTGGTGAAGGCAGAGCATCAGCGACCAGGTGGACTGTTGCAGTCGTTGCCTATCCCTGAGTGGAAATGGGAGGAGGTAACGATGGATTTTGCGATGGGTTTTCCTCGATCACGACAAGGACATGATGCCATTTGGGTGGTTGTAGATCGATTGACGAAGTCAGCCCATTTTCTTCCGATCAGACAGACGGATTCAGTTGATCGCTTGGCACAGATTTATGTGAAGGAAATAGTCAGATTGCACGGTGTGCCTCGTGTGATCGTATCTGATCGAGATGGACGTTTTTACTTCCAGACTTTGGAAAGGCATTCAGCAAGGCTTGGGTACAAAACTGCATTTTAGTACAGCCTTTCATCCTCAGACCGATGGACAGTCTGAGAGGACTATTCAGGTACTGGAAGATCTGTTGAGACTTTGTGTTCTGGACTTTAGCGGAAGTGGGGGAGGATCATATTCCGCTGATTGAGTTTGCCTATAACAACAGTTTTCAGTCCAGTATCGGTATGGCACCGTACGAGGCTTTGTATGGCAGGAAGTGTCGTACTCCTTTGACTCTGACGGAGGTCGGAGATAGACAGGCTTTGGGGGCCACTTTTGCTGATGAAACTGCTCAGAAGATCAATTTGATAAGAGAAAGATTGAAAGCCGCTCAAGATCGTCAGCAGAAGTATTACAATCAGAAGCACAGATTTGTTGAGTTTCAGGTCGGTGACTTTGTGTATGTCAAAGTCAGCCCGATGAAAGGTGTGAGCAGATTTGGTCAGGTGAGTAAGCTTAGTCCAAGGTATGTTGGACCATTTGAGATTTTGGAAAGAATTGGAAAATCTGCTTATCGCCTATTGCTTTCTGATTCTATGCCTGACGTGCATAATGTGTTTCACGTATCCACTCTGAGGAAGTGGGTTTCAGACTCTGGGAAGAAGTTGTCAGCTGATGAGGTGGAGATTCAGGAGAATCTGGCGTACAAGGAAGAGCCAGAGCTTATTTTGGCATACGACGTCCGAAAGTTAAGAAATAAAGAGATTCCGATGGTTAAGTCCAGTGGAAGCACCGGACTGCACGGGAAGCAACTTGGGAGAAGGAGTCTGATATGAGACGGTCGTACCCGTACTTGTTTTGACGGAGGTTGGATTGGATAATGTCGAGGACGACATTTTTTTTTAAGTTGGGGAGATTGTAATATCAGTTTTTGCTCCAGGTTCGTCCGGGACGAAGTTGGATCGTCCGGGACGATCGGTACAGGTTGTGCAGAAAATCAGTTTTGGTTGTATGATTCGTCGGGACGAAAATTGGATCGTCTGGACGAAAATTTCTCCCGTGAACCCTTCGCCAGGGACGATATGTCATTTTTCGTCTGGACGGAATTCCTCTCTTCATGGATCGTCCGGTACGAAGCTCGTTCGTCCGGGACGATCAGTCTGGATATATATAGAAATGAGATATTTTGAAGAGAGAGAAAAAGCTGAGGAGAGAGAAAAACGAAGGAAAAAGTGGAAAAGTTGATTTTCGGACGACGCGGAGCCGTTTTCGCCCGAATGGCTGTTGAGGAAATTGCTGTGCTCGAGGTAAGGCACATTCCGCCTTTCTCAATTTTCAGAACCGTCGTGTTTGGCGGTATATTCTGTCCGGATTTCGTTTTCGTTAATGATTTTTGTCCGTATCTGTTGATTGGCTCAGTTTTTTACCGCGTAACTTTCTGTATATTGTTGACGTGCCGAGTGTGCACATTTTGGTTATTTTCTGAAGATTTTCGTCCGGGTATTTTTGATTCGACTGTGTTTTTAGTCGACCAGATTTTTCTGTGAAATTGGAATTTATCTGTGCAGTAGAATAAATGTTCTGAAATGTTGATATCTGTATTCTGTGCGAATTCGGTAAATTTTCTTTGCAGGAATTTTTTGTGTAAATTCCGTATACTGCCGTTGTGCTGCCCGATTTTTTTTTGGGTAATTTCTGAATTGTCCGTATTTCTTCTGAATTGAAATGCTATGTGTATAAGCTATAAAAAGGGAGTTATAAGGGGCCTGAATCCTATGAGATTCAGTTAGTGAAACGGGAAATCTGCAATGAGATCAAATCTGATGTCTGTTCTGTTCCGGATCCGATGAATTCTGTTTTGGTGCTATAAGCACATCTGTTTTGGTGCCGTGAGCACAAAGGGAGACATAAGGGGCCTGGATCCTATGAGATTCAGTCAGTGTCTGGGAAGGGAGGCATAAGGGGCCGGAATCCATAGAGATTCCGTCAGTGTCAGGGCATTTAGCTATATGTATCTGTACTATTTTCTGTATCTGTTCTGTTCTGTACGAAATTGTGATTATGATATGATATGATCCGTACGATTCTGATTTCTGATTCTGACTCTGTTGATTTGTTCTGTTCTGATACGATCTGTACGACTCTGATGTGATTTGATACCTGTCCGTAAGTTTTGATTTCCAATTCTGTTCCGATTTCTGATCTGATTTCTGTCCGATGAATTTGGTTCTGTTTTCTGAGAATTTAGATTGGTGGTTTGTTGCTTTGCTGAGCTGTTGAGCTCACCCTTGCTTTCTGGTGGTTTTCAGGTTCTGGGAAGGGCAAGGAAGTTCAGGACTAGGTTTCAGAGTCTGATCAGATTAGGTACTTTTGTACTTTTGATTTTTGTACAGTCATGGCTTTTCTGTTCTGTCTTTCTTTCTGTTGAAAGCCATGTACTGTTCTGTAGATGATTATTTTTTGAGGAAATGAAAAGATAGATGTTTTGTTCCGCTGCATTTGATGTTTTTAGTAGCTCTGTTGTTCTGTGTGCTTCTGTTGAGTTAAGAATTTGAAAGATCAGTTCAGTAACCTAATCCAAAGCCAGATCCTGGTTAAGAAAGGTCTCTCGTCGCGATCCGGCTCGGGCGGGATCCGTCCCCGTCGGGTCGGGTCGTGACAAGCTTTTTTGTGGTATCAGAGCACTGGTTTTGGAAACAGGTTGGATTGTAAAACAGAGCTCTAGGAAGTGATCAGTGAGTCTGTCTAGGAGGTAGTTTTGGGTCGTTTGGCTTTTTATTGTGTTATTTTTGTGTTGTTTTGTGATAGTTTTCCGGATTTTCTGGATTTTTCTGTATGGATCAGCCAGACCCAGACATGACAGACGGTCAGAGTGACGATCAGGCAGCACCAGTGGGGAGTACAGCCCCAGTGGTCGGTGCTGATACGCTTTCACAGTTTGCTTCACTTGTTGCTCAGATGATGAGCGAGACTCAGAGCAGAACTTCGACTGTTAGATCTGAGGACATTGATCGACACCTGCAGTTATTTTTGAGGTTGAAGCCTCCGAGGTTTGAGGGCGCTGTTGAGCCCAGAGCAGCCGAGGAGTGGCTGAGGAGATTGGAGAAGACTTTTGACGGGATGCAGTGTCCTGCAGACAGGAAAGTTCCGTTAGCTGTTTTTCTGTTGGACGGAGAGGCTGAGCACTGGTGGGATGGCCAGCAAGCAGCCAGATTTCAGGGCAGATTGAACTCTTTGATTACTTGGGAGGAGTTCACCGAAGTATTTCGGGACTGGTTTTGTTCCCCCTTCTGCACGACAGCAGATGCAGGAGAGTTTTCTGAGACTTGTTCAGGGGAGCAAAGACGGTGATGCAGTACGAGGCTGAGTTTACTGCATTAGCCAGGTACGCTCCGCAGCTGGTTAGCACGTCTGCTGAGAGGTGCTACAGATTTCTGAGAGGCTTACGAGACACTTTGAGGCAGCCTCTGATACCGTTCCGGATTACTGATTTCTCTGAGCTTGTGGAGCGAGCTCGTCTGATTGAGAATGACATGACGGCTACTCAGCAGCGGTGGACTGCGAGTAGGAAGAGGTTTGGAGGAGAGACATCTGGCAGTGGTTCCTCTGGGAAGAGGAGATTTGTTCCTGGATCTGGATCTGGAGATTCCAGGAAGAGCGGAGGATCGTCTGGTACTGCTACCAGTACGACTAGTTCTGGATCTGTCAGTACGGCACCTGTGTGCCAGAGTTGTGGACGGCGACACCATGGCCAGTGCTACAGGATAGCTGGTCTTTGTTTTCAGATGTGGTCAGCCGGGACATAGGATTGCAGAATGTCCGCAGATGGGATTTGATCAGCGTTCTGAGCAGCGATCTGAGGGCTTTGTCAGACCTGTTGGTTCAGCAGCAGGAAGACCGAGGACTGTTCCTCCTCGCCCTGAGGGATTTGCTGGTAGAGGTGGTGGTTCTAGTTTCTGCACCGCGGAGACCACCTACGATTCAGAGGGAGCAGAGTAGTTCTGTTGCTTCAGTTCCTGCTCCAGTTCAGCCACGAGTTTACAGTCTGAGTCAGCAGGAGGCTCGTGATGCTCCGGATGTTGTGACAGGTACGGTTTACATTTCTGATCAGCCCTGTCGTGTTTTGTTTGACTCTGGAGCGAGTCATTCTTTTCTGTCCGAGCATTGTTTTGAGATTTTACATTTGGATTCGATGGTTTTACCGATTTCTTTGTCTGTGATTTTACCGGCGGGGAATCCATTGATTGCTCGACAGTTTTGTTTGTGTGAGATCGAGATTTCTGGCAAGAAGTGGAAATCGAGTTTGATTCGATTGCCGATTTCTTCGTATGATGTGATTCTGGGCATGGATTGGCTGAGTCAGTATGAGGCTCAGATAGACTGTCTGAAGAAGCAAGTGAGTTTGCTTGTGGCTGGAGAGAGAGTTGTATTTCAGGGATTACGAGGTGTTCTCTCCAGTCTGGTTTCTGTGTTGGAGGTGAGCAGGATGTGGAAGAAAGGATGTCCGGTATTTTTAGCTTCGGTGCGGGATCTGAACCTGGAGGTTGGTTCTGTTTCTGAGATCCCTGTGGTACGGGAATTTGCTGATGTTTTTCCTGAGGAGTTGGTTGGTTTACCTCCGGATAGAGATGTGGAGTTCTCTATCGATGTTTTTCCGGGTACAGCTCCTATATCGAAAGCTCCGTACAGGATGGCACCGAAAGAACTTTCTGAGTTGAAAGTTCAGCTTCAGGAGTTGGTTGACAGAGGTTTTGTACGTCCTAGTGTTTCGCCCTGGGGAGCACCTGTTCTGTTTGTGAAAAAAGAAGGACGGTACACTCCGTATGTGTATTGATTACAGAGATTTGAACAAGGTCACGATCAAGAACAAGTATCCTTTGCCTCGGATTGACGACTTGTTTGATCAGCTTTCCGGATCTTCGGTATTTTCGAAGATTGATTTGAGATCCGGATATTATCAGGTGAAGGTGAAGGAAGCTGATGTGGTGAAGACTGCTTTCAGTACTCGGTACGGGCACTACGAGTTTTTGGTTATGCCTTTTGGGGTAACCAACGCGCCTGCTATTTTCATGGATCTGATGAACCGAGTATTCAGGGAGTATCTGGATCAGTTTGTGATCGTCTTCATTGACGATATTCTGGTATATTCTGCATCTGAGGATGAGCATGCCAGACATTTGAGGATTGTGTTGGAGACTTTGAGGAGGCATCAGCTGTATGCCAAGTTCTCTAAGTGTGAATTCTGGCTGAAGAGCATTTCTTTTCTGGGGCATGTGATTAGCGGAAAAGGCATTTCTGTAGATCCCCAGAAGATTCAGGCTGTTGCTGATTGGCCAAGGCCGACTACGGTATTTGAGGTACGTAGTTTCTTGGGCATGGCCGGGTATTATAGGAAGTTTGTGAAAGGATTTTCACAGATTTCGACTCCTCTGACGAGACTGACTCAGAAGTCAGTACCTTTTGTTTGGACACCGGAGTGTGAAGCTAGTTTTCAGAGATTGAAGGAGTGTTTGACTTCAGCTCCAGTGTTGGCACTTCCGTCAGGTACGGAGGGTTTCCAGGTGTTCAGTGATGCTTCACTGAAAGGATTGGGTTGTGTTCTGATGCAGCATGGTCAGGTAATTGCTTATGCTTCGAGACAGTTGAAACCACATGAGAAGAATTACCCGACACATGATTTGGAGTTAGCTGCAGTAGTTTTTGCTTTGAAGATTTGGCGTCATTACTTGTATGGCGTCAGGTGTGAGATCTTTACTGATCATAAGAGCCTGAAGTATATTTTTACTCAGAAGGATCTGAATCTGAGACAGAGGAGGTGGCTCGAGTTGATCAAGGACTACGATTTGACTATTCAGTATCAGCCTGGGAAGGCGAATGTGGTAGCGGACGCTCTGAGCAGAAAGTCTTCTGGATTCTCAGGTATTCAGCTTACCTGTGATGACTTTCTGATTCGTGATTTGGAGAGATTGCAGTTGGAGGTGGTTTCCTCCAATGATTTGGAGTTGGCTCAGATGAGTATTCAGTCTTCTTTGGAAGCACGGATTCAAGAAGCCCAGAAGTCAGATTCTGACTATTCGAAGTTGATAGCTCAGATTGGATCTGGTAAGACTCCTGAACTTCGAATTTCTGATTCTGGTGCTATTTTCTGTAAGAATAGGTTGTGGGTACCTGTGTTTGAAGACTTGAGGCAGGAGATTCTGTACGAATCTCATCATTCTGGCTATACTGTTCATCCAGGCAGTGGTAAGATGTACGCTGATATGAAGCTTTTGTTTTGGTGGCCTGGGATGAAGAAGGATGTGGCAGAGTTTGTGTCGAGATGCGAAGCCTGTCAGTTGGTGAAGGCAGAGCATCAGCGACCAGGTGGACTGTTGCAGTCGTTGCCTATCCCTGAGTGGAAATGGGAGGAGGTAACGATGGATTTTGCGATGGGTTTTCCTCGATCACGACAAGGACATGATGCCATTTGGGTGGTTGTAGATCGATTGACGAAGTCAGCCCATTTTCTTCCGATCAGACAGACGGATTCAGTTGATCGCTTGGCACAGATTTATGTGAAGGAAATAGTCAGATTGCACGGTGTGCCTCGTGTGATCGTATCTGATCGAGATGGACGCTTTACTTCCAGACTTTGGAAAGGCATTCAGCAAGGCTTGGGTACAAAACTGCATTTCAGTACAGCCTTTCATCCTCAGACCGACGGACAGTCTGAGAGGACGATTCAGGTACTGGAAGATCTGTTGAGGCTTTGTGTTCTGGACTTTAGCGGAAGTTGGGAGGATCATATTCCGCTGATTGAGTTTGCCTATAACAACAGTTTTCAGTCCAGTATCGGTATGGCACCGTACGAGGCTTTGTATGGCAGGAAGTGTCGTACTCCTTTGACTCTGACGGAGGTCGGAGATAGACAGGCTTTGGGGGCCACTTTTGCTGATGAAACTGCTCAGAAGATCAATTTGATAAGAGAAAGATTGAAAGCCGCTCAAGATCGTCAGCAGAAGTATTACAATCAGAAGCACAGATTTGTTGAGTTTCAGGTCGGTGACTTTGTGTATGTCAAAGTCAGCCCGATGAAAGGTGTGAGCAGATTTGGTCAGGTGAGTAAGCTTAGTCCAAGGTATGTTGGACCATTTGAGATTTTGGAAAGAATTGGAAAATCTGCTTATCGCCTATTGCTTTCTGATTCTATGCCTGACGTGCATAATGTGTTTCACGTATCCACTCTGAGGAAGTGGGTTTCAGACTCTGGGAAGAAGTTGTCAGCTGATGAGGTGGAGATTCAGGAGAATCTGGCGTACAAGGAAGAGCCAGAGCTTATTTTGGCATACGACGTCCGAAAGTTAAGAAATAAAGAGATTCCGATGGTTAAAGTCCAGTGGAAGCACCGGACTGCACGGGAAGCAACTTGGGAGAAGGAGTCTGATATGAGACGGTCGTACCCGTACTTGTTTTGACGGAGGTTGGATTGGATAATGTCGAGGACGACATTTTTTTTTTAAGTTGGGGAGATTGTAATATCAGTTTTTGCTCCAGGTTCGTCCGGGACGAAGTTGGATCGTCCGGGACGATCGGTACAGGTTGTGCAGAAAATCAGTTTTGGTTGTATGATTCGTCGGGACGAAAATTGGATCGTCTGGACGAAAATTCTCCCGTGAACCCTTCGCCAGGGACGATATGTCATTTTTCGTCTGGACGGAATTCCTCTCTTCATGGATCGTCCGGTACGAAGCTCGTTCGTCCGGGACGATCAGTCTGGATATATATAGAAATGAGATATTTTGAAGAGAGAGAGAAAAAGCTGAGGAGAGAGAAAAACGAAGGAAAAAGTGGAAAAGTTGATTTTCGGACGACGCGGAGCCGTTTTTTCGCCCGAAGTGGCTGTTGAGGAAATTGCTGTGCTCGAGGTAAGGCACATTCCGCCTTTCTCAATTTTCAGAACCGTCGTGTTTGGCGGTATATTCTGTCCGGATTTCGTTTTCGTTAATGATTTTTGTCCGTATCTGTTGATTGGCTCAGTTTTTTTACCGCGTAACTTTCTGTATATTGTTGACGTGCCGAGTGTGCACATTTTGGTTATTTTCTGAAGATTTTCGTCGTCCGGGTATTTTTGATTCGACTGTGTGTTTTTAGTCGACCAGATTTTTTTTCTGTGAAATTGGAATTTATCTGTGCAGTAGAATAAATGTTCTGAAATGTTGATATCTGTATTCTGTGCGAATTCGGTAAATTTTCTTTGCAGGAATTTTTGTGTAAATTCCGTATACTGCCGTTGTGCTGCCCGATTTTTTGGGTAATTTCTGAATTGTCCGTATTTCTTCTGAATTGAAATGCTATGTGTATAAGCTATAAAAAGGGAGTTATAAGGGGCCTGAATCCTATGAGATTCAGTTAGTGAAACGGGAAATCTGCAATGAGATCAAATCTGATGTCTGTTCTGTTCCGGATCCGATGAATTCTGTTTTGGTGCTATAAGCACATCTGTTTTGGTGCCGTGAGCACAAAGGGAGACATAAGGGGCCTGGATCCTATGAGATTCAGTCAGTGTCTGGGAAGGGAGGCATAAGGGGCCGGAATCCATAGAGATTCCGTCAGTGTCAGGGCATTTAGCTATATGTATCTGTACTATTTTCTGTATCTGTTCTGTTCTGTACGAAATTGTGATTATGATATGATATGATCCGTACGATTCTGATTTCTGATTCTGACTCTGTTGATTTGTTCTGTTCTGATACGATCTGTACGACTCTGATGTGATTTGATACCTGTCCGTAAGTTTTGATTTCCAATTCTGTTCCGATTTCTGATCTGATTTCTGTCCGATGAATTTGGTTCTGTTTTCTGAGAATTTAGATTGGTGGTTTGTTGCTTTGCTGAGCTGTTGAGCTCACCCTTGCTTTCTGGTGGTTTTCAGGTTCTGGGAAGGGCAAGGAAGTTCAGGACTAGGTTTCAGAGTCTGATCAGATTAGGTACTTTTGTACTTTTGATTTTTGTACAGTCATGGCTTTTCTGTTCTGTCTTTCTTTCTGTTGAAAGCCATGTACTGTTCTGTAGATGATTTATTTTGAGGAAATGAAAAGATAGATGTTTTGTTCCGCTGCATTTGATGTTTTTAGTAGCTCTGTTGTTCTGTGTGCTTCTGTTGAGTTAAGAATTTGAAAGATCAGTTCAGTAACCTAATCCAAAGCCAGATCCTGGTTAAGAAAGGTCTCTCGTCGCGATCCGGCTCGGGCGGGATCCGTCCCCGTCGGGTCGGGTCGTGACAAGCTTTTTTGTGGTATCAGAGCACTGGTTTTGGAAACAGGTTGGATTGTAAAACAGAGCTCTAGGAAGTGATCAGTGAGTCTGTCTAGGAGGTAGTTTTGGGTCGTTTGGCTTTTTATTGTGTTATTTTGTGTTGTTTTGTGATAGTTTTCCGGATTTTCTGGATTTTTCTGTATGGATCAGCCAGACCCAGACATGACAGACGGTCAGAGTGACGATCAGGCAGCACCAGTGGGGAGTACAGCCCCAGTGGTCGGTGCTGATACGCTTTCACAGTTTGCTTCACTTGTTGCTCAGATGATGAGCGAGACTCAGAGCAGAACTTCGACTGTTAGATCTGAGGACATTGATCGACACCTGCAGTTATTTTTGAGGTTGAAGCCTCCGAGGTTTGAGGGCGCTGTTGAGCCCAGAGCAGCCGAGGAGTGGCTGAGGAGATTGGAGAAGACTTTTGACGGGATGCAGTGTCCTGCAGACAGGAAAGTTCCGTTAGCTGTTTTTCTGTTGGACGGAGAGGCTGAGCACTGGTGGGATGGCCAGCAAGCAGCCAGATTTCAGGGCAGATTGAACTCTTTGATTACTTGGGAGGAGTTCACCGAAGTATTTCGGGACTGGTTTGTTCCCCCTTCTGCACGACAGCAGATGCAGGAGAGTTTTCTGAGACTTGTTCAGGGGAGCAAGACGGTGATGCAGTACGAGGCTGAGTTTACTGCATTAGCCAGGTACGCTCCGCAGCTGGTTAGCACGTCTGCTGAGAGGTGCTACAGATTTCTGAGAGGCTTACGAGACACTTTGAGGCAGCCTCTGATACCGTTCCGGATTACTGATTTCTCTGAGCTTGTGGAGCGAGCTCGTCTGATTGAGAATGACATGACGGCTACTCAGCAGCGGTGGACTGCGAGTAGGAAGAGGTTTGGAGGAGAGACATCTGGCAGTGGTTCCTCTGGGAAGAGGAGATTTGTTCCTGGATCTGGATCTGGAGATTCCAGGAAGAGCGGAGGATCGTCTGGTACTGCTACCAGTACGACTAGTTCTGGATCTGTCAGTACGGCACCTGTGTGCCAGAGTTGTGGACGGCGACACCATGGCCAGTGCTACAGGATAGCTGGTCTTTGTTTCAGATGTGGTCAGCCGGGACATAGGATTGCAGAATGTCCGCAGATGGGATTTGATCAGCGTTCTGAGCAGCGATCTGAGGGCTTTGTCAGACCTGTTGGTTCAGCAGCAGGAAGACCGAGGACTGTTCCTCCTCGCCCTGAGGGATTTGCTGGTAGAGGTGGTGGTTCTAGTTCTGCACCGCGGAGACCACCTACGATTCAGAGGGAGCAGAGTAGTTCTGTTGCTTCAGTTCCTGCTCCAGTTCAGCCACGAGTTTACAGTCTGAGTCAGCAGGAGGCTCGTGATGCTCCGGATGTTGTGACAGGTACGGTTTACATTTCTGATCAGCCCTGTCGTGTTTTGTTTGACTCTGGAGCGAGTCATTCTTTTCTGTCCGAGCATTGTTTTGAGATTTTACATTTGGATTCGATGGTTTTACCGATTTCTTTGTCTGTGATTTTACCGGCGGGGAATCCATTGATTGCTCGACAGTTTTGTTTGTGTGAGATCGAGATTTCTGGCAAGAAGTGGAAATCGAGTTTGATTCGATTGCCGATTTCTTCGTATGATGTGATTCTGGGCATGGATTGGCTGAGTCAGTATGAGGCTCAGATAGACTGTCTGAAGAAGCAAGTGAGTTTGCTTGTGGCTGGAGAGAGAGTTGTATTTCAGGGATTACGAGGTGTTCTCTCCAGTCTGGTTTCTGTGTTGGAGGTGAGCAGGATGTGGAAGAAAGGATGTCCGGTATTTTTAGCTTCGGTGCGGGATCTGAACCTGGAGGTTGGTTCTGTTTCTGAGATCCCTGTGGTACGGGAATTTGCTGATGTTTTTCCTGAGGAGTTGGTTGGTTTACCTCCGGATAGAGATGTGGAGTTCTCTATCGATGTTTTTCCGGGTACAGCTCCTATATCGAAAGCTCCGTACAGGATGGCACCGAAAGAACTTTCTGAGTTGAAAGTTCAGCTTCAGGAGTTGGTTGACAGAGGTTTTGTACGTCCTAGTGTTTCGCCCTGGGGAGCACCTGTTCTGTTTGTGAAAAAGAAGGACGGTACACTCCGTATGTGTATTGATTACAGAGATTTGAACAAGGTCACGATCAAGAACAAGTATCCTTTGCCTCGGATTGACGACTTGTTTGATCAGCTTTCCGGATCTTCGGTATTTTCGAAGATTGATTTGAGATCCGGATATTATCAGGTGAAGGTGAAGGAAGCTGATGTGGTGAAGACAGCTTTTAGTACTCGGTACGGGCACTATGAGTTTTTGGTTATGCCTTTTGGGGTAACCAACGCGCCTGCTATTTTCATGGATCTGATGAACCGAGTATTCAGGGAGTATCTGGATCAGTTTGTGATCGTCTTCATTGACGATATTCTGGTATATTCTGCATCTGAGGATGAGCATGCCAGACATTTGAGGATTGTGTTGGAGAGACTTTGAGGAGGCATCAGCTGTATGCCAAGTTCTCTAAGTGTGAATTCTGGCTGAAGAGCATTTCTTTTCTGGGGCATGTGATTAGCGGAAAAGGCATTTCTGTAGATCCCCAGAAGATTCAGGCTGTTGCTGATTGGCCAAGGCCGACTACGGTATTTGAGGTACGTAGTTTCTTGGGCATGGCCGGGTATTATAGGAAGTTTGTGAAAGGATTTTCACAGATTTCGACTCCTCTGACGAGACTGACTCAGAAGTCAGTACCTTTTGTTTGGACACCGGAGTGTGAAGCTAGTTTTCAGAGATTGAAGGAGTGTTTGACTTCAGCTCCAGTGTTGGCACTTCCGTCAGGTACGGAGGGTTTCCAGGTGTTCAGTGATGCTTCACTGAAAGGATTGGGTTGTGTTCTGATGCAGCATGGTCAGGTAATTGCTTATGCTTCGAGACAGTTGAAAACCACATGAGAAGAATTACCCGACACATGATTTGGAGTTTAGCTGCAGTAGTTTTTGCTTTGAAGATTTGGCGTCATTACTTGTATGGCGTCAGGTGTGAGATCTTTACTGATCATAAGAGCCTGAAGTATATTTTTACTCAGAAGGATCTGAATCTGAGACAGAGGAGGTGGCTCGAGTTGATCAAGGACTACGATTTGACTATTCAGTATCAGCCTGGGAAGGCGAATGTGGTAGCGGACGCTCTGAGCAGAAAGTCTTCTGGATTCTCAGGTATTCAGCTTACCTGTGATGACTTTCTGATTCGTGATTTGGAGAGATTGCAGTTGGAGGTGGTTTCCTCCAATGATTTGGAGTTGGCTCAGATGAGTATTCAGTCTTCTTTGGAAGCACGGATTCAAGAAGCCCAGAAGTCAGATTCTGACTATTCGAAGTTGATAGCTCAGATTGGATCTGGTAAGACTCCTGAACTTCGAATTTCTGATTCTGGTGCTATTTTCTGTAAGAATAGGTTGTGGGTACCTGTGTTTGAAGACTTGAGGCAGGAGATTCTGTACGAATCTCATCATTCTGGCTATACTGTTCATCCAGGCAGTGGTAAGATGTACGCTGATATGAAGCTTTTGTTTTGGTGGCCTGGGATGAAGAAGGATGTGGCAGAGTTTGTGTCGAGATGCGAAGCCTGTCAGTTGGTGAAGGCAGAGCATCAGCGACCAGGTGGACTGTTGCAGTCGTTGCCTATCCCTGAGTGGAAATGGGAGGAGGTAACGATGGATTTTGCGATGGGTTTTCCTCGATCACGACAAGGACATGATGCCATTTGGGTGGTTGTAGATCGATTGACGAAGTCAGCCCATTTTCTTCCGATCAGACAGACGGATTCAGTTGATCGCTTGGCACAGATTTATGTGAAGGAAATAGTCAGATTGCACGGTGTGCCTCGTGTGATCGTATCTGATCGAGATGGACGTTTTACTTCCAGACTTTGGAAAGGCATTCAGCAAGGCTTGGGTACAAAACTGCATTTTAGTACAGCCTTTCATCCTCAGACCGATGGACAGTCTGAGAGGACTATTCAGATACTGGAAGATCTGTTAAGACTTTGTGTTCTGGACTTTAGCGGAAGTTGGGAGGATCATATTCCGCTGATTGAGTTTGCCTATAACAACAGTTTTCAGTCCAGTATCGGTATGGCACCGTACGAGGCTTTGTATGGCAGGAAGTGTCGTACTCCTTTGACTCTGACGGAGGTCGGAGATAGACAGGCTTTGGGGGCCACTTTTGCTGATGAAACTGCTCAGAAGATCAATTTGATAAGAGAAAGATTGAAAGCCGCTCAAGATCGTCAGCAGAAGTATTACAATCAGAAGCACAGATTTGTTGAGTTTCAGGTCGGTGACTTTGTGTATGTCAAAGTCAGCCCGATGAAAGGTGTGAGCAGATTTGGTCAGGTGAGTAAGCTTAGTCCAAGGTATGTTGGACCATTTGAGATTTTGGAAAGAATTGGAAAATCTGCTTATCGCCTATTGCTTTCTGATTCTATATGCCTGACGTGCATAATGTGTTTCACGTATCCACTCTGAGGAAGTGGGTTTCAGACTCTGGGAAGAAGTTGTCAGCTGATGAGGTGGAGATTCAGGAGAATCTGGAGTACAAGGAAGAGCCAGAGCTTATTTTGGCATACGACGTCCGAAAGTTAAGAAATAAAGAGATTCCAATGGTTAAAGTCCAGTGGAAGCACCGGACTGCACGGGAAGCAACTTGGGAGAAGGAGTCTGATATGAGACGGTCGTACCCGTACTTGTTTTGACGGAGGTTGGATTGGATAATGTCGAGGACGACATTTTTTTTTTTTAAGTTGGGGAGATTGTAATATCAGTTTTTGCTCCAGGTTCGTCCGGGACGAAGTTGGATCGTCCGGGACGATCGGTACAGGTTGTGCAGAAAATCAGTTTTGGTTGTATGATTCGTCGGGACGAAAATTGGATCGTCTGGACGAAAATTCTCCCGTGAACCCTTCGCCAGGGACGATATGTCATTTTTTCGTCTGGACGGAATTCCTCTCTTCATGGATCGTCCGGTACGAAGCTCGTTCGTCCGGGACGATCAGTCTGGATATATATAGAAATGAGATATTTTGAAGAGAGAGAAAAAGCTGAGGAGAGAGAAAAACGAAGGAAAAAGTGGAAAAGTTGATTTTCGGACGACGCGGAGCCGTTTTCGCCCGAAGTGGCTGTTGAGGAAATTGCTGTGCTCGAGGTAAGGCACATTCCGCCTTTCTCAATTTTCAGAACCGTCGTGTTTGGCGGTATATTCTGTCCGGATTTCGTTTTCGTTAATGATTTTTGTCCGTATCTGTTGATTGGCTCAGTTTTTTACCGCGTAACTTTCTGTATATTGTTGACGTGCCGAGTGTGCACATTTTGGTTATTTTCTGAAGATTTTCGTCCGGGTATTTTTGATTCGACTGTGTTTTTAGTCGACCAGATTTTTCTGTGAAATTGGAATTTATCTGTGCAGTAGAATAAATGTTCTGAAATGTTGATATCTGTATTCTGTGCGAATTCGGTAAATTTTCTTTGCAGGAATTTTTGTGTAAATTCCGTATACTGCCGTTGTGCTGCCCGATTTTTTTTTTTTGGGTAATTTCTGAATTGTCCGTATTTCTTCTGAATTGAAATGCTATGTGTATAAGCTATAAAAAGGGAGTTATAAGGGGCCTGAATCCTATGAGATTCAGTTAGTGAAACGGGAAATCTGCAATGAGATCAAATCTGATGTCTGTTCTGTTCCGGATCCGATGAATTCTGTTTTGGTGCTATAAGCACATCTGTTTTGGTGCCGTGAGCACAAAGGGAGACATAAGGGGCCTGGATCCTATGAGATTCAGTCAGTGTCTGGGAAGGGAGGCATAAGGGGCCGGAATCCATAGAGATTCCGTCAGTGTCAGGGCATTTAGCTATATGTATCTGTACTATTTTCTGTATCTGTTCTGTTCTGTACGAAATTGTGATTATGATATGATATGATCCGTACGATTCTGATTTCTGATTCTGACTCTGTTGATTTGTTCTGTTCTGATACGATCTGTACGACTCTGATGTGATTTGATACTTGTCCGTAAGTTTTGATTTCCAATTCTGTTCCGATTTCTGATCTGATTTCTGTCCGATGAATTTGGTTCTGTTTTCTGAGAATTTAGATTGGTGGTTTGTTGCTTTGCTGAGCTGTTGAGCTCACCCTTGCTTTCTGGTGGTTTTCAGGTTCTGGGAAGGGCAAGGAAGTTCAGGACTAGGTTTCAGAGTCTGATCAGATTAGGTACTTTTGTACTTTTGATTTTTGTACAGTCATGGCTTTTCTGTTCTGTCTTTCTTTCTGTTGAAAGCCATGTACTGTTCTGTAGATGATTATTTTTGAGGAAATGAAAAGATAGATGTTTTGTTCCGCTGCATTTGATGTTTTTAGTAGCTCTGTTGTTCTGTGTGCTTCTGTTGAGTTAAGAATTTGAAAGATCAGTTCAGTAACCTAATCCAAAGCCAGATCCTGGTTAAGAAAGGTCTCTCGTCGCGATCCGGCTCGGGCGGGATCCGTCCCCGTCGGGTCGGGTCGTGACATAGAATCCCTCAAATACACCTCACTCCCCACCCGAAAGGTTGTGACAGGTAGGGAAGGCAACAAATTGTCAACAGTCGTGCCCTCAAAGACCAAAACCAATAGACAAGCACCACAGACACAACATTCGCTAAGGTATTACCTAAAGCAGGAGTCACCTGGGCACTAACACCAACACTTTCCTCCGCCACATGCACAACAGGACATGAAATAGGAGCCACCTGGGCATTAACACCATCACATTCATCCGCCACATGCACAACATGACATGAATTAACCAGATCCACCCCATGCAACGCACACGGAGCAGAAGAAGAAAAAAGAACGGATTTAGTTACAAAATTAAGCTGAGGATGCAAAATATGGCAACCCTCTTTCAAATGTTCTAAGAAACTACAATGCATAAAAAATGGGGAATATCATCAAAAATCACCGACTGATATATACGAAATTAGGAGAACCCACCCAAATTTTATCAGAGAATTTCTTGGTGATATCAAATTCAACCAAGATACGAGCAACCGAAGGATGGGAACCATAAACATTAGCAGTGTCCGATTTGAGAGTTCGGCCAAACAGAGAACCCAAAACAACAAGAATCCGAAGCGTGAAAAGATGGGGCCTAAGAAAGGGAAACGAAATCCATATGGGCACCACCGGGGAGTCAACCTCGACATTAAAATATGGGGACCATTTAACCACTTTCATATAACAGTTATTCACAAAATAAGAACGGTGGAAGAAGATTCTACAGTAATCAAAATTATTAACAAGCTTAAGCAAAACATTCCTATGGTTAAGAACAGTGACCGAGCAATCACCAATGAGTTTTAAAATGAAGAAAAACTTTCGAATGTCATCAATTGAAGGACGCTTGTCGGGAAATTTATCTACCAAAGCAAATTCAAACGGAACAGCAAGCAAGGATATTTCCTCCTCCGAAATCAACAACGTCGGTAACCGACGATGAGAAGAAATCTGCAAATCAGGAATATGAACCGAAGAAGAAGAAGCCCTAGACAAGGTATTTTTAAACGAAAGAGCTGGAGAGGCTCCATTCAAAAAACTCGGGTCACGAAGCCAGTTAGACGCCATGAAACCCAAAAAAGAAAAAAAAGTGAAACTAGCTAAAATCCGAGAGGCTAGAGAAGAGAAACTTCCCCAAGAGGCTAGAGAAGAAAAAGTGAAAAACTTCCCTGAGACTCCGGCGGCGGAGATCACCACAGTGAACAACAAAAAAAGGGTAAAACCCTAGCAAAAAAAAGGGTAAAACCCACAGCCAACATCGCTTTTTTTTTTTTTTTTTACTATACCACTATTAAAAACTATTTTTCAGATAGCAATATAAATTATTGTCATAGAGAATTGTAATAAATATCTGAAATAAAACTATAAGAAAATGCCCAAATGACTCCAATATTGGTCGGTCGCAGAGTAAGGAAAAAAAATCATTTTTATAGATTTACAATCAGGGGTGTCAACTTTTGACACGACCCGAAAACCCGACCCGGAAAATCCGGGTTGGACCCGACCCGTTTGATAAACGGGTCGGGTTCGGGTTCACAGATTAGACCTGTTTAAAAAACGAGTCGGGTTCGGGTTGACCCGGCGGGTTGCCGGGTCAACCCGCGAACCCGTTTAATTCAAAAAAATTTGAATCCCGCGCCTGCCCGCCGCGCTGCCCGCGCCTGCCCGCGCCGTGCTGCCAGCGATGCCTGCCCGCGGAGCCCGCCTGCGCTGCCGCTGCCTGCCCCCGGAGTCTGCCCGCCTGCCCGCGCTGCATGCCGCGAAGCCCGCCTGCGGGGCTGCCCAACTCTGCCTGCCCGCGGAGCCTGCCCGCGCTGCCTTCCCAGCACGCCCACCGCGCCATCGCGCCTGCCCCCGCTCTCACCCGCCGCGCCGCCGTCCGCCGTCCGCCAGCAGCCAACCGGGTCGGGTCGGGTCCGGGTTCGGATTTCCGACCCGTTTATCTTCCCGGGTCGGGTTAGGGTCGACCCGTTTGAACCCGGGTCAGTTCCGGGTTCGACCCGAACCCGACCCGTGACCCGAAATTGACACCCCTATTTACAATGACAATGTTATTTATAAGTCTCCAATTTCGAAGAAATTATTATGTGCGATCAACGGATGTGATCCGGTGGCGAATCATGTGAGCCACATCACTATTTTATTTTGTGCAAATGCTATATATCAGATGGGGTGGGACTGGTCAACGAACATTAATTTAGTTTTAAAGTTGATAGTGTTAGTGAAAGCATAGCTGATATGATTCAGTCATCTTCTTGATATCAGAGGGATTAGGTGACCTTGTAAGCGGAGGTTGAACACATCAATGGTTAGTAAAAGTTGGACATCTTTTTCTAGCACGTGACAAGTAATGGTTGTTCACATCGATCGGCACATAATATCAGTTGAATATACATGTCATGCAAGGTTCATTAACAAATGTACAGTATTTGTGGTAAAATTATTCTGTGCGGATACGGACGCCATACAAAGAAGAATCAGACCACGCCATGACATTTTTTTGTTGTAGTGCGACTGTGTGTGTCAAAAAGAGCATGTCGATCTGTGAACAAAAATTAACAGGCAAAGTTAGTTATGAGAGAATAGTAGGTTAATGTCTATTTATAGATCTTATGTTTTATGTCAAATTAAAAAAAAAAATTGAAGTATAAAAAAATTATGGAAAAAAAAAAGAAAAAAAAATGATACATCGGCCTTGCTAAAGCTCACTCGCACGTGCCACTGGCACGAGTGTGATAATTTCATGACATCACAATATTTGGTTTAACCAAATAAAATTAACTAATAAAATTCAAATGTAATATGTAATTATCAAAGTTCGTCACAGCCTATGTCAACGATGTAAAAACCTTAGACTAAAAACGTTACCGTTCACACGCCCCTCTTGCCATCTGATCTCCCTCTAAAATATTCTAAATTATCATTAATTAGAGTCGTTGTCGAACCCAGTTGAAGTTTAATATTAATTATAACAACAAAATAAGCCAAATTTTGCCTTTAGAATATCGGAGATCATTTAATATTTAAAAAACCGGTGCAAGAGGAGAGTGGCCGTTCATACTACATACGAACAATTATTACGACCGGACGTAGAGCTATGTTCGGCCGCCAATAACATATCGCCACGTGCTCTTATTCTTTTCCGTGTGGCCCGACAACTTGACCCGGACCGGAACCTGGGAATGCTATGTTCGCGTATTGCGAGGTATTCTCGGTATTTGCTCAGTATTGCTAGGTATTGCTTGGCAATAACGAAAAATACAGCTCTGTGAAGACCAATACCGAATAATAACGAGCAATACCGAGTTGCACCGAAACTCGGTGCAACTCGGTATTGCTCGGTATTTGCTCGGTATTGGTTATTACCGAGTAAAATCGACCAATACCTAGCAATATCGAGCAATACCTAGCAAAATCGAGAAATACCGAGCCATCCTGGGTCCGTTCCGGGTCGGGTTGTCAGGGTGCGCAGTAAATAGTGAGAACGCGTGGCACGATTCTACTGACCGGACCAAATAAAAGTTCTACTACATACACAACATAATATAGAATTCTAACTATATTTGTATAGATATAACATATAAGTGCATAAATAAATGAGGCCTGCGACAAAAGCTTTTCAGATTAGAATAACTTATACATGCAGAGATAATTGTGTGCTTTTATAAATATGATCAATATATTTAGAGATAATTATAGCGTAAGTATACTATATATGTCTTACTATTGGATCAAATATTTTGGTCATTAATGCCTACGATATAGGGCTCGTTGGGCCGTTGATCTTTTAAATTTTTGGGGAAGTGTAAGAAGTTGTGAAACCAACGGCCTCAAAAAGAGTTTTGACTCCAAGAAGGCAAGAATTGAGAAAACCATATGTGGCTATGCATGATTTGAAAATTGATCCTAATCATATATATTATGGATTTTTGGAATCCACTTTCAAGTTTGAAAAGAAACTATTTTGCCTACTTTCATCACTATAGAAAAATGAGTTTTTTTGCGGCGGAATAATCCACCGCAAAGTAAAAGATATATGTTGCAAATCCTAATTTGCGGAAAATTTGTGACGGAGTTGAATCCACCGTTAAAACCCACGTCGCAAAAGTATTTGTGACGGAACATATCCGTCGCAAATATTAATACTTTTGCGGCGGATGTTCAACGAAATCTCTGCCGTAAATTACAATGGAATATCAGCCGTACATTGTGACGAAAAATCCGTCGCAAATCCGCCGCCATTTATAACCGATGTTTCAGTAACAAACAATGATGCTAAATCGTCGTATCAAGATTTACGATAGAAATTCTAACGGAAATCTGTAGCTGAAATTAAAAGAAAAAACTCCTAATATCTGTTGTTGAGCTTTCCAACACTAGGAATCCAAATATTTTTAAAGCAATAATTAAATACAATAATAAAAGCACTAATGATCAAACAGTAATATTCGAATAGCTCAAATAAACAACCACTTCTATAAAATTTCACTATTGTTATAACATTGTTAAAGTTTCAATAGTGCATCAAAAGAAATAAAATAAATCAAAATTATTTTTACATACACTAAGGATGGAATCTGTGTCCCGCTATCATGCTCGGCCGATGTAGGCGTAGGTTGATTTCGTAAATTTTCTCTCTCAATCTCTTAAGCTCATATAGAATTTAAAAGTTCATGTTTGCTTGTGTTCTTTGGACATTTTCTAACTCTGTTGTCAAGTTAGTCACCTGTTGATTATATAAACTCTCTTGGCTCCTTACGGAGTAGCTAGTAGCAGAAGATGATTGTCCCTTGTACGTGTAGCCTTGCAAGTCTAATCCATAAACTCTTCCCTTATGTATTCCACCTATCGCTTGTGACCAAGTACGGTAGTAAAACATCTATAAATCCCCAGAGGAACCCTCACTTGTTGCGGCCTAGCTCTCTCAAAGCCTTGTTTACTCATCCTATAAAATATAAAATAAGATTAATCATCATATAATAATCACTTATAATTGATTAAAGCATTCTCTGGGTACATTGTATTATGTCTTTATGCTTAACATCTTCATAGCTATATATAACCCTAAGTGAGTAGTGCACACATTCTAAATTGGCTGTTGCACAACGTGCAATAAATTATAAAAATTTTGTGCCTCCTTATTCGAGGATTCTTTTGTACATTGTTGAAATTGTGATCCAGTTGCATCATAAATCAAGTCCTCAAACGTCATAACTCTGTCTTCCTCAACTATGTTGGAACTAGTAGACGAACCACATTAAGAGCTGAAATGAGGCTCATCCTCACCATGTGAAGTCTAACACCAATATTATAGCATGAATCATCTTTGATATATATTAACAGTAATCTCATTTAGTGCAATATTATAGCATGAATCATCCGCGATATATATTAACAGTAATCTCATTTGGTGTGAGGTAGGCTTAATTTTTATGTTTATAATATGAACAATGAAACCTACCCACTGATATAAATGAAGGCAATTGACAATCTGCCTAAATGAAATAATTCACTCAAATAAAAAATTCATTTTTAATGTCTTGCGTCCAAGCAACATTCGGTTATACATCCAACTTTTATATTTTCAAATATCCATAACACACTTGAACTATAAATTCCTACAACCAAACAATTAGATTTGTATTAATTTGAAAGATAAATAAATAATATGTGCAATAGTAATGATTTTAGGAGTTTGCATGAATAATTGTGTGCCTCCATCATGCACTCATTGCATATTGGGCAATAGAATAATGTGTATAATTTATAAATGTAAGACTTGTAATCCAACCATATGATTTTGTTAGTCATAAGATATATCAAAAATTGATATAAAAAATTTATCACATTTTTATAATAAAAATAAAAAATTTTAATTTATTTAATTTATACTTATAGGGGCAATAAAATTATTTTTAAAACCACCTTTAAAATCCCCAATATGAGATCCTTAAATTAGTTTGTAAATTAAATTATAAAAATCAATCAAATTTAATAAGATGAAAATCATTGTTCTTCAAAGGTAGTTTCTAATTATTTATTCGAATATTAATTAGTGATCATCAAATGAGGGGCAAAATCGTCAAATCCATAATATTATAAGATAATTTAAACAAGCAAATGATATCATCACAGTTATTGTATTTGACTGCAATTTCAATTAAAAAAACAAATTAAGAAGATTAAATTAATGGCTATGAATTCAAAGTCAGACAACAATTGTTGAATATTTCTTTCACTGCTTTCGTTTTCCTACAAGCATTGAGTTTTGATCAACTTGACAATAATGGTAGATCAATGTGTTGAACTCGTAGCATACTAATTGAAAAAAATTACAAGAATTCTAAAGCTCTCAATTTGAGGTTTCGTTTGGGCCAATTTTTTTTATAGCTTTCTAAAGCAATTCTTTTTTTAAACAAAAAATCAAAAACTTTATTAAAACCATTAAAGGAGTACAAGAAGCATAGGGGTGAAAGGACAAAAAAACAACATAAGATACAGGGAAGTTATAATCCAACGGGCTCAGTAATCGGCTGAGGCTTCCAACTACACCATAGTCAGACACAAACCATCCAATCTGGTGCGAGGAACAGAACATGAAGCAGCTTACCCAACCGAGCAAAAAATCACCACCAAAGGTTGCCACGAGCCTTGACTACGGAGGAGTGAGCCCCAGCCACATCATTGCTCAGCAAATCAAACATCCTTCAGAAAACTTAAAATCCAGTGAACCGGCAACACGCAAAATCCAACCAATGCAAAAACCAACCACCATCGAGAGACAGCAAAGACAACCGAGAGCAGCAGTACCAACCCACAAATTATTTCCTCCCACGTTTACTCCTACCACGAGAGAAAACTGAAACAACAGGCCGATTATTCTTTAAGGGGAAATCAGACATAGGTTCATCCTCCCCACTAGCTTCCCAAGATGAATCAGATGAGCATTGAAGCAAACCAAGTTGCATCCTAACATCCTCCCTTGAATTGGCAAACATTTGAGCAACCAACGCCTTAGGGGATACAAAATTAACAGGGACCTCAACAAAATGACCATTTATAGATGACGTAACTAGAGAAATAAAAGTAGGAGCAACATCAGATCCCTCACTCACCACACACGAAGGTGTAACCAATCTATCCCCATTCAAATTAATCGAAGAGCAAGGCAGCCGAGACCCAGGGGACAGGTCATTCGGGATGCCAGAGTCACCCGAATCCTCCACATCCATACAAGGCACCTCATTACCATTTAAAATATAGATAGCTTTCTAAAGCAATGTTTTAGTACAAAAGGTTTTAAAATAGAAATTTTGTACTAAAAAATTTGCTTTAAAAAGCAGTAAGAAAGCTATCCCAAATAAAGTCTTAGGATAAGAGTTGGTGCAAAAAGTTTGCGATGTCGTTTGCTAGGGTTACGCCGCCTCTTCCTTTCCTTTGCTGGTGAGAGCTTTTTTCTCCTCTAATCTTCTGGTTTTCCTTGTGATTGTGAATGACGTCTTCACGGTTGCGGGATCCCGGCTTTTTGGGTGGGGATGTGGCTCCTCTTTCGTTTAAAGAAGTTGTTTCAGGTATTTCTTCTTCTGTTTTTCCTGAACTTGGCTTTTCTTCTCATCATGGATTACCGGCTTTGTTAATCTCTGAAGAAGAGGTTCGGGCGCTTGCTAAGCCCTTTGAGTTCTCGCTGGTTGGTCGTTTTCCGGGGTGGAGGCCTTCTGTTGATGCAATTCGGAATTTCTGTTTTAATTTAAAGCTGATTGGGGATTTTTCGGTCACTGTTCTCAATCAACGAAATGTTTTGATTAAATTGGTGAATGATTTTGATTATTGCCAAATTTTTTTACACCGGTCTTACTTTGTCCAAAATTGTTATATGAAAGTGGTGAAATGGTCTCCCCATTTAGATGTTGAGGTTGATTCTCCGATTGTGCCGATTTGGGTGTCTTTCCCCCTTCTTAGACCTCATTTATTTTCACCTAGGATTCTTTTCGGTTTAGGTTCTCTCTTTGGCCGACCGCTCAAATTGGACTTGGCTACAGCGTCTGGTTCTCGACCGTCCATGGCTTGAATACTGGTTGAGATGGATGTTACCAAGAAACATGCTGATATGGTTTGGGTTGGCTCTGTGGAATCGGGGTATGTACAGAATGTTAAGTTTGATGATATTCCTAGCTTCTGTATGCACTGTAATTCCTTAGGCCATGCTAAGGAGTCCTGCCCTATTTTACATCCCAATCTTAAAACTTCTAAACCCGTGATTGCCCAATGCGAGGTGCCTATGTCGACTATGCCTGTTGCTGCAGGTGTATCGGATGTTAATGTTGTGCTAGAGCCGAATGTATTAGGATCGGATGAGCCTGTAGTTGTCCCTTGTGGGGAGGTGGTTTTAAATCTTCCTGTGGATGTGAATTTGGATATCATTAAGGAAGGCAATATTGTAATTGATGCAGGTGCTTCGGATGTGGTTGATAATTTGTTGTCTCCAAATGCGATGCCTTTTTTTCCCTCGTGTGCTGATATTGGGCATTCGGCTGTTATTCCGGTGCCGGATGTTAGTGAGGGGTTGGGTCATAATCCTGTTATTGCTGCGACTTTACCTGTCGTGGGTGTTGGTTTGCTTCATAGCGATTCGCCTGTTCTGGGAGTTGTCGAAGTTTCTGATGGGATGCAGCTTAATGATAGGGAGGTTGACTCTAATGTGGGGGACCAGGTGGTGGATTCGGATGTGCAAAGCAGGTTGATTAATGTTCCTGTAAATTTATTGGCATCCCATACTATGTTGTGTATTAGTCCCGGAATGGATGTTATGACCCATGGTGACTGGTTGAACAATTCGTCTGAAGATGGTTTTGATACTGACTCTTTTTCAGATCCTGACTTTGATTTTAAAATGGTTCCTGATAAAGTCTCTCGTGGGAAATTTTGGAATCGAGGCAGTAGAAGAAGATAATTCGTTTTTACTTTACTTGTTTTTGGCCGTTTGATCGGTTTGCTCATCGTTCGTTTTTTAGTTGCGGGGCTATGATATGGCTGGGGCTCGCACCCTCGTCGACTTTCTTGTGGCAACCGTTGATGCTCCCTTCTGGATGGTCCTTGAGCAGTCTCGAGGATGCTGGTAGTCTCGGCTTTATGCTGAGCCCTCGGGTGGATTTTTTGCTTTCTTTTTATGAGGTTGCTTTTATTAGTTGTGTTAAGTTCTGTAATTTTGTTTCTTTCAGCTTGCTTATGTAACCCTTTTATTAGTCAATAAAATTATTATCTTTGAAAATAAAAAAATAAAAAAAATAAAGTCTTAAAATTTGTTTGGGACAGCTTTTGTACTACTCTTTAAAACAGCTTTCTAGTACAAAATTTTCAAATTCAAGAAATTTTTGTACTAAAAAATTGTTTTAGAAAACAAGAAGAAAGTCGTCCCAAACAAAACTTTTTTGTTCTTACTAAAATTTTCTATTCTATGTGACCCACGTTTGAAGTAAATACTAATTTTTTTAATTAAATTTTATGAGTTGAATATTTTTTTTTCATTTAATTGGATTATTTCAAATTACATTATTTGGTCTCTATATATATTAGTATTTATATATTTATATGCTTCAAATATAAACATGAGTCATGAATACAACAGTAATATTGAATCATGCAAAAATTATCTTGATCGGGCACGAATCTTGAGGCAAAAGCTAGTTGGAATCTTCAAAAATTAAATTTGAAAGCACCCGAACTCCAATTCCAGCAATCTTATAGTCAAACTGAGCGTCTCGGAAATACGAACCCAACGACACCAAGATCAACCCAATCCGAGCCCAAATGAGTCCGAATCAAGGGTCCAAAGCGCTGTTGGAAGGTTCAAACAGCAATTTGAGTTACCAAACGGTCTCCGATTTTGACGAGCTTATACTCGAATTGAACGGCTCGACGAGACAAATCCAACGATCCCAAGATCATCAAATTCCGACATAATTAAGACTTTCAAATGACCAACGAACGGTGCATGATCAAAGGATTTGATATCGGTCGTCCATTCAAACCACTCCCAATTCGCCCTTGATCTCACGCCTATTTACGGGCTATGCCACTCCAGAAAAACTATAAATAGAGTCCTCATTCTACACCAAGGGGGGTCAAGTGAAGAGAGAGAAGAAGAAGAGGAGAAAGGGGAAAAGGAGATTCCTCACCTCCTCGACCACCTCCGGAGCTCTTCTTGCCGCCTGAAGACGTCGGAACTCTGCCGGATATTCGGGAGAACGCTAGAATACTTCCCAACTTCCATGGGATGCTGAAATTCTTCCCAATTTACAAGTGAGTTCCCTCCTGACGCCGAAACTCCGCCCAAGTGAAGCCGGAGTTCTCCTCTGCCACCAAAGATGTCGGACTTCTACCCGACGTCGAACCTTCACTCTTCGCCAAGTTTCTACTCGACGCCGGACTTCTACCAGTTATCGGACTTCGCTGGATGTCTATGTGAAGATGCATTTCTTTCCATTGTTGGACTTCTACCTGACGCTGTCCTACTGATCTTCGTCGTCAGACTACAGTCCTTTCGACCTCCATCGCCAGCCGACTACGGTCCTCCTGACTTACGTCGCCCGCCGACTACAATCTTTCTTACATCCGTCGCCCGTTGAATACGGTCCTCCTGACTTATGTCGCCCGCCGACTACATTCTTTCCGACCTCCGTCGCCCGCCGACTATGGTCATCCTAACTTACGTCGCCCGCCGACTACAGTCCTCCTTCGCCAGCTGACTGCGGTCCTCCTGACCTACGTCGCTCGCCGACTGCAGTCCTTCTAACAAAGCGAATACGTCGATAGTAGCTCTTTGTATTTACATCATGTAATGTACTCCATAAGATGTACATCAAGCTAAGGCCTTCTCCCAAGGAAGGGCCTCATTTGTAATCGACTGCAAATACTAGTGGATTCGTTCAAACTTGGCTAGGCCCCGTGGTTTTTCCCTCTTTTACAGGGGTTTTCCACGTAAAAATCTTGTTGTCTCATAAATGCTAGACCCTCTCTCCTTATCTGATTGCGTGCCGGATTTTCGTACAATGCTAAGACGTTGAATATGATATTTCTCTACCGCCGCGAATACTCCTGGACGCAACAGAATGCAATTTTCCTTTAAATAAATTGGACTTTATGATGAATTGGGCAAGATGTATACATATATCTTCATATTTTTTATTCTGAAATTTAAATTTAATTTTGCAGTACAATAAATTAAATTATTATCTTTCAAAATAAAATAGCATATAGATCATAGAAAACAATATCTCCCCCCTATTATAAAATGATTATAAAAATTAAAATTGACATTGAATAATTGACAGATGGTATTGCAAGAAAATATTTTAATTTTGCCAAAGCATTTATTAAAGAATTGTTAAAATAGTCAATTATATCTCCTCACTTCCCTGTACAGTATTTTTTTTATTAGATATATTTCGTAAAAGGGGAACTTAATTCAAAATGCGCATTTGGTTGCTTTATGCTAAAATCTTGATTTGAAAACTGATGAATTTAATTATGTTGGAGGCTTATGATTCATTTGGGATAATTATTTTATTGATTTCTAAAATAAATTTTTAATAAAAAATTTTTTGAACTATAAATTTTATATTAAAAGTCTGCTTTAGAAAATAATATGAAAGTTGTCCCAAACGAAACTTTAATTTGATTTAGTAAGAATTTAATATTAATTTTGAACTATAAAATGATTTAGTTTTTTTTTGTCACACACAAAATAAATGACAATTTATTATTTTTAAAAGATTTTTTTGTTACAAGTAATTAATTGAGCTCTTTGTGGTTGTTTGGTTGAATGTAATGCAAAATATTGTAGATCATTTTTGAGGTAAAATAAAATTGCCTAATTTTGCGTGAAAATAATTTTCATTGCAAAAAAAAAACTATATTGTCACCGCCTCTACCATCTGTATCTGCTCGTTGCCTTCCGCTACAAGCAATTGCTTATCACCGCCTACGGCCCCAGTTGCTTGGCACCGGCAACCAACACCACCAGCCCCCATTGCCCGTTGATAGCAATCATTGTCGCCAGCGTCGTTGACGAATCACAGTCATTTTGAACTTTACACTCATACAATTTACTTAAAGTCAAATAAAAATATGATCGTATCCAAATAATATGAACTATTTAAATACATTATATTCCTTTAACTCTAAATTTCTTTTTCAGTAAACCAAATAACGCCCAAGTCAAAAACAAATGAGTTATATCCTTAAAAAAAAAAAAAAAAAAAAACTTTTCCCCTCGTCAAATATTAGGTAAATAAATAAAACTATCATGCATGGCAGTGGTTTGTTAGGAAAAATAATGGAACTCATTAGTAGAGACGAATAGAACTCTCAAGACATTTCCCGTTCTTCTGTCCCCTCGGCCCTTCGTTGTGGGCTAGGCCCAAACAAGAATGGGCCTTTTTTATGAGAACGTGTAAATCATCCTATAAGATGAAGCACATTTAAGAAAGAAAATGATAAAGTATAACCCTCAAATATTCTTTATTCAGAAAAAAAATATAACTGGAGTTTCCATAGCAAGTTCAATCAAGATTAACAAATAATTTACTATTAAGTGCTTAATTAATTTTATTAATATAGAATATAATATAATATAATTATCATAAGCAACCATCAAATAAGATAAGATTTTTTACTAAAAAAATCCACCATTATATTATATATTTAAATGAAATTTTTGTAAGCTTAAACCAATTGACAAAGAGTTTGTTAATATGAAGCCTATAAATTATTTTGACTAGGTCATGATTCAATACATTCATCTTATTTATTGTATATGAGTTCTCTACTTCAGAATAATAATATTCTTCTTCGAGTGTTGCTTTACACCTTGACTTGAATGTATCAAATTGTTCTTCAATTGACTACGGTGTTACTCTTCAATGTTATTGTGCAACTTTATGTTTTTATCTTAGGTTCCCATTTCTAAGAAAGGAATATCCTTCTTTAGTAAAAGTTAGCTCTAATATTGCTTTGCACCTTGACATACAAATATTGAGTTTTCCTTATCTAGAGGAATGGTACTATTCTTTAAGATTGTTTAGAACTTTTATTTTCATATCATGGGTTCCCCTTCTCTAGAAGGATAATACTCTTCTTCAAGGTTTCTCTAGACGTTGGCTTTTATATCTTGTGCTCTTCTTTTCTTTAAAAGAAGGATAATTTATTCAAAATTTTCTTTTCACCTTGACCTTTATATATTTCCTAGATGCCTCTAATCTTAGAGGAAAGATACCTCTCTTGAACATTGACCATTACTTAGAACTCAAGCTTAATAAGTCATAAAACTAATATTGTATCTCTATTTCCTAGTTTAATAACTCATATGGCTGATTCGGTGTTCCTAGTTCATCTAGCCATAGGGTTTAGTTGCCATGTTAACTCAATAAAATTGGAAGTTAAATCTACACCTTGATGTTCTTACTCCACAAGTCATAGGATCAACCTTGAACCTTTCTCCTAGTTAAGAATGACATAGGGTCAAAGTAGTATTCCTAGCATGATAAGGCATATAGTTGATATATCTTATCGACTCAACAAAATATAATATTTGAGTAAACACTTCTATTCTTAGCTCAATATGTTGTAGGATCAAGCTTGAATCCTTTTTCTAGTTCAACAAGTTGTGTGGTTGAAAGAATGCTTCAAGCTTGATAAGTCATAGGATTGAGCTACCATGTTGGCTTAATAGGCTCTAGTATCAATACCAAAACTTCCATTCTTAGCTCAACAATCTTATGTCCAAAAATGAACCGCTTTCTTGATTCAAAAAGCTTTATGATTGAACTAATTTTCTTAGCACAACAAGTAATCGAGTTGAGCAATTTTATTGACTTAAAATGCCTTAGTGATTGAGTTAAAACTTTGATCCTCTTTACCACATTAAAAATTTAATTTTTACCCTTAGTACACTTATCAAAGTCAACATCAGCACATGCATTGTACTTATACTGAATCCACCATGACTACTAATGGTTTATTTATAAACTTATTTTTGGACATGCATGCCAATCTCAACTTATCATTAAAATTCATATGTTAGATTCAACCCACCTTATTTAGCTTTAAAACCCATTTGTTGTAGTAGGATTAGGTCCATGTCTCCCTGACCCAACATTTTCTCTGATATCGCATAACTTGACCTAGTGAACACATTGAGGACTCTAGGATGTCTTAGGTGACCCATACACAAATTAACTCACCTAGATCAAAATAAATTTAACATGGATAGCACATGACTCATTATTAGTTAAACAAGTCAACATAGACATACCATTATCCAATATGGCTCATTTAGGTCAATCCATCCTAACGCTAATCCCATGCCCCCATTTGATATATATAACACAAGTTAGAACCACAAAGATCATGGACACATGTGATGACCAATTAGGATTGTAAGTCTAACCTAAGTGCTTAAGACCTATGCAAAGCCCTAATCCAATTTGGCCCTTAATCATTAGGTGGTTTTAAGCCCATTAACTCACTTCAGGTATATATGATCGAATTTAAGATGAACCTAAGCCCTAATTTACTAACACTATAAATATGTATCACTCTCAAGTACAGAAGCTAAATTTATATCTACTTGTTTACTCAAAATAAGAATAATATTTTTGAGGGATTTTGAATAAAAAGAGAGATAAAATATTAATGTGGGAAGTCTATAAAAAAATCTAGAGCTACGCTCCAAGAAGCATCTCAATAATTTGTCTATGAACTTCTTCAGGGAGGATCAAAATCAATGCAATTTAATTTATAACTTTTAACATTGAAATTTATGATATATAGCCTTTTATTCTAGCTATGCTGTGAATTGAAGCAATCTCCATTATGTTTAAAAGGAGTATATATTGTCCTAAGAGGATAGGAAATATATCATGATAATAGAATAAGCGAGATGATGTGTAACCATTGATTAAAGGAGATTGTTATATCTCCTAGCTCATAGTTACTATTAATAATAGTGACAAAAGACACAAAGATCAATCATTTTTCAAGAACAATAAATAAAAACACCTTTACTTAAATAAATTTGTATGCACAAATAACTAATATGATCGAACCATATCAAGAATCAGCATGTAAACAACTATTTTTTTTTTTGTTCGATCTAACCATATCATAAAAACTTTTAATTGATCACTTAAATATGTTATATAGGTGAGAGCCTTCCTGTCAATTGTTAGAGCTAAAATCAACTATCATATTTTTTATTTTGTCTTTAAAATCACTTTTTAGCAACTTCTTACTGTATAATTTTTTGAATGTTAATAATCAGTTTCTTTTACAATTCTACTAAAAAAATTAATTTTTATCATCACCAATAATATTAGTAATAACAATCGTCTCCTTATTGTGTGGATATTCTAAAACTATAATTGTTACATAATATATATAAGACGATAAGTTTTAATTGCGTTAGATCAATAGAAAATATTTTTAAACATAAAAAAAAATATATATTTTAGGTAAAAAATAAATTATATTAGTATTTTTCTATTTTTCAATTACAACAGCTGCCGTCTTAGCTCAGCTGGTAGAGCGCATGGCTTTTAACCATGTGGTCGTGGGTTCGATTCCCACAGACGGCGTTTTGTAATAATTTCAACATTTCATTAATATATGTAAATCTTTCCTCATTTATATTTTTCTTTTCAATGTTGACCTTACTGATTTCATCATGATATAAGGGCATATATGTAAAACTTAAGTTTAATTATTACCAATACTATAGGGGTGTCAATTTCGGGTCACGTGTCGGGTTCGGGTCGAACCCGAACTGACCCGAGTTCAAACGGGTCAACCCTAACCCGACTCGGGTAGACAAACGGGTCGAAAAACCGAACCCGGACCCGACCCGGCGGGTTGCCGGGTTGACATGACCCGACCCAGTTTGGGTGGCCGGCGCCGGAACCGCGGCGGCCGACGGCGGCGGACGCGAGCGCGAGCGCGTAACGCGAGCGCGCGGCGACGGGCGCTGCGCGAGCGCGGTCGGCGCGGGCGCGGTCCGGCCCGGTCGGGGGCGCGGGCACGCGGGCGCGAGGCGGGGGCGGGACGGTCGGGAGCGGGCGCGGTCCAGCGGGTGGGCGCGGGTCGGGCGCGGGCAGTCGCGGGCACGCGGGTAGGCGGGCACGGGCAAGCGGGCACGCGGGCGGCGCTGGCAGGCGCGGTTAGGCGGGCGGCGCGGGCGGGCAGCGGGCAGAGGCGGGATTTGAATTTTTTCGAATTAAACGGGTTGGCGGGTTGACCCGGCAACCCGCCGGGTCAACCCGAACCCGAACCGTTTTTTGAAACGGGTCGATTTCTGGAACCCGAACCCGACCCGTTTTGAAATTGGGTCGGGTTCAACCCGGATTTTCCGGGTCGGGTCCGGGTCGGATTTTCGTGTCGTGTCAAATATTGACACCCCTAATACTATTTGGCTAGTAATTCTTTTTTTATATAATTTTGATCTTTCTTTCTTTTCTTTTTTTAAATTAAAAATCATCAAGCCTCTTTAAATCGCACTCCTTTTAGGTACCAAGCCCCTTCACAACATAGCCATTTCATCTTCAGATTAATAGAATGTTAAGCCTTCACTTTTTTTGATTTCGCGTTTCTTTAGTTCCTGTTCTTGCTTAGGTGTTATCATCGAGAAATGATCATTTCTTCTTTGGCTTTGCGAGAGAGAGTAATAAGCATCTTCACAACATAGTCATTTTTTATATTTCTTTTTATATATATATATATATACATAACAACAACAACGTAGTTATTTCTTCTTCAACTTCGCGTGTAAAATGGATGACAGAAAGAGTCCCAAAACAAGTTTCTTCACCTTCTTCTATGGCACCTTTTCACGATGTAGTAATTTCTTCTTCAGCTTCACGTGAAGAAAAGTTTTGAAAGAGTCGTTAAAGAAGCTGCCTAGTCCCCATCTTTGTCGGATCGGAAGTCAAAAAAAGAGCTTGCCACATGCTTCATGCGAAGAAGAATTTGAAAGGTTAACTAGATATTATATTTATAAATAGAGAGATTTACATACATATCATCATATACTATTCTATTTACATATTTAACACTTAAAACTCTATTATTACATACATACCACTCATAGTTTATTTTCATATAAAATATGAGTGATAGAAATGAAATATATAAGTGGTAGGAAGGAAATATGAAATAATGGCATATTTGATATTAAAATATTATAGGGTGGCTATGTTGCACCGATACGGATATGGCAACACGGATACGACACGATACAGATACGGGACATGTCAATTCTTAAAAATACAGGATACAGCACGGAGACAACATTATAATTTATAAATCATACATAAAAATTAAGAAGCAATCAAAACATAATATTTGAAATTACAAAAAAAATGACAACAAAATCATTTGTAGCCTTGTAGCTTATAATATCAAAATATAAGTAATCATTAAATGTCTAGTAGTACAACAAAAGCATAAACATAAACTATCTAGCACATGAAGTTTCAACTATTCAATAGAAGGAATGATATAATTATCTTCTTCATTGGTTTGTCTTTGAACTTCCATATCATCTTCAATAAATATCGTAGCTTCTAATTCAGGCTCATCAAGTGAAAGATTAATAATTTTTAATATTTTCATATCATCAAGGGACTCAAATCCATCTAGGAAATGAGAGAATCTTGCTCGCATCCGCGGAAGTAAATACGACATGTCTTTTTTTTTTTCGAATTTCTTTTTGTTTTTCAATGGACACGCGTATCAGATATGCGTGTCCTTTTGAAATTAAATAGTATTTTAATTGGATACAACTTTGACGTATCAGACACGTATCGGTGGAGTATCGGAGGTGTATCCGTGTATCGATGTGTCGGATACAACATGCCTTCATAAATAGGTGTATCGGTGCAACATAGTAGGGTTGTATGTATGTAATATTAAAATTTTTTGTGTTAGATATATAAATATGACGATAAAAAGTGGTATGTATGTAAATTTCGCAAAATATGGATATGTTAACGGCGTGCTAATTTTATTTTGATTCCAATTCAACTTTTTAAAAAGTATGTATAAATATATTATTTGATTTTTATATTTAGATTTTTTTTGACCTTAAGGGTGGGGAAACTAGGAAGTTCGATATAAAAAACACCAATTGAAATAACACATTTAAAATAGAAAAATACTCAAATAATTTACACAGCTTCATAATCGATGATTACATTTTGTTATTATAAACTTTACTATCTATAGCTTATTTTTAAGAAAATATAACGTTTATTTCCCTTTTTCAATATGAGATTATACAATTTCTTCACAAGGTAAAAGTTATGGTTCATAAAAATAAAGTAATTAATTAGCAAAGATTAGGATACTATAAGTTGTCAGGTAAATATTTCAAAGAATGTCCATCATAAAAAATTGCCATAATATTACATCATAACACTTGTTGTGAAGGCTCAGCTATGTGCATTGTTAAATCCAACACTTAAATTACAAGTTCAAACTCCTATGATTAAGCCTTCATTTAGGATAGTTTTATTACTGCTTTGCTTTTCAGATCACCATTATATTTTTATTTGATCGCTACTTTTTGATTGTTTTCGATACGTTTTTGTACTAGGAAGATACTATCTATAACAACTTTAAAAAAAGTTATTTCTTCATAGCCGCTTTACAATCATCTTTATGAAAAGCTCTAATTGTCCCAAATGGACCATATTGGTCAATCAAATTGATTTGTGATGGTGGAAAATGCAATTTTATCATATTCAATTAGATTATTTTTTGTTGAACAAATTTTAATCATGATGGGGTTTAAAATTATTGAACATATCTTTAAGATGAGCGTAATATATAAGAGTCTTAAATGAAAAAAAACATATATCATGAATTTAATTTATGATAAAATAAAAAATTAAAATTGTTTAAAATAGTGTAATATTTAAATATCAATGAATAATATTACAACTATCTCAACATAAATTTAATAATTTTGAAATTCATCTTGATTAAAGAAAAACTTCTTGTTGCGTCCTGGAATATTCGCGGCGGTAGAGAAATATAAAGTTTATTGTCTTAGCGTTGTACGAAGATCCAGCACACAAACAAATAAGAGAGGGGGTGAAACATTCATAAGAGACACCAGAGTTTTTACGTGGAAAACCCCTAAAAAGGGGGAAAAACCACGGGGCCTGGCCCAGTTTGAATGAATCCACTAGTATTTGCAGTCGATTACAAATGAGGCCCTTCTTAGGGAGAAGGCCGGATTGATGTAGCAAATGTACAGTATATAGATTGCATTACATGCTAGGAGTTACATATACATGTTTGTTTGGTCGGAAGGACCGTAGTCGGCAGGAGACCGGGGTCAGAAAGACCGTTGTCTGGTGATGGAGGTCGGACGGACCGCAGTAGGCGACAGAGGTCGAAAGGATCATAGTCGGCAGGAGACCGGGGTCAGAAAGACCGTTGTTTGTTGATGGAGGTCGGAAGGACCGCAGTAGGCGACGGATGTCGAAAGGACCGTAGTCAACAAGAGACCGGGGTCAGAAAGACCGTTGTTTGTTGATGGAGGTCGGAAGGACCGTAGTAGGAGATGGAGGTCTAAAGGACTGTAGTCGGCAGGAGACCGGGGTCAGAAAGATCGTTGTTTGTTGATGGAGGTCGGACGGGCCTGAATGTCGGGCTTTCAATAGAACGTCGGGCCTGAACGTCAGGCCTTGAGATGGTGTTGCGGCGAAACTCCGGCAGTGGTCCGGCAAGGCTCCAACGGTGGTCCGGCGAGGCTCCAGCGGTGGCCCGACTGTTTGAATAGTTGCTATTTGAATGAGTTATATTTATGCAACTTATGTAGTTTTGATGATTCCAAACATTATTGTTCAAATGTATAGTTATCTCCTAACAATTTCAGAAGATTTGCACTTGCTCTTGTGTGTACTAACATTTCAGGAAAATCAGACTCCAGACTACGAAAACTTCAATTCAAATTCAACATTAGATATTTTGTTTAATTGATGTTTGTCTTTTCTTTGAATCAATTTTGAAAGGGAGTGATTGTAATTGAGTGAATAAAATCTCACACACACAAATAAGGAGATCTTGAAATTCTATACTGATCGTACAGGACGATATTTATCGTACTGGACGATCTGTCAGTTATCTCCTATAGAGCACTTGGAACGAATAGGAACTTGCTTTAAAAAATTTTTTAAGTCCTATTCGTCCAGGACGAAATTTATCATCGTCCCAGGCGATGGGTTCACTGCAACATTTTCGTCCAGACGAATTTTACCATCGTACGAGGCGACCAGTCCACTGGAACATTTTCGTACAGACGAAAATAAATATCGTACAGGACGATCAGTTCTCTGCAAAATTTTTCGTTCAGACGAAAACAAATTATCGTCCGAGGCGATTAGTTCTCTGGAAAATTTTCGTCCAGACGAAATAAATAATCGTCCAGGACGATCGGTTCTATGGAAAATTTTCGTCCAGACGATCACATTTTCGTTCAAACGATAAACCGACTTAGAACAGTTTTCAGCAGTTTCTAGAACCGACCTTGTAATAACCGTTCGTACTGGACGAACCAAGTTCGTACAGGACGATCAGCTGTACGAAGTCAGTTCGTACACATATACAAATAGGGTCGTTTCAGATCGTTTAAGTAAAATCGTCCAGGACGATCCATGATCGTACAGGACTATCCACTGCGTACAGAATTGAAAATTTGCAGTTTTTGGGCGGTTTCACTTGTCTTTTATATAAATAGTCCAAATTAGACTGCCACCCTATCTTTTTGTCATTTGATCTTCGTGCCTATTGAGAGAATAGCCAAGGAGAGAGTGGAAGAGAGCATTCAAAGGAGGGTTCCTACCACTGGAGCGAGAAGGCTTCACTTGGATTGCTAAGGTAAGAGTCTCTACTTGTGAAATTGGATTTCTTCACTCTTTTTCTTTCTTCCTTCTAGATTCTTGTGAGAAGATCATTCAAGAAGATCCGGTTCTCTGCCGACACTTGGAGAGTGTGAACAGCCGAAGGGTTCTCTGCCGACACTTGGTGAGTGTGAACAGACGAAGGGTTCTCTGCCCACACTAGGAGAGTGTGAAAGGACGAAGGGTTCTCTGCCCACACTAGGAGAGTGTGAAAGGACGAAGGTTCTCTGCCTACACTTGGAGGGTGTGAAAGGACGACGGTTCTCTGCCAACACTGGGTTTTGTGTAAAAGGACGGACGGTTCTCTGCCGCACCGGGGAGTGGTGAAAAAGAGTGTGTTGTAAGGGCTTCTCCGCCTTGCTGTGGGTGCAAAAGGAGAGTCACTATTGGTATTAGTGCAATACTCAGAGGCGCCTCTGAGGAGTGGATGTAGGTCTGGTTATAGACCGAACCACTATAAATCTGGTGTCATTTACTTTACAGCTTTTACGTTTCCGCACTTTAAATTTCAGTTTTAACAACTCTGTGGTTGAAAAACATTTTTCTACTAACCTTAAAAGAAAATTTTATTTCGGTTCAACTTTAACATTAAGAGGGTTTAAAATTTTTAAAACTACCAATTCACCCCCCCTCTTGGTAGCCTTGGGACATTTACTTAGGCTTAACAACCTAATTACTGGACTCAACACCGACGAGGCTCCTGCGGTGGTCCGGCGATGTTCCGGTGGTGGTCGAGGAGGAGCTTCTTCCTTCTCTTCCTTCTTCTCTTCTTGCTTGAGTCCCCCTCTCATGAGAAATGAGGGCTCTATTTATAGAATTTCTAGAGTGGCATGGCTCGTAAATAGGCGTGAGATCAGGGGCGAATAGGGAGTGGTCGAATGGACGGCCGATATTGAATCCTATGATCATGCACCGTTCGTTGGACATTTGAAGGCCTTATTGATGTCGGAATTCTATGATCTTGGGCTCGTTGGACTCGTCTCGTTGATCCGTTCGATTCGAGTATAAGCTCGTTAAAATCGGAGATCGTTTGGTAACTCAAATTGCAGTTTGAACCTTCCAACAGTGCTTTGGGTCCATGATTCGGACCTATTTGGGCTTGGATTGGGTCGAATTTGGCGTCGTTGAGTTTGTATTTCCGAGACGCTCAGTTCGACTATAAGTTTGCTGAAATCGGAGTTTGGGTGCTCCCGGATTTAATTTTTGAAGTTTCCGGGTTAGGGTTTTCCTCGAGATTCGTGCCCGATCAAGATAATTTCATGATAACGTATCACTTCTCATTTTTTTCTTCGAAGAAAATTGCTCTAAACTAGCAAGCTCAACGTAATTTATAACAAGTCTTCATTCTTCCATTTGTGTTTCCTTTACTTATGCATGTTTAGGGCATCCCAATCACCCTCTCATTCAATATCTTGCTGTCTGCCACCACCCTCTCTCTCTCTCTCTCTCCCCCTTATCTACTTTGAACTATTTTACTAAAAATTAAGTCAAATAAAACTAACGATGAGATTTATTTATGGACTAAAACAAGCCTCCCAACACTGTTATTCAAAATTTCCTAATTCAATTATCTCATTTGATCTTATTCAGTACAAATCATATTGCTCTTTGATTGCCATATATAGGTACAAGTTTGGACTTCATTGCTTTATTATTTTATGTGGATGCCATTACTATTACAAGACCATCTATAGGCACCACCATATTTTTAAAAATCTTTTTACATACTCATAGGGGTGTCAATTTCGGGTCACGGGTCGGGTTCGGGTCGAACCCGAACTGACCCGAGTTCAAACGGGTCAACCCTAACCCGACCCGGGTAGACAAACGGGTCGAAAAACCGAACCCGGACCCGACCCGGCGGGTTGCCGGGTTGACACGACCCGACCCGGTTTGGGTGGCCGGCGCCGGAACCGCGGCGGTCGACGGGCGGCGGACGCGAGCGCGACGGGCGGGACGCGAGTGCGACAGCGCAGGCGCGGTCGGGGCGCGGGCACGCGGGCGCGAGGGCGGGGGCGCGGTCGGGCGCGGGCGCAGTCGGGCGTTGGCAGTCGCGGGCACGCGGGCGCGCTGGGGGGCGCGCGCGGCGGGCGCGGGCACGCGGGCACGCGGGCGGCGCTGGCAGGGCGTGGGCAGTCTCGCGCGGCGGGCGGGCGCGCGGGCGAGCGCGCGGCGGGCAGCGTGGGCAGGCGCGCGGCGGGCAGCGCGGGCGGGCAGCGGGCAGAGGCGGGATTTGAATTTTTTCGAATTAAACGGGTTGGCGGGTTGACCTGGCAACCAGCCGGGTCAACCCGAACCCGACCCGTTTTTTGAAACGGGTCGATTTCTGGAACCCGAACCCGACCCGTTTAGAAATCGGGTCGGGTTCAACCCGGATTTTCCGGGTCGGGTCCGAGTCGAATTTTCGTGTCGTGTCAAATATTGACACCCCTACATACTCATTTGTAACTCATATATCTCGATAAGTTAAAATATATTCATGAGCACGAAATCTAATAATCCCATGGATCCAAACAAACTAATAACTCATGGATCCAAACAACAAATTAAATGCTTCCTTGAAAACTAGTTAGCATATTATACGTCTTTTTTGGACACTCAATGATTTCTTGAAAAACGAAAAAGTAAAAGATCATTTCAAGAACTTCTACATAAGTCAAATATCGAGCACTTGTTGCCATACTTAGCGAGTTAGTTTTTATTGATAAGCTTCTACATGATTTTCATATAAAGATAGTAGGACGCACCCTCATTTTTGTGACAATCAACTCACAGCGTCACAAATCTAATGTTACGTACATGAACAAACTAAACATATCGAGATATCCTTGACAAAGTTTCTAACATATTCACCAAACTAATTCAAATTCCGGTTAACTATCAACTTGCAGACATATTAACCAAGGCTTTACCATTAGCCCAACTTTCCTTTCTCATATCCAAGATAGCCATGAAAGATATCTATTGTCCACCTTGAGAGACGGTATTAGATATATTTTACGTAGATAAAAACAAAGTAATAAATTTTAATTTTTATCAAATAAACAAATTCTTTGTAGTAACTAAATGAAAAAAAAAGTCATTTTATACTGATAAAATTTATATTAGAAATAACTTAATTGTATTTATATTTATATTTATATTTATATTGAGATTAATACATTCATTTAAATATCCTCTATAATACAAATTTCTGCATATGGTTTACTTTCTTTCTTTTCTTTGCACTCAAACTTTTTAAATTCGATTCAGTTGACCTTCTCTTCAAGTATCAAAATCAACTAAATGAAATATTCTGTAGAATAAAAGTAAATTGATGAACTGACCCTATAAAGTTTATTCTTTATTCTCTTTTGATTTTAGCCGCAAAAATTTATTTGCAACAATAAGAAGAAGTGAATGCAAAGAACATATTCAGCTCATTTTGGTCTATTATTTTTTTTTTAACCAAAATGAAATATATAATAATAACAAAAGATACACCATAAGACCACAGCAGGGCCACATCAGAAGAATTACAACCAGGGAAACACAAAAAGCAACAAGTTAAAAATAATCTGAGAGAAAGACAGACCAAATTAGAAGCATAGGACTATGTTGCGAGGGAGCGGCCATTCAAGGAGGACCAAATAAACTGTCAAGAAACCAAGCCAGCAAGCCACACCAAGCCACCAATGTTGCCAACCAAACCCTGGCCATCCAAGGCGCATACAATAAGACTGTTTCATCATAGTCCTGTTCCAAAACAACCAAAGCAATTGAAATCGAAATAAAACTAAATACCACAACCACAAAACTAGCAAAAGTGAAAATCATTTCTTCTTAGATTTCCTTTTACTATGTCTAACGTAATTATCGAGCTAGTCAGTTTCAAAATTGCTTTCAATAATATCCTCCCCTCCAGCAGATGACATGTCATCATGTAACCAATCACATTGCCAACGAACACTATCTCTAGCAAGATGGGCTAACAAATTAGCATTCGAAATAGCAGAAATAGACACATCCACCAGAGGCACCACGACTCCTGCTTCCCCTAAATCAGCCAAGTTTTCATCACCATCATTGGCTAAAGAAACAGAATTATTATCTAACAACTCCACACCATCAGCATGAATATGACTATCTCTAAAATTAACACATCAATTAATATCATACAAGGCCACACGGTCAAGAACCACATAGGATTAGGGTTTGAGTGTTACATATGTAATATGTGTGTGAGTTTGCCTTAATTAGCCTAAATGCCTATAAAAAAACAAATACAAAACACCAACATAATTAGGCGTGCATGCATAATAATGACAAATTACAAATTCTTTTATAATCCTTAATCTTATAGATGTGAACAAAAAATAATACATCATTAAGACTTTTTTGAGATAGTTTTCTTACTATTTTATACAGAAGCTTTATAGTATGAAAATTTTCTAAAAACAACAAAATAATAATGCAAAAAACTATATGAGGCAAAGCCTAAATGGGGGAGATGAAGCTATCAATAAGTTCTATAAGTTACTTTTATCATTAGAAGTATATATGCGGCCAACAAAAATCAATTACAGTTGTCCAATCTACGGATCATATTGATTCATTTGTGATGTCATAATCTCTCTACTACTTCATTTACTTAATTTGTGCATATATATGAATCATGAATTACTTTAAAAAGTCGCTACTAAATTCAAATAAAATGATTTTTTTATATATCAACAAAATTTTTTATATTATCCAAATATAGTTGGCTCTGTGGGCTTCGATGGAGTAGTGTCGCATTATACATTCAGATGTTTTAGATTGACAGAGACAGGCTGTATGGGCTTTGGGTGTAGTCGCTCTCCAAAATGAAGGCCCATCACTATCTTTTAGAGTGGTAATAGTTCAATAGTCATTTTCAAACTTTTATTTTCTTGGCCCACTAATTAATCCCACTACTACCAACCCTCGTTGTCTTATTCATGACCTCTCTCTTGCCAATTTTGATCAAAATCGACGACAACTGAAGCAAAACAAAATTAAATCATTGAATAAAAGAAATAATTAAAATATCAAATTAAAAATAAATGGAATCAAATATATTTCAGTGTAAAGTCAAATGAAATTAATTCATTAGCAAATCACTTAAATCAAAGGAAGTTCAAAGTGATCAATCAAGCCAACAAACAACCTAAACCCTAAATCAAATCAAAGGTAAAATGAACTAAATCGAAAAGAAATTAAAATTTGTAAGTGAATGAATTTTTCAAATTCATAGAAAATTATTTCGGCATTTGATCAATGATTTAAGGAGGGGCATTGTTACAACTTCTGGGTCTAGGCTAAACCTTTGCAATATTTGATTTCATTGGGTTGACCCTAAATTTGTTAAACCTCGTGCAATATAGTTTTTGATTGGCCTAAATATAAACCTTATAGTTGATCATTCCTCAAATGAAGACAATAAGCACTATTTTTTAGTTGGCCATCAAAGTGTATTTGATGACTTTAATAAAAAGCATTCTCCATAAACACCCTTGAAATATAATAAATTATAAGGTATGTGCCATTAGAAAATATTAACTCATTGAACTCATATAAATATTCGACATGCAAAATTATATTTTGCTGAATCTATTATAGGTAATAGTTCAACAAATTGAAAGATTTAAGTGTTGAATATGTAATAATATAAGCTTTGGGTTTTGGCGGCACAGAGCTGATTCCCCACCATTATCTCATTAATATTTGTCTATGATATATTTCAAATGTTGGAAATCAAAAGCATGCCATTAAGGGGAAAAAACTATATCTTGGCTCTTGAGGATAACTCTTGAAGGAGAAAAAAATTATTACATGCAGTGTCCGGACTCATCCGAAGATCAATGCACAATGCATTGGATGATGTGGCGCGTCCAGATTAACCTCCAAAAGCATTCGATCACTGCAGAGAATAATCTCTCATTGCAACAAGCTTCATATTAAGTTACTTGTGAGCTAAGTATGTAATTAAGTTATTAATTAATTCAATTAATTCTCTTAAGAATAAGTGAACTACAATTAAGGAATTTTGTCGGGAATTGTAATGACTCACCTCAAAATTCTTCATATTTATCATCTAAGATCAAAGTTTGACGCCCCCTTAATGAAAAATTCGAATAATAAAGGTAGCTACTTTTTTTTTTCTTAGCATATTGCTTAACTCTTTCCTTATTGCTTCATAACAGAACTTCTTACTAATTAAAATTTATTTACATAATTTCTTTTTGTAAATTAAATTAATTAAATTTATTGCCGAATTCTTAGAATTTTATTAATTATATTAATTGCCATTCACATGAAAACTCAATTCCCTAATGAAAACTGAAACGAAAAGTAAAAACAAAACAAAAAATCATTTTTATTTTAGTTAGGCGAAATGACGACAAAATAAAACTAACCATTCATGTGCTGCTTCCACTACAAACAAAGCAATTTCCACTATCGCCTTCACTTTATTCCTTCAAATTAATTTTCTATTTATATATATATTTTTGTACTCCATTCAAAATATTTAAAAACTTTTCTGATAATTATATATATTTATATATAATTTAATTCCAATAATTAAAAAATTTCCTTTGAGAAATATAGCTTTAGTTCTTCCCTAAAAATTATTTTAAAAAAAATACTACAAATTTACTTTCATTGCATTGCACCTCAAATTTACAGTTCCTGCTAAAAATTAAAAAAAAAAGGAAAAGAAAATTAGGAAAACCATAGTTTCATTCGGGTTGCCTCTCTTGCCTCTCTGCCCTCTGGTCCTCATCTGTGGTCCCATTCGCGGTCCTCTCATTCCCACGATTCTCCAACTTACTGTCACCGTTACCGTTACCCTCGCCGTCGCCGTCGCCGTCGCCGTTCCTATCTCCGAACGATGACGCCCGGCTAGACATCGGCGTCGCGAGAAATGTCGGCTTCTTCTCTCCGGCCATGATCACCACAATCCTCTCCTCATAAACCGCCGCAGTCAGCTTCCCGTCACCCTCGCCGGACTTCTCAGCATCCTCTCCGGCCGCCGGAGCGCTACCATCGCCGTCGCCCTCGAGGTACCCGGAAAGCTTCCAGTAGGAGCAGGCGAGGATGAGGAGAGCGAAGGCAATCAAACCGAGCATCGCCGCAAGCCCGCCGAAGAGATATGGCACCGGGGAGTGCCAAGCCGAATGGGTGGCGACGGTGGCGCTCGCCGCCGGCGACTTTGCCGCATTTTCTTGGGAGAAAGTTGCTCCAGGTCTCATGACTAGCAATGACATGTAAAGGAAGAAGGTGTTTGGATAGAGGAAGGTGTGGTAATGGTATTTATAGGCTGGGAATGAAGGAGGAGAAAATTTTTTATGTATGTGAAGATTTTTGCTAATAAATTATTTATGAAGTTTGCTAATTTGTAATTGTGGTATAATATATGTTATGGGGTGGGTCCCATAAAATTACAACAGAAATAGCTCTAGTGCAATATTATCGTACAGCCGTTCGATTGAGATTAGACGGCTTAGATTCATGCATGTTTAGGTATGCAAAAACAATAGTATTTTGATCCGTTTGGATTTTGGTTGAATTTGGCAGTCATATATTATGGTTATGAAATAGTCGACAATAACAAAAAAAATAATGGCTAAGAAAATCCTAATTAGCACAATAAAAATAAAAAAATTTAATTAAAAAATATTATCCTTTAAGGGAAAAGTTTCATTTTGTCTTTCTTAATAACTATTTTATTTTTATATAAAAGATAAAAATTTAGATTTATTATAACATAGATAGGTGAGATCTAAAGTTACAAAATAGACAATAAATTTTAATGTTTTTATTAATTAGATTAGCTTATAGTTACACAAATAAAATTAAATTTATAAGAATAAATTTAGTATGGACAAAAAATATTATCGGATGACCTTGATGATAATATCCAAGATTTTTATCAGCTAAGTTTTCTTTTGAGATGACTTTCTTACTACTTCTTAATATAGATTTTAAAAATAATAATTAAAAAATTTTGTATAAGAAAACTAATTTAAGAAATAGTAAGAAAGTCATCTCAAACGAAGCCTAAGCTAGCTAGGGTCAATTTTGAATTGCTTGTTGGTATCTAATTAATAATTATTAGAACAAGCACCAATGTTCAATTGGATATTTAAAAATAAATATTGTATTAAGTTATGAAGCTCGATTAATATATTGTGAAGAAACTTTTTATACATACTCAATATTCATATTAATGAGAATTTTCAAGTTGTTGCGCTGCTCTCCGAGAAAACCCTGGGTTTTCTCTTGGGTGGCGTCGTGGCATTTTCCCGCCGTCGGCGGGGGATTTTCCGCTCTGCCTCTTCAGGAAAGTTGTTCTCTACTCTCTTCTATTGTTTCTCTATGATTTTTCTTTCCTTCTATCCGGCATTTTCGGTAAGCCTTCGTCTATTTTGAGAGATCCTGGCTTTTTTGGGGGGATTTCTCACCCTAAGTCTTTTCTTCAAGCTCTTGATGGTTCTTCTTCTTCTTTTCCTGATCTGAAGCACTCTACCTTTCGTGGTCTTCCTGCTTTGTGGGTTTCTGATGAAGAAATTAGGGCTTTAGCGGAACCATTTAGGTTTTCTTTGGTTGGCTTCTTTCCGGGCAAGCGCCCTCCTCTCGATGCGATATGTAAATTTTTTTTTAACCTAAAGTTGAATGGCGAAGTTTCAGTTACTGTTCTGGATTCTACCCATATTTTGATAAAATTGGAGAAGGATTTAGATTACTGTAGGATTTTTTGCCAACGGTCTTTTTTGGTTTTCAATTGTTATATGAAACTTACGAAATGGTCGCCGACTTTGGATATCGGCGTTGAGTCGCCAATCATCCCGATATGGATCTCTTTTCCTCACCTCCGTCCGCATTTTTTTGCTCCGAGGATCCTTTTTGGTCTGGCTGAGTTATTTGGCAAACCGCTGAAAATTGACGAAGCGACGTCGGTTGGCTCTCGTCCTTCGAATGCCCGTGTTTTAGTTGAAATTGATATTACTAAAAATTATCCTAAGCAAGTTTGGTTAGGATCTGATTCATTAGGGTATGTTCAAGAGGTGGTCTTTGACGATTTTCCTCATTTTTGTGGTATTTGTAAAAAATTAGGACACATTTCTGGTAAGTGTATTTCGGGTCCTGTTCCTGTTCCTCCTTCTGTTGCGGATGTTCCTGTGGAAATTAATGCTCCTTTAGGTGGTGAGAATGGCATTAAGGGTGCAAATGAAGTTGTGGTAAATGTTCCTGAATATGTGGGGATGAATTTGCCATCTGTTGATAATGTTGGTATGTCGCAGGAGAATTTGGTCGTTTTGTTGGATGTAAATAACTGTAACGATGTGCCGCTGGTTGCAGATAAATCCCTATTATCTCCGAATGCCATTCCTTTCGTTCCCGTGTTGCTGGATGGGGGCGTTAGGCAGGGTGTGATTTTGGAGTCTTCGGGTATTGCTTTGGTGCCAGAAGTTGATAATGCAAATGTGAATGTTGAGACTTCTGATAGTCTACCTATTCATGATACGAATATTATTGGGGATGATAAGGTGATAGATAATGCGGAAGGTGGTGCTGGGGATGACATGATTGCTGGAGTGGAACCGAGTGGGATTGAGGCTGCGTGCCCGTCGCTGAATGTAGAGGAAGGGATTCAGATTGTTAACAGTGTAATTGAGATTCCTGTAAAAGAGGTTGATACACTTCGGATGGCTGATTGGGTGGGGAAGTCTTCGGGCAAAGAAATTAGGAATCAGAACAGTTGGTTGATTGGTTCGTCGGAGGAGGAAGTTGATTCTGAATGTTCTGAGTCGGATAATGACTTTTCCCTTGTTCGTTCCTCAGTTGCCTCTCGGGGAAAGTTTTGGGGGCGTGGTCGTCGTAAAAGATGATTTGGAATGATTTTGTATTGTTCGTATTGCTGTTTATCTTTTGGAATGCTAGGATTTATTGCGATTTGGTGCTACGCGTGGATGAGGGCGATGATGTGGTCGGGGCTCATGTCCCGGTCGTTAAGCTGGTGGCAACCGTTTATTTCTGGATGGTCCGTGCGGGACGGCTTGGACGTTTGAAGCCTGGACTGTTTACTGAGCACACTCTTTGCTTGCAATTCGCATTGTTGTTTGGTCGCTTTTATTTTGCTAGGTGTGTGTTGTATTTTGTAATTTCTTGTTGGCATTTTAATGAATTTTTTTTAAAAAAAAAATATTAATGAGAATTTTAAAGATTTCACATATAGTTTTTTTTTCTCAATATTGATAGAGGTTTTATTGAAGAGAGCGAAAAAATACAATGACTGACAAACTCTGAATTATCCTTCTTGAAATTTTTTAAAACCATCATAATGACACATATAGCGGCAAAGACATGAGGTAGATAAAAATCATGCGAACTTTTTTTTATAAATTTTAGTTGTATTTTATTTATTTTTTATTTTTTCTTTGTTATTTTAGTTAGATATTATTTGATTCTAGATACATCAAAGACTCTCTAAGGCAGATGTTTGATAATATAAAGTGATAATATTTAACTATATATATTCTCTTTATTGATGATATCCTATTTTTTATTATTTTTATTACTCTATTATGTTAAATATATATAGGCAATACTATATCAATATATTATTCAACTCAATAATAGTCATTATAATTTTAGCTTTTAACATAACACAACTTTTCTTTTATATAATTTTTATTTAAGACGTATGTCAAATGTATATATGCTCATTTTTTATATGAGAAAATTGTTGATAGGTATTGTTCATTAAAAAATTGGTTTTCCATTTGTGCAAGAATCGGAATGAATTGTAGAGGAAGCAATTGGGACCCAAATATTAATTACTTGGAATGAATAATTTCATTTGTGTAAGAATGTTTATGTTGGTGATGGAATCATGAAAGTGTGTTGGAAAGTAATTGGAGGATGTTGGCATGGACTTATCCAAATGAGGGCCCCTTTTATGCAAATGGAAGGGAAAGGTGTTATGTGTGAAGAAAGAAAGATATATGATCTGCATAATTGCATATGCAGGAAAAGCCATATGGAGTTATGTAGCTTGATGAGGTTAGAGAGAGAGAGAGAGAGAGAGAGAGAGAGAGAGAGAGAGAGAGAGAGAGAGAGAGAGAGAGAGAGAGAGAGAGAGAGAGAGAGACGTTATGATGGATGTTAGAGAGAGAGAGAGAGAGAGAGAGACGTTATGATGGATGTTAGAGAGAGAGAGAGAGAGAGGTTATGATGGTGGTGGGCTCTCCCTTCTCCCTCTTCTTTCTCTTTGGCATTTGGATTATGAAATGTTTAAAGCTATCCTATCTAGAAGGAATGTAAGTAGTTAAATACAATAGCTTATGGGATTAGGATAAGCTTAGAAGTAAATCAGATTTTAAATTAAGTTTAATATGATTGTAAGCGTCTTGAAAAATCAGATGATAATTTATTATTGAAATTCTTTTTTAAGTAAAAGTTGTGGTTTTTAATTAAAGCTATGGATTCAGTTTGGATCCTATGTAGTTGATCTAATTAAAGTTTAATTTTATATAATTAATAATGAATAATTAGAGTCAAGATAAATTTAAACTATTGAATTTAATTTAAAATAAGTATAATATATAGACAATTAATTAAATAATTATGGGATTAATATAATGTTTCAAAGCATTAAAATGCTCATAATAATAGCATAAAATCTTTATTAATAATGAGGGTAATCAAATTAACTACTCAATAATTGTATTAGCATTATATCATTACATCAATCATCCGGCCGCTAATATAATTCATTATATCATAATTAGGGATGAGCCATAACCCCACTTAATTAATTAACTTATGCTGACAGGGTAATAATTCAAAGGTTTAAATATATAAATAAATAAAAAAAATTAATCACATTTGCAATAAGCTCTATCCCAACAGGAGGAATAAAGCCACCTCGTGCTTCTTTTCATGCAAAGCCAATGGAAATAGGAATCCTAAAACACTATTTGATCGATATCTAAATGGAACAAAAGAAGTTCTTAGATATTCTGAATAGTCTTAGATGGGAGCATCCAAAGCCTTCTATTAATGGATAGTTTCATATATTAAGATAATAATTTCTTTTTTAGATGATTTCCTAAACACATAAAACTTAGGCTCTATTTGGGACGGTTTTCTTACAGCTTCTTAAAGCAGCTTTTTAGTATCAAAATTTTTAATTTTTTACTTAAAAACTGCTCTAAGGAGTAATAAAAAAAGTCGGTCCCAAAGAAAGCCTTAAGCTATACAATAACACTTTCTTTAAAATATGTAATTTTTTTGACAAAATATACTTATAGTTAAACACGATGATTTTTTGAATGAATTAAAAAGATAATCAAAATTTTGATAAAGACATAATTAAATAATTATCTTTTTGACTAAGTTAAAAAACTATGCTAAAAATATATTTTAAATTCAATATTAATGTTTTTATGACAAAATATGCCTAATAATAGATTGTTCATCATACAATTAAAAATATGTGAAAATATAGCAAAAAAAATTTAATTGTGATGTTGCTATTGATGATGGTGGTTGAATCATGCAAAGTGTGACATTTGTCATGAATGATACGTTGTTGTCGAAGAAAAAAATTACATCTTAATATTCTTAAATAAAATATTTTAATAAGGGTTTTAAAGTCCTTAAATTTATATTAACATAAATGTTGTATGATATTCTAATTAATTGTACTCAGGGGTGGAACCCCTTTGAGCCGAGGTGGGCAATTGTCCCTCGTAATTTATTATTATTATTATTATTATTATTATTGTACGACTCTTTAAATAATTTATCTCCCTCAATCTATTTTTAATCTTTATAACAAGGATTTTTATGCAATCCCCCCCCCCCCCCCCCCTAAAAGCTTTAAAATACTGTGGTCTTTAGGCCATTTCCCCTAGTATAATTAAACACATGTTGTAGAGGTGTTATTGTTAGGAAACTTTGAACAAAATACAAAGAGAAATAGTAAATCAAATTTTGTTATCAGCAGGTTGAACCCCGTCAGGAGGCACTACCCTCTTGGACCCCCGACATATCTGTTTGTTAGATCCGCCCATAATTGTACTAATTTTAATGTAAATCTACGAGCATTGAAATCTATTTTGATGCACTTTATATGAGGATAACACAAACTTTATATTTAAAATCATCTATTTCATTTTTATTTATTAGTCTATGCATTATATATAGGAGTCATAATTATTATGTATTTATAATAAATGCAAAAATCTGACTTCATATAAATATAAATAGCATAGATTGTGGTAGCATTAATGCAAGGAATAATAATTTTTTTAATAGGTGTGATACTTTTCAAATTTATTTTTCTTTCACTAAATAAGCTGTCAATATATAAAATATTTCTTTCAAAAAATATTTATATTTATTGATATGACACTTCATTTTTTAAATATTGTACATATGTTTCTAAGTTTAATTACTAATTAATATATCACCCTAATTAGTTAGTTTTATTATGAAGAGATTTCTTATTTACTTAAATTAAAATATTCAAACTCTTTATTGAATATCTAGTAAAATAAACCATATATGCACTTAAACCAAAAAAACATATTAAATATATTTTCTTATGTGCATTTTAGAGAAGATCATATATATTATTTTTACATTTATTTTTTTCATGAAAAATAATACAATGAATATCATAAATATATAATCCTCTAAAATATAAATGTTTATTCTACAAAATAATTAAATAAATAAATGTGCACTGATGAGCTAAAAAAAATATTTTATTTTCAAATTCAGTGAATGAAGGTGAGCTTAAATTCAGTGAATTTGTACGAAGAAATGTATATATATATATATATATATATATATATATATGATTTTTTAAAATTTTCAAAAAAATTATTTTTTTCAGAATAATTGCACAACCAACTTCGCAAAATATTGTAGATTCTTAATTAGACTCTAAGATTTCATTTTTAAAGCAGATTTTTAGTAAAAAAATTTTGTATTAAAAATTTACTTTAGAAAAAAGTAAGAAAATTATCCCAAACAAAACATAAATTTTATTATAGAACATTATATTAGCAATAGTTTGAAGCTTAGGATACTAGAATAAAATTTTTTAAGAATTATGTAATACATTTATAAATTCTAAATTATAAGTGATATATTAATAAAAAATTCTAATTAAAAATAAAAAGCATAATATTCCTTTGGCAAAATAGACTTATTTTATTAATAATTCTTTTAACTAACTGATAATATTGTTTTTTATCTCCAAAAAATATCTAAGATCCGAATCTATACCAAATATATATATTATTTTCAGAATGAGGGCCGTGAATTCTTAAATTTGCATTATCGAATATGTGGTCATTAAAGTTGACAAATTGTAATGATGATACCATGATAAAACTTATATGACCAATGTCAAATCAATCAAACTCTGTCCATCTTCATGGATTTTACCTGGAATCCACTACATATCTTAAAATTTTATTAATTAAGTAAAATTAGGATATAAAAATTATAAATAAAGAATATCAGTTGCGACTAGAATGATAAAATATCAATTATAATTTGTTTTTTTCAAATGAAAGATTAATTAATAAATGAATAATTTGAAGAAAATTATATTCCAATTTGAATTTGGAAATAGAAAACTTAAAAGGTTATTATTTTACTTAATTTTTATGATAGATTAGGTTTCAATGTATTGGATTTGCTCGAAGAAATTTAGAAGGAAGTTTCGCTTATGCTGAGAATTTTTTTTTTGGAATAATAGGGGATTCAAATGTGGGATCAGCGGGAGGAATTTATTCCCTCAACCAACGAGCCTCACTTATTACCGGCGGAATTTTCCGGCGGCTTTCCGGCGGTCAATTTTCCGGCGGCTTTCCGGCGGCTTTCCGGCGGTTGATGACGTCTTATTTCCAACAAAAAATTCCGGCAGCTTTCCGACGGCTTTCCGGCGGCTTTCCGGCGGTTTTCCGACGGCTAATTTCCCCGCAAAATTTTGCGACGGCTAATTTCCCGCAAAATTTTCCCGCGGTATTTTCCGGCGGCTTTCCGGCGGCTTTCCGACGGCTTTCCGACGGCTTCTCGACTTAAAAATAGTTAAATCTTTTTTTTAATAAAAATTTTAAATTAAAAATGTTTAATTATAATATTCAGACTTTTTTAATATAAATAAAAAAATACTTAGATTTAACTATTTTGCAGAAACGGCGCAGTGGTTAGGGTCCGGGGCAGCGGGGTGAGAGGTCCACGGTTCGAAACCCAGCGGAGGCAGCGCGGGGAGCGGGCCCGTTGGCGCACTCGGGCTCGCCTGGCTCACGCGCGCGCGAGGCCGGTCCGACGCGACGCGGTCTGGTCCGCCCGCGGGAGCTGGTTCGACGCGGTCTGGTCCGCCCGCGGGAGCTGGTTCGACGCTCTGGTCCGCCCGCCGGAGCGGGGGTTGCTGGCGTGCCGCCGGAGCCGCCGCCGGGGAGCGGTTTCAGCGGGAGCGGGAAATTGTTTTTTTTTTTTTTTTCAACCGGCGGTTTTTGACCGCCGGCAAACCGCCGGAAATATATTGCCGCCGGAAAACGCCGTCGGAAATTATTTTCCTACGCCGTTTTTTCCGGCGGCACGAAAGCCGCCGGAAAACCGCCGGAAAATTAAAAAACCGCCGGAAATAGGTCAAATTCCGCCGGAAAAAGCCGCCGGAAGTGGGTGATTTTCCTGTAGTGCATCAAGATGGAAGAAAGGTTGATATGTTGTGGGATGATATATGGAATGAGAGAGATAGAAATGTGAAAGAGAATCGGGAGGAAGGAAATAGGAGGTTGGATCAAGGCTCCAACACTATGATAGAAAACATAAAAGAGTTACATATTTGCTTAATTGATTGAGATTCTAATATAAATACGCTTATATGTAGGTAAGCGAATAGAAAAATAAATAATAATAATTGAAAATATTTTCTATAATAACTATTGCAATACAATTATATGAGAAGTGCATTTTATTGCATGAGATTGTTCAGGATGGCATTACAGCTTACAAGATGAGTGGTGTGTAGAGGAGAAGAGAAGTTCTATCTGAGGAAGTCATCACATGATTTGATAGTGTTTGTAAGAGAAGAGAAGCTTTTAACAAGAACTTGTACTACAAGAAAATGGTTGTTTACCGACGGATAAATATCCATCAGTAAAGCGGCATTCAAATCGGCATAAATAATGCCTTATGTTTTCGTCGGTAAGTGTCCGGCGAAATCAACCGGCGGAACTTTTTCGACGGAAATTCCGGCAGATAAAACGCCGGAACTCCATTCAAGAGAACGACGTTTTGGTTTCGGTTTTTCCGCCGGTAAGTCCACCAAAAATGTTTCTGGCAAAATTTTTTGTTAGAATAAACTTTCTGGCACTTGATTTACCGTCGGACGAATTTTCGCTGGAAATCTCCCATAAACGAAATTTTACTGGTGGATTTCCATTGTTAGCGGCGGATTTTGTCCGACTGTAACGGGTGATTTTTTTTGTAGTGTTGCCGATGGTTGGTTCAACACAATCAATGACATGTGGAAAGAGAAGAGATGTTTGAAGTATCGTTGGAACTATATTCAAATAAGAATTTGAATCTGAATTAATTTGATTCATGATAGATTTTAGTGAGCAACCTGCATTTATAATAAACACGATATTTCTTCAATCATGCATGAGTCATACAAAGCATCGCAAACATTTTCAATGAACATCTCATGACTCTATTTTGGGAAAAATTATTAAGTGCGGCATCCAGACGCATCCGTAGGTCGATACAGATATGTCACGTCATCTAATACATAGTGTATTAAAATAGTGAGTCATCCAAATTGACCTCTAGATGTATTCAAACAATACACATAATAATATCTCCCATTTTCAAGTGGAGTTTGGAAGAGAGGAAAATATTTCTATTTGAGCATAATGCAGTGAGAATAATGAAATGGTGAAAAGACCTCGTCATCTAAGCATGTGGCGGAGAACTGGATTCCATTTTCCGCCCATGTATACTTCCCCACCGCCACGCAAGCAGCCGAACCCATGCATCCGCTCCTCCGCCGGTGACACTGCATCTAATCTCCACTTTCAACGTGGCTTTAGGTGTGGATGGGACCGCTTCCGGACATTCCGTTCAGGTGTCTGGCCCTTGGCACTATTATCATGAGCGGCTTTAACGTCACCGGCACCACTGCGACGGGGCCGCACGGCATAGCGTTACATGTAGTGGGCCAATCCGCCACGTCAAATAGGAATTTTTATTTGATCCGGTGTACTGACGTAGCTCTATATTTGGACGCCAATAAAATGGTGCCACGTGCTCTTACTATTTACCGCGCGGCCCGACGACCGGACCCGGACCGGACCCAGGATTGCTATGTATCGGCTGATTTGTGTAGACCGGGATATTGCTAGATATTACTTGATATTGCTCGGCAATGAAGAGAAATACCATTCTGTCATGACCAATACCTAGCAATACTCCGGTTTTGCTCGGTATTGCTAGGTATTGGTCTTGAAAGAGCGGTATTTCTCGTTATTGTCAAGCAGTACCTAGCAATACCGAGCAATACATGAAAATAGCAATATCGGGTTCCGGTCCCTGGTCGGGTCATCAGGCCGCGTAATAAAGAGTAAGAGCATATGGCGATATGTTATTGGCCTCTGGATGTAGAGCTATATATTTCAAGTGTCCGGGCCTAATAATTGAGACTACGATATTTGTTGCAGACACTCTCTCTCACTCTGAATGGGAAAGAAATATCAACAGTTTTGCTCGGATCATTCAGTTACATCAATTTTTCTTAGTTCCATTAGGCTCATAGCAAGGTCAAATTTAACTCATTTGCTCGAGTTGATTAATAGCTTGGCTCATAGTAAGATCAAATTTGGGACAGTTTTTTACCACAATTTTTTTTTTTTCTGCTTTTAAGAAATTTTATACTAAAAATAATTTTAAAAAGCAGTAAGAAAGTCATTCCAAACAAAGCATAAAATCTTTCTATTTGATTTGCTTCTCTATAACTCAGTTCAACTTGAATTGCTTCTCTATAACTCAGTTCAACATATGATTTCCATTCTAAGAGTTTTGGTATGGTTCTTAGTGGACAAATTCTCTAAGTAACTTTTTCATCAAACATGTGAGAAAAATAAGAATAATTAAACAACATTTAGTAGCTCACTTGAAATGCAATATTTACTAATGCATTCAACTATTCAATGTCATAAATACACTCTAAATATAACACATGAATTTTATTCTATACCATTTGAATGTTGTCAATTAATTTTAAAATCATATATAATAATCTTTTATTATGCAATTAATAACATCCATTAAAAAAATTATTTCTTAAGATTAATAATAAGTCTAAGAAAATATCATATTAGTTGGCAATTAATAGCTACTAATGAATTTTTCCTCATATGTCCACTAGTGATCATAAGCCTTAATCTAATCAAACAAGCGACTTTCATCCTCTTTCTCGTTTTTTTGTAGATCATATGACCACGAATCCTCCCTTCTCCCTCTGCTTAACAACCCCTAATTGGTCGTGTTTATCAAGTCTCCTTTCTTTTATCTTTCTCATTGATGTCCACCTATAGAGCTACCTTTTTTTTTTTTTTTCATATTCTCTATTGGTCATCACAAATATAGCCAAAATTATTGATCTTTTAACTTCATTTGCCCCTCTTATTATGTTGCTTTTAGAGGGCACTCCTTAGTCACTTCTAGAACTTCATTTTACTTATTTATTGTATTTGTAATATTAAATATTATGATAATGCAAACATGTGTAGATCGAGATTTTGATAATAAAAAAAAGACTTAAATATTGTTGGTTTATGTACGCACATGTCATTACATTATTATTGACATCATAATAAAATTTTAATTATGATATGTTAGTTTATGTACATGCAACTGGTAAGGCCGTTATATATGATGATGAAATATCATTTGATATGCATGTGATATCAAGATGGCATGCATTCATATTGCTACGCCTCATAATGAGTAATTGTATTTTTTAAATATTAACGATATGATTTATTTTTCACCATGAAAAATAGCATAATAAAAAATAATACTGTAGATAATATTGATAAAATATATAACTTTCCTTTTGGATTTCTAAGCTCAAAGACTTTAAAATATTAAAATATCAGCTGATTCAGCGAGAGCATACGGTGCTGCCTTTTAATGTACGGGAATCATAAAATTAAGTCCAATTGCCTTTAAAAAACTCAACAAATGCATCAAAAAAGCAATAAATTATCACCAAAGTGGCCCTCTGAATTTGTAGATTAGGATGGCTACTTAACTAATCCAAGAAGACCAATCAAGTAGCAGTTAAGTGGATTAATAATCATCATCATGACTAAATCCCTTTAACCCACTTGGTTAATTCAGCTGTGAGCATTACAAATTTATTAAGGAAAGAAAATTAAATGGCATACTTTTAGGTCACCTAATTATATCATGTTTGATTAGATTACTCTGAAGCTTTATGAGAAGGAGAGAGAAATGGTGGAAGCCATCGCTGAGGCAACTTTGGTTTGGTGTGCTGAGAGAGATACCATTTGGTTTCTTCAACTTTTCTTTTTTCCCATAGCAGCTTGCCTTACAAGGTTTACAATAACAACGACAACAACAACCTCAAGTTTTTGTCCCACACTATGTGGGGTCGGCTACATGAATCATTTTTCGTCATTGTGTCCGGTTAAAAGTTAAATTCTCATTTAAATCTAATAAAGAAAGATCATTTCTAATATTTTCTAACCAAGTCTTCTTAGGTCTACCTCTACCTTTCTTAACATAAGTCAACTCTAATACCTCAACTTTCCTAACCGGGTCATCGGGAGGTCTTCGTTTAATGTGACCAAACCATCTAAGGCAACTCTCTCTAATCTTATCTTCCACTGGAGCTACTCCAATGCCTTAAAAGGTTTAAAAGATTACAAATAAGCAAATACCTTGAGTTATATGCATGGTTCAGAATAATTATTTTATTTTTATTATAAGAATAATAGAAATCAGGTGTTTATAGGCGAATAATAAAGCCTAACAACAAAGTTAAATATTAATATTTAAGCGACAATAAGTAAGAAGTTGGAAGTGTGAAGATGGTGACGACGATTGCTGATGGTGGTCGTCGATGGTGATCATCGAAAGATTAAATAGAGTTATTTAGCTTTCTAAGCTTTCGAGATGGTAGTCATGAAAAATTATGTCTTATTTATAGGGTTGAGAGAGGTTTTAAATAAATTAAACTAGAATTGAAAATATTCCATCGTATGATCTATATTGATTCTTTTAATCATAGATCACTTAACTTACACATAAGTGTCTTAATGATATTAGAATCAAATGATCCTAGGCTAGTTCGATTTGTCTTATAGAGGTGCTTGATTTAACTGTAAGTACACTAGAATTGGATATAGTTTGATCCTTTAATTAATGTTCCACAAGTTCTCAATTATAAGGTATGATTGCTCCGTAAACATCAATGTGGACCTCCTATAGGGATTGTGAAATAAATAAAATCTCATTAATTATATTTTTCAACTTTCAATGAAGTCGGCGTATTCATTGAAGTAAACATTAATTGATGTAACAAAGGGTTTTTTTTTTCGTCTTTGTAAAACATTAGGCAACATAGGTGTTATGTTTTCAACAACATTAAAGAAAAGCTAGGATAGGATAATAGGTGATTGTATCTTCCATATCTTCTAGTATTAACAAAGTGATGCTTAAATATCTTTACCTCGTGTATATTTGAAGGAATTATTATCTCTTCATATACCTCTTTAGTGCTTAGAGTAAAATTTTCATCTTTGTGTGATCGTAAATGCAGGTGAGCTTCACCAAACCATATATATATTGCAAATATTTGCATATTTTCCCTCATCATTTACTCAACTTTGTACATTTTTATTTTATCCTAGCATATGCGTCATGGAGACATTCTTTCTCCTGCCTTTATCGCACCTACTATCGACGTGTGTGGCAACTAGCATATAGGTATTGTCACCTTCATTCTTCTTGCCTCAATTGAAATTTGTCGTGATGTCTATTTAACTATATGCTAAGTGGTGGATCACACTATTTTCCACCAGTATATCGTATTTAAGTACAAATTTAGCTTGAATAAGCTTCAATCAACAATTTTACTAATATTTATCCAGTCATTCTATTATCTAAATTGTTGTGTATTGGTCCGATTTTAATTAGGATGTTCCGTAAGATAGGACACCGATGTGAATTTCCTATAAATAGGAATAGGAAGTATATGCTCTGTGATATGCCATTAAGGTCTATTGAATAAAGGAATATGTCATTTCATATGCTCTCCCTTCCCCCCCCCCCTCTCTCTCTCTCTCTCTCTCTCTCTCTCTCTCTCTCTTGCAAGAATGCTCAAGAAGAGCTCTTCTTCCTCAAACAAATTCTAACATAGATCATATGTTACGACAGTAGGTTTGAAGTTGCGATGCATAATTAATCTATCATAAATAATTATAAAAATTAACAACCTACTGCTTGACGATATTGAAAATATAACAAATATAAGTTCATACAAACATATCAAAATTTAGTTAAACAACAATAATTATTCAAGTATGCATATGTCCATGCATATATGTATATAAATCTAACCCAAAAGTTAAGATGTTACAGAACAATATGCTTCAAACATACAATTCAATGACAATTACCATCTTACATGCACATAATATAATATAGACATAAAATTTACACATATTATAACTTAAGCTTCTTTAGTTATACTTCAGAAAAATAAAACTAAATATCACATTTTCTTTAATATTACAACCCTGAAACCAAAAATTTCCAAATGTTTAAAATAACATTAAAAAAAAAAATCTTATAACTGTTCAAGTGGCTATGAGATTTTTGTTAGTGGCCATTAAGAGAGCTTTGGCCCCTTAGAGACACAATGCTTTTCTTACATCAGCCACAAAGTAAAGGTAATCTCTCCACTAAGACCCACTTCTTTGGAAATAAAGCTGCTGCTTATATTTATTAGTGTAACAGCTGTGGTGGTCTTCTTCTTGTATTTATTTGGTGGAATTGTATCAAATGTGGAGGTCTTTTTAATGACACTAAGCCCTAACATGGCCTACACTTATGTGTCATGACCCAACTTGTTTATCAGTGTCTAGCACTACTTTCATGAAAATGCTCATCCTCCACTTGTTATATATATATTATCTATGCACAATGCTTATTGTGATATTTAGAGGATACATTGTAAGAATTTTTTGATAGATAATCTTATTTTGATTTTCGATTTGATATTACAAAAATGATTTTGATCGGCGCATTTGTATGATCGCGTGCTCTATGATTTGTTATAAATGATCATCAAGAAATAATGATTAGTTATTGATAGCATTGCTTAGCTCTAATATAAGATATTGATGAATTGGACGTTATTTGTAAGTTTTTAGAATCGGGCTGAATATTGAACTAGTACCAGAAAATAATCAAGGTTCAAAAGTTCAACCGAGATCTAATTAGAGGTTTAATCCTGATGATGTAAATAATACTAAAATCAATTAAAATTTTTTAAATGATATAATATTTCTAGTAATACTTATTAATAAATGATAATATATCATTATGAGTTATAGCATATGCACATAAAATAAGACCGAAATATTGCATTCGAACACCATCTCTCCAAAATAATTTCTACTAAAATTGATTCAATCACTCCTAATTTAATGCTCAAGTGATTATAATGCCGACTTTCACAAATTTATCACAATTTTTGACAAATTTTGATTCTTTTAATCAGCTAATTCAATTTGAGATATGGTTAACAATCCGATCGATTGAACAACCAGAATCAATCTAATTTTTACAACCATGATCATTTGATTTTCCACACTAAATTTTATTCTAATATATTCGTAAATTTAAAAGTAACCATCATATCAATAATAATCTCGAGACTCTTATCCTTGATTGATCAGATTGTTTGATCCAAATGATAATTATCACCAATCTAAACAAGTCCAGCTCAAACCTTGCCATCCAATTAAGATCAACATTAGATCATAAATTCGATCACTTATAGTCTCAAGAGTAAAATGATGCAACCAATTCTAGATAGTGATATGGCTTGAATCACTATCCTTTAATAGGATTGACCATAATGCCCTCAATCAAAAGCCATTGTCATCCAACCTAAAAATATAAAAGTATAAACAAATAACCATGATGGCAATATGACCAATTTCCCTATCATCAAACTAACTGAAATAACAAAATTCTATAAGTTCCTCCAAAGAGTAAAATAAATTATTTTTCACTCTCAAAAAAATTCTATGATAATATCTTCTTCAAGTTCCTAACATAAATATTAATTAGTCATTTTCACGAAAAATACTCACAACTTATTAACCGTGTGCGTGCCCACACAAAAAGAAAAAAGGAAAAAGCCATGAAACAAACTTCTTAAATTGTTCTTTTTTAAACACACAATAATTACAAAACTATTTTTTTAACAAAAAAAAAAAACATTATATAAATAGAGAGGATTACAAAATATAGTGAGCAAAAGCCCAAAGATACCAAAAAGAATCAGCAAAAAAATACAAGAAGCACTCCAGGCGAGGGCTCAGTAAAGGCCGAGGCTCCCAGCCCCCCCAAGCCACGCAAAAGACCATCCAATAAGGCGAAGACATCACCAAAGGTTGCCACCAGCTATGACATCGAGGAAGCGAGCCCCAGCCACATCATAGCCCAAAAAATTCATCAACCCGCAGCATAGGCTAGAAGACCAAAAACAGTATCAATTAAAGCAATATAACAAATATATCAAAGTCACGGAAAAAAAGGAGCTATCTATTTATATATATATAAGACATTAGACAATACAAATTTATCTCTATTACAATTATTTAGTCAACAATTTACTAAATGCTGCCATAGTTTACTGATATCTCTTAACAACCTTTATTTTAAATTATAATTAGATGTAAATAGTCACAATGTTAAGATGTTAGCAAGCAAATTAACCACAATCAGTACCATTTAATTTCTAATTAATCAATAATTAACTAAAGGTTGAAGCTTGAAAGTGAAACCTTGGCCTTCCTTCAATTAGGTAAAGAAGCAAGAGAGAGAACTTTATAATGAGATAACACCATAATCATTTTATATTATCCACTTAATCCTCAAGAGAACAGCAATCACATTGGATAAGAACAACTAAAGCATGGTGGCTTAGGACATAAGCATAAATATTCTATGTTAAAGCCAAAAAAACAAACCACTTGATTGATTCTTTCTAAGGTTTTTGAACATTCACTCCTCCTTAATTAAGATAATTTCATTGGGATGTTATATATTATTAGTTAGGATATGTAATTTTAAAAATTAAAAACATTAGAGTGAAATTAAATTGTATTAGAAAGATTGTAAATAGAGGAAAATATACAATCAAAAGTAGAAAGAAAATGCATTTCCTATAATAAATTGATAAAATTAAAGTGAAACAAACTAAGAGAAAAAATATATAAAAAATAACTTGTAAAGAAATTAAAAAAAAAATGTTTACGATGAATTAACATCCTTTTTTTTTTTTTTTTGATAAAATTCATGAAAGGGCCTACGCTTTGATTTAAATTAAAAGATGCAAATCCTTAAAAGGACCAAGAGTCCTCTAAAAATACATCATTTAAAGAAAAAACTAAGAGCTTATAATCCATCTATTACAATTAAAAAAAAAAAACAAGAAAACAAACAAAGAGGCAAGAGTCAGCCAAACACAGAAACACCCGCAGAGAGAACAGAGACTACCAAAAACACATCAGCATCACAGAAGTCACGACAAGACCGCACTAACACCTGCAAGAAGAAACAACTTCCAAAAAAGAATAAGAACATAACAAAATAAGCAAAGACAACCAAAAACAATCCCAAAGGAAAAAAGGCATGAGAAGACCAAGAACTAAAACAAACAACCGGAAGACAAACCCACAGCCGAGCAATCAAAAGAAAACATAAATAAAGAGCTAGGGTTTATTTGAAACAACTTCCTCAAAGCTTTACTTTTAAGATTACAATTATAATTCTATTTGCTACTGCTTTTTAGTTATTTTTCAAAAACATTTGTGTAAGAAGCTATTTTTTATTAATCTGAATTACTAATGTGTGATAGTTTTAAAAAATAATTGTTTGATTCTTTAAAAAAAAATCATATTTATAATATTCATAACAGTTACACAAGCACTTAAAAAAAAACTACAACCGTCTCAAACAAATCTTAAGAACTCATTAAAAGATTAAAAAATGAGCCAAAATGTTTGAGATAAAGCTACTGATGATGAAAATCATGGTTTCTGCTTAATTAATAGGTTTAATTTCGCAATCAACATTTAGCTTTGTAATTATGGTGGACTTAGCACTAAATGCTGTGATATCCACGGAATCAAACACTTGATTTGCAGGGAATATGTTCACCGCTTTCAGTGAATAGCTTTCTGTATTTGTTGGTGGGCCATCTCAGCCAAAAACTATATAAGAGATTCTATGTTCTATGGTGGATTCCAGCCTAATAGATTCAGCCATTCAGCCTAACATTCCCCTATTAAGAAATATTCACTTTTTACAACAAAAAATTAAATAAGATTAGACATGCAAAGTTTTTATATATTTATATTTTTATTTGCTTATTAGTCAAATACAATATAACTGCTACTCAACATCTTTTTCAGTTGGCATTTGTTTTATTTTTCTTTCCTGAAGGCTTATTGCACGGGTTTAGTGGTGATCAGATTTTTTTATTCGGTTGTCCATTGGTTTTGCCGGGCTATGATGTGGCTGGGGCTCGCTTTTTCGTTGGCTTGACTCGTGGCAACCTTTGGTGGTTGTCTTTTGTTCGGTTGGATTGTCTGCTTCGTGTTTCGCATCACCAAATTGGATGGTCTGAACTTCTCTTTTGAAAAGCGGTAAGCCTCAACCAATTACTAAGCCCTTAAGATTGAATTCCGCTTCTATTTTCTTTTGTTTCCTGTAATTATGTAAATATTTAACACCTAAATTTTTACTCATATATCTAAATTATATAAATATATCATTAATATTAACTTATTTCAAACAAATCATATTTTTCATCTATATATTTTAATAAGATTTATAAATTCAAATAGTATAAAAGTAAATATAAAATTTTAAATATTAAATATGTAAATATATGAAAATTTTGTAATATGTATTATGTAAGCAAGGATGTCAAAAGCATCAGAAGAGAGCTGACTTTATAATAGAGAACCATTCGATCAAACTGTTATCAAGATAACTTATGTGTACAGATGTAGATAACGAGTATACATAGTCACAGATATAAATGAATTCTCCATGAATTTATGTGTACAAATTGAGTAGGCAAGTATTTCATATCAAGTTAATAGTAACCTTGTAATGATTCAATTGTATCTCGTCTCGTGTCGAGATTCAATTGTATCTCGTGTCGAGATAGATCAAATTTGGGTTTCATGGTCAGATTTTGTTCAAATTATCAACCCGACTAATAATTCGTCGGATTCTAGTTGACTATCAAGATCAAATCATTTTCCAATCAAACCTAAACCTAACATGTTAACATGAATTAACACTCCAGCCAGATTGAGGAAGAGGTGATCTTCTTCTGATTAGTTGGATGGATGCTGAGATTTTTTTTTTTTTTTCTTTTTGGCTCGACTTAAGGTATTTGTTCTCCGTTGGATTATGATGGTTCTGGTGGTGTGGTGGATGTCTTGTAGACTTTTTTTTTATGCTTGCTTGTTTTTGTCCTTCTATGCCTCTTTATTTTTTGCAGGAATTGCTTTGTAGGATGCAGAAACTGCTTGTTGGTGGCTTCGGAGATTCTACTAGCTATTTTTTATTTGGTTTTCAATTATTTTTGTAATTAGTTGGCTTTCGAGACTCATAGGTTTCGTTTCAATTGTTGTATTTTAGAGGGCTTAGGAACCTTTAAAGACTTGTAATCTTATTTTGTTATTAACGCGTAGGCCTCTTTCATGGGGTTTTTTCAACAACAACAACAAAAAAACACTCCAGCCATATGCATATCATTTTTATTTGTTGGTTGAGAGCTTTGGCTATCAATCAAGAGATCTTGAGTTCAAGTCTTGCATATGTGTTGTGTATATAAATTTGTCTTAATTAACCTAAATGTCCCAAACAAAAAAAAAACACTCCAGCCAGTCATGTAGATCAGCTCGTATTTCGGTCGAACCTAAACACAACAGGTTAACATGAATGAACACCCTGCTAGCCCCTTGAGAAGCATAATTCTGAATAATCTGATAGCTCAGCAGTTCATACCTCTACAAGTAAAAAATATTAAGAATTTGATAACATATAAATGGAAGCCCTTCAGATATATCTGCTTAAGAAAACAATCCTGCCAACTAACCAGAAGAAAGACTTGGGGTCTGTTAAATGAATTTCTTTCTCCAGAATCCAGACAAAGAACTTGTGGCATGCCATTTGAGAAGTGGAACAAATTCCACAGAATCTAAACTAACATGTCATGGCATTTGGAAGTCCGGGCGTCAACCTCCAGCATCCTCAGAAATTCTCTGACTTAAGAAAATAGCTTTATACTGTAGAAGTAGAATCCACTACCCTCACTAAAACTGCAGCTTGAATGAAGAATATATAGACTCCATAGCATATGTTTTGTTCTCCAAGTTGCTTCCCACCAAACACTACATGATCCAATATCACATATCTACCATTAACTTCTTATAAATTCCACAAATCCCCCAAGTTCTTGTTTGGTACTGCTTCATCGTGTTATACAAAATAAAATTATTGCTACCCTCCTCAAAAAGATGAAGAAAGCACTCTACAAGTGTTTCCCATGTTCATGAAGCTATTGATATGCAAGCTCATTAATATAGGGCTTTTTTATGCACGTTCATGGGCGGATCCACCTTAAGGCCCGGGGGTGGGTGGTAATTGCCGCCCGAAAAAAGAAAAAAAATTATTATATGATTCTTTAGGTAACTTGTCCTCCTCCATCTATTTTTTAGTCTTTATTGCATGGATTTTTAGGCAATTGCCCATAACATAATCAAACACATTGTGTAGAGTTGTTATTGTTAGGAAACGATAAACCAAATACAAAAAGAAATAGTAAAGAAAATTCAAAAATATCCTTACAACAAAAATTTGGTCCACTTCAGGTCAAACCCATGGATCCCTGACATATCTGCAAAGCGTACAATGATTATAGATATGAACAAATAAGAGTCGAGCCAACTTCAACTCCCCCGCGTAAAATTAAGGCTAGGTCCGCCCCTATGCACGTTTCTCACAAAGATCAAATTTATTATGTCAAAGTTTTTGCTAATCAGAATAATAAAAGGGAGAATTACATATATGCCAATAAGATCATGAATGTTTACAAATCTAACACTTTTTTTTTTCTTCTTTTAACACTTAAAAGAATGAGATTCTATATAATTTAGTTGTGCTATTTTTGTGTTTTTGTAGTATTGTTTGGGAAAGGGATTCATGTAGTTGACCCCACGTAATGGAATAAAAGTTTGATGATGTTGTTGTTGTTGTTGTTTGTTGTAGTATTGTTTGGGAAAACAAAGATAAAATTATTATACTCTCACATAAAGTACAAGTCACTCATAAATTAGTTAATATACTCCTTAAATCATAAATAATCTACAATGTAAAATGGTAATTTTATAAACATATTATTCTTATAAAACAGAACTTTTTAAAGAAAAAACTAAATAGGTGCGTAGTATAACCAAGCGAATCCTAAGCCTTAAAATCTAGTGCATGACTGAACAAATTAGTAGAAGGTACGTATTTCTGACCACTTGGAGTGACTTTTGCTTGCTTAGCTAAGCTTTTGTGAACAAAAAACATATTAGGTGTGAACTGCAAAGATGTAAAATAACCAATCAAGAATAGATTATCACCTTTAGAGTGTTTAGGTTCCATGAATCAACCATTCCAGGTTTAGCCAAAATTGGAGCTTTACCCAAAGAGATGCACTTGGCCACGGACGAATCTGTCTTCCTCACGCAGATGCTATTCATATAGTAAGAAGCATAAAGGCATCATGGATGTCAAAGTAAGGTTCCGGGAAAACAAAATTGAAATGCACGCCAAAGAATAAAATCACCAAGTTCGAACCATTTTCTCCGGACAAGTTGAGGAGATGCCAGATGCTAAAGCTTCAAGTCCTAAGTGGGAACAAAATAATCACTCAATGGAGAAGGATCTTCAGAGTCCAAAACATGCGGGAGATTCTAAATGGAACAGAAGACAATAATGAGCATCCATAAAGTTCATTTTATCTTCGCTGGCAATCAAGGTAGTGAAGGTATTGACTTTGCTGGAGTAGGTTTATTTTGCTGCGTTATTGTTCTCATGTAATTTTATAGTACAAGAAGTTCTCCCATGACATTATCATGTTGTTCTCTAAAATTCAGGTCTTCAATTGTGGATCTTCGGCATTCGGAGGAATAGAGGACCTGGTGAGATAATATTCCTTCCCTCTCTAGCATACATAGATCATGACCTATGATGCACTCACACACCGCTTGAAGAGAGAACGCAATGTCTGGCACGTGCCCGACACACATGTTGGACACGGCAAACACGTGTTCGAATAAAATATTGTTTAAATTTAACCTGACACGGCTAGGACACACGTGTCCTAATTTTTTATGATAAAATTATTTTAAATTATAACGTTTTTATATTTTTATATTTAGTAAATCAAATAAAACATCACATTCGCCCATATATGCATCAATACGATTATTGAAAGGCATGAATATTAGAGAATGAATCTTTTTTTTTTTTTTTGAAAGGCAGTAATGATTATTGAAAACATTTATGCTTTTCTGTGTTTGCGATTTTTAGTGACATGGAATAAGAATAATATTGATTATGTCTGGAAGATCTTTATATGCATGCCTTATTGTAATTCTAATTGATGGGATTTGTTGAAATAGGTGAAAAGTTAGAATGATATAAAAAATATTTAGAATATAAAATATTTAAGATTAATAGAATAAATATTAATATATGATATCCAATGCCTTATATGCATGCCTTATTCATTCTCTATATTAATATATAGAGAATGAATTTTTTTTTTTTTTGAGAGACAGTAATGATTATTGAAAACATTTATGCTTTTCTGTGTTTGTGATTTTTAGTGACATGGAATAAGAATAATATTGATTATGTCTAGAAGATCTTTATATGCATGCCTTATTGTAATTCTAGTTGATGGGATTTGTTGAAATAGGTGAAAAGTTAGAATGATATAGAAAATGTTTAGAATATAAAAGATTTAAGATTAATAGAATAAATATTAATATATGATATCCAATGAATTATTATGGGAGAAAACTAGAGAACTAGAAAAATATAGAAGTAAATAGATACATTCTTTGTGATTTGGATTAGAGGTTAAAGAAATATTATGGGAGAGAACTAGCTAACTAGAAAAAGTAAATATATACAAAGAAGAACCAACTTTCATTATATGATATGCAATGAACTATTGCAAATCTTTTTCTTGATGAACCAGAGTTGAAAGCAATGATATTTAATGATGATAATATTGAAGGCCAAAAACAAACCTCTAAAGCTAATCCTAGTAGTTGAAGCATGAATGCTTGATGTTGTAGTAAATGGTTATTTGCTTATATTTTTGTGGTTATGCTACACAATGTTTAAAATTGCGTATTCGGGTATTGAGGCGTTTTTCATTCGTGAGGCGAGGCGTAAGCCTCAAAATCAAAAGATTGCATAAACATAAAATGATAATTTTTTTATATACTAATGAGTGAATAATATAGAACATAAAAAAGCATAAGATATGAAGTGAAATCACAATATCCCAATAATAAAACAACAAGAAATATAGTTCAACTCAAAATTCTATATTTCCCAAATCCTAGTATTCTTTTTATTAACATATAATTCCAATTTCTAAAAATAAATAGCAATGACATATCACATAAAAACTCATAAGTCATCAGCATTGTCATCACTAAGCGGTTCTTCATTTGAATCATCATTATGATGAACTGTTCTCTCCCCTTCCTCCTCTCCTATAGAGTCCAATGTCGGGCATTTACTTCAAGATTTATGTAAGTTTTAATATATATAGTGTGAGGCGTAAGCCTCATGCCAGTGAGGCGAGGCGGGCCTCAACCAAGTTGAAGCGTAAGCCTCATAAAAAAAACTTGAGGTGTAAGCATCGAGGCGTTTTTTACTGGAATTGCGCAAAGGCGGGCCTCAAGGCGAGCCTCATATTGCGCAATTTTAAACCACATTTTTTACTAAACATTTTATATTATAAGCTAGACAAGTTATCATGCTATTCATTTATTATTGTTTGTCATTTCTAATATGATGTTACATTAATATCTATACACTATAAAAAAAATGTAATGTTGTGTCGGCATCGTAACCATGACTTATATTTTCAAAAAAAGCCGTGTCCCGTGTCTGTGTCGTGTCGTGTCCGTATCGCCGTATCCATGTCCATGCATCATAGATCATGATTGATTGAGACTATTAGATGTAGTTTTAGTCGTTGAGTTTATGTTCTGTGATTTGGAGTATAGGACCTCATTCCCACTGATTAGTTGGTGAATCAATTGCACATGTGAGAGGTAACTTGTCATCATTGAACTATCCTTCCTATTGGCCATTCGTCAATTTCCATCGAAGGATTTATGTAAAGTTCATCCCCAATAATACCATGTTGAAAAAGATAAAGCAATGTAGCAAATCTGATTTTTCTTTCAGCTTGACTTTTCAAATACAGTAGTCCAGGCTTTAACCTGAACGGACAACTCTCCTACACATTTTAGCTATCCAACTTTATTTGACAGACCAAGAAAAGGAAATTGGAAAGATGTATCTGCAACCTCCTAATAATTGTAGATTTACTTCCTAATTTGTTTAATATAATATATACACCTTATAAGAACACTAGTTGTCCTTAAAAAGTTATTACAAAATCACAATATACTAAAATAATATATTGCATAATAATGCTCTTACCAATTTCAACGAGAGTAGAAAAAGACACAAACTCAACACAAAATTTGCGAGGAGATAAACTAGTTGAGATAACAAGATGAAATTGTATCAACCCAACTCTTATAAGCTTCTACCTATCACACTCTAACTCCTATAAACTTAATGCCTACAATCCTATCTAATAACATCTTCTTCACGTACCCTTATTTTTATAGCAGCTGGTAGCATTTTCTCTTGATCATTAACATAGAGAAAATGGTATCTTTATCATCATCTTTTTAAGTACAAAATAAATATTTAATATACTCTTTTTTTAAAGATTAGTTAAATATTTAACCTTATACGTTGGCGAATATTACCAAAACACAAACTTGTGTCATGTGATTATGATCTTTGGTGTGTTCATTCTTTGTCTTTATTTAATTTTGCTCTGTTATCTCTATTCTAACAATTGGTGTTAAAGCTTTTGGTAAATCAACACAAAAACTTGAGGAGCAATGAAAGACGAGAAGTTCAAGATCAATAAATTGATTGTCAAAACTTTGGCTATTGGAAGATGCGAACAAGATATTATTTTATCACCAAAAAAGGCTTCAATCAATTATAGAAATGATCAAAGCCTTCTACAATTGATGAAGAAAAGTGGAACTTGATGAACATGCAAAACACAGTTATTAGCCCATTCCTACCTAAGAAAATTATCTTTAATATTTTCAGTAAGAAGTCCACAGCAAGCGTGATGACAACAACATAAATAGAAATGTATGAAAAGCCCTGTGGTTGATAAGGTACATCTTATGCATATATTTTTTAACCTCAGGATGTCTAAAAGAGCCTATGTTGTTCAACTTGATCACAATTCAATTGAGCTCTGTGAACAACATCTTTGATGATGAAATTTGTACCTTAAGGCTACTTTCATCGCTCCCAAATATATGAAACGATTTAGCAATAATCTTCAGCAACTCTTATAGATCAAACAAAATGAAATTAATGATGTTAGTGACTTCATCCTTAGAGAAGATACATATTTGACAACACGAGACAGGCGAAATTCCTTCTATTTTAAATATTGATAACAAAAACATGCATCAAAAGAAAAACATTCACGAAGGAATCGATAAATGGAAATCATAAAATAAAAGCTAACATATTTATCTAATAAAAGCATATGAGCATATCCTGAGGTCGCCTGAGTAAATGTTGACACTTTGAAAAGCCAGGATATATGACGAAAGGTTGATACAAAAGCAAGTATGATCCCTGGCATAAGCAAAAAAGAAGAAATGTGATTATTGCTATCAAAGAAATTCAAGATAAATTGATCCTCAAAGATAATAGTCCTATGAAATCATGGATATTAGACTTAGGCGCATTATTTCAATTTTTTTTTATAAAAAACTAATGATAAATTACTTTACGGACAGCTATGGAAAAATATTTCTTACTGATGATTATTAGACATAATGGGCATCGATAATGTCTTACCCTAAACTATAAATGGAGTAACATGGAACAAGCTAAGTAAGGTCAGAAACATTCCGGGTCCAAGAAGAAATTTGATCTCTATAAGACAGCTTGCAACATAAGAATAAAATGTCACATTCAATGCTGATATCTAAAAGGTAACAAAAGTAACCATCTCGAGGAAATAAAACAAGTACACTCCACAACACCACAAATGTCATAACAATGGGAGCTACAATAATTTTGGCTGTAGTGACTAATATTTGGTATCAAACATTAGGCAACATTATATAGACCGGTCCAAGTTTACAGGAGGCGGAGGCAGAACAGGGAAAGTTCCACCTCCATCAATGCTACTCCTTGATAGTTGGGTCCAAAAGTTTAATTGGGGGGAATTAGGAGAGTATTTAGGAGGAAAATTTCAAATAGAATGGGGTAGTTTGGAAGGAATTAATGCTTGTTTAAGAGGGAATTACTCCTAGGATTTGTTTTTATCTCTATTTTTGGCTGAAATTTTCTAGTTCTTAGTTCTTGTTTGGGCTTTAGCGATGTCTAGAGATTTGAGAAACCCAGAACTTTCTCTCCAATAGAAGATCCATTGTATCTTATGTTTTTCTTCGACTATTATTCATTAAAAAGGTTTATTTGTGATTTTTCTTCCAAGTTTCTTCTCAAATTAGTTTTTGCAAATTGCTGAAATTTAATTTCAACAGGGGGAATTATTGATTTCTACAAGTGTTTCCTATTAAATTGGTATTAGAGTGTCGATTCGTGGTACCTATGGTCGGGAGCAAAGTGGAAGTATTGGAAGGCGAGATGAGACCATTAAAATCAGATTTTGTGGAGAAGATTTCTAAATTTGAAAATCAATTTTTAGTCGTCCACGAAAAGATAGATGAGAAGTTTGTCGTTGTGGAAGAAATCTTGAAGAAGTCAATTGAAGCTCAACCCAAGACGATGCCATTGGAGGAGAAGGAAGCTGCCAAAGGTCAAGGAAGTTGTAGAAACCCAAATCCAATAAGGAGAGGGAAAATCAAGAGGTAGAAATTTTTGGGGTAGAAGATGGGATGCCTCCCCTAGAACCTACTTCTAGGAAGGAGATGAGTAGTAGGTTTGAATGAATGGGAGCTAATTTTGCAAGAAGGGGGCCTAATTTTGAGCGAAGAGGTGATGGTATGGAAAGAAGAAGTGGAGAAGGGAGGATTTGGAAGAAAGGTTTGAGTATGAGCACAGAAGGGAGGATCGGGACACTTGGGAAGGTCCACCAATTCTTGGGATGTTTGGTTACGGAGGATTTAGGGGAAACGGAGGCGATCCGAGGGTGAGGAAGTGATAGACCGGTCCAAACAGAATTAGTTCACTAATATCAGAAGCGGAACAGGCATGTTCCGCCCCCTATGCCTGCCACCTCATCCAAGTGGGGTCCACTAGCTTAATTAAGGAAAATTATGAGAGTTTTAGGAGGGAAAATTCAAATCGAATGGGTTGTTTTGGGATTTACCTAGAGATTGTATGTTTAAGTAGGTTTTGGGGGCTAAGTGAGATTTTTATCTAGATTTTTGTTGTAGTTTGTTGTTCTTGTTTCTTGTGAGGGCCCTAGTGTCGTCTAGAGAGTAGGGAAAGCCGGATCTTCCTATCCATTTGAAGATCCAACTATATCATGCTTGAGTTTGTTCTTCTTTCATCAAATGAAGTTGTTGTGCGTGTGATTCTCTATCTTTTCCTCCAAATCGGCTTGCCAGGGGGGGCTGTTTTCTCTGAATTCGATAGGGAATTTCTTGGTATTTCCTAACAGGAAGCTGAAGATGTATATTTTTGAGAGAGAGGATGCACATGGATGAATCTACAAGGTGGAGAGGAATTTTACCGTTAATGGGTTGATGGAGGAGGAGAGATTGACGGCAGCTAGCCTATGTCTAAAATGGAAGGCTTTGGCATGGTACTAGTAGAGGGACATGAGACGACCCATATAAAGTTGGAGGGAGTTCAAGGACTATTTGTTGGAATGTTTCTGAACCAGCATGTGAGGGGACTTCCAAGAGCAATTTTTTGCCCTGACACAGAAGGGATTGGAAGTAAAGTATCGTGAGAGGTTTGAGTTCCTTATTAGCTGATTGGATTGGCTTTCTGAGACAGTGTTACAAGGGAGCTTCATGAAAGGGCTCAAATCAGAGATTAAAAAATAATTAAAGATGCACCAAGAAGATGCATAAATTAATAAAGTCGAAGGATTAGAATATAAATGGGATAGATCAAGGGGAATATTGGATAGAAGTTAAGTAAAAAGACCTACAAATAGGACTAAAACGTCATCCAACAAACTCAACAAACATGAATATTAAATGGGGATATAAATAAAGCAAATAATGACATAAGGTGCATGAATATTGATTGAAAAATAAAATATACCATTTTTTTTTTCTTTCAACTAAAATTTTCATGACTTGAATATCTCATTATGATAATAACTTAAATTAAATAAAAAAAGTATTTTAATTTAATTTTTAAAAATGGGGGAACAGTGAATAATGGCTTAGTTGCCTCCATCGCAACATGGAGGTTTAGAATTTGTGTCATAGAAACAACATTTAAGCGGCACAACTGCATATATGAACTCCTCCCCAAATCCTATATGAGGGAGCTTCATATACAAATAAATTCTTAGCCCACAAAAACTGGCAGCACCATTGATGGTTTCAAGCACAAATAAAAAAAGATGAGTGCATGATGTGTCTCATCATTTCAACAACGAATTGATTGCAAAATATTTAGGACAGGAGTAAAACTTTATCTTACTTAATTCATCAACACATGATTTACGAGAACAAAAACAAGAATTACATTGGAGAGACTAGAGAGTATACAGGTGGCATGATTCAAGAATTATCCTTATAAGAAATAAAATTCATACACGTATTTTGGTTTGTTGCTAATTAAATTACCAAGTATTTTACAAAGCAAGAAACGAATTCAAATGCAATAATTTTGAATTTCACAAAAGAAATGAGTAAAAAGAAGAGATTGGTTGGTTCAATTTTATGTAGATAATCATGTTATCAAGAAAACATTGTAATCTATCAAATGCAATATATTTGGTTCCATAAACAATGTAATATTATCTAACAAAAGAACTATGTATATGATGTTTTTTTTTAAGCTTCATTTGCTTCAGTCGCCATAAAGCAGAAAACATAGATGTCCTTAGATTTTAACATTTAAATGTCATTACAATGGAACCATAAATTTATTTATAACATGGTTAATTACAGATGTCGGTGGACCAAACAGCCATCATCCATTATTACTGAACCCTAATTCGAAACCTTCACAAACCAATTCCAAATAACAAAAGAGATTCCAGCAGAAAAAAAAAAAAAGAGTTCAGAAAAGGGCACAAATAACCACACAACAGCAACTGCATTACAATCCAGAAAACAACACAAAACGGCTCACAAAATCCAATATTTAAGCACTTTTCCTTTCATCTAGAGAAGCTCATAAATCGAAAAACAATACAAACCAGACTCTAGGGTTTGGCGACAGATGAAGAGTTGGAAGAGGGATGGGATTGCGTAGGCGGCGATGAAAGCTCACGGATGAGGGCGGAAAGGGGCTCTGGATTGATGCCGCGGTCAAGGAGAGCGATGAGAAGCGAGAGAGTGTGGCGGTCGAGCCCAGTATCGAGCACATTTGATATCTGGAATGCCAGATCCAGCGTGTCCTTCGCGTTTTGTCCGCCCGCGGCCTTCATTACGACTCGTCGCCGCCTTCTGCTCTCGGAGGTGACTCTCCTGTGAAAGATGCCTTCGGTAATATTTGATCTGGGCTGGGATGCCGCTAGCTACTCATATTATATATAAACCAATGTCTTTTTAAACAATATCCGTTGTAGTCTAGTTGGTTAGGATACTCGGCTCTCACCCGAGAGACCCGGGTTCGAGTCCCGGCAACGGAATTTCTTTTTTATCTTTTAATATTTTTTTTCGTTATTTGGTAATTTTAATATTATTTCCTTCAAAGCTTATAGCGTTAAAATGATATTTCTTTAATATATATAACAAATTAATTGTTTTGTAAATAATAAATCTATATACTTCTAAATTTTAAATTATTAAAGTTGTATTTCAGAAATGATTTAATATTATTTCCTTCAAAACTTATAGCGTTAAAATGATATTTCTTTTTTATATATAACAAATTAATTTTTTGTAAATAATAAATCTATATACTTCTAAATTTTAAATTATTAAAGTTGTCTTTCAGAAATGAATTTTTCTCATTCATTTCAATATTATAAAATGATGATGCGTTACATAATGATTTTTTTATATTATTAGTATTATCATTATCTTAAATAATATGGATAACACAATATTTTTTGGATTTTCGATTTTATAAATACTTTCTTTATATATTGTTATATTCCTTTGATTTTTACTAAAAAAAATGAAATTTTTTATTAAAAATATTTTTATCTTGTATTATCATAACTATTCATGTGTTAAAATATTTATAGTGATATAACGAGTATTTTTTTATCTTAATATTTTACAAAGATATGACACATTCATAAAAGAAGCTCATTAGAGATAAAATATTATGTGGAAAACAAATAAAAGGAAAAATTATAAGTGCTAAATCATGCCTCATGTTATAGTATATATATATATTGATACGGCATCACAAAATTAGCTTGATCGGGCACGAATCTCGAGGTGAAAGCTAGTTGGAAACTTCAAAAATTAATTCCGAGAGCACCCCAACTCCGATTTCAGCAAGCTTATAGTCTAACTGAGCGTCTCGGAAATACGAACTCAACGACACCAAGATCAACCCAATCCGAGCCCAAATGGGTCCAAATCATGGATCCAAAGTGCTGTTGGAAGGTTCAAACCGCAATTTGAGTTACCAAACGGACTCCGATTTTGACGAGCTTATACTCGAATCGAAGGGCTCGATGAGACGAATCCAACGAGCCCAAGATCACAGAATTCCGACATCACTAAGGCTTTCAAATGTCCAATGAACGGTGTATGATCGTAGGATTCAATATCGGCCATCCATTGGACCACTCCCTATTCGGCCCTGATCTCATGCCTATTTACGGGCCATGCCACTCCAGAAAATCTATAAATAGAGCCCTCATTTCTCATAAGAAGGGGATCCAAGCAAGAGAGAGAAGAAGAGAAGAGAAGGAAGGAGTTCCTCCTCGACAGCCGCCGGACCACCGCCGGACCACCGCAGGATCTCGCCGGACCACCGCCGGACCACCGCAGGAATCTCGTAGGACCACCGCCGGACCACCGCAGGAACCTCGCCGGACCACCACAAAACCTCACCGGACCACCACCTTAAGGCCTGACGTTCATCCCCGACGTCCTGCCAAAGACCCGACGTCTTGTTCAAGGCCCGACACTCAGTCCCTACATCCTGCCAAAGACCCGACGTCTTGTTCAAAGCCTGACACTCAGTCCCTACTTCCTGCCAAAGACCCGACGTCTTGTTCAAGGCCCGACGTTAAGTCCCGACGTCCTGCTGAAGACCTGACGTCCTGCTGAAGACCTGACGTCCTGCTTAAGACCCGACGTCCTACTCAAGGCCAGACCATCAACATCCGATCTTCCAAGTGACACTAGGACCAACACCTGACTCCTTATCTCCTGCCGACTACGGTCTCCGGCCGACTACGGTCTCCTTCCGACTACGGTCTCCGGCCGACTACGGTCTCCGGCCGACTACGGTCTCCGGCCGACTACGGTCTCCGGCCGACTACGGTCTCCGGCCGACTACGGTCTCCTGCCGACTACGGTCCTTCAGGCCAAACAAACCTGTATATATAACTCTTACCATGTAATGCAATCTATATGATGTACATTTGCTACATCAATCCAAGGCCTTCTTCTAAGGAAGGGCCTCATTTGTAATCGACTACAAATACTAGTGGATTCATTCAAACCGGGCCAGGCCCCGTGGTTTTTCTCCCTTTTTCAGGGGTTTTTCACGTAAAAACTCTGGTGTCACTTATGAATGCTACATCCTCTCACTTATCTGATTGTGTGCTGGATCTTCGTACAACGTTAAGACGTTAAACTATATATTTCTCTACCGCCGCGAATATTCCAGGACGCAACAGTTTGGTGCCGTCTGTGGGAACCTGGTTCCCAACTGGGGGGCAATTTTGGCTCCAACCTCAAAAGGTTATTCTACTGCTATTGATGCGTTAATTTCATGGAATCAGATCCAGACTAGGGGGCAACCTTAACTTCAATTTTAGTCAAGAAGATCCCTCCAAGACTTCTAAAGCAAAGACAATATTTAAGGAAACTCTCGGCAAATACATGGAAGCTTCCGATAAAATTCAAACCATGTACAGTCCCTTACTGGACTTCTACTCCTTGGGCAAGGTCTTGATCTCAACCTCAAAAAGGCAGTAATGGTCTAAAGATAGACCCTTCTTAACCTTTGATTCGGGATACACGTGGCATACGCCCTCTCCCAATCAAGGCAAAATCGATCCCAGGGGGATCCGACTCGACCTCTTCCACACAGGTTAACGTCGTCGAGCAAGGGCTCCGGCATACAACCTCGAAAAGGTCTCAAATCCTTAGTGGATTCTCCCAATCTCTTCCACACATGTTAACGTCGTCGAACAAAGGCTCCGACATACAACCTCGGATAGGTCTTACATCCTTGGTGGATTCTCCCGACCTCTTCCACACAGGTTAACGTCGTCGAGCAAGGGCTCCGGCATACAACCTCGGAAAGGTCTCAAATCCTTAGTGGATTCTCCCGACCTCTTCCACACAGGTTAACGTCGTCGAGCGTCGTCGAGCAAAGGCTCCGACATACAACCTCGGATAGGTCTTACATCCTTGGTGGATTCTCCCGACCTCTTCCATACAGGTTAACGTCGTCGAACAAAGGCTCCGACATACAACCTCGAAAAGGTCCTACATCCTTGGTGGATTCTCTCGACCTCTTCCACATAGGTTAACGTCGTCGAGCAAAGGCTCCGACATACAACCTCGGAAAGGTCCTACATCCTTGGTGGATTCTCCCGACCTCTTCCACACAGGTTAACATCGTCGAGCAAAGACTCCGACATACAACCTCGGAAAGATCTTACATCCTTGGTGGATTCTCTCGACCTCTTCCACACAGGTTAACGTCGTCGAGCAAAGGCTCCGACATACAACCTCGGAAAGGTCTTACATCCTTGGTGGATTCTCCCGGCCTCTTCCACGCAGGTTAACGTCGTCGAGCAGGGCTCCGGCATACAACCTCGGAAAGGTCTCACATCCTTAGTGGATTCTCCCGGCCTCTTCCACACAAGTTAACGTCGTCGAGCAGGGCTCCGGCATACAACCTCGGAAATGTCTCACATCCTTAATGGATTCTCCCGGCCTCTTCCACACAGGTTAACGTCGTCGAGCAGGGCTCCGGCATACAACCTCGGAAAGGTCTCACATCCTTAGTGGATTCTCCCGACCTCTTCCACACAGGTTAACGTCATCGAGCAGGGCTCCGGCATACAACCTCGGAAAGGTCTCACATCCTTAGTGGATTCTCCCGACCTCTTCCACACAGGTTAATGTCATCGAGCAGGGCTCCGACTTACAACCTCGGAAAAGTCTCACGTCCTTGGTTAACGTCGCTAGAATGTCGTCAATAGACTTCTATCTGACTTCTCTATAATGTTAAAATTCTTCCCGATTTTGAATTTCCTCCTGCGCTAAACTTTTGCCTTGCAGGACTTTCGATGGACTAATACACGACGCCGAAATTCTTCCTGTCATCAGACTAATACCCGTCGTCGGACTTCTGCTCGTCGACAAACTTTTGTCGGTCTTCTACCCGACGTTGGACTTCTGCTCGTCAGCGGACTTCTACTCGACGTCGGACTTCTGCTCGTTAGCGGACTTCTACTCGTCGACGAACTTTCATCGGACTTCTGCCCGAGGCCGTACTTCTACACGACGTCGGACTTCACCTTGTCGTCGAACTTCTGCTCGTCAGCGGACTTCTACTAGTCGTCAGACTTCTGCCCGTCGATGAACTTTCATCGGTGTTCTGCCCCAGGCCGTACTTCTACACGATGTCGGACTTCACCTTGTCGTCGAACTTTTGCTCGTCAGCAGACTTCTACTCGTCGTCGGACTTCTGCCCATCAACGAACTTTCATCGGTCTTTCGCCCGAGGCCGAACTTCTACACGACGTCGGACTTCTCCCTATCGTCGGACTTCTACTCGTCAGCGGACTTCTACTGGTCATCGGACTTCTGCCCGTTGACGAATCTTTGTCGGTCTTCTACCCGACGCTGCACCTCTACCCGACTTCGTACTTCTACCGGGTGTCGGACTTCTACCAGTTAATAGACTTTCGTCGGTCTTCTGCCCGATCTTGTATGACTACCCGACATTGAATTCCTACCTGTCATCATACCTCTCCCCGACGCTGGAAGTATGCCCGTCATTTCAACCTCCCTCCTTACAACGGTCTCTCCGACCTCCATCTCCAACCAACTGATTAACATCAGACCTCCATAGGATCTCTCGAAGAAGGAGGGGAAATCTTCGAACTTCCTTGCCAAGAGAGGGGCCTCGAAAAATCGAGGGAAGGCCTAAATAGTAAGGACAGAGGGAGAAGAGAAGGAGGGGAAATCTCCGGACTTCCTTGCCAAGAGAGGGGCCTCAAAAAATTGAGGGAAGACCTCAATAGAAAGGACAGAGGGAGAAGAGAAGGAGGGGAAATCTCCGGACTTCCTTGCCAAGAGAGGGGCCTCGAAAAATCGAGGGAAGGCCTCAATATAAAGGACAGAGGGAGAAGAGAAGAAGGGGAAATCTCCGGACTTCCTTGCCAAGAGAGGGGCCTCGAAAAATCGAGGGAAGGCCTCAATAGAAAGGAAAGAGGAAGAAGAGAAGAAAGGAGAAGAAGAAGAGGAGAAAAGAGGAGAAGAAAAGGAGAAGGACAATTTTTCTAAATGCCTCAGAGGCCTATTTATAGGTTTTTGGAGAGAAGAGGGGAAGTTTCTAGATTTTTCCAACATTTTCGAATTTCCCACATTTTTCTGAATTTTTCAGAATTTTTTCGGAATTTTTTGGAATTTTCTGGAATTTTTTCGGATTTTTTAAATCCATGTGGGCCCCACTTGAAAAAAAAAAATTTACTGTAACCGCGCCAGACCGCGCGGGTCGCGCCAGACCGCGCGGGTCGCGCAGTTTCACGCGCGGGCCGCCGCCGGCGTGCGGCGGCAGGCGGCTGGCCGGCCGGCCGGTTCGGCCGCCAACGCATGTCCGGGCCCGATTTTCGGCCCGGACAGTCCGATTCGGACGTTTTTGGGGTCCCCGGATACGTTTTTTGACGTTCCGGACTCAATTTCGACACTTTTGAAGCTCAACGGGGCCTCTAGGATCAAGTTCAAGCAAGCCATTAATTTTTGGAACGCAATTTTTTGCGATTCGGTCAGTGTAAAATTTCGGAACAAGTATTTTCGGACTCCTGGAGCTTCGACGTCCGAAAATAGGGGGGCAACTGATACGGCATCACAAAATTAGCTTGATCGGGCACGAATCTCGAGGCGAAAGCTAGTTGGAAACTTCAAAAATTAATTCCGAGAGCACCCCAACTCCGATTTCAGCAAGCTTATAGTCTAACTGAGCGTCTCGGAAATACGAACTCAACGACACCAAGATCAACCCAATCCGAGCCCAAATGGGTCCAAATCATGGATCCAAAGTGCTGTTGGAAGGTTCAAACCGCAATTTGAGTTACCAAAAGGACTCTGATTTTGACGAGCTTATACTCGAATCGAAGGGCTCGATGAGACGAATCCAACGAGCCCAAGATCACAGAATTCCGACATCACTAAGGCCTTCAAATGTCCAATGAACGGTGTATGATCGTAGGATTCAATATCGGCCATCCATTGGACCACTCCCTATTCGGCCCTGATCTCATGCCTATTTACGGACCATGCCACTCCAGAAAATCTATAAATAGAGCCCTCATTTCTCATAAGAAGGGGATCCAAGCAAGAGAGAGAAGAAGAGAAGAGAAGGAAGGAGTTCCTCCTCGACAGCCGCCGGACCACCGCCGGACCACCGCAGGATCTCGCCGGACCACCGCCGGACCACCGCAGGAATCTCGTAGGACCACCGCCGGACCACCGCAGGAACCTCGCCGGACCACCACAAAACCTCGCCGGACCACACCTTAAGGCCCGACGTTCATCCCTGACGTCCTGCCAAAGACCCGACGTCTTGTTCAAGGCCCGACACTCAGTCCCTACATCCTGCCAAAGACCCGATGTCTTGTTCAAAGCCTTACACTCAGTCCCTACTTCCTGCCAAAGACCCGACGTCTTGTTCAAGGCCCGACGTTAAGTCCCGACGTCCTGCTGAAGACCCGACGTCCTGCTGAAGACCTGACGTCCTGCTTAAGACCCGGCGACCTACTCAAGGCCAGACCATCAACATCCGATCTTCCAAGTGACACTGGGACTAACACCTGACTCCTTATCTCCTGCTGACTCCTTATCTCCTGCCGACTACGGTCTCCGGCCGACTACGGTCTCCGGCCGACTACGGTCTCCGGCCGACTACGGTCTCCGGCCGACTACGGTCTCCGGCCGACTACGGTCTCCGGCCGACTACGGTCTCCGGCCGACTACGGTCTCTGGCCGACTACGGTCCTTCAGGCCAAACAAACCTGTATATATAACTCTTACCATGTAATGCAATCTATATGATGTACATTTGCTACATCAATCCAAGGCCTTCTCCTAAGGAAGGGCCTCATTTGTAATCGACTACAAATACTAGTGGATTCATTCAAACCGGGCCAGGCCCCGTGGTTTTTCTCCCTTTTTCAGGGGTTTTCCTCGTAAAAACTCTGGTGTCACTTATGAATGCTACATCCTCTCACTTATCTAATTGTGTGCTGGATCTTCGTACAACGTTAAGACGTTAAACTATATATTTCTCTACCGCCGCGAATATTCCAGGACGCAACATATATATATATATATATATATATATATATATATATATATATATATATATATATATATATATATATATATATATATATATATATATATATATATATATATATATATGACTACATTAATAGCAATATAATCTATACAATAAATTAAAGAAAAGTACACCTAAAAGCTAACCAAAAATACACAAAAAGAAATAAGTTGGATCACACAAAAAAAAAAAAAAATCTAACAAGTGATGATAGTTGTTAACACTAGTTGATCCATGAAAATACTCTTTTCTTTTTTTTTTTTTTTTTTTTTTTTTTTTTTGGAAGATTCAGAACATCTGTTCCAAATTAAAAATTATTATTTGTCATTCTCGTACTCGGACATCATCCAGAGGTCAATTAGGACCTGTCACGTCACCAATTTACTTTGTACCGCTGTGTATCAGATGACTTGACACGTACTAATTAAACTCCAAACCATCCGACACGTAATTTCTTTTGCTCCTTTTATTCAATCAATCATCAATTACAGCAACCAGCATTTTTCATCTTTCCACGATAACTCTTCATAATATTAGCAATCTTCCACTCATCAACGGCGGACATTACAACTAAAAAATTGGCAGAATTTGTCATTCTTAAAGTCTAAGTGCATTTAACTAAATAAATATAGTTGAGAATATAGCAAGAAAACTGACTGAAATGGAAATTCATATAAACTTAATTAAAAAAAAAATAATCAATTATAATTTATTGAAGAAAATATCCTAAAATGCAACTTTCTTATTATTTGAAATTATTAATGATGATTAATTTTTTTAATTAAGTTAGCATCTGATGTACTTTTCTTCATTCATATTGCAAACTCCATAGCTGTAGCAAAAATTTTATGAAATATTAATAAAACACAATAATATCGCTAGAGGGAGGGCTTGAACCTCCGACCTTGTGGTTAACAGCCACACGCTCTAACCAACTGAGCTACTCCAGCTTTGCTTTATAGTGTTTAATATGCTCTATTTAAATGCTTATAGTCAGTACCAAAATATTTGTCTTCATAGTACTACCCCAAATAAAAAATGATAAATAATTAAAACTTACCCACCAATAAATTTTATTTCCAATTAAATATATAATACATATGAAAACTTATTACATATATAATTTTTTCTTTAACTTTTGATTTATCATTAAAATCTCGTGGATAAAATTTTTGAGAAAAAAAATATACTTAAAAATATTCTAAACAATTTGAGCTTTAATGCTCCAAAAGTAAATTACATCGAGATATTGATATACAATTATTTTGATATTGATACATTCCAAAAAAATCGTCTACAGTGGGCATGAATATTGATGCATATTTGAATTAGAAAATTTCAAAATTAAATTCGGGGTCATCCAAACTTCAATTGCAGCAGCTTATAGTCAAATTGAATGTCTTGAAGAGAGAAACCCAACGACTCCAAAATCAGTCTAATCCGCACATAAATGGGTCCAAATTGGTGGGTCACTGCACATTTGGAAAATTCAAAAAATAAATTGGATGATTAAATGATCTCTAAATATGATATGCTTATAGTCGAATCGAGCGACTCAACGAGACAAATCCAATAAGTCCAATATCGCTTAATTCTAACATCATTTGAACACATAAATATTTGACAAATACTATATAATCGAGGGGATCAACATGGGTCGTCCGATGGAGCACTCCGAAGTTGACCCAAATCATCTCCAAATTTATGGGGCATGCCACTTTAAAAAAATTTATAAATAGACCCCCACTTCCCACATGAAAAGGGGCTTGGAACCTTTGGCTAGAGATTCAAGTGAGCTCTAAGGCTTCAAGGATTTAGAGCTCCACGAAAGCACCATCGAAGGCAAACTTATGTCAGCCGATAGGAAAACCGTTAGACCTCCTCCCGATCACCAACCTTCGACCATCGTCGTACTTCCACATGGCCACCGACAGCTTTCGAACTTCGACCCGCCCATCATCAGGTCACCACCCGGCCGCCGAACCATTGCCTGGCCACCTACCGCCACAAAACCATTGTCTGGCCTCCAACTGTCAATGGACCTCAGCTCGATTGCTAATCGTTGCAGGACCACTGCTCGCCCAATAATCATCGCCGAACCTCTAAGCACAGTCGCCATTCGACAATGGCCCCTCGCACCTCAAAGTTTGAGTAAGCATCGACGACGAGCATATGCCTTATAAGCGATGACATGCATTAAGTGTTAATGTTAATGGCAATGGTGGGCAACAAAGTTGGTTGGTGTTGGATTTGGTTTCAATGGCTTACATTAGTCATATATTTGATGATGTGCGTTGAAGTTGTTGTGAAAGTGTGTAACAAAGTCAGAGGAGATTAGAATTTGTATTGACTACATGCATTAGCCTTATAAGATATGGCATACATTGATCCTATTGGCGACAATAGGCAATGAAGTCCGTGAGCATCGTCATTGATGTCAATGGCTTGCATTGCTCTTACAGGCGATGGAGTGCAATAATGTTGTTAGTGATGTTATTTGATGAAATCAACATACATTTGGAGTAGTTAGGAAACATTAGCTAGCAGACTATAGCCGAGAAACAATAGTTAGGAGATCATAATCAACAAATGATAGTTGTAAGACAACAATTGTGAGGAGATAGTCGAGAGATTGTTGTTGGTCATCAGTAATCAAAGGATCATAGTAAGACAACAATGGTGAGGAGATAGTCGTGACCACCATCGGGCAATAGTGATCGAGAAAATATAGTTTAGCAATGATAGTCAAGAGACCAAAGTCATGAAGTTACTGAACGACAAGAGGGGGGGTGAATTGTAAGTCTTTTTCTTAATAAAATTAACCCTAAACAAGAGTTCTAATTTTTTTGTTGTTTTTGAAATTTTAGAACAAAAATTTATGCAATTTTACTTTCACAAAATTTCACATGCAATAGATATGACAAATTTAAAATGCAAGCAAAAAGTAAACAGCGATAAGGAAAGAACACACCAAGAATTTTATAGTGGTTCGGTCAAAATATGACCTACGTCCACTCCCCGGAGTCCTCCACTCCAGGATTTTCACTATCAAAATAGTTCTCCTTTTGCCCCCCTCGGCAAGGCGGAGAAGCCTGTACAAACCTCCCTTTCACCAACCCGGCGTGGAGGAGTACCAAACTCTGTTTTCGCCCTCCTGGCGACGACAGAGAACCTTCTCGTTTTTCTCCCTCCTGGAGAAGGCAGAGAACCTCGAGGTAACGGATGTAGACGAGCCTTTCCCTTGGAGATCCTCCCTCAAATCCTTCTAGGGCCACAGGAGGAGCAAGATGCAGCAAGCTTGGAGCAACCGTGTGATCTCCCTTACACCTCTTCTCCCTCACAACGCTCACCTCCTCCTTCCTCTCTCAACCCTCAAGAATTTCTCTAGAGCTCTCTCCCTTGGAATCCCTCTCTAACCACGTTCACCCCCTCTGTAAAAACTCTCCAAAAAGAACTTGATTGATATCTAAAAAAGGCTCCAAAAACCTCTGAATTCAAAAGTAGCCGTTACTGTTCGTACAGTACGATTCCACATCGTACAGTACGATCTTCATAAACAGACGTCGTCCTGGTACGAAGATGTACGAACAGTTCAAAAACAATTCGTACGGTACGATATAGTATCGTACGGTACGATCCAACAAGATACTATTCGTACAGGACGATGGTCTGGACGATCGGATGTCGTCTCTGTTCATCGTATGGTACGATTATTATCGTACAGTACGATGTGACAAAAACCAAGAGATCGTCCAGGACGATATCCGGGACGATCATACTTCGTCTCTGTTCATCGTATGGTACGATCGCGTTCGTACAGTACGATGTTCAAATTTTAATTAGGCCTGGATTACATGCACTAATCACAGGTTAATTTAAGTAAGTATTAAAAATGGATCGTACAGTACGAACCTGTTCGTACAGTACGAGCGGCGCAAAATCACTTACTTAAATTAAATCACGGCTAGGGTTTTGGATCTGAACATATCGTACAGTACGAAATAATTCGTACAGTACGATTTATTCACAGAATTGTCCACATAGCTTGGATCGTACGGTACGAAATAAAATCGTACAGTACGATCTCCAGAGAAGAATTTTAATTACATTTTGCAGTTAAAAAAAAATCTCCCCCTGTGTGTGTGCATGGTTGCTCTTACTCTTACGCATTTTGTGGCTAGACTCAATAAAGTAAAAAATACAATAAATGAAAAATACAATGTTTGACTCATACTCCTAATCTACCCGGTCTTGAGTCTTCCTTTCTTCCTGAGTCACTTGTGATCTTCCTGAAATGTTAGTGCTCAAGGAAAATAGCAAATAAAATAATATTCAATGAAAAGCTGTTCCAAAACACTCATTATTTGGCATCATCAAAATCTCAAACTCGGTGTCATGGGTTGCAACAAGTCAAACCATGGTAGTTAGGAGATCATAATCAACAAATGATAGTCGAGAGATCATAAAAGGGTGACGATGGTTAGAAGATTGTAGTCAGACGACGGTGGCTAGGGGATGAGTACATAGTTGAGCAATGATTGTGTAAAGATCAAAATCAAACGATGGTGGTCAAGCGATCATGATTGAATTATGGAGGCCAAGAGAAAATTGTGGGGCAATCATAGCTGGGAGACCGTAGTTTAACAATGGAGGTCTAAAGATTATAGTGGAGCAATGTTGCTTGTGAGTCTATAATTAAGTGATGGTGATCAAGTGACTGTAGTTAGGAAAAAATATCGAGGTATCACAGGTGGGAGATAGTGGTCAAGGTACCATATACAGGCGACAAAGTTTGGTGGAATGTATTCGAGCAACAGAGGTCGGTGGAATGTATTCAAGCCACATTGATGGCATCATAAACCTACTATTATATTGAAATTTCATATATAGTAATAATATATTAGGCTAAGGCATTCTTTTTAAGGGTGGTAGCCTCAAGTGCATGATCAAGTTCATGGTACCACATCAGAAAGCAAAATTTATGCTAAATGTGACTCGTGTGTTCTTAGATTAAGTAGTATTTGAGTCCGATGACATTATGTGGTGTTGAAACCTTTATGGCTTTGAAAGCTTAGAGTTGTTAACTTGGAAAGAGTCACAAATGAGATCTAAATTTTGCATTAACATGAAAGCCTTCAGTGTGAAAGCTTGAATATATATTAGGTGATTTTGCATTCACTTATCGGATTTTCTTGAGTTGAGGTCTCTATAAATTGAATCATAAGGCCATAAACCATCATTGCCATAAAAAATATTATATGATTCCGAGTTTTTAGAACTGGAAAAGTATTGAGAAGAGAGCATATAGGAGAAAATGTGTGTGCAGAATACGTATCATAAAAACTCTGAATCAATAATAATTTTTAAATAACTTCTAAATTGAATATTTTTAAATAACTTCTAAGGGAATGTACATTGAATTTCATTTTGTTGGGCACTGATTATAACTTATTAATGGATTATATCATTTTTATTTCATAGATGACTATTTATGCTAAATACAAACATTTTTTTGGTGTTTTTTTTTAATATTTAATCTCTTTTGCAATTATTTATCATTCAAAGCAATTTTTTTTTCCAAAATTTAGGGTTCTGTAGCTAAATATTATTAGGCATAATCTTTTTCTGACATGCAAATCCTTTATTATTACATTGATTGTAAAGGTGCAACTAATGCTTCCTAGTTATCTATTTCAGTTTGGATGTAGGGATTGCATTCAAAAACTAACCAAAAGTTTTCTATTTCTTAATTCATTCTCAATCATCCAGAATGAAGTGAATGATTAAGATGCATTAACAGACCACAGTTATCATGATCATTACAGAGTATCTACTTGCTTCCTTATATATCAAATAATGTGATGGATTTGAAAGTGACCAATCCACAACCTGACCTGTAAAAACTCACTTGCATATAGGGGTGTCAATTCGGGTCGACAATTCGGGTTCGGGTCGAACCCGACTTGACCCGGGTATAAACGGGCCAACTCAAACGCGACCCGTTTAAATAAACGGATCAAAATAATAAACCCGAACCCAAACCGCACGAGTTGCCGGGTTGACCCGACCCAACCCGCGAACCTGTTTAATTCAAAAGCTGGGCGATGTCAGACTAGACAGCATCGACGGCACGGCGAGAGTAGGGTCGACATCGGCCTACTGCGGTGCTGCCTGCAAGCCGCAGAGGTTGTGTTAGAAATGGACGGAGCAGCTGGCGGACAGGCGGAGTGACGCGACTCGACGACTGGCGTTTGGCGGAGTGGCACGAACGTCGTGCATGAGCGAACGCTACTGTCGACTGGCCCGGACAAGCGGCGACGCGGCATGATGAGTTGACCGCAATGGACAGACGCGACAGATGAAATTGGTTGATAGTGATGGGCATACACGAGAAAGTTAGGCGGGAATTGAAATTTTGGGATTATAGAATATAAACAGGTCAATTCGGGTCGACTCGTGGGTTTCCGAGTTGAACCCAAACCCAACCCGTTTAACAAACAGGTCGAAAATTCAAACCCGAACCCGACCCGTTTAACAAACAGGTTGACCTGAACCCGAATTTTTAAAAGTCGGATTTCAGTTCGGGTCAAAAATTGACACCCCTACTTGCATAGCATTTGCACACTCAGCAAACACAGACACGATTTTACATTGTATGGATGAGTTTTGATATATCATCAAAAAATTATCTTGATCGGGCACAAATCTCAAGGCAGAAGTTTGGCAATCGTTTTTTTTTTTTTTTTCTAAAATCGCTCTTGATCCACGTTGATGCATCAAGTTCAAGTAGGTTGCCAGCCCAAATCAGTAAACCAACTAACCATCAGTTGATGACGAGGCAAACAATTCTATATAGAACTCGAGAAGACTACCACAATTTTTTATCGAGGTCAAAGACATCATTAATGGCTTATTAAAATACAATAAAAAACTAAACATCAAGAACAAAAATAAAAATAATTCCAAACGGTCCCCTGGTAAATGAATTCCTCTACATCTAATGATACTATTATACAAGGTACATTGATCCATTTAAATACATAGCAGGCAAAAAATGATCATCATATGCTCTACAACACATTTTTTTTTTTTTCAACTATTAAGAAGAATATAACCCAAGAACAAAGATATTACTGATTTGTTTAGGATAGCTTTTTTGCTACTTTATAAAACTACTTTTTAGTAAAAAAATTTCTCAAGAATTTGAGAAATTTTTCTATTAGAAAGTTATTTTAGAAAGCAGCAAAGAAACTGTCGCAAACCAAGCCTAAAAGTTACAATTACCCGGTGATCATAAGCGACTGATAAGGTACTCTCTTTATGTCAACTATTGTTGAGTGTTCACCTTCAAGCGGCTGCTTCCATGGCTCCCCATCCATCTGCATGTACGCTCTTCTCCACGCACCGCCTCTGACTTCCAACCTAACTGCAGCAGCCTGAAAGTTCACACAGTAAAGAGAACTACATCGTAAAGATTTGCGATTAAATAAACCAACAAATAGTGATTTATATATGAAACATTAATAAAAAAGGACCGTGGATGATTAATGATATCATGATTGATGAGCAATACAATTCTCAACAAAAAAGAAGCGAAAAACAAAAGAAACATATTCGAGAGCATTAACAGTGCAAATAGTTTTCAGTATGCTTTTATATTTTAATAAAATGATTTTTAACACAGAGAGAACTTTTTTAACTAACGCTTGATAAATAAACCTAAATATTCCTGGTGTGATCATTTATGAAGAAAATAAAATAATGAAAACCCAAAAAAAGTAGACATAACTTGATTCTCGGATATCTAAATATGCCAATATAGGCACGTTGAAACGTGAAAAGGACGATAAAATAAGGAGATCCTATTTTTAGCATGGGAAACATATTTCTTGGTGTAATAAAAAAAATTTTTAGTTACTCGTCACGTGGGAAAAAAGTACCAATATATATAAAAATCAAAGCATGCCAAAAAGGGCAACATGAGAAACCGAAATGGGAGGATTAGAATTTGTAAAAAAGTAACCATATTACCCGTATGAAATAATAATTGAGAAAATTATCAAAATGGTCCCTAAGTCTTTTAACTCTTTGTGAGGGATCAAAATAATCCTCAACTATTACAAAAGCGACTATTTTGGCCCTACCGTCAATTTTAAATGTAAAAGTGAGATGGAAATGAGGGTGTTATCGGAACAAGCAAAAAAAAAGCGCACTAACGGAAGAAATATGGCTACCTTCACAACGAGCAAGCTCCTGTCATTGTTGTTACTACCGATCGCAGTTGATTTGGCCAAAGAAGCGCGCAAACGGAAGAAAGATGGCTAGCTTCGCAACCAACAAGCTCTCATCGTCATCATTACTTCCAATCGAACAGACAAACGACGAAGGCTGATTTCGGACCCGAAAGGAAGGAATGTCGTCGAAGGAGGTGCAGAAGTTATTTAGCTAGTCATTCAAAACTCTACCTATCAGGCAAAGGAGGCGAAGTTGAAGGGCAACGAACAGTGGAGAAGGGGTAAAGAAATTGTGTATAATTTTTTTATTAAAGAAAAACTTAATAATTTTTTTTACAAAATTTATAATCTTTAAAAAATTGCATTTATTAAATATTTTAATTAAAAAAAGACTAAATTACCCTTATACTTAACACCATCAACCCTGCGATTAGATGACAGGACTAAGAAAGTCTCATTTAGAGAATTTGAGGGACCAAATCAAAATAGTTGGAGACTATTTTGATCCCTCACAAAGAGTTGAGGGACCATATCGGTCCTAAAGGAGCACTAGTGAAGTTGGATGAGATAGGTTAAGTTGTTGAAGACAAGTCAAACTTATCCAGACAACACTCAAACCAGAAGAGTGATAGGCCAAATTTTAAAGAGGAGCTCATTATTTTTTAAAATTAACATAAGGAGCATATTTAAAAAATAATTTAAAATAGAGCAAATTCGCTAAATATTTTAGTGCATTCCAAATACGCCAAATTATTTGGCTTAACGTGAATGCCCTTTATACTTTAGCGTATTCTGCTATAAAAATTAAATTAATTTTTTTTATTAAGTATTATTTTTATCTAATACTACATATATATTAAATAGACTAAAAATTTAAAATTGAAATAAATTTATTTATATTATTTTAATTTGCTTAATAAATTAAATAACTAATATTTAAAAATCTTATATAAAAAAATATTCATATAACATTATATAAAGAAATAAATAAATAGTATCTCCTCATCTCTCTCTCTCCACATCTTACTAGTACTCTCTCTCTCCCCCCTCCTCATCTCTCTCTCCACATCTAACTGGTACTCTCTCTCTCCCCCCTTTTCTCTCTCTCCCTCCCTATCTCTCTCTCCTTATGTCGCTCGCTTATTTCTCTCTCCATTTAGGTAGAATACGCTAAAGTATAAAGGGCATTCAGATTAAGCCAAATAATTTGGCGTAATTGGAATGCGCTAAAATATTTAGCGAATTTTCTCTATTTTAAATTATTTTTTAAATATGATCCTTTAGTTTATTTTTTAAAAAAAATAATGATTCCTCCTTAAAATTTGGCCAAGGTGATATGTCATTTAACAATGCTAAAACAACAACAACAACATCGAGCCTTAATCCCACTATGCGGGGTCGACTACATGAGTCTTTTTCTCCATTGTGTCATGTTAAGAGTTAAATCTCAATAGGATGTCCGGATGTAAAAATGTATAAAAAAAAAAAAAAAAAAAAAAAGGAGTTGCAACCACCATCATGAACACCACCACAACTGCCTCAGCCATGATATGATGACTATGACCACCCTTTGTTCCAAAAACAGGATGTCCGGATCAATACGATCACAATAGAATGTGGATTAGGTAATTCAAAAATCCAAAAATATGAGAAACGAAGATATGAGGGGATGCAAAGTGCACTATAAATTGAGAATAAATAAATGGTAAATATAAATGAAGCCAAAAAATGAATTTAGCAAGAAGAAACTATTTGTTTTGTTTTTGCCAAGTGATTGGATCAAGGATAAAGAAGGCAATGTTAACTAAGTTCATATACTTTTCCCATCAAGGTGAAGCAACTCCTGAATAGATTTTTAACCTTGTTTCAAAGAATAAGGTTTAGAGCAGAGAATGCATACTCAAAAGAGATTCTCCCAAAGTTTGGTGGAACATAGAAAGCCTCACATTCCATTTAGTAGTCTCTTTATAATAACTATAAATGCAATAGTGAATTAAAGGATATTGAGCATTCATATGAGAACAACATAATGAAAAACTTATCATGCGATGTATTTGATGGTGTCCGTCCATTCAAAAAGCGGAGAGTCAAGATGATTCAATCTCTCATTACATCTCAAGAGGAAATTGGAAGCCTTAGACCATGATATGATTGATACCATTAAATTAATAATAGTTGTAACAAACGTGGTGATGTAGAACAATCATGGGAAGATGATATGCTTAAAGGACGTTTGCACGTTTAGTTTTAGAGAACAATAATAAGCAAAATCTCATGTTGGTTTGAACGATAAAATAAAATATTAAAGTGATAAATAGTGTTGGTTAATTTACATGCATAGAAGTTAAGAGCATTAAAATCAATCAATTTAATTTACTTTTGCATACGTGAATGGTCTCAACCATAAATCCCTTCGTTAACATTAAGACTAGCTACTACAAGGAACCCTTCACTCAACTCTTCCTATTACTAGGCTTAGCGGAGGGACCAACAACATCTTTGTGAATCAAAATATAACCACGTGGGAGAGATAAACTAAGAGGCTAAAAGAGTCGGAGGTCGAGTTTACCCGAAGTATGAAGTATACGAGGCTCCTGTGGTCATAGGAAGGCTTGGAAGGAGGTAGGTGGCATCCACGAACCTTCTTGAAGGTGTGATCAGCAATCTGACGCGTCCTGACAGCATTTGAAGACCTTCCACTTGGCTGGACAGCAAGAAACAGGTGCAGGTTTTCTCAGGACAGCACACTCTCATACCCAAAAAAGTCTCAGGCAGTGGACGGGGACTTATCTGATCAATTGGACAGCAAGTACACATTCCGGATCAGCTGGTGGGGATGTGCAGAATTTAGTGGACAGCAGTTTACCAATTCTCTGAACTTCTGAACAGCAATCCCGTTAGGAAGATTTTAGGCTCTCTTGTTCCGTTTGGAGAAAAGAGAGAGGTCTAAGGGCTAATTCAAATCAACTCTAATTTGAATTTCAATTGGGCGTAATTTGGGGGATTGAATGATAATTGATTGAGGCGAGAATTAAGAAGAAATTAATGAGGGGTAGGCCGGCCATGAGAGAAAGGGGGAAATTTGTGTCTAAATTCGTTGACGGCATTAATGACGATGGGGAATTAAAATCTGAAATTAATCTCAGATTTTATTAGATTGAATTGCTTTCCTAAATGACTTGGGCTAATTGGAAAGAAATTTGAAATTCAAATCAATTCGATTTGAATTTGAATTCTTCCCAAAAATGCTATGGACAAATATGGAAGGTATTGAATAGGGAATTTAATGTGGGGATCCTATGTGAGGCGAGGTGGTGAGGCCGGTGGTGGGGAAATTAATTTGAAATTTGAATTCAAATTAATTTTCAATTAATGCATTGATGTGGTTTTAATGGGAGGAAAGCCACATGGTGGTCGACGGCATGTAGAGAGAGAGGGAGGGGATTTTGGAAAGGTTTGGGGAGTTTCCAAAGAGGGATTGTGGATTAGGAAAATGATTATAACATCCAATTTGTTTGAAATTTAAATTGAAGTCATGAATAAAACTTTCCTAAATAGGAATTTCCAAAATTGGAAAGTTTTGAAATTCAAAATTTGAATTTCAAATTGACTCCAATTTTCCCTCACAAGCCCAACTAAATTTGGAAGATGGCATGATGATTGAGATCATCATCACAACGAAAAAGGGGGGGTTGGTGGGGGGCGGCGGCAAGAGGAAGGGAATGGGTGGGTTGATTGCTTGCCGTCGGGTTTTGATAATTTTGGTGGAGATTGGATATGAAGTGGGGAAGCTATGGGATGAAAAGGATGTGGGAGTAAGGGGGAAAGAAAAAGATAGGGTAAAGAGAACCACAAACCCGAACACTTCCAAGGTTGGTGGGTATTGCGTTGCTCTTCACCAAGGGACTTTCTCAAAGCTCTCTCCAAGAACTATCAAACTCTCACAAGAGTAAAACACAGAAATTTTCATAATAATCTTCATTAGCCCTTCTCCAAGAAGAAGAGGGATTTAAATAGACAAATACAATAAGGAAAAAATAAAAGACAACAATGCCCTCGGGGCTTATAAAGAACTAATCCCTTAAGCAAGGGCATAAATGGAAAAAAGACAGTAAATAAATAAATACATCACATATAAATGAAAAAAAGGCGTCATCATAGCCGTCGATCATTAGCCATGTCCCTGATGGAACATTAAGGGTCTGATGTCCGCATCACGTGGACAATATTTTCATCATGGGAAAAGGTGTATAGGAAGCCATAAACAAAGACCACGACGAGTGAGGGCTTATTGAAGTAGAAGACGATGTGTTCTAGCAATCAAGCATGAGAAAGTGAGTACAAAAATAGTAAAAAATGCTATGCATGGCTAAGCGTGTTTATGAAAACAATGGCGGCAACAAATGAGCTTGATGTGCAAGCTCAATTGTGGAATCCGATGCACGAAGAATGCAAATGCAAGAAAATGACACAAGCTCAGGTTGAATGCATGAGGTGAGCTTGATATGTTGGTTGTGAGATATTCAGAGAAGGGGCAAGGTCTCAGACGCAAGTGTAGGCTTGAGAGGATGTGCTCGGGTTAAAGAGAGGAGCACCACGGGTTAGGCTAACCAAACTCTGATACCATATTAGAGAGGAAATCTCTTTCTTGTGTATTATTCACAAGGAAATATTTCATAAAAAGTTGAATATAACATTCTAAGAAATAGCAAAATATTCATATTCATTAAATATAAATTAATTTCCTATCTTGATGTTTTCCTACTCTAACAAATTTTTTTGTGCCGCTCAACAATAATGAATGAAAAAAGGACATGTATAAAGTCAACCCTAACTACTTGACAGAAGGCTGATAATGATGATGATGATGATGATAACGATTTTCAAAACCTTTCAAGCTCACTATCTGAAGCAATACACAAGGTAGTATAACCCAATCAACAAGGTCAGATACAGATGTTATTATGTTAAATACTCCATTGACTATGACTAAAAAGCACAAGTAATGAAAATGCATCACAACTAAAAGCTTAACATCATCATAGTAACAACTACCAACATAAAAAGAAGAAAAAAAGCTTCTCAAAATGACAAAATGACAGTTATAGTGTGTGAAAAAACTTATAGCCATCACCAGAAGAGTTGAATTTCATCAAAAGTTCAACTTATATTAGAGACTTTGTAAGTACGTGAAAGAAATAATTAAGTACCTGAGCTATGCGCTTGGCAGTTATAAGCTCAACCATTACGACTGAAGCATGCCAACCTTGCTTAAGGCCAAAGATTTCAAGGAGGCCATCATCCAAATGGGCCTCAACAAAGCCTCTCTGTTACGCAAAATGATAAGTCAAGAACAACAGATGCACTTTGTCAACTGATATTAATAAATAATAGAACAATATCTAGTTTTTATTGAAACATCTATGAATTGCTTGACGGTTTCGTGGAAGGAAAGCATATGAAACGTGCATATGCTCAAGTAAAGGAATTTCACAGACATAGCATGCCTTCAAACGCCCGTACATGTTATCAAATAGATGGCAGTCAATTTCACATTAACCACTTATGAAGATTAGGCTGGGCTTCCCGAGCAGAAATGAATAAACTTCTGATGAAGAGTATTATTAGAGTTTAAACGCAAATATAATTGCTGAAGATAACACAGGAAGTAGAGTTTATATCACAAAACAAAAAAACCATCCTTGTACAGATCAAGCGCACAGGCAGATGTAAATTTTCTTCACCTTTTCGAGATATTCAGGCTTGGGATGGCCCCAAGGATTTCTTCCACTTCCGTAGTTGTGAAGATTTAAGCAAACTATTGACCTTACACTGCAGTCAAAGACCAAGTATGAGAATTCCCAAACACAAAAAAAAAACAGAAAACCGGAAGAAATTGCCAAACCAAAGACATTTTGACTCTAGAGCAAATCATTTCTTAAATGGTACAAACTAATAAAACATATTACTAAAAAAATTCTAACAATAACAGGCAAGCAACATTGTTTATCCAAATTCAGATAAAAAATGAAGTAGATAGCTTACCTTTTTGGAACTGGAATTACCTCCCATTCTGAACAATTTACTTTCTTTATATAAATACGTAGAATGTTCCTTAGTCCTCTGAATGAATAGGTTCAAAATTATACATCAGTAAATTTGCAATAACTGCAGCTATTAGGCATGCAATAAAGAAAGAAAGGAAAGCAGCGCTCTAAAAGATAAACAAAAACTTTTGCGACAATATGCCCCAAATTACCTGAGGTCTTAAGTTGGAATTCCAAGAATCAAATACTACAGGGTTTCCTTTTTGGGGTCACCATAAAAATAAGCTGAATGCCAGAAACATGGATTTAATTTATTTTGAAGAAAGCAATGGATAAGGTTTGGAACTCAATTGTGACATGATTTTTTAACCCATTCCCGTTTTGGCATAGATCCAAACAAACCCTCTCAAAGCATGATCAATGATTCATTCTCTTTTGATATCTAAACCATAATGTATTCAAGGCAGTTTTATGACCAGTGAAAGGCATAATTCAGAATAGAATGTCAATCGACATACCGAAGAGGAAAAAAAAATAGCCTCAGAAATCAATTTTAAACTTTTGGTTATATTTTAGTTCATTAAGGCACTGACACAATCCCCAAGACAATAACATGCCAAACTCCCGCAATATGTTTCAGCTTTCAAGCAATCATATAAATACTCCAAATGTTAATGAAGTTCAATTGATTTGGCATATAAATAGCACAACTTGCAAAGATAATGAGATTCATATAAGTTCTAAAGATAACATAATTTTGTATAAAAATCTTAAAAGAATTGCAACTTTAATGCATCAAGCTGCTAACCTTAAACTAGGATCAGTTGCACAGGGCGTAAAAAACCATCCTTGAGTGCAGCTATATCCGCTGTAGATTAGCTGGAATGAAGAACATGAAATAAATTAGACAATATGAGTGCTACTACATTCATTTCCATATCTATAATGAAGAAACAAGTAGAGCAGGGATGCAGGTAGTAAACTTGTGCTAAATGACATTGCAATACTAGGTTAAAGCTGTACAGGAAAATCCACTAATACGAGAAAATTTTATAACATCTGACTTTAAATTTCTGGACGGATTCTACTTCGAGGTATTAAAAGCAATTTCATCAAACGCAGATCACTAGAGAATCACCATTGTCATTCCTTTCGTGGCTTCTGAGTTTTAGGTTTAAGAATAACTTCCATATACCACATTGGGCCTTTACAATGTTGATGGATGCTTATTTTCAAATTTGCATCAGAGCCTTAGTAAAATATTTACCAACTATATGTCTTCTTATGAACTGTTTCTTATAGCATTAATCATTTCCATTGAAAACACTTTTGTTTGTTCATAAGAATTTTGATGTTGCTACGAGTTCTTAAGACCATGATAGAAATAAGAATGTTAAGACAGTTATGAGAAAAGTTAAAGGGATAAATTAAAGAATGATATGTTAGAAGAATGATAAAGTGGAATCTATTGAAGGTAAAATAGTTGAAAATAGACTTAGGTGATTTAGAAATGGATAACAAAAGTCAAAAAATACTCCTATCATGAAGATAAATAAACCTAGTGCTGGAAAATTAGGAAGGAAAAAGGATAAATCTTAAATAGCATGGATAATGATTTACAAAGAATAAATTTAACACATTCATACAATAATCAACAAAACTGAATGAAAAATGAAAATTTACGAAGCCAAACTTAAATAGATAGGATAAAGCTAATATTATGATGTTGATAAACTCAAGTACAAGATTACTTTAAACCAAAATCAATGTAAATTTGAGCCTATCTTCTAAGCTGAAACCCTTTTCAATTTTCAATTGATCTCCTATCTTCTAAGACATTGCTAGTCCAATATACATACATGCATCCTTCAATATAGAGATGCATAAACACATTAATACAAGTTTAAATGCTTTCAAAAATAATGTATACACACATTCATGCAAAATAGTGGTACATGTTTTGATCTGCCCTCGAACTTTAGCTCAATTCAACTAAGCTCAATCCAAGCATTGCTACATAGTTGGCCCACTAATTTATAATCGGTTTTTAATAGAAGACAAAAAATCAATCAATTTTTAAGCGATTTTTAATCTTCAAATAAAATTAACAAACTTATCCATTAATGGCTCCATCTAGAGTTCACAAGCCGATTCTATAGCAAGGTACCAATAGATGACCAGCAAAAAGGGCACTCCCAATTCACCTACGCTTCTCATGTGTAATCTGTAGTATTTCCTCGAAACATAAGAGCCACAAACCAAAAATTTTCATCCAAAAATTTACAGAGCATAAAAGCATGAACTGATCAAACAAAACCAACTAGAAGTTGAATATTGCTTGGATCCTTATTTTCCACAGAGACAAGCGGTCTAAATTTCATAGAGCATGTGAAGTAAAGAACAACACTTATACCTACAAATCATGGCAGATAAGCACAAAGACTTCATGAAATAGAATACCATGCATCTATGTGCGCACAAAAAAATAAAGAAAGCATCTTCGCTAAGCTTTTCTCGCCTAAAACTTAGCATGAGCAAGCATAAATATATGACATAAATGCAGATTCCAAGCCATGTGGTAAGAAACTTGCATCTGACGTAAGAAGAAATTATTGTCAGGACAATTTACTATATAGAAAATGAAGGCAACAAGAAATAAGAAATGAAAAGCCGTAACTTCAATTATAAATTCCAAGCTAAACAAATTGGAAGAAGCCTAAACAACACCTTGTTTGAAACTGGACCTCGTGCAAGGTTTGGATTTTTTATCACGTAAATGATGGAACCCATAAGCAACTTGAGCATCCATTCCTTCATCATGAAATTAGAAAATTAGTATACATGAAATAAACACAAAGAAACTAAAAAAATAAAAAAATGCAACCTCATGACTCAAACATGTCATGTTGAGCAAGATTAAGTAATAAGCTCGACTGCTCGAGTAAATAGCATTTTAAACCATACCTTTATTCTTCCTTTGAATTATTACAGCAACAATGTCACAGTTTAATAATAAGGTAATAACGTGAGCTTAGCTAGATTATCCAAAACTAAACCAAACGATAAAGGAGTTTAAATAGAAAAAAGCTCAATTTTAAAATAAAATAATTACCGAATTCCAACTTGACACCCGTGCAACTATAACTAAAATGATTTTCATATCATCATATAAAAATTCATTACAACGCTTCAAACAAGAAATGACAGTCAAAAAATGCTTCTTAAGAAGTAGTAAGGACAATTCTTGGAGCATAAATATTATGAATTGCCTGTATAGAAAAGCATTGCATAAAAAATGGACAAACAAATCATGCATCAGTAAGGTATTTCAAACATGGAGTAATATGATGTCAAAAAAATAATTATCGGGCAACCCATGGTTGAACTAACTATGGTCAAAAAATAAATAAATAATGCATAAACTTCAAGAAAATGTATTAATGCATGAGAGAAATCTTAAGTGTAGTATTACCAATACTAAAATAGTTATAGAAGACCCCTTCAAAGCATGAAACCTTGTCCGGTAAATTACCATCGATATCAAACTCCTGTAAAAGAAAAAACATTAATAATAATAAATAACATAGAATAGAACTAAGCCATATCATAATGAAACAGAATAATAAAAGCCATAAGAATTCTGATATTACAGAATACTGCGAGTATTAGAAAATTTTTCAATAAATCAAGAGTAAGATGAATAAAATTGATCAACCTAGATTCTAAATATTTTTATGGAAGTAATAATTTGTTCCAGCTTAAGAAAAAGCTCCCTTAAGTTTCAAATTAGTTAATGAGAACTATACTACTTTCACAACCTGACTGAAGTTAGGTTGCTCTCTATGCCTAAGAGAGTGCGGCAATTCTAATTTTTCCACTTCCGGCATTGTGACGGTGACATGCCAGCTGCAAAAAATAAAAATGACAGCCATTAGTTTATGTCAAAACAACCAGAAACTACTAATGTAATTGAAACCTTGGATTTGCAGGCATGCTCTCATAATTCTCTCCTTCTCTCATTAACTTGCTCTAAAAATAGTATAAAGGAAGATAAATTATTTAAATCCAAAAACAAAACAAAAAAACAAAATCTTAACCAAATTTTTACACATGAACGTACAACTGAAGATCCCATACAGATATAACAGATGGTTTCAAAACAAACCTAAGCTAGCCAATGTGTTTTGCACTCCAAAATACCAAATGGCAAATACTACTACAGGACTGCAGAAATAATTATCATAATGTTGTAATTATGACATATATCAATATTTCCCTAGCTTCAATGCTAATGGTACAACATGTTTACATTGATTATGCCATGCCAGAAGTCATTAGTGTCCCAACTAATTCTCCAAAATAGATGCAAAGCCATAGCATGTCACAAAAAATGTTCTGGTGTTGAATTTTAGAAAAGAAGCTGAATAATACTATCAGAAATTAAACATATATTAACAATAAAATTAGAGATAAATGTCACCTATCCAGACGACAGACAGGACCTTTAGCTGCCTTAAGAAGCGAGCGTTTTACAGCCGATCTCCAGGCGAATGGAAATGAACCGCCCTACGTTGAAATAACAAAAATCCAGATAACAACACCATTGGCCTACAAAATCTAAACTTACTAGAAGAACAGCTCCTTACCCAATTAAAACTCCTAGAAAGATCGTTACCCGTACCAAGTGGAATAATTGCAGTAGGAGGAACTGGTTCTCTGTTCTGAGCATAAAGCTCCCCTAGACATCCTAATACCCAACCTACTGTGCCATCACCTCCCGCGACCTGCCAATCAATAGCTCATACAGTTTTAGCATATTAATCTTGGATGTTTTACTAAATCACTTTTAAGTCAAGATGTTCATTATTATACATCAAATCAGCATACCACAACCCTCAACCTCTCTCGAGTGACCTTCGCAATTACATCACCGGATTCCGCCAACTTCTCCAAGCATAGCAACGCGTATTGCACGAAATCGGAGGGCTTTACTTCAGATAGATCAAAAACCTGCAGCACAGAACACCGCAGACTGTAAACAATCGCAAATCCTCAAAAAAAAAGGGGGTCATAGGCAGGAAGCATAGAAAGAACCATACCATGCTTTTCTTCTCAACCCAAAATAACATAAACCCAAAAATAAGAGGGGAAAAAACAGAAAACCGCTAAAACCATGAAATAGTTCAAAAACCCAGATCAAAGTTCTAACTAAACCAGTCATGCCATAATATTCCAAGAAACCGTCGTATAGTGTATGTGATCCCAAGAAAACCCGCAAACTCCTACATAAAGTCCAAAACCAGAAACCGAACTCTGCTTCCAGCAAGAGAAACAGAGAGAAAATCCCAACCTGATATTCTCCCATAAGCTCCTGCAACCTAGCCATGAGTTCCGGTCCGTGTCGGCCCCCACTGCGCGAGTTCACAAAGACCACCAACGGCGCTTCCGGCGGCTCCACCACCGCCCTCTCAGCAGCCGCGTCGGCGTACTTCCTCGCAGCAGCACCCGGGTCCCTAAACTTGATCGCTTCCCGCATCGTCGCAGCCAGGTCCGCCGGGATCAAGATCCTCCTCCTCAGCTCCTCCTTATCTACCCGCACCCCCGCCGCTGCCCCTCCTAAGCCCTTCAACGCATCTAGGACAGACGACCTCGTCGCCACACTAGTCTCCACCATCTCTGATGGCGTCGTCCTCTCCCCCATCATCTCTCTCTCTCTCTCTGAATTCTTTGCTCTGCTTCTGGGCTGCGTTTTTTTTTCTGTAAGCTTTTGTAGCGAGATGGAAACCGAGACGAAGGGGCAGTAGAAAAGAGGGAGAGGACGTGAGGACTAAAGATTGTGGGTTATGTAATAAATACCGAAACTGCCACTAAGGGTAGGTTTCTAATTTTACTGCGACATTAGAGGGAAGGGTCAAGACTGGTAATTTTAATTTTTATATCAATTAGTATAAAATATATTCTGATCAAATACTGACCTAAATTTTCTCCATTTGGATGCGGATGTCTCGCCAGTCACCAACTTAGACAGTGATACGATGTGATCCGTTGCCACATCGCAACAAACAGCAAACAGCAAACAGCAAACAGCAACATGAAAAAGATACATTTTCATTAAAATTACTTTTATGTGTAGACAGTACACCCACCATCCAAAATAGGAGAAACACTGAGCCCACAAACAAAGCTTTTATTTTTTGGGAAAATTTTTGGGGCATAGCCCGTATCAATATATAAAAAAGTTTACACGTGTAAAAGGGAAGTTAAAACCTCAAGCTCAACAACAAAAGGGAGACCATGAACTAAAATAAAACCCAAAGCAAAAGAAAACAAAAACCCTCAAGAATGAGGGTATGAAGGACTCGGGTAGCTGCTGAGATTACACTAATCTGACAAAAATTGCACCAGAAAGCCGCACAAGAGCGAGGCCCCTAGTTGCCAGTGATCGTCCAAGGGCTGTTGGGAAACCCAGCAATCATCATCGTCCTTCCAAAATAATGAACTCTCAGGCATCAAGGAGAAGAAATCCAACAGAAACAATGGAAGACTCATTGCAGCATCAAAATTTTTATTCTCAGTTTGTAGTCTTGCGCAAGAGGGATTTTTTTGTTTCAAAAAACACGATAGTTTGGCAGTCATAAACCTTTCCAAAAATTATGTCATTCCTTGCTCTTCATTTATGGTAGATAACGGCACAAAGGGCAAGCAAGTAAAAACTTCTACGAGCTCCAATAAAACCTCGATTTTGAATACTATCAAAGACTTGATGAAAGTTCGGTCTCATAAAGAAACTCTCCAGCCAAGGCATAATTTGCTTTATGATATTAAAGGAAAAATCGCATTCAAAATAGAGGTGTGATATAGATTTCAGGGGAATAGTGCAAAAACAGCAGTTGGGTGTAGTTTGTATCCCACTGGCAGATAAAACATTTGCTGTTTTAAGACCCCCTTTTATCGCCATCCAAGCAAAAGCAGAGAATCGTATAGCATATTTTTTATGCCAAATCATATTATGCCAAGGGACAACATCATAAGTAGAGTTGAATTGCAGGTTGAATTGTTTAAACTTTGGATCATCATTCCCCATCAAATTGTGATTTTCAGGCATGGAAGTAATGGGGATATCTGAACCGAATCTGAAATCGTATGATCAAAACAGTTAGGTAAGGCTCAACAATCACCGTTAAGGACCATAGCAACTTTCCAGTCATTTTAAACATCATGGATATGTATAGAGTGAGTCTCCCAAAAGTTTATATAGCAATAGAAAACCCATTGCACCAAGGATCTTAAAGTAAAATTCGTTTATTTTATCTGATGATCTGACTAAAATATAATTTAAAATTTTTATAACATTATTTTAATTTTAGCATAATTACATTTTGCATATTATTATAAAATAAATAAAGTAAATTTGGCATTATTTATTTGCTTTCTATTTATTTTATGTTGAGCAAATCTTTCCTTCAAAATTCATTTATTTATACAAATATGATATAAAATGAATGCTATCATCAAAGCCATTTTAAATTTTAATAATTTAGTAATTTACGCATTATACGACCCCCCACGTAGTGGGATAAAGAGTTGATGTTGTTGTTGTACACATTATAAGACATTATTCATTATGTTGAATCATTACGCCAATAACCTATACCCCAAATTCTATATCTTAAAAATCCTAAATCATAAAATCTTAATCATAGATCGTAAAAACTAAATAAGAAACCTAAAAAACTGTAAACAGTAAACCTCAAACTCTTATCCAAAATTGTAAATGCTTAGAACCCTTAAAAACTCTCTCTCTATCGTTAGATTTGACAGATTTATAAATACACTATAAATTTTCTATCACTATTATCTCCCACTGACTACCACCATCAACAACCTTCCATCAGCCATTGACTATAATCAACTTTGGGCATTACATTACATTCATTTTACTTGAAGTCAAATAAAATAATAATAATTACATGCATTTATTATACACTCATCCAAATCACTACAGACATTTCAAATACATAATATTTCATTTATATTGCATTTCATTTTACTATGCATTATTTTTTCAATAAATCAAACAACTCCTTAGTGAAATTGGAATTCACCATCATGGATGAATGTCTGGGCAATTTGGCTATCTCAGAGGTATGACCATATATTTGATCATGATTATAGAACCTCAAATGAGTAAATATTAGTTAGCGCTTTTCTCACTCGTAGCCTTATGTTCTCACTCATTTCTCTCTAACCTGCTCGGGCCATTCCAATAAGTTTGACATTCTTTTTCAACCCTAAACTCAACCCTAAACCCTAAATATTAAACCCTAAAATTCATAATACCTCAACATTTTGGAATATTCAATGCTCACTTTTAACTTTAAAAAAAGAAACAATTTTCTACTTAATATTATATTAGACGTTTTTTAGTGTCTTCTGAAACATAAATATCAAAGTGAGACCGTGAAATGCCGAAAAGTTATTGATTACAACTTTTTTTATTTATTTTGAATAAACTAAATCACAAACTCTTATGCACCATATTAAGTGTCAAAATATTTATGCCGGTAGAATGAAGTAGTTTAACATCTCAATATTCAACAAAGATTCAACACACATATATAAGAAAAGAGTTATAACCGACACAAGAGTTTTTATATAGAATACTCATAACAAAAATACCACTTAAGCCAACTCAGTTGAGATGATTTTACTGTTGTACATTATCAATCATAAAATGATGTGAACTCAAGAAGTTATTGATACAATATAATAGACATAAATTATAAAGAATAAATTATATGATGGAAGTTAGAGGAGCCATGCAGCATAAGAATTATCTTTAAGAGATGGTTCGATGAATGTTTGGTCGTTCTCCTTTGAGGAGAGAAAATTAGGTATCATAAAGCTCATAACCAAATATTATTTTGCAATAAAAAATAAAAGTCAGTGTTAGTGGCATGTAGGTGTTGGCGTGTATGTGTCAGTGTTGTTGGTGATAGCAAGCAATAAATTTAGGTGGCATCAGTGTATTTGAAGGGAAGTAATCAGGAAATGGTGGTGTATTAACCTCAAATTTAGTTTCCTAAATTCCAAAAAAATGTTTGAGGAAGCGGTGCGGTGCCAAGCTCTTGGATCTTTTGGGAAATAAATGAGAGCAATGACGCTGGGGTTCTAGGCGCCATAACGTTGGGTCAAAAAAATTGTGTTTTTTTAACTAAAATATCAAATTCCATTTGACTTAAACCTCAACCAAGCCATCCATCTCCTTGTTAGTCTTTGTGGAATCTAATTGTGCCAATCAATTGAATTTGCACTGTTGCCCTGAACCTCAAGTCAATTTCTCGTGCTTGTTGGGAGTGCAGGGGGTCATCCACCTTCTTGTGTTTGAGAAAGAAATTGTGCCCTATCGGGTTGTACCCAACCGAGTACTCGGCGTTGTGTTCCCAAGAGCCCTGGTACTACAAAGTTTGCTTGGAGAAATGACAAATAGCAGAGAACCATCGTGCTATATTTTTGGCGCCACAACGATGCGAGTTTGAGCGCTGCAGAATCTTTAGACAGATCGGGATCAAAGGTTTGAGTACCACAACGCTTTGAGGCGGACTAAATAGTTTTCTTCCACATTTTTCTCAAGGGTTGCATCACATGGTGTTATTAACTTATTTTTTCTCGTGTTTTGTGAGAGAGAATGGTGCAAGAGGTGAGAGAAGCAAGAAGAGAGTGAGAGAAAAGAGACAACTATACTTATTTCTCTCAATTTTCATAGTGAAATTCTTGGTGAGAGAGTGAGATGAGAAAGAGAGAGAGAGAGAGAGTGTGTGTGTGTGGGGGGGGGGGATTGGGTTGTTATTTTCCATTACTCTAGTTGTAAAAAATATTTTCATTGTAGTAGATAAGCTTAACCTTACACTTGTTTTCAATGATTTTGTATGTTGCCTATTTTTCTCTCTCCTAAAATAGATAAAAATGCAATCTCTTTCATTTTAGTGATTTTTTGTGCAACTTTTGATATGTGGTAGATATCACCCCCTAAATATTTTAACTAGCTTATATTAAATTTACTTATATATTATTTTAATTGAAATGAATATAATGAGTATAAAATGATTAGGAATTAATATAGTGCATTCGAGGTTGAAATACATGATATGCACTTATTTACTATTCATATAATCCAACATATATTTTTTTGGCATATTATAGGTATACTAATAAGTATATTAAATAAGTTTACATGCTATGAGTATTGCGTATGATGTGTATCTCGTGTTTGTTATTTTAATATATGTGATATGAAATGTGTGTTACTTGTTATATCTGATCGAACTAATCTATAATGATATATAATTGGCTCGAGATCAAATCCAAAGATTACAAATCAATCTTAAATATAATTTTAATAAGTTTTGAGATAGAATCATTATACCTAAGATCCAAAGCGATAACTCATCATGTGATAAGTAAATTGCATTTGGTATATATACACATGAAGAGTCTATTTGAAATGGTTGTAGCTTTTTATAAATAGAGTTATAAAATATGTGTAGAACAACCTATTGTAGAGTAGTTACCAATGTTATAACGCGTATTTAAAAAAAAAAAAAAACATTATATAAGGTTATGTAATTTTCATCAAGAATAATATTACATTCATCTTAAAGTCAATTCAAAGGCTTTAAAATTTATCATGCATGATCATTGTTTGGTCATGATGCTCGGATGCCAAAATCTTGGTTTTTTTTTTTGTTTTTTGTTTTAAATGTTAATGTATTATTTGAGAGTGTTTCACTTAATAAGTCAAATGACACTTGTAGCTCCTTTCCAGTTCTCTCTTGTCGATTTTTTTCCCTCCCGTCGTCCGAGTCTTGACTCCATTAGGAGGTTTTTTTGCCAATCTTAAACTGATAGCTGATTGCTTGGTCACTGTGCTCGATTCTTCGCATATCCTAGTTAAGCTCTCGAATGACCTTGATTATAGTCGGGTTTTCAGTCATCATTCTTACCTGGTCTATAATTGATATATGAAACTTACGAAATGGACTCCTTCTTTGGATATCTCTGTTGAATGCCCGATTATTCCTATTTGGATATCTTTCCCTGATCTTTATCCTCATCTCTTTACCCAAGGATTCTTTGTGCCTTAGGATCGATTTTCGGTCACCCGCTAAAGGTAGATTCTGCCACTTTGTCGGGTTTTAGATCGTCTATTTCGAGAGTTTTGGTTGAGATTGATATAACGAAAAATTATTCGGACACCGTCTGGATTGGCCCTTAGAAGCTTGTCTATATCCAAAAGGTCGAAATGGAGGTCTTTCCCCCTTTTTGTGCTCTTTATCAATCTATTGGCCATGTGAGGGGGGATTGTAAGTCTAAAAATGATGCCCCTCTTACTGTACCCCCAAATCCTTCTTCTTCTATCTTGGTTTTGGATCAGGGGATGGTTGTTGTTGTGCCTCAGCCTGGTGTTGTCTGTGAGATTAATTCTCCTATTATTAATGTTTTGATTGTTGATTCGGATGTGCCTGTATCTTCCCCTCAGCTCCTCCCTACGTCCCATGTTGTTGATTATGAATCACCTGGTAGGCCTCATTCTAATGTTATGCTGATGGATCCTAGGGTGGATGGGTCTATTCCGGCCTTCCATGGCCAGCGATTATGTGTTTTTGAGCCTGGGCAACTTGACGCGAACTGACGTGAAGGCCTGCTGGTCTGGTGACTAGACACAGACTCGACTCACTGGCGCGGATGGCTGACCAGATGGCCTGACGTGATGTCATGCCTTACCGGGTCAAAACGGGTTGATTTCGGATTTTCGGGTCAACCCAAACCGACCCAATTTTTCAAACGGGTTGAAAACTCGAACCCGAACCTGACCCGATTCAAATTCGTGTTGACCCGAACACACACCCCTACCCACATGCTATGTTCAGTGTACTGTTCGTGGCACGTGTCGCTCAATCCTCGCTGGAAAGTTGTGAATAAAAAGCCCGAAATGCCTCCCCGTAAAAAGCTGTAATCGTAAAAAAAGGAAAACTATATTCATAAAAATAAAAACCAATTATCATGCTATTATTCTTATTATTCTTGTTTGTTTTCTTCGTTTAAACCTACAGAAGCCCGCACGTGCTACCCGACTTTGAAGCAAGCTGCACATGCGCTTGCCTTTCGCTACTTAACGCATTGAATACAGGGCACAGAAAGGTTAAAAAATATAATTGTTTTGGCCTTTGTCATTAGCTTTTAATTAAAATTTAAATTTCTGAAGAGAGTAATGTTATAACTACGCTAATTTGGCATCGAATCCTGTCGGGAAGATTTGTTGACAGAGCACGTGTGGGATTTAGTTTTGATAAAAGAAATGGAATGAAATGATAAATTCATTAAATTTTGTAATTGATCGTTACTCAAATGACTCCTACATACCTTTAAATCATGAATTTTTTGTGATGCTAGATTGCTATTTGAGAATCAAGCATTTTGATACTAAGGCTTCATTTATAATTTTGTGTGGAGACCAGACGTAGAACGTCATCCGGAGACCAATCAGAAAATGCCACATCAACGGTACCGAGCAAGCGGTGATGTGGCACATTTTGGTTGATATTCGAATGGTGTTCGACATCCGCACTGAATAATTAATCTCATTTAGGATAGCTTTCTTAATGCTTTATAAAATAACTTTTTCGTTAAAAATTTTGTACTAAAAAACTGTTTTAGAAAGTAATGAAAAAGCTGTCCCAAACAAAACCTAGCTAAAATCTTTCACATATCCTTGTATGCTTTTTTAATGATAAAAAAATTAATCTTTAGGACTACTTAGAATTATCCTAAGTGATTCAAACATTATTGCTAGATGTTCATAGAGTTCATGTCCTTGAATTTCGTGTTAATAATTTAATGGTCATTTGAAATGAGGAGACAAAAAAAATTTTTTTTTGATCGACAAAATATTAAGATCATTGCATCTAAGACCAATATGTTCAATTTTCTCCTCATGCAATACTATATAAGTTGTGATCCATACCAGAGACATTTCATCATATTTTTTATTTCTAAACCATAACATTTAAAATTTCTTTATTTTGTTATGAATCCAATAGGAATTTTCATAATAAGATTACTTTTGAAAGATAATTTTTCGAGTATTAAGATCATTATATATTATCACCGTTTTTTCATCGAGCGTAAAATTAGTCCCTAAGTTTTCTCCAAATTAATTTTGGCAAATGATTGCCATAAATTTAATTCATTGACTCTATTGGACTCATGGTGTAAGGAGTTTAAAAAAAAAAAATCCTCTACACATTTATTGAAGATTTTATTTATTTGTGTCCTCCTTCATTGCACCACCATTAAATAATCATTACTAGTCCAATAATTGGATTGCCTAATCCCCTTATGGATTCTCCAACTTTTTATGATCGCAAGATAAGTTCCCTATAGTACAAATCTTTATATTTTAAATAGTGTATTCTTTAATCATGAAAATATTGGACTTCTATAATTCTTGATTTAAATTAATAAAATTGTTTAATTGTACAATGCCTCTTAATTTTTTTTTTCTTTTAGCAAGTTTTTATGTTAAAAATATGTCTCTCATGTGTTACTTTTAACTCATATTTGCATATATAATCATCATACAACTCTATGATGCTAAGAAAATCTTTTTATCCCCATTATTTAATATATTCTAGCAAAATTACATTATATATTGAGTTATTTAAGAACTATTAATTAAATTCATTTGGTACTAATTAATAGTAAAATATAATCCAAATCAAATTTCCTTTAATTTTTTTTTCGAGCAAATTTTATCATACTTATTAGAATTTAATAATTAACATACTTCATGTGACGACCCCAAGATCCGTGTAGCGAAAGGATTCATTTGATCGTTCTATTGCCTCTCTTTTTTTTTCTTTTTTCTTCTTTTCTATCGGTTTCCTCATCTGTTGTTCATATCAATCCATACATACATATATCCAGAACCAGAGATAATTACATTACAGAAAAGAAACAGCAGCGGATACTATAATTCACATATAGTACAACAGTCAGAGTACAGCCAAAAGAGAAATCTACACTAGCCGTACAGGTTACAAAAGAAAAAGCTACAGAACTCGGCAAAAAGATCTTCAAGCTGGAGGCCCTGCACCTGAAATTATTAACCACATATAATGAGCTTACAAAGCCCAGCAGGTCACCAAAGCCTACAACTGAAATCAAAGCACGACACTGAAAACAATATGCAGATTAATCAAATCAAGTCAAATCAATCAGTCGTACATGATCAATGAGTCAATGCAATACAGAAATCAATACGGAACAGAAATCAATAAAATCAATAACCAGTAGGAAATCTATAAAGCTCAAAAATCAATGCGTCAATCCATTCTCTACAATCTCTATCATAGCAATCGATAACATCAATTACATCAATACAATCGTCTAGTCGTCTTACTTATCGTATCACATCAGTCAAATAAATAGAGTGGAATCGTATCGGAACATATACTTGCAAATCAATCTATCGTTCAATCTCACTTACTTCTTATCAATACAGTAGTGTATGTATCCATATCCATAAAAAGAACCATCCATTGACGACCACGAACGATGCTACAACAATGAAATCGTATCAATCAATTCTGCCAGTCAATAGTACCAATCGGCTCAAAATCCCAATAAACGATCAAATCAATACGGCGAAAGATCAATTGAAATCAAATCAATACAAAGATCAATTGAAATCAAATCAATACAATCAGCTTCATAAATAAATCTATTTTACGATAAATTAAATCCATACGGCAACAATCCATTCAATCAATCAATCGATAATCGGTATGACGAATCAATGTATCAATGTTTCAATAGCTAAGAATCAATACTAGTGATCAATGATCAATCAATGAATCAATATCTATAGTCCATAATCCCCCTGACATGCTATTGATCTATCATGTCAATATCTATGAATCAATACGCAGGATCCATATCAATGTCGGTACCGGTATCAATGAATCTATACAATCCATATCCATAATCTATAAATCAAGTCGATAGAATCAATCGGAAAAATAATACGATAAATCAATTGTAGCAAGTCAATACAAGCAAAATCAATAGTATCAATGAGTCGATAAATCTATGCCGTCCATGTCTATATCAATGTCAATAATCAATAATCAATAGTATCAATGCCAATCAATGAAATCAATGAATCCGTTCAATAATAAATCAATTCGATAAATCCATCAAGATCAATAAATCAATCAAAAATCCATAAATCGATGCATATCAGGAAAATCCATACGATGCAATATCGTATACATGCAATTCCATACAATGGTCTTACTCGACAAGCACAAACACTAGCTATGATCAATAGTGCTGTTGTAGAAATCCATAGTGCTGTTGTAGAATCCATATTGCTGTTGTAGATATCCGTACGTTGGTTTCTATCAAGAAGAGTCGTCACTCTTTTGCCCGTCGGCCGCCCGTCGGCATATAAAACTCCTTATGACTCCCATCAATAGTGCTGTTGTAGAAATCCATAATCGATATTTAAAGGAAAGCCCGTCGGCCAACCATCCTGTACAGGTCAAGTTCTATCTCCAACCAACGTTCAACCAGGTTCCCACTTGTCTTTCAGTAACAATCAATTCAATCAATAGTCAATGCAATAATCGATGCAATAAGCAATATGAAAGAAATCTAGAACAATCATAATATGCATACGCATATCAATCCAATCTATCAAATCCGGGAAAATCAGAAATCATACGAAAATCGGGCAGAGTAACGGCAGTCTGTCAAATTTACACAAAAATCTCCAAAAATTACAATTCACCAAATTAATACAGAACGTGCACATCAATATTATAAGACTATTCTTATACTGCTCAAACCAATTCGGACATCATAAGAAATTGCAGTCAACATAAAACTCCGCAAAACCAAAACAGATCGGACGAAATCTGCCAGAAAATAATCAAAACGTGCAGAATAATCACATCTACAATATACCAAAAGTTATGCGGTGAAATCTTCGCCAGTACCAAACCGGGTACGAAAATCACTTACAAAAACACAAATCTGAGCACCATTCGAAAACAGAAGTAGGGTTCGGAGTCCTTACAGCGAGACAAATAAAATATCCAACAGCAACGAACGACGAAAATCGCTCCGCGGGCCCCGAAATCGGACTTCTTCCTTTGCTTTTCCGCTGTTTCTCTCTCTTCAAAATATCTGATATTTTAAAATGATTTTCTCTCTCCTCAAAACGAGCTCATTTCATATATCATAAAGCTGATCGGCCCGGCCGATCGTCAAATCGTCCCGGGACGATCAGACCAAAATCGATCGTCCCGATCGTCCTGGACGGTTCCCAGAACTATTCTCAGGACGGTATTTTGAACAGTACAGATCGGCCTGGACGATCTCACTATCGTCCCGGACGATCCTGGGAGGAAAATCCAAGTCAGAGAGGAACAATAAGGGAACGAGGTCTCACACTTCAACTCCTCGTGTACATAAAATCTTGAAAAGTCATTGCATATACATTTAATATAGTTCAATTTTAAGTTTTTTAATAGTATGAATTTTTATTTATTATATTTTTTTGGGATATTTTAGTTGATTAAATTAAACTCATAGATACATTACATACGTGAGTTTCGAACTCAAGACATCTTGGTTGATAACCAAAGCTTCAAACCAACATACCAAGTTGATTTGCACTTATTTATTTATTTTTAATTGGAAATAAATTTTATAAAAATATGATTTTGAACGTAAATTACCTCAAACAAGATACAATAGTAAAATAGACGTTTTACCAATGAAACTCATTAATAATCAAATAATCAAGTTAAGTTAAAGACATGGTGCAACTCTTCTTGATTTGTTGGTTGAGATCGAGTTTGTAGGGCTGCAAACGAATCGAGCCGAGTCGAGTATGTGCGTGTTAATGTTTGAGTTTGTTTATTATCAGCTTTTTCAAGTTTTGTTCGAGTTTGATTCAAACTTTTTTGTTTGTGTTCAAGCTTGTTTCATTTAAATTAATGGGTATTTATGTTTGGTTTATGTTTGATTCATTTCGTAGTTATCAAGCTTTAAATAAACAAGCTTAATTTAACGAGCTATAAAGGAGCCTATTCACGAACATATATAATTAGTATTCTTGAGCTATCAAGTGAGCCTGTTCATAAACATATCTAATTAGTGTTTTTGAGCCACCAAATGAGATTGTTCATGAACAAACGATCTATCATCCTATATTTGTTTGTAGAGCATGTTGTTCCTGATTTTACACAGAAGTAGAAGTAAAAATAAATTATTAAACGATTTTAGACGAAATTTGTAACAAACAATTATTAAATTATTAAAATTTACAATATTTAATTTTTAAAACTAAAATATAGTTTTAATCGATCTACTTAGTGAAGATATAATCATGCTTCTTAACAAGCTTATTCACAAGCGTTAAACGATATTGTTCGTGAACATAAACGAACCAAACGTCAAGCCGTTCAAACTTGTTTATTTAGCTATCCAGTATTTATCAGAAGTGTTCAAGTTCGTTCGTTTACCTTATCAAACAAATTTGAACAAGCTCTTATCGAATCGAGCCACAAGTAGCTTATCAAACATTCAATTCATTTGCAGCCGTAGGAGTTTAACTCTCAACTAAGAGATTCTGGATTTGAATCTCGTGTATGCAATGTATCTATATTTGGGGCTGCCCTTAATTTTTTTAAAAAAATGTTACAGACATGAAGTAATCATTATTAGGTTGGCCTTTACCCCAACCCCCCCAAAAAAAAAAAAAAATCATTTGGTTGGTGTTTAGGCGATCGCATTAATATCACGGCAGGGGGCCCACAAGACTAAAATTTTAGTTGGGGCCCACATTATTAGCCTAAGGTAGATGCCGCGCGAGTCCAAATTGGTTGGCGTTGTGGCGGTCGCAGTAATTCGACCGTAGTGAGGTCCACATCTAGAAGGTGTTGAATTCTAATTGGGAAAGAATAACGTTAGGTTTGGTCAGCGTGATTTTAAAATTTCTAGATGAATATCATATAATAATGATTAATTAATTAATTAATTACATAATATAATTATTCACAAATATTCAAAATTTTAAATTAATTATAGTTAATTTGAATCTGAATATTCTATTATCACAAAAGTATTATTTATTTGTCTATTATTGTATATTTGACACATGATGTTTTATAGTTGTAACAAGAAAATGTTATCTTTTGGAAAATTATTTTTTTATAATTAGAGTAATTAATGTTTCTTTTGTGATAATTTTTTTTTATTTTCTATAATAAAGTTCTAATAATTTTTTTTTTAAACAATGAAAAAGTTGTAAAAAATTATTTCAAAGTGAGCTAAAATTATAATGAAAAAATATTTTAAATAGTTAAATATGCTAGTCTTAGGAATGAGACACTACCATCGATCATAAAATTATAGTTGGTTAAAAACTTAGGTTTTATTTGGGAGGGTTTTTTTACTATTTTTTAAAGCAATTTTTTAATTCAAAATTTTTTTGAAATAAATTTTTTTTACTAAAAAAGTTGCTAAGAAGCAGTAATAAAGTCGTCACAAACGAAGCCTAAGCATTTATCAATCAAGCAGTAAAGCACACAACTGCGTTTGAAATGAGACTTAGGCTTCGTTTGGGACGGCTTTTTTATTGCTTCTTAAAGTAGCTTTTAACTTTTGTACTAAAAAACTGTTTTAAAAATGAGTAAGAAAGCCGTCCCAAACGAAGCCTTATGCTTTTGGGGACGACTTTCTTACTGCTTCAACCTTTTACTACTTATTTAGCATCATGAAAATCAAAACTCATTAGAGATTATAAATATATAACTTTGAAATTTTTTTAAATTCAATCTATGATAAATAAAAGATGAAGGCTTCGTTTGGGATGGCTTTCTTAAAATAGCTTTTTAGTACACAAATTAAAATTTTTTTACTAAAAAATTGCTTTAAGAAGCAGTAAGAAAGCCATACCAAACAAAGCTTAAATAGAGATTTAGATGTAATTTGTCTTTAAAAATTATCTTACTAAATTGTGTTTTGTAACACAGACCCAATAATAGACCAATAATTCAATGTAAATTGGTTATAAAGATTAATTTACTATCATTTGATTCAATTATCTCCATATTATATTTCACTCCAAATATGCCATCATCAATCTAAATATATTGTTTTCTCTACATCACATATAAAATAAATTTAATTAATATATTTTGTTCATTCTCCTATTTTAAATTTCAATAATAAAAAATATTTTCAACATATTCATAAAACTTAATTACTTCATATAATTATGAAGTCATGTTTTATAAATACAATCCACCAAATGGAGCCCATAACGAAAGCAAGTGATAACTAATCGATGCCTACTCTCAATTAAAGGATCCAATTCTTCTCTTTATTGCTGTCTGATGTAACGTAACTCCATTAGATTGATTGATGTAATCATTTTCTAGAAAAAAAAAAATGCTCTAAGATTTCATTTTAGACAATTTTCTTATTGCTTTTTAAAATAGTAAAAAATTGAATTAAAAAAAAAAATTTCCCACCAAAAACAACTTTAAAAAACAGTTAGAAAGTTATCCCAAACAAAACTTAAATCAATGATTTAGTCATACATAGTTAGAAATCAACCAAATGATTATTCTTCAGCTAACTGGGATGTGGGGGATGAAACTGATGTGCTTGGGGACAAGTCCTTGGACAATTATGTGTTAAATGTTATTTGAAATGTTGAGATTGGTTTTTTCAAAAATGTTGGGCAAGCGTAGAAGGAGAAAATCAAAAAAGAAATAATCATTTTCCCTATTGGTTGGGTGATTGTTATTTTGGCTTTGTTCGGTTTGATTCTTTCTTTTGCTGGCTTCCTCAGTGTTAATGTAGCTATTCTCGGAGGGAGCTCTTGATCATCTTTTGGGTTGCTTTGTTTGGATTGCTGTGTTGGTTGGACTGAGGTGTTGGCAGTTACTTCTTCCGATTGCTTCTTTTGGGCAATTCTGCTTCTGGTTTTGTCTTCTTTGTTTGCTCTCTTTTCCTTTGTTTATGTTTTGTATTAGCTTGGATCAAAGGCTTCTATATTTTTTTTTCAAATGATGTATTTTTAGTGGGCTATTGATCCATTAAAGTCTTGTAATCTTTTTATTACATTAACGCGTAAGTCCCTTATGTGGGTTTTATTAACAAAAAAGAAGAAGAAGAAGAAGAAGATAGATAGATAAATAGTTAGAAATGAACCAAATGAGCCCATAAGAGTAGATTCAACTTTGCAAGCTTGATTATTGTCGTTCACTTATTTTGTTTTTCTGGCCGAACTCTAATTAATGAATTTTAGTTATTTGTTGTGTTGATAAGGCGAGCATCCCTCATATGAAATATAAAAGGCTCAGCTTGTGATTTTATTTAATATTTGGTTGGCAAGGTGGATATAAGAAGATGAAGTTAGGTTTTATTCTTCTATCTAGTGAAAGAACTTGGTGGTTGGTTGTGTAAATTGGATATGTTAAGATAAGGGCTGCAAATGAACAAAGTGTTCGACAAATTGCACATGATTTGCTCGATAATAGCTCGTTCGTGATCTTTTGATTAAGTAATCAAACAATTTTGAACATTTTTTTAAATACTCTATGATTAAATAAACAAGTTTGAATAACTATGTGTTCGTCTCATTTATGTTCATGAAAAAAATTGTTCAAAGCTTATGAATATGCTTGATAATTAAGAAGCTCGATTCTTGTTCAATGTGGAGCTCGTGAAAAAATTCAGTTAATATTTGATATAAATATTGATCAAGTCTCATTACTAAAATGATGATCAATCTAATATAAATCTTTTAGTTTATTTTATTTATATCCAATGTAAACTTTTCAGATACACTCAGCTAATGTAATGCTAAGAGGTATTAATGTTTCAAATGGCATGCAATTGATTTTTAGAGCCTTTCCTAATTAAAAAAACGAAATCAATTTCCAAACTTTAAAATTTTAATGATTTGAGATCTGATGGTTAGGGATTAATCATTATTTTAAAATTTTTATATGATCAGCTAGCTCTTTAATTAATTAATTAATTCTCTCTCTCTCTCTCTCTCTCTCTCTCTCTCTCTCTCTCTCTCTCTCGAGTTCTAGATCAATAAAAAAGTATCATATGGTTTCATATATTCTTTCATTGATCATTAAATTGAGTTTATTGATGATTAAGATATACTTGCTGAAGCTTGATAGACTGTTTGATTCCCGTATTCATGAAGAAGCTATTCTTTAAAGTATTATTTACGAGCTTGACAAGCTACTCATTTATGAGCTGAAGAAAGCTCCATAAGCTTGCTCGTTTATAGGCCCGATGAAGTTTGATAGATATGTTTGTTAACCGTCTCAATATAAGTGTTTATTAGTAGTCTGGATAAAACCAGTTCGTTAGTAGCTCGATAACGTGTGTTTATTAATAACTTGATAAGGCTCGTTTGTTAATTTAAAAGAACCACTTGTTTAAACCTCAATAAGCATGAACAAATCGAATATGAACTAAACATAAATCAAACTTAAGCATTTATCATTTTAAATGAACCAAGCTTGAACACAAACGAAAAAAGTCAGAATCGAGCTTCTACAAGCTGTTAATAAACAAGCTCAAACATAAACTAGCATCTGTTCGGCTCGGCTTTATTCATTTATAGTCCTATAGAAGATGAAGGTCGAGAAAGTGCCGCAAATAAGTTTGGGATGGACTTTTTTATAGAAATGGAGATGGTATAATTTAATATAGGATTTATCAACATGCTCATTTGTATTATGTGTCATATACTTAGAAGTTTATTTAATTAGAATTTATATGAGTGATCCCATCAACCATAATACTTCATATTGCTCTTCACCTTGCCCCTCCATTTTTGCAATATTATGTTTAGTTACATTTTAATACAGTAAATCATGGCCTCTTTTTATATAAGTTCATTTTTGCTCTTAAAATAATTTATTTTACTATAAAAATTTTAATATTGTACTAAAAAATAATTTTAAGAAACAATAAAAATATTGTCTCAAATTATACATAAATCTCCACAACCATTAATGATAAGATCCACTTATTTTGAACCACTGTATGCCTTTTCTACTGGATTAATTATTCTGTTTGGAGATCAATCAAAATGTGCAATGTCACCTCTTGCTCGATACCGCAGCTCAGAATTACTAACGTGATGCATTCTGATTGATTTCCGGATGATATTTTGCGTCCGATCTCCGCACATAATAATTTTTCTTTATGCTGATTTGATTGCAAAATAGCCTACAGCAAATAGTTGATGGCTTCTCTACACCAGCATTATTAAAAAAAAAAGGAAGAGAAATCATTGACCAACTGCTGCTTTTGGTAGAAGACAGTAGCACAAACTCCTCACTACATTCAAACTGCTAGTTGGCCATCACATAATTGAATAAAACAACTAACATATTCAATGCACCAACTACCTACTACTAACAAACAGAGCTTTTCAGAAGATCCAAACTGTCACTATTAATATAACTAGATCATTGAACTGCTAAATCATTTCTTTTAACTATCTTTTCTCTCCACATTGAGTAATTGTAGTGATATTTGTTGCTCACTGTACTGGCACTGGGAACAATGGTGGCTCTCTCAACCAAGATATTCGACCCGTTGTCGTCGATTCGGTACGAAATGTCGATTCCTTCGAGAATCAAGTGGTAAATGACATCAGATGCTGGGAGAAGTGAGCATTCATGGCTTTCACCTTCAATAATTGCATGATGTGGTCGGCTCTGCTGGGATAGTGACCTGATATCCCAGGAGAGAACCTCCTTGATCAAACTCTGGAATTCATCCATGGATGCATAAAGTGATTTTTTCTCCTGAAAGCAATTTGTTTACTTCAGCTCTATAACGAAAAGTCTTTAATCTTTATCAGATTTCTGATGGATAACAATTCAGTGATGATCAGTTTTTGTTGAGGAAATGGTTATGGAGTGAATAATTTCTTCAAAAGGTGTAAACTGGACTTACGTGTTCTGACCAGCAGATGGATAGAGTAGAATTAAATTCTGCAGAAAAACAAACAGAAGATATGGCCAACGAATTTTCTTCCTCCTGAATGATATTGGGAAGATGAAGTCAAAAAAAATTTATTCAAACCAAGTTCTAAATTATGTGCGTTGTATGTATCAATTCCTCATAACCCAGACTGATAAATAAAATTGACATACGATCAATCTCAATTGAAATTTAAATAAATTCCAATATGCTCAATGTTGCACCGATACGGATGCGGCGACACGGATACAACACGATACGGATACGGGACACGTCAATTCTTAAAAATACAGGATACGGGTACGGCGCGGACACGACATTAAAATTTATAAATCATACATAAAAAATAAGAAAGTAATCAAAGCATAATATTTGAAATGACAAAAAAAATGAAATCAACATTATTTGTAGCTTGTAGCTTATAATATCAACATAAAAGTAAGCATTAAATGTCTACTGTCTAGTAACTCCTTTTTTCATTTCATACTCCTTTGGTTGGCTCGAGCCACTTTTCAATGTTAGCCCTCTCTCTTAGCGTCATTTTTAGGATTTTTTTTAGTTTTTCAACGGGACGCGTATCGGATACGAGTGTCCTTTTGAAATTAAATATTGTTTTAATTAAAGCCGTATCCGACACGTATAGGTGGCATATTGGACGTGTATCCGTGTACGACACGTATCTGATGCAACACGCCTTCATAAATAGATGTATCGGTGCAACATAGAGTACGGTAAATTGTTCTTTCAAATTAATTTGAAACTTCCTAATCAGCTGAACAGCAGCATTCGCACATCGCTATATACACATACCCCATGTCCCAGAAATATGACAGCACACCAAACTTTCATGAAGTAGTTAGTAGTCACTGTAACAGAACTACGGAGAATCCTTATAAGCCAACAAGATTTCAATAATATCGTCAAGGCCCATTAGCCAACCGGATTATAGTTGTTGAAATGTAATGTAACGTCCAAAAAAAAAAAAAAAAAGATGACGCAGCTACAGGAAATGGAAAGCAATCAGCACGGGTGATTCTTTATTTATTTATTTATATAGTTAGACCTCGAAAGAACAAATAGAGTATATAGAGGCGTCAACAATGACTGAAAAATGAAGCCATATAAGAAACATTAAAAAATAAGAAATATATAAGCTTGGGCAAAATCTTTTTTGTGCTAGAAGAAATACATAGAACAAAAAACTATGCAGACAAAAAAAGAAAAAAAGAAAGAAGAAAAAAAATGTCGAGTAACACCAGTTATTCGAACAAACTAAAATGAAAATTACCTTCAACCATTTGGGAAGAGTTGCTCCTTGAATGCTATCAGAGTATGGCAAGTAAGGTTTGACATCAAGGACTGGCTGTTGATAAAGGTGAATCCATAAGCACAAGATCATATTAAAACTGCCAAATCAACAAGAAGAAGTTTAGGACTAAAAAACATCTAGCATGGCAGACTGGGATGCCTGGTTTATGAAGCAATGAATACCGTTCCATCGACCAGATCTACTCCTGAAAGCAGAATTGCATGTCCTTCCTGCGCCTCAATCTGGAAAACAACCATAGAAGTCGAATATTTAGCAATCATTGATCCCAACAAGGAAATGATTTGGCTGAAAAATTTTGTGGAAGAATTAAACCAATTCCAAATAACATTTCACTCTTTCATGAATGTTATAGTGCTATTCACTTACTAAAGAATATTATCTTCCATTCCGAGACAAGCACATACAACTTAGACACCACTATATATGCAGCTTATTTGAAGTTGATGAATTAAAACTCATCAAAATTAAAGGAGTAGAAAATTCCATTAATATGCTCATAAAAAAATGTTACTTTCTAAGAAACTGAACCTTTACAAAACCTCAGTTAACCGCCATGAATGATGATATGAAGGTGTTGTATACATAAGTGTTTAGATACGACCACCAAACCAGTACATTATTTATTATTATTACCAAACCAGTACATTATAAATTTAAATTTCAAGTGAAAGATTATTAAGTGAGGAGAGTAAATTATATCAATTATCATGAAATTCAAACTCAATTCACACTACATTTTTCGACATGATAGCTACATAATTCAATTCACATTTGATTTTCTAAGATGGTGGCTACCTAACTTATATATCGTCATAATCGGGGGGGGGGGGGGGGGGGGGGGGGGGGGGGGGGGGGGGGGGGGGGGGGGGTGTTCGTGAAACAATACAAACAAAAAAATCAGTTTGTTCTGGATCTTCTTTCAGTTTTTTTTTTTTTTTTTGGCTTGAATTCCAAGAAGAAAACAAGCTTGCTCTCTTTTCATCGTCTTCCTGGATTTAGGAAAGAAGACAAAATCTCGATAGTTTCGTTTGCATCTTTTGAGTACTTTATTTGTCAAGCGGCACGCTAAGGATGTGTTTTTTTATGTTTAATTTATGCTGTGGTAAGAAAAAGAGGGTCTTTTTGGTGTATTTAAAGCTTAGCTTTGAAGAGCCATGCAAAAAACAGTCATTATTTTTTGCATTTTTTTCTGTTTAAAATCTTTGCATGTAGGGCTGCAAACGAATCGAGCCGAGCCGAGTATGTGAGTGTTCATGTTTGTGTTCATTTAATATCAGCTTGTTCAAGGTTCATGTTTGTTCGAGCTTTATTGTTTGTGTTCATGTTTGGTTCATTTAAATTTATGAGTGTTCATGTTTGGTTCATGTTCATGTTCAGTTCATGTTCGTTCGTTTAGTGCTTATCGAGCTTGTTCGCGAACATATTTAATGAATTTTTTTTAACTATCAAACAAACACGTTCATGAACATATTTATGAACAAACATATTTATAATAAAAGCAATTGTCTATGTAACAAAGGCAATGATTATTTATATTTATTAATTTTATAGTCAAATATTAATTATTTTTATCGATCTTATTCACGAGTTCAAAATCGAACACGAATCGAGCTTAATGTCGAGCTTGTTCACAAACTTCAAATGATGTTGTTCGTGGACATAAATGAGCTGAACACATTAGTGTTCAAGTTTGTTTATTTAAGAATCGAGTATTTAAAATATTGTTCAAGTTTATTTGTTTAGTTAATTAAACGATCACAAACGAGCTTTAATCGAACCGAACAACGAGTATGTAACACCCCACAATAGAACTAGACTGTATTGCAGAGTGCAACAATAATAATCATATCATTTCCATCATTTACCTTTGAGTTCTGTTGAATTCATTCATATCTAATTAAAAGATTATATAACATCATTTGGAATAATAAAGGAAGCATCTAATAATTCCCCAAATTTCATTGCATCAAAGACTTTGTACAGAGCCACTAACGAAATCCTAAAACAATTCAAAGTAAAATAACATTAAAACTTCTTTACTAACCTTAAGAGTAGATTACCACAATTAAATAAACATTTATATAAAACTTAAAAACTTGCATATCAAACTTCTTCTACTTTTCCTTTCCCTTTTCCTGTAAAAACAGCCAGTAAAAGATAACTGATAAGCTATGAGGCCCCGTAAATTATGTAATTTAAATAACAGTTATAATACATGAAGAGAATAAATTAAAATGTTGAAGTCATAAAGCATTAAACTCACATTTTAATGATAACAACATCATAAATCCTAATTAGTATTTTTAATTATCTCTTCGAAGTTATATTGAATATCAAAAATTAAATATGTAAAAGACTTGACTATAAATACATAACAATATTCAATGGAGCCCAGGTTACCCTGACATTATCACCATTGAATTACCTTGAGGTCCCTTTTGCCTCATCGGGGTCCCTTTTGCCCCGCCTGCCATGCAAGTCTCTTTTTCTTTTGGGGTCCCCTTTGCCCCCCTCTACAAAACAGGCTTAGTAATTTGGGTCCCTTTTACCCACCTGATATTGTAGACATCATTTCATCATAATATAGCCAATCTTTATTTTTAATTTGATATTCCTTATTTCATACCTTCATAGTACATATCTGATTTTAATGATCATAAGCTTCAAAATTTGCCTATATACTTATACATTTGGTGTATCATGAATTTAGTAGCTACTTAAGTTAAAATAGAAACTTCTTTGCATAAAATTATCAGTTAAGAAAAGACTGAGATAAGTACATTTAAACATCTATCAAATCTTTCTTATTCTCATGGATAAAAAAGTTGTGAATACTTTAATATACCTTCATGATGACTAAACAATTTCTCATACTGCATCTCTTCATAATAAACTTTCAAAACATAAAGTATAAATTAACCATTCATGATGATTACAACTATAATTAATTACATAATTTACCTCTTTGATTGTTGATCTCTTCAAAACCTACGCCACGAAGTCTCCTCCTTTGATACACAAACCCAAAGCTTTCTTTCTGCATAAATCTATGAATAATCCTACCATACAATTAGGTTATCATTTTTAGAAATATTACTAAATTTAGGTGACATAAAAGATGAAGGTTAATAGTATACTTCTCACCTTCATCTTCCTTTCTTTCCTTTATTCTTTCCTTCTCTTCTTCCTTTCTCTCTTCTCCAAGCTACCACCTAATTCATAATTCTTTCAACTAGTTTGCATAATCACATCACTACAATTCATTACAATTCATAAAAAAAAAATTTGATCATTTCACGTACCTGCAATTTGTTTCCCTTCTTTCACAATTTCTACAAAACTCCCTTTCACTAAAATATACGGAATTCTTTTGAACCTTAGAATCACTGTTTGCACAAGGAATTTCTGTGAATTGATGGCCCTTGATCGCTCCTTCTACAGTGCTTTCAGCACATGCCGAAACATTTACAGCCGCAAGCACCTACAGCCCGCATGCAGGCTGAAATCCTTTCAAGTATTCCAAGGGATTTGCTACAGGAATACTCTGTTAAAAGCTCCGCACCTTGCCCTCCTTATTCTGTAGAAATTCTCCGCCCTTTGCTACAAGGCTTCTCCGCCTATTGCTACAGGATTTCTCTGATTTCCTTTACTGAACCAACGGCAGTTACCAAGAATTGATTACCAGATAAGGAAAAGAAGTGGGTCCCACTCTTCAACCGACTTCCAATAATTTCCTCCCCAAAAGCATCTATTCGGCTCCTAATAAAACTCAATTAATTATTATAATTCCATTAGCTAATTGATCTTTAATTAATCCTTCTTTTAAATAAATAGCTACTAATCAAAGTTTCACACAATACAAGCGCATACCTGAGAAATTTGAGTCTTTGGATATTATAGAGTAGCTCGTCGAACGTTTGGTTCGCTTGCAGCCCTATCTGCATGTGGGTTTTCCTTCTAATATAGAATATTATCCATATTATTTGATGTTTTGAATTCAAAATATAATTTTCTATAGTAGCCTTGTTCTTATTGAGTTGTTTGAATGTGCTGTATTGTTTGAATTTTTAATTTTATATCTTAACAAAAAATCATTAGAGTGTAGATATCTCCTCTTAATGCATCTTTGAACATCATATAAAAATATTTCAAGCAATCTTCTAATTTAAAATCATAAAATAATAAGGATGATAATAACAATAAGGTCGAAGAGCAAAAAATGAAAAACGCATTCAAGTGGATATTGATTTACCAAAAAATATGGAATTAAGTGTGAAAAATCTTTCATCTTATCCAAAACTGCATATGCCGGTCCCAAGCCCAGATGAAAAAAGTTGAGGGAAAATTTAATAAAATAATTTAGGCCCCCTCAATAATTTTTTTGGCTCTGCCACTGATCATAATTAATCCTTCTCACTTACTACCTCATATGAAAACTATAAAAAAGAAAAGAAATTAATGATTGCTAGCATCCCATAATTATAAGCAAGCAAAGAAGAGATAAGAGAAAGAGAGAAGGGAAGAGAGGAAGAAGCTCTCACAGTAGAGAAAATAAGAGAGAGAAGGAAAAGTATCATCAAAATCTTATTCTATGTTTAACCATTATTTTCACAATAGGTGATTATACTCCCTCTCAACCATTAACATAGACAAAGTGATATCTTTGTCTTTAATGATATGAAATGTAATCTCCCTCTATATACTTTTTTTTAAAATTTAGTAGAATATAGACCTCTAAGCGCCTATAAACATAGGTGAATCTCACCTAACTAGGTAAACTTCTGTGCTATTGTTTGAGATCTTTATTGTGTTTATTCTATCTTCATTTGATTTTAACTGTTGAAGTCACTATCCTAATAAAAAATTGCATAGCTTTTCACATAAGTCTACCTTCCGAGCAGCAAGAAAGCAGCTTTTCCAAAAAGTATTATAAAGCTTATAGTGAAAAATAATAATAATAATAAAAACAGTTGCTATCAACCAACTTTAAAAAACACCACACTAACCAAATAAAGCATTATGGTCCATTTGGGGTCCTTATTTCAAGGAAGTAGCCATGAAATTTTCTGGCTGCATGTAAGTTGGAAACAGCTAACTTGCACACATCCAAATGTTTTCCAGATGCGAAAAATTAAACATAAAAAGTGCCTTAGCGATTCCATCATATAAATATATGACTCATTAAGCCAGCACAATCTGAATAGAATACATTTGAGCAGGACATAACACAAAAGAAACGCCTCAAGTCAAAGGTGAGTATAAATCAGTTGCCTTACTACGCATATAGGTTGATTTCACATGCTACTACGACAGATGTCTGCGTAGAAATCAGTAACATAGAATGCAAATTTAGATAGAAACCCATTTCGAATTCATTGAGTTAACCACTTCCTAGCGAGGCAATTATACTAGGAAGTACAAACAATGAGCTCTGATAAACTGATAGACCGATACCTGGACCAGTCCAGCCTGTCCAACCAAGACCGGTCCAGGTGTACAGGAGGCAAAACAGGGGATTTCTGCAGCCTTCATTGCCGCCCAACCCATGCGGGGTCCACAAGATTAACTAGGGGGATTCGGGAAGGGATTAGGAAGTAAAGTTCAAATAAAATGGTATGCTTAAGTATGTTTTGGAGGCTAGGATTAGTTTTTTTTTTCATCTTGGTTTTTGCTGCAATTTTCTGGTCCTTAGTTTTTACTTGGGCTCTAGTGGCATCTAGGGATTTGGAAGAGCCAATTCTTCCTCTCCAATAGAAGATCCATTGTATATTATTATTTTTCTTCATCTATAATCAATTAAGAAGTCCCATTATGGTTTTCCTTCCAAGTTCTTCTCAACTTTTAATTTGCAAGGTGTTGAAATTAAATTCAAGCAAGGCAGACCCTTGTTTCCTACAAGCGTTTCCTAACAAATTGATATCAAAGCCCTTCAATCTACGGTACCAATGGCCGGAAGGAAAGTGAAAGTGTTGGAAGGGGAAATAGGGCAATTGAAATCAGATTTTGTAGAAAAAAATTCAGATTTTGAAAACCAATTTTCATCCGTCCATGAAAAGACGTATGGAAAGTTCACCGTCGTGGAAGAAATTGCTAAAAGCCAAATCCAAAATGACGACATCAGAGACGAGGGAAGCTGCCGGCGGCCAAGGAAGTGGAGGAAACCCTAATCCGATTAGGGGAGGGGGAAACTTAAGAAGTAGAGATTTTGAAAGGAGAAAATAGGATCCCTCCTCAAGAGTCTATTTCTAGAGAGGAAATGAGTATTGGGGGTATGAACGAAGTAGTGTTGATTTTGTAAGAAGAGGGGTGGATTATGAGCGCAGGGGTGCCGATTTTGAAAGGAGGGGGAATTGGGTACGAGCGCAGAAGGGAGGATCGAGTCCCTTTCGGGGAATGGGAGGCTATGGAGGATTCGGAAGAAACGGAGGCGATCCGAGGGTAAATAAGCTGAAGATGCCTATCTTTGAGGGCGAGGACGCACATTGGTAGATCTACAAGGTAGAGAGGTATTTCGTGATTTCGTCGTTAACGAGTTGAGGGAGTAGGCGAGATTGATGGCAGCTAACCTGTGTTTGGAGGGGAAGGCATTGACTTGATATCATTGGAGAGACATGAGGCAGCTCATTCGGAGTTGGAGAGAGTTCAAGGACTGCTTGTTGGAATATTTCCGAACCAGCAGGGAGGGGATCATGGTGTCTCTCAGACCATGGTTAGAACCATGCATGATGTGGGAGGAGGATTTATGGTGGAACTACAAAGCTTAGAAGGGATCAGACTAGAGGAAGGGAGGGACATCCCACTTTCAATACAACCACTGACATAGCAGTTTAGTGAGGTTTTTCAGCCACCTCAAGGCTTACCACTACTGTGGGAGAAAGAGTACGCCATCACCTTAAGAGAGGTGGTGTCACCGATTAGTGTTCGGCCTTTACCGCTACCCTCAGATTCAGAAGGACGAGAGATAAAAGTTGATCATGTTAGAGGCAGGGATCATCAGACCGAGTGTGAGTCCTTTTTCTAACTCAATTTTGTTGGTCAAGAAAGATGGGAGCTGGAAATTTTGTGTTGATTAACGGGCTCTGAATAAAGAGAGTGCGCTAAAAAAGTTTCTCATACCGATGATTGATGAGCTACTGGATGAGTTGTGTGGAGCAGTGGTGATCACCAAGGTGGATATGGAGTCGGGAGAACATCAGATCAGGATGAGAGAGGAGGATGCACCAAAAACTGCTTTTAGGACACATGAGGAGCATAACAAGTTCTTAGTGATGCCATTCGGGCTCACAAACACCCCTACCACCTTCCAGTCGCTCATGAACTGCATATTCAAACCATATCTCTGAAAGTTCGTACTGATTTTCTTTGATGTCATACTGGTGTACAACAGGCTATTAAACATCGACACTTCTCCCCAAAGAGACGTACAGTGTCCGACATGACATGCGCCCGACACTCTTCCGACACATGTCGAACACGCTGAAAATATGTTTGATTAAAAAAATATTAAATATAAATTGGACACTTGTGTCCGACACGCTTGTCCTAAATATTTTATGAATTTTTTAAATATAATTTCTTGTATTTAAATTTTTATTTATTTAAAATATTAAAACTATTTTTTTAATATCCTATCTAGACTCAATACCTCATTTTCGAATATTCTCATTTTAATTTCTCTTTGGTGGGTCGCGACTTTGATTTCACAATAATGCCCGATGTCATCTCAAAATCGACGTCTGGCGTCGTTACAACATTGACATTTCAAAACGATCTCAACATCAAAGTCGGACACTGTCTGGACATTGATGTACGACGCTAGCAATTTCTATACCCACAACTTGATAACTCATATTTGTATAACGTCTTCTTAACATTGACGACCAACGCCCTCTAAGCATCAATGATAGACGCCCTCTTGACATTGACGCCCGATACTTACTGCATAACATCGATGTCTGACTCTTGACAATACTTCCGTCTTCTCTCTCGATGCCTGATACATGACATCGAAGTCCAACTCTTGACATCCTAATACTAATCATTTAAACACAAACTCTAATTAAATAACTTGTTATTTTTAAATCTATTTTAATATTATACTCATTCAATTTTTAGACACTAATTTTAAAATATAAAAATTATAATTATCGTGTCCAACCCGTGTCCGTGTCTTATATTTTCAATAAATTATATTTCTCGTATTCGTGTCATGTCGTATCCGTGTCGCCGTGTACGTGTCTGTGCATCATAGACAACATGTCAATAGGGGAGCATTTGGAGCATGTGATGGTGGTCTTGGAAGTATTACAGGAGCATCAAATGAGAGCCAACCCAAAGAAGTGTTGCTTTGCACAAACAAGTGTAAAATACTTAGGGCACGTGGTTTCTCAGGAGGGAGTGGCTGCAGATCAGGCCAAGATTGAGGTAATGAAAAAATGGTCTCTACCTAAGAATCTGAGAGAGTTGAGAGGGTTCCTAGGTTTGACGAGGTACTATAGGAGATTCATGAGAGAATACAACATCATAGCTTGGCCGCTGATAAAGCCATTAAAGAAAGACAGCTTCTTGAGGGAAGAGGCAGTTACACAGGCCATTGTGAGATTAAAGAAAGTCATGACCACAATACTACTTTTGGCCCTACCAAATTTCAGTAAGATCTTTATGGTTGAGGCGAATGCATCAGGAGATGGGTTGGGGGTCGTGCTCAAGCAGAATTACAGACTCATAGACTACTTCAGCCAAGTGCTGACATCTAGAACTAGGATGAAGTCAGTCTATTAGAGGGAATTGATGACCATTGTGTTAGTCATTCAAAAGTGACGACCATACTTGTTGGGTCGACATTTCATTGTCAGGATGAACCAAAGGAGTTTGAAGTTCATTTTGGAGTAAAGGATGGTGACCGAGTATCGGAGATGATTGTCAAAGCTAATAAGCTATGATTTTGAGATTCAGTATAGGCTAGGATTGGAGAATAAAGCGGTGGATGCCTTATCTAGATGTAGGGGGGAGTTCCAGGAGTTGGCTATGTCGACACTACTGATGCTGGACTGGGGTGCTATCAAAAATGAGAGTGTGCATGATGAGTTGGAAAAAAAATAAGAGCGGATCTTTTGAAGGATGAGAACAACCACCCGGGCTACTCTTTAGAGGAGGAGAGACTGTTGTACTTGGGGAGGTTTGTGTGATGCCACGAGCTTCAGTTTATATCCCACAACTACTGCAAGAGTTTCACGGAAGCGCTGTTGGAGGTCACTCTGGTGTACAAAAGATATACAGGAGACTAGCAGCGAAGCTGTATTGGAAGGGGATGCACAATGATGTGGAAGAGATGGTGACAAGATGAGAGGCGTGATAGTGGAACAAGTACATGGATATGGCTCCTAGGGGGTTACTTTAACCCTTAGCTCTACCATATAGAGTGTAAGAGGAGGTCACCATGGACTTTATTGATGGGTTACCCCAATCGGATGAGTTTATTGTGATTATGGTGGTAGTTGACATATTGAGCAAGTACGATCACTTTATACCCCTACAACGTCCTTACACGACAATGACAGTAGTCACTGCATTCAACAGGGAGGTGGTCAGGCTACATGGGATACCCGAGTCTATAGTATCTAATAGAGATAAGGTGTTCCTCAGTCATTTTTGGACAGAGTTGTTCATACTATAAGGGACAATACTGTAGAGGAGCACCGCTTACCCCTCCAAGACAGACGGGCAGACAGAGGTAGTGAATCAGAGCTTGGGGACATACCTACGGTGTTTTGCTTCAGAAACACCTAGGGTATAGGCTAAGTGGCTGGCATGGGCAGAATACTAGTACAACACATTGAACCACTCGACCTCCCAGATGACTCCTTTCAAGGTGTTGTGCGGGAGAGACCCTCCACATTTGGTATATTTTTGGCAGAGCCGCACACTAGTATCTTCAGTAAAGCAGTACCTGGAGGAAAGGGATAGGGTGCAGAAGAAGATAAAAAGACATTTGTTAAGGGCTCATCAAATTATGAAGAAGCAGGTGGATGAGTACAAGAAGGAAATCTAGTTTGTCATTGGGGATAGGGCATTTTTAAAGCTGTGACCTTATAGGCAAAGGACAGTAGCCAACAAAAAGAATGAAAAGATGGCCCTAAGGTACTCTAGTCCTTATAAGGTGTTGGAGAGGATTGGATCAATGGCCAATTGCTTAAAGTTACCCCTGACCGCTTCCATACACCTCGTATTCCACGTATCACAATTGAGGAGAGCAGTGGGGGATCATGCGGCTAGTTTAGAATTACCAAAGCCGCCGACAGAGGATCTAGAGATGGTTTTGGAACCACTGGAGCTTCAAGGAGTACGACAGGGAGAGGAAGAGCTCAAGGAAGTACTGATTAAGTGGAAGAACCTACCTAACTATGAGGCCGTATGGGAGCCATATAAGAGGGTGAAGCATCAGTTTCCTTCTTTCACCTTGAGGACAAGGTGGCTCTTTGGGAGGAGAACATTAATAGACCGGTACTTGGACTGGTCCAGCCGGTCCAACTAGGACCGATCCAAGTGTACAAGAGGCAGAACAAGAGATTTCCGCCCCCTTCATTGCCGCCCAACCCATGTAGGGTCCACAAGATTAATTAAGGGGATTTTGGAGGGGATTTTGAGGGAAAAATTCAAATAAAAGGGGCTGTTTTGGAATTTGAACTAATTATTATATGCTTAAGTATGTTTTGGAGGCTAGGGTAAGTTTTTTTCATCTTGGTTTTAGCTGTAATTTTCTGGTCCTTAGTTTTTGCTTGGGCTCTAGCGGCGTCTAGAGATTTGAGAGAGCCGGATCTTCCTCTCCAATAGAAGATCCATCGTATCTTATTTTTTTCTTCATCTATTATCAATTAAGAAGTTCAATTTTAATTTTCCTTCCAATTTCTTCTCAACTTCTATTTTGCAAGGGGCTAAAATTAAATTTAAGCAAGGGAGAACCTTCTTTCCTACAAGCATTTCCTAACATAAACTTATCTCCACCTCCATATACATTATATATTTTACTCTCTTTTCTGTATAAGAAAACTTCGACGTCACTTTCTTTACTGCAATAGAACTATCTTTTTGAACTTTCTTCATAGTTGTTATCAAGGAAAATCCTCAATTAGGATTACAACAAACTCAGCAGGCTCAGACACATAGCTCAATGGGCGAACAACACATGCATATTTACAATCTTCTCGACCATTAAAAAAATAGAGAATTTTACCTTTGCAACCGAAAGACCTATAGGACAAGGCCTATGTGGTGATCTTGTGGCAAGGACTCCCATCTTGCCACCTTTAAGTCTAGGAACTCTCACCTGTTCAATATATAACTAAGAAATTAGACTAGATGAATTTAACAAGTAAACACGTTAAGGAGATGAGCAATAATACATTGAGCCAGGAACAAATCAAACCTTTGCCTTGAATTTTGATCTGGAGGTTTGTTTCCACAATTTCTCAAGGTCAGTGTTCAGGTGAAATACGTATAAGACCCAGCAATGGGAGTATTCAGCAAGTCCATCTAATGCAGCTGCTGGAACTCGGCTGGAATCAAACATTAAGCATGCTCTAGAAAGAGGCACTACTAAGGGTTGCCTCGGTGTACCATTCCTACATGAAGAATAAAATCAAAAGTGCGCTTACATAAGTAAATGTACACCTAGATTCACAGTTTTTACACAATGATACACCTAGATTCACAAAAATAACAAAAAGAGTCGCAGGATATTTTTTTTTTTTTTACAATTAATTTTTTGCACAAGGTATTTAAAAGACAAAATACCCAAATTTCCTCGTTAAAATTTTGCCATCACCATCATCATTAAAGAATATACTAGCTACATGAGGAAGCTCGTCATATTTTATCACACTCACACCTGTGGAGGGCCAACAATAGAATAAGTTGTGTTCATTCATGATTGTAACTATAGTATCTCTGTTTATCTTGTTAAATTTATGTTGTCTCTCCTCTCTCTTCTCCATATGCTCTCTTTCTCCCTTCCACTCTCTCACCATCTGTCTCTTCACACACAATAAAATGATAAAGAATTCTCTTTCTTTCAATCAAACTTCCCTTCCTTTTCTCCCACTTACCCTCTCCCTAAAAAACAGCTCCTTTCACCCTCAACACCCCACAACAATATCTCTTCCTAATGTATTGCTCACTACTAGCCTTTCTTTCTCTAGTCCATATTATCTCACACTCAATCTCTCTAAGAGATTGCTACGTTTAGTGAAACTTGTAATGTTCCATATGCTATTTAAAAAATTTCAATTGTTTGATTTACTAACATTTTAAGTGACATGTTGTTAGATCGGTCCAGGAGGGACCAGTCCATCCAGTCTTCACGGACTGGTCTATGCTTGATTGAGCGGAACAGGTGTCTGCCTGTTTTGGAAGGAAAATTCAAAGGGGTGGTGGGGCCGGTTCCACTTAGGAGGGAAAAGAAAAAGGCGAGGGCTTTTTCAGCCTTGACTACATTTTGATGCATTAAATAGATTGTTTACCACAGGGTTAGATTTTTATGTATGTTTTACAGAAATTAGACTGATCTTAGCGTGTTTGGGCTCTAGCCGATGGCTAGAGATTTGGGATAGCCGGATCTTCGTCCCCAATAGAAGATCTAATGAATATTGTTTGTTTTCTTCCTTATTTCATCAATTAAAATGTTTTTTGCTCTGGTTATTACAAGTAATTCTTCTTGTGGATTGTGTTTGGGCTGCTGAAATTTAATTTCAGCCAAGGAATATTGAATTTCTACAAGCACTTCTGATGAACCGACAGATTTGGTTGGGAGGGAATTAGGAAATTTCCTAATCAAGAGGGAGCTGTTTAGGAATGTTCTTAATCAAAGGGGTTAGTTATGAGACGTTTCATAATTAAAGAGAGCATATTTGGGGGTTGATTTAGAGGGGATTAATTGAGAAATATTTCCTTATTAAAGAGGGAATAATTGGGGGCAGATTTGGAGTGGATTAATTAGAAAATGCTTTCAAATTGAAGAAAGTAGATTTGGGGGCTGATTTGGGAGGGAAATAATTAAGGAAATAAGAGGGAATTGAGGGATGGTTGTTTGGGTATTTGTTGTTTATTGTTTGCTTTAAGTGATATTCCTAGGGTAAGGGGTATGTGTCATTTGCTGAATTTAGATTGTTCTTAGGGTGTTTAGGTTCTAGTCGACAGCTAGAGATTTGGGAGAGCTAGACCTTCCTCTCCATTTGAAAATCCACTTGTATCTTGTCTTTTATTTCATCAAACTTTCAATTAAAAATGTTCTTGTGTGTTCTATTCATGGTTTTTTTATCGTTGGTTTTCTAACATTGTTGAAATCAGATTTAAGCCAAGGCTTTTCCTAAATTTCTACAAGCATTTTTTATCAAATTGGTATCTGAGCAATTTCTTGGGCTGGAATAGAAGTCTTCATCGCTGATTTATGATGTGTTTTCCTCTCTGACCTTGTTGTTTGGGGGCCACATTCGCATCAAAGTAGTTATTTTTTGTTGTTGAAGCTTAGATCTTGGTACCCATGGCAGGAAGAAAGGTAAAAGTGTTGGAGGGGAAAATCAGACAACTAAAATATAGAATTTTAGATCTCTAAACTCAATTTTCAGATTTCAAAAGTCAAATTTCAGTTGTCCATGAGAAGATCGATGAAAAATTTTTCATCATAGAGAAGATGCTGAAGAAGTTGCTCGAGGGCCAACCCAAGAGGGAGGATGGAGAGGTGGAAATTTTGGGGGAAGAATAGGAGATGTCACATTTGGAGCCACTTCCAAGGAGGGGAAAGGGGGAAGGAGTGGAATTTTTGGTGGAGCTGCAGAGTTTAGAAGGAGAAGATGGGGAGAAGATGGCTATCACATGTTCTAAATGATGCACGTCATAATTGAGTAAGATCTAGATGTTATCAAATTTAGGCGACATCTAATGTCACAATTTTTAGAAAATAAAGAGTCATATAATCCCCTTGATCCCCTCCTTCACTCAACACCTTTTCATCTCTCACACTTATTCATTAGTGTGCTTACTTCCGATGCTCACAAACCTATGAATAAAATAACTCCACTAAAATAAGCAAATAACATTTAAAAAAAAAAAGCAAATACATCTTATACCATTTAAATAATATAAAACCAAACAACCTCTAATAATTCTTCCTCTATCTACAAGTTATCCATAGATTGCTAATTTTTCTTTGCCTCCCCTCAATCCTAATCTTGATCTCCCTACCTTCTCTCTTGAAAAACTATTACATTTCCCACCTCGTCCTATTTCGTTAAAGTCAACCATCACCGAAAAAGATATTACATCGCCATTAATAGTCAATGTGGTCTCGTGCCGACTACGATCCTTCCGACCTATATCGCCAGACAACGATCTTTCTGACCTCTGTCTATTACCGTCTACGGTCCTTCCGACCCCCGTCACCTATAATGGTCCTTCCGACCTCCATCACCAGATAATGGTTTTCTGACCCCGGTCTCCTACCGACTACGGTCCTTCGGACCTCCGTCGCCTACAATGATCCTTCTGAACTCCATCACCAGACAACGGTCTTTCTGACCCTGGTCTCCTGCCGACTACGGTCCTTCCGACCTATATCGCCAGACAACGATCTTTCTAACCTCTGTCTATTGCCGATTACGGTCCTTCCGACCTTCATCACCGATAATGACCCTTCCAACCAAATAAACATGTCTATGTCGATTATTGTAACTACCACCATGTAATGCGCTCTATATGACGTACATTTGTAACATCAAGTTAAGGCCTTCTCCCTAAGAAGGGCCTCATTTGAAATTGACTGCAAATACTAGTGGATTCATTCAAACTGGGCCAGGCCCCATGGTTTTTCCCCCTTTTTAGGGGTTTTCCACGTAAAAACTCTGGTGTCTCTTATGAACGCTACACCCTCTCACTTATCTGATTGTGTGCTGGATCTTCATACAATGCTAAGACATTAAACTATATATTTCTCTACCATCGCGAATACTCCAAGAAGCAACAAAAAGAAAAATATTATTCTATAATATAATGCTTGTCAAGTCTGTCAATATCTAGAGTTACACTAATTGATAGCTAAAATTATAAAAACAAGAAGTAACATAATCACTAATGATCATTCTAAACAATAGCTACTAATAAATCAAAGGAATAATGTTGTGATCTATACTATACTGTAGATAAAATTGAACCCAAAAACCAGTTTTTTAAACGGATAACCTAGTAGCGAAGCAGGACTGCACGAAAGCAATAGGAGCCATAGGGTAAGAAGCAGCTGATTCTGATCTCGAGATTCTCGAACCATCAGAACTCCGCTGAGATAAAGCCACCCGTAGCGCCTGAAATAGTCAAGAACCGCAATCAATCAAAGCCTAATCTGTATGTTAAACGAGAGGCCTCCTAATGGCTATCACTTGCCTGCTGGGCTCTAATTCTCCCACGCCGCTCCGATGCTGCCATCTCCAAAGAAGCATCGAGAGAGGCTTCGAGCTCCTTAACGCGTAAAGACAGAATCTTGGATTTTCGCCTACATATGGAAGCTGGAAGCTCGCAAGGTCTTAGGGTTTCGGTTGGTCTTTTCTCAATAAATTTTGGATAAGGGAGAGATTAAGGAAGAAAAGCTACCAGAGAAGAAGGCGGCAGAGAGAGAAATCACAGCCGTCACCACCGCCACAACGGCAAGAGAGGCGGCGGGAATTTTGGCCAATTTACCGTTTCCGACGGTAGCCATGAAAGGAGGCGGTGGCGGGCAGAGAGGTCAACAGGTGGCAAAACGCTCCATAATCTACCTATACGAGAGAAAATTATCCTACAGTTTCAACTTATTAGGTTTACACAGCTCACTTGGCCTCTTGGTGAGAGTTTATACTTCCAACTAAGAGGTCTTGAGTTCGAGTCTTTGTGTATGCGTTGTTTGTGTGAGTTTGCCTTAAATGACCTAAATGTCGCAAAAAAAAAACTTATTAGGTTTCATGAAAAATTATTAGGTTTGTACATGGGAAGTAGAGACTAAGTTCTTGTCCCAATAAAATATTGACATGTGTCATGTACACTTGTCATCAAATAAGTCAAGTGTGTCAAAAGGGTAAGTAAAGTGCAAGTAAAGCGTAATCAAAACTCAATTAAAGCATAGCCAAAGCACAGTCAAAACATAATCAACGTGACAAATTTTCAATGGATATCCGAACTTATTTTTTGGTCCGGTGTCCGAACCTAATATACCACAATCACAAGATACAATCTATCTGCTCTTAACTATAAAATAACAACTCAACAAAACAACAAAAAAACCTTGGAAATATTGTAATTGACCAGTCTAACACTATCAATCTTTTTCATAGAGGATAACATCAAATAATAGTGTTTAAAGGAAAGTCCGTCGGCCTAGATACATGTACATGTTAGTCAGTCACCAACCAATATCAGTAAAGTCAATCTTTACTTTTTTTTTTTAATAAAATTTTATTAAAAAACCCAAAAAAGGTTACAGCCAAAGTAAAAGCAAGTAGATAATAAAAACAAAAAAACCAAAAAGAAAAAAATACAAGCTAAAACATCGGCTCAGCAAACGGCCAAGGCTTCCAGCGTCCACGAGTCCCGCACGGACCGTCCAGTTAGTGTAGAATAAATCTGAAATAGCCGTCCCGAAATCCACATCAACGGTTGCCACCAGCAAAAAGGACCGAGACGCGAGCCCCGACCACATCATTGCCCATAGCCTCATAACGCTGCAATTCGAACAATAAATCCAAGCAAACTGGACGAGGAGCATCAAGAAGAACAACATAACAAAATGAGAACTCATCGTCTACGTCGACTTCTCCCCCAAAATTTCCCCCGAGTAGCAACATTTTTAGTATACTCAAGAGAAAAAACACTGTTAGTCTCATGAAGTTCATATTCCAATTCATCATCCGACGAATCACAAAGCCAATCACCCTGTTTTCGAATCACCAAACCAGTGGAATTACCCACACGGGTAGCCATCGCTTGTGCATCAATTTCATTTATGGGAACCTCAACTAAACTATTGGTAGAAGGAAAACCTTCCACCCTACCCAAAGGCACAAAACCATCAGCACCACCTTCCGAATTTTTTAAAAGCTGTACACCCCCATTTGAATTTACTACACCCATAGCAGGCGAACCATCATAAATCGCAGCAGTCACCGGATCAGCGCCCACCTCCGGCACCAGAACAGGGACCTCAATTGGAATATTAACAGCCGGGTCAACACCAATAGGCGGGATAGAAGCTACCTGACCTCCCAAATGCAACAAAAAATCATTCATGGGCGAAGCTACAGGGGGGAAGAAAGGCAAAGCATTTGGAGATAATACATTCCCACCAACAACCTCTCTACTTAATCCAGAATTATCAAAATCAGAAGCCGACCCAGTCAAAACCTCCTGAGTTATATTCACCATAACAGGCTCAGACACAATACAGCCCTCAATATTAGGCAACACCTCTAAATTAGAGACATTAACACCCTCCAGATGCAGCTCATCATGTATAATAGGAGACATGGCCAAGACCTCGATAATGACCGAAGGAGCCTCCACAACAGGGGACTGAACAACCAAATCCATATGAGACACCACACTAACAGGATTACAAATCACTTCATTCTCATTCAATTTACGGATCTCAACATCATGAGCCTCAGCAAAAACATTCTCAGCGAGAGGAAGATTAGAATTTAGAGAATGCTGCGCAAAGGGTGCACAGTGACCTTTAAGGTGTCCTAGACATTTGCAAGACTCACAAAAATCAGGGAAAATTTCAAATTGCACATTTTGAATATACCCAGAATCCTCAGGAACCAGCCATATCTGTTTCGGATAAATCCTAGTCACGTCCAGTTCTACTAAAACACGCGCAAGAGAAGGTCGAGAACCAACCGAAGTAGCCGAATCGACCTTCAAAGGATTGCCAAACATAGAACCTAAAGCGTGAAGGATACGGGGAGTAAAGAGATGAGGTCTCAGTTTAGGGAAGGATATCCAAATTGGAATGACCGGAGATTCACATCCAATGTCCAGAATAGGCGACCATTTCGTAATCTTCATAAAACAATAGTTCACCATATAAGATCGATGGCAAAAAAACACGGCTGTAATCAAGCTCATTTGACAATTTAATCAAAACATGCGTTTGATCCAGAACTGTGACAGAGAACTCCGCTTTGAGTTTGAGGGCAAAAAAAAATTTTCGAATGGCATCCAAAGAAGGGCGTTTAGTGGGAAAAAAACCAACTAAGGCAAACTGAAAAGGCAAAGAAAGCGCACAAATTTCTTCCTCCGAAATCCACAAAGACGGTAAACCTCGGAAAGATCCATGCCGGAGATCAGGAAAACTCTCCAAAGATACAGAGCCAGATAAAGCTTCAGCAAAAGATTTAGATTTAAACGAACTAACCAAAAAACCAGGGTCCTCAACCCGACGGACCGCCATCCAGCCGGAATGGTCGGAGAAGAACGCGCCAAACAACAGGAAAATGAAAGGGAAGTATAAAATACCAGAGGAAAATGCACTCCCCCAACTGAAAGTTGACGGAAAACTACGTCGATGAGCCGCAACATCCGCCGCCGACACGCTAGGGCAAAACCCTAGCAGAGCTCATGCAAAGTCAATCTTTACTTGTCCTCACACATTAACACAATATTATAATAGTAGTAATAACAATCATCTATTACCTAATCCCGATCTCAATTTCATTCATAATGTTTATATTACTAGTTTACTTGTATAAAAATACTAAAATTATTATTTAGTGTAAATTATACAAGATACAATAACTTTCACTTTACCCGATAAAATTATGAAATCAATCAGTCAAAATATTCATAATAAGTACTACAACATATAAAAAGTTATGTAGTAGAAGTTCACTAGATTTGGAAAAATTAAAAAAAATGCAATAAAATCAATTGGGAAGAAATCTAATGGAAATCAAAATATTTGAAAACAAGAATATGATTAAAGTCATATACCACAATCTAAGCATTTATCATAAAAAACTAGCAAAATGAACCTGTGATTAAAATCAAAATTTTCTTTTCTTCTCTCCTTTTTTTTTTCCTATGCCTTTTCTTCTTCCCTGGTGGAGTGAGAGAGGCGAGTGAGTGGATAAGATATATATAAAAATATTGTTAATGACCTAACATCGCAACAATGTATGTTGAATCCATAATTATTATAGAACAAAGCATTCAATGTCGCGACAATAACTTTTGGGGTCATTGCGCTCTCAAGCACAGCACTGCAACATTCAAAAGCTCTGCATTGCAACGCTCTGGTTCAAACAAAAATTTAGGTTTTCATTTTAAATTTATTCAAAAAATTCATGTTGTTACAATCTGCCCACCTAAGAAAAATAATATCCTTCACACTTCCCTAATGGATTCGGGTATAAAACCAATACAAAATAAATTTACAACAAAACTAAAATATAATCAAAATCAAATCAAAAGCTCATCGAAGGAGTCTCATCAACCCAATAATCACTTTCTTATTTGGTCATGTCGTTCATTCAATCATATTTCATTCACTTATGCAATGAATAGTGCCAAGGTGGCGAGGGTTCGCTGGTGTTGGCTCTATGTGATTTATGCTTTAGAGGTCTCTTGAATCTCTAGCAAAAGATCTCAGCCTCTAAAGGTACCCTTCATGCAAGGAAAGAGAGTGTATTTGTAGATTTTGAGAGGTCATTCTCCATAAGATCCATGATAAATTCAAAGTGTTTTGTCGAATGGCTCATATCGATTCTCTTAATTATGGAGCATTTGTTCAACATTTAAGTTTCGTAATGATGTCAAAATTGTGCATTATTGGGCTCGTTGGATTTTGTCTTGTCGAGCCGCTCGATTTGATTATAAGAATGACATATTTAGATATCATTTGATCATCAAATTAATCTTTTGAAACATCTAAATATGCTTTGGTTCAGGGGTGTAAACGAGTCAAGACAAGTTGAGTATCTGTCTAATCGAGCTAAGCTTGTTTAGCTCTTATTGAGCTCGTGCTTGAGCTCGAGCTCATTTTAAGCTCGAATTGACTCGTTGAAAAAATTCTAGGCTCGAGAATGACTCTATTGCTCAAGCTCATTTAGAAAGCTTAAACTCGAACTTGACTCAATTGTTGTGCTTGGTTTCTTAGTTTAAAATTAAAAAAATACAAATTTTTTTAGAATTTTTACTTTTTAATATAGAATTAATTTAAAATTATTAAAATATATTATAAAATGCTAAATTAAATTAATTTTAAATATATTTTAATTTAATCAAGCAACTCAACAAACTTTCGAGGTGAGCCAGGCTTGAGCTCGAGCTCATTTAATATACGAGTTCGAGTATAGACTTGAGCTCAAATTACTGGCTCCATAAGCTCGACTCGCCATTTCGGCTCACTTACACCCCTATTTGGTCACTTACATTCAATTTAACTATAAGTTTGCTCAAATCAGAGTAGAATGATCTCAAATTTAATTTTGAAAATTTTCAATTCAGATATGCTGGTGACTATCACTTTTTATTTTATTTCTGCTTTCTAAGGAAGATATAGTTAAAAAAATCACATTTTGGACGTTAATTTTTTTCTCAGATCCCCATTAAATATTTATTACTTTCTGAAACTTTTTTTCTTACTTTAATATTAAAATATGAGAACTTTATTTTCTATTAAATGAAGCATATGATATTAATATTTAAAACTTACATTATATCAGACCAAACAACTATAATGGTTAGTCTAAGGTTTTGTTTGGAATGAATTTTTTATAACGGCTACAAAAAATGTAAAATAACTACTACACTATTTTTTAAAATTATTAGTAAGTGGATGTATTAGGATTTAAATAACTCCTTATTAATTTTTTTATCACTATATTTAATTCTTATTAAATAGAAAAATTATGTATTAATATTTTTTTTAGAATTGTAATCCAACATTAAAAAAAGTAAATAAAAAAATATGTAAAAAAAAACACTTACGTAAAAATATTTTTACATCGGAATGAATGTAAAGAGTTTCGTTTGAGACAACTTTTTTATTATTTTCTAAAACAAATTTTCAATATATATTTTTTTAATTAGAACATTTTTATTGAAAAGCTGCTTTAAAAAATAGTAAGAAATCTATCCCAAACAAAACCAAATTCTTCAAATTTACACTGAAATTAGTATAATTCTTGATATTATGCATAAGCACTAACTTACTATAAATCTAATAACTCTGAAGACCACTACCACATATATAAAAAAAATAAAAAAATTGCATCAATTATGTCATTAATGTGAGCCTAATTTACTAAACATTTTGATCGAGTTCTTTAACATAACATACTATTTTAAAAATCAATTGAATTTTAGGTTTCATTTATGACATCTTTCTTACTACTTTCTAAAATAACTTTTTAGAATAAAAAATTCTAGTCCAAATTTTTTTTTGAACTAAAAGTTACTTTACAAATCAGTATGAAAGATGTCCCAAACAAAATCTCAATCTTTATTTTACATAAGACGGGTTCCATCCTAAAGGCATTTAATATATATATATATATATATATATAATGTGTCAATATAAAAAAGATATTAAAATTACATAAAAGTTAATACTAAAAAAATGATAACTTAAGCAACAAAAAAAAAAAAAAACCTTTTCTTTTTCTTAAAAAGCTTTTTTAAGGTACCCAACAACCTCAACTCCTCTAATCTACTAAAAGGGAAGAAAAGGGTTTGTCTAAGAACTATAATTAAGAGAACATTAAAAGTTAAGCGTGCCTAAAAACGCAATTATGAAATCTTTTGAGAGCTCTTTACGCAAAAGCAATCATAAAAATATAATAAACAAGCAAACCTAATCCAACACCCAACCAACCAAACCACTTGCCCAATCATGATGAGGTAGGAGCCACAAACCTTTATGCTTTTAATGCCACAAAAAGTTGTTTGATGATAAAGGAAAGCAAAAAGAGAGGGAAATATTAGTGGAAGATAAAGAGAAACAAAATAAAAAACAGTGATATATTAGAATCAGAGAAGCTGTTCACATAAGCTTTGATGTATGTGGCCGTTTGGCTAAGATTCCTCTCATTGCTAAAGATCCAACTCTTCTTTGGATGCTTCTTATGCTGAAATATTCTCCCTCTTCTTCCTCTTAGCTCAGCTTTTTGGAAGAGAGAGAGAGAGAGATGCCTCTTTTTGAATAGGGTTGAAGAATTTGCAGCCTTTCGGTGGTGAAAAGGGTTTGGGTAGCTGCTGACTTTGATCTGCACCTAATCAATGTTCAGGGATTGTGCCTCTATGGTTCAACCAAAAGCTACTTTATGATAACTTTTGATATGGGCCATTGTTTTTTTTGCTTGGGGCCCCTTTGTGGCTTTTTATTGCTTGGTACATTGAATGATCAGTAATGTTAGTTAACTTGAATATAAATGTAGAACACCTTTGGGAACTCCTCATTACGAATTTGAATGTCCTCGGCTAGGCCTCTCTTTTCAATGGGGCAAAACAAGTGTGGGTCTAATGTTGGTGGGTCGCCTCGCTAGGTTCCGCCGATGGATTAGTTATGCCGCCACGCGCTCCCTTTAGAGTGGCAGCGGGTAGATACCCATGTTTCAAAAAAAAAAAAGTTACTTTTATTTTATTACATATTTTTTGATAGATTGATGAAGGTTTTGAGCCTAATGATTAAATTTGAGGAAAAAAATAGAGATTTGATTTAGTTAAAATAATTCTACTAACGTAAGTCGTATATTACGAATGATGTACTTTTATGTAATTGAATAATGCATTAATATAATGCAATATTCATGGAATATACAAGGTGGAATTAGAAGGAGCTTTATGATGTTAGAGTTGACATTTATAGATGAAATGTGATATGAACGGTTTTTCTCCTTATAGGAGGGAAATCTAACAATTGTGAAGACAGACATTAGCTATGGCAGCGACAGCAAATATCAACGCTATTGATGACTATAAGTGTTGGCGTTGTTAGTGATGATGGACATCGATGAAGGGCGTCAGCCTTAGTGGCAACAATGAATAATCTAATCGTCATCTTCAATCAAATCTAACCCAATCTATTCTCCATACACACCATGGATTCCACAACATATTTATAATCCACAAAAAGCTAGATAGGGGCTTCCTACATCAACATATTCTCCCATTGTTACCATCATATTTGTTTTAAAGCTTGGACTCTATCAGAGTTTGTTTGTGTGGTATATACAAAAATTCATAATACATCACAAAATAAGCAACCTTTGCAACTATCTCCACTTGTAGGTAAACTCTACATCCATATTTGCTATTAAATTCTTTTAAATTGATACCTTATTTTTTAAATAGAAATGATTAATTTTGGTATTTTATTAAAAAAATTATGAAATATTTACATAATCTCTAAATAATTAACACATATAATATAACATGTCAATCCTATTATTTAACATTCTAAATTTATTTTACATGAGAGTTCTTAGGTAGTGAGGGTTTAATCTATTTTAAAACTTATATTAGTTAATTGAATTTTAAAGGAAAAAAAAAAAGCAACACCTTTTTTGATAAATATATAATTTGAGGCAGCCCCTTACAGAGGTCGAGTTTCCAACCTGAGGACACTCAATACTAATTTGATTTTCAAGCCCAACATCATTAAAATTTGATTAAAATAAAGTCAAATTTTTATCGGAAGATTCCATTAAACTTTTCGTGTCACAGGTCGGGTTCGGGTCGGACCCGGGTTCAAACGGGTCGACCTTAACCCTACCCGGGTAGGTAAACATGTCGAAAATCCGAACCCGGACTCGACACGGCGGGTTGCAGTGTTGACCCGACTCGGACGGGGGCGTGAACGCGAGCGAACGGGTGCGCGAGCGAGCGCGAGTGGGCAACGAGCCGAACGGGCGGCGAGCACGAGCGGGCGGCTGCGCGGCGCGCGCCGGCGGCAACAGCAGGCGGGCAGCTCGGGCGGCGCACGCAGGCGGCAACTGGCAGGCTGGCAGGTTGGGCAGCTGCGGGCAGTTCAAGTTAAATAGGTTGGCGGGTTGACCCGGCAACCCGTCGGGTCAACCTGAACCCGACCCGTTTTTCAACGGGTCGAATCCGAGAACCCGAACCCAACCCGTTTTGAAATCGGGTCGGATTCAACCCGGATTTTCCGGGTCGGATTTTCGTGTCGTATCAAATATTGACACCCCTAAATGGATCATAAGAATTTTTTTTTTTTTTCATTAGTCGTATTCAGGCATGTCGGCCGGGCTTTTATGCTGTATTTTTTCAACCCACCTGGCTGAAATTACCCATTCGATTGCATCATTAGGCCAAGCAGTCTTATTGGACCGTCCTCCTTTTGACTATTTTTTACTATGGTCTCCATCAAACATAACAGCTGAAGCAAATTGTTAGATGAAACAATAACTTCAATCTATTGTGAAGCAGACAAGTGTGCCTATGGAAAGCAAACTCATTTATTAAAAAAAAAAAAAAAAAAAAAATCTCACAGTTCATAACGTTCAGATACTTTTGGAGTACTCTCAACGCTCAAATTGATCAGCACAGACAGTGCATAGTAATGGCTATTTAGTGATTCAGTTTTAGATTAAACTGTTCTTGCAAAACACCACAACATGTATAAAAGAATTTTGATTTCATGTAATCTGTATCCCTCCTCTCCGTCTCTCTCATCCAAGAAGTTCTTCTTCCTCATGCAAGAAACGCAACAAGTTACGACAGATACTTGGATATCCATCGATTGATTTTGTTCAAATGAGCATCGGCCGACCTATGCTGCCACTAATATTTTTAGTTGATTCCTTCCTTCATATCATTTGCATCTCCAGCATTAAATATTATATTCACATGGAATCGAGCAACCTCACATTCACGAGCTTTGAATCAAAGATCTCTTGGTTAGTATCCAAAAACTCCTAACAAATAAACCAATATGAGCCGCATAGCAACACTATCATAAAAATATCCTACGAGATTTTCACTCACGCTCAGTATAAATCAAACGATCGTGGCTCAATTAAGCAAGAAATCGACACGACTCAAGTCATTTATACCATAAATTGAAATATGTTTTAATTACATGGGATTTGAGATTTACTTTAACTTTATTTTTACATTATATTTTTTGAGCATAAAAAAATAAAATAAAATTTATTACACTATTTTTCAATATTTATTTTGAGTCAAATAAGCCAAAAGTATAAAAAGGTAGAATTAAAGAGCGAAGGGGAAGTAAGTGGAGGCAGAAGAAAAGGCAATGAATGGACGCACATGCAAATATGCAATGTGGTTGGAGTTGGGCCCCCTTCACTTTTTGATTTGATAGGAAAAGGATTGTCTTGTTTTCAATGGCTTAAACTGCCTTCACAGCTTCACTATAAATGCATGGGCCCACTACTTTTTCAAGATAATAATAAACTATCATTCACGAATCTTAAGGAAAATCAGGCGGTACCAAGCCGTATTTTATATGAATATCTACGTATCATTGGTGCATACAAGTTTTCGCCGCTTGTCTCTCTCAAATAAAAAGGTAGGCGGTGCCAGCAGGAAATTAAGGGAAGTCGGACGTATTTAAAGAGCCATGACTCATTTGTTTGTTTCTTAATAGCTTTTTTTAATTTATTATTATTATTTTCGCAATTGAGTGATAGTTTGAAGAAAACGGCTACTTGGAAGGGTATGCGTTCAATTGCTTAACTTGAAAATGAGTCAAATGAAGTGGTCATTTGAGGAGAAATTATTCTGTGCTGATACTAAATTATTCAGAGGTGAATCAGAATACGTCACGTCACCTAGTATACATCTGCAGTGCATAGCAAAAGGGTGACGTGACACGCTTTGATTCGCCTCCGTACAGCTTTCGGTGTCCGAACAAAATGATCTTTTTCATGTGACGCGCTGATTTGACATGTCTGTAATCCTATAAGCCAATCAAATGATGGAACGTTGGTAGAGATGACAAGTTTGAAACAATTGAGAATATTAGATTTATTAGATGCCAACTTGCATAAAGTTTATGGCCGGCTGTGTTTGATTTAGATAAGTGACAGTTGTGAGTGTGGATTGGGTTCAGTAATATAGAAAAGTATTTCATAATTAAAAAAATGAGTATTTTTTATATAATATGTTATATTTGGGAGAATAGTTTCAAATATATTTTATATGCATTTTGTATATTTAAAAATATGGAATTATGACTAATTTATAAATTTTGCAGTACAACATTAGCTTTTATTAGAATATTTGAAATTCACACTAACATAAAATAGTTTAGACTGAACACATCTTAGATAAAGGCATTATTATAAAAAGGGTTAATGGACCTAACTAGATCAGTGACTATCTGGGCAATTTGTCAAGAACCGATGATAATTTGATGAAAGAATGACTAATTAAACAAGCAAATGTACTGTGTTGTTTCATCGTTCATGACAATATGAATCTAATCAAGTTAATAGATTGAAATTCAAATAATTGGAATTACTTGAATAGTTATATATAAAAAATACAATAAAACTCATTGAAGTTTATACTTTCTTTTTGAACTTATTCCTAAGAAATAAATTTTATGAACAAAATTAATATTAACCAATTTTAATTTACATGTGATAAGATTGAATTCATTAATATGCACATTCTAATATGTAAGTACCTTATGTTAAAGTTTGCTGCTGGGTCTAATGTGAGAAGTTTTATTTGGTTCGGTCGACCGAATGAGGGAAACATTCGGTCGCAGGCAAAAATCCCGCGGTACCGAGGTGTACCGAGTTTTTCAAAAAACTTATGTGAAGGTTTCTATGGATAATGTGACTGGGGTCTTACCTTCTATTCAGGTCTCTCAGGCTTGTGCTAGTGCTGGTGGTCTTTTGGGTTGTGCTGTTGATGCGTGTTCTATTTTGCCTGTGGGGGAGGTTGTGTCAGCTCCGTGTCTTTTAAATGCTAATGAGATGCATTGTGTGCCTGTGGAGAATTCTGGTGACTCTGGCATCCCTAATGAATTAGGATTGGTTACACCTTTGGGTGTGATGAGTGAGGGACCTTGTTGCTCCTAAGTTTATTTCTTTAGTTATGCCTTCTATAATTGGCCATTTTGTTGAGGTCCCTATTAATTTTGTTTCACATAAGGCGTTGGTTGCTCATGTGGGTGCCAATTCGGGGGAGGATGTTAGGATACAACTTGATTGGCTACAGTGTTCATCTTATTCGTCTTCGAAAACTAGTGGGGATGATGAACCTGTGACTGTTTTTCCCTTAAAGAATGATCGTCTTGTTGTTTCAGTTTCCTCTCATGGGAGGGGTAAACTTGGGAGGAAATAATTTGTGGGTTGGTGCTGATATTCTCGGTTGTCTTGCTGCCTCTCGATGATGAATGATTTTTGCATTGGTCGGGTTTTACTTGATGCCGATTCACCGAAACTTCAATTTAAGTTTAATGCAGGCCGTTTGTGTTGCTGGGCAATGATGTGGCTGGGGAATACTCATCCGTAGTCAAGGCTCATGGCAACCTTTGGTGATGGTTTTCTTGCTCGATTGGGTTGGCTGCTTCGTATTTTACTATTCTCCGCTCCAAATTGGATGTTATATGCCTGACTACGATGTAGTTGGTAGCCTCGGCCAATCATTGAGACCATTGGAATGTAACTCCCTTGTTTCTTTTTTTTTTTTGTTGCTTTTTTGGTTCCTTCGCTCCTCTGCTCCTTATACTCCTTTTATATTTTTAATAAAGTTTTTGTTTTCTGTTAAAAAAAAGTTCCTTTTTTCATTAGATATACCTTATTTATTGCCATAGTCTTCTCTATATCTATCATGCTTTCAATAAGAGTTATAGTTCTTCATTATAGCGTGTTGAAGGCAATATGCATGACAAAGTATTAAGCTCACAACTCCCAACACCAATGGGGGGAACTAGAAAATATATTTAGGGGTCCTAATTTTTTTTCCCCTCAACTTCTTACATTCAGGCTTGTGACTGGAATAGACAATTTTATTTATTTTTTAATTATTATTTAAGAAGGTAGAACATTAAATACAAAATAATAAACAACTTACATTAAAAAAAAATTTGGTAGCATAGGAAAATTAATTTAGCTACTTTGGTAGTAAAAAAGACTTCCTCTATAAAAAAACATTTGAAAAATAGCTAGAAAACATTAGCAAAAAATTATGATTATTGTCTTAAAGCAAAGCAGTTAGAAAATTGTCCCCAATAAATTCTAATTATATAATATTTATAAAAGTTATATAACATAAAAAATATATGATATTTTTATCAAATTAAAAAAAAACTAACAAGTGAATTTTTATTATATTTAAATACCATAAAATTACATTTGTAAAGAAGTTAAAAAATAATAAAAATATTAACTTTAAAATATAAGAAATATTTACTGTACTTTGCTTTGCATTTATACTTTTTTTTCTCCTATTTATGAGATCCTAATTTTCAAAGTTATAATATAATTTATTTTTGAATATTCAGCCAAGTCTTATTTATTTATTTATTAAAGCTTTGTATCAGACAAATTACTTGTTGATTTCTACAATAACTTTTCAGTAAAAAAATTTCTTAATAGTCAAAAGCTTTCATGACTTTTTTACTGTTTCTTAAAACAATTTTTTAGTTAAAAAATTAAATTTTTTATACTAAAAGATTGTTTTAAGAAGTAGTAAGAAAGTCATACCAAACGAAGCCTAAATCTATATCAATATTCTCCTTTCTATCCTCGATAATTAGGAAAATAATTGTTTGTAGCCAATAGTGAGAATGAAAAAAATGTGCAAACTTATATTCTAAAAGAATTATTTAAAAAAAATAATGAAGAGACTTGACATTGGTAGTATTTTCTATTCATAATACCATTATATTTTTCTTGCATATTCTCTTTCCTCATATACTTTAGTACTGATCTTCAGCATCACCACACCCTTGCATCAGCACCAAAGGGTACCACAATAGAAATATGTGAGCCAAATAATTTCTCAAATTTTATTTGTGACACTTTCTTCTATCTTAATTTCTCAATTGCTCTCTATTTCCTTTTTTTTTTCCTTCTCTCTTTTTTTAATTATCTATAATGTCTCTCTCCTTCGCTTCCTCCTTATTTATTATATTGCAATTTAATCGTCATTAATTTTAAGCAACCTCCTATTTATTGAAGTCAACGAGGAGAACAAATCTAAAATTAATTAGAATCATAATTTGCTAAAAAACTAATTCATAATAACTATAATTATAAACAAACTAAAAAGCTTTAATCACAAAAAAATAATTATGTTAAATATTTATTTATTCATAAAAATTACTTTTTTTCATATAAACTTATACTTATTTCATAGATAAAATGTTCTTTGAAAATAATCATTTAGGCTTCATTTGAGATAACTTTTTGTCAATATTTTTTTAGCTATTATCAAGAAAATTTTATGCTAAAAACTGTTTTAGAAAGAAGTAACAAAACTATCTCAAATGAAGTTTGGAATAATTTTTTTACTACTTTCTAAAACATCTTTTTAGACCAAAACTTTTTGAATTAAAAATTTTTATACTAAAAAATTGCTTTAGAAAATAGTAAGAATGTTTTTCCAAACCAAACCTTATGCTTCTTTTGGGATGGGTTTCAATAAAAAAAATGGTCTCAAACAACTTGAAGTCTATTTTATAGTTTTTTCTATTTTTGAAATTTTCACATTATCATCAACTAGGGTTGGAATTAGGAAGAGTTGAGCCCACATTTAATTTTTTTTCTTATAAAAATAAATATTTTAACGATTTTGCCACTTTCAATAAATGAAGTTACCCAAATTCTGAAAAAAAAAACTTCTTTTTCTATTTCATACATTACGTTATGCAATTCACAATCCTATTTTATCTACCCTCAAAAGATAGGTAGGTTCCGTCCTTGTTCAGCAACTAACCTTTGGCATTTACGTAATTTTCGATAACCAACTATATTGTTAAGCAGCTTGATATTGTCCAACAGAATTTATTTTACATTCATTAAATCATTACTTGAGATTTTCAATTTTTCTTAATTTGATAAGTCTTCAAAATATTCACTTAATCATCATTAATCTCGAGGCGACATTTGAATTGAAAATTTTAATTTAAAATTCAGATCTTCTAAACTCTGATTTAAAATTTTTTATACTTATACGGCATCGCAAAATCATCTTGATCGGGCACGAATCTCGAGGCAAAACCTAGTTGGAAACTTCAAAAATTAATTTCGGGAGCATATGAACTCCGATTTCAGCGAGCTTACAGTCAAACTGAGCGTCTCGGAAATACAAACCCAACGACACCAAGATCAACCCAATCCGAGCCCAAATGAGTCCGAATCAAAGGTTCGAAGCGCTGTTGGAAGGTTCAAACCGCAAATTGAGTTACCAAACGGTCTCCGATTTTGACGAGCTTATACTCGAATCGAACGACTCGACGAGACGAATCCAACGAGCCCAAAATCATCAAATTCCGAAATCATTAAGGCCTTCAAATGTCCAACGAACGGTGCATGATCGAAGGATTCGATATCGGCCGTCCATTCGGATCACTCCCAATTCGCCCTTGATCTCACGCCTATTTACGGGCTGTGCCACTCCAGAAAAACTATAAATAGAGCCCTCATTCTACACCAAGGGGGCTCAAGTGAAGAGAGAGAAGAAGAAGAGAAGGAGAAGGAGAAAGGGGAAAAGGAGATTCCTCACCTCCTCGACCACCGCCGCCGGAGCTCTTCCTGCCGCCTGAAGGCATCGAAACTCTGCCGAACTTTCAGGAAACGTCAGGAACTCGCAGAAGAGAGAAGAAGAAGAGGAGAAAGGGGAAAAGGAGATTCCTCACCTCCTCGACCACCGCCGAAACTCTTCCTGTCGCCTGAAGACGCCGGAACTCTGCCGGATTTTCGAGAAATGCCAGGAATTCACAGAAATTTTGTAAACTCACTGGAAGAAACAAATTGTATTCTGATTATCCCAACTTGTGGGACGAATCAGTCATCTGTAATCTGCAAAATCACTAGTGGAACTTTACAACTGGGCGAGACCCCGTGGTTTTTTCCCTTTTTGGGTTTTCCACGTAAAAACTTTTGGTGTTCACTCCTCTTTTCTGTTTGTGTGTTAAACTTACGTGCAACGCTCGGACGCGAATTTAGAAACTCTACCGCCGCGTATTTTCTGACACGCAACAATACTTGAACTAAATGTCTTTGATTTAAATTCAAACAGCTTGAAGAGATGAATCCATTGAGTTCAAGATCATTCGATTATGATATCATTAAAACACTCAAATGCTAGATAAATAATATATGATTAAATAGGTAAATATGAGCCGTTTAAATAAGTATTTTGTATTCTAGCCAAAGTTACCAAAGTGCGCCCTCTCAAAAAATCAATAAATAAGGCTCCATTTTTTTACATAAAGAAGGTTTGAGAGCTAAGAGGGCTAAGTAATTATATTACATTTCATAACAATCACTATTGAAGGCCACTGTCAGCAATCAATCCCAATCTGCCACAAACGCTTTCCTTCCATCTTTCGATTATTATCATCTAACTAAGAATATATTGTCCTGTTATGGGACTTCAATCATTTGCTTGTGGACGATCAGGCTTTATAATCTATATAATGACAATCAATTGTTTCTCATACAATTGTGCAGAAGAGCATATTTTGTATCCATGATAATATAATGGTCTATTGTATAGTTTTTTTTTTTTACATAAAAATTTGGATGTTTATTATAAATTTTATTTATGCGTGTTGAATCTTTATATAAAATTATAATATTAAATTCTACACTGCCATACATCTTTTAGCACACATAATTTTAGGATATCTCCTTGAAGTTGAAAAAAATGTTTCTGTTTCATACAATTTTTTTTTGTTTGACTTTTTTTTTTTTTAATTTTTATTTTACCTTAAAAATATGAAATTTTTTATGTGTGCACTTTTCTTTAATTTAATGAGCATATGATTTAATACATGAATAAGAAGTCTTAAAATTAATTGCCCATTTTTCATTTACAAGGTACATTTAACTAGGTTAGACTTTTAGCTCAATAAACATTTATTGTCATGGCATCTTGTTTGTTTTGATTTCTTATAACTATTCATAGGCTTGAAGGAGAATTGTTTTCTATTTGTTTTTTTTTTTTTAACTCATCCAAAGTTTGTAGGTGTAAAAGAGATGATGCGTTTAATGATAGAAAATCTAGCCAAAATCTTAAGGCTCTATTATATTGGACCCATCATGAAAAATAGTCTATTTGGTTAAATAAAGGTGATGATTTGCAAATCCTTGATCAGATGATCGTTATTGACAATCCCACTTTGCTATTTTTTTTTTAAAACACAAAAACCAAGAATTTTATTCAAATAAAGGGGAAAGAAGAGTACATCAGCTACATGTACAGGCCAACAGTCCTAAATAGAATAAGTCAAAGCCAAAATAACTCAAGGTACAAAATTAGAAAAAAAAACAAAAACACCAAATGGGCAAAGCAACAAGAGGGGACTCAGGGTGGAGACCCCCAGCACCGACCACAAGGCTAGTATGGACCATCCATAGGTGAGAAAACCAACCACCAAGCAACAAATGAGGCACCTAGGTTGCCAATCAGCCAAGCCAAAGAGGGGAAGCAATCGACCAAGAAATCAACCCAATTACTTCCTACATCTGCGTTTAAATTTACCACGACCACGACCAAGAAAACGACCTTGCTAAAAGTCAAGACAATTCCCTTCTTCCTCGCTTGAAGTAGAAGAATGGGCATCCTCTAAATAAAGCCAGTCATTTTGAAACAAAATCGATTTTTTAACGGACATAGCCACATGATCTTGCATTTCAGCATTAGATAATACAGAAATATGTATATTAACAACATTACCATTACCCTCAAAATCATTGTTAGAAGCTAAATCCACCTGCACAGTATTAACCACCTGATTAACGGCCACACCACCACCAGATGCAACCATAATAGGAGAAACGGAGGGTGAAGGAAAGCACTATTCAGACAGCACAACAGGAGAAACCGAGGAACCAGAATGCTCAACAACCACACTATGTGCAACAGCCTCAGCCAAAACACACGGGGCAGACATAGTACCCACACAAGATAAAGCTATTTTAGAATTAAAACCACCACCAACATCACTAAAACAAAAACAGGATGCCATGACAACAGGTTCGAGTCCGACAACACCAGGATCTGCCTGAGGAGACATAACCGCAAGTAAATATCCCTCAAATGCAACCACCTCCTCAGCTGGAATAAAAACATGTTCACAATCTAACACAACCACAACATTAGAGCAATTTCCCACATTCATAGATGGCACAACAGACGATAAAGCAACAGAGACAGGGCAACTAGATTATGGCTCGATTTAATAATAGTATTATTCTCTAACTCCGACATACAAACATAAGGAATATCCCTATGCAATTGGGATTGAGATAAATGCGGATGCAAGATATAACATTTTGATTTGGAATGACCTAAGGATTTACAATGTAAGCAATACAAAGGCAAATCCTCCAAAGTAACCGACTGAACATACTCCAAATTGTCCGAACCAACTCAAATCTTGTCAGGAAACTGCTTAGAGACATCCAATTCCACCAAAACACGAGCAACCGAGGGGCGAGAACTAGAGTAGGTAGCGTGATCAATTTTAAGAGGGTGACCGAAGATAGAGCCGAGGCCCTGAAGAATCCTTGGAGAAAAAAGATGAGGTCTCAAATTCGGGAAAGCTAACCAAATAGGGATTATATGAGATTCAACATCCATGTCAAAAGAAGGCGACCACTTGATCAAACGCATGTAACAATTATTGACGAAATAAAAACGATGAGCAAAGATACGACAATAATCCAATTCATTCCCTGATTTGATCAAAACATTTTTCGGATTCAAAACTGTAATAGAGAAATCACCATTGAGTTTTAGATTGAAAAAAAATTTTGAATAGCCTCAAGCGACGGCCGGTTGGTCGGAAACTTCCCCACCAACGCAAAATTGAAAGGAGCAGCAAACGAAAAAATTTCCGCCTCATAAATCCATAACGAGGGAAGCCCACGATGAGTAGAAATTTTAAGTTCAAAGAAAGGGAGACATTATCAAAAAAGCGCCTCACGAATAGACTTGGACGAGGGCTTGCCATCAAGAAAACCATCATCAAACAAACGATTACCAGCCATCTAGAGCAGAAGGCACAAAAGGAAGAAGAAAAAAAAAAGCTTCCCTGAGAGATGAAACGCAGTAGGAGAGCAGCACGACAGAAATCGCCTCAGAAGCCCCAACCCTAACAGAGCGCATGGCCCCATGAAAAATATTTTTTTTATTATTTTTTAAGCCCTATGTGGAGTAGCTATGGGTTGAGAGATTTCTTAATTTATTCAAAATACTTATTAAATGATCAGGATTTCTTATCTCTTAATATCCGCTAATTTTTTATTTAAGAGTAACACATATATGACCAATATTTCATCTAGGAGATAAATATGAGTTTTGTTTACATCTGCTCTCACACAGCTATTATATTTATTATTTCTCCAAAATATGTTTAACTACATTAGGCCATAATCCACCCATTTTAAACATTCGACTTGTATCATTTACCTAAATTTTGGGATTATATGACATATGTAAAATTTTAACTGTGGCAGAGATCAATATGAACCACCTTTTGATACTGAAACTCAAATCAACTAACTTAAACTTGAAATCACTCAAATATCATAAATTGGAACTTGTTGCGTCCTGAAATATTCACGGCGGTAGAGAAATACAAAGTTTTATGTTTTAGCGTTGTACGAAGATATAGCAAGCATACAGATAAAGAGAGAGGGTGCAGCGCTCATAAGAGACACCAGAGTTTTTACATAGAAACTCCTGAGAAGGAGGAAAAATCACGGGGCCTGGACCAGTTTGAATGAATAGATTAGTGTTTGCAGTCAATTACAAATGAGACTCTTCCTTTAGGGGGAAGGCTTTGGTTTGATTTAGCGCATATAGAGTGCATTATACGGTGGAAATTGGAAGAACAAACATTGATATGTTCGTTTGGTCGGCGAACCCCCATCGACTGCCGTCGGACCACCGCTCGATCGTCGATCACCGTCGAACTTCCACCCGATCGCCGCCGAAATTTAGTCCGACCGTCGTCGTACCACCACTCGATGGCCGACCGCCGTCGGACTTTAGCCCAACCATTGTTGGACCACCACCCGGCGGCCGACCACCACCGAACTTCCACCCGGACGCCGACCGCCGTCGGATTTCCACCCTGCTGTCGATCACCGTCGAAATTTAGCCTGACCCTCGTCGGACCACCACCCAGTCATCAACCGCCGACGAACTTCAGTCCGACCGTCTTCGAGCCACCGCTCATTTTCCGACCATCGCCGGACTTCAATCAGACTATCGTCAGACCATCACCCGGTGGCTGACCGCCGTCGGACTTCAGCACTACCATCGTCAGACCATCACGAGGCTGCAGATCACCATCGGACTTCAGCCTGACCATCGTCGGACCATCACTTGGTTGCCGATTATCGCTGGAATTCCACCTGGCTACCGACTGTTACCGGACTTCAGCCCTACCATTGTTGGACTTCCACCCGGACCGTTGTCACACCACAACCCGACCATTGACCACCGCGGGACTTCCATCGGATCGTCGGCCACCGTTGGACCTCCTCTTGTGACCAACCATTATTGGTCCTCCATCGGGCTACTAAGTACGGTCCCTTCGACCTCCGTCTCCAGACAATGGTCTTTTCGACCTCCGTTGCTTGCCGACTATGATCCTTTTGACCTCAACCGCCCGTCGACTACAGTCCTTCCGACCTATGCCCTCCAGATAATGGTATTTTTGACCCCCGCCGCATGCCGACTACGGTCCTTCAAACCTCCATCACTCACAGACTACGGTCCTTCTAACCTTCGTCACCCACCGACTGCGGTCCTTCCGACCTTAGTCACCAGAAAATAGTCATTCCAACCTCCATCGCCCATCGACTATGGTCCTTCCGACCTCCTTCGTCGACTACGATCGTTCCGACCTTCATCATCTCACAACGATCTTTCCAACCTCCGTCGCCAAACTAAGATTTGTTTGACCTCTGTCTCCTGCTGACTATAGTTCTGCATACTAAACAAATATTTCAATACTAATTCTTTCAATTTCCACCATATAATGCGATGTGCATTATCTACATCAACCCAAGGCCTTCTCCCAAGAAAGGACCTCATTTGTAATCGACTGCAAATAATAGTGGATTCATTCAAACTTGGCCAAGCTCCGTGGGTTTTCCTCCTTTTTAGGGGTTTCCACATAAAATATCCGGTGTCTCTTATGAACACCATACCCTCTCTTTTATCTGCTTGTGTGTTGGATTTTCTTACAAAGCTAAGACATTAAATTTTATATTTCTGTACCACCTCGAATATTCCAGGACGCAATGGTACTAAAATAATAGTCAATAATGAAGAAACACATAATTCTATATCAAATTTGATAAAGATTAAAATTCAAATAAAAAAATTTACTAAGAGATTAATATAATTTATAATTAAAAGATTAAAATTTATATTATACTTGTCTCATAATAAATGTGATAACTCATCTCATAATAAATGTGATAACTTTAACATTCATTATAAATAAATTTGAACCATATATTCTTACTCAAAATTTCAATGAGCTTTTATAACTAAGTAGTACATGCTCTCTTCTATAGGGTTGAAAGTTCATTCCCTTTCAAAAATAAAAGCAAAAAAAAAAAAAAAAATGTTTATAAATAGGTTTGAAGAATTTTTGTAAAAGTAGTATCTTTTAATGAATGGTTGACACTTATGGCTCTATTGAAGATTTTATTTTTCTCAGTGGCTTTTAAAAATTGCTTGCAGCCGTTTCAAATAAGCCCTAAATCAATATTAATTTTAAAATAATTAAATTTGTATTAAGATGAGTAAAATATATAATTTTAATCAATAATTCATATATTAAATTCATCAATAAATAAATTCGACTATTTTAAATTTTATTTTGATCATATCAAATTTTAATGGCATGATCGATATTATTCCCCAACTATATTTGCAAAAGGCGAGAGGCTTTAATTCCCCTTCAACTGTCTTAAATTAATAAATTAATATAATAATTTTCGCATGTTTAAATTATTGTAAAATAAATTTGATTTATATACAAAATTATGCTTGACAATATTCATCGTAGTTACATTTATTAAGATTTCGGAATAATAATTTATTTATACAAGTGCAAAATTAAATATATATTTTTTCAAATGAAAATAAATTATTAATTTGTTTAATTAAACTTTAATATAAATTTTATTATTAAATTAATAATTTTGTAGGATTTCAAAATTTTATTTGGGGCTAAAATCCTTCCATGATCACGTCCGTATGATTTTAAATCAAATTTAAACAAACTTTGTTGAAAATCTCTATAAATTTTTAAGAGCGTAATGAAGCCGTCTAAGGTGTGCTAAAAGGGCGAATTGTTACGTTTGGTTACCGGACATCCGGATATCCAATCCAGATGCACCACGTCACTCAAATACATTGGGACCCGGTGTATTTTGGTGATGTGACACGTCTGAATTGGTGTCCCGATGAATCTGGACACCGGACGTAATAATTTGCGTGCTAAAAGGAGTTAACAAGGATTTCAGAAGGGCCCCACACGTTCAATAGTTGTGTGAACTACAAAGCACTATGGTATTTTTTGTCTCACCAATTTATGTGTGTTTGTGTTTGAATATTATATAATGCTAAGATGATTTAATTCTAACTTTACCGCTACAAAAGTTTTTGGTACACAATAATAATGACTTCATACATATATGTAGAAAATGAGAAATTGCTTAGTTTAAGAATTATAAAAAATTGATGCTTTATAATATACTTAGTTTTTTTAATTATTATTTAGTGGTTATTTGATTTGTGTATTGTCGTTTTAATCATGAAATTATAATTGTCTTGATGGAGGAAAATTATTTAACATTATTTTTATTAGAGGTGTCAATATTTGTCTTGATCTGAAACTGGATCCGAATCGATCTGGAAAATTTTAGGTTTAAGTCAACCTGTTATCAGACGTGTCAAGTTCGGGTTGACCCGGAAACTCGAAATGACTCGGATCACCCTCCCGCTCGAGCCTGCACTTGGACCCACGCTCGTGCCCGCGCGAGAACCCATGACCTCACAACACCGCTCCGGTGCTCGCATCTACACCCGCTTCACGCAGGCTGAGCTCGCCCACCTGCGATTGTCGTCTCATCATGCTCGCCCTACTGCACTCGTGTCAAAACCCGAACCCGTGCTTCCCCCCTTTGTCTGCACGCTCCCGAACTCGCTCGTCTTGCCTACTGTGTTCTGGGTTAGCGGATTGGGTCGAGTTAACCCAGTAACCCAGCTGGTCAGGTCCAAATTTGAATTTCTAATCCGTTTATAAATCCAGGTCGGGTTCAGGTCAACTGAATTGAACTCGGGTCAATTCCGAATTTGACCTAAATCCGACATGAATATCAATTTTGACACCTCTACTCTTTATAGGTATATTGCTCATGTTATTTTTCAATGCTGCACATCTTTGGCAATACCTTTCATATTTTCTATAGGCCATTAGAAATTCTAAGTATGAAACTCATTTAGGAATTTTGCTGCACATGTTAAATATATAACTCCATGTTAATAACAATTGATCTTTTTTCAAAGATATCATATTTCATCTTATATTACAAATCCTCTTATCCATCACATGTTGCTTCTCTTTAATTTCTTTGGGGAAGTAGATCATCTACATGATTGACCTAAAATCATAATTCTGAATTAGGTACTTCACTTCATGAATTACTTCTAAAACACTTTTTGGAGAAATTATAGACACTATTATTTTCTCTTATCACCTATAAATTAGATTGCCGAATTGAAGTCGTAAATAGAAGTCCATAAAATTTACATAGATGCCTAGTCATCGATCACAAGCCTTGTAGGAACTTAGTTCTTCCTAATGTTTAGGTGGTTGGGATTAGGGGTGTCAATATTTGACACGACACGAAAATCCGACACGGACCTGACCCAGAAAATCCGAGTTGGACCCGACCCGTTTTAAAAACGGGTCGGGTTCGGGTTCGAAGATTTGACCCGTTTGAAAAAATGGGTCGGGTTCGGGTTGACCCGATGGGTTGGCGGGTTAACCCGGAAACCTGTTTAAACTGATTGCCCTCGAGTTCGTGACCGCCCAGGCGCGCTACAGCGCACTCGGCCAGCGTTGCACCGATGCGTCCGGCGCACCCAGCCAATCGCGTACCCACCGCGTCTCGCTCACCCGCTCGCCCGGCCGAGCACCCGCGCGCGCCGGCCGAGCACCCGCCGCGCCCGGCCGAGCACCCCGCGCGCCCGGCCGAGCACCCGCGCGCCCGGCCGAGCACCCGCGCGCTCGTTTGCTCGAGCACCCGCGCACAGCGCGCTCGCTCCTTCCCGTGTCGGGTCGGGTCAACCCAGCAACCCGCCGGGTTGGGTTCGGGTTCGAATATTCGACCTGTTTACCTACCCGAGTCGGGTTAGGGTCGACCTGATTGAACCCGAGTCAGTTCCGGGTTTGACCCGAACCCAAGCCGTGACCCGAAATTGACATCCCTAGTTGGGATGGTCTTTCTAAATAGATTCAGGGTTGAAAGAACTGGTCATTGGCTAAAGCTCGAGAATTTTCGATAATTTAAGAGTTTAGAGTATCTAACATAAGGAGAATTATTCTCATTAATCTATTTTAAGGGGATTTTGGTTTTTAAATATATTACTAGTGTTTCTCATATTCTTATGAATAATGGATACACTAGATTACAACCTCCCATAATCAATATGTGATCAGTTCATCGGATGTCCGAACATCCAATCCGATGACGCCACGTCACCCAAATACACTGGGTCCCCGTGTATTTGGGTGACGTGGCGACACCGGACACAATAATTTGCCGTTGGTGTGACACTGATCACCATTAAAGATGTGACTAAATAACATTAATTGTTGATGATGATGATGATGTCGTCGAATGACTTGGGAGTTGGTTAGAGTTGTAGAATTTTTTTTTTATAAATTCTAAAATGTGGAGAACTACTATATATTTATATATTTTAAGGAGATATTTTGATATTTATCCAATATTATATTAGAATATTTCTTATTATTATCAAAAATAAATACACTAGATTGATTGCAACTCCTCCTTTGATCAACATGTGACTAAATAATCTTGCCCTTGGGCTAACATAGAATAGCACACATAATTTGATAAAACTAAAAAAAGAACCAAACTGATTTTATTTAGTTGATTTGATTCGATTGTAATTCCTTAATTGATATTAGTTTTGACTTTTTTAATTTGGCTATGTTAATTTGATTTTCTTACTTTTATAAAATTAATAAGAAAATTAAATTGTACTAATTTTTAAATATTAAATTAATTATGGTTTTGAGCTCAAAATAAATAGGTCTTAGAAAGATTAAAATGGATATTATGAATTATACATGTCAAGATTGTAAATTTTAATAAAGATTATTTGATACAATTTAATACATGTTATTTAAACAAAAAAATAATTAAATTCAGTATTAAAGTTAAATAGTTGATATATCATCAAAAAATTATCTTGATCGGGCACGAATCTCTTGGCAAAATCAAGTTGTTAGCCTTCAAAATTAAATCTGGGACCATATGAACTCCAATTTCAGCAAATTTACAGTCGAACTAAACTTCTCAAATATACGAACCCAAAGACACCAAATTCGACACAATCCAAACCCAAATGAGTCCAAATAAAAAACCCGAAGCACATTTGGAAGGTTGAAACCATAATTTGGATTATGAACCAATTTCCAAACGTGCATGACATGCTTTTAATCTAAACGAGTGGCTCGACGAGACGAATCTAACTAGCCCAAGATCATCGAATTCTGATATCATTAGGACATTCAAATGTCCATTAAACGACCCACAATCAAGGGAATCAACAATGCCGTCCATTCAAATCACTCACAATTTTTCTTTGATATTTCTTCTATGTACTGGTCATGCCACTATCAGAAAACTATAAATAGACCACTCATTTTTTATGAAAGGGAACTCAAGCAAGAAGAGAAGGAAGAAAAGGAAGATAACAAGAGAGTTCTATTGCCACTAAACTCCTCGACCACCGCTAGACTTCAGCCCACCACCAATTGTCATCTTATGCATGACCACAGACTGACTCTGGACTTTCGTTCGACCTTCAGATTTCAATCCGACTGTTGATTATCGTAATCTAATTGTCCTCAAGTTCAAGGACGAATCAGACACTTATAATTTACTCAAATACTAGTGAAATCATTTCAACTGGGCGTGACCATGTGGTTTTTACTTTTTCCTGGGTTTCCACGTAAAAAATTTGATATTTTTTTCATCTGTTTGTGTGTTGAATATCCGTACAATGCTAATACAAAAAAATCTAACTCTACCACCGCATATATTCTAGCTCGGAACAATTGTTTAATTCATTCAACACCCATTCCAATTCATCAAACTAAATTTCAATTTATTTTAGCTATATATGCTTAAAAATTTTTGGCCGGTTTAATTTATTGAATTTCTATGACCTCAATAAGCTAATAAAAAGATTTTTTTTAAAAAAAAGTATATTCATTTCTATCCAAAATACAAGACCAATTTTTCCAAAAAAAAAAAAAATACAAGACCAAAAAAATGAGAAACATTGAAAAATCATGAAACACGTGCAGAAAAATATGAATAAAATATGCCCTAATTCTATAAAAAAAGTAATTTTAGCCCTAAAATATAACTTATTTCAATTGGCTTATGTTTGTCTGACAGAAGTTAATTTGTCAAAAAATACAGCTTTTTTATTCACTGAAATTGTCAAAAAAGGAAAATGTAGAATTTATTTATTTTTTCTATTCACTGAAATTGTTGAATATACTTTTTTAAGCCCTAACCACTTAATTTTTTTTTTCAATGCACGATTACCAAGATCTGTCCCTTGCATCTACTCCCTTTCTTCCTCTCTCTCTTTTCGGTAAAATTATTCTGTGCTGATACGAACGACGTCCTGAGATGAGTCAAAACACGTCATATCATTTTTTTGCTATTTATTGCAGCTGTGTATTGGGTGATGTGGCACGTTCTGATTTACCTACGGACGGTCAGGTGTCCAAATAGAATAATTTATCCTCTTTTAGCTATTTAAGATAAAGGATGGTGTTTATCCTTAGTATATAGGTTTATTACATTTACATTAATTTTATTAGTTGCTACTGCTATAATAGATAATGTATTATCTACAGTAAAGTTTGTCAAACATCGAGTCGATCGCGTAGTAGAATATATGATAAATAGTTTAATATTTGCCTGGTATCAAACATTGAGAAAGAAGCATTTGATTTGATTCTCAATAAAATTATAACGCAACATTATCAAAAAATACAAAATAGATTTCAAAATTTATAACATTGCTCAACTCATCAATCATAATGAGTTTGTTCACCCTAAAAAAAATTGGCTAATTCTGCTCCGAAATATATCAACAATTTCTAGTTATAAAATTAAATTAAATTTTAATTTTATACATCATAAATAGGTCATTTATCGTTCATTCAAGCATGAAAAAAAAAAGTAACAATCACTTTTTAAATAGTTGAAACAATAATTCTTTTTGGAAACTACATTTTCAATCACTGTTTTGACTTTAAATTTAGCATTCATATTCATGAATCTGAAGAGAGACCAAATAAAAGCTGTATTTGACGTGAACAATTTTTTCTATCGAAGCAATGATGAATAAAAATATTAAATTAATGAACAAATTGTATTTCTTTGAATCTTAAGTCTTGCTTCCACATTCCTATGTAAATAAAGAGTTCTTTAATTTAGTGAAAAATTAAAATGATACATGAGATTTACGTTTCGTTTGGGATAACTTTCTTACTACTTTTAAAAATAGTTTTATAGTACAATTTTTTTTTTTACTAAAAAACTGTTAAAAGAAGCAGTAAGAAAGTCATCTGAAATAAATCCTTAATCCCTCCAATATTCATAACCAGCGCTTTTTTATAAGCAAAATTAGTGGTGTCAATTTTTGACACAACCTGAAACATGATCAGAACCCGAATCGGGTTCGGGTCAACCCGAACTTGAAACGGGTCGGGTTCAACAAATCAACCCATTTTAAAAATCGGGTCGGGTTTGGGTTGACCCTGGCTGTAAAGACCATTTTTCTCCCAGGATCGTCCGGGATGAAGTTGGATCGTCCCGGGACGATCGGTACAGGTTGTGCGGGAAATGTTTTTGGCTGCATGGTTCGTCTGGACGAAAATTTTACAGAGCCAAATCGTTCAGGGACGTTAATTAATCTCGTCTGGACGAAATTCGTCCAGAGCCGAATCGTCCCGGGACGAAGTTTCGATCGTCCGGGACGATCCGTCTGAATATATATAGAAATGAGATATTTTGAAGAGAGAGAAAAGCCCAGGAGAGAGAAAATCGAAGGAAAAAGAAGAAAAAGTGATTTTTGGGCGACTCCGGTCCGTTTTCGTCTGTTGCTTTAGTTAAAGAAGTTGACCGACTCGAAGTAAGGCACATTCCGCCTTTCTCAATTTTCAGAAACGAGGATTTTGAACTGTTTTCTGTTTTGTATTTTGTTTCCGTTAGCGAATTTTGGGTATTATTTTCTTTTGACAAAGGTTTTACCGCGTAACTTTTGGTATGTCTTTGAGATGATAATTGTGCACGTTTTGAGTATTTTCTAGAAGATTTTTACCAGATATTTTGGATTATGCGGTGTTTTAAGCGAACTGCAAATTATCAGCGTGTTGAAAAATGTTTTGTCAGTACAATGAAAGTCTTACAATGTTGTTGTGAATGTTCTGTGGTAATTTGGTAAATTTATGAATCTGTGAGTTTTGTGTAAATTCTGTATACTGCTGTTATGCCGCTGAAATTTCGTACGAATTCTGATCTTTCTGAATTGATTCCTTGAATGAATTAAAGTGAATTTTTGAAATAAGATGATTTGAATACAATTTTTGACAAGACCCGAAACATGACCCGAACCCGATCCGAAAAAATCCGGGTTCGGGTCAACCCAAATCCGAAACGGGTCGGGTTCGGGTTCAACAAATCAACCCGTTTTAAAAATCGGGTCGGGTTCGGGTTGACCCAACAACCCGAAATTGACCCGAAAGTGACACGAAAACTCATTTTTGACTCGAAATCTCGATATTGACTCGTTTTTTACCTGAAAACCGGAGATTGACCCAATTTTTGACCTGAAAACTAGCAATTTTGGGTCAACCCCGGGTCATTCGTGTCGGGTCGGGTTGACCCGGACCCAAATCAGGTCGGGTTCGGGTCCAGAAACTTGACCTGTTTTTTAAAACAGATCTGGTTCGGATTGACCCAAATAGTATCGGATCAGATCCGGATTCGACCCGAACCCAACCGTTGACCCGAATTGACACTCCTAAGCAAAATACTCACCCAACTATGTTTTTCAGATAGTTTAACCATTCTAAAAAAAAAAAAAAAAAATTTAATGCCACACATTTACCTTCGCACTATACAATAATATAATTACATGCTACTATGGGCCACCAAATCCTATTACTCTCAAATATTATTTGATGTACAAAGCTAATAGGCGTTGTGGTCACTGCTCTTAGGCGATCTTTAAGCGCAAAAGAAAAGCTAGAAAAAGACAATCTCCCAAATATCAAGAAGGAGAAAAAGATTTTGTACGCTGTTTCTTTGTATTGTGCCAATACTTTTTTCTGATTGACAATCCTTCATCTTCTTGGCCTAACTAAAGAGGACAGATGATTTGTTAAAGTGCCTTATTTCCTGCTTAAATAATGCCTTAAAAGGGACGAAGCGCGTGCAATGCAGATGCACCCTTTTTGCCAGACAAAAAGCCTGGGGAGGTATTGATAAGCGATCACATTTTCAGTAGAAATTATTCTGTGCTGATGTCGGACGTAACTCTACGTCCGAATGTCGAGCATTGAGCGTCGGTGTCCGTACTGAGAATAGAGTAATATCGAGCCGGGGTACAGTAAAAGTGTGACGTGTTGCATTTTTCTTTGTCTCTGGACGTCGTTCAGTGTCCGCACATGGTACCTAAAAATTGGATCCATATGAGTATTTAGGCTTTGTTTAGAATAACTTTCTTGCTATTTCTAAAGCAATTTAAAAAAAAAAACTTTTTAAAATAAAATTTTGTACTAGAAAACTACTTAAGAAAGCAGTAAGAAAATTATCCCAAATGAAACCTTAATTTGCTAAGCTAGCTAGTTGGTACTAAGCTTGTTGCACTACCAATTCCCTCTCAGGGTGTATGTTTTTGTTAAATTTCTCTTTTCTTTTTTGTTTTTTTAGCTTTTTAATTAAGGCTGTTAATTACTAAAAACAATTTAAAACTATGAACAATTTTTGAAATAAATTTAACATTTAAAAAAATGAAAATTTGGTGTTAATATTGAGAGAGATGAGCATTAACATAACAATGTGTAATGCACAAAGAATCGTTCGATTTTATGGCTGTAAGCAGTAAAAGCTCAGGGTGAACACTAAAAGCATGGTGATGAACAGTACCTGTGCTTTTACTATTCACAATCATAAAACCGAATGATTCTCTGTGTTTAGTCTCCGCACGTAATAATCTCTCCATTCTCAAATACATATTTTCCAAGAAAATTTCTAATGCAATATTCTTTTATTTCTTAGTTTCTGACAAAATTTTTATTTTTTGATGTATTGAAGTAGAAGTTATGATATTCATATCTTGACTAATTTTTGTGATCAAATAAATAATTAAAATAATTAAATATTTTGTAAATGTTGAAGACATTATGAGCTATCTGCATGAAATATTTTATGTTATAATATTATCATTTTGCGATCAAATTTTATTTCTAGCATTCACATAGCTGCATTGCTGATATTCATCCATTATTCCATTATCAACAGACGCATAATAAAATTTATCTAATTTTAAATCTAAATGCAAAATATTTACTGCTCGCATTTACATAATTGTTTTTAATATTTTTATTTCGAACTTTTATTACATCCTCTGACCGGACGTAGATCTACGTTCGGTCAAAAGATTGTTACTCGATTTTTGCTCGGTATTTGGTAGGTATTGCTAGGTATTGTTTGATAATAACGAGGAATACCACTCTGGGAAGACCAATACCGAGTAATACCGAGCAATACCGAGTATTACAAAAAATACCGAGTTTTTCTAGAAAAAACGGTATTTTTTGGTATTACTCGGTATTGCTCGGTGTTACTCGATATTTTGTCTTAACATAATGATATTTCTCGTTATTACTGGTATTGCTCGGTATTTTCTAGGTATTTCTGATTTTGTGCCTGCGATCTTAGTGTCGGTTGAACGTAGCTCTATGTACGTTCAACGGACCAAATAAAAGTTCTTTTTATTTTAAGGGAAATATTTTTGGCACGTAGTAGATAAGATGATTCGTGTCTTCTCGTGATTCGTCCGCCTTGCCACAAAATGGGTCCCATATTTTTTATGAGCATCACCTTCATGACAACAATGTGCCACATAAATGTAAGCAGGTTCATGAACATCATTTCTGAAAAAAAAAAATTCAGGTAATGTTTCTCATTGAATAGTTGGAGGGATAGAAATAATGAAGAAATCAAACAAGTGGATGTCTCATTATATTTTTTTTCTCATTTTCTCACTTATTATATTTATCAAAAAAATAATATACATATATAAAATTTCTTGAACACTTATATATAATTTTATTTTTTATTGAATTTTAGAGATCTTTATAATGAATTTTTTATACCTAAATGTGCTAAAAAATGATTATTTTTCAGCTTTTTAGAAAAAAAAACATTAGAATAGGCATAACTTAAAACAAATTATTTTTTCTTAATAATTATATTATTACTATTTAAAATCACTAATCAACGATTTTTTCATAGTAATATCAAATTATTTATTTGAGAAAAGGATTCACAATCCCCTCTAATCTTGCAAGCCTATACTTCTCATCTTTGAATCTTTGATGGATATTTATACCTACTACAAATCCCTGTTTTGGTAGAAATTCAAAGAGAAATTACACTATGCATGATATAAGTTCTTTACAATTGCCTAATTTATAAAGATCTGAGCACTATGAACATTTCCTTAAAAAAAGAAAAGAAAAGAAAAGAAAGAAACATTATTTTGCGCGGACGCCGAACACCGTCCGGAGATCACCTTTTGCTCGATACTGCGGCTTAATCGATACCGCTCGGTACCGCGGATTGGTACTACTCGATACCGCTCGGTATCGTGGCTCGGTACCGCTGACGTGACTGCACTTGATTGGCCTTCAAACATAGAACTGTGTCCAGCTTCCACACAGAATAATTTGTTGAAAAAATAGAAGGGGTCATCCTCTTTTATGTGAAAAAGCATTTCAACTATTTGCACAGTATAATTAAAATTAAACTACTTCAAAGCAGGTTCCTTCAGCTCTATCATGAAAATCAGAATTCTGATTCTCCTGAAGAACTGGGGACCAAATTCAATCCCAATCCCAAACAATCACAAAATGACAGATGCATCCTCAAAGTTCTCAAATTCCTCTGAAATTATCTCATGGGAATCATAAACTCGCTTTAGTGTAATTTACAGGGAGTCATACAAAAGGTTAAAAGTTCATTCCTCGTAAAAAAAAATTAGACATCTTGTCCTTTTATTCTCAGCCATCACATCCCTTAATTTAAATCATTAAGGGAATAAAAGTATTGAACAAAATTACGTATATACCAGAGAGTATTAAAAACAAATTAATATTTTCATATTTCAATAACAGTAGAACTATATTTGGCTTCAAAATCACCATTTGTAATCTCAAAAGGGCTCCTGAGATTCTCCTTAACCGTCATCCTCTTCCTATATTTACAAATCTATCCAGGAACGAAGATCCTTTTTTGGCAAATATGTTCTTCAACGGTCGCCAACGGCTAATTTCACAGACGCCGGCAAGTAACTTTTATGCAACTGCACTCCACTCTTCACCGACGATAGTCGCACGATTACTCCTTCGTCAACCTTCGGATGACCTTTTAACTGCTCGACTGCAGGTGCGAGAACTCGGTCAGTCCATTCGTCGAACAGGTTGGATGCATCACCTCCCAACCAGACTCCGCCGGTCATTTGATCGAGCGCATCGTCATCAATTGCGATCGACCATCCTTCCCCCATGATTTGTGTAAATTTCGCTGATACTGAATCTGAAACTTTGGTTCGAAGCGGCGTGAAGTCCATGGGTTTGAACACTATGGTGGAGTCGATCAATTCGATTAGGTCTGATGTCCATGATGACGTAAGTATCGGTGTCGCCAAGCTCTGCATCACAAGACGGCCATGTCCATGCTCTAGCCCGTGCTCTACCGTGAGATCACTAGAGTTCAAGGAGCCCTCGCAGGCTTCCTCATTGCCGGCGCCGGCACTGGCGGCAAGATTCAAGTCTAGCGATAAAGAATCCTTCCTCGGCTTAATGAGCCTTTCATCATTGAAGAGCCACTGACTGCGACGCTTGTTGGTCTTCTCTTCAAGCTGGAACTGCAGCTGACGACCTGAGGTTGCCAGCTTGGTGATCTTCTCTTCCGATCGCCGGAGCTCCTCATTCGAATTCCCAAGCTCTTCCGGCAACCATCCAGCGGTGAGGATAAAAATTGCGTTCCCCAACCCGACTTCCCTACCACGGGAATCCACAAGCCGGCCCCTTTCCATCGCCCTCCTGATGGTTCCCCGAAGCGCGGAATCTGTTTGATCAAAGTCCTCAAAGAAGATAGTAGAGAACGGATTAACACGAAGGGCCTCTGCCACTCTATCAATAGAAGTCCGCCCACGGAAACTGACGTTGTACTCTTCAGGCTCGTCTCCAGCGGCCGCCTCCGGCAATCCCAGCCGGATGATGAGTGGTGTGGCGCCGAACACTAATTCAGATAAAGCAACTGCCATTTTGTGCTTACCAACCCGATCTGGACCGGCGAATAGGAGCCAGGTGTCGGCTTTTTGGCTACCGTTACGCCTCTTGCCGATACCGGAGTTGGATTGTATCACCGCGGCGGCGACTGCGGAGGCCGCCTCTGCTTGCCAGCTAACTTTATCTAATAAGCCGTTGACAAGCCTTTTAATAGACGTCGCGTCACCAGTGAATTTGGTTGCAGCAGGCTTTTGAACAGGGCCGAGGGCGAGGTCGGTCTTGATTGCTGTTGCAGCGGGGCTTGGCGGCCTTTCCGGCATGGTATGGACGGTGGTTGTTTGAAGGGTGAGTTTGAGTTGGGTCGGGTTGATTGGGATGGGCTTCGTTGATGGAAAACCAGTAATTGGAGGTTTGGATGCAACCGGCAAGGAGTTGCGGTGGAGTCGGAAGCAGTTATCGCGCCATTTTTTCATCAGCTCTTGTTCCTTGTTCTGATTAGCATTGGGGTTCATGTTATTAAAAAGCTGAAATTTGTTCGTTGGAAACTGTTTGTAACTTAAATGTTCAGAGTTCAAACCTGGAGATTAGGGGATGGCGTGGTTGCAATCTGAAGCCAGCGGGGCAGAGATTTCCGTGCATTCTGTGTGCCTTCGGCAGATTTCTCGGATTCATCCTCTCCAAGTTTAGCTACCTCGCGCTCGTAGCTTTCCTTGCAGAGATTGCATAGGGAATTCTTACAGAAGGCGTCGAGGCTCTCCGATGGCTTTCTCAGCGTCATTCCGGAGACACCCAACGCGGGAAAACCTCTCGGCGTGCCGAAAGATTCAATTTTGCTGCTTAGTATCACATTACTTCCAACCCTGAAACGATTCAAACCCCACAAACTCTTCAATTTTCCATTGCTCACATAATACTCGAGAAAGAGAAGCAAAGCTAAGCAATGAAACAAACCTCGGGGCCAAGCCAGAGAAAGGAGCTGATCTTGGGGCGATGGGTACTGCCTGCAGATCCCAATCACTTTCCATCGTTGGGAAATAAACTTGGCATCGGAGGTAAGTTGCGCACGTCGCCGTGCCGACTAATGACAATCTGCCGCCAAATCGGACGAGGAGCCCGCTAATTTCGGCCACAGCCGAGCGGCCCACATCGGTCATGCTCTGCTGTTGACTTGCGCCTTCAACTAACCATTTGAGGTCTCCTAGATCGAGAATAATCCCAGTGCTAGCTCCTCCAGCGGCAAGCCGCGAGTCGATCATCGGATTCAGTTCCCTGATCTTGGAAGGAATTTCAGTTCGATCCGATGAGGAGAAAACGAGCTCCTTCTCAGTGGAGATGACAGCGACGGACCGAAACCCAACCGGACCATCCCCTGTACCAATCTTTCCGATCACTTCTCTCATCACAGCGCCGGGGTCCGCGTCACCGACGAGGATCGGGTTGCGCTTCTTGGTGCGCGTGAGTATGTCGAAGACCTTCGCGACGTCGCCGCCGCCACCGCCGTTGGGGACCGAAGGGGCGATCACGGCGGGGGTAGCAGCGGCACCGACTAGGCGGGGGCTGAGGTAAAGGTTGCGAGCAGGGGAAGGGGAAGGAGAAGGGGAAGGGGAGGAGGAAAGGGAGTTTTCAATGGAGGCTTTGACGGCTGGGGAGGAGAAGGAGGCCTCGCGCATGACACGGCTTACGGAGGGGTCGTCGAGGATTGAAAGGAGGAGGTGTTCGAGCTCGACCTTGACGGCGAGGAGCGGTTGCTGCTGGGATTCAGGGCAGCCGCGGCGCTGGTGTGCTTGGGCGCGTTTGAGGGCGGCCATAAGAGCGTTAGAGATTGGCGGCGGCGGGGGAGTTGGGGAATCATCCGGCGAGGGGGTGGCTACGGTGGAGGCGGAGGGGAGGCGGTCGAGGGCGACGGAGAAGCAGAGCTCGAGGGCACGGCACTGAAGGGGATGCGAAGAAGAGGGATTTGGATGAGAGCGGATGCACGCTTGCCGGAGATGGCCCGAAGGGGACGAAAGGAGGGCAGCGGCGACATGAAGCGGCGTCGTCTGCCCGTGGCGCCGGCGAGCAGCTTCGGCGATTGCTCGATTGAGAACCGCCGAGGCCTCCGGCGTCAGTGTCTGCTGAATTGTGCTCAGCCCTGCTCTCATGTCTTTCTGCCCCCAAGATTCGATTTGTATTCGAGCTCGCCGGGCAAGAAGGCGGCTTTCTCTCTCCTCCTGCAGATCTCCAATGGATATTTAAATTTTATGCTCTCTCTTTCTTTCTTCTGTGACCCCTCCGTGGGCTGTTCTCAGCTATGCTGTACAACTTGATCTGTTCTTTCTCATCATCTGTTTTAAATGAGTATATGAAGCTTAACAGAGAAAGAGAGAAAAGCAGAAAGAGAGAGAGCCTGAGAGAGAGAGAGAGAGAGATGGCTGCTACGCGTTAAGCGTAAATGTTAGGGTTTAGAGAAGGTGTGGTGTCTTGGTATGCCGTGAGTATGCGGATAGAGATTAAAGACCACCTTTTGTCCATCAAACTAATAAATTAAACAAAGGGAAAGAGACAAAAAAAAGAGAGGGAGGAGAGAGAATAAAAAAGGTGATTAGATAGAAGCAATTGTGATTAGTTTGTGCTAATCATAATTAAGAGAAAAGCTCATGATTTTTTTATATTTTGGGGACAGAAAAGAGGAGATGGGGAATAGAATATTGTGAAGAGATGGAGTTGAATCATATCTCCTTACCTTTCAATGCATAAAGGAAAGGAGTTAGCTCATGAATCACCCGTCTCTTTCACCTTTTTTATTAGCTTTGGTTCTAATTTTTATCTTAAGATGTGGTTTGTCAGCTGCTATTTTGTTATTTAATTAATCTTAGTTAACTTAGGATTTGGTTTTATTATTAAATATTTTGCAAACAAAATATTAATTATTATTATTATTATTATTATTTGTTTAGTTTATTATTACACATAAGATTGTTAGGAACACAAATGTCAAATTATTAAACCTTACTAAAGATAACAAATTTTTATATGATTTTAAGATTTATTTTCCTATACTATGAGTTTGCAAATTCTATTAGGAAAAATATTTGTTTCATGTTACCATGATTGACATAGCGTAAATTCTTCAAATATAAGAATTATCTTAGAGTAAATCTAATAATCTATAAGTCCTTGATATTATAATTTATATCGAGATATATTTTTATCCATTTTATTATATTATTCATAATTGAGAGATGATTTTTAATTGAGAATAAGTCTTTTTAACACTTAACAAATCTTTCAAAGAAGTTTGAGGGTGAGACCCAAGGATATTGCCAAATTATGTAAACCTGCTTGCGTAAAGAGCGGTCGAGAATGCATGTCAAGAGTTTAGGAGTAAGAGATGGGAAGTACATTGCCTTTATAACTCTTATGATGAGGTGGAGAAAAGGCTGCAAATGGAATGAGTGTTGGGGCTTGATTCTAGCTCATTCGTGCTCGCTTGATTAAGTAATCAAACAAGTTTGAACATTTTTTTAAATACTCGATGATTAAATAATTAAACAACTATGTGTTCGACTCATTTATGTTCATGAACAATATCGTTTGAAGCTCAATAAAAAACTTGTTAAGAAATTCGATTCATGTGTGATACGGAGCTTGTGAGAAATCTTAATTAATGTTTGATATAAATATTGATTTAGTCTCATCAAGTTTCATTATTGATTTTGATTAAGTCTCATCAAGCTTATCAATCTTAATTAACGTTTGAAGCTCAAAATATACTTTCTCATGTTTGATAGACTATTTGATTTCAATATTCACTAAGGAGCCTGTTCATTAAAAAATATGATTTATGAGCTTGACAAGCTACTTGTTTATGAGCTAGAGAAAGCTTGATAAGCTCGTTCATTTATGGGTTCAACAAAGCTTGATAGAGATGTTCATTAACGGGTTTGATATAAGTGTTCGTTAGTTGTCTCAATAAGGTTTATTTGTTAAGCTACTGAACATCTTGATTATGCTCATTTATTAATAGCTCGATAAGGTGCATTTGTTAATAACTTGATAAGCCTCGTTTGTTAATTTAAATAAGCTGCTTTCATTTAAAACTGATAAACATAAAATAAATCAAACATTAACATTTTAAATGAACCAAGCATGAACTCAAATGAAAAGTTTGAATTGAGCTCAAACCGAGCTTGAACAAGCTATGAATAAACAAGCTCAAACACGAACAAGCTTATGTCCGGCTCGACTCGATTTGTTTGCAGTCCTAAGTGGACAAAAATGTTACAATATAGAAAGATGATATATGGTTTAGAGTGGATTGGTCAAATGACGTACATCCAACTTGGAGTAATGAGAGATAGAAAAAGAGTGAGTGAAAGATTACAAAGATAATCCAGAGAGATGAGTGACAGTAACCTTACTTGAAGGGGGGGTGTTGGACTTGAAGATTACAAATATTATTTACATTGAGCGTCCCTAATAATATATATTTAATATAATGATCAAAGTTGTCCCTTAAGTGCATTCTCAAATGATGTTGGTCTCTAGATAATTATACAAAAGATTTCTAAAAAGAATGATATGACCTCTTGAACTATTAAAAGATCAAATTTAACCTATTATGTTCATCCAAAATTTTTGGACTTGTTTGAAGTATACTTTATAAGCTATTTTCACCCCATTATAAAGTATTTTGTACTCTATTTTATGTATATTTCTATTTATTTTTATGAGCTTTATTAGTATATTGAAAAGAGGAGGTTTCTTATTCGACTTAAACTCTTTACATAATTGATAAGTGTTCATTTTATGAATCATTTTCCTCAATATTCTAGACTTGTTGTATTATTTTATGATTTTTTTGTATAGTTTTTGAAACTTCAGATGTCATGATATTACGGAATTTATATAAAATTAATTTTAAATCCTAACATTTTAATTATTTATAATAATACTATTATATTTTTTTTCTTATATCTTATAAATATTTATCCTGAAGCTTTCAAAAATAATTTCCAAAGCATTTTTTTTAATTCCCATGGCCATAAGTTGAGACGTTATAAAGAGATAAGTCAATTTTCAATGGATTTAGGCTTCATTTGGGAAAGCTTGCTTACTGTTTCTTAAAGCAGTAAGAAGCAGTAAGAAAGCCGTCCCAAACAAAACCTCAGTCAACTTTATGAAGCGGACTATTTAAGAAATGATTTATATGAGATGTGCTATCATTATCGTACTTTAATTTTAGATGATTTTACTTTTTCATGCAATTTATCATATTCAATTAAGACATGATTTACAAAAATTATGATATATCAATATTTTAGCAAAGTTCACCGTATACATTTTAGTATGTTATTGTCTTATTTATTATGCACATATTAGCACGACCGTATTGAGTTTTTATCATGTATTTTAAATGATACTATAGTTTTGGCATCTTAGATACAAATTAATTTACTATCATAAGAGCACAATATTAATATTATGAGTGTTGCCTGCAAATATATTTGTGATTTATGTATGTTGAATAGAGTACACCTATTGATCCTTTATATAAATTCTGTTGTTTTTGTCATAAATTCAATTCTTATGCACTTATGTGACATTATATAACATGTTTATATTTATTGAAAGTATTGATGGTTTTGCATCTCAATGTTATTAAATTTCTAGATATAAAAACTAGTTTGATAGATAAATTGGCCATTGATTACATACATTCTTACATATAGGCATAATGGTTTGAGTAACATGTGCATTTGCAAAAAGTTATAAGCATATGAGGGTAAATTAATGTGAAATTTTTCGGAATGTTTTTTTTATTTTGATTATTATAATGGATATAGTAGTTATCACTACTAATAAATTAATTTTTTGAAGCACTTTTTTTGACCTACTGCAACGGTTAAAACACAATTAAATTCATTGCAACGGTTTAAAAAGTATTGCAAATCCGCAGTATTTGCAAGTGTTGCAATGACTTTTCCAGTGCTCTTTGAACCATTGTGTTATGAGAAAATTTTGGCAATAGTAGCTTTAGCATCGGTTTTAACCACTACAGTTCTGAAATAGCGGTGATTAAAACTACTACTAAAGGGTGAAATAGGTGAAAAAAATATAATGCAAAATATTGGATTTTGTAATTAAATTGCAAAAATCAAGAAGATACTATATAGACATAAATTGAGTGAATATTAATAGTACGTAAATCTTATGTCCAATATATCATAGAGATAATACAACACTTGTCAAAAATTAAAAGATGGGAAAATAAACAAAACTCCCTAAATAAGAGTACATAATCAAGTAAGGAAGAAGGAAATTAAACTTGACTCATTTTGCAAACAAATATCCCACATGAGAATTCAAGAAATGACAATAACCCAATGCACCGATTGCCTGAGCAGAGACACAGAGGCCATCCAAGGAAACACTGGGATGAACAAAACCAATCATCATTGCCCAATAAAAACACCAAAAAGCCACAAGAACCAAACTACCAAAATCAAACATAAAAATTTGCATCAATTAGTAATAAGTAAATTAGAAATGATTAAAGTCTTTAAAGTCAGTCAATTGTATCTAACAAAGAGACAATCAATATAAATGATTTAGACATACACCATGTTAATATCTTCAGGTCAGCTTTAAAAATCAACATTCTTTGGTCATTCCTTAATTTGTGAAAGTTTTTTTTTTCAATAAAGCAGATTATGATCTTACTTATCTAATTTAGTGATTACTGTCGCGCACACACACACATATTTAAAGTTCATTGCTAGCATAAAAAATAAGTTTCCAAACAAAATAACTAAAGAATATTTGTAGAAACTCAATGTCACCCATTCAGATGAAGATAACAATTAATATTAAACAAAGAGCAGAAAATTCACCGCATGTACTCAATAAAATTTAAAATGCACTAGATTGACAAAGGCTTCAAGCAATGAACACAAGGTTATGGTGTTACTTCAACGTTTCGAACAATTTTTTTGCAATCCTTCCTTGTGATACGCTACGATGTTTTTTTCAAAATCCATTTGTTATGCGGTATATAAAGGCACAAACATAAACTAATAACAACTTGAGAAAACACAATCAGATACAAGTACAAAAATCGACAGATGGTTAGTCAATTCCCTAGTTGTCAAGCTATATAAACATGCTAAGCACTTATCATAAATATTTGATAACAATCACAACAACAGAAGTAGGTTAACAACCGCCTCCACTACGAATATAAATCTACAACAATCATATAAAAGAATGATTAGAACTTCAAAGACAATATATAATACTTAGCACATATATGAAACTTATAGAACTTTCATCTTTACTCTCAATGCAACTCCACTTTCCCTTTCATAGAGAAAGATTGCAAGCTTTACCTTCATGCATTAAAATCATAATGAAGTTAGAGACCCTCAAACAGTAAGGAATATTCAAGAAATATAAAATCAAAGTATTATGAAGTATAATCACCAAACAGGTCATGTGTACAAATTTTGTTTTGCGTTTCAGCCACTTGCATAAGAAGGAACATCTTATTCAATGAATGGAGCTCAAATAGACGAAGTAGCACGGAGTTAGGGCAAGAGACAACATGATCTAAAACGGTGATAATATGATAGTTCCTAGCTGAAAGAAGACAAGAAGCCGAGAGAGATAGATAGGGAAGACAAGAACGAAGAAGAAGAAACAAATGAAATTATATTGTCTCAGATACATTACAGCAAGATATATATAAAACTGTAGTGGGTATAAAAGTAAATACAGTGAAGTGTATATATAATAACAGTAATAGCATAAGTCTAACACGCCCCCGCAAATTAATCATTGTTGGAACTAATGGTTAATTTGGAGCGGAGGTCTCTAAATCGAGTGGAGGAGAAGGATTTGGTAAGAATATCTGCCACTTGATCTTGAGAGGGAATGTGTTGTATTGTAATATTGCCGGCTGTTAGGTGTTGGCGTATGAACTGGAAGTCGATTTCAATGTGCTTCGTTCTAGCGTGGAAAATTGGATTCTTCGCAATTGCAATTGCTGAAATGTTGTCACAGTGAATCCGAGTTGGAGAAGACTGTACGAGCTGAAGTTCTTCCGCCAGCCGTCTGGTCCAAATTACCTCAGATGTTGCCGCCGAGAGAGCCCGATATTCGGCCTCCGTGGAGGATTTTGCCACGGTGACTTGTTTCTTGACACTCCATGAGATTAAATTTGGACCCAGAAAAGTGCAAAATCCGGAGACAGATTTCCGGTCGACTGGATCCGCTGCCCAGTCAGCATCGGCATAGGTTTGTAAGATCAAATTTCCTCTAGTGATCGGTAGACCAAGGTGAGCTGTCCCTTTGATGTACCGAAGTAGTCGTTTTAAGTCTTGATAGTCTTGACAGCTAGGTGTTTGCATATGTTGACATATGCGATTCATAGCATAAGCAATGTCGGGCCGGGTTATGGTTAGATATTGGAGAGATCCGGCTAGGCGACGATAGAGAGAAGGATCGGCAAATGGCTGATTGTTTGAATTCTGAGTCTTTTGAATCGGGTTGAACGGAGTAGGTGCTGCTTTGCAGTCTGCAAAGCCGTTGTCTTGAAGTAGTTTGTTGGCATAGTGAGTTTGCTGCAGGAAGTAACCAAGAAACAGATCAATTTCCCCTAGTTGCTTTACTGCAAAGTGAAGCTTCATGGCAGTAAAGAGAGATTGGATGGCCTCCGAATTGTTGCCTGTAACAAGTATGTCATCGACATAGATCAAGAGAAATAGATGAGTGTCGTTTCTAGTATAGATTAAGAGAGAAGGATCAGAACGACTAAACCTGAAACCGTGGGTTTGAAGGAAACCGGTGAGTTTTTGAAACCATTGGCGCGGTGCTTGCTTTAGGCCATAGAGAGACTTATTAAGCTTGCAAACGTAGGAAGGGTGATTGCTGTCGGTGAATCCAGTTGGTTGCTGCATATAGATAACTTCCGAGAGATCACCGTGCAGAAATGCATTTGATATGTCGATCTGCTGAACCGTCCAATTGTGATGGAGAGCTAGCGTTAGAAACAAGCGTATTGTAGGCATCTTGGCTACAGGACTAAAAGTTTCGGTGTAGTTGATCCCGAACTTTTGAGCGTAGCCTAAGGCGACAAGACGTGCTTTGTATTTGTCTATTTGGCCGTCAGCTTTGTGTTTGATGCGGAATGTCCATTTGCATCCAAGTACAGGTTTGTCTTTGGGTGCAGGGACAAGAGTCCATGTGTTTTGATTTTGTAAAGCACGAAATTCAGTTTCCATGGCTGATGTCCAGTGAGGATGCAACGCTGCCTGACGGTACGTACGAGGAATGGATTTTGAATCTGGTGCGGCAGTGAGCGTAAAGATCTTGTTAGGCTTGGTTATTCCTGACTTGGACCTGGTTTGCATAGGATGAATAGGTTGAGGAAGAGGTGCAAGATTGAGAGGATTTTCGGAGCATTCAGTTGCAGGTGAAGAGCTTGGTTCGAGTATTGGTTGATGCTTGTTGGGATGCTGCGGGTTTATCGGTTTGGAAGACTGAGAGAGAGAGTTGCTGGCTAGTGAGGAGGGAATGAGCAGCATGGGTGGCATTCCAGTTTCAGGTGAATTGATTTTCTTTTGGTTGATCAGTATGAGTATCGGAGTGAGGGAAGATATGTTCATAAAATACCACACATGGCGGGATATGTGTATTTTGTTGGTTGTGTGGTTAAGGCATTTGTAGCCTTTATGGGCCGGTGAGTAGCCGAGGAATATGCAGGGTTGGGAGCGAGGTTCAAGCTTGCTATCAGTGTAAGGCTTGAGCCAAGGGTAACAGAGGCAACCGAAGGTCCGCAGATGCTTGTAGTGAGGGCATTTTCCGAAGAGAACCTGGAAAGGGGATTGGAGAGCCGTAGCTTTGGATGGCAGACGATTTATTAAGTAATTGGCAGTAGACAATGCATCGGTCCAAAATTTTTGAGGCAGATTGGATTGGAGTAACAGCGTACGGGTTAGCTCAATTAGATGGCGGTGTTTGCGCTCCGCCATGCCATTCTGTTCAGGGGTGTGAGGACAGCTAAGTTGGTGAATGATACCGTTGTCTTGAAGATAAGATTTGAATGTATTACTGGTGAATTAGCCGCCACCGTCGGAGCGAAATATTTTTGGTTTGGCCGAGTGTTGATTGTGAACTAAGCTGCAAAAGAGTTTGAACTTTGTGAAAGTTTACGATTTATTTTGCATTAAGTAAATCCAGGTAAATCTAGTATAATCATCTATGAACAAGACATAGTAGCGATGACCATCTAAAGATGATTCGTTTGTCGGACCCCAGACATCAGAATGAATAAGTTCAAAGGGCGCAGTAGTAACCGAATTGCTTAAGTTGAAGCTAAGTTTGTGGCTCTTGGCCTTATTACAAGAAATGCAATGAAAGGTTGAGGAAACATTAACGATATCAGGTATACATTTTGTAAGAGCAGAAAGAATTTCTTTATGAGGATGGCCTAGCCTCATATGCCATAGATGAGCCGAAGACATTTTTGTTTGAAGAGCCAGATGCGGCGTGGCCGGAGTGTGCTGAATGTAGTAAAGCCCATCACGAAGATGTCCATGAAGGAGCGTTTGATGATCCTGTATGTCCTTGATAACAAAGCCATTAGCGTCAAAAGTGATAGAAATTTTGTTATCCTTAGTGAGTTTGGAAACAGATAAGAGATTATGAGTAAGAGAGGGTATGTGTAACAAATTACGTAAATAAAGCTTACGATTCGTGTCCGGCAGAGGGAGTAGACCTTGACCGGAAGTTTGTATGGGTATGGTGTAGCCGTTAGCAACCGATACCACATCTGTTCCCTGATAGAGGGTTGGATTGTATAGATTTGAGTCGTCGGGAGTTAAGTGAGAAGAAGCACCTGAATCAAGAACCCAGTCTTGCGAAGGGTATGACGTGGGTTGAGCAATCATGACTCGAGGTCCTGGTGTAATGGTGGGAGCATACTTGAAGTTGCAGCGATGCCAACAATTGATGGCAATATGTCCTGTTTTACCACATATTTGGCACGTTGGTCTTGTTCCGTTGCTGGCGTTGTTGGGTGTGGTTGGTGCTGTAGGTTTGGACGGGTAGGTAGTGGTCTTGGGTGGACGTTTGTAGTTCCTGTTCCGATTTTGATTGTGAGAAGTTGTGTGAAGGGCGGTGAGAGTAGACCCAGTATTGCTGTCTTTGAGCATATCTTGATTAATATGCAACTCCTCCGTGCAGAGGAGCAAGTAAAGGTGATCAAGATCCGCAGGATTGGTAGATGTTCGGATAGTGGTCTTGAAGGAATTGTATGAAGAAGGCAGCCCATTAAGAATGTAGATGACCACGTCTTCGGGATCAACTCTAGAGCCGGAAGCAGCGATGGTGTCGACGAGTTGCTTGATCTGAGAGAGATATTGCTGCATCGTGAGATCTTTCTTTTGAATGTGATGCAACTCATTTTTGAGCTGGATCACGCGCGATCTGCACGTTGGCTGCAGGCGCTTTTCAAGAATCGTCCAAACATTGTGCACTGAAGTGGAGGTGATTACATAGGGGAGGATAGGAGGGGAAATGGTAGAAAACAGGGCAGAGATCAAATTGCTGTCGACGAGAGCCCTTCGTTTGTACTCCTGAGAGGTTTCTTCCGGCGGAGGTTGCGATATGCCGGTGAGATGTCCGGCAAACCCATTGGCCGTGAAGTGCTGAAGAATTTGAAGACGCCAGATTGCATAGTTTTCTACCATTAGGGGATGAGGTAGAAGATTCTTGATATGCGAAATGAGGAACTTCAGAGATGGCGGGATGGTGATGTCCGAATCGCCAGAGAGATTGATAGACGAGGGAGGGTGGGAAGTAACGGAGTCCTGATCCCCCATTGAATGGCTCTTGATACCATGAAAGAAGACAAGAAGCCGAGAGAGATAGATAGGGAAGACAAGAACGAAGAAGAAGAAACAAATGAAATTATATTGTCTCAGATACATTACAGCAAGATATATATAAAACTGTAGTGGGTATAAAAGTAAATACAGTGAAGTGTATAATAACGGTAATAGCATAAGGCTAACACTAGCACCGATTATAACTTCGTGCTTAGATATATCTATGGCAGTGGTTTGCAAATCGCTGCTATAAATTGCTATGTAAAACTCATATTTTTACCATGAATTGTTTATGATTTCTATAGTAGAATTTTTTAAATATAACATATTTTATTGTTATTATGTGGTGATAGATTGGCATAAATATTGCAATCACCATAGACTTTTTTTTTTCAACAAAAAAGCTGCCAACAATTTGCCGGAAAAAATGCGTGAAATTCACTAGTAAAATCTCATTGCAATGCTTTCCAACAAATGAAAAAAATTGCTGGGAAAAATTCTAATAAAATATATATTAAAATAACCATAAAAATTATTACTATGGTCAACAAAAGACCCACAAGAGTTGGGTTCCTGATAGAAGTTTTACCAGCCTATAGGCAAAAGTCCAGTGCAGGCTTAAAGGATTTTCTGCAAGGTAGCCCTAATTCAAGTGTGCCATCGCATCGTGTCGTCCGATCCATTTTCTATAAATTTTTTTTCTAGAAACATGTAGAAAAAAAGTAAGAAAATGCGGCATATTTACTATAAATTTGCTTCTCTAATGCAACATTGCACATCAAATCATCATAGCAAGTCATGTTTTATAAACAATACAAAATTTAATATTATGGAAATGCAAAATTTGACATAATAACATTAAAATTTATAGTATCATAGTAATAACTATAAATGATCGTACTATTGAATATCATTTCTTTATATCTCCCTCTTTGTTCTTTGTTCGATGGTGTGTAAAATGGCAAAGAATCACGATGAGAATTGACAAATGGCTCTCACTCTCCATGCGTAACAAAAACCTAGTAATTAAGACTTCGTTTAGGAAAGCTTTTTTGTTGCTTTCTAAAGCGACTTTTTAGTACAAAAAAGAAAATTTTTATACTAAAAAGTTGCTTTTAGAAGTAATAAGAAAGCCTTCCCAAACGAAGCCTAAGTTAAAATGCCCTCCAGTACAAATCAATTCTAGCTTTATATGATGTTCGATACCCTGATTTTTTTTGTTTTATTAGAACATAAACATCTAAAATTGACTTGGAATGAGAAAGTGATTGTTCAGAAGCTGCAGACATAAATTATTTATTTCTCTTAAAAAATATTAATTGGTTTTATATATTAAGATAATAATCTATTATACATTCATGATCATTGGTTTTAGATATCCATATGTTATATTAATTTAAACGTAAATCCTTTAATCGCGCATGAATATCTATGCTTGAACTACCAAATCATGTATGTTTTATTTATTTAATAGTTAAAAATAAGATATTTTTTTAACCAAGTTGCATGAAGTCAACCTCCAAGAGTTTATTGACTTTATGTTTAACTGCTTGTTGGTGATTTGGTGTGAAGTTACATTTCTTCTAGATGATTGATTCAAATGTTGGGTTTATTGTAAGGGAACACAAAATTATTTTAGAGTCAATTCCAGATATATCTTTCACATTTAGGGCTGTAAATATTTGACACGACACGAAAATCCGACCCTGACCCAACCCGGAAAATCCGGGTTGGACCAGACGGGTTGGGTTCGGGTTCGCAGATTCGACCCGTTTGAAAAAAAATAGGTCGGATTCGGGTTGACCTGACGGGTTGCCGGGTCAACCCGGAAACATGTTTAAAATGATTGCCCGGCTGCGCCAGCCCCAGCTAGCCACGCACCCGTAGTGCAATGCACCTGGCCGCGCACACGCCGCCCCAGCCAGCCTCGCACCTGTCGCGTCCCGTGGGCCCGCGCACCCGCGCCCTCGTGCACCCAGCCAACCAGCGTCCCACGCACCCGTCGCCCCAGCTAGCTCGCGTCCATGTCGCCGCTGGCGTCCGCTCTCGACCGCTCGTGGTCTCCTTCCCGTGTCGGGTCGGGTCAACCCGGCAACCCGTCGGGTCGGGTCCGGGTTCGAATATTCGACCCGTTTACCTACCCGGGTTGGATTAGGGTCAATCCGATTGAACCCGGGTCAGTTCCGGATTCGACTCGAACCCGACCCGTGACCTGAAATTAACACCCCTAATCACACTTTAGGTGAAGATGTCTTTCTTCTTGTGGGGTAAATCTACGTACGTACACTAGCATTTGCTCATTAGAGAGTATAAATTCAACTTGTACTGCCCATGAAGGATGCTCATCTTATATCATCTTATATAGGGATACAAGTTATGTCTTCCGAAAGAGAAACTATCTGAGGAATGCATTCATCTCAAAGGTTAGCCTTTTATTGCTAATGGTCACCAACAAGCGTGTTTTACTAATTATCTTATCGATTTTCAATATTAATTCATATTGATTATAACTGGAGTATATATATGGATTCTTTTGTCTTGCATTAAAGGCAGATGATGAATTTTTGTTAATTAGTGGGCTTCGTAAGCTCATTATATGATTTTTACATGATTTCATATAAAGGTAAGGAGCATGTAGAATTGTAGATTGAGGATGAGCCGAAATACTATTTTGATTTTATTTTCAACCTTTTAGTTTTATGTGCATTCTTTTGTAACATATCTGTCTATTATATATATTATTTTGGACAATGATTGCAAAATGTAAATATTGACTATAAAAATGTAATGATATTTTTTTGTTGTTATTTGTTTTCTTTAATGCAATTAATTAGCTCTATATGTCAAATTGATTTGGCTGTAAATGAATGATTTATTGGTTGTTAACTGAAAAAATGAATGGAATGAGTTAAAAAGAAAAAGAGAAGAAATTCTTCCACTTTTAAAGGTTGGACATTAATGGTTCAACAACAAAGGTCGAATGACTACAATCCGACATAGATGGTCTGATGACGTTTGTTTAATAGTGGTGGTATGATGGAGGTGATCTAACAAAACATAAATTCATTACTCAATCAACAAAGGTTACAACAGCTACAGAATGGAAACAAAGTAAAAGAAAAACAACAGGAATTATAGGCGAAAAAAAAAAGCTCAGTAGACGGCCGAGGCTCCCAGCGACCCAGTCGCCACGCACAGACCGTCCAATAAAAGGTTGCCACAAGCAAGACGACCAGGCCGCGAGTCCCGACCACATCATTGCTATAGCCCATAAAACCACAAAGCCTCGGCAAACGATGAAACGAACGAAAAGCATGGAAAAATCAATGTCGGCGACGTCGTCTCCCCCAAAATTTTCCCCGCTTTGCTCAAATTTTAGCACTAACCACAGAGAAGTCGTAGTCCGTATCCGAATACACTTCATCATCAGTAGATTTCGAAATTGAATCAACAGCCAACCATTTTGTTTGGTTCCTAATTTCCAAACCAGAGCAATCACCTAAAGAGTTAGCCATAGCTTGCGGATTAATCAGATTAACGGGAACATCAACAATCGTATCCAAAGCCGGAACACCATTCTCACTGACGTTAGGCAGGAAAGGCACACCGCCTCACCCATCTCCGAATCCAAAACAATATCAGAGTTAACAACAGAACCCTCCACTAAAGTATTAAATTTCTCTGAAGTAATAATTGCCATCAAGGCAGCAGTAGAAACATTAGGAACAAAAGGGGTAGCATTGGGAGAAAGAACACCTCCAACAACCTCAGGCAAGATTCCCCACCATTAATTAACCTATTATCTACCAAATCAGAAACCGAGTCAATTAATACATTTGGAACAACATCAACTGGAGCGGAATCAACCAACTTAGCAGTATCTAAATTTAAAGGCATAATAACAGGATTCAGTCCATCAATAGCATCAACGCAAGCAACCTCCGCCCCCACACTAAGCAAAGACGAAGCGTTAAGCTCAGTAATCACAGGTTCAGACAGAAACACCACCATTATTACCACCAACATTTAAATTCCACCCCAACCGACTCAGCTAAAACCGGAGCATCAGTAACCATTTCCCCCCCAGCAGGAGTAGGAACAACCAAAACCGTTCTGCACGACCCATTTGCATGCCCGATACATTTGCACACAGAACAAAAATTAGGAAATTCATCAAGAATGACATCCTGAACATAGCCCAAAGAATCAGAACCAAGCCAAACTTGTTTAGGGTAGGATTTCGTGATATCAAGCTCAACTAAAACACGAGCATTAGAGGGCCGAGAACCCGCCGAAGTCGCTTCATCAATTTTTAAAGGTTTACCAAAGATTTCAGCTAAACCAAACAGAATGCGGGGTGCAAAAAAATGGGGACGAAGGCGCGGAAAAGAAATCCAAATCGGAATAATCGGAGATTCCACCCCAATATCCAGAGTCGGAGACCACTTAGTTAGCTTCATATAACAGTTGAACACAATGTAAGATCGGTGACAAAACACCCGGCAGTAATCAAGATCGTTTGCTAACTTAATCAGAATATGGGTTGGATCTAAAACAGTTACAGAAACCTCACCCTTAAGCTTTAGGTTAAAAAAAAATTTTCTTATAGCTTCCAGAGAAGGTCTCTTAGAAGGAAAAAAAAACCTACTAAAGAAAACTGGAAAGGGATCGCAAGCTCAAAAATCTCAAGATCCGAAACCCACAAAGACGGTAATCCACGGTGAGTCGAACGCCTAAGATCAGGAAAAATCGGTTTTGAGCCATCAAGAGCCTCTCTAAACGAACGAGAGTGAGGAAACCCACCCAAAAAACCAGGGTCCTTAAGTTTAGAAGAAGACATACCGGAAAGACCGGCAAAACCAACGGAAAAACACACGCAAAAGCTCCAGAAAGAAGAAAAACAGCAGGAAAAAAGAACTTTCCTGAACAGAGACGATCTCCGGCGCAAGATTCCCCTCCCCGAAGGCGGGGAGACGGAGGCACAAAACCCCCAAAAGCGCAACCCTAGCTGAGCATGCGGGAGACTATGATAGTTTTTAAGACACTTGCTTAGTGGTGGTAGGTTAATGATCCTACAATGGCATTTTTATGGTGGTCAGGTGGTTGTCCAATAGTAATGCTCGGTTGGAGCTCCGTGATTCTTTAAACCTTTGAGTGCTCTTGAACCTCAAGTCAATGGTCCCCTTTATGCAATGAGTGAGGGCTTATTTTTGGATTTCGAGAGTGGCATGTCATATAACATAGCCAAAATTCATAACACTTTATCAAATTACTCATACTGATTTTCTTGGTCAAAGAGAATTCTTTTAGCATTTAAGTGTCTCTTAAATGACATAATTAAGCAATCTTGGGGTCTTTGAATTCATCTTGTTAGGACACTTGATCGATTTGACTATAAGCAAACAAAATCCAGAGATCATTTGGTCACTTAATTAATACCCTATAACTATGCTTTAAGTGCATGGTATGGGCTTATTTGAACTCAAATCTAATCACTTTTGGTCTTGGCAGGTTCTTCTCAAGTCGATTTGTTTGATATAAGTTTCCATAAATTAAAGTTCAGATAGTTTGGAGTTAAATTTTAATAATTTCCCACTTCAAGTTGTATTGAGATTAATGCCCAACTTATTATTATTATTATTATTATTATTATTATTATTATTATCAACATCAATCATGTTCGAATGACTATAGCCTAGAAATTAACGAGAAATAAATATTGAGCAAAGCAACTTGACTTTAAACTTGACTAAAAAAAGTTCAATTTAATTTTGATTAGACTAAAAGTTATTGTGAGTTTTAAGTTTGAGCCAAAATTTGGTCATTTATCTTGATTCAGCCCATCCCTAATAAAAAATTTATTCAAGAAATTGTTTATCATTTAAAAAAAAAAAATTCTAACTAAAAACTAAGCCTCATTTAACTCTTATACAATTTAAGTGTATATATATCATATTAGATTCAATTCCAATGCAATTCAAATAAGATTCAGATTTTGTTTGGGACGACTTTCTTACAGCTTTTTAAAATAATTTTATTTATAAAAAAATTTGTACTAAAAAGCTGCTTTAAAAAGCATCAACAAAATCGTCCCAAACGAAGCCTCAAATTGACTAGTTGATTTTCTAGTCAAACAACGGGAAAATAAACTTATGTCAAAATATTTTGATAAAAAATAATCACAATAGATTTTAAAGTCAATGAATATGCTCTAATATTAATTTAATATAAATTATTATAAAAATTATAACAATCTCAAATTAAATTCAAAAAATTTAAAATTCATAATAAAAAATTTGATTGTTATATCTGTCATAATTTTTTTTAAAAAATTACTAATTGATTTCGAGAAAATAATTAGATCAGATTTGAGATCAAATGTTTTATCCAAATAGTTTTAAGATATATTTTGAGATGAGGTCAATATGAATTATTAAAATATTACATTAATTTTAAAATAAATTTTAATATTTTTTTTATCAGAATATTCAGACAAAATATTTCACTCACTATCTTACAACAGAGAAAATTCCCTTATTCATCCTTTAATATTTTATTTGTACTGTCACCAGCATAATGGATCTTAATTCTTAAATAACCTGTTGCTATTACAATTTTCTATAATTATTTACAAAAAAAAAAAAAAAAAAACAAGCTAAAGTGTTTAATTCAGTAGCTTTCAAGAATTTAATAATGAGTGTTATTTTAAGAAAAGCAAAGAAAGAGAAATATATAACCATCCATTTTCCAAGTAAACATATTTCCTGAATTGAGAAAGAAAAACAATCTAAATATTTTGCAGTTTTTGACTTTGGAAGGTGCTGTTTATTTCGCTAAATTATCACATTAAATAAAAATTAATGCAACCAAATGCTTAATATTTTTATTACATTCCATATTAAATAACGGAAGGATGTTAACTTGTTAATCAACGAAATATTTTCTCTCTTCATTTCATAGGAAAAATAATTGTTTTTTTTTTTCATCAGCCCATATTTGAGGTGTGAATGAGTCAAGCTGACTGGTGAGTCACGTCAAGGTTGGCTCAATAAAAGGCTTGTGAGATGAGTTCGATCACCTAAAGTAGGGGTGTCAATTTTGGGTCGGGTCACGGGTCCGGTTCGGGTCGAACCCGGAACTGTCCCGGGTTCAAACGGGTTGACCCTAACCCAACTCGGGTAGGTAAACGTGTTGGAAATCCGAACCCGAACCCGACCTGGCGGGTTGCCGGGTTGACCCAACCCGACACGGGTTGACCCTACTCGGACGTGGGCATGAACACGAGCGGGCGGGTGCGCGGGTGAGCACGAGCGGCCGGGTGCCCGCAGTCGGGCGGGCGAGCGTGTGGGCACGCGGGCAGCAGCTGGGAAACCCCATGGGGCCTTGTCCAGTTAAAATAAATCCACTAATATTTATTGCTGATTATAAATGAGGTCATTCCTCAAGGGAATGCCTTGGCTTAATGAAGATAATATGCATCAAACTGAGCACATTGCATTGTTGGAGTTTGGAAGCTGAATCTAGTGATATAATAGTTGCTCTCAGGAGACTGTTGGCCTGCTATTACCTTAAATATCAATTTATCAAATTATTATGTGCCTTTATATCATATCACATCATATCTTGACTCATTCACATGTATATTAAGGTATCCTTGATGGAAAATTTGAAGCTATATATGAACTGGCAATATTTTTCGGCAGTTTATTGTTGTCATCATATCTTGACTCATTCAAATGATGTCCGAGGAGGTGAGTTGATGTTTGTGAGAGAATGCGTGCTTGCTTGAAGCATCTGGTACGTATATAGTTTAGTGGTCTTTAAAGATTTTAAAGGAATTGACAAGTTTTCAAATACTCAAATGGTAATGAATTATCCAAACACTATCATAAAATAGGCTTATCGCATGAAGCACAAAATTAGATCATTTTTGGCAGTTTTAACCGCCACAAATTTTCTTGCAGCGGTTATAAAGCCGCTGCACGCCTGACAGCATTTGCGATGCTCAGCAATGGTTCGCTTCGCTTCAGAGTCACGGACGTCGCAAGCGAAAGAAGAGGGGAAGACGGAGAGTTGAGCTTCAGATTGCGTGCGCATAAGGTTTGGGAATTAGAGATTCTGTTTAAGGCGGGGCTTTATCTGTGGTTAAAACAAGAGCAAATTGCACCGGTTAAAATAGATTCAAGTTGCACCAATTAAAACCGGTGCTAACTGTAGCGGTCAAAATTATTGATAAAATAGGGTTTTAGCAGCGGTTCTAAAACCACTCCTAACATCTGCCGCAAAAAATTCAATTTTTAAATGGTGAAAGAATCAAATGGTAATGAATTATACAAGGAATTTTTAAAGAGAACTCTATTCAACACTAGATGCCCTTAGAGCTCACTCATCGTTGAACCTTTAAAGGACTTTTGTATTATTAGAGATGCTATCTAGTCATCCCCAAGACTTTAATCTTTATAATATTCTAACATCAGCAAATCCCATTTGTTTTAAACTTCAAAACCTCTATAAATTTGAAAGATTTGAACAAAAAAAAAAAAAAGAAGCTAACAGTATTCTTATTAACATTTCAGTGAAGATACAACAAATTCTTCTATTTATCAAATATAAGGCACTTTTTTAATGTTTTGCAGCCTAAAAGAAAACTAATTAAATTATTAACTCTTATTCATAATCATTAATCTTACATTCAGAAAAAAAAAAGAGAAAAAAAAGTCAGACATTCTGAATTTTTTTCTTCAGACTGAACAAAAAGCACTTTTGAATCTTGAAGCTTTAAGTGGAGATCATCATGCACTTTCTTCCACATGCAGCCTTTGAAATTGCTCTCTCACAACGGTCCAGGATCAATGGCTTCATATTTGATTTCTTCTTCTTCTTATTTTTTTCTTTTATAAGTTGATGATTGTATAAGTTTCATTCATTTTATAATGTCGAGATAGATATTTGGCCGTTAATGAGTGGTTACAACGCACCCTCGTTGTGCCATATAGTCCATGCAAAAGCTTTATTTGACTATTTTACGTATATTAATGGAGGGGCAGCTGGGTAGGCAGGATACCGTTCTTGCTTTGCCTGGAAGAGCAGATGCTTGTCAACTTTTCGAGTTTTTATTTACGTAGATAACGGCCTTGCCACATGTGGATCAAAGCCATTGTCTCTGCAAGTGGAAGCTCAAAAAATATTATCAGATATGGATCAGTTTGATTGCGATACTAAAAATTATTTTCAAGATTCTATGATCGAAATTCCATCTACTCCAATGCGTAGATGATAGAAGTTTACTTGGTGAAATTCTTGTGTAAATTGATGATCACTTGTACTTGAATAAAGCTCACCCCATAGAATAAGACTGAAAAGAAAATGAATTAGAGATGTATCTAATGCTACTCGATCTTTTCATATGTTACTATGATTTAGCTGTATAAATCACCTTGTTGAGGAGCTAGTGTTAGCACTAAGAAGTTGAACCTTGTGCTTTCAATCCCGCAACCTAGAAAATATAGACTTCGATCACTCACAAACTTCTGGCTTCGCCGCCCTCCCCGTTAGCCTTTTTCTTTGTTGGTTTGTCCCCTTGAAGAGTGACCGGGCTGGCTCAATGGTTCGCCATCGGTAGTATACGGGATTGTTTTAGATTGAGATTTAGGTTTTTATTTTTGCATATTGTAAATCGGGCTGGAATCAGCATATTTGTGTGTGACTCCCCGTAACTCTTCCTCAATCAGGCTTGGGCAGTTTAGCAGAACAAGTACAAGTATTAGTAGCAAATAGCAAAAATGTGTTCCTTGTCATTAATATATTTACTCGAGGTAATTGTGGCCTATCGGGAGAATCGATGAGTGCATCTTCTCGGTTATATAAATTTTAAGCTTCATCACTAAATTTTTTCAGCAATGAAAGAAAAAAAAAATTCATGTCTGATGAATGTGATTTTTTGCTGAGTTATTAAGAGTGTGCATTACTTGTATTGATCTGTAATAAAATTCAGAATGTAGCTTATATATAATAAACTGAGTTGAACTCAGATGTGTTAGGGGAAGTTGAAGTTTGGGGGTATCAAAACTGAAAGGAGAGGAGGCAATTAAGCATAATTTTTAATGCACGTACCACTTGCTGTTCTCAACATTTGTAAGCCAATCATGTATAGTTAAAAATTTGTACATTTGTTTTCTTTTAAGAGATTTGGGTGGTTGGAGGATTAAGGGATAATAATATAATAGAGAGAAGGGATGTGACAATTCAAAAGTAAGTCTTGAATCTAAATGAAACGATATTGAAATCTATTATAATAAGATAGAGGATCAACATGTGGGAGGGAAGGGGAGAGAGAATAAGATAGAAAGAGGATCAACATGTGGGAGGGAAGGAGGGAGAGAGAGAGAGTATCATTATTACAATGTAAAGCCTCTATAGAGTAAAGAAAAAAAAGATTGGATTGACAAACTCTCCAGGCAAAAGCTCCAATAAGTAAAAAATATGAGTCAAGAGAGTAACAAACTGAAAGAAAATTCCACAATACAAACTGAAGCAAGGAGTACCAATACCCAATGAAGAAGAAGCAATTTTTTTTTTTACTTTGAGCAAATTTAACTGAAATCTTACACGTCAAAGAATTCCAATTATTGTAGAACAATATGACTGAGCTAGGATGTAAGCGAGCTGAGCCGGCTCGAGCTCGACTCATTTATGGGCTTGCGAGCCGAGCTTATAGAGCACACAAGTCAAGTTAGAGCAGAATTTCGAGCTTGACTTGTTAACGAGCTTGAGTTCGAACAGCAGAAGGCTCGACTCGATTACTCGTCGAGCTACTCGTGAAGGAAGCATGTGCGGACCGAGGCAGCGTGTGAGAGAGACTGTGCGAATGCGGGATGGCGGGAGATGCGGACGAGGGTGGAAGACTCGTGTACGGACCGAGGTCCGAGGCCTCCTGTGTCGTGTTTGACTGTGAGGATGCGAGATGGCAGGAGACGCGGATGAGGGCTACGACTTCGTGATGAGTCGTGGCCTCATGGGATGAGTTGCGGCTCGCTGGATGAGGTCTACGGCCTTAAGACGAGTGTTGGGAGTCGCAGGTAGGGCTCATGTACCCTGTCTAGTCGAGCTCGAGCTTGACTCAAGTTCGAGCTCGTTATTTGGCAGTCGAGCTCGGCTCGAACACCCCCTGCCTTGAGCTCAACTCAACTCATTTGCACGCCTGGATTGAGCTATCTTAATAGTGTCCCATGAAAATACAGAAAAATTTAAGCAAACCAGAAGATTAGCTATCTTCATCCCAAATAACTTGATTATTTATTCTAGTGTCATTTATATTGTATTTTGTTTTAGTTTCCTTTTTATATTAAGGTTATAGCTTTCAAATATTAAAGTTTATTTTCTTAAATTTTGATTTAATTTGAGCTTATTTCTATAAAAAACTTGATGATAAACGATGCACAATATAAAACAAACTTGAGTTTGAGCTCATAGATTGATGAGTTGATTGGATAAGACTAAGTAGAGATCGATATAGCATATGCATAGGGGTGTATATGAGTCGAGTTTTGACATTCGAGCTCACATTAAGCTCGAACTCGAGCTTGAGCTTGGCTCGCCTGAAAAAAAGAAGATCGAGCACAACTCGATTAATCAACTCGTTTAAAAAGCTCGAACTTGACTCGTTTAAAAAGCTCGATTTTTACTGTTATAAATTTAAAAATTGAATTTTATTTGTAAATTTCACATGTAATTTAAGAAAAAAAAACTAGTTTAGACAAAAATTTTGATTTTAAGAAGTGTAAATAAATATCTAAATGAAAGTTAAAATAAAAGTTAATAAATAAGAAGCAAAATTAAGTATTATTTCTTATATAAAATTTTTTTCATTAAGTTGTGAACTTGTTACAAAATGATTTTGAAGTGAAATTTAAATAGAAAAAAAAAATTATCAAATTAAGAAACCATCTCAAAGCAAAACCAAACAAAAGTCATACTATTCAAGTATAAAAATACATTTACAACATTTTATAAAATGTGCTTAAAAATATTACGACTTTTTAAGCATGCTAGGACTATGGACAAGAGAATTTAATCAAACATGTATAATCAACACTTCAATAGCCCCCCCCCCCCCCCCCCCCCCCCCCCCCCCCCCCCCCGCGAAGAAAGTCTGATTATTAAGGGAATATCATCATCGTCCATGGCAAATTACAAAATTCCTCCAGACTTTAAAATTTAGAAAACACAACAACAATATGAACTAGAATCAAAACTCGAAAGGAATCAACAAGGCAACAAATCATATATTCGAGTCAGTTGATGAATGTTCAAGTCAATGGCAGCAAAATACCATAGCTTAAAAAATAGAAAATTCAATAACAAATTGAGCCAAGATCAAATAGAGAGGGGACTCAGAGGAGAACCAACAATAACTACCATACAACCTTGATCACTTCCTCGGTTGCAAATCGAACATCAAATGGGAGAAGTTCTGCTTATTAATGGAACAACATCATCACAAAACACAAAAAATAGAACCCTAGCAGACCTCAAAAGATATAAAATCAAATAGCAACTGGAAGAAACGAAAGCCAACAACATCAAGGCACCAGATGACCAGCACGAGATAATAGAGAATAATTGTAGAATATAACTAGATAAAGTCACAAAGAGTTCGATTTTTTGAATTTAATCAAAGAAAATAACATTGGGCAAGAACTTACTAAGCTTTAGGACAATCACTAGTTTGAGAAATGAAGCTCCTTATCTATTCTTACCCAAGAAATCACTCTTCGTTGCTCTAGGGCATGCACGGTCGCAATCTCGCAGTCGCGGCAGTCACAAATCGTAAACTTTCAAGACTCAAGAATCGTAGATTAGGGCTAGAGTATCAAGGCGAGACACTATATTAGAGGCTTGGGTGCATACAACAAAATGACAGCGGACCATCGGATAGGCGTATTTAATCAATTGAGCTGCTCGACAGAGTCTTTGAGCCGAGTCGGGCTCAGCTCGAAGTCAAACTAGCTCGTATATTCTACGAGCTCAATTAAAAGCTCGAACTCGAAACTTAATAAGATCCACTCGTATATTACATGAGCTCGTACATGTTAGTGCTAAATCTTTGCACACCGCTAAAACATGAAACATGCACTTTACCGACTCTTTTTTTTTTTATAATAAACTAGTCAACTCGAACTCATAAAATAAAGCTCAATTAATCAAATTCAAGTTTTTTTTTTTTAACAAAATTCTATTAAAATAAAAAACCGTTACAACATAAGAAAACACAGGAAAAAAATAAATGGAAAATACAATTATACGAGAGCTCAGTAAGTGGTTGAAGCTTCCAGCGTCGCGAAAACCACACAAGGACCGTCCATGGTGACGAAAGCACTGGTTGCCACCAGCATAGTATCAACGACGCGAGCTCCAACCCATCATAGCTCAACACCCACCAACCAACATGTCTCTCAGCAAAATAGAAATAGAATTCGAACCAGTAAACAAGGGGCAATCCAAAAATAATAAACTATCTCCTACGCCGACCCCTACCACGGCCACGAAATCTTCCCCGAGAGCCAACATTGAAAGTAGTTCTAGCATTAACGAGAGTAAAATCATTTCCCGGGTCGGAACCCCCACAAAAATCCGTAACAGCCAAATCACCACCGTCAGAGAATTCTGATTCAGGATCACCATCTGAAGAATCTAACCAATTCATATGGTTCCTAATATCCAGACCAGAACTGTCGCCTAATGTGGTGCCTAAGTTTCGCGAATCAACCAAAGTAACAGGAACCTCGATAAAATTATTGGCAACCGAAATGCGTTCTAGATTCACAGCCACACCAGGCTGAGGGTCCACAGCCTCAACTAGTAAACCCGTAGTGATACCAGGCACACACACATTACTAGAAGCCGGCAATGTAGGTGGAAAAAAAGGTACATCATTAGGAGATAAGCCAAAATTACCAGCCTCAGTGATAAGATCACAATGATCCAGCCTTTCAACACTTTCGCTAGCCACTAACTCTCCATTCACAGACTCAACGACCTGAGCAAAATACAACACATGAGAAACAAAAACGGGGACATCAGACGAAACAAGCTCAACATCAGCACGACAAACCCCAACACCCTGAACCTCCGAAACCAGCTCCACACTAACAACACGACAATCATCGCCAGGCAGAGACTCCTTACCACCAACAGGGGAGGTCAAAGATAACACCTCAACGGGCAAAACCACACCATTTCCAACCTCACCCACCACATCCAAATGAGCCGTAACAGTATCAGCATCTACAGCTTGAAAATTAACGTTAGATGGGAGGGGAGAAATCACGTACGTTAACAGTCTTATCAGGATGACAATTACCCTTAGAATGGCCAATACACTTACAACCCTCACAGAACTGAGGGAAATCATCAAAAACAACATCTTGAACGTAGCCTAGTGATTCTGAACCTAACCAAATTTGCTTGGGGTAGGATTTTGTTATATCAAGCTCTTCTAAAATACGAGCAATGGATGGCCGTGATCCCACAGCGGTAGCACCATCAATTTTCAGTGCCTTACCAAACAAACCGCCCAAACCAGATAGGATCCTAGGGGAGAAAAAATGCGATCGAGGGCGAGGAAAAGAGATCCAGACCGGGATAACCGGCGACTCCACACCAATGTCCAAAGAAGGAGACCATTTGGTGAGTTTCATGAAGCAATTGAAAACAATATAAGAGCGATGACAGAAAACTCTGCAATAATCAAGATCATTGGCCAATTTTATGAGGATATGAGAAGGATCCAAAACTGTCACAGACACTTCTCCATTCAGTTTTAAATTAAAAAAAAATTTCCGAATCGACTCGAGCGGAGGACGTTTGGTCGGAAAAAAAACCAACCAAAGAAAAATGGAAAGGGGCGGCAAGCACTTGGATTTCCTCATCGGAAACCCAAAGCGACGGCATACCACGGTATGTCAAAGTTTTCAACTCAGAAAAGGTAGAAGAAGAACCAGCTAAAGCTAGCTTCGAGAAAAGATTTAGGGTGCGACAAACCACCAAAGAGACCGGGGTCCTTCAATCTATTCGACGCCATACCGGCACCGCCGGCTAAACGGAGAGAAAAATCAATCTAAAAGCCCCCAGCAACTAAAACCAGAGAAGGAAGAAAAGACTCACGGAAGAAAATCGTTCAGCAGTGCCAGAAAAACCCCCCGCCGATGGGTGGAGAAACCCCCAACGAAACTCTAGCAGCTCGGGAGAAAAATATCTCAAGTTTAAACTAAAAGATTTTGACAACTTCTATATAATAAGATGCAATATCAACAAGAGCTACTCAGCTACTCAACCCTAAATGGTATATTGTGCATTGGTTTAGTTTAAGATAAGATCAATAGGCTTATAGGCCTTATAGATTTTTTTTATTTTTTCAATTTTGGCTTTTAAGATAAAATCAATAGGCCTTTTAGATAATTATTTATTCATGTGAAATTCAATAAGCATAAATTTTTGAATTTTTTAATGTTGGCCAGCAGCATCATGTCATGCTTGTGGACTACGTAGACTTTTTTCTTTTTAGTTTACTTCCACGAGAAAAGATGACCTCCTTTTTGGTTGATGTCGCTTTGTGCTTTAACAAGTTAAAATCTATTTCAGGCCCTCAATATTGGCCTCACTCACCTAACCTATATATTAAACAAAAAAAGATCAATTATGTAAATTTACAACATTTAATATATATATATATATATATATATATATATATATATATACTACATTTTTTATTATATAATTTTAATGTATAATTCTATCAATTATAACATTAAGGAAGAAATTATATTAAATATTTTAATATAAATTGTATTAATATGAGTTTAAAAATAATTTAAAATAGTTTTTTATAAGAAAATTTGTATTTTATAATTCTAAAGAAATTCAATAATTTTCAAATATTTTGGATTTTTCTATCATTAAAATACCATAAAATGAATATTAATTTAGTTGCGTTTTGAAAATTATGAAAGCTGATTTTAAAGATTTAAAAATTAATTTTATAAAATTATTCAGTGTTGTAATAACTTTTTTTTTTAACAAAATTCATAATATTCTATTAATTAAATGGTAATCTCATATTGAAAATTTGGATTAAATATTACCTATTTATAAACTTCTCTCTCTTTTTTTTTTTAAATAAAAAGGTAACTTCTCAATTACTTTATAAGCATCAATTTGGTCATTAGCAGACAATGACTAAACACAGACCTTTATTAGAACCATTAAATATTTATGTAATTTCACATTAGTTGAAGAAAGTTTTGGCATATATATGTCAACAACTACAACACAAAAAAAAAAATAAATAAATAAATAATAAAAGGAAAAGATGCCTGTTTGTTATTGGTGGCCATTTGATCCAAGAGCTGCTCAGTGTAATAAACCTAATCAATGAGTGGAGCAAGTCAGATCATTCCACTTCTGGTTTTTTTTTTTTTTTTTTTTTTTTTAATTTTTTTAATTTTTTATTAAAATGCGGTTTTAAGAAGCGATAAGAAAGCCGTCCCAAATGAAGCCAAAATCATATTCTATTAGACCGTTAGAAAATTCAAAAAATTAGATAAATTTAAAAGTCTAGAAATAAAATAAAGGTTCCTCATTTAATAGTTTAAATTTTATAGTAACTACAGCATAAAAGATTGCATGATTTTAACTATATTTGATATATTTGATTAATAATAGGATAATGTCTAATCTGAGCTAAACAACAACAAAAAAAGGAAGAGAATAGACTAATGAATATGACAGGAACTTCCAAATTGCTAAAATTTCATTAGAAAAAAAAATCATCTAGCTTAATTCTTATCAAACCCACTATGATTTCTCAATCACTTCAAGGATCATTTCAAAAGCTTTTTGTTGCCTGAAGTATGAGACAATTCTTTTGCTAGATTATTATTATTATTATTTGGAACGAGTATCCACCCGCTGCCACCCCGAAAGGGCACTTGGCGGTGTGACTAATTCTCGACTAACCTAGAAGGACTTGATTGGGCCCAACTTAAGAGGCGATGTTGCTCGAGGGGAATCGAACACGAGTTCGTACTCGCCCACCAACCAAGCTAAGCAACGATGGTTAATAATTATTTTAAAATTATAGTTGACACTGCTATGCTTATTTGTCTTTCAATTAATTACAACCACCCACACAGCTTATTTTTGGTCTGTTGGTTGGGAGCTCTGGCTATCAACTAAGAGATATTGGGTTTGAGTCTTGTGTATATGATGTGTGTATGAATTTACCATTATTGACCTAAATATCCCCTTAAAAAAATTAATGCCACCCAAAAAACCAACTTCTAATAAAAAAGAACAATCATTATGTATTAGTAAGTTTATATCCATTGATAGTTTTCATCCATAGTATTGTATGAGTGCGAGGATTGAAAAAAATAGTTTTGATTGGAGATCAGTAAAGAGAACTAAAAAATTTCTCAGCACTTAGTGCTCATCTTCAAGAAGCTTACTTACAATCTTAATTTGTAGGTCTGCAAGAGGAGCTAAACTTGTGCCTTATCAATCATAATTTGGAGAGAAAGCTTGTAATCAATGAACTTCTTAATAGCTTATGCCTTAAGGTGAAATTATTTTGTGCGGACGCCGAATGCCGTCCGGAAACCAACCAAAATGCTTCATCTTGCCTCCTACTCGGTATCTGAATCAGCACTGCTCGATACTAAACTCGGTACCACTGACGTGACACATTCTTATTGGTCACCGGATGGTGAATTGCATTCGACATTCGCTCAGAATAATATCTCCTTATTAAGAGGTTCATTGATAATACAAGCTAACTCACATTTGTATTGGGAGTTAGCTTCTATTATACATTATATGCTCATGCTTTTATGATTTGCATGATTATAAAATAACTAACTCTTAACTTATTTTATATTCTACATAATATTTTTATATCAAATTTATATTATTTTATTTTGAATATGTATATGAACAAATTTGTTGTATTGTATGGACATAAATGTAATTAAGAAGTACTCTATATATATATAATGAAACAATTCCATGAGACCTCTTCTAAAAGATTAGTGGGTTTTTAGCTTTAATAACCCCTAAAAGCAAGCTACAACAGACGCATGACGAATCATCAATAGCCATAAACAGATATCAAGAGCAGCAGATTATGATATTTATTTATTATAAGAATTATTGCTTTAGATCATGAGGCAACTTTTTGAAAAAAAAAATGGTGAAAATATCATATTTAAATAATTCAAGTTATATCTTTTTTTAATTTGTTTTGAAATAATTATAACTAAGAATTGATAGATTATTCATGTATTAATGTATTCATTACAAAATAATTTCAAAAATATTCTCATCTAATATTTCTTTTTTTATTTTTTAAATAAAAATCTAAACTATTAATGATATAAATAATGGCAATAATTTGGGACAATTTTTTTAAAGAATATTAAAATTTTCAGAATTTATTATATATGTTGATTATTGTATAAATTATTTTCAGCAACTTTGTTGTTATTAGTATTTTTCTTCTACACAAGATTTTTTCTATAATAAAAAAATTAGTAATATGATAATAATTTCATATTATCCACATATAATTTTTTATAAAACTAATTTTTTTTTCTGAAGCTATCTGACCAAATAAAGAAATAAATAAGCCACAGGCAGAGATTTTTGTCCTTTCTTTAATCTGTATATTTAAAATATATTCATTAAGCTAGGAAAAAAAAAATTCCAAATTCAATATAGCCTATATGAAAACAACATCAACTTAGTGATGGGACCCAAATCAAGAATTATAATAATAGAACACCTGTGTCATCCCACTATCCACTATCCATTCATATATATTCAAAAGGATAAAGAAGAGAACATTCATAAAAATCCATCAAGAAGAAAAGAAAAGAAAAAGCTTCTTTATTCTAGCTTTTCCAAAAGCAGTAGTACTACTTCTTTGTTGTTGCTTTGAAGGGTTTGTTTAGTCTTCATGTGAAAAGAATACTCCAACTTTTCCTTAGTCCATATCTACCAAACCATCATCATATTTTAATGATCCCTTTCCAACACATAAAAAGCCATATATCAGACTTTCAACCTCTCCAACTTTCTCCACCACCAATAAGAGATTTTTTTTATTTTGTTTTGTATTAAAAAAGAAGCCAACTTTCCTCCTCACAATCATTTCACATCTAAACTTAAATATTCAAACTCTCCCACTTCTTTTGCATCATCATGTCTCCCATTTTGCCTCTTCTTTGACAAGAAACATAAGTTGCAAGGCAAGATTCAAAAAGCTTGCAATGGCATCATAACTTTTTATGAAGGGATTCAAATCCTATTTGTCATATTAGAAGGAAATGAGGTGATATCACTCAAGTGCTGATTTGACTTGGCTTAATGCTGACAATTATAGAGAAATCATTATAAATATTGAAAATATGATCATATGGTTACTTATATGATGTGCCTGATTGAAAATCGACCGCAAATATTTAATACTAATCATAAGATCAAATAATTAATCGAGTTGAGCTCGAGCTGGCTAATTACATTGAAAAACATCTCTTCGTATATCACAGTATATTCTTTATTTGTAGGTGTGCAGCTTGTTGAACCACCACATAGAAAATTGATATATGTGTTTTTTTTTAGACCCACCACCAGGCCTACTGGTTAATATATGTCCAAAAACAAAAATTTGGTTAGAGTCCTCTATGATATAACTCAATTTTGATCTCATTAGACGTAAAGTGTGCTTGATTTTGTGTTTAGATCATAGATATCTAAAAATTTCTTCTCATAAAATGAACAGTTGTTGAGAAGTTTCATTAAGAAAATATTCAATACTAATTACGAACTCATCCGTTAGTCATTTAATTTATGAAGTTATATATATGTAAAATTACTCAGTATATATTTTTAAAATATAAATTTCAAAACCCTGAATGAAATTCCAAATATCATCAAATATAGATGCGAATTTTGCTTAAATTTTCATAACCAAAATATAAATATACTAAATAAAAAAATCACTTAAATCTAATTTAAATTTTTAAATAAATCTATTCAGAATTCTAACTGCAAAAATATAAACTAAATTTATTACTAAAATCTGACGAAATTATAACTATACCAAATAAATATTTCACCTGAAATTTCACTTAGATCCAATAAATAAAAATATTTATACAACAATGAAAAAAAAAACTTAAATCAAATCTAAATAATGAAGATTTCTCAAAAAAGTATTTTTAATCTAAATCATAAAATAGATCTAATTTGTATTTCAAAAAAATTGCAACAGTAAACTTTAGAAGCCTAAATTATAAATAACTACTAGACGAAATCTTAAATCGATTGGAATATAAGATAGAGAATGACACTTATTTTTATATAATTATAAGAATCAAAGAAATCTAGCCAATAATTGTCCAAAATATATAGACGGTGGTGCTCTGCCGTGACAAAATAGGGCTGAGCTATGAAGCTGCATAAGAGAGGATGAAGGAGGCTAAGGCTTGGAAAAATGTATTAACTATTCAGGTAGATTTCTGATTGAATTATGCAGAATGTTGTCTAATAAGTTCCGAAGAAATTTTCGTCCAAATTTTCAGCTACTTTAGTTCCACCAATAATTTAGTCAAAAACCTCTCTTTTTTCCTATTGTGATCTCTTCACACCCTATAATTTTCCATACTTCCAAAATACCCATAACAACACATTTATGCATAAAGAAGAGAATTTACAAATTGGCTTATTATTCCTTAATAATGTGAATGTGGCAAAAGGCATCTTATCTTTAAATTATATCCTTATACTTAAAAAAAGTATATCTCTATGCTCTCAAGATTAAATCATAATCTACTATAATATGGACACATGACATCACCATATAGAATATTAAGGGGAATAAGAAAGTTTTTTTTTTCTTTTTTTAATTCCACAACAAACCAATATTTAGCGACTTAAGGGACATGAAAGCATCTTATTAAGCATGAAGAATATGACATCATTTCTTATATCATCAATTATTTCTAAAATGGCATAAATATTCTTATGAAAATTTACTTTATAATAATCATTAATAAATATTTCACAATTTAATATTTCTATAAATTCATGCTTGATGATTCTGTGCTGCAGAATATTTTATGAAGGAATCATTATTCAAATAATAATAATAATAATAATAATAATAACATATATTTATATATGTATAATCTTAAATTTACAACAATTAAAAATAAATAAATGAGTCGAGCCGAGCTCGACTCACTCTAGGCTTGAGCTTGATTAATTAATCGCGTCAATGCTTACGTTTGAGCTTTATTCTGCAAGTTCAAGTTGACACATTTATTTTAAAAGAGAGGAAATTATTATGATTTAAGCAATTACCATAATAAAATAGTTAAAATAATGAGATATTAGAAGAAAAATAATGAATAATCACTTAATATGAGAAAGTGGGATGTAATTTATTAATATTTTAATAATTTAATACTTAAAATCTTGAATACTAATATATCTCAAGTGCATTTTATTTTCATCTATTTTAAAAGAGAGCAGGCTAGCGAGCTAACAAGTCGAGCCAGGGCTGGCTCAAATTTGGCTCAATAGCTCATTGAGCTCGGCTTGCAAACTATTTATTGAGTCGAATTCGAGCCTGCTCACGAGTCGCTTTGATTTACACCCCTGGTGGTGTTACTAAATGCTTTCAAATATGCATCGATGATAAATTGGTGCACCATGAGGCTCTCCAATATGCTTTTTCTCAATGGCAAGGCATCATTTGATCACCAAAACCTCCATGTTTCCATCATTGACAATGATTTATTCTCATCAGAGAAAACCTAGCTTTAAGCAACACATAGAAACTCACCACACTGATGAGATTTACTGAAGCCTCTTGCACTCCATGTGACTTTGGAAGTCAGAAAGTGCTTATGCTTTTAAGAGGATAGATAGGATGCCCACAAACCAACCATAAAAAGACCATTCTCTCCTTTTAAAAAGAATGCTTTATTATAAGCAAATCTTTTAAGAAAGCACAGCAATATTTCTTGTAAAGTTTTTTAAGTGTGGACCCTTAAAAGCTTTGCTTTCATGCACAAAGTCTTCACCTACTCCTTGCTTTATTGGGTTGCTTCGGATTCTAAAAACTTTGCCAACGAAATATATGCAAAGGTATTTTCCTAATGATTCTTTTACCTCACTGAGACACTTTACGGTTGCTAAAGATATGCAGAAACCACTTAGAGCATAAGATATGATCCTATAGGAATAGGCTTAAAGTTAAAGCAAGCATCCATATCTCTTTATTTTATTTATAAGGCTTCGTTTGAGACAGTTTTTTTACTATTTTTTAAAGCTGTCTTTTTTAGAAATTTTTGCATTAAAAAACTGCTTTAGAAAGCAATAAAAAAGTCATCCCCAACAAAACCTAAGATTATTCTTTTTGAACCTTAGAATTTTCATAGCAGGATATCAATAAGCTTTTAGGATGCTATAGCACTAATAAAATTTAAATTTTGAATACGTTTGATTAATTTTAATATAACTTAATTACTGGTTGTTAGCCTAACCTTAACTATCACCCTTAGTAGTTTAAATGTATGCTAGGTTGTTGAGAAAACTCTCTCTCGTGGCAATAAACATCGTAGGAGAAAATAAGAAAGTAGCATTTTGTTGTTTAGTTGTGTGTGTTTATCTTTGCTTAGCTGGTGTTTTTGATGCTGGTTGCCTCTTTTTTAAGCTGGTTTTGGGTATTGTTGGTCGGTTTTGATGGGTTTTGGTGTTGGTTGTAGGGGAGGTGATGCTCTCCTATCATCTTCTTTTTTCTGCTTTGTGTTGTTTGCATGTTGTATCTTTTCTTTACTTGGGTTGATACCAAGTCGCTTGGGTTGCTCATGGTGGCCGTTTATTGCGGTGTTGTATTGGTTGCTCCTGATGGTGTTGTTGTTGTCTCTTTTATTGCTTTTTAGCTTTATCTTTTTTTTTTCTTTCTTTTTTTTTTTTCTTTTTTATGTATTAGGTAGGATCTAAAGCTCTTAGGTTTTATTTCATATATTATTGTTTTAGCAAGCTTCTGATCCTATAAGGATGTTTACTTTTTATCATTATTAACGCGTAGGCACTGCCGTGAATTTTCTCTAAAAAAAACTATCACCCTTAGTTCTTTAGTGTGAAGGATAAATTTTTTAAAAAAATTTATATTAAAGAGAAATGATTGGAGTACCAATTGAACCTTACCTTAGATGGTATGCTCTTTAATTACCTGCATGGAGGTTTCAGGCTCAAGTATGGCCATGGGCCAGCTTTAAGCTTCATATGTGAGAACTTTATGGAGGTTTTCTCTGTAGCTTGGCCTTTCGATCGAGCCCAGCTTCTAATAAATAAAATATATGGGTCATATTTCAATCAAAAAAGAATGATTTGAATGATATCTACTGATTATAATGTAATTAAGAATGTGTGATGCCTTAATCACATCAATAATTAATATTAGGTGAACGCATAAGCTATAAACAAGAAAAATTATGTATTCCAAACACACTGTATTGATTTTTCGTGCCTCTTATATATTTCGATCTACCCTTAAAGAATTTTTGATCTAACTTCTACACCACTCGGCCATGTTCAGATTCATGTTGAAATAGTGATTGACCTTGGTGAAGGACATGTTAATATGTAATATTCTAATAAAACTATTGCATAAATATTTCCATTTATTAATTCATATCATAATTGGCACTAATCACAAAGCCATGAATAAGACCAAGCCCTAATATGTCCCTAATAATTAAATAACCTTTAATTATTGCAAATCGATCAATCAACAATGTCATTACACTTGGTTAGGCTATTTTAGCATAATGTGGCTTGAACAAAACTATGGCCATATTTTGCTTCCACACCACTATATGATATCAAGATTTTTGTTTGATATATCATCAAAAACTTATCTTGGTCGGGCGCAAATCTTGAAGCAAAAATCAAGTTGGAAGCTTAAAAAATTAAACCCGGGACGATCTGAACTCTGGTTTCAGCAAACTTACAATCGAACTGAACGTCTCGGAAATACAAACCCAACGACACCAAATTCAACTCAATATGTGCCCAAACTAGTCCAAATCAAAGACCTGAAGCACATTTGGAAGGTTCAATCAATAATTTGGATTACCAAATAATTTCCAAATATGTTGTGCTTATAGTCGAATCAAGCGGCTCGACGAGACGAATCCAACGAGCCCAAGATCATTGAATTCTCATAACATTAGAGCCTTCAAATGCCTTATAAACGGTCCACGATCAAGGGATTCACCATCGACCGTCCATTCAAATCACTCCCAATTTACCATTGATCTTTCTCCTATTTACTGGTCATGACACTCTCAGAAAGCTATAAATAGACCTCTCATTTCTCTTGAAAGGGGACCCAATCAATAAGAGATGAAGAGAAGAGAAGGAAGAAAATGATGAGAAGGAAGAAGCTCCTCGACCACCGCCGGACTTTTACCCGGCAGACGACCGACGCTAGAATTAAGCAAGGAAGCAAGAAGAGAAGGAAAAAAAAAAGAAGGAAGAGACTCATCTTCAACCACTGTCGGAGTTCCAACTGAACTCCAAGTGATGCCAGAGTTCCGCTTAACCTTTAGGTGATGTTAAAGTTCTGCCCGACCTTCAAGTGACGCTGAAGTTCTGCCCAACCTCCAAGTGACGCTAGAACTCTGTCCGACAATTGACTGACACCAATTTTCTATCTGATCCCAAACCGATGCCGACATTCCGATATCCGTTTGTAACTGAATTTCAACCCGATAGTTGATTATTGTAATATGATCGTCCTAAATTTTAGGGACGAGTCAGTTTTTTGTAACATAAGAAAACACTAGTGGAATTCTTTCATCGCCGGGTTTTCAACATAAAAATTATGGTGTTCATTTATCTTATGTTTGTGTGCTGGATATCCGTACAAAGCTGAGATGAAAATTTACAAAGTCTATCGCCGCGCATATTCCAGCCCGCAACAATATTGAACTATACTGGTTGATCTTGGTGACAGATATATTAATATGTGATATTCTTAAGATATTTTCATAAATATGACCATCTCATTTAGATTGTGTGTGTGTGACAAATCTCTCTATATGACACCAGCCAAATTAACTACCAACTTTTAATCACTCCATCAGTCATCTCTTCAACCTCCACCTCTACATCTGATCAATGTAAAAAATGAGATGCTTCTTACAATGTTGTATAACTATCTCCTTATATAATGCTTAGACTTTGTAGATAATAGATTTGCTACGAAGTTTAGAATTTTAGGTATCGTAGATAAAAATTTACAATGATATTGAACACAGTTTTAGGAATGCAAGAGAAATACATATAATAGATTTTGACTTTGCTATCAAAATTGGTTAAAATTTTAAGCTCCACATCTTAAACTACAGTATTGCTTGTGACCATACTTTTGATTGTTCAAGTGAACCAATACTAATTTCATACTATTTTGCTATCGTATAAATATTATCTTGCATGAGACAAAATATTTAGAAGGAATTAGGGGTATCATAACAGGTCGATGGGTTGGTTTCGGGTCCAACCTGAGTTGACATGGGTTCAAATAGGTTGATCCTAACCGGACCCAGTTTTGCAAATGGGTCAGGATTGTCAACCCGGACCTAACCTGTGCGGGTTACCGGGTTGACCCAACCTGACCTGCACGGGTTAAGATCAGACACATTCGCACGCACTACAAGATGGCTAGAAGAGACGGGACAGGACGACATTGAAGAGCAACATCAACAAATGACAACACAGGAAGGATCTGGCCAGCGCAAATGATGTCGATGGTATGGGACGAGTCAGTTAGCATAGATGGACCACTACACGGGAGGAAGTTCCCGCCACTGGCCTGGCTAGCGCTAATGGGAGTCAAGACAACGTTAATGACAGGGAGATAACAACAGACTAGCGCAGATGGTCAAGCACGATGAGACAAGGTCAACTATGTGGGTTGGGAGTCGACGATACATCAGATGCGGTCACACACTCACGCGATGATGCTGAATAGACGAGGTCACGCGTGATGTTCCCAGGTCAACCCTGGTTGGTTTTGAGCTTCCAGGTCAACCCGAACCAACCTGGTTTTACAAACGGTTCGGAATCTTGAACCCGAACCCGACTAGTTTCTCAAATGGGTTGACCCTAGCCTAAAATTTTCGAGTTGGGTTCAGGTCGGGTTTGAGCCGAATTTTTGTATTGTGTCAAATATTGACACCCCTAGAAGCAACTCCCTAAAAGTTTCTTTATCAAAATCGACCACAGCCCATTAAGTATGTACAAGGATTTGTGTTTCAATGAACTTTGACTGTTCCACCAAATAATCTTGTAAGAAATTCCATATAAGAAATTACATCCCATTCCCACATATACATGGCAGATGAAAACTATTGCATTCTTCCATGAATATAGTCTCCCTTTTGCGCAATATGTGCAATGCTGTTGCTTAAAAGTTCTAAAATGGTGCTTTGGTTGGTGAACTTTTGTTGCTTAGTAGAGCAAAAAGTGTTGCATATAATTAGAAGAATGTCACCTAAACGACATATTTCTTGCACAAATAAAGAAAAAGTGTTGAGTAACTTATGTTGTCCACTAACCATATGCGCGCAAAAATATTAATGATGTCGCATAGATTACTAAAATATATTGCATCTTCTATTTGATGGTTGTAGCTATTGTTTCTTAAAAGTTTTGTTTGAAACTTTTAAGGTGTTGGCTACCTTAAAAGTTGCACTAAATTATGAAGAGAAATATTTTTTAATGTTAAAATTATTCTATTAAAAAGTTTTTTTTTTAAAGAATTTTATGCTACAAAATATATTACTCATATATATATTTTTTAAGTCATCAAAATAAAATTTTATGATAAGTCTTAGGATTATTTGGAATAATTTTATAACTATTTTATTTTTCAAATAGTAAAGATGATTTTATTTGGCAATTATTTTCTCATTGTATTTTAAAATTTTATGTGGTAGAAATCATGGTGTCAATTTTGGGTCACTGGTCGGGTTCGAGTCGAATCCGGAACCGACTCGAGTTAAAACGGGTCGACCCTAACCTGACCCGGGTAAATAAACGGGTCAGAAATCTGAATCCGGACCCGACCCAGCGGGTTGCCGGGTTGACCCGAATCGACACGGAACCCGAAGCGTTGGCGAGTGGCGAGGGGCACGTGCGCGCGCGGGCGAGCGGCGAGTGCGGGTGCGCGCAGGGGAGCGGCGAGCTCTGGCGAGCGCACGGGCAGGCTCGGGCGCGGGGCGCCGGTACTGGCAGGCTCGGCAGCATGCGCTGGCAACCTTTGTCGCGCGGGTAGCTGAGATGGGCAGGTCCGGGCAGCAGTGGGCGGTGCGCGGGCAGGCGGGGCAGCGCGGGCAATTTTCAATTTAAACGAGTTTGCTGGTTGACCCAACAACCCGAACCCGACCCGTTTTGAAATCGGGTCGGGTCCAACCCGGATTTTCCGGGTCGGATTTTCGTGTCGTGTCAAATATTGGCACCCATAGGTAGAAAGCTATTTTTTGAAACTAGGATAAAGAAGTTATTTTTTCATAATAACTACACAATCAACTTTATAAAACCATGTAGTCATCTCAAACATACCTTTAAAGTACGTAATTGGATTTACTAGAAAATAAATTTTATTAAAGTTTTAAATTATTTTTTATATTACTCTCATCTTAGCTAAAATTTGATGAACCTCACCTAATTAGTTTCTAAAATGGTGCCCCATCATGATCTTGACCGTTTTCACATCGATTTAACTGATCTGTCATATCTCCAATTAAAAAGGTCCGACTTTTCGTTCAGATAACAGCCACCTAAGTCACGAAACATAACGCGTAAGGTATGATTCAACATTTTTGTTACATTTTCACCCTTTGTATGATGCTATTAGTATTCTTGATTTTGTGCATATCCTTTGATAATATAGATCAAATGTGACACGGCATAAGAAAATTGGCTTGATTGATCGGACACTAATCTTGATAAATATTTAAATTATAAAATTTCTAATTAATTAAAATTTGCTAATGACGTTAACGAAGCAATAAAAACTCCATTTTTATCTTAGGCTTCGTTTGGATCGGCTTACTAAAACTTTATTTTAAGAAGCAATAAAAAAACAGTTCAAAATGAAGCCTTTGTGTGTTAGCTTAATACATCATAAAGTTATAAAATACTTTCTTAACTATAGAAAGGGTAAAAGTTGTTGATGAGAGTAGTGGTATGAACTAGGGGAAGAAAAATATTCCTTCTCTTTGTATTGTACCACAGCACCCACGTCGTATTAATTCTGACACGGATGTCAATACCAAGATTTATGCTAGTCTTTTTTGTCTATCCTCTTCGAAGGAGGATGACCAAAATCAATTGGTATCAATCTGCTGAAAATAGTTCTCATGTCACAATGCTCTTCCAACTTTCACCTTGAAATATATATATATATATCAACATATTTCCAATTATGGGAGAGGGCATCGCTAACATCCGATAACAAATATTAGTGAAATCATTTCGATTGTGTTAATGTTTGTGGTTTTAACCTTCTTGGATTTTCCACGTTAAAAATATGGTCTCTTGAAACTCATCTTTTATTTGCATGTCTACTAGATTTTATAAAAAGCTTAGACATTAAGGTTTGGTTATTCCGTACCTTTTCTAAAAGATAGTTTTAAAACTGTTGTTTGAGAGAACTGAGTTTTCTAACGGAGAAGTTAATATCTGAAAGCTTTTGAAAACAGTACAAAAATATAATTCTTTAAAAAACATTTATGCAAAAATGACACATACAAACAACATCAAAAAAAAAAAAAATCTGTCATTTTGAAATTGAAAAGGCAAAATTAAGACTTTTCAAATGAGGCCTAAGCTTTGCCTCTCTATCGCCACTAATCTTTTGACATGCAATAATGATAAATCATTATATAAAATATAACAAGTGAAAAGAGAAACAACATTAATTATATATAAATTTTCTTGCTACTTTTTTTTGAAGTTATTATCAAATTTCAAATTTAAGAAACATCTTTTAACAATAAGATATACTAGGTGCATTAGTTGTCAATATCAAAAAAGAAAAAATTAATAATAATATTCACAACAACGTTAAAAAAAAAAAATCTATTTTCTTCACAACAATTTTATAACAATCACTATAAAAAGTTGTACCTAGGCCGAATGAACTCTTAGATCCTAATTGGGATAGCTTTCTCATTGTTCTGTTTTACAGGATTCTATATTATCCAACTTTTTTAAAAAAATTATAATAATCATAGCAACTTAAAAAAAAACAATTTCTTTGCAAAACAAAAGATTAGAATTATAATTATGAAAATCTTATAATTATTATTTCATTTTGGACATCTTTTTTTATTGTTTTCTAAAATGATTTTCTAGCAGCAAAAAAATTGTCTAAAATGAAGCCTAAATTATACTTGCATTAAATTTATATTTTGACACTAAACATAAAAATAACAACATTAATAAATGAGTAAAAGTAAATGATGATGAGATGATCTAAGCATAAAAATAAAAACATGGAAGTCGTGTTCTTGTAGTTTCCATATATTGCATGTGATGAGATTATTGAAGCATGATAGGCTAGAAATATATTCCCATGACTTTAGGAGATGGAGGCTTAGAGCTTCCAAAGAAAATTTGGAATGCAAAGGCTCCTTAGTCAAAAAGGACATCATGAATCCAATTTGCATTGGTCTAGGCATTGATTGATTTTAGTTTGATGGGACCAAGAAATGAATTCGGTTGACTTAAGGACCAATTGCGATTATTATTTTTTTTTATTTGTATTTTCATATAAAATAAAATAGATTTTAATTTTAAAATATGTTTATGTGTCATTTTTCAGATAAAAAATGAGCTTATAAGTCAACTTATTCTGTTTACTAAACGGGTTGAAAGCCCCAACATGAACTCTAGGGCTGTAAAAAACTGGTAACGGCTCGGGTTGGAGTTGAAACTAGAACTAACCCGACAATAGTTGATCTGACCCAGACCTGTCTTTGGCAACGGGTAAGATATTTCAATACAGACTCGACCGATGCAGATTATCGGGTTGACCCGACTCGACCCGCTGACACGTTCTCATTCAACCAGTGAGCAGCGCCGGCAATGTCATGACAACCCAGACAGCGGCAACAACAACGTCGTCAGCGGGACTTGACGCATCATGATGACGATACTTGACACGATGCGCGCAGAAGCGATCAGCGTGTTTTTGTTAGATCATTCATGGTAATTCCCGAGTTTCCGAGTCAACCCGAACCCGACTCGATTTTTAAAATAGGTCGAATTGTTGAACTCGAATTCGACCCGTTTCACAAATGGGTTGATCATAACCCAGAATTTTCGGTTCGGGTTCGAGTCAGATTTTTGAATCGTGTCAAATATTGACACTCCTAATGAACCCGACCATTTTATTAAGCTGGTCAGCCCAAATTAAAATGTTTAGAAACGAATTATCTTTATTAAAGCCGTAATATTCAAACCCTCAGTTAGTACAACATGCATGCGGTAATTTCACGTGAAATCAAAGCATGTGGAAACTATTTAACATGCACCGTACCCTGCAGTTATTTTTTCTGTAGACCAAACAGCTATATCATCAGCTGAACCTAGCTAAATTAATTAGTCGAAATTTTGGTCAATATTTTTTTTTTCAACAAAATAATCTCAAAATCAGCCTAAATTAAAAATATTGAATTTTTTTAATACATTTCAATTAAAATTAATTGAAAATCATCCAACCTAAATCATCTACACTAACTGAAAACGAACTGCTGTGAAAGATTCCAACTCTTTTTGGGATTCTTTTGCATTCTAACATGTGTAATTTTGGGCAAATTATTACGTCCGGTCACAGGACGCCGAGAATAGGTTCGAACATCCAATAAAAATTTGCCACGTCACCTACGCTTTTGACTTGCGCTTTAGTTGCGTTTTAGTTGCGCTTTGACTATGCTTTACCTACGCTTTTGACTTCGCTTTACCTGTGCTTTACCTGCACTTTTGATGCGCTTAAATTATAATAATATTTTATTAATATACATACCTATCTCCGCGTTCGGTGACCCGATGCAATAATTTGCCGTAATTTTGAGGCTAATTTTTGTATTTTTTGAATATTATGGGGTGTTTTTTCTTATACCCTTCATCTTTCTTTCTTTACACATGTAACTAGTTTTTTTTATCAATGAATGAGCTTATGCCCCTAATTTTCCAAAAAAAAAAAAAAAAACGGGCATTACAGACGACCGTGATACGATAAAGTCAATGAATTGCTACAGATGCGTAAATCAGACGGTCAGTGATTGCATTGGATGCGTAGCTGCTAGCGTACAATAACACGATTATAGTGTGAGATAAAAAAGTTTTATGACTCAATTTTGAAAAAAAATGGGAACCATAAATGAATTTTTTTTATTTTAAAAAATAATCAATTTGTATATTAAAATTATTTTTAATTAATTTTAAAATTAAAAAAATGGGAACCATAAATGATTTTTTTTATTTTAAAAAATAATCAATTTGTATATTAAAATTATTTTAATTAATTTTAAAATTATATTATATTCATTTCAAAATAAATCTAATAGCTTTGAGATATGTCATTTTTAAAAATTTAGTCTTGAATATCACAAGAATTTTTTTTTTTCTTCTTAATAATATCCCTTGTTTAGGCTTCTTGAGTGTATCATATGATATGAAAAAAAATTGTGTCAAGATTGTGCTTCTAAGTTTTTGAATTTGCATCGAGATTAGTGCAATTCCGAATATCATATACATCACTACTCTTAATGCAAATCCAAGATCTTGAAAATCTATCTTGATGCAAAATGGTACAAAATATCATGACATAATATTTTTTATATGTATATGCTAATATTTTCTAACCCGTCTAATTTAGTTTGATATAATTTTAGACTTATGTAAAATCAAAATAAATCAAATTAAATAGATTACATATGATACATAATTTATGTTTAAAATAGATCAATTGAATCAAACAAGTTAATAATATTAATAAATTTCATATATGCTTTAATTATTCATAATTTTAAAATAATTATCAAACTAAAAGTTTGTTTGGGACAACTTTTATGCTGCTCTCTAAGCAGCTTTCTAGTACAAAAATATTTTGAACTAAAATTTTTTGTACTAGAAGACTGTTTTTAAAAACAATAAAAGAGCTGTCCCAAATAAAACCTATATCCAACCAAATCATTGAAAAATAATTAAAACAAAATATAATCGAGTTAAATCAAATCAAAATCAATTATTTTTGAAATCCGACCGAACGATTAGGTTTAATTTGACTTGCTATAATGATGATTTAATTTTTAGATTATATATTTGATTTTAAATATCGTTACATAATGAACAATCCTAAGTGTAAGGATTAGCTTTTAATGAGAAAAAGGAAGATTGTGAGAGCATTAGATGAGCTTTGATCAACTCTTGGAAAGCATAGGGCATTTGACCTTTGGCTGCCTTAGTACATCCATACAACTACGAAGGTAGATAAATCTCACCTATGTAATTTTATAGCTTGAACTTGAGATATTTGCTGCGATTATTCTCTCATTTTTATATAATTCTTGGTAAAAAATTTATCACTTTCTCAACAGTTTGACCCAATTTGATCATGTTAAGCTGCATGCATACAATTGTTTCAGAATAAGTCAATGGATCAGGTTCGGATCTGACTCAAAATTTGCCTGATCCTAATCCCGTTAACCTGAACATGTCTTGTTTATTAAATGGGTCAATAAGTTGAACCCAAATCAGACCCTCTAGCAATCGAACCTGACCCAACAACCTATTTTAATAAAAAAAATATTTTTTTATTAACTACTTAATCATAGATTTTAGTTTAATTTATCAAAAATAAGCCAAATACAAATACAAAAGTGTCAATAATCAAAAGATAGTCCACCCTTTAAATATTAAAAAAGAAAAGATTTGGTATACCAGTTTCATCAGTGGAGCAGTACTTGGAGGAAAGGGACAAGGTGCTAGAAGAGTTGAAGAAACATCTGCAGAGGGCACAACAAATTATGAAGAGACATGTGAATTCACATAGGAGGGACATGCAGTTTGAAGTGGGGGAGAAGGTGTTCTTGAAGCTAAGGCCCTACAGGAAAAAATCAATGGCTAACAGGCAGAACAAGAAATTGGCTCCGAGGTATTTTGGTCCCTATGAGATCTTGGGGAAGATTAGCATTGTGGCGTATCGTCTTGAAGTTACCCGCCTCCGCTACCATACACCCGGTGCTCCATGTGTCACAGCTGAGGAGAGCTCTAGAAGAGCATGCAGTTAGGGCACAGTTACCAGCATCAATGACAAAGGAGTTGGAAGTGACTTTAGAACCTCTAGAGCTTATAGGGGTAAGATCTGATAAAGAGGGCAAAAAGGAAGTGCTGATTCGATGGAAGGATCTACCTTATTTCGACGCTACTTGGGAACCATTTGAAAGAGTAAAAGAGCAATTTCTCTCTTTTCACCTTGAGGACAAGGTGAGTTTTTGGGAGGGGAGCAAAGTTACGTCTGCTCCCCACGCTAGCCCAGGAGGGTTCGGCTGGACTGGTCTAGCCTGGACCGGTCCAGGTCTATAATACCCAAATATTCAAAATAAATGTAAGTATATACTTTCTCTAAATGTATATTGATTTTCATTAAATTCTACTTTTAAAATCGAGTAGTTTGACGTATGGAAGTATGCATAAAGTATTAATCTAATTATCTAATTTAATAAATTGTCCTGTAAACAGAAAGGTACCATTAGCTACATTTGTGCTAGAAGGAGAAGCAGAAAGATGATGGCAAGCACAGCATAGAGAAAAATTTGGACAGATGCCTATTACTAGCATAGAGTGGGATGATTTTGTGAAAGTTTTCAGAGATTGGTTCATTCCGCCTTCAGCTAGACTAGCTCTGCAAGACAAATTCTTCAATTTGACTCAGGGTTCTAAGACATTTATGCAATATGAAGCTGAGTTCACATCTTTGTCCCGATATGCGCCACACTATGTCAGCACCCAGGAGGAGAAGTGTCACAGATTTTTGAGAGGCCTGAGGGATCAGCTACGACTTGCATTGGCGCCTTTTGGTATCAATGAATTCTCAGTCTTAGTGGAGAGAGCCAGGAGAATAGAAAATGAGCTTAATTTTTCTAAGCATAATCTGGAGCAACAACCAATAGGCAAAAGGAAGATATTCGAAAGGGATGATCGATTCAAAAATAAGAAGCCAAAGTTGGAGGATAAGCCAAAACAGAGTCAGCTTGAAAAGCCTATCTCGATAGTTGAAGCACCATGAAAGAAATTATCTCACTCATGATTTGGAGCTGGCTGCAGTGGTATTTGCTTTGAAAAATTGGAGACATTATCTGTATGGGGTAAGATGTGAAATTTTCACTGACCACCAGAGTCTAAAATACATATTTTTGCAGAAAGAATTAAACTTGCGACAAAGAAGATGGTTTGAACTCATTAAACATTATGATTTGGATATCCAATATTGTCCGGGAAAAGCTAATATTGTGGCTGATGCTTTAAGTCGCAAGTCTTCAGGGATGATGAACTGGATGATTACTCAGGAGGTTCAATTGATCAAGGAAATGGAAATTTTGCAATTAGAGATTAGAGACTTAAAAATTGGGAAATATTTGCATCAGATGACTATAAAGCCCACTTTAACAGATCATATCAAAGAAGCTCAAAAGCTTAGTAGTGAATTTTCAAAATTAATAGAGCAGGTCCAGTCAGGGAAAAGACCTGATCTTTCTGTTGATGTCGATGGAATCATTAAGCACAGATCCCACCTATGAATACCCAACGAGCTGGAATTGAGAAGAGAAATTTTGCAAGAAGCTCATCATTCTGGCTACACAATTCACCTAGGCAGTACTAAGATGTATAGACTTAAAAGTAATATTCTGGTGGCCGGGTATGAAGAAAGATGTTGCTGATTATGTAGCTAAGTGTGAAGCATGTCAAATTGTGAAAGCTGAACATCAAATGGATTTGGGTAATTATAGTGAATTATTGCAATCACTACCTATCCCCAAGTGGAAGTGGGAAGAAATTGCAATGGATTTTGTCATGGGATTTCCCAAATCCAGACAGGGACATGACAGTATTTGGGTAATTATAGATAGACTAACAAAATCAACTCACTTTTTACCTATCAAGCAAACTGATTCGGTAGACAAATTGGCACGTCTATATGTAAAAGAAATTATCATATTACATGATATTCCAAAAGTCTTTATCTCAGATAGAGATGGCCAATTTACTTCGAGGCTATGGAAGAGCATTCATGAAAGCTTGGGTACAAATCTGCATTTCAGTACAACTTTTCATCCTCAGACTGATGGTCAATCTGAAATAACCATTCAAGTATTGGAGGATTTATTGAGATTATGTGTTTTTGGATTTCAAAGGCATCTAGGAAGATCACATACCATTGATAGAATTTGCCTACAACAACAGTTACCAATCAAGTATACAAATGGCACCATATGAAGCACTTTATGGTAGGAAGTGCAGAACCCCCTTAACTTGGGTTGAGGTAGGAGAAAGACAATTAATGGGCCCAGAACTGGTGGAGGAAGCAACAGAGAAAATCAGATTAATTAGAGAAAGATTAAAAGCTGCTCAGGACCGCCAACAAAAGTATTATGACCCCAAGCACAAAGCAGTAGAGTTTGAAGTTGGTGACTTCGTATTTTTGAAGGTTAAACCTATGAAGGGTATAGCTAGATTTGGTAAGGGAGGCAAATTGAGTCCTAGTTTTATTGGACCTTTTGAATTTGTTGAAAGAATTGAAAACGTTGCTTATAGACTTGCTCTTCCAGCTGACATGTCAGATATACATAACGTTTTTCATGTATCACTGCTTAGGAAATGGGTTACAGATGCCTATCAGAGAATTTCACATGATGAAATTGAGCTACATAAGAATTTGACTTATACAGAAGAACCTGAAAGAATACTAGATTTTGATACTAAACAGCTCAGAAATCGTCAAATTCCTTATGTTAAAGTGAAATGGAAATACAGGCCATAAAAGGAGGCAACTTGGGAAAGAGAAGAAGATATTCGCCTCAAGTTTCCTCAATTGTTTGATGATCACTAAGCTAAGAAATTTCGATGACGAAATTTAAATGAGGGATGGATTAGAATACTCAAATATTCGAATAAATAAATGTAATATATACTTTCTCTAAATGTATATTGATTTTCATTAAATTCTACTTTTAAAATCGAGTAGTTTGACATATGGAAGTATGCATAAAGTATTAATCTAATTATCTAATTTAATAAATTGTACTAATGGTACAGCTAATGTATTTAACTTTTTATAATTAACTTATTATGATTAAAATAGCTGATTCAAATCCAAGTATTATGTATATGAAGAATTAATGCAATTCAGATTCTAAATTCCAGGATTCCACTTATGTTAACATGCATTGGCTGATCTTTTCCTTAGTCCATCCAACGGTTAGCATTAAAGCTTAGTGGAATGCAAGAGCTTAGTGGAATTAAGAATATCTATATTATAATGTATGGTGTGTACGGCTGAGAGAGTTTTTTTTTTTGTTTTATTTGTTTAAATAATAATAGAGTAGTGGATGTTAGGGATTATACGAGACTCAGTATTTATTTCCTACCCACCGTTCTTTAAAGTTGGACGTTGTGTGGGTGAGCAGGAGAAGGGATTCAACGGAGCTGTTGGGAGGGAATGCAAAGGAGAAATAGGTTGCTGCGAGTTTATGCCTTCTAAGGTAAATATTTAGGAGCGTGTATAATTATTGATTTGATCAAGTGATTTAAAATTCAAGCATCTGTGTTATCAGAAATCAGAAAACTCTTTGTACAAGCATATGTTTTACAAGCATTTTTGTTATCTGATAAATATTATTGAAGTTAGTTGTTAGGGATTGCTGAATTTTAGAAGGAAAGAAGAGAAAGAAGAGTAAAAGAAAAAGAAATGATTTAGGAATTCAAATAAATTGTGGATGGCTTTATATAATAAAAATCAGATTAAATTGTTGGATAAATTTATATAACTGAAATCATCAATTTGATGGCTGAATTCAAATGTTAATAATTTATGTATTCAGGAGGGGAATTGCGAAAAGTCTAGGAAAAGAATTTGGTCGAATGAAGAATTCAATTGAGGTAGCGTATAAGAGGAGGAGGAAACAAGACCAAGAAGAACGAATTTCAAGGGAGGTGAGATACCTTACAATGCTACAGAAATTAATAATTGTTTTCTTTGATTGCAATTCATATCTATTATGGTTGATAGCATTTATTTTAATTTTCTTCAATTTATTTCAGCTTATTCATGACTATGATTATTCGTAAAGTATTATGTATACTAGCATATGTCATGAGGGAAAAAAAAACGATTACAATTAGGAAGGTGATTTAAGCCATATGTTGGGGGATAAGCCCGCACAAGTAAAGGCGAAAGACCTGACGAGGTAAGCCTATAATCTCAAGTCTAGAAATTGGGAATTTGGACCCAACCCTGAATTGAGAGAACAGCTTTAATTCTAAAAGTTGGGAATCTAGACCCAAACTTGAATTGGAAAGCTTAAAGGGTGCAAAAGCTTATAGCCATCATATGATATGTTAAAAAGGGTGTTGAACAATTAGCAAAAATGAAAGTGTCCTGTTATATTTTTTTTTGTGATCCATGTGAAAGGTGCTCTAACCATGTTATTATTTAGTCATGAATGGTATGTCTTTCTAAATGGTTAAAATGCTATTTATACATTGCTTGTGTATTTCATTGAGTCATAGCTCATTTGCAGTGGTTATATTGCAGGTAAGGAAAAGGAGCCCGTAGGGCGCTAGGCGAGAAAGAGGTGACCGTTCCTTTTTGGTGTAAATATGTTTTGGTGTACAAAGGGATCTTAGAGGAGATCTGAAGGATAGCTGTATAAACCTTTTGGTATGTAAGTAAATTTCAAAAGATTTAGTAGAGCTCTGTATTTGTTTTAATTATTTTCAATGTTCAGTGAGTACATTATATGCTTCCATTATGATGTTTGGAGTTGATAGGTTAACATGTTAGGAGAGCCTAAGTAGATTTCTTTCCTTCTCTGTTATACTCCAGTTTGTTTGTTAGAGGGTAAGCCAAACTGGGGTGTGACAAGGTCTATGCTCGGCGGAAGAAAAAAAAGGGAGAGGGGGGCAGAACTCCTGTGGCTCCCATGATGGGCTTAATGCAATTTTTTTGGGGAAAGATTTGAATGTAAAGGCTGATTAGGTAAGTTGTAATTCTCCTTTGATGTTAATTAGGGGAATAGGAGGGAATTAGGATTATTTTGAATTGGAATGAGATTTGAGATCTAGGATTTTTTTGCTTTGGGCTGTTGGCGTTGCCGGAGATTTGGGAGAGTTGTTCTTCCTCTCGAATTGAAGAACAATTATATCTTTGCTATTTTACTTCATCTTCTAGTGGAATACAACGCTCTACTTGAGTTTTTTTTCTCTCAGATTTCCCTGAATTGTGTTGTTTTCCTGTTGTAAATAGTAGGTTGGTGTTGTTTTTCTTGTTGTGGACAACAATTTTTATGTTGCTTGATCATCGATTTGGGTTAGGATTGCTTGCGAACTCAATTATTACCTATCATTCTCACACACAAAAAAAGACAATCAAGTGAATAACACCAAGGGATGCCACTTCTAAGAAAAACAAGAAATAAAATTGTCCAATCAGACTCTAAGCACTATGGTACTAGTTTGCAGCAATGTGATGCTCAAACCTCTATAAAAGTCAATCTCGTAGCGTTGAGGCGCTCAGGGAGGACCCTGCGCATCCCCTCAGCGAGCACAACAAATTGAACTGAGGTCTGAAGTAACAATACAACCTGATTGAGTCAGACTCAATAAGATTCCAAACAAACAAACAAACCTAAGATTAGTAATTAAAATTAATAAAAAAAAATAAATCTCATTCTCATAGAGCATTCATCATAAGCATATTCAAAATGTTAAAAAAAATTAAAAATAACAAAACAAAATAAAAGTTACTCATATCAAGTTTTTTATCGGCATTTGGTGAAGTATAAGCCCACAACTCTCCATCAACAAGCAATAGTCATACCCCGATCAGCTAAAATTTGGGAAAAAAAAGTTCTTCTTTATGTTATTTCTTTATCATAATTTCTAAGAAATAAATTCATGATCATGCTAAATTTTTTTCCTTAGGAAGAAAATGTGCCACGCAAAGTAGTCAAGTCTCATTTTGTGAAAAGATTACCAAAGGAGTTAGGAACCCTCTCCTGAGTGTTTGGGAACAAACCCTAAAAAAGCATTCAATATCTACAGTTATTTTATTAAGTGAGTTTTAAAAATTTTGTTGTATATATATATATATATATATATATATATATATTAATAAAATGAGGGTGTCTTCATTTTTTATTTGTTTCTCAAAAATTAAGATTATAATTCTCCACAATCAATAGCAAAATCTACAACGGCCACAAGAGAACTTCGTCATTAATTTAGTAAACCTGTATAATATTCTTGTGTATTTTTATACTAATCTTCTTTTCTTTTCTTTTTTCCCCCGCTTAGTGATTCCTATTTCACAGCACATCCTTTATGTATCTATCCAGTTCTAATTTTCAAGAGAATAAATAATTAAGATAAAACAAAGCAGAACACCGTTTCATTAAAATGAGTTCATGTGCTAAGTTTTTTTTTTAATTTAGCATTAATGCATTTATATTTTAAGTAAAGAGCCTCATAAAAGTTAAAAACATACCGAAAAATGGTAGAAGAAAAGCAATGCATACGGTTGAAAATACTAGTGCTGTCCTCAACAGCAGAGAGAACCAAACACTACTAGAGATTGCTGATGGAAAAAGCTCCTCAATACTCCTTGCCAGTGGAGCAAGCAACAATGCATATCTATCCATGGTTCAGGGCAAAATCTATGCAAACTAAGTTAAAAATACTGTCTTTGCACGCAAAGCTAACTGGCGAAATCAATTTTACACATATACTAGAAATGGAGGAAAGAAAAACAATATAACACGCAAGTACAAAAGTTACAACTTCGCTGAGTCAAAAGGATACTTGGTGAAAGGATTTATTACCTGATAAAAAAGGTTAATCGAACAATAAAAATTCCAGAAAAGAAAAGGAGTAATCAATAAACATAGATCAGAGAACAAGAAAGGCTACCCACAGTTATCCACAAAGCCACCTTTGACGCCACAGCATCCTTTGGCAAATTTAAGGTTATCTGGGAAAGTGTGCTCTCACCAAACATGAGATAACTAATGGCGGCAAAAGAACCATATATTGCTGTGCATAAAGAAAAGCTGCTTCATGACAGAGAGAAACAGCCAGAATCAAATAATGAATATATGATTGTACTTGTACACTAAATTACTTGAAATCAGAATACCATATTACTAACGCCCTCCTAAATTTTGTCCGATCAGCCATAGACTGATAAATATTTGGAAAAACTGCATGACCTGAGTAACAAAATCCATATATTCCTACAGCAGACGGTACGCCACTCCATCTCACAACTTCACCTGTTTGATGATACCCAATCCCATCTGTTGCCCCAACAGAAATAACAGAAAACATAACTAGAATAGTTGCAAAGACACCCCCAGCTGTAGAAAAACAAAAAAATCAGAAACGATCCTTCATTCTTATTTTAAAAAAGATTAGGCTCATAAAACCAGGATCTCAAACCTGAAAGATATGAAATGACCCTAAGATCTCTTAGACAAACAGTTGGTAATACAATCAAAGCAGTCAAAACTCCAAAGAAGTGCAAAGAATCCAAGTGAATGCCACCCCAATCAAAAGAAATACCAGGAAACATCCTTGTAAGATTGTCACCTTCCAATATAATAAATTCCACACACAATGTCTGTAGAAGAATAACAGTACAAGGCAAAGTTGAAGATCTCTTGAAAGGTCACCTCATAGGAAAAAGAAAAGGAAACATAATAAAAAATAAATCAGGAAATAGATTATTAAATTTCCAAGGTCCGATCTGAACTCCACTTACATATAATTCCGCGTATATGGCAATCTGCATCATGGATTAAGTAACATTGATTAGAACTTAGGCATGTAATATCAAGTGCATCTTTCGAGCACAGAAGAAGAGTGAAGATCGAGCTTTATTGTTTGTATTCATGTTTGATTCATTTAAATTAATGAGTGTTCATGTTCAGTTCATGTTCGTTCGTTTAGTGCTTATCGAGCTTTAAGCAAACAAACATAAACGAGCTCTACTTTTAGATATTCATTAACTTAACAAACGAGCTTTATCGAGCTTCCTAACAAAAGATTACATCGAGCATGTTCGTGAACTTGATGTCGAGCTCTATTTATATTATTTATATTTCTTAATTCTATGATCAAATATTAATTATTTTTATCAAGCTTATTCAAAAGTTCAAAATCGAACACGAATCGAGCTATGCCGAGCTTGTTCACGAACTTCAAATGATGTTGTTCGCGAACATAAATGAGCCAAACGCAATAGTGTTCAAGCTTGTTTATTTAAGAATCGAGTATTTAAAATATTGTTCAAGCTTGTTTGTTTAGTTAATTAAACGATCACGAACGAGCTTTAATCAAAACGAACAACGAGTAGCTCGTCAAACTCGAAAATCCTAATTTAGGCATCGCACACTTTTTAAAGCGCCGCGACGAGAATTTAAGTGAGATTTTCAAGGTTATCGGAATGCAACGAAATTAATTTTAGAAAATCCTACGCGAAATTCTGATCGTTTTAGTATATAGAAGTTATGCCCAATTTTGCCTAATTTTGGAGTTATTAATTTTAGAAGTTCCTAAATGCCAACTTTACCCCTCATTTGTATTAAGGCCAAATCCATTTAAGTGAGGGTAGTATGGTAATTAGCAAACCCAAATTCTCTTATTAGGCATAACCGATCCCTCCTCCCCTCTCATTTCACGCGCGTGAGAGACAAACCGAGCGGGAAGAAAGGGCGGACAGGCGGACGGCGTGGCTTCCGCGAGGGCGTTCCGGCGGCGATCTTCCGGCAAGAACTTTACGTCAAATCGAAGAGGACGACGAGAGGATTACTCCGGTATGATTCTTTTCAAACGAAACTTTTTGGATCTTTAGATTTTTGAGAAGGAAATTTCTAGGGTTTTTCCTAAAAATAGTTTTCTTCCAAAATTTCTTTAAGAAACCTTTAGGAAATGATTAGGGAAGCATGTTAGCCGTAGAAACGATATTTTTGGAAGAATATTTGGAGATTTGTAAATTAGGGTTTTTCCTAATCTATGATTTTAAGAAAAATCTTTTTACAATTCTTGTTCCTTAAGGTATAAGAAATATTTTAATGATAAAATTTTTGATATTTTAGAAAAAAATTAATTTTCTTAATTTTTAGGATTATTTTAATCCGAAAATTATTATTTTATTATTATTCTATGTTAATGATCAATTTAGAATCAATGTTTGGATGAAATAGAAGATTTATGAATTTTCAAAATTTAGGTATTTTATTAATCCGAAAATAAATATTTATTTAATTAAATATTTATTAAATGTCGTATAAAAACGTTAAGGAAAATATGATTGGTTTAATGATATGTCTTTTTGGAAACATCTATAGGTTCTAATCGTTAAGGAGGAAAGACCTTGTTGAAGCGACGAATTGTGCTTAAATTTGAGGTAGGTGTTCAGAAACAGTTAAAATTATAAATGCTTTAATTCTTTAGTTCATTTATAATTCATGTTTTTATTCAATTGAATTATGTTTTAAATTCAGTAACTTTTGTAAGTTTATGTCTTTTATTTGATTTCATCTTTTGTTATGCATACGAATCATATAAAGGGACATATTTGGGCATGAAATTTATATGAAAGTTTATGAAAGAAATTTTATTGAAAAAGAAAGAATTAAGGGAATAGTAACCTTTCATGTTTGCATGTTGATCCGGATGTACCCAAATGGTAAAGGAGCTCTTACGAGCATTGGTAAAGGAAGGTTCTTATGAACCTATGGTAAAGGAAAGTTCTTATGAACTTATGGTAAAGGAATTTGGCCACTATTTGACTGCGTACCTGATCAGTACGAAATGGGGTACATTCGGGACGGGTGATTCATTAAGCATACATACTCTGCACTTTGCATTTCATATGAATAAGATTAAGAAAAGAAAGGAAAAGAAATGTTTATATAAAAGAGAATGTTATTGCTTTAAGACATGTTTAAAGAATCAGTTTCTAATTAAAATAGTTTTATTTCAGCAATTTATAAAGTTAATTGTATTATGAACTACCTGCTGGGCTTTAGCTCATTCCTCGTTTTGGAAATCTTTTTCAGGAGAAAAGTAATGGCTGCACGACGACCTTACACTTATCGTCGTAGGGGACCTCAGGAGGATGAAAGGTTCCTTGTTATGGTTTAGTTTGAGTCTAAGTTTATAATTTTTTTTATGCAGTTTATGGGTTTGAATTTAAAGTTTGGAGTTTATGTAATGAATGTTTAAAGTTTAGTAGTGGTTTGGAACTTTTATTTCATTTCGGATGTATTTTTAGTGGCTCTTTCAATTAATATTTGGATGATGTTTAAAGCATTAATATAAATGGTTTATGTTTATTTATGTTTTTCTGTACGACCTTTTTGCTCCCGCCCCGTTAACTCGGGCTAGCCGGGTCGGGTCGTGACATCTCATCCGTGAAAAATAGTTGAATCATTGAAAGAGCTTTCATACCTATCTTAGTATTTTCTTCTTCAATCATAGTTTCAGGCATCTTGTTATGTCCAACAACTGCTTTTACAAGTCCTTGTTGAATAGGTACACCACATCTTGATTCTCCAAAGGCCAAAATTGTTTGAGCCATCCAACTTCTTATTCTCAGATTTTATAGCCATCTTACTTTTCATAACCTTACTTTGTTACCAATTGTTAAAAATAACAGGGTGTCACAAAACCAGAAGAAAGTATGATGAACCACAAAGTAACTTCAAAAGCGATCAAGTACCACAAAAGAGAATGATAAAATTTATATGACTCAATTTAAGTATGTATATGTTCACAGCTGCATAGAAATCAAATAATACGCTAAGCTTCAAAAGAAATGCATTAAGAATTATATTTCATTCAAAATTAAAAAATATTGACAAATATATCACTTTATCTGTAAAAGAGAAGATGCAATCACCTACTGCAAAAATGAGGGCTAGATGTGGAGAAGATATTTTTTGTTACTCAAGTTAGTATCTTATCCTCACTATAGCAAGGTCCAAATAAGAAATATTCTTAGATATGATCAAAAACACGCTCGTCGGAGCCCATGCGGGTTATGATTGTATTTACCCCTTTAGTGTACCTATGTGTATCCAAGCTACGGTGCACGTGTAGGGGTATTTTGAAATATTTTGGTTGTGCGGATAATTATCGTTTGAATGCACAAAATTTTCATTTAAGAGCTTATACACACCTTACGTCCACTAGTACGAGTGTTGCGGATCCGGTGGCGGTATGGTCTTGATGTTATGAGGCATCTCCTCATCTTGATGTTGAGTCCCCTTTTTTCATTCACCGGGGAGGATCTTTTTGAACTTTGGAGTCAATGACTGTTGATTTGGAAAGAACTTCTTTTAAGACCTTCGGTGTAGTGGACTTGTTATTTCTGATATTTGTGGATGCTAGAGTTGTTTTCCTTCCTGAGTAAAGGATCAAGAAGAATTCTGGAAGACTAAGAAGTTTAGTTCGAATTTGCTCAAACATCTCTTCCCTTTTGCCAGGAGGTGTCCTTTTTCATACATCGGGTTGCCTTTGTACCCGGTATACTGACAGCACTTTAATCACCACTGTCGTAGGTGATGCTTGTACTTATGCCCACAGTGGTTTTTGTTGTACCTACGACATATCCACTGTTGTTATCCACAAGTGTCCATTTGCAGGGACCGCTGCATCTTCTACGACCTCCTAAAAATGTTTGTAGAAGACCCATTGTTTTTGCATCATATCCACCCTTTCATCAATCTCGGGTGGGTTTGATTGTACTTGTTTGTAGGGGACAAAATCTTCCACTATCAAATGCCAGTTTTACCATCTCAATCTGCAGGCATTTTTAGGGACCCGTCGTAGGAGTCTGTCACAACATGCCCATACATATTTGTGATGTATTGCAAATATTTCACGTTTGCTTACAAACATGTGTCAAATATACAACAGACCTCCTACAAAGGGTCGTAGGTACTTGCATTCGTTGTATATCAAATCTCCCTTGCTTGTAGAAGATAGGTGCATCTACTCGCCACTGTCTTATTATATGTTGTATGAGCATCTTAACACTTGTGGTAGACTCCTTGCATATCAACCAATGAGTCATCCCATTTGTCGCACATCTTTACTAGTAGGAGAGCAAGGTACTCACTTACAATCAAGTGACATTGTATGTAGACTGCATTTTACTCCAAACTTTTCAAGGTACTCACTTATTTTTTTGTTGTTGTGTGCCGGAGCTTTCCGTGGTTTTCATTGCATGCTGTTTGAAATTGCTGGTGTGTTTGCTTACTTTTTCTACACTCTGTGGATGATGTGATGAGCGCTAGATTTACCCCTAGGTTAGGAGTGTCACATATATATATATATATATATATATATATATATATATATATATATATATATATATATATATATATATATATATATATATATATATATATTGTTCTTCCGTGTAGGTGGTCATGCTCAAGCTAATAAAGGGGGGCACCATTATGATTTCTAATACTGTCTTATGCAGGTGCTTGCTCAGCCCCCCTTAAATAAATGAGGGCTAAATAAAAATAATTATAACTGCTACATGTAGAGCTGCTTAGCCCTCACAATTAAGAGCATGACTTGGCACAAGGTCAATGATTTGAATTATTTTCATTTCCATATATAACTACTTGGGATTTTTATTAGGATAACCATGCAGGTCATTTAGAATTTTTTTTACTTTATATTTGATGTAAATTTTTTTTAATAATTGTTAAAAGTTGTGAAAACAACTTTGAGTTGGGATATTCTTATCCAACTCGGATTCTAAAAGAAAAAGGCATCCCTAAAGGGGAGAGTCTTCTTCAATTTGGAAGACCGAGTTAGATGGCTTTAGATATCCAAAGAGAAAAGGCAATACTCCCCTGCTGGGGGGAATTGTCTCTTCATTTGAATATTCAAGCCACGACGGATCCAAGGAGTCCAAGGAGGAGATTTCTAAGGAGGAGATTTCCAAGGAGTCCAAAGAGGGAGATCCAAAGAATCCAAGGAGAAGACATCCAGAATGCTAAAGATTGTAGACCCAATATCCCACTAGTACGCAAAGTTGTTGGCGTCTGTCATAGGCTTAGAAATCCGGGTTGTTGGCAGTGGTGCCCGACCACTTTACTTTATGCATATCTGGGTTGTAATAAGGGCAATTTGCCTATGGTCATTTAGTTGATTATTCTGAATTTATATTGATGTGTTTACCTGATTGTGGAGTAGAATTACTTGCTTTTTCTATATTTCTTTCTTGCATACCGTTTTTATTTTCGTCTGGATCGTATTAGGCTCATTAAGGACTATAAAATTCTTCTACTCGCAATTAATATTTAAAATTTTAGAATTTTAAATAATTTAGAAACTTAACGAACCTAGGGAACTGCCGGAATCGTCCGGGATCGCATGCATATTACTACATTCTTCTTTCCTTGTTACAAGACATCTCCCTGCCTGCGGGTAGAGTCCGGATAATCTGGCCTATGAGGATGAAGTGCCGGACCTAGGGAGACTCAGTCTTTTCTAAAAATTTATTTTCTATAAGCCTGTTTTTAAAATTCTATAGCATTCATGAGTTGACATTTCAACTAGCATACATTGCATTAGTAACCAACTAAATAAAATTTAATTGCATTAGCTAAGAGCATCTAACCCACATAAGTCCGGGACCACTTAGAAAATCCTCTAGATGTCGGTCCTATTTCCAAAGAACTGTACTTCCCACCCATCTTTCATAATTGACTTGACAGCATGGTTTTAAAGCGATTAGGTGGTTAGCTGGCTCCCGAATTCAGGCCGGGGTAAGTTCAGGTTTTGCACTGCATTAGCTAGGACAAAGGTCTTAGTGTTTCGTAGAACATTAAGCTCAACCTAAATTTAGGATTCGAGGCTACTGCATTCGATCTCGTGGTATGCCTTAAATAGTAGGTAGGTCCCTTCCTTTCAGGGACTATAAATCCTACTTATCTGCGTCACAGGATGACGCCACCTCCATCTTTCTCTCACGCATGTGATTGGATGCCTTGACTTTTATTTTCTCCAGTTTATCTTTAGTACCCTAGAGCCTCCGAATGCTGGTATGAGCCACGCATGTTGACTGAGCCTTTTGGGATATTTCTTCCCTTTGAGTAGGACTTCTTAGTCTACACCCATGTGCCAATTCCACTTTAGGAGAGGATAATATATAATCCTTAATCGAGAGTTTTCTCAGGCCCCGGCCTAGGATATAATTAACCACGGGGGCTTGCGCCCGTGGGAAACTCGATCCTACATCTACTAAACCCCATTTGAACTGTTGTATCGGATGGGGGAAACCCGTGACTAGGTCATGTATATTACTACCCATCGGGGTGTGTTGGCGGTAGCCTCTATCCTCAATGGTTAGTCGTATACGTGATCCAATCTGCCCTTCCATCGACCTGTTTGTGTCGAGTGTAGAGGCCTACGATCGTTTTGTCCAACGGGATAGTACGGCCGTACCCTCTGCATTCGTACCCCACGAGCGGTGCTCTTTCGGAGGTCTACATATGTTAATTCCTATTTTTAAGAATAAAGGTGATGCACAAGATTGTGCGAATTATAGAGGAATTAAGTTAATGTGTCATACTTTAAAACTATGGGAGCGAGCTATGGAGCATAGGTTACGGTGTGATACTAATGTTTCTCAAATTTAATTTGGATTTATGCGGGGTAGGTCGACTATGGAAGTCATACATTTATTAAGAGGTTTGATGGAGAAATATAGAGAAAATAAAGAAGATCTACATATGATATTTATTGAATTAGAAAAAACATACACGATAAAGTTCCAAGATAAGTTCTATGTCAAGTTCTTGAAAAGAGAGTTACTAATGCTTATATTCAAATCATTAAAGATATGTATGCATGAACTATTACATGTGTTCAAACACAATGTGGTTTGACCAAGTATTTCCCTTTTCGGTTGGGTTACATCAAGGATCAACCTTAAGCCCATATCTTTTTGCTTTAGTCATGGAAGTTCTCACTAGACATTTGCAAGAGGATGTACCTTGGTGTATGCTTTTTGCTGATGATATTCTTCTTGTTGATAAGACTAGAGAGGGAGTTGAAGGTAAACTTGAATTATGGATGTCAACCTTAGAGTCTAAAGGTTTTTGCTTGAGTAGATCTAAAATTAAATATATAGAGTGTAATTTTAGTAGTAATAGACCTGGTGAGGGGATTGTGACTTTGGGCGATCAAGTCATTAATAAGAGTACACGTTTTAGATATCTTGAATCTATTGTTCACAGTGATGGTGAAATAGATAGGGATATTATCATCAGAATTCAAGTTGGATGGGTTGAAGTGGAGGAATGCATCAGGCTTATTGTGTGATAAAAAAGTACCCCTCAAACTTAAGGGAAAATTCTATAAGATGGTGGTGAGGCCTGCAATGCTTTATGGTGACAAATGTTGTCCATTAAAAGAGAACCATAATACTAAGTTAAGTGTGGCAGAGTGGGATGCTCAGGTGGATGAGTGGCTTTATCCTTAGACATAGGATACGAAATGAATATATAAGTGAAAAGGTTGGAGTAACTCCAGTAGAAGATAAGATTAGAGAGAGTAGCCTTAGATGGTTTGGTCACATAAAACGGCGCCTTCCTTCCGATGACCCGATTAGGAAAATTGAGGTATTAGATTTGACTTATGTTAAGAAAGGTAGAGGCAAACTTAAAAAGACTTGGTTAGAAAATATTAGAAATGATCTTTCTCTATTAGATTTAAACGATTATTTGACTTTTAATAGAACACAATGGAGAAAAAGCATTCATGTAGCCGACCCCACGTAGTGGGATAAAGGCATGATGTTGTTGTTGTTGTAATGGTTAAAATCTCTGTGATAAAATTGACACCTAAACTACTCTACCCATGGTTTAGAAGGCCATCTTTTGAAGTACCACCCAATGAAAGAATAAGCACCATTTTAGTAATAGTTTAACTAGATAACCATTGCTAAAGCTCATTTGATGAAAGTAAATGTGAATTTATTCTATAAGAGAATTGGTGGAAGTAGTATCGCCAGAAGATAAAATAATGAAAAATATATTTGAATGGACAAGCTTGTACAATGTAGAATAAAAGATGCACCAAAAACCTACGCCAAGAGAATTAAAGCATAAGAGTAAAGAAGAGAAAGAAGTAGACCAAAGATAATATAACTTAAAGTTGGGTAAAATTATTTCCAAAATAGCTTTAGCACCTCAAGCAGTAAGATAGCAATTTGATAGGACACAATGGCTCTTTTTACAAAAAAAAAAAAACTGCAGACGAACAAGAGAAAATTGAGAAAAAGAACACCCACAACACTTTTATTGAAAGATGATGCAAAGAAAAGCAAGATACAATAGGATACTCAATTGGAGAGGACGATCCGGCTCTCCTAAATCTCTAACTGGCAGTTAGAGCCCAAGCACCATGAGCAAAAACTCAATTTTCAGCCAAAACAAGAGATGAAAAACAAACCCTAGAAGTAATTCCCTCTTAAACAAACATTACTTCCCCCGAATTACCAAATATCCCGCTCTATTTGAAATTTTCCTCCTGAATACCCCCTTAATTGGGCTTGTGGACCCACCCTCAAGGGGGTGGCTAGGCTAGGTCAAAAACTCCCTTTTCCGTCTCCTATAGACCCAAGCCGATCCTGGTTGGACCGACTGGACCAGCCAGCGACCGGTCTAATAGACTAATCCCAAATAGTACATGAATGGTTAATCAAGATGATAACGACGGTGATTTATAAGGAAAAATACAAGCATTTCATGTTCATGTTGGCTTGTTAAAATAAAAGGAAATTAACTAGTCTCATGAACTTCTGAAGTTTAAAAAGACTTTACTTGATAACAAGTTCTGCACGTTCAGATACGAAAAAAAAAATCCATAAGATATAAATCTAGTTATCTCTATATGAATGCCGAGCTTTTTTTTTTTTCACCATCAATTGACGAAAAACAGCTTCTTTAACATTAATGTATTACCATCTAGGCTATCGTATTATAGTAGGAGAATGCCATGCTCCAACTGTAGGAAACTTGATAAACACGTTCTAAGCAAATTTATCAGTTTTCATCCTTTCCATTTGTGGTTTTGTTAGATCGGTCCATAGCATGGATCGGTCCAGCCAGCCCTTGGCAAGGGGCCGGCCCAAGTGTACAAGAGAAGGACCTAGCAAGTCCGCTCTCTTGATTTTGCCGCCCAAGCATGGGTGGGTCCCACTCATGAATCCAATTAGGAAGGGAGGGGGACAGCTAGGGCTAAGAAATAGTTTGGCTTAGGAGGTTTAATTGTATGCTTTAACTAGGAAGAAAGGATTAGGGTTAGGGTTATGCAAATTATTGTGGTTGTTTCCGTCTTGGAGTTTGGTGACTTGGGCTCTAGCGGCATCTAGGGATTGGGAGAGATAGATCCTCCTCTCAAATTGATGATCGACTGTATCTTGGTATTTTTGTTCTGTTATCTTTGATTATTGCTATAAAAACTACTATTTTCTAATTTTCCCTTGGAATTGTGGATAGTTCTCACTGTTTTTGTCAAGATTGTTATGTTTTACCTGAGATCTTCAAATATTTCCTAACAAATTGGTATCAGAGTAGATTTCGGGACTGTTTTTGAGCTTTTTCTGTGAAAACCAGCGGCCATTTTTTGGCTGAAAGTGGGATGTTTGCTGTTTTTTGGGGTCAAGATACATATTTTTTTAGTCTATAAAAATCCGGGTATTAATGGCGGCCAAGAAAATGGATGCATTGGAAGAACGCCTTGAAGGGGAGATGAGCCAAATAAAAGCAATGATGGAGGATAGAATATCAGCGATGGAAGGCCAAGTTTCCGATCTCTACGAGATGGTGAAAAAGATATTAGAAAATCAAAATCAAACGGCGGCATCAGAGGAAAGCAGTCCGGAAGAGAGAATACGAATTATGAAATTCGTAGGAGGGAAATGTTAGGAAATACTTGAGTTCACGAGTAACCCTAATAGGAAATACTTGAGTTCGCAAGCAAACCTTACAATAACTGGTGAAACAGCGAGAAAACCTCAAGTTCTCCAATGAAAATAATAAAAAAAAAACATTAGATTGTATTATAGGAATCAAATCAAAAGCTAGCACAGATACAATTGATCCTCAATTCGAGAGGAGGATCAATCTCTCCCAATCTCTAGACAATGAATCTAGAGCCCAAAATCACAAAGAGAACTCCAAGAGAAACAATAAACATGCATAACTCTAACCCTAAACAACTCTTACTATTTAATCCCTTAATTCAAACTACTAATTCAAATTCCCTCCAACCCTAGCAACCTCTCTCTCTCTCTCTCTCTCTCTCTCTCTCTCTCTCTCTCTCTCTCTCTCTCTCTCCCTTAATTAGCTTCCTAGTGGGGTCCACTAGGCTTGGGCGCGGGGGGAGGGGGGGGGGGGGGGTCCACCTCCTATATACTACAGCCGGCCCCAAATACCGCCTTCCCAAAGAACCGCCTTGTTCTTAAGGTGAAAGGAGGGAAAATGGTGCTTCACCCTCTCATAAGGCTCCCATGTCGCCTCATAATCTAAAAGATCATTCCACTTGATTAACACCTCTCTTTTTCTCTTCCCCCTTCTTGGCGCACACCTTGTAACTCAAGGGGTTCCAATATCACTTCCAAGTCATCTGTTAACTTCACTGGTAGCTCAGAACTGTGGCTGCATGCTTCTCAATTGCTCTTCTCAGTTAGGAGACATGGAAGACAGGGTGTATGTTTGCTGTTGAAGGTAATTTCAGCTTGTATGCCACCTCCCTAATCCTCTCCAGTACCTCAAAAGGCCCAAAATACCTGGGTACCAATTTCTCATTTCTTTTGTTGGTGATGGTCTTCTTCCTGTAAAGTCAGAGTTTTAAGAATACCCTTTCCCCCACCTCAAATTGGATATCCTTCCTGTGCCCATCAACCTGTTTCTTCATGATATGTTGGGCCCTCAATAAATGCTTCTTTAATTCTTCCATCACCTGGTCCCTTTCCTCCAAATACTCCTCTATAGATGAAACTGGGGTGCTTTTATGCCCAAAGTGCACTAAGTGAGGATGATCCCTTCCATACAACACCTTGAATGGGGTCATCTAAGAAGCAGAATGATATGAAGTGTTGTAAAAATACTCCGCCATGCCAATCACTTAGCCCACTACTTGGGTGTCTCCGACACAAAGCATCGTAGGTATGTCTTTAAGCTTTTGTTGACCACTTCTGTCTGACCATCTGTTTGTGGGTGTAAGGTGTACTCCTTTTTAATACTATCTCCTATAACTTGAATAGCTCCTTCCAAAAATGTCTTGGAAACACCTTGCCCATATATGATACTATGGACTCTGTTATCCCATGCAAGCAAATCACCTCTATGATAAAAGCTGATGCCACTATCATGACGGTGTAGGGATGTCATAGGAAATGAAATGAGCGTACTTGCTCAATCTATCCACTCCACCAAAATAAATGTGAATCCCTCTGATCTAGGTAGTCCATCTATAAATTCCATGGATATCCCCTCCCACACTCATCTTGGTAAAGCTAACAATTATAGCAATCCTCCTGGAGACATGGTCATGTATTTGTTCCTCTGACAGATCTCACATATGGCTATCATCTCCTCCACATCCTTATGCATTCCCTTACAATACACTTATGTGGCAAGTCTCATGTACATCTTTTGCACCCCCTAAATGGCCTCCAACAGCGCTCCCATGGAATTCCTATAGTAGGTGCAGAATGTAGACGAATGTTCTAGGCAGCAGAAACCTCCCCTGATACAACAACCTCTCCCCATCTACAAAATACCCTGGGTGGCTATTCCCTTCCTTCAACAAATTTGTCCTAATCGTTCCCAACTCCTCATCCCATGCACTTTCTTCCCTTGATGGCCTCCCAATCCAGCATCAACGAAACTGAGACTGCTATCACCTGCAACTCCCCAATGCATCTGGACAATGCATTTGATGCCTTGTTCTCTATGCCTGGTCTAAAATGTATTTCAAAGGCATACCCTAGCAGCTTGGACAACCATCTTTGATGCTCCTCAGTCACATCCGCTACTCCAGCAAGTACTTCAAACTCTGCTGATCTGTCCTGACGATGAAATGCCTATCTAACAAGTAGGGTTGCCACTTCTAGATGACTAACACAATGACCATCAACTCCCTCTCATATACAGATTTCAATCTTTCCCTAGCTGTCAATACCTGGCTGAAATAGGCAATGGGTCTCCTGGCATGCATGAGTACTACTCCCAATCCATATCCTGAGGCATCTGTCTCCACTATGAAAACTTGGGTGAAATCGGGTAGGGCCAAAATCAGTACAGAGGTCATGGCCTTCTTCAAGCTCTCAAAAGCAACTATGGCCACCTCACCCCTAAGAACCCATCCTTCTTTAATTGTTCTGTCAGTGGCCAGGCTATGGTGTTGTACCCCTTCACAAACCTCATGTACTATCCAGTTAATACCAGGAACCTCCTCAACTCCTTAAGATTTTTGGGCACTGACCACTTTAACATAGCCTCAATTTCAGCATGATCCGCCGCTACCCCCTCTTTAGAGACAATGTGCCATAAGTATTCCACACTGACCTGGGCAAAGCAACATTTCTTCAGATTTGTCCTCAACTGATGCTTTTGTAACTCCTCTAGAACCCTTCTCAAGTACTCCCAATGATCCTCCTCCGCCCCGCTGTAAATCAGGATGTCGTCAAAAAACACCAACACAAACTGCCAGAGGTAAGGCCTGAAGATCTGGTTCATGAGGGACTGAAAAGCGACTAGGGTGTTAGTAAGACCAAAAAGCATCACTAGGAACTCATAATACCCTTCATGAGTTTTAAAAGCAATCTTTGGCATATCCTCTCTCTTCATCTTGATCTAGTAGTATCCTAACTTCATGTTTATCTTGGAGAAGATAACTGCCCCACTTAACTCATCCAGCAGCTCATCTATCACTGGTATAAGAAACTTATCTGGCACAATTTACTTATTCAATACCCTGTAGTCAACACAGAACCTCCAACTCCCATCTTTTTTTCTAACCAGTAGCATTGGGCTAAAAAAAAGGGCTAACACTGAGCCAAATGATCCCTGCTTTCAGCATCTCTCTCATCAACCTTTCAATCTCATCCTTTTGAAATTAGGGGTATCGGTAGGGCCTAACGCTGACGGTGACACCCCTTCCTTCAATGTAATGGCATGCTCCTGCTCTCTTGATGGCGGAAATCCATGAGGTGGCTGGAAAACCTCACTGAATTGTTGAATTAGTGGATGTACTGAAAGAGAAAACCTCCCCTCCTTCCTCCAGTTTGATCCCTTCCAACCTGTGTAGTTCCACCAGGTAACCTTCCCCCACCTCCTGTATACTCACCATTATTTTAAGTGAGACTATGCCATCTTCAAAGCCCCCCATTTGACCTTGGTGTCTCCCAAAATCTGAGCAATTTCATCCCCAAGATGGCATCGGTACTCCCTAGCTCCAATCATAGAAAATCCTCCCTCACTTGAACTCCCTGTATAGTCAACACTATTCTCCTATAGATCCCCTGACCCATCTCCATCTTCCATGTACCCATCATTACCCCATAACATCATGTATCCACCAATCTCACGCCTAAGTGTTTCACAACCTGGTTGGAGATGAAGTTGTGGGAAGCTCCGCTGTCGATCAGCACCACCACCTCCATATCTTCTATCTCTCCCTTCACTTTCATGGTATGATTTGGGGTAAATCCTACCACTGAGTTCAGGGATACCTTCACCACATCTAAGTGCAAGTTCTCCTCTATCTCCTCCACCTCACCCTTACCTCCCTCTTCAGTTTTCTCGTCATCACAGACGATGAGAACCTGAAGAGTTCGATACTTACACCTATGCCCCGGAGTATACCTCTCATCGCACCTAAAACATAACCCCTTTGTCCTATTCTCCTACATCTCCTTCTCTGTCAATCTCTTGAAGTTTCCCCCGCTTCCTCCTCCTACTGGATTTTCCCTGGTGGTCTCACGAAACCCTCCTGCTGCCAGACCTTGGGTGCTAAAAGAGTGGTCGTCGTCTTGTAGGAGCCTCCTGAGCTGCTAGTCCTGACTCCCCTCTCATGATACCTCTAATTCTCTACCAGTTGTGCCAACTCCATACCCCCTCTCAAGTCACGAGGCCTCATGACCTTTACTGTAACTCTAATATCTGATTTGAGTCCGTTCAGGAAATTGCCCTCCAATGTCATCTCTGAAAAAGACTCCACCCTATTGGCCAGATGCTCGAACCTCTCATGATATTCTGCTACTAATCCGTCCTGCACCAATGCAAATAATTGCTCATAGAAATCTCTTCCCTTGTCGATTTGGAAACATTCTAATAAATAATCTTTGAACTCTCCCAACTAAATAGGGGTCTCCTCTAATCTCTCCACTGGTGCCATGACAACGCCTTCCCCTCTAAGCATAAGCCAGTTACTGTCAATTTTTCCTTCTCCGTCAACCTATTGACGGTGAAGTACCTTTCTACTATATAGATCCACCCATGTGCGTCCTCCCCCTCAAAAATGGGCATCTTCAGTTTTCGTACCTTCTGATCTCCCATGTGTCCCATTATTCCTCTATAGTTTCTCATTTCCCAAGTGCTTGACCCTCTCCAAGTCTCTTGATCTTCCCTTCCCTTTCATACCCATAATCTCCTTCGAAATCCTCTCTCTTTCCTTCAAAATCAGAAACCCCCGACGGCCATAATTTCTTTCCCTACATTCCCAATCAGCACCCATTTGCTCCTGCCCTCCATACCCAATGCTTTTCCCAAAACCTACCTCCTCTATCCTCTCTCTGTAAAGACTCCAAATGGGGTTTCCTTCTTTCTCCCTTTACGATTTCCACCTCGTCTTTGTCCCTACGAATTTCAGAATTCTTATCATTTCCTTCTGACCCTTTTGCCCTTTAAAGCTATCGTTTGGTTATGGATTTCCAACATCTTTTTCATCATATCCCACAAATCAGCTACTTGCCCTTCCATGGAGGAAATTCTATCCACCATCATTGTCTTTATCTGCTTCATCTCCCCTTCCAAGCATTCCTCCAACGCTCAACCTTCTTGGCCACCATGAACAAAATATCTGAATATTTCTCCTCTAAAAATCAGCAAAAAAAAATCCTTCTTTCGAGTAAAATATCACCGCTGAAATTTCAGAAATTAGCCCACAACAGTCACAAGACTTTCTCTAATACCAATTTGATAGAAAATACTTGAGTTCGCAAGTAACCGTAACGGGAAATACTTAAGTTCGCAAACAAACCTAACAATAATTGGTGAAAACAATGAGAAAACCTCAAGATCTCCCATGAAAACAATAAAAAAAATAATATATTGTATTATAGGAATCAAACCAAAAGCAAGAACAAGCAAAGATACAATTGATCCTCAATTCGAGAGGAGGATCGTTCTCTCTCAATCTCTAGACGATGAATCTAGAGCCCAAAACCACAAAGAGAACCCGAAGAGAAACAATAAGCATGCATAACCCTAACCCTAAACAACTCTTACTTTTTAATCCCTTAATTCAAACTACTAATTCAAAAATTCCCTCCTACCCTAGCCGTCCATCTCTCTCTTTCCTTAATTTGCTTCCTAGTGTGGTCCACAAGGCTTGGGCAGTATGGGGGGAGGGGGGGCACTATTTGTCCGCCTCCTATATACTAGAGCTTGCCCTCCTTCGACCGGCTGGGTCGGTTCAGTGAGAACCGGCCTAACAAAAAACAATGTGGATATCATGGAGGAGAGAGCAAAGAGGTATGGAGAGAGACGTGGTTATGTGGGGGGGAATTCACCAAGGGGTGTTGATTGGGAAAGAAAAGAGGAGGATTATAGTAGGAGGGGTGTTGATTTAGAAGGGAGGAGAGGAGAAAGCGAATAGGGATATGGGGTATGAGCGTGGAAGGGAGGATTGGGACACTTGGGGAAAGGAAAATTATGGAGAATTCATAAGAAAATGGGGGAGATCCGAAGATATGGAAGCTGAAGATGCCCATTTTTTTAAGGGAAATATGCACATAGGTGGATCTACAAGGTGGAAATGTATTTTGTCGTCAATTGATAGATGGATGAGGAAAAATTAACGACAGTTGGCCTATGTTTGAAAAGGGAAGACGTTGTCATGATATCAGTGGAAAGACACAAGGAGGCCCATACGGAGTTAGAGGGAGTTCAAGGCATGCTTATTAGAACATTTTAAAACCGGTAGAGAATGGGACTTCTATGAGAAAATTCTTTGCACTAGCACAGGAAGGTTCAGTGGCAGATTCTCGCGAGAGATTTAAGTACCTAGCAAGTTGATTGGATTGATTATCAGGACTGTTATGGAGAGGAATTTTATGAAGGGACTCAAATCAGATATCCTGGCAGCAGTGAGGGTCATGAGGCCTCGTGAATTGGGAGAGGCTATGGAATTGGCATAACTAGTGGAAAATTAGAAGTACAAGGAGAGGAGGGCAAGAGAAAATAGTTTAGGTGGCTCTTACAGGATGACTACTGCCCTTCTAGCACTCAAGGGGCCTGCATCAGGCAACATACGTGAGACTCCCAAGGAGAAGCCAATACAAGAAGTGGGGAAAACTTCAAAAGACTGACTGAGAGGGAGATGCAGGAGAAGAAGGCGAATGGAATATGCTTAAGATGTGATGAGAAGTATACTCCAGGGCACCGGTGTAGGGACCGAACTTTTCAAGTTCTCATTGTATATGATGATGAGGAAACTAAGGAGGGAGGTGAGAGAGAGAGAGAGAGGTTGAGGACAAGCTGCATCTGGGCGTGGTAGAGTTCTCCCTGAACTCAGTGCTATGATTCATTCTGAATCATACCATGAAGGTGAAGGGAGAATTAGCAGACAAGGAGGTGGTAGTGCTAATTGACAGTGTGGCTACCCATAATTTTTATCTCCAACCAGGTCGTGGACCAATTGGGGGTGATATTAGTAGATACAGGGTGTTAAGGAGTGATAATGGGTACAGGGAAGGTGGAGACAGGCCAGGGGATATGTAGAGGAGTGGTGTTTCCATACATGAGGTACAGGTGATGTGGGATTCTCCCATTGGAGGGGAGCACTAATGTCATCATGGGGATGAAATGGATGTAGACATTGGAGGACAAAATGGTCAACGGGGAGCATTAACGATGGAGCTGGAGGTGGAAGGGAGAAGGGTATTGATCAGGGGAGATGCAGGGCTCACCAAAGCCCTGGTATCACTTAAAACAATGGTGAGAAGCATACAGGAGGTGCGGGAAGGTTATCTGGTGGAGCTACATAGGTTGGAGTGGATCAGATTGGAGCTACATAGGCTGTTTGTCTACCTCATGTATAATAGAGCTTGCCCTCCTTCGACCGGCTGGGTCGGTTCAGTGAGAAGTGGCCTAATATAAAACAATGTGGATATCATGGAGGAGTGAGGGGGGAGGTATGGAGAGAGACGTGGTTATGGGGGGGGCATGGACCAAGGGGTGTTCATTGGGAAAGAAAAGAGGATTATAATAGGAGTGGTGTTGATTTAGAAGGGAGGAGAGGAGAAAGCGAATAGGGATATGGGTATGAGCATGGAAGGTACGATTGGGACACTTGGGGAAAGGGGAAATGGGGGAGATTCGAATATATGGAAGCTGAAGATGCCCATTTTTAAGGGAAAGATGCACATAGGTGGATTTACAAAGTGGAAAGGTATTTCGCCATCAATTGGTTGACGGATGAGAAAAAATTGATGACAGTTGGCCTATGTTTGAAAGGGAAGGCGTTGTCTTGATATCAGTTGAGAGACATGAGGAGGCCCATATGGAGTTGGAGGGAGTTCAAGGCATGCTTATTGGAACATTTTAGAACTGGTAGAGAAGAGGACTTCTATGAACAGTTATATGCACTAGCACAGGAAGGTTCAGTGGCAGATTATCACGAGAGATATGAGTACCTAGTAAGTCGATTGGATTGATTATCAGATAATGTTCTGGAGGGGAATTTTATGAAGTGACTCAAATCAGATATTCTGGCAGCAATGAGGGTCATGAGGCCTCGTGACTTGGGAGAGGCTATGGAATTGACATAACTAGTGGAAAACTAGAAGTACAAGGAGAGGGAGGCCAAGGAAAACAATTTAGGTGGCTCTTACAGGATGACTACCACCCTTCTAGCACCCAAAGGGCCTACATCAAGCAACATACATGAGACTCCCAGGGAGAAGCCAATACAAGAAGTGGGGAAAACTTCAAAAGACTGACTGAGAGGGAGAAGTATGAGAAGAAGGCGAATGGACTATGCTTAAGATGTGATGAAAAGTATACTCCAGGGCACTGGTGTAGGGACCGAACTCTTCAGGTTCTCACTGTATGTGATAACGAGGAAACTAAGGAGGGAGGTGGGAGAGAGTTAGAGAGAGAGGTTGAGAACAAGCTGCATCTGGACATGGTAGAGTTCTCTCTGAACTCAGTGATAGGATTCACTCTGAATCATACCATGAAGGTAAATGGAGAATTAGCAGACGAGGTGGTAGTGCTGATTGATAGTGGGGCTACCCATAATTTCATCTCCAACCAGTTCGTGGACCAATTGGGGGTGATATTAGTAGATATAGGGTGTTATGGAGTGATGATGGGTACAATGAAAGTGGAGACAGGCCAGGGGATATGTAGGGGAGTGGTGTTGCCATACACGAGGTACAGGTGATGGGGGATTCTCCCATTAGAGGGGAGCACTAATGTCATCCTGGGGATGAAATGGTTGTAGACTTTGGAGGACAACAGGGTTAATTGAGGGCATTAACGATGGAGCCGGAGGTGGAAGGGAGAAGGGTAGTGATCAGGGGAGATGCAGGGCTCTCCAAAGCCATGGTATCACTTAAAACCATCGTGAGAAGCATACAGGAGGTGGGGGAAGGTTATCTGGTGGAGTGGATCAGATTGGAGGAGGGTGGGGACATTCCCTTTTCAGTACAGCCCTTGATTCAACAATTCAGACAGATTTTTCAGCCACCTCAGGGATTGCCACCACCAAGGGATCAGGAGCATGTTATCACCTAAAGGGAAGGTGTGTCACCTATCAGTGACAGGCCCTACTGCTACCCATAATTTCAGAAGGATGAAATTGAGAAGTTGATTAGTGAGATGCTGGAAGTAGGGACTATCAAGTCCAGTGTTAGCCCTTTTTCTAGCCTAGTATTATTGGTTAAGAAAAAAGTAGGAGTTCAATGTTTTGTTTGGACCACAGGGCAATGAATAAGAAAATTGTGTCAGACAAGTTCCCATCTCAATGATAGAAGAGCTATTGGATGAGTTGAGTGGGGCAATTATCTTCACCAATATAGCTCTAAAGTTAGGGTACCATCAGATCATGATGAAAAGGCAGTTATCTTTCAAAATTCATGAAGGGCATTATGAATTCCTCGTAATGCCTTTTGGCCTCACTTATGCCCCGACCACTTTTTAATCTCTCATGAACAATATTTTCTAACATTATATCAGGCGATTTGTGTTAGTGTTTTTTGATGATATCTTGGTTTGCAACAGGTCAAAGGAGCACTGGGAACACTTGAAAAAGGTACTAGAGGTGTTACTGGAGCACCAGCTGGGGCCAATATGAAGAAATATTATTTTTTTCATACCAGCATGGTGTACTTGAGGCATGTAGTCTCAAAGGAGGGTGTAGCGGTAGATCAAGCCAAAATTGAAGCTAAGTTAAGATGGTTATTGCCCAAGAATCTCATGGAGTTAAGGGGATTCCTAAGGCTGACAGGCTACTACCTGAGCATCGTGAAGGGGTATAGCACAATCGCATGGCCACTGATAGAACAGTTGAAGAATGATAAAATTCTTATGGGGAGAGGCGGCCACAGCAATTTTTAAGAGCTTGAAGAAGGCTATGACCCCTATGCCGGTCTTGGCCCTACCAGATTTCAATCAGGTCTTCATAGTGGAGACAGATGCCTCGGGATATGGATTGGGAGCAGTACTCATACAAAGCCATCGACCCATCGCCTACTTCAGCCAGGTGTTGACAACTAAGGCTAGGATGAAATCAATTTATGAGAGGGAATTGATGGCTATTGTGTTAGGCCGGGTTGACCCGAAATTTTCGGGTCGATTTTTGTGTCGTGTCAAATATTGACACCCCTATGTATGGGGGAGTTACAGGTGATAGCAGTGTCGATACCACTGATACTGGATTGGGAGGCCATTAAGGAGGAGAGTGCATGGGTTGAGCAGTTGGGAAGAATTATGGTTGATTTATTGAATATGGGGAGTAGCCACCCAGGGTATTCTTCAGAAGATGAGAGGCACTTGTACCAAGGGAGTTTTGTGATGCCTAAGACATCAGTTCACATTCCATACCTGCTTCAAGAGTTCCATGGGAGCATGATTGGGGGACATTCAGGGGTGCAGAAAAAATACATGAGACTATCCTCAAAGTTGTATTGGAAGGGGATGCACAAGAATGTGGAGGAGTGGGTAGCCAAATGTGAGATATGTCAGAGGAATAAGTACATGGTCATATCTCCAGGAGGTTACTACTAGGCCGAGTGTGGGAGGAGGTATCCATGGATTTCATAGAAGGATTACCTCGCTCATAAGGGTACAAAGTGATTTTTGTGGTAGTAGACAGACTGAGTAAGTATGCTCATTTCATTCCCATACGACACCCCTACACAGCGGTAACAGTGGCGTCGACTTTCATCAAGGAGGCGGTCAAACTGCACGGGAAACCAAATTCTATGGTATTCGATCAAGATAAGGTGTTCCTCGGTCACTTTTCGCGGGAGTTATTTAAACTACAGAGGATAGTAATGAAGAGGAGCACCACCAACCACCTGCAGACATATGGGAATGCAAAGGTGATCAATAGGAGCTTGGAGACATACCTACGATGCTGTGTTGGAGACACCTAGGTTGTGGGCCAAGTGGTTGGCATGGGTAGAGTGCTAGTACAACACTTCATATCAATATGCTTCTCATATGAACCCATTCAAAGTGTTGTACATAAGAGATCAACCTCACCTAGTGTATTTTAGGCATAATAGCACCCCAGGTTCTTCAGTGGAGAAATATTTGGAAGAGAGGGGCTGGGTGTTGGAATAATTGAAGAGGCGTCTATTGAGGGCTCATCAGATTATGAAGAAACAAGTAGATGGGCATAGGAAGGACATCCAATTTGAGGTAGAGGAAAGGGTGTTCTTAAAACTTCAACAGTACAGGTAGAAGACCGTCACCAATAGGAGGAATGAGAAGCTTGCCCCAAGGTATTTTGGGTCATTTGAGATATTAGAGAGGATTGGAACGGTGGCATATTGGTAGAAATTGTCATCGATAGCAATCATACATCTCGGTTTCCATGTATCACAACTAAGGAGGGCAAAAATTAGGGATCATGCAGCAAGTTCTGAGCTACTAGTGACGTTGACAGAGGACTTGGATGTTGTATTTGAACCCTTAGAATTGATGAGGGTTCTCCAGGGAGATGGGGGAACTAAAGAAGTCCTGGCCAAATGGAAGAGCCTACCGGACTACGATGCCACGTGGGAGCCTTATGAGAGGGTAAAGTATCATTTCCCCTCATTTTACCTTAGGGACAAGGTGATTCTTTGAGAGGGGGGTATTGTTAGACCGGTCCATGCTGGATTGGTCTATCCGGCCCTTGGCAATGGATTGGCCCAAGTGTACAAGAGGCGGACCCTTGGCAATGGGCTGGCCCAGTGTACAAGAGGCAGACCAAGCAAGTCCGCCCTTTTGATTTTGCCGCCCAAGCATGGGTGGGTCCCACTCATGAATCCAATTAGGAAGGGAGGGGGCGGCTAGGGCTAAGGAGTAATTTGGCTTAGGAGGTTTAATTGTATGCTTTAAGTAGGAAGAAAAGATTAGGGTTAGGATTATGCAAATTATTGTGGCTGTTTTCGTCTTGGAGTTTAGTGACTTGGGCTCTCGCGGCGTCTAGGGATTGGGAGAGATAGAGCCTCCTATCAAATTGAGAATCCATTGTATCTTGATATTTTTTGTTCTGTTATCTTTGATTATCGCAATAAAAACTACTTTTTTCTGTTGGAATTGTGGATAGTTCTCATTGTTTTCGTCGTGATCGTTAGGTTTTACTTGAGATCTTCAAGTATTTTCTAACAGGTTTCTAATAGCAAACTCATTCAAATATCACCCATGTAATCACACAACTAATGATTTTATTGAGTTAAGTTGTAAATTTTTAGTGAGTAATTATGTCTTTCAAGTCCAACAGTCCTGGCTTAACAGGCTTTCTAGCCATAAAGCACTATAGGTGGGTCAACCCTTCCATGCCTTCTCTTTTCAGCTGTTTCTTATCTGGTGATACAACAAGCCAAGCTTAAATTTCTCATAGATTATGCAATCAATAATGAGTCAGAATAACACATCAAGGATATTTTTGTAAAGAAGAGGCACTCGGCCGGAATCCTTAGAACCTGTTCAGTATTAAATTCCTTTATGAGCCTTTGTTTTTTGTATTCCTGATAACAGGCTATGCTTCAAGATGAATTAAAAAATAAATTTTGACGAGTTCAGAAATTTTTAAAAGCAAGTTGCTATAACTTGAGACAAATGAGAAAAAAAGAAGAGAAATGATATTTCCTTGCATCAAATAGCATATCCATTAAATGATGATAATAAACAAAATTCATGGAAACAAGCCCCTGATCCTAATTTTTTTAATTCTTGTAGATCAAGAGAAATATAGATTTCCCAAGCATCATTAGGCATGAAAAGAATAGAGAACACACACACTGAAAGATCCAAGAGTCTTTAGTGCATATATTTGTAATGTTACACGTTAGATTATTAAGCTTAAGCATAAAAATACAACTTACATAAGCTTAATATTTTTAAGTCCAACATATTATATACTTAGTTGTCATTAATGCCCTGTGTTTCCAACCAACCCATAAATTTCGCTTAAAAAAATTACGAACTCACCGATATAAAAAGTCGCCCGTATCTCCCAAATGCAGCTTCTCCAATATCTGGGTAGCTTAAAATGCCTTCTTTGCTCTCAAAACAGTATTTCAAAAGAAATCCAGTGTAGCAGCAAACAATTGAAAAAAACACTAAGAATGCCAACGCAATCCAACCAGCCTCTCTGATTGTATGCGGAATGGAAATAAGACCAGCACCTACCAGTACATTAATTCCTGTTTGTAAACAAGAAAATTAACCTTAAAACAAAAGAATAGATAAGTGGTTAACAAGATAACTTTTTTGCTAGTTATTTACTCAATAACATGAATAACATAGTGAGCTAAGTTTGAAGCTTCTTGTGTAAAAGCTTAAAGAAGGGTTAGGTGATTTGTTAGGCATTGACTTAACATTTATGCATGAAACAAATGAAGAGGTGGGTACCAAGCATCTTGCGTGAAAACATGAAAATGTGATAGATGATTTTGCTTAAGCTAAGTAACTTTGAATTACATTTTTGTTGATATAAGTTAATATACTGAAGTTTAGTTTGTATGAGAGCATTAAGAAGTATTAAGTTTTTGTGAAGGAGTTGAGGTGAGAGTGAAAAAGGGAGAAGGGGAAGAAAGAAAAGAAAATCATATGAAGTTTATTTCCGAGACTTTGAAGTAATATCTCAACAAAATCATGGTGCGTCCTTTTTAAGAAACGTCTGAAGTGGGTGATTTTCATCTTTTTTTTATTAAACTTTTTACTTTTTTCTAAGTGATTTTCCTCGTCTTTTGAGACTTAGGGCTTCTCTTTGCTTTGTTAAATGAGGATTTACATTGGTTTTAGAAGGTCCTCTTAGTGCTTCAGCTACATTTGGAAAAAGATGACTTGATATAGGTCTTAAAGGAAACAATCACAGACATTTGTGGCTCAAATTGGAGTCTTTTTGCATGATCATATGTCTCTCCAACAAAAAGCAAAGACTCTGCTTGCTTATCATACAAGACGATATGTTAATTAAATCACATATAAATGAGATCAATTTCATCATTTGAGATTTAAGAAATTTAATGTGAATGTGATGTGAAACTAAATGCGGTGACAAGAATTGCACTTAAGGGATTAATAAAAGTTATGAACTTTCCATGCTATCAATAAAGTTGTGGGCTCCGAAAATTTGGCCCCGGCCTCCCCGCCGCACTTTTTCTTTTTATTCGGCGAGGGGGTTTTAACGAAATAAGTTACGGGGTAAATTTTGGAAGGCAGATGGGTTTGCAGATAAGACACTACCCAGAGATTTCGCCCACATTTTGTGAGGACTTTATGATCTGAGTTCTGGTTTTCTATAGGCGCAAGCCCCTATAGTTAATTACCCCTCCCGATCACGAGAGAGAACTTTCGATTAAGGCTAGTCGTCAATCAGATACGAAGAAATACGTGTTATCTGGCATATAATAGCAGCTTAGGTTTGGAAATTTGGAGATTTGGGAGATTTGATATTTAAAATTCAAAATTGCACCATCTTACACTTAAAGTAGATGGTGGGGAAATGGATGATAGACCCGATCAAGATCTCATGGTTCCGTCGTCCCGGGCCATCGTGGTCCCTGGTCTACTTAGTCGGAGGAGGTAGTCAACCCAACCTGAAAGAAGGATCCTTGTCGGCAGCCATGGGTTGCTTCGTCCAAGGGGACCTTGTAGACCGGGGTTGAATGTTTGTCTAAGGGGACAAATTTGAATCCACCTTAGCTAACAGAGGGCTTTGTGCCCTATCGATCATATCCTATTGATTCATATCTCAAGGATTTAACGTCATTAAGGAGCGTATTGGCTCTGGCCATAACCGCTATCTGTGGTGCCATTTGGCGGCAAAAACCACTCGGTTAAGAGGGCTCCGGGTCATAACTGTTTACCTGCAATGCCATTTGGCGGCGAAACTGCCGGTTAGAGGACACATACCACGTCCTTACTGGCAAGAGATTATTTGAGAATGGATCCTAGTGATATTTTCGACTAGGCATTTGGCTCTTTGTGAGCTAGAGCTTATTTGAATTTGTCCACCCCGGCAGACTGTTGCGGAGGGTGGATGGGCTTTGCTTTAAGTGATTAATAGTTGGATTTCATATTTTAAATATTTTGGGATTTTGAGATTTTTTGATTTTTTGATATTTGGGATTTTTGTGGGTATTTGGGTGGAATTTGAAAGTGTTTGGAATGGACCCCTCCGGTTGAGATCTTCAATCAACGCGGCCATCATCGGGGTGTTCGGGGTCATTTTCATTTAAAGCTTGAACCTTGTCGACTTTGTCTGGCTGTGGACAGAGGATCGGGTTTCGTAGGCTTTATGCCTTTGAGAGTGAATTCTCTTAATTTTAGGCTTTGAAGGCCTAATATGAATGTATTAAAACAAATATTATGGTCGTCACGGCCACATATTTGTTTGTGGGTTCGAACCTTGTCGACTCCTATTGGTCTATATAGAACGATCGGGTTCGAACTTGAATTCACTCATTGACCCGCGCAGCATCCCTAGACGTCACGTGTATACCAATAACATGCTCGTCAGGGCCCATGCGGGTGTTTGGGGGCATTTTATAATTGAACATTGTCAACTCCTTTTATCTACTTAGAAGGGTCGGGTTCAAATTTAATAACCCGCGCGGCATCCCTAGACGTCACGTGTGTACCAATAACACGCTTGACGGGGCCCTTGCAGGTTTAGATTGTATTTACCCCTTTTAGTGTACCTATGTATATACAAATTACAGTGCACGTGCAGGGGTATTTTGAAAGTACTTGTAGACGCCTTCTGCCCGCTTGCATAGAAGTTGTAGATCCGGTGGCGTTTTGTAGCAACTTTTGAATGGAATTGTTTGCTGCTTTGCACAGGTAGACTGTTGTGCACTACTTGTATGATTTATACAGGTAGATTGTAGTGCACTAACTAATCTCCTGTTTTGGTTGTAGAAGCTCGTTGGAACTTGTATTCTTTATGCATTCTGCTGTGATTTTTGGTCTTTACAATACAGCTGCTACTGCTGGAGGTAGATGTATTCATCCTTAGACTGAAGTTGACTACAGAATACTGCATTTACTGTAGTCTTTATGCATCTACCCCTGGATGGATGTTGTACATACATTTGTATTCATAAAGGATTTATATATATTGCAAATCTTCTATCATTGTTTGCATGCAGATCAATGTGCTTGTTGTATATCAACCTTGTATCGTAGAAGACTGAGGCATTCATATGTATTTTGATAAGTATTGACTGTAGGATCCCTCTGTACCCACTTCCCCTTGCTACATAGCTTGTAGATGCCTTCATTTGTCATAAATTCCTCTATGTTTTACTTTTGGTCCTTCGTATTCATAGCAACTCATTAGTTGTTATCTTCCCAATGGACTATATCAAGCATGATTCCCAATGGACTACATTAAGCATTGGTTGGAAAAAAGTTATACCCTTAACATTCCTCTCTCTTTGCTTGTAGACCTACTGCATTGCATATGATGGTTAGCAAATCATCACATTTATAATGTCTCTTATTGAAGAATTACCATATCCATGTGTATGCCAATCTTTATTATTCATAAATGATTCATCATCTATGAGACACCACTAGAATCGTTATTTGTAGGTAGAATTAGCATATTCACTTTGTATATTAACATTGACTTGCTGAATGGATCGAACTCAACAATAATCTCCCAATGCATTTTTATTGACAACTTGTAACATTCGCTTGTGTGTGTTATGATGAGCGACACAAATCCTTTACGAAACCATTATGATGAACATTTGCCATTTGGTTACACTTTCATTCCTTGTGGATTTCCACTAGTTTGTTTGCATACATATGTTGATTATGAAAGTGCCGCCGTATTCATCATACACTTCATGCAAAATCCTTCTAGTAGCCTTGATTGTATGATCACTTTCTCTCATTTGCAAGTCAACTTGGTTGGACACTTTGAATCATCTAAATTTCATTGTTCATCATTCATATACATTGAGACTTGCTTAACAAGAGTCCCCTACTTACATATTCACATTTGATTTCAATATCATCATTCAAAGATTATCCAAATTCAAGGAATGGTTCTTTATGCATGCTCAATTCAAGTCCAAGTTTGAATCAAGTTCTCATTCCTTACAACATCACTTGATTAAGCTTTGATTTTAAATCTTCTGTTCAAGTTTGTACTTAATATGTTAATGTCCAAATCCTTGTCCTTTGAGTTCAACCAAGTCCAAGTCTTGTTCACAAGTCATCTGTTTGAATTCAAGTATCAAACTCAAGTTCAATTGAGTTTAGGTTCATTTGAATTTGATCTCTTTGTTCTATTGTTCAAGTCCAAATCAAAGTCCCCTGTGGTCCTTGTAGAGTTCAAAGTTTGTTGCATCATTTTCAAGTCCAAACTTCTTGTCGTTCAATTCGAGTTCAAAAAGGAGCTTGAGTCAAGTTCAGTTCAAGCTTCATTGTCTTTCAAGTTCAAGCTTATAAATCCAAGCTTACAAGTTCTCATCATTTGATTCAACTTTGAGTTCATTTGTTTTAAGTTTGGTTTTAATTCATTGCATATTTAGGCTCAAATTCAATGTCAAAGTCCTCCAAATGTTCAATCAGGTCCAAGTGTAGTATTGCGTTCACCCCGAAATTTCGGCAGCCTTCCGGCGTCTCCCCCCGTTTAGGGGGAAAACTACGAAAAACTGGGCCTTTCCCACCACGCTAATAAAAGCGTGTATGGTAGGTGCCCTCTTTCGAGGACACCGCGGCCGTGTATTTTTCGATCCCCCACCACGCTAAGAAAAGCATGTATGGTTATTTTGCAAAAAAGTATTTTTTTTTTTATATTTTGCAAGAAAAGCAGTTATTTCCCCGCAAGCGGGTACTTATGGGTATCCCCGCTTCGTCGTATGCATCGCACCAGGTTCTCATCCCACCATGCTAAGAAAAGAGTGTATAGGCGGGGAAATCCATGGCGATACGAACTTCGAAGAAGGGATTTAGGTGATTACCCGCTTCGTCGCAAGCGTCGGGACGCGTGTCCTCCCACCACGCTAAGAAAAGCGTGTATAGGTGGTCGTTTTGTCTGGACGCATGCATTGAAACGGGTTCTCGGAATTTTAGGATTTAGGCGTTATACTTTGGCGGTCGTCGGCGCGGATCGAGGGAGAGAGACATTACCCATCTCTTTTAAAATTAATTATAATTGACATTAAGTAATTATAATTAATTTGCTAATCATAATTATTTTTAATTAATAATTATAATTAATTAAAATAATTAATTATATCTCATTTAAAATTAATTAAAATAAATAGTTATAATTACTTTAATTATAACTAATAAATATTAATTAATTTTAATAAATTATAATTAATAATAATTAATTATTATAGATTATAATTAATTAAAATATATTCTGATTAAAATTAATTATAATTAATAGAATTAATTATAATTAATTTAAATTAAAATTAAATGTAATTAATCATAATAAGTTAATTTTAATTAAAAATAATTATTATAATTGTATAATTTCTCTCCCTCTCACTCTCGGTTAGGCTATTTCACGGGATTTGGTCGAAGGAGCGAACGAGCTCCCAAGTGTTGCTTCCGATCAAAATGAGTGACTTCGATCCGAACAGGAAGGGAGAGTCGTTAAATGAGCGAAGTCAAGCGGCGACCAAGGAGACGGAGAGGAGCTCTAGTTCGGTCGGATAGAGAAGCCGAAGGAGGTGACTTAGGGCTGTCGTGGATTTGAGGTGGAGGTTCGGCTTGATCGGGGCTTCGATCGTCGGACGGAGAGGGTGGAGGCCGACTTTAGGTAAGGACCTCAACTCCTCTCTCCTCCTCTCTCTCTCTCTCTCTCTCTCTGCTAAAGAGATCGGAAGGGTGTCGGGATCGCAGACAGAGAGGCAGGGAAAGGGATTCCGTCATGGCTTGAAGCTCGCATGTGTGAAGTTGTCGTGGGGAGGAGCTCGGCTTCTATTTAACGACGCATGTGGTCGTTTGATCGAGGCACCGTCGCAGGAAATACGGGAAGAGACGCGAACGTCGGCTGGATATGCAGGATTTGATCGTAGATCAGAGCAGCTCGCAGAATTTCATGCAGGATTTCGGGGATCCTTCGACAATCTGAGGCGTGCGAAATTTCTGGGATTCGATGACGCATAGGTATCTCTGCTCTCCTCTTTTGCTCTTTATACAGGGGTTAACAAAAGTCTAGTTTACTCAAGTAGAAGTTCAAGAAGATGTCATGAAGGATTAAGCCATAGTAATTGATTACACTTGGAGATTACAAGAACTTGCAGAAGAATAACCAAAGATTTAAATAATACAAATAACCAATTATAACAAAGCCTTACGTTTAAAATATAGATCCTTCACCTCGAGATCCTTTAATCACTCTTGAAGGTGGAGGTTAGCGGAAGAGGATCGTAAGCACACTTAGAGATACCACTATTACACAAGTGATGACGAGAGGACTCGTAGCCGGGGAAGAAGCGGGAGTTGGAGAAACGAGTGGATGGCCGTTGATGGTCCACTCGTAGTCCAAGAATTGATCGTCAAGGATGTCCACGAGATGGGGAAGGATTCGGTTCAAGTAATCTTCAACGGTGTCATCAAAACCAAACCCGAAGTCGAAGAATGGTGATCGAACGATGTGGATGCCTCCGTGGGCATCGAGTACGAATCCGTGATCAACTTCGGGATCCGTCATGCATCCTTGCCAAGGGTTGAAGGAGCACCCAAAAGGAAGAAGAGGAAGAGAGGATGACGGCTTGGAGTGGGAGGGAGTTGGCTAGGGCTTTGAGAGAAATTAGGTTAGGTTGGGGTGGATGTGGTATGGGCTAAATCTGAAATTATTCTCATATTTAGATTAACTTGGGAGGGAAGCAATTTGAAATTTGATTTCAAATTAATTGCGATTAATGCCTTGATGGAGAATTAATGTGAGGGAGCCAAGGAAGGGGAGACCAGCGGTATAGAGAGAGAGGGAAATGAGGTTTAGACTAAAAACTGATATTAATTTCAGTTTTAAGGAGTTAGGAGGGAAAATATTTGAAATCAAACTTGGATTCCAAATAAGGGTGAGGGTTAATGTGCATTCAATGGGGAGAACCCATCAAGGGCCGGCGGCATCAAGGAGGAGGAAGGGGATTGGGGAGAAAGAGAGGGGGTTTCCAAATAAGTGGTGATGACTAGGAAAGAAAAATTTATTAAATCCAATTTGACTTAATTTAAAATTGGATTCAACATAAAAACTTTCCTAATTTGAATCTCCTAATTTGGAAAGAATTTGAAATTTGAAATTCGAATTTCAAATATGATGGCTAGGGGGGAGAAGGGTGGTGGGCGGATGGTGTGAGGCCGGTGGCAAGGTGGTCGGCCAGTGGTGGGAAGGCAGCCGGCGGCTTGGGCTCCAAGGGGCGGCGGCAAGCAGGGTGGGGTCGGGTTCTTCAAGCCAAGGAGTTTAGGTTGTCTTCTTCTCTTGAGGTGGAGGAGGAAGAGATCGGCGGAGAAGAAAAGAAAAACTAAGGATCACAAATCTCAATACTTCATCCACTAGAATTCACAAAGAGATCCACAATACTATCTCCTCAAGAACTCACAAAAAGATCTTGGGAAATTTCATGAACTCACAAAGAGATCAACAAGAGAAAGAAATTTTTATTCATCAATAATCATCCCCTAATACAATGCATGAGGCCTCTTATAAATAGGCCAAAATGAAACAAAGACTAAAAGACATAAATGCCCTCGGGGGCTACAATATCAAATGACCATCCATAATAAAATAAACTACTACATAAAATGACTCAAAATATAAACTACTGATCGTGGCCGTCGATCTCCGGTGTCTCCGATGGTACACATGTCGAAATCACTAATGATGTCCTCATCAGAATGTTAATGACCAAGAACGGGCTTTGGTGTTATTGTTCTCTTAACTCCTTACAAGGAACTTTCAGCCACCAAGCTATATGGACATAATACAATAAGCTTGACAAATATTAAGAATTTGCTTTTTTCTAAGGACGTGACTGCTAAACTTACGGGAGATGATGAACCACCTAGTAGTCTATTATAATTTAGAGAGAGATCATATGAATATTGGTCCAGTTTTAATCATGAAAAGAGGAAGTCTCATAGTATATTCAAGAATATTAATTTATTTTACCATAAATATAAATTGTCATGCTTTGAAACAAAAAGAACAGTGTTCAAATGACAACATAGGGAGAAATTAGCTGATGGAAGTGTAGTTGCAAATTATTTTGGTGCTAATACAAGTGAAGCCCTTTGGTGATTGATGGAGACAAGTGCAAATAATATATGAGTATTACTTCAAATTATTTAATTCATATGTTCTATTGGAGATGTTGTCCACATAGGAGCCAATGTTTTGGCAAATGTGAGTAAAAGAGAAAAGAGATGTGTGTAAAGCCAAAGGTTAAAATGCTCTTAAGTAAAGCGCATGATGGTGCAACTGTTTTATTGGCTGAAGTGAGGTATGTACCAAATTTGAGAAAGAATCTAATATCCTCAAGTTCCCTCGATGTTATAGCGTATAGGTCCTCTGATGAATCTAATGCTATTAAGGTCTATGTGTGATGAGGACATCAGTCGTCGTTTCCAGCATGTTTATCACAGGAGATATCGCAAACCGACGGCCAAGATCGGAAGCATCTATTATTGACTTTTTTGTTATTGTATTAGTTTTATTTTATTATTTTGTTTCAGTGGACCTTTGTACCCCTATGAGGGAGTTTAATGCTTTGTAGCCCAATGGGTGTATGCATCTTTGTTTATTTTCATTAGCAAGGCCTATATATAGTGGTCAAAGTCTTTGTATCAATTTTTAATGAATGTTTGAATGAAATTCAGATTTGTTTCTTCTTCTTGTGTGTGCACTTGAGAGAGGAAGAGCCTAGGAGAGGCTCAAACGAAGTACCCAACAGCCCCTGCAAGTGAGCTCTTGGTTTTCCCACATCTTTTCTTCTTCTCTCCCATTTTCCACCTCCCTAGCTTCCTCTTCTTCCTCCCTACCCAACAGCCACCATCACCTCCCCTCCTTGCATCAACCCCACCTCTAAACCCATCTCCACCACCGGCCCAAGACCTATTTCCCTCCACCCGAGCCAATTTCCCCCTCCCCTATGCCGCCGGACCACTCCACAATTCCCATCATTATGATGATTTCCCTCATCATAGTTGCTTTCCTAAATTAAGCCAAGCCAAGAAGGAAAGAATTGTAATTATTTGAAATACAAATTTTGAATTTCAAATACTTTCCTTTTTTTGAAATTATAAATTAGGAGAGTGATTAAATCTAGACCTAATTGGATATAATAATTCCTTTCCAAAATTACATAGCTTGTTTTGGAAGCTATTAATTCCCTCCACAAAACCCCCCTCCCTCTAGTAATGTCACCGGCCCATGATGGGGCTCCACCTTGGATTTCCCTTTTAAATCCCAACCTTATTTGAATTTGAAAACAAATTTCAAATCAAATTCCCTCCCAATTTACTTGAATCTGAAGCTAAATTCAGATTTAATAATCATCCCTCCACCTAACCCTAAAACCAAAATCACACAACCCAAATCCTCACCCTTCTCTCCTTGGCCGACCCCCTCTTCCTCCTACCTTTCTCTTGGAAGCTCCAATCCACATGAATTCTATAGCAAGGAAGAGAAGATTTCGTTGAGGACTACATATATCACATCCTTCTTCACCTAGCGGAGGTGATCGACGAGCAACAATTGTTAGTGCAGAGGCAACTCGTGGGACATTCAACCTTACCTCCTTCTCTTCCCCTTTGATCAATACCATCGACGTCACCATCCTCTTAAGTGGCATCGTCTAGTTCGCTCAAGACTTCTCTCCATTAAATAATTCCCATAGAGCGTTAGTGAGGTACAAGGGAACTTGAGGTGAAAACTCTTGACATTAACCTATGGATTGTTATTACAAGTGCATTAGACTTTACTATGATTTGTCAATTTTGCTTTGAATTGGCTTGTCCTTCTAAATAGCAACCGAATGATAAAACAATTCGTCAAAGATAACTCTTTAATCTTTTTTTTGTAATCCATTATTCGTGAAGTAGCAAGCTTACAAAACTTTTATTATTTTTTTAAAATCCTGGTTGTTTCACATCAATGTGTTTTAAAGTGCAACATTGAGTGTTGATGCATTGAGTTTAACAAATTTAGTAAAGCATCACAATTTGGAGAACGGGCAGCAAGTAAGCTTCTAGGCTGCAAGACATATTCCAAAACAAATAGGGAACAAGTTGAGGGGAGTATTAGAAATAATTAGGAGGATCAATCTTGTGTTGTACAATCTATCTTACTGTTGATAATTACAACATTCAAGCAAGGACAGAACAACATCACGGGTATGAAAATTCAATGGCATGTGCCCAATCAAGTTCAATGGTACCACTTCATAGTGCAATATTTGTCGTAAAAAGGTCTCGCGAAATTATTCAACTCAAACAATATTTAAGCTAAATGAGATTACAAGGTGATGGGCCCTTTGGAGCTTTAAGAACTTAGCCTTGGATTGGAGATGAATCATAAAAGAGATATAATTTTTTTCACAATATTGAGTCAAGGGATAGATTTGCTTGTTACGAACTCATGCACATGCATGAATCACATAGTGATGTAGACTTAAACTTCCTACATGAAAGCTTAAAAATGAGTTAGATGATTTGTTAAGTATTAATTCAATATCTATACAAGAATCACTTGATGAGATAGGTATCAAGCTTCTCATGTGAAAGCATGAAAAATATGTGAAGTGTTTTTGCATGAGTTAGGTAGCTTTGCATTTGATTAGTGCTTATCTAAATTAATGCGTGAAAGCTTAATTTGTATATAAGTATAAGGCAAACTTGAGTTTTTGGTGAAAGAGTTGAGAAGAAACTGAAAAGAGAGAGAAGAGAAGCGAGAAAGATTCATAAGTTCACTTCCTGTAATTCAAAGTATCATCTCAAGAAAATGAGTGTCCTTCATAGGAACTTTTGAAGGGGAAAATTTTCATGTTGTTTAATCATCTTTTTTTTTTCTTTCTTTCTCTTAAATTGGTCTCTCTCATTTATCATAGGATACGTTCGGTTTTTTTTTTTTTTTTTTTTTTTTTTTTGGGAGCTAGGGTGAAGTCGGATTTTAAGAAAGGCTGGCAAGTATCCCTTTATTAGACATAATCATTGTGGCTTCTTTGTTAATGGATCAGATCCTCTCTATCCACCCATAGATGTTAGCTTATTTGAGTAAAACCACATAAAATTTGGGTCTTTCCTTTTTGTGTTCAATCTCTTCTGCATTTATTTTATGTTTCATCGCACTTGCCCATAAGTTGAAGCTTATGTAGCATAAAATTAGGTTTATCATTTTCCTAAAACTTAATCCATCTGATGCAATAATATGATGAATTGAGAAGCCTTAATAATCCAATACAGCATAAAATGAAATTAAAAGAAACATCAAAGCTAAAAATAACTTTACCATTAAAAACAGTCTGGGTGAAACTGCAACCATGAGAAGCAAGTTTTCCATGAATTTGTACATGACAAGAAATTGCTTTGTCTCCAGTTAAACTGATCATTTTCTTGAAGTTCTTGTCCAAACCATCTTTCTCTATAATACTTCCCGAAAGGAGAGGTTGCTTCAAGTTTAGATCATGTCCACTTTGTGAGCCAAGGTCAAGGCTTGAATATCTACTTGAAGTACCTCTAAGCCACCCAAAGCTTGGGAATGCAGAAGTTGTGCTTGAGTCAATGCTTTGTTTGGAAATAACATAACAGTGTATTAGAAAAAATTCAATTTGGATAATTATGCATTCAGAATGCAAACATAAATACATTATTACAAATAAAAAAATTAATAATTCTCATAATTCATTCTCTTATCATATAAATCAACTAGATCGACTTTCTGACATAAATAGACCATACTTATCATCATAATTATCTATATTGTGTCGTTGTTCCAACTATTTAGAGTTGGATTAATACTACTTTTTCACCATTATAGTATTCCAGTAGAACTCCTCTTATGCAATCCGATTAGCCATGCTACTTTTTTCCCATCCATTGTTTTGTCTAATACTTGTACATTATTTTGGCATCTTTTTTTCTAATTGGACCATATTCTAACCTTATTGTACTTTTGCATGCTCACATCAACAATGCCAATTTCTCACCAACAAATCTTTAATGGGTTTTACTCTCACGTCCCTTTATTATAAACATTTATTAACATATTCTTCCAAATTTTGCCTAAAATTCTAACATTCTCATTTCTATCATATTCAACTTGATAATTAGTATTTTTTAATCACCAAAAAGTCAGGCCGATAAAGCATAATGTGCTCTAAATATTTTCTCCAGTCTCACTGATATTCTCTTAACGCATAGTATCACCTCAAATACTTTGAATTTTTTATCACTCAGTTTCAAAATAAGAAGATATATTATCATCTATATCCTTCATTGTCTTTAAGATAAATCCAAGCTATTTTAATTGATTAAGAAATAATAACTACATTATCTTTTGGTCATATTTGCTAATAATTTTCATTCACACCCATTAAAATTATATATCATACTTGCTTTGTGTTCTACGAATCCTAAGCCCTTATCTTCTATAATTTTTACTTGTTCAAATTTCTAGCATATTTCATCACACCTATAGGAACAAAGTTGCCAACAAATGACAAAATTAAGTTATCTCATTTTGAATATATTTAGTCAGATCTCAACATTCGAGTCTAAAAAATACTATCTTAAGGTTGATCTTTCATGTAATCAAACAATCATTAGAAAGTCGTTCACAATATTTTTTTATTTTAATTTTGATATATCATTAAAAAATTTATCTTGATCAAACATGAATCACGAGGCAAAATTTGAATTAGAAACTTCCGAAATTAAATATGGGACCATCCGAACTCTAATTTCAGTAAACTTATAGTCAAACTGAACGTCTCGAAAAGACAAACCCAACGACACCAAATTTGACCCAATATGAGCCCAAGTGGGTTCAAATTGAAGACCGTAAGCGCATTTGGAAGGTTTAAATCATAAATTGGATGGCCACATGATTTCCAAATGCGACATGCTTATAGTCAAATCAAGTGGCTCGACGAGGCGAATCCAACAAGCCCAAGATCGCCAAATTTTGATATCATTAACACACTCAAATACTCGATAAACAGTCCACGATTAAGGAAATTGATATTGGTCGTCCATTCAAAACACTCTCAACATGCTCTTGATCTTCTCCCTATTTACTGGTCATGCCACTCCCTGAAAATTATAAATATATCTCTCATTCTACACTAAAAGGGGAGCAAGGAAGAGAAATCAGATCTCTCTTGCCACCAGATTCCTCGACCACCTCCCGGCCACCGGCCACGCCAAACTTTCACCATACTTCCTTCCGGCCATCAACTGTCGTCGGACTTCCGCCGGACCACCAACTGTCGTCGGACTTCCACCCAGCCACCAACTGACGCCGGATTTACGCCTGACCACCAACCCTCACTGGACTTCCATCCGATCCCTATTCGTCGTTACATTTCAACCCAATGGTTGGCTATTGTAATTTGATCATCCTTAAGTTCAAGAACGAATCAATCATATGTAATATATTCAAACACTAGTGGATTCATTTCAACTGGGCGTGGCCTCGTGGTTTTTTCCTTCAGGGTTTTCCGCGTAAAAATTTCGGCGTTTCTATTCTCTCTGTTTGTTGGAAATAAGTAAAGGAGGTGGGGACTTTGAGAATTTCGGCCAAGAGAGAGGGATGAGTGGTTTGAATTATTTCCATGAGAGCTGCTTAAATTTTGGAAATATTTCCAAAGGAATCCAAGAGGGGGCCGGCGGCATAGTGAGGGATTTGGAGAATTAAAAAAGTGTATTAAGACTTGCTGGAATATGATCCACCAATTAAAGGAATTGGAATTAAATCCAATCTAATTTAAATTCAATTTGGATATGATTTTAAAAACTTTCCTAAAATAGGATTCTATTTTAGGAAATGTTTCAAATTTCAAATTTGAATTCAATGATTGAAATCGAGAATCTTTCCCAAGAGAGGCTAAGAAAAAAAGGAAGGTAATTATGTGGAAATTAGGAAAATGGAGGCAAGGGGAAGAGGGTGAAACGACGGCTAGGCTAGGGTTTGGAGGAGGTGGATGGGTCGGGTGGTCACCCAATCAAGGGAACCGTCTTGGGTGGCTGGCAGCTAGGTGGAGTGGGGAAGAGGAAGGTGGTGGGGTTTGAGATGTGGCCGGCGATGGAAGATTGGAGAAGTAAGGAGGGAGGTTAGAAAGAAAGAACCGACAAAACAAGTCACGAACCCGGACTCTTCCAAGGTTGGTGGGTGATCCGCTTCCCTCTCCAAAGGGGTTTCTCTCCCAAACACTATGAAGCTCTCACAAGAACTTACAATGCAGAAAATTTTATCATTCATTCATTAACCATCAAAAGAGAACATAAGGTCTATATATAGCCTCATACAATAGACTCAAAAATAAAAGACGACGTCGCCCTTTGGGCTTACACTTGATCACTCTTAAGGGATAAAAGGGAAAAATAACTAAAGAAAATACAAACATAAATAAATAAAATACAAATACATATGACAATTTAAAAATACATCGGCATGATCATGGTGGTAGATCGGCCGCCACGCCTCTGATAAAACTTTTTAAGTTACGATGTCCCCATCATCAATCCACCATCCATTGCTCTCCTCAGCACACTTTGGCATCACCGCTTGGGCCATCCATCCTCTTCCTTACAAGCGGATTTACCTACTATTTTTAGATATTTTCTTTCACATTTTATTGTAAAGCTTGTGCTCTTTCAAAGATCACAAACTTCATTTTTCTCATTCTTCAAATTGTAACAAAGAACATTTAGCTTTGATACATACTGATGTATGGGGTCCTCCAATTTTGTCAAACCAATGTTTTAAATATTATATACTGTTTATGGATGATTACTCGCATTATTGTTGGGTTTATCCTATGATACTTAAATCTGAGGCACGCTTCAAATTTTTATTGTTTAAAGCTTATGTTGAAAAATAGTTTAACAAACAAATTAAAATCCTCATATCCGATAATGGTGGTGAGTTTACTAACTGCACCTTCCAAACCACTTTACAAAATGTTGGCATCCTTCATCAATTAACATGTCCCTACACCCCATAACAAAATGGGATTGCTGAAAGGAAGCATCATCATATCATCTAAACCTTACGCATTCTCATGTTAGATGTCAACATTCCTCTACATTTTTGGCCTGATACGCTCCTCGCCACTATTTACCTCATAAATCATCTACCCATTTCCCCAACTCCGAAAATATCTCCTTACCAACGTCTCTATAACACAACCAGATTACACATTCTTAAAAAACATTTGGTTGCTTATGTTACCCTTGGTTACCCACAATTCCCAAACACAAATTTGATCCAAAATCTACGCCGTGTGTTTTTCTTGGATATGCTTCGAATGCTAAAGGTTACAAGTGCTACAATATCTCAACAAATAAAATTTACATCTCCCGACATATAAAGTTTTTTGAAAATATTTTCCCATTCTACTCTTCAACACAACCGTCTCCGTCTTCATTCTTCCCTATATATCTTCCCCCATTAACACTTGTTCCCCTTCATAAACAAAATTTTTCTTCCCCAAGTCCCACTCTAGAATTTTCAACTCCTCACAATGATCAGCCAGCTCCACTTACAATCCCCTCACCTTTGGCCAGTATACCACAATTATCAACTGATTGAGCCCTCCACAACCCAAACCATCACAAACTGCACCTGCATCTCATTCTACCACTCCGCCTCCAACTCATCACATGCTCACAAGGTCCAAAACAGATCATCTTAAACCCAAACATATTATTAGCACGTCTCATTCGCTTCAACCTGCTGATCCCACTTGTTACTCAAGCTTCCAAGCTTCAAGTTTGGCGTCAAGCTATGTCAACAGAATTTGATGCTTTGCAAGCTCAAAGAACTTGGATTCTAGTTCCACCCTCACCAACCCAAAATATTATTGGTTGCAAGTGGATTTATAAAACCAAATATAATGCAAACATCTCTATTGCTCGACACAAAGCACGTTTGGTTGCACAAGGATTTATTCTGGAATATGGCTTGGATTACTTAGAAACGTTCAGTTCTGTAGCAAAATTATCTACTATTCGCATTTTACTTACAATTGTTGTCACTCATAAGTGGACCGCTCTACAACTTGATGTTTTTAATGTCTTTTTACATGGAGATCTCAATGACACAGTTTACATGACTCAACCAATTGGCTTAGTGGATCCTTTACATCCGGATCCCGTTTGTCTTCTCAAAAAGTCCATTAATGATTTGAAACAATCTCCTAGACAACGGTTTGAGAAATTCTCCACACATCTAATCAAGTTTGGCTTCCAACCGAGTACAGCAGATCCCTCTTTGCTCTTGTATGAACATGGTTCTAAACATTTATACATTTTGATTTATGTGGACAATATCCTCTTAACTGGCAATGACGAGCAGCTCATTCACCAGCTCTTAAGTGATCTGCGCACTCATTTCAAATTAAAGAACTTAGGCAACGTAGCATTGGGAATGAAAAAATAATGAGAAATTTTTGAAAATTTTTATTTGTGCCCCTCTAGAAAATTTTATGGCTCTGCCTCCAGCATCCCCGAAGAGGAAACTGGAGGAAAAAGTACCTGTAGCTTTGGGGCCACTGGTTAGATGACAAACGTTCCCCACAATGTTCCGCTTCGCTTCCGCTGTCACTTCCATTGCTCTCCACACAGTCATCACCATCCTCGCAGCAAATACCGTCCTCCACGAACAGTTCGACGTCCTTCTCAGCCATCACCAGTACAACACTCTAGTTGGCAGAGAGAAAAAACGTGAGCGAGGAGGAGATTTAATGAGACCAGCACCATGCACCGGAGAAGTGAAAAGTCCCTGCCGGCGCTTCGACGCCTTTCCATGGCCACTTATATGGAAGTTCCGGCACGTTAGGGGTTGCCTTTTTTGGTTAAGGTGATTGTGGCGGGGATAACGGATGACCGGCTGTCTGCACAAGTCGGGAATAAGAACAATGGCGGGGAACATATTAATAGGAAGAACATGGCCATAGCTTCACGCCTCCTGCTCGAGAAATTATTACGCGCGGAGTTCCGACGTAGAGCTTCATCATCCCCGCGCGGAAAAACAGAACTGATGAGATTTGCGCACAGTTTCAGACTGTTTTTTTTTTTTTTTTTTGGGGAAAAATGACGAGATATTCATAGAATTAATTAGAAAAAAAAAGTAATATTCTTAGGACTAACGGAAAATATCTTTATATTCACCGTTTTTTTTTTTTTTTTTTTTTTTTTTGTGTAAAATACAAAATTTTAAATAATCACAGAAAATGCTGCTTTTTACAACTGATGAGAGAGAGCATCTCTAATGGAACCTCAAATAATTATTTGTCCTTCTTTCATCGATGGTAATTTTGTCGCTATTTCGTGCTAAATTTTTATGTGCTAACGGGATTTGCTCATAAAATGGAAAAAGACAGTTACGAGACGACGAAGCCTGCGAAATGGAGTTCGATTGGAGCAGAATTAATGTATTTTGAAGTTTTGTTATATTTTGCAGTAGAAAATGGGATTTTCGGTCGGAGTGCCCTAAGCAAATTTAAAATTTATTTTAAGCGTATAAATCTATTTTAAAAAATTAAAATTAGGTAAAGTTATTCGTTTAATGGTTGATTTAGACCTAGTCAATTAGTCGTGGCAGGAAACACTTGGCACACTTATCTAGCAAAGGGAAGTAGCCTGTTAAACGGGCGACTTAGCACTTGCTTAAATTCCTGCCCGACCCTTTCAGGATATCTCTCTCACTCACCTACCTTCGCTGCGATGTGCTTGACTTTGTCGAAGTCATATTTTTTGGCTGCTTAAAACGAAATGAAGTAGATCTAGGGTTTGATTTATTTTTTTTTTTTTTTTTTTTTGTCAAAATGAGGAGTTCTATGACAATTAAGGAATTTTAGCAAATTATTTACAAGGTTTTTTGCAATTTTTGTGTGTTGTAGTTTGGCTATTTGTTAGAAGGTTCTTTGTTTCAAGTGATTTTTCTCATTGAAAATTCGAATTTTTTTTCTTTAAATTTGGCGATAAATAACTTTTTTTAAGAAAATTTTAATTAGGATAAAATCTATTCTAACCACCCCAATGAACCTAATTTGGCAATGTAGAATTTCTTGAATTTTTTTTTTTTTTTTTAGCAAAACGATTTCAAATTTCAAATTATTTCATATTTTTATCGCTTAATTGACATAACCTTATATAATTTGTAAAGAAGTTAATTCTAACGATTTAATTTGTATATTATATGGAAGTTATTATACACAGTAATGGTTGGTCTTCATTATTATATGTTTTGCATCAATATAGTAATAGAAAAAAAAAAAGTGTAAATTAATAATTATAAAATTTAACTATTTGTGATTTATTGAAATTTCTTAGTGAAACATATCAGTTCAATAACGTATGCACGAGGAGCAAACTTCATGCTAATGTATGAAAGTGAATTATAATTGGATACAGAATTTGCGTCAACGTATTATAGGGGTAAGAATCTTCCTCTACAAGTACCAAGAAACATTAACTTATAGCAGCTAAGTTAAGGATTCTGAAAGCACTGAAGTACAATGCATAAAAATATTTTGAACTTACTTTGTCGAGTGCATGTAGGGAAAGAATTTGTCACTTCACATGTTGAAGATAAAGATGTGTGCAAAGTTTTGTTATGTCAGGCTAGTTTAGAATTCCTAATTATGCACACGGAAGTAGAAGAGTTGAGCTTGACCAGAGGTAATAATGAGCCTCAAATTTCCCAAATGTATGATCCTTCGGGTCTTGATGAAAGGGTTGAAGTGTTTGATGGTGTGTCAAGGCTCCCTACAGAAGAAGACCTACTGACCAATAAGTTCACTATTACGCATATTGTTAATTATAAAATATATCAATATTTCATTGACTAGTAAATAAAGAATAATGGTATTAACATAATGATATGGAAATCCAACAGTGATAGGAAGATTGTGGGCCTTCAACACAATCAATCATTTATGTTAAAGATGGTTACGACTATGAGTAGTGGGTCTAGCGAGCAAGGTTCTGATGATGCAATTGATTTTTAACCATATTTGAATTATGGAAATGCAATTGACAATGAAGATATATGTAACATCATCTAGGCTTGACACATGTAGGATTACACAATAGTGAGATCAGGAGGTTGAGTTTGAGGATGCCTCTAACGGGGTTGCATTAGAGGATGAATTCTCGATTTTTATCGAGTTAATGGAGGGAATGTGTTTCACACAGAAGTTTGATTTACAATTTGTCGTGCAAGGATATTCAATTAGGAATAATGTTCAATATGTTGTTATAGCTTCAAATAGAAATAAATTTACCGTTGCATGTGCAAAGCATGATTGCTAGATGGTTCCTTGCCTATGGCGGTTGCATTCTGCTCTATGTAAATCGCTTCGGCAACATATGAAAAATTTCATCTGCCAAAGACCATCAACATACATGTGCCACTTCAATTCATGAAGTTGGGGAACGTTAGTCCAACTCAAAATTCATAAGTATATATATATACTATCAACCATTAGAAAACAGATGGACCATGAAAGCCAAAGAAATAATAGGTTGAATATAAGCTAAGTTCAATATAAAAATTTCCTACATGAAGGCTTGGGATGTAAGGCAGAAGGCTATTAAGGCTATTTTTTGGCAATTGGGAGGTGTCCTACCGGACTCTGAATTTGTTGAAGTATATTGTTGCCTCTGCTTTGTTCAAAGCACATACACAAATATATTTCAAAGACTTTTCAACCATAATAACATGATAACAATTAATAATCATCTACTATAGCTCATTATAATTGGGCGCAATAAATATTCACCAAGTTAACTATAATATAACATTCATTTACAAACTCACTCCCCTATTAATTCTCGCTACTTATATAATATTTTATCATTAATAAAATGTCAGTTTTATTAATTCTAAATAAAAATAGCAATTTCTTTCATTAAAAAAAAATTAATTGTGTCAGTCGCCCGTTGTCATTGATCAGAAGTCTTACATAAGTCGCCTTAAATGGGCGATTTATGTTAAATTTAATTTTCTTTTGATAACAACTAGTTGACTCAGCAATGCTAATTCAGCATAAGTCGCGCGTTTAAAGAGCAACTTTGCCTACTTTTAAATTCTCTAAAAAATATACTTAAATGCTTAATATATATTTTAATGATGCTTAGTTTAAAAATATTCCCATATATATATATATATATATATATATAAACACTATTATTATCCAATTTCAAGTCCTAATGAGAAAAATAGAGGGTTGCGTTAGATAGTCGAAAATCAGCATAAAATTTATCGAATAATCATAACATGAATCCTTTAATATTGTTTTGTAATAAGGGCCTTCGCAGACAGCTAATTAAATATAAATCAATGCCATTAAAGCTCTTACAGGAAGAAATAAAAAACTAGCCCAACCATATAGATCTTCTCCGACCACGTCCATTAATGGTGCTTAAACCGTTGTCTGCAGCACTAAATTCCATGCATAACCAATGAAAAAAATAAATAAAAATAAAGATCTTAGTATGAAATTCTGGTGTAATTCCCTATACAATTTTTGTCCATATGCGTTAGCTTTTGGTCGGAAAAATTTTTCTGTGCAGAGACCGGATGCAAAACGTCATCCAGAGACTAATCATACTATATCATGTCAGCAATATCGAGCCATAGTATCGAACAAGGAGTGATATGACACATTCTGATTGATCTCGACATGACATTCATCATTGGTACAGAATAATTAATCCTTTGTTTGAGATATTTTGCGGCAGCAGTTATGCGAGAGCTGTACTTGGTAGTCTTTTATCTGAAGATGAAGATGAGTGGTTAAATTTCTCTCTTGCTTGTAATTTCTCATCGTTATGCTGATCGATTTTGACGCTTTTCATACATTTGGTTTGAAGAATTTTCATTCTGATAGGCTGTTACATTTGGAAAATTTACTTGGGACATTTCTCAGTGTTCTGGAATTCTGGCATCATGTAATTTAACACTAATTCACCGGTGAATAATTTGTTTGACTTGGTTGTAATCTCTTTGTTACCAAGCTAACTTTGATTGTTCAATTAGGCTTTAATTAAAGATACATAAATAGCCTAACCTTTTGCGTACATTTTTTTACTTCAGGATGCTTTTTTCTTGGCTAATCACAGACAAGAACACATTGGGCTTGCCTTTCAAAGCGCTCTTTAAAGGAGGAAAAATTATTTTGTGCGAACCCGGACGACGTCCTGAAGACCAACCAGAACACGCCACGTCATTTTTTTACTCGGTACCAGTGCGAGATACCACTCAATATTGGGTGATATGGCACGTTCTAATTGAAACTTCCAAACCGTCCAATGTCCATTCTAGCGGTAGAGTGGTGCAAGCAGGGTATTGCAATCAGAATAAAAATAAATAATTAAAGGTAAAACGAACTAAATCAATTTATTTTATTTTTGTTTGGCTAAATTTACTTTTGATGTCATCTAAATCGACACTTGATGTAAGCTTAGAGTTTTATAAAATCAAAATAAGCGAAATTAAATAGATTAAACATAATATACATAAATTAAACATTTTATATTCATTCCATCATACAGATTAAATTTAAATTAGATCTCTCAAATCAAATTAGTTTAAGAAAGTTTAAAAAATTAAATCCAAACAAATCATTGACATTTAGTTAAATAAACAAAATTATATCTGTTCTCAAACAAAATTATATCAAATTGACACAGCGACTCTCGAGCTTTTATGTTATTTTACTACAATAATGAAGTACATAAAGATATTTGGAGCCTTTAAACATTTAAAAAGAAAAGATTTGAGATAGCTTTGATTAATTTTAGTACTCTACCACGGAACCTGTAATATCAATAGTGCTTCACAATCTTTGAAATTGAACTGTAGGTCCCCATAATCGCACTGATGAAGCCCACAGCTACAATAACCACGCATACAGTAACCTGAACATTTTCAAGGCCATCAATTTAAACATTAAAAAGCATGCATGGCATCATCTCTTCAATTCATTGAATTCCAAAGGTCAAAGATTCGTTTGGCCTGAATTATAACTAAGACTTTATTTGAGACAGTTTTCTTACTGTTTATTAAAGCAACTTTTTAATACAAATATTTTAATTTTTATACTAAAAAACTGCTTTAAGTAGCATTAAGAAAGCTGTCCCAAATGAAGCCTGAATGAATTGTTGACATATACCGATCGTAAAAAGGAAATAGAACGGTGAGGAAGAGAGTCGACAGTATGTTACCTGCAAATTTGTGGCTTTGTTCCTTGATATCTTCAAGAAGCATAAGGTTGGCATTATGATCGCCTGCCAAAGGAATTATCAAATGATCCATCTCTATTCACCAATTATTATTCATATTTGATAATTATAAGATGAGGAAGAAGCGTTCATAGCAGAAATATTAACAAATATAACTAATAAAATGATGTTTCTGTTTGTGGTACTTCAATCTCACGAGAATGTAACTATGTTAGTCACCTTACACAGAGATGTTGTAAGTTGTCAATGTGTTGTTAACATTAGGTTAACTTTACTATCACTATCCGATCGTGTGACTGACTGATCAATGGGTATGCACCATGCAGCATCTCAGTGGGAAAGATTACATAGGTCATAACTGAAATCAGTAGGCCAAGGCTTCAGAAATGCACTTATTAGTAACCGAAGAAGCATTTCAAAAAAACAGAACCTGATGTAACTTTTTACTACCCATATAAAATTCTGAAAGTTAATGGTCAACATTATGAAAGTTATTTTTTTCTAGATTAAATTTATGCTTAGTTACTAACATCCCAAAAAGTTATCTACCCCTTGGCCGAGTGGTTGATGCTTAGAGGCCCCTGTCCTGAAGATCAAGGTATTGAGTAAGGATATGATTTGTGCGAGTATTGTGCTTCTGCACTCGAGATATCTTAAAAAAACTTATTACTAACATGAATGAGGCAGTGAGATAAACAAATCTAGATAAAAGCATGCAAATTGTCATGGAGAGATCTTGCTCAAGTCACCCGTGCGGACTTAACACTCCTTCCTAGCGCTAAGTCAACCTAAAACTCATACAATGCTGGCTGGAGAGCAAAAAATGCTAGAGAGAGTGAATGAGAAAAACTTCACTATTACAATAAAACTTACACAAGAGGGACGGAGGGATTTTGGGAGATTTGGGAGATGGTTACAAATGAAAGGGGATGGTCCTATTTATAGCCCTCCTCTTATACCTAAGAACATTCTAAAACTCCCTCCAAAATACACGAGTGTGGAGTTCTCTAGAATACTTCACATTATTCCCTACACTCTCACATAACTCTATAATATTCTACAGAGTTCTATAATATCCTACATTACTCTCTAAATATCCAAATTATTCTAGAACATTCTAGAGCACTCTAGAATTTTCTAGAAAACTCTAGGCCAATCTAAAACCTTTTTAAATCTTTCAGAATCTTCTGCAATCTTTTAGAACCTTTTAGAATCTTCTAGAACCATCCATGACCTTCTAGAACCTTCCAATGTCATACCCCATGTAAGAATGGTTATGGAGGATTTCTTCGCCTCTGCTCGGCATGTCACGCCCAAGGATGGTAGACGATCTCTAGAATCTTATAAACTTCTTGTGCCAACATTTGGGCATGACAAAATGCTTTCCAAAGGTTTTAAAGAAGCCACTAAATGATTACAATAGAATAAAATAATCTCTAAATTAAACATTCTTTTGTAACTCTACCTTGTACTCAATAAAATGTTGAGCTACACTCTCCCGCGTGAACTATGAACGAAGTTGACACTGTGAGAGTTTGGGGTTTCATTTTCAAAATAGCTCTGCATTTTTTTTAAATATCTTCGTCATGTATATTGTAGACCCCAGCTCGCCTAAGTTAATTAAGTCAACTTGAAACTCTCACCCAAGTCAAGTTTACTAAATTGCATCTTGGACCCAAGCATGGTAAACGATCTCACAAAACCCAAAACCAACCCAAAATTATTTTCAACCCCTAAATTTTGTATATTTTCTACTAGAGATTCCTCTAGAATTGTATAAATTCATAACAAACGATAGAATGAAATATTCAACAGACTATCTCAAATTCTTGTTAGTACCAAAGGCAATTTGAGGAGAAAATAGTCTTCATATTATGCCTTAGCAAAAGAGCCCCAAGAATAAAAGAAACTATTGTATCTCCATCCACTCGCACAAGTCAAGTTTGTCAATCCACATATAACTTCTCGGAGCCAAATTAACAAAGTTGTGTGGAACTCGCTAAGGTCAAGTTAGTCAAAGTAGTATATTAGAGCAAAACCAGGTCTAAGAGCTCACAAGATCTAGAAATAGCTGCTACACCCTTAAAATGACTTAAAGAAAGTAGTCTGCTCAAAAACTTCAAGGTAACCAACTTGAACAACATACCAAAACTTGACTTTAAAATAACCAACTTGACAGTCAAGTCTCTACAAGCGATTTCCCAACTGTATAGTCACAAATGCACGGCTACAAGATAGCTTCTGATTAACAAATTCATTATACAAAGCAATTACCAGACCCCACACCTGTGAATAATGGGTCCAACGTTGTGGGCTCCGAAAATTCGGCCCCGGCCTCCGTCCGCTTTTCTTCTTTTATTTTTCGGCGAGGGAGTTTTAACGGAATAAGTTCCGAGGTAAATTTTGGAAGGCAGATGGGTTTGTAGATAAGACACTACCCAGAGATTTCGCCCTCATTTTGCGAGGACTTTATGATCTGAGTTCTGGTTTCCTATAGGCACAAGCCCCTATAGTTAATTACCCCTCCCGATAACGAGAGAGAACTTTCGATTAAGGCTAGTCATCAATTAGATAAGTATAGAGATACGTGCATCTGGCATATAGTAGCAGCATGGGTTTGAGATTTGAAGAATTGGATTTTTTGGATTTTGGCTTGGAAGATTTGATATTTAAAAATAGAAATTCACACCATCTTGCACTTAAAGCGGATGGTGGGGGAATGGATGATGGGCCCGATCAAGATCTCATGGTTCCGTCATCCCGGGCCATCATGGTCCCTGGTCTACTTAGTCAGAGGAGGTAGTCGACCCAACCTGACAGAAGGATCCTTGTCGGCAGCCATGGGTTGCTTCGTCCAAGGGGACCTTGTAGACCTGGGTTAGATATTTGCCCAAGGGGACAAATTTGAATCCACCTTAGCTTACAGAGAGCTTTGTGCCCTATCAATCATATCCTATTGATTCATATCTCAAGAATTTGATGCCAATAAGGAACGTATCGGCTCTGGTCATAACTGGTATTTCGTGGTGCCATTTGACGGCAAAACCACTCGGTTCAGAGGGCCCCGGGTCATAACCGTTTATCTTGCGGTGCCATTTGGCGGCAAAACCGCCGGTTAGAGGACACGTGCCACGTCCTTATTGGCAGGAGACTGTTTGAGAATGGATCCTAGTGATATTTTCGACTAGGCATTTGGCTCTTTATAAGCTGAAGTAAATTTTGATTTGTCCACCCCGGCAAACTGTTGCGGAGGGTGGATGGATTTTGATTTATTTCAAATTTAAAATTTTTATGGGTATTTTGGATGGAGCTTTGTAATATTTGAAATGGACTCTGGATATTTGGGAGACATTTAAAAATATTTGGGGATCCCTCCGATTGAGATCTGCATTCAACACGGCCATCATCGGGGTGTACTTGAGGTCATTTCCACTTTAATTGATTGAACCCTGTCAACTCGACCGGGCTGTTGATCGAGGATCGGGTTCCTCGTAGGCTTTGTGCCTTTGTCTATAAATTTTCTTGATTGTAGGCCTTGAAGGTCTAATATGAATGTATTGAAACAAATACACTGGTCACCACAACTGTGTATTCGTTTAAAGGTTCGAACCCTGTCGACTTCTATTGGTCCGTATAGAAGGATCAGGTTCAAACTAGAATTCACTTATCGACCCGCGCAGCATCCCTAAGCGTCACATGTGTACCCAATAACACGCTCGCCGGGGCCAGTGCGGGTGATTTTTATATTGATTTAGACGTACCCCATTGTGTACCTATGTGTATACAAACTATAGTGTAGGTGCAGGGATACTTTGAAGTATTTGTAGTTGTGTAAATAACTATCATCTGGATGCACACAACTTTTCATTTGAGACCTTATACACGCCTTCTGTCCGCTAATATGAGTGTTGCGGATCCGGTGGCGTGGCATTGTAGATTGTGGACACCTTCTGTCTGCTTTCATAGATGTTGCAGATCCGGTGGCGTTCTAGTCTTGATATTGACTCCCCCCTTTCTCAATCACCGGGGAAGGATTTTCTGGATTTTGGAGTCAAAGACTGCTGATTTGGAAAGAACTCCTTTTAAGCTCTTCGGCGTAGTGACTTGCTATTTCCGGTGTTTGTGGGCACCCAAACTGTTCTCTTCTTAATTATAGAACCAAAAAGAGACTTTGGGACACCATGAAGTTTGGTTCTAATTTGTTCAAACATTTCCCCCCTTTCTACCAAGGGGTGTCCTTTTCGTACATAGAGTTGCCTTTGTACTCAACGCACTTGTAGATCTTGGTTACCGTCGTTGTAGATAATATCCGTATTTGTGTCCACAGTGATTCATTGTACTTTCAATACACTGTTGTTATCCACAAGTATCCATTTGCAGGGGACCGCTGTATTTAATACGACCTCCTAAAAATGCTTTGTAGAAGACCCATTGCTTCTGCACCATATCCACCATTTCACCAATCTCGAGTGGTTGTTGTACTTGTTTGACCTCGTAGGAATCATCGCAGGAGATACTTGTACTTATGCCTACAGTGGTTCGTTGTCCTTATGAAGTACCCACTATTGTTGTCCACAAGTTACTTGTGTTTGCTGATGGAAGACTGTTGTATCCACTACGACCTTCTAGATGTATTTGTTGAAGAGCAGTTGTCCCTACACCATGTCCACCTTTCACCACTCTCAGGTGGGTTGATGTCTGGATTTGTTTATAGAAGACGGGTCTTTGACTATCTAGTGGTAGTGTTGCCTTCTCAATCAACAGGCAATTGTAGGGATTGTTGTAGGACTTCGTGCATCGAGGTCTTGTAGCGTACTTTGAGTCGCTATTAACCATACGAATGTTCTTGTTTGAACTCCCTTACATAGGATTCAAGCCTTATCCTTGTATGTGTTTGGATCCAAGTTCAATTTCATTCAGACTTGAGTTTCAAACTCAGTATGGTCATCCGGATTTGAATCTGCTGTTTCCAAACTTTACTTGGCGTCGAGCAGTTTAAGCTCAAATGCACAAGTTCTTGTTGTCCACATCTTGTTCTGGTTTTGAGTTCAGAACATAAGTACAAGTCTTTGGTTTAGTTTAACATCATTTGATTAGACTTGATTTAGTGTTGATGTTGTGTTCGTGCCGTAGTCCTTTGAGTTTGTTCAAGCTTTGAATCCGGGTAAAATTCAATTTCATACTTGAATTGATTTGAATTTGGGTTCCAACTTTGATTTTGTTCATTTTGAATTTGATCTTTATTAATCATTTAAAATCTGTTTGTGTTCAATCAAGTTCGGCGGTCTATAAATCCACAGTTCATGTTCAAAAGTTCACTGCTCTCTCTCTCTCATCTAGTCCAAATCTTTTGTTCTTTTGAGTTCAAACAGGTCCCGAGTAGAGTAATATTTCACCCAAAATTTCGGCAGCCTCACGGCGTCTCCCCCGTTTAGGGGAAAAACAACGGAAAGCTGGGCCTCCCGCCACGCTAGAGAACAGCGTGTACGGTAGGTGCCCTTTTACGATTCTTACGAGGACACCGCGGCCGTGTAAAGTCTTTGTCCCCACCACGCCAGAGAAAGGCGTGTATGGGTCTTCGGTACCTGTTGCAAGAGAGAAGCAGTTGTTTCCCCGCAAGCGGGTACTTATGAATATCCCGATCTCGTCGTAGGCGCCGCACCGGGTTCCCTTCCCACCACGCTAGAGAAAAGCGTGTATAGGTGGTTTGCCGGTGCACCACGAACGTCGAGAACAGGTTTGGAACCGAGGGTCGCTCGCCTACCTTGTCGTGGGTGTCACGCCAGTTGCCCCTCCCACCACGCTAGAGAAAAGCATGTATAGGCAGACCACCGACTCGACACGCATGCCGAGGTAAGAGAGCGAACAACGGTTCTAGAAGTTATACCTTTGGCGGCCGGCGGTGGAGGGCGAGAATGTCAAGGTGAGAGAAGCAGACATTTCTTTTTATTAATGATAACTAATTATAATTTAACTATTAATTATATTTAATTATAATTAAAGTTATTTAATTATAATAAATTATAACTAAAAAATAATTAATTAATTAATTAAAATTAATTGTAATTAACTATTTAATTATAATTAATCTATTAATTATAATTAGTTATGCCTAATTATAATTGATAATAATTAATAGTAATTAATGATAATTAACTGTTAAATATAATTAATAATAACTAATACTATTTAATTATAATTAATTATAATTAATATAATTAATAACTAATTATAATTAAAAATAATTATTAAATTAATTATAATTAATATAAGTTAATTAATAATATTAAAATAAGTAATATCTCCCTCTCTTTATCTCTATGTTCAGCAGATTTAGGGGATTTGGCCGTGGAAGCACGCGAGAAGGAGAAGGTTACCTTCACGGCCGGCGAGCTCCCGTTACTGGCTCCGATCAAAATGTCCTAACTCCCGATCCACAGGAAGGGAGTCGTGGAAGGAGCAAAGTCGGACCAGCCACGAAGGAGCTGAAGAAGAGGCGCCAAGGGAGAAAGTTAACCTCACGCCAGCGAACTCCCGTTCTTTGCTTCCGATCGGAGGGGAAAGAGAGTCGGCAAAGGGGCTAAGTCGAACAGCCCTAGGGGAGTCGGAGAGCGAGAGAGGGATCGCGTAAGAGTGAGCAGAGGCTGCGAACCAGAGGCCGAAGGCCTCATTCCTTCGGCAATTTAATAACGCGAAGTCGTGCCGAGAACGAGGGGAGATCAGACTTCGAGCGACAGCGGTCGTGCGACGTGCACTGGTCATGGGATGGCAGAGTAAGTAAGATTTTAAAATTTTTTTTTTCTTTTCTTTTGTTTCAGCACAGCATACGGGTCAACAAACGTTTGATGCAGGACATTGAAATCAAGGTGATATTCTTATGCCACATCCAAAAGGATTTATCATCTCTCTCAATCTCTCTTTACTCAATTAGATCGGATCCTTTTCGTATCAACTCCCAAAAGAAAGTCAAGTGCCTTCACCTCAACAATCCTAATATCTGCACTTCTATGGTATTGGAATCAACCATATATCTTATGGTAAAGTTAATCAAACATATAATCATCTCAAATATGCATAATCATATGGAGTTAATATCAATGAATGGTTAACTGCCAAAACAGGAGAAAGAGCATACCACTAGTATACTGAATAGAGAGCCAATCAGAGACATCACAAGACCTGCACAACAAATATGCAGAGGACTGTAATTTAGTTCATCTCAAGAAACTTTCGTGACTTTTAATAGAACATAATGGAAAAAAATGATTCATGTAACTGACCCCACGTAGTGGGATAAAGGGTTGATGTTGTTGTTGTTGTTGTCAAGAAACTTTCATGAAGACAGTGACATAAATAAAACGTATTCCAGCTCAAGCAAGCACTGCTGCCCCATACAAATTTCTAACTAGGAGGAAAAAAAACGATATAGTTCCAAGCCTCAACAATAAGTTACTTCGATGTATGGTAATACAATACATTGATGACAAGTAGACACATTTAATCAATCAGTATAATTGAAGCATAGCCTTAGATGATTAAGACAAGTTGAAAGTTTTTCCAAATTGATCTTCAACCTAGAAGATCATATACCTTTTGGTTGTCTGATAAATACATAAATATAAATTCTACTCACATGCAAGAATTAGCATTCAGTAAAAAGTGAATATAAAACCTTTCCCAGAAAGATATACAGCCAGATGGAATTTCTGGATGGTACCAAAAGTTATTCCAAAACAAATCTACTTGAAGAATAATTCATGCAAAATACTTGAAGCTGTTGCACTGACACCTTGGTGGCTTGGTTGACCATATACAAATCATTTAATCAGGATAGCTATTTTTACAATCAAATTGTTTATAATGATCCTAGAATATTCAATCTAATCTGGTCAATAACTGTGACCGACATCTACACTATCATCGTCATGTTAAGGATTCCTCACCCTGCAACATAAAATGCTAAGGTACCAGAAGAAGAATGATTCATGCAAAATACTTGAAGCTGCTACACTGATACCTTGTTGGCTTGGTTGAACATGCACAAATCATTTAATCAGGATAGTGATACGCCCTAGGGTTCCCAAGTTTGGGTTTTCCCTAATGCTCCTTCAAAGATAAGATTTCTCCACCAAATCAAAGAGAAATGAACACAAGGGAGATGGGATGAAGAGCAAGAACCTTTGCATTTAAAATCCAAGAGAAAACAAGATACAATTTGTCCACTTCGAGAAGGACAAGGTCTCCCACTACAAACCCTAGAAAACTTAGAGAAAGAAAATAAGGTGGCTAAGAGAAAACCCAATTTTTGCATAACCCTAGAAATCCCCCCTTAATCCCTACTTATAGCAAGCAAAAGACCAACCAAACCCACTAGTGAGCTGCCCCAGGTGAACCGCCCAGCTCAGGCCTGACCCGAGCCAAACCGGTCCAGAATTGGACCGGTTCCGCTCAAGCCGACCCCCCCCCCCCCGCGTCCCTGCTTCGGCGGATAGACCGGCGCGGCACCCATTCCGGCCGCTTCCGCGCGCCATGAGGTCGTCGGCCCTCCCTCAGCCGGTCGGCGGCGGCACGCATCAATACTTCCTCCTTTAAAATTAACCTTGTCCTCAAGGTTAAAGAATGTAGATTCCTTGGTGGTCGGAAACCCACAAAGGCTAGGGTCACTCTGTAGTGCCACCCTCCGACCATTACTCTTGTAGTTAACCATCAACTTCTCCCAATTGACCTCCATGTCTCCTAAAGACTGAAGCCACTGCATACCCAAGACGACGTCGGCGTTTTCCAGATCAATCAGCAAAAAATCTTGAGTAATTACCTCCCCTTGCAAGATAATAGTGACTCCCTTGCATTTCACATAAATACGGGCATTCTGTCCAGTGCATATGGTCACCTCTACCTCTTTGCTTGCTATCACCTTTAGACTCAACTGTTCCGCCACTCGATAGGCCAAGGAATTGTGAGTAGCTCCACTGTCAAACAAAACTCTCACCTTGCACCCTTCAATTTCTCCCTTCATCTTCATGGTGGGGTGGAATGGTAAACCTTCCATCGAATTCAGACTCACTTCTATCATATCTAGGTGAGGATGCTCATACCTCACCTAGCCTTTCCCTTGTTGCCAGTTGACCCGTATGAGTTAAAAAAAAAAAATCAAATAAAAAAATACCTCACCTGCCCTCTGTCCGGCGCCGAATTCAGCACGTCGCTGATGTGTCCGTGTCTTTTCTTCCCACGATCATCCGCACGACTCATTAAAGTCGTTAAAGGCACGAAGCAACGAAGCCGAAGCTTTCTCTCTCGATCTCTGGCTCTTCTTCCCTCTCTCGCTCCCCCTCTTTAGTTGCTGTTCGGCTTCGGTGCTTCACAGGAGGTGTAGAGATTGCAGGCGCCGTTTCTTCAACTCCTTCAGGGCTGTTCGACTCTACTCCTTCAACGGCTTTCCCTTCCAAACGGAGCGGGAGTTACGACATTTTGAGCGCAAGCAACGACGGGATTGCGCCGGCTGTGAAGATAACTTTCTACCCTTCGTGCACTTCTCCGGCTACTTCGTGGCTAGTTCGACTTCGCTCTGTCTGCGATTTCCCCCTCCCGTTGGATCGGAAGTTACTACAGTTTGATCGGAAAAACCAACGGGAGCTCGCTGGCTGGAACTCGCTTGCTGGGACGGTAACTTTCTCCCTTCCAGCGGCTTCTTCGGCTCCTTTTGGCTATTCGACGTCGCTCCTCAACGACTTTCCCTTCTCTGCTGGATCGGAAGTTACATTTTGATCGGAAGCACAAACGGGAGTTCGCTTGTAGTGAAGATAACTTTCTCCCCTTTGCGTTGCTTCTCCGGATCCTCCGTGGCTGTTCGACTTTGTACCTTCGACGATTTGCCCTTCCCGTCGATCGAAAGTTGCAGTATTTGATCGGAAGCAACAACAAGAGCTTGCTGGTAGAGAAGGTAACTCTCTACCTTTCGGGCGCTTCTCGGCCAAATCCTGTCAATCCACCGTGCCAAAAAAAAAATTTATTTTTATTATAATTGTTTTAATTAATTCTAATTAATTATTATTTTTAATTAATTATTATAATTAATTATATTTAATTTTAATTAAAATTATTATAATTAATCAACTTAATTATAATTAATTTTAATTAAAATTACTTTATAATTAATCATAATTTAAAAGATTAATTATTATTATTTAATTATAATTTATTTAAATTAATTAATTTTAATTAGTTATAATTAATTATAACTAATAACTTTAATTAATTTTAATAAATTTTAATTAATTATATTAATTAATTATAATTAGTTATAAATAATTAATTAAAAATGATTTATTAATTAATTTTAATTAATTAATATTAATTAAAAAAATGAAAAAAGGGAAAAGGCCCCTCTTGCCTCGATCCTCGAGCCGACACTGCCTCCACCACCGGGTCTTCAAGGTATAAAATTTCTAACTTAAACCCCGTTCTCGACGTTTGCAGCGGACCAGAGAACCACCTATACGCGCTCTTGTAGCACGGTAGGAGGGAGCCCGGTGCGAAGCATACGACGAGGCGGGTAAGCCCTATACACGCTCTTGTAGCGTGGTGGGGATGGTCCTCGACCTCGACACCGACACCGCCGACGACTGCTACGCAAAGGTATGATGTTCCAAAATCCCATTCTCGACGTTTGCAGCGGACCGGAGAACCACCTATACGCGCTCTTGTAGCACGGTGGGAGGGAGCCCGGTGCGATGCATACGACGAGGAGGGAGAGCCCTATACACGCTCTTGTAGCGTGGTGGGGAGAGTCACTGCTGTTCTGATACGTCACTGCTGTTCTGGTACGGATACTGCTGAAGGCCCCATACACGCTCTTGTAGCGTGGTGGGATGAAAATTTGTACGGCTGCGGTGTCTACGGACACCTACCATACACGCTCTAGTAGCGTGGTGGGAAGGCCCAGCTCCCCAATTTTCCCCCAAACGGGGGATATGCCGGGGTGCTGCCGAAATTTTCACTGAAATGTACAAAGACTTGAACAATTCGAAGACCTTCTTGGACAACAATATAGAAGACCTGTACTCGAATAAAAATGTACAGAATTTGAACTAAAATGAGCAGAGGACCTGTACAAGAACAGAGGACTTGTGGACCTAAATCAGAATCAAAATTCAAATGATTTCTAAAGACCAAATTCAAATGAGATAAAATCAAACTGGAGTCAAAATCAAATCATTTGAACGTGAAATTGTACCTACAAAGACTTCAGAAGACTCTGAACAAGCACTTGAACTTATTCTTGGAACTCGAACTGTGCAACATCAGGGGATCCGAATATAGAACATCAAACAAAGACTTTGATTTGGGCTGGATTCGAATCTGAATAAAGCAGTTGAACTCGCACTTGAACTCAGACTATACGATATCAAGTGGGGACTTGTAAACTTGATGAATTCAAGTCTGAATGAAACTGAATTTGGATCAAAACACATGCAAAGATCAAAATTTGAATCGCACACGGGGGACTCGTGGCGAACAAGTCCTCGATGCATGAATTCCTATAACAATCCCTACAAAATGCCTGTTAATTGAGATGACAATACTGGAGACCAGCAATCGAAAACCCACATCTACAAATAAGTACAATCAATAATACCCACCTGAGATTGGTGAAAGGGTGGGTATGATACAAGGACAATGGATTTCCTACGAATACTTCTAGAAGGTTGTAGCGGACATAACGGGTCCCTGCAAATGAGTACAAATCACTTGTGGATAACAACAGTGGATACATCGTAAGTACAATGAATCACTGTGGGCACAGGTACAGGCATCACCTACGATAGTGGTGATCAAAGTGCTGTCAGTACATCGGGTACAAAGGCAACCCGATGTACAAAAAAGGACACCCCCTGGCAGAAGAGAGGACATGTTTGAACAAATTAGAACCAAACTTCCTGGTGTTTCAAACTCTTTTCTTAGTGTTATACTCGAGAAGAAAGCAGTTCTGGTGCCCACAAACTCCAGAAATAATGAGTCCATTACACTGAACATCTTAAAAAGTGTTTCTCTACAAAACAACAAACTTCAGAATCTAGAAAATCCCTCCCCGGTGATTGAGAAAGGGGAATTAATGTCAAGATGAGAAAATACCTCATAACATCCAAATAGCTACGCCACCGGATCTGCAACACTGATACAAGCAGACATAAGGCGTCTACAATCAACACAACGCCACCGGATCTGCAACACTTATACAAGCAGACAGAAGGCGTCCACAAACTACAACAAACTGCCACCGGATCTGCAACACTTATGAAAGCAGACAGAAGGCGTCTACGATCTACAACTCAATGCCACCGGATCTGCAACACTGATACAAGCAGACAGAAGGCGTTTACAACATTCATATTCGGCCTTCAAGGCCTAAAATCAAGAAAATTCATGAACAAAGGCATGAAGCCTATAGAACCCGATCCTTCTATATGGATCAATAGAAGTCGACAGGGTTCGAACCTTTAAATAAATACACGGTTGTAGCGACCGGTGTATTTGTTTAAATACATTCTTTTTAGGCCTTCAAGGTCTAAAAACAAGAAGATTCATAGACAAAGGCATAAAGCCTACGAAACCCGATCCTCTATCGACAGCCCGATAGAGTTGACAGGGTTCAATCCATAAAGAGGAATGACCCCAAATACCCCGATGATGGCCTTATCAAAGGCAGATCTCAACCGGAGGGGTCCATTCAAATTCCCAAAACTCCAAAATGCCACTCAAAATCCAAGAATCCAGAAAATTCTCAAAAATCCAAAAATATTTAAAAATGAAACTATCCATCCCAAAACTTAAAGCAAAATCCATCCACCACCCGCAACAGTCTGTCGAGGTGGACAAATTCAAATAAACTCTAGCTCACAAAGAGCCAAGTGCCTAGTCGAAAATATCACTAGGATCCATTCTCAAACAATCTCCTGCCAGTAAGGACGTGGTACGTGTCCTCTAACCGACGGTTAGCCGCCAAATGGCACCGCAGGATAAACGGTTACGATGACCCGGGGCCCTCTGAACCGAGTGGTTTTGCCTCCAAATGGCACCACGAAATACCGGTTATGGCCAGAACCAATACGCTCCTTATTGGCATCAAATCCTTGAGATATGAATCAATATGATATAATCGATAGGGCACAAAGCACTCTGCAAGTTAAGGTGGATTCAAATTTGTCCCCTTAAGCAAACATCCAACCCAGGTCTACAAGGTCCCCTTGGACGAAGCAACCCATGGCTGCCGACAAGGATCCTTCTGTCAGGTTGGGTCGACTACCTCCTCTGACTAAGTAGACCAGGGACCACGATGGCCCGGGACGATGGAACCATGGGATCTTGATCGGGCCCATCATCCATTCCCCCACCATCCCCTTTAAAGTACAAGATGGTGAAATTTCTAATTTTAAATATCCAATTTCTCAAATATTTCCAAATCTCAAATCCATTGCTGCTACTATATGCCAGATAACACGTATTCTATACGTATCTGATTGACGACTAGCCTTAATCGAAAGTTCTCTCTCGTGATCGGGAGGGGTAATTAACTATAGGGGCTTGCGCCTATAGGAAACCAGAACTCAGATCATAAAGTCCTCGCAAAATGAGGGCGAAATCTCTGGGTAGTGTCTTATCTACAAACTCATCTGTCTTCCAAAATTTACCTCGGAACTTATCAGTTAAAACTCCCTCGCTCAGATAAAAAAAGAAATCGCGCGGCGGGGAGGCCGGGGCCGAATTTTCGGAGCCCACATTGCCCCTTCATTTGTGTCCTCATCTGAATCCCCCACCACTATCACGTGCAAGGTCTTCTCCTTACACCTATGCCCAGGTGCAAATTTCTCGTCACAACGGTAGCAGAGGCCCTTGACCCTCTTCTCCTTCAATTCGGAGTCAGTCAGTCTCTTGAACCCTCCTTGGTTCACCACAGTGGTGGCTTTCTCCTGTTTTACCTCCTCTGGATGAGTAGTGGCAGTTACCTTAAGTCCTTCGAGCATGAGTGGTGAGCGATATGTGGGGTGAGACCCCCCTGATTTCCGTGTCTGATCCGCCTTCTGCTTGTCCTCAACAAGCTGAGCTATCTCCATAATTCCCACTATCCCTCGTGGGTTGACCACCCTGATGGCGGCTCTGATGTAGGTTTTCAACCCTTTCATGAAATTCCCCTCCATGGCGTCATCGGGCATTCCCCTAAATCGTCCGGATAGAAGCTCAAAGCGCTCCCGGTACTCTGCCACTGTGCCTTCCTGAACAAGAGACATGAACTGTTCCTAATGGGTGCCCTCACTGGACACTCTGAACCTGTACAGTAATAGGTCCTTGAACTCTTCCTAACTCCATATAGGTTGTCGCCCGTCAATCCATTGGAACCAAGCCAATGATTTCCCCTCCAAGCAAATCGGGACAGCCATCAGCTTTTCCTCCTCCGTGACGCCGTTAACGGCGAAATATCGCTCCACCCGGTAGACCCATCCGTACGCATCTTCCCCTTCGAATACGGGGACCTTCAACTTCCTCATCCGTGTATCTGTCCGAGGAGGATTCCTCCCATCCTCCCATGGCCCATGCTGAAATCCCTCCCACTGAGGTCTTCCCCTCCACTCCCCTGGATACGGGGTCTGCACCCCCCTTCTTGGTGGCTCCCAAGGGGCTCGGCCCCCCTCGTGTGTGCCTCCCGGTTGTCTCGGCCAACCACCCCCGACCTCTCCTGTGGCTCGGCCCAACTCCGGCGGTCCTCCTGGACCTCTCGGCCACCCTCCTTGTGGCTCCCAGTTGGTGCGACCCATCTCTTGCACTCCTCCCGGCCTCATCGGCCACCCTCCATACGGACCGTGAGGGTCACGTACGGCTCCTCCCCCTTGACCGGCGGCCCCCTCCCACGGTGCACCACCCACGTCGAATGCCTCCCACCCTTCCCTTGACCAAGGCTCTTGGCGCGAGATGTGAGGTGGTGCTTGCATGGCTTCCCCCGATTGGCTTGCTCCATCTTCCCTAATTGAGAAATTAGGGTTAGGGTTTGACATCGGCGATTTCCCCTTTTCCTTCGGATTTGATTGAGCAACTTGAGCGTCTACCAATTTACGGATCATCTCTTCCATTCCCCCAAATCTCTCCTCTAGGGATGAGAATTTTCCTTCCAACGACGAAAGCTTCTCTCCCACTTCCTCCTTCAATTGGCTCATCTCCCGCTCCAAAACTTCTACCTTCTTTGATGCCATGCCGTCTAGGATCGAGAGCTCTGATACCAACTTGATACGCCCTAGGGTTCCCAAGTTTGGGTTTGCCCTAATGCTCCTTCAAAGATAAGATTTCTCCACCAAATCAAAGAGAAATGAACACAAGGGAGATGGGATGAAGAGCAAGAACCTTTGCATTTAAAATCCAAGAGAAAACAAGATACAATTTGTCCACTTCGAGAAGGACAAGGTCTCCCACTACAAACCCTAGAAAACTTAGAGAAAGAAAATAAGGTGGCTAAGAGAAAACCCAATTTTTGCATAACCCTAGAAATCCCCCCTTAATCCCTACTTATAGCAAGCAAAAGACCAAACCAAACCCACTAGTGGGCTGCCCAGGTGAACCGCCCAGCTCAGGCCTGACCCGAGCCAAACCGGTCCAGAATTTGACCGGTTCCGCTCAAGCCGACCCCCCCCCCCCCCCCCCCCCCGCGTTCCGCTCCGCATCCCCCCCCCCCCCCCCCCCCCCCCCGCGACACTGCTTTGGCGGGATCGACCGGCGCGGCGCCCATTCCGGCCGCTTCCGCACGTCGTGGGGTCATCGGCCCTCCCTCAGCCGGTCGGCGGCGGCACGCATCAGATAGTTATTTTCACAATCAAAAAAATAGTTGAGTGGTACTTTTCTATCACACAACAAACCTGATGCATTCCTCCACTTCATCTATCCAACTTAAATTCTACTAATAATATCCCCATCTATTTCACAATCACTCTGAGCAATAGAAGATTTCTAAAATGTGTACTCTTATTAATGACTTGATCGCTCAAAGTCACAAACCCCCCACTAGATCTATTATTATTAAAATTATACTCCTTGTATTCGATTTTAGATCTACTCAAACGAAAACCTTTAGACTCAAAGGATGATCCTTGATGTAATCCAACTAAAATTGGAAAATACCAGGTCAAACAATCTTGTGTTTGAATACAAGTAACAGTTCTAGCATACATATCCCTAATAACTTGAATATAAGCATTATTAATACCTTTCTTTTTTAGAACTCCCCATAGAACTTATCTTGGAACTTTATCATATGCTTTCTCTAAATCAATAAATATCACATGAAGATCTTCCTTTTTCTCTCTATACTTCTCCATCAAACCTCTCAATAAATGAATGGCTTTCATAGTAGACCTATCTGACATGAATCCAAATTGATTTTGAGAAATATTAGTATCATATCGTAACCTCTGCTCTATAACTCTCTCCCATAGTTTTAAAGTATGACACATCAACTTAATTCCTCTATAATTTGCACAATCTTGTGCATCACCTTTATTCTTAAGGATAGGAATCAACACACTCATTCTCCACACATGTGACATCTTTTTAGTCTTCAAAATAATATTAAAAAGTTTTATAAGCTAAGAAATTCCTTCATCTCTTAAGCATTTCACACCTCTATTGGAATATCATTAGTTCCAACAATTTTCCCACACTTCATTTTCTTTAAAGCCTCTCCAACATCAGTTTTAGTAATACGCCGATAAAATTAAAAATCTTTATTTTTATTTAGAGTGTTAAGGTCACTAAAGTCAATTGTATATTCACAATCTTCATTGAAAAGTTTAGCAAAATATCTCATCCACCTTTGTTGAATATCCTCTTTTTTAAAAAATATTTTTTGATATTCATCCTTAATGCACTTCACTTGAAATAAATCCTTACTACTCCTATCTCTTTGTCTGGCTAGTTTATACATATATTTTTCGCCTTCTTTAGTATCTAATCTATTATATAAATTATTAAAAGCTAAAGTCTTTGCATCACAAAATTCTTTCTTAGACTCCTTATGAGCAACTTTATACCTTTCCCAATTTTCAAAATTTTTGCATCTAAACTATTTTTTTTTTTATAACAGAGCTTTTTTTTAATCTTTTCTTGCACATTTTAATTTCACCACCAACTATTTTTACTATTTGAAGCTTTTCCTTTAACATCTCGTTCTCATAGGCATTTTAAAATTCTTAAAATTGAAAATTACAAAAGAAAATAAATGTTATTCTTATCATTGAGCAGATATCCATCAACTAGCAATTTCTATTGAAAATTTAATAGAAATTTCAACCGCATATAAGCAGATATCCATCAACTAGCAATAGCCACAATCTAATTAGCTCTAATTTGAAAGGAAAAAAAAATCTTTCTGAACCACCGTTATCATAATTAATGATACTTCACGTATGTCAGGTTCTGGTTTTCAAGAGAACATATTATTAACAATAACAAAGCAAAATGTCATTTAAGCAAAGAGGATCATTTCAGTAAAACAGCTAATATGAAAAGAGTATTAAGCATTTCTATTATAAAAATTAATATCTTCATTAAATTATAGAAAAAACATACCAAAAAAAGGTAGAATAAAAGCGATGAATACGGTTGACAATACTAGTGCTGTCCTCAATAGCACACTGCACCAAACACTACAGGAGATTCCCAATGGAAGAAGCTCCTCGATACTCCTTGCCAGTGGATTAAGCAACAATGCATATCTATTAAAGGTTCAGAACGAAACAAAGGCAAATAAAATAATAATTTATGATAAGAGTTAAAATAACAGTGTGTTTGCACCCAATGCTGACTAGAATAATAAATTCAACAAATATATTAGAAATGGAGGAAACAAGATAAAATAACACGCAAGCACAAGAGTTAAAAACTTCTGAGAGTCAAAAGGATACTTGGTGAAAGGATTTATTACCTGATAAAAAGGTTAATCGAAGAGTAAAAATTACAAAAGAGAAAAGCAGTTATCAATAAACAAAAAATATGATAACAAGAAATACTACTCACAGTCGTCCACAGAGCAACCTTTGATGCCACGGCATCCTTTGGCAAATTTAGGGTTATCTGGGATAGTGTACTCTCACCAAACATAAGAAAACTAATGGCGGCAAAAGAACCATAAATTGCTGTGCACAAAGAAAAGCTGTTTGATGATAGGAAGAAACAGCCAGAATCAAATAATGAATAATGATAGGACTAGTAGATTAAATTACTTGGCAAATTAAATTTGGAAATGCATACCATATTACTAATGCCCTCGTAAATTTTGTCCGATCAGCCATAGACTGATAAATATTTGGAAACACTGCGTGACCTGAGTAGCAAAATCCATATATTCCGACAGCAAAAGGTACGCCACTCCATCTCACAACTTCACCTGTTTGATGATACCCAATCCCATCTGTTGCCCCCACAGAAATAACAGAAAAGAAAACAAGAATAGTTGCAAAGACACCACCAGCTGTAGAAAATTTTAAAAACATCAGAGACGACCCTTCAGTCATATTTTTAAACAAAAGAGGCACATAAAACCATGTTATCAAACCTGAAAGATAAGAAAGAACCCTGAGATCTCTTAGACAAACAGTTGGTAATACAACCAAAGCAGTCAAAATTCCAAAGAAGTGCGAAGAATCCAAGTGAATGCCCCCCCAATCAAAAGCAACACCAGGAAACATCCTTGTAAGATTGTCACCTTCCAATATAATAAATTCCACACAATATGACTGTAGAAGAAAAACAGTAGCAGGCAAAGTTGAAGATCTCTTGAAAGGTCGCCTCAGAGGCAAAAGAAAGGGAAAAAAAAAAAAAAACAGATCATAGGTGACTAAATTCTTAAGGACCAAATTTGAACTCCACTTACGTATAATTCCGTGTACAAGACAATCTGCATCATGGATTAAGCAAACATTGATTAGTACTTAGGCGGTGATATCAAGTACATCTTCCAAGCACATAAGCAGAGTGAAGAACAGAACATAAAGAAATTGATGGTGAAATGGTAAAAATCCATTTGTAACTGCGGAAAATGCATTTATATTATAAAATAAAAAACAAATCAAATCAAAATCTATGACAACCTAAAAGTAAACATAAATTTTTTTGACAGATGAGACTTGGAAAGGTTGCGCACAACAATTTTATGACCTAATGGCAGCAGTTCCAACCTTTAGACAAAAGTATGCAAATTTTCAGCCGTCACTTGTCTATCATGGCTACATACGATGCTTGATAACTGGTCAATATCAATAAAAACACTAGACGCGTTATGTGCTATGGGTAACAGTGACAGCAAACGTATAGCAACTTCATGTTGAGATTTCAATAATAAAGGTAGACAATGCACAGTTTTAAATTATCTTCTTTCAGTCAACAGGCAAAAGAACATCCATTAAAATGCAACCTACAAGGTTGAATTTTTTTTCAAAGAAAGCAAATTTTATTGAGTCACTGAAGTACAACTGATGCATGCAAAAATTTGGGACAACCCCCAAATTTTTGCAAGTAAAAATTAAACCTTCTTAGGAAATAGAAATGACACAAAATTCTAAAAAAACATCTTTTATATCATAAGAAGACAATTACAAACTTTGACACTTACAAACACAAACATAAATAATTACCTTACAACTCTTGACAACCATAAAACACCTAAAATTGCATTTCTTTTGCTTGAGAAGAAGGATACAGGTGGGGTGGTCACTTGCGGATAGAAGAAAGAGGTTAGAAGACTAGATGAAATATAGCTCGCAAGCTAAAAAAGGAGAGGAAGGTGAAGGACATAGCTCGCAAGCTATTCCAAAGAAACCCGCAGGTTTTATCCAAAAATCATCATCACAACAACTTTTTTTTTTTTTTGACAAAAAACAACACATTTATAGGAGAGAAAGGGGAGACAAACAGCCACATAAATCTTTAATTAAACCAATTAACTAAGGGTAAGAGGAAGGCCAAAAGACACCACAGCAGCCCCCAAAAAACTGCACATAAAACTGATTGGAGAAGCCACGGGACACAGTCAAGAAAGCCACGGGAAGCGCAGCCAGCAAGCCACGGGAAACCCAGCCAGCAAGCCATGGGAAAGCAGCCAGAGAGGGACCCGAGGAGCCAACACAGGAAACGGGGCAGAGGATTCACGGGAAAGCAGCCAGGGAGAAATCCCAAAAGACAACCAACCCACTACAATTACTCCCAAGGAAGAAACCAAATAGATACAAGAATGGGAAGAGAAAAGGGGCAATAATGCCACTCCAATAATGAGCTATTCGGTAAAGAACTTTTCATAATAATGAGCTAAAGTTTTAGCTCAAGCATTTATGAGCTAAAACCAAGAAGATTCCAAAATTTCAGCACAAAACCAGTGCAGCCAAAGCTCAACCCGAGAGCATCCAAGGCCCAAACCAAGAGTCAGAAAACAGCCCAAAGCTTGCCTACATCAACAATATGAAATGTTAAGAAAGGTAGAGGTAAACCTAAAAATACTTGGTCAGAAAATATTAGATATGACCTTTCTTTATTAGATTTAAATGAGAATTTAATTTTTAACATGGCACAATGAAGAAAAAGGATTCATGTAGCCGACCCCACATTGTGGGATAAAAGCTTGTTGTTGTTGTTGTTGTTGTTGTTGAATGAAGCAAATGCATAGCATTGCTAGGTGAATAGAATAACTAAAAAAATTACACTGATAAGACTGCAAAGGGGCAAACAAATAATTTTCAAGAATGAAATAATCCTAAGGGTCCTCATTAAAAACTTCTAACTTGTGGCTTGACACATTTTCTATAGTGACATTACATTTTTCTTGTTGTTCTTTCCCGCCGAGTATATACAATTTGAAAATTATTGTTCACTAACTCTTCAGTCCTGGAAATGCTAACATCATAACTAATTGACAGAGATTCTCAATCATCAACTACCCCGGAAATGGGAAGATCGTCAACTCCTAGAGAGTTTAAAGCATTAATCATATGAGTAGGTGCAATGTTTGGACTAGCAATCCGGGAAGGCAATGATACCAAGGCAGGATCTAAAGTTGATTCAAAATTTTAATGTACAAATTAGATTATAAGAAAAAGTAACTATCACCATTGAATTAGAAGATAGGTTATACCAAAGTAATTGCCAAGTAATTTAATAAATATACCATAATAAGGAATCTTGTTTAAAGCAAAATATTATATCAAATAAATGATATAAGTATAACAAGGGAAATTGCCAAGAATTACAGATATGTAAGGAAAAATACTAAGCAGCAAATACAAATAGCATGAAACTAAGGATGGACCATCCAACAGCATAGGAAAGAAAAAAAGAAGAAATAAAACTCATTTGGACCACACTTGAGGCCTAGTGAAAACAAGAGTGACGATATTTTTTTGAGTATGTTCCCATTTATAAATATGATTTGATACCTCCTATCCACCCAAGCGTCATTACTTATAATGCTCCTATCAAAATTATCAGATTTCTAATAATCGTGAATATATATGTATTCATAATAGAAGGGAGAGGGATAACTTCCAAGATTGGAGAATTAAATTTCATTATCTTGCTTGCAAAAGATGTAGAGGGCATATATATAGGGCTGGCAAGGGCAAACATAATAGTTTTTCAGAATCTTGGGGGAAGTCAACTGGTTCTAAATTATGAGTACCAAGATGAATCAATGACGGATGAGCAACAACCATATGGGAGTACAAAGGGAATAAACATTTGAATGTACCACTTACGCCCAACTATTTGATTTTTTTGTATTTAGATGAGCCTTCTAACAATTAAAGAAATTGAGACTAAAAAATTTACAGAAAGATCAACATGGGAGATAACTTCAAATATTATATTATGCCAATATACAAAAGGCTCGGAGCCAAAGCTTACCACCTTTTCCAACAGCAATGCCAACGTCCATTCAACAAAAAATATAATCACAAAAGGCCTCAAAAGATGAGCACTGGCAGCATCAACATGCAAAGGTTTATCAAAAATAGAATCAAAGGAGTATTAAGTGGATTGGTTGAAGAACTATAATAGAAGCTAATGAAAAACTATCAAAATAGGGGTGATAGGTGATTCCTCAGATGCATCAAATGTGGAGACCACAACAGATCAAAAAGCCACGATCATGATAGGTAGATCTAGAGAAGAATCTAGAGCAGTCTACACCTGAGAATGGTATCATAATCATGCAATGAGGATCAATTATCCCAACTAAATAGTCACCAACAAAGTTTATGTCTAACAAAAATTTGTGAATGACATCCACATTTGGATGGCCCAAGCAGAATTTAAATATAAAAGACAAAAAGCGGTCTACCAATTTTGAAGATCTCATCCTAAGAAAAAATGAGGGTCAGCTTGCCTTTGATAGGAAGTTGAATGTTTATATTGTGGTGGAACTAAGAATTGTTGAAAATGAAAAGGAATCTAAACATAAAAAAGAGGGATGCAATCCTGAGTCTGATAACTTCTACAAAAGAATGAAAATTGTGAGCAACAAGAAGAAAATATATAAAAAATGTAAGCAATAAGAGAAGCCTTCGAAATAATAGGAGTCATCAATAAAGGATGCACAGACGGTGAGAAATGGACAAACTACTGTGACCATAAGAGCAGCCAAGAAGGGAGGTGATTCGGAAGCAATTGAGGACAAGGTGAGAGAGAGAGAGAGAGAGATAACGAGTGCAACCCAATAGAGACATGGATACGAGTGTCAAGGAGAGCTAAAGCGAGGAAAGAAGAAAAATAAAAAAAGCAGTCTAGCGGGGAGAGAGGCATCAATAAGGAGTGCATAACCACAACCCTAGGTGGCATGCTAGGAGCCATCAGGCGAAACAAGCGTGCAAGCACATGGAAGAACGTGCACAAGTGCACGAGAGAAAAGTCAATCACGAAAGCATAGTGACAAGCGCCAGGATATGGTGTTGAGCATGGTAGGGAGAAAGTAACAGGACAAAGAAGCAATCTCGAGGTATGAGAGCATATGCCAAGCCCAAGCCATTAGAAAGATTTTTTTTTTTTATAATTTTATCTAATCCATTATCAAATTTATTATCAAACACCCTTGATAACTTGCTCCCCTCTTCTATTTAATATCCATATTTTAATCTATGGCAACACCAAACACTTCAGCAACCTTGACCATTATCTCCACTATTGTACCCCGATCTCTAACGCACATTTGCGGTTGCTCTCTAGACGCCTTCTATCATGCTCCCAATGTGGTTCTCTATAGCACACACAAGCAGCTAAACTCCCCTCTATTTCAGTATCGTTTTTGCTTCATCTAATCATGTTCTAATCCTAGGTACTTCGACCGATTGAATGAAAAGGATTATAAGTCCCCTTTTACGACATTTTAGTTTTCCGTTTTAAGGACACAAGCTATCATAATATTAAAAAAGGTTAGAAGACAAATAAGGTTGTATGTTAAACAAAAACAAAGTTTTTTGAAGCTATATTAAAAAATAATCCTAAAAATTTTAATAATAGCTTAAAAAGTATGGTAATTTGCTAAATTTCTTTGAAATTCATGCAATTTTTTATCTGAAATAGGTTTTTTAGGTCAACCATAGACCACATTCCCTTCCTACCATCTTCTTCTCATCAAGCTATAGACCTTACGAGAATCTAATGCTCAATGAAAAAAATTAGGAAATAATATATAATCCTAAAATAAAAGCAAATATTTATGTGCATTGGGAAAAAAATCAAACTTCACTACCTCAATTTTCTTTCGAACTTCTTAGGACTTAGCCAAAGGATCCTTATTTACATTGCAATTTTATTCATATATTTAATTTTTTTTTGCATAACTATATGGAAAACCACAGCCTTCTTGATGTCCATATAACGCAATTATGCATGTCGAATAACATGGCAAAATTGGGCGCATTTTTAGATAAATTATTTGGGAAAAAAAGTTAAAAAAAAAGTCTCCTGACTATTCGAATGTGGCCAATTTAGTCGTAGAATATTACATTTCTTCAATTTAGTCCAATTATGTGATGTGGACATCGACCAGAGGTTCAGATATGTGTATCGCCGTAGACAGCGCAGATCGACGGCCACGATTCAGAGTTTATATTTCTAGTTATTCATGTATTTATTTTATGCATTTTCTTTTATTTCTCAGAATTTCCTATTGTACCCTTAGTATGAGCTGAGTCATGAGTGTAGCCCCGAGGACAATAGAGTCATTGTACTTTCTTTTGTGTTGGGACCTATATATAGGTCATTTCATGTTGTATTATGGTTAATGAATGTTGAATAAAAAAAATTATGTTTGTTTCTACTTTTCTAGCATGAGTGCTTGAGAAGGAAGAGAGCTCAAGTGGAGCAATTCGCAAGGCCCACCAATCGTTGGAAGAGTCATCGATTCGTGGTTAGATTTTCTTTATCTTCTCGCTCGTATTCATATCCATCTCCTTCCCATCCTCCACAAGAACAGCCCTCTCATTTCCACTTGCCGCCGCCCCTTGAACATTCACCGCCGGCCACATCCCCGGCTCCGGCCGACCACCCCGCCGGCGACCCCACCTCAACCGTCCACCCCATCTCTACCACATACCCAAATTTGAAATTTGAATTTTAAATTTCAAATTCTTTCCTAATTTGGAATTCCAAATTTGGAGAGTTTTCATGACGGTTTCTAATTTTAATTCCATTTGATATTGGAGTTTTAATCGCGTCGTGCCACATCACTAACTCAAATGGGAAGCCACCTCATGAAATTACTTCTCCTCTTCTCAGCATACCGCCGGCCACACTAGGGAGATTCCCCCATTAAATGCTATTTAGTGACATGACCGTTTTGGAATCAAATTGGATTTCAAAATTTCCCTCCCAATCCACTTAAAACTGAAATTCAATTTCAGTTTTAACTTTAGCAATTCCTCCCTCTCCCTATTAAGCCGCCGGCCACATTGATGGGCCCCTCTTGATTACCCATTAATTCTCCCCTTAATTGCATTTGAATTTTGAAATCCTCTTCAAATTATTCCCTCCAAATATACTTAGATATGAAATTTATTTCAGATTTAGGAAGGATTTGAAGAGGATTTAATTTCCCCAAACCCTAGCCCCTCATTTTGGAGACCGCCGCCCCATCCCCTGTGAATTCCCGCCGGCTCTCCACACCTCATCCTCCCCTCTTGGCGCAAGGATCCTCCATCATCATCACTTAAATCTCGTCTCTTCAAAAGATTTGCCAACATCAAGCATGCATGGCGGATCCGGAGTTTGAGTGGGGATTAATCTTCAACGCCGACGGAAGCATTAACATCCTACGGTCTCCGTGCTTCGACGTAGGATTTGAAGGCGAAACCACCATGGAAGAGTATTTGGAGAGAGTCGTCTCGATCCTTGCCAGCATCTTCGACCGACAATTCTCAAAGTACAAGTGGAGTCTCGAAAGCCAAGCATTCACGCCCTCCTCGTCACCGTCAACCTCTCCGTGGCTCAAGGCCATCGGTGTGGCCACCATCTTCGTGGCATCGTTGAGTTTGCTAAAGGCCTTCTCCCGCTAACCCGAATTGAGTGTGAGTGAGCAAGGTACTCATTGTGAAATTTCTAAACATTAGTCGTGGGATTTTATTAATTTTCCGCATTTGCTTTGTTGTGAACTTTTGGAGATTCATCATTAATTGTGCCTAAACACTAGCTTGAAATTGCTTGTCATAACATGTCATCAATGGAAAATGCTTGAATCTTAATTTACGGAAAGCCTAATCTTATTTTGGTAAACTTTGTGATTCTTAATGAATTTCATGTGCAATTCTTGAATGTTTCACATCATATTTGGTATCAGAGCCAGGTTAGCATGCTTTTCTCTTTGCTAGATTGCATCCTAGGAATCCTATTTAAGTTATCTCTAGAAGTTTGCATGTATACCATCATCTAGATAGATATTTTTTCTGTTTTCTACTGCTGTCCAGAAATTCTGCATCATTTAGTTCATCTTACATTAGTATCTTCATGTGTTTAAGTGCTGCCACCTTCATTTTGACATCCATAATAGTCTAGGCCACTTAGACATTTGCTGCCCACTAACTTTCTGCACTTAGTATAGCCTTTAGAAGGAGTTCTAGGAAGTGTCAAGCTGCTGTCCACTGTTTTCTGCAGCTGTTAGACTTCCGTTAGTGAGCCTAGAGTCGCTGTTTAGGTGCTGCCTAGACCCGGGAACCTTGCCGAAACACTTAGGTGATCTTCACCTCGTCTGTGCTCGCTGCCCCGCACTTTCCAGCTGCTGTAGCTTCAATTTCAGCAAGCGTTTCAGTGGGGTTAGCTGCTGTCCTTGACTTAGGAAGCCTTTCTAGTGATCCTTAACACCCAACCATGGACCCTACACATATGCAAGCAACTTTAGACATGATTATGGGCCAATTAGGTGCACTTACACAACAAATGAAGGATACCCAAACGAGTGTAGCTGAACTTAAACGTCATACAGGAAAAAGACTAGACAATATTGAAAGAATGGGACACCCGGCCATCTACACGCCATCTAGACCTCAATCACCATATGGCGAAGATGCCCGAACTGAGTACGGACCCCCTAGGGATTACTACCGACCCAACCACCGACCCCATCAGGAACCGGTAGGACGTGGACGCGCCTTGGAGAGACAACGACGTCCAACTCCTCAAGAGTATTAAGATAGACGCCCCGACGTTTGACGGTACGTTAGAGCCTCAAGTTTTTCTTGACTGGATTAAGGGAATGGATAGCTATTTCAAATGGTATAACATTTCGGAAGATAAGAAAGTTAGATTCGCTGAGATGAAGTTGACGGGTAGAGCAAAACCAGTACTGGACCAATGTAGAGCACATGAGGGAGACTCGACGAGAATACCCTATTGCTGACTGGGGAACAATGAAGCAAGAACTGAAAAGGAAATACCTTCCCCCCTCATATTACCCAAGACTTCTAGATCGTTGGAATAGGTTAACCCAAGGAAGCAAGACCGTCAAGGAATATATCTTGACCTTCGATGATTTCCTGATTCGTTGTAACGGAGAAGAGACCACCACACCTACTCAACTCCTATCAATGTTTCGAGCCGGATTGAGAGAAGACCTTCGAAATGAACTGTTTGCCAGAGGAGTGAACACCTATGAAGCTGCCTGTAGCCTGGTGTTAGACTTAGAAGAGTCCAGGAGCCATAGGACCCAAGACTCTCGACCTAATCCGTTTAAGCCCTCTACGAACCAACCCTATAACAAGCCCAGCGGATCCATGAGTAGTCGACCACCCTCTAACCAGACCCAACCCCGCATTGACTATAAGGGAAAGACACCTGAACGGGAAACACCCAAACCCACTGCCGGCACTAAGTGCTTTAGGTGCCATGGGTATGGACACATTGCTTCTCAGTGTTCCAGCCCATTTAAGGTCAAGATAATTGAGGAAGTGACGGAGGAAGAGGATGAACCAGAAACTGACTTGGTCCACCATATGGACGACGATGAGGAGTTTTTCGACGAGGAAGATACTGCTGTTGTTCACTGCCTCCAAAAGATGAACCACTTAGATCTGCAGGTTGTTAGGTAAGGCTTTTCCCAACCCAAACCTAGAGACGACTGACGGAGGACCTCGATCTTCTACACTTTCATGAAAATAGGAGACAAAAATTGTAAGGTCATAATCGACAGTGGAAGTTGTATTAACGTTGTGTCTTCTGCTATGATCTCGAAGCTGCAATTGAGGACCACACCACACCCAAACCCCTACAAAGTTGCCTGGATAAACTCGACCACCTTGGAAGTGAAAGATAGGAGTCTTGTTCCTATCGAATTCGTTGGGTACAAGGAGAAAATCTGTTGTGATGTTTTGACTATGGATGTGGGTCAAATCATCCTTGGCCGCCCCTGGTTGTTCGACAACGATGTACACCTTTATGGACGATCAAACACCTGTGTGTTTGAACACGAGGGCAAGAAGATTAAGCTGTTACCCACTCAACCTAAGTCTACAAGGAAGAAGTTAAGCCCAACTCTCTGAAACCCAACACGGGCTTGAACTTGATAACTGCTAAGGACCTAGGTATGGAACTAGAGTCGGGAGCCCCTCTTTACGCGCTAGTAACCCGGGAAATAAGTGTAGATCAAGAAGAACCGATCCCTAAAGAGGTAAAACCACTGTTGGAGACTTTTTCTGATGTCTTTCCTGAAGATTTGCCCAACCAACTGCCACCTCTAAGGGACATTCAACATGCCATAGACTTAATGCCCGGAGCGTCTTTACCAAACCTACCCCATTACCGAATGAACCCTACTGAACACGAGGAGCTCAAGAGACAAGTGGATGAATTGTTACAATGGGGATTCATTAAGGAGAGCCTTAGTCCGTGTGCGGTTCCTGCCCTTTTGACCCCTAAGAAGGATGGGACGTGGAGAATGTGCATTGATAGCCGTGCTATCAACAAAATCACCGTTAAGTACCGTTTCACAATCCCTCGGTTAGATGACATGTTGGACATGATGACCGCAGCCACACTATTTTCTAAGATCGATCTTAAGAGTGGCTATCACCAAATTAGGATCCGTCCGGGGGGGATGAATGGAAGACCGCCTTCAAAACCAAAGATGGGTTGTATGAATGGACTGTAATGCCTTTTGGGTTGAGTAACGCACCTAGCACTTTTATGAGAGTAATGACTCAGATCCTTAGGCCCCTCCTTGGAAAATTTGTTGTAGTATACTTTGATGATATCTTAATTTACAGTCATTCAGTGGAACAACATTTGAATCATCTAAGGCAAGTTTGTGAAATCTTAAAAAGGGAACAGATGTATGCCAATCCTAAGAAATGCACTTTCCTCACAAATCAAGTAACCTTCCTTGGATTTATCATATCTTCTCAAGGCATATCTGCTGACCCCGAAAAGGTGCGAGCTATAAACGATTGGCCAGAACCCAAAAACATTAGAGATGTTCGGAGTTTTCACGGATTGGCCACGTTTTATCGGAGATTTATTCGAAATTTTAGCACCATAATAGCGCCAATAACGGACTGCCTTAAGAAAGGAGAGTTTCTTTGAACCACAACGACGACTAGAGCTTTTGAGGAGATTAAGAAGCGAATGATGGAAGCCCTGTGATGAGATTACCTGATTTTTCAAAAGTTTTTGAGGTGACTTGTGACGCGTCTGGAATTGGTATAGGTGGAGTCCTATCGCAAAAGGGACACCCGGTCGCTTACTTTAGCGAAAAATTGAATGACACTAGGCAAAGGTACTCCACCTACGACAAGGAATTTTACGCCATCATTCAATCCCTTAGGCATTGGCGTCACTACCTTCTACCGCAAGAATTTGTTATCTTTTCGGACCATGAGGCTTTGCGATATATTAATTCTCAAAATAAACTCAATGCTCGGCACAGCCGTTGGGTTGAATTCCTGCAAGAGTACACATATACCATCAGACATAAAGCAGGATCTAAAAATAAGGCTGCTGACGCCTTAAGCCGTCGGATGATGATTACTAGGAAGATGACTGCTGATGTAATAGGCTTTGAGCGGCTCAAGGAAGACTACCCAGACTGGCCTGATTTTAAGGAAACCTACTCTGCGCTGACCACTGGAAACAAACAGATTATAGGAGACTTTATGTTGGAGGATGGATACTTGTTTAAGTCCCAACAACTTTGTATTCCCAATACGTCACTTCGAGAATTTCTTGTGTGGGAATTACATGCTGGAGGTTTAGCAGGTCATTTTGGTCAAGCCAAGACCATTGCCGCGGTTGAAAATCGTTTTTACTGGCCAAGTCTTAAGAGGGACGTTAGCAGATTAGTAAGGCGGTGTCACACCTGTCAGTTAGCCAAACAACGTAAACAAAACACTGGCCTTTACACACCTCTCCCCGTGCCTAACCAACCCTGGCAAGATGTTAGCATGGACTTTGTCTTAGGATTACCCAAGACCCTTAGGAAGCATGACTCGATATGTGTAGTCGTAGATAGGTTTTCTAAGATGGCCCATTTTCTCCCGTGCTCCAAAACTTTTGACGCCTCTAGAATAGCCAAGCTGTATTTTAATGAAATTGTGAGACTTCACGGCCTACCCAAAACCATTGTGTCAGATAGAGATGTGAAATTTACTAGTTACTTTTGGAAGACTCTATGGCATAAAATGGGAACCGAATTACAATTCTCCACTGCTTTTCACCCCCAAACGGATGGCCAAACCGAAGTAGTAAATAGAAGTCTAAGAAATCTTTTAAGGACCTTGGTAGGAGAGAATCTTAGGGACTGGGACTCTAAACTGCCGATAGCTGAATTTGCATACAACAACTCTGTAAACCGATCTACGGGTCAAAGTCCTGCTGAAGTCGTGTATGGTTACCTACCTAGACAGCCCATTGACTTGATTCCTATAAGTCCTAAGGTTAGAGTTTCTGAGTCTGCATCTGCATTCGCATCTCATCTTCAAGAATTGCACAAAGAAATAAACAAAAGAATTCAACAAAGTAATACTCATTATAAGATTGATGCTGATCTTAAGAAGAGATTTATAGAATTTGAAGTTGGAGATTTTGTTATGGTACGGATTCGTCCGGAGCGGTTCCCCCAAGGAACCGTTAAAAAGTTACATGCTAGAAGTGCGGGCCCCTTTAAGATAATCTCGAAAGTAAACAGTAATGCTTATGTGTTAGACCTTCCTGAAGGCTTTAATATGAATCCTATGTTTAATGTTAAAGATTTAGTAGCTTTCGAGGGACCCGAGTTTAACCCTGATAATCCACTTCATGATAAGCCTTATGAGAACCCACCCAGTGAGATCCCCCAACCTACCTCCACTCCCCAAATTGCCCCATTTACCCACTGCGGAGAAGGTCGAAGCTATACTTGACGATGAAATCATTTCCACGAAGGAAGGTGGTCGCCAAAGGTACTTGGTGCACTAGAGAGGGAAGCCGGCGACAGAGGACACGTGGATAGATCGAGAGGAGCTGCAGAGGTTGGATCCAGATCTCCTAGAGATGTACGAGAGCTCCAGAGATTTCTACTCGACGGGGTCGAGCTTTCTCTCCCACCTGGGGAGAATGATGTGGACATCGACCAGAGGTTCAGACATGTGTATCGCCGTAGACAGCGCAGATCGACGGCCACGATTCAGAGTTTATATTTCTAGTTATTCATGTATTTCTTTTATGCATTTTCTTTTATTTCTCAGAATTTCCTATTGTACCCTTAGTATGAGCTGAGTCATGAGTGTAGCCCCGAGGGCAATAGAGTCATTGTACTTTCTTTTGTGTTGGGACCTATATATAGGTCATTTCATGTTGTATTATGGTTAATGAATGTTGAATAAAAAAAATTATGTTTGTTTCTACTTTTCTAGCATGAGTGCTTGAGAAGGAAGAGAGCTCAAGTTGAGCAATTCGCAAGGCCCACCAATCGTTGGAAGAGTCCTCGATTCGTGGTTAGATTTTCTTTATCTTCTCGCTCGTATTCATATCCATCTCCTTCCCATCCTCCATAAGAACAGCCCTCCCATTTCCACTTGTCGCCGCCCCTTCAACATTCACCGCAGGCCACATCCCCGGCTCCGGCCGACCACCCCGCCGGCGACCCCACCTCAACCGTCCCACCCATCTCTACCACATACCCAAATTTGAAATTTGAATTTTAAATTTCAAATTCTTTCCTAATTTGGAATTCCAAATTTGGAAAGTTTTTATGACGGTTTCTAATTTTAATTCCATTTGATATTGGAGTTTTAATCACGTCGTGCCACATCACTAACTCAAATGAGAAGCCACCTCATGAAATTACTTCTCCTCTTCTCAGCATGCCGCCGGCCACACTAGGGAGATTCCCCCATTAAATGCTATTTAGTGACATGACCGTTTTGGAATCAAATTGGATTTCAAAATTTCCTTCCCAATCCACTTAAAACTGAAATTCAATTTCAGTTTTAACTTTAGCAATTCCTCCCTCTCCCTATTAAGCCGCCGGCCACATTGATGGGCCCCTCTTGATTACCCATTAATTCTCCCCTTAATTGCATTTGAATTTTGAAATCCTCTTCAAATTATTCCCTCCAAATATACTTAGATCTGAAATTTATTTTAGATTTAGGAAGGATTTGAAGAGGATTAATTTCCCCAAACCCTAGCCCCTCATTTTGGAGCCCGCCGCCCCATCCCCTGTGAATTCCCGTCGGCCTCCCACACCTCATCCTCCCCTCTTGGCGCAAGGATCCTCCATCATCATCACTTAAATCTCGTCTCTTCGAAAGATTTGCCAACATCAAGCATGCATGGCGGATCCGGAGTTTGAGTGGGGATTAATCTTCAACGCCGATGGAAGCATTAACATCCTACGGTCTCCGTGCTTCGACGTAGGATTTGAAGGCGAAACCACCGTGGAAGAGTATTTGGAGAGAGTCGTCCCGATCCTTGCCAGCATCTTCGACCGACAATTCTCAAAGTACAAGTGGAGTCTTGAAAGCCAAGCATTCACGCCCTCCTCGTCACCGTCAACCTCTCTGTGGTTCAAGGCCATCGGTGTGGCCACCATCTTCGTGGCATCATTGAGTTTGCTAAAGGCCTTCTCCCGCTAACCCGAATTGAGTGTGAGTGAGCAAGGTACTCATTGTGAAATTTCTAAACATTAGTCATGGGATTTTATTAATTTTCCACATTTGCTTTGTTGTGAACTTTTGGAGATTCATCATTAATTGTGCCTAAACACTAGCTTGAAACTGCTTGTCATAACATGTCATCAATGGAAAATGCTTGAATCTTAATTTACGGAAAGTCTAATCTTACTTTGGTAAACTTTGTGATTCTTAATGAATTTCATGTGCAATTCTTGAATGTTTCACATCACTATGAAATTGATCCAAAATAATCACGCATATAAAAATTAATGAAAATCGAGATACAAATTGATCCCAAATTAGTTGCTCAACTATACAAAACTCTTTACAATATAATCATTGGGGGACTATTTGGAATCAATCACAACATGAAAGTTACCTTTTTGCAAATCTACAGAAAAATAAAAAAATCTGTCGCAAATTACGATTTGTGACGGATTTGCGGCATAATATAATCCAACGCAAAAAGTGACGCAATAAAATTATTTGTGTCGGAAAAAAAAATCCGCCGCAAATATTTCCAACGAATTTGTAGCAGAATTTTAGCCAAAAAAAAAAACCACAAATTCTTCCTAGCCGAGGGGGATGCCCGTTGCCCGAGCCTAACCGCATGTACCTCTGTCCGCGCCTGACCAGCTACCCGTGCCTGACCGTACTACCCGCGCCATCTCCCTCCTAACCAGCCTGCACAAGATTCGAACCCTACTCCACTCGTCAAATACCATTGCCCTTCTCCACTCGACCGCGAAGACAGAACAACATAAAAGCTTTTTTTAATTATATTATAACTTAGCTTGTGGCGAAAAAAAATCTCCGAAAATTTCTATCGCAAATATATCGATATTTTTGACCAAAAAATAATCCGCTATGAAGTCCGTCGCAAACTGCTAACTTTCCTGTGGTGAATTTTTTATAATCGATGGACTAAATGGGATATATGTGATGCTCTAGAACTAAATTGGCCACGAATGAATAATCAATTATTATTTTTTGTTTTTATAAATGTATTAATATATGGATATCTAATATTGTAAAGAAAAGCAATAAAAAAAGCATATTTTCTTTCTTTAGAACAACTTCTTGCGGTAGTTTAAACTATTGTTAGGATTGTCTATTCGTAAAAGCTTAAATCACTCCCTCTTTAGACAGGTGTTAGGGTTATGGTGGCTCCCTTCATTCGGACACCATCATCACCACCAATATCAATTGATTCAATTGTCTCAATGGCTCTTTCATAATACTCCCATTTCCCGTTCTTTGTAAATGTAGCATGTGGGTTGTCGGGTTCGTAATCACATTGATCTCTTTCCTCCCAATTCTCATTATTTTTCATCAAGACTCACATTCACCTTTATGTAAGCAAGCTTATACTTTTAAGACAATCATAAGCTCATCTTCTCTAATGATGAGATCTCTATGCATGCTTAACCATTTTCATTTTCTATTGTTGGTAAATTCTCATTCGGCTGCCGCAAGCTGAATATCATTTGCAAATTCATGCCAGGTTCATAATTCGTTGGTGAATATTCAGTTATGCTTGTGGACCATTGTTATATCATTATAAGACCTTCCTAAGAAGCAAACTACACGAGACTCTTCTCTCAATGAACCTACTATGTTAGTACTTATTAGATGTATATACTTTCCCTTTCTTTATGTTTCTGAGTAACCATCTATCACCCATATCTAGGCAGCTTTCTCTAAGCATTATTTACAATATTTTTAACAAATCCGCTTTACTCCTTGAAATAAACATTTGGTAACCTTTGTAAGTAGAGTTGCTACTAATTTTTCTGGCCCATCAGTGACCAAAATTTAAAAGGAATGTTACTTCTTCGCTACTAATTTAGTCTTCCATGTTTTTCTATCTCTTTAAATTCATTTTACTTACCCATCTTGTATTGATATAATTTCTAGTTATAAAATTATATTTTACTTAAAAAAGACTTAGCAATAGAAAGAAGTGGACCAAAGATAATATGATTTGAAGTAGGGAAAAAATTATTTCCGAAGTAGTATTAACACCTCTAAGTACAGGAATGGATAACCAAGATGATGATTAATGAAGAAAATTACAACCATTTAATGTTCATATTGGCTCAACAAATTATAAGGAAATAACCAGACTGATAAATTTTTTAAGTTTGCACGTTTAGTTCTAACAAAATTATTCTGAGATGCAAATCTACTAATTTCTGGACATGAAAACTGAGCAGAATTTTTTTCACCATCAATCGACCAAAAACAATTTATTATACAAAGCATCACTAGCTCAGCTATCGCATTGTAGCAGGACATGCCATGATCCAATTGTAGGAAACATTATAAATACAATCAAACAAAATTTTATCAGTTTTCTCCTTTTCCAGTTGTGGTTGCAAATACAGACTCTAATGTTCAATATGAATCACATTACTGACGATTTTTTTGAGTAACTTGTAAATTTTGGTCAATAATTATAACTTTAAAGCCCACCAGTCCTGACTTAAAAATACTATATAGCCAGAACGCATAACAGATGGGTCATCCCCTTCCACGCCCATTCTTAGCAGATATTTTCGATCTGTGATACAACAAGCCAATCTTAAACTTTCCATAGATAATGCAATCAACAATGAAACAATGAGAAAGAATAACCTGCAAGGCTATTTTTTTGTAAAGGAGATGTACTCGGTTGGTACATTAGAAACTACTATATCAAATCCTTTTATGTGCCTTTGATTTTGAATTCCTGAAGGAAGGCAATAATATACTTCTAGATAAATTAAAACAATACATTTTGAACAATTAAGAATATTTTAAAATAAGTTAACTTAACTTCTAACAAATAAAGAAGAGAGAAAGAGAAAGAGAGAGAGAGATCAATGATATTTCTTCGCATCAAATACCATGTCCTTTAAATGATGATAATTAAAAAAGATAACCGAAATTCATGCCAAAAGCCCCTGAGCTTAATGTTTTAATTGTTGTAGATCAAGATGAATATAAATTTTCCTAGCATCAACTTGTCACATGAAAATAATAGGAAGTAGATGTAATTTCAGCCAAAATCAGCGAAAAGCAATAAGAAATTGGAAAGAACACACCAAAACTCTTTTTATAGTAATATATATGAAAGAAAATAGCAAGATACAGCCGGATTTTAGAGGAAGATCCGGCTCTCCCTAATCCCTAGCCACCATCTAGAACCCTTACAATCTAAGAAATTCAATTTCAACAAAAACAAGCATGGAAGAAAAAAAAACTGAACCCTAGGGAAAAATATATTTAAAGCATACAATTCCATAACAAAATCCCAAACAGCCCCTTCCTTTTCCCTCCTAGCCGCCCCCTCCTCATTCAAAATCTGCCCTAGACCCACTCCAAAAGGGGGACGAAATCAATGCAAGCAGGATTTCCGCCTATTGTAGACCACAGCCAGTCCAGGAAAGACTGGTCAATCAGAAAACAATAGTGAACACAAACACTGAAGGACGTAATATCCTGTAGTGAATCAGTTTAATGTAACCTGTTATGTTCTTAAGTTTTAGCATAGAAGTACAAGTTACATAAGCTAAACCTTCGTATGTCATATGCATTATACACTTAGTTTTTATTCATGCCAGTGTTTCCAATCAACCCATAAATTTTGCTAGAGAAATTAAGAACTCACTGATATTAAAAGGCGCCCATATCTCCCAAATGCAGCTTCTCCAATATCTGGGTAGCTTAAAATTCCTTCTTTGCTCTCAAAACAGTACTTCAAAAGAAATCCAGTGTAACAGCAAACCATTGCAAAAAGGACCAAGAATGCTAACCCAATCCATCCAGACTCTCTGATTGTATACGGTATGGAAAGAATACCAACACCAGCCAGCACATTAATTCCTGTATGTCAACCAGAAAATTAGGCAAAAAACATACGAGTGGATGAGTGGTTAACAATAGAAATTAATGTTACGTATCAACTCAATATAATGGAAGTTTTGTGTGAAATTTTTTTTTTAAGATATACAAGTAAATATAAATAAGAGGTCTACAAAAAAAAAGTAAATATGACTTAGAATAAATTGGTTGTGGCATAAAACTTTGAGTTCGTGTGAATGCTTAAAAAAAGGATTAGGTGATTTGTTAGGTATTGACTCAATATTCATCTATGAATCACATGGTGTAGTGAGTATTAAGCATCTTGCACGAAACCTTGAAAATGTGTTTGATAAATTTTGTATGAGCTAGGTAGCTTTGATTTAAATTGTTGGCTATACAAGTTGATGTAGTTAAGTTTAGTTTGTGTGGAAGTATAAAGCAATCTTGGGTATTTTGTGAAGAGTTGAACAGAGAGATGAGAAGAAAACAAGAAATAGAAGAAAATCACAAGAAATTTTCTTTCCAATTTTTTGAAGTATTATCTACTTGAAATGAGGATGTACCTTTTTTGAGAAACTTATAGGTGGATAATTTTTTTTATTTTTTAAAAATCATATTTTTTTTGTTCTCCTAAGTATATTTTCCTTGTCATGCGAGACATGAGGCTTCTCTTTTTCTTTGTTGACCGAGGGTGCACCCGGTTTTGAGAAAAGTTGATAAATGTCATTTTAGTTTAAACCACAATTGTTGCTTCTTTTATTAATGGCTTGAATAATCTCCACTCTCCCGTGAATGCAGCCTCAAAATGAACCACATAAATTTTGGGGTTCTCTTTTTAGCATTTGATCATTTTTGCAGTTCCTTCATAGTTCATTGTACTTGCTTCTAAGTTAACACTTCTGTGGCATAAATTAAGTGCACTCTTTCCAACCAACGAGTATTAGAGCCTAATACAATAACCATGAAGTTTAATGATGTGAAACTATCATGTGATGATTTGAGAATTGCACTTGAAATTAAACAAGATCCTGAACCAAGCTTGCTATTAAAACTCTTATGCGTATTCAATTACGGTTCAAGATTTAAAACGTGAATGTTAGGTAACAACAAGAAATTTCCGTACGAGATTGGAAAGCTTTTCAAAACATCATCTAAAATATCAAGTCTTGCAAATAGCTAAAATACCAAAGCCCCAATTTTAAAGTTTAGACTCTTCACCTTAGGATCCGTCGCTCTATTTGAGGTGGAGTTTAGCGGAAGAGGACCGTGAGCAAGCTTAGCGACGCCACTAGTAGACAAGTAATCTTGAGAGAGTTCTTCGCCGGGAAGGAGGCCGGTTCAGGGGAAGTAGATGGATGACTGTCGATGATCCACTTTGAAGGTGGGTAGTGCTTGTCGATGACTTGTATGAGTGTCGGTAGAATCCGATCAAGGTAGTCTCCAACAGTATCTTCGTCCGACTCAAATCCGGCGTCGAAGAACGGCGACCGATAAACGTCAAGGTTGCCGTGTGCGTCGAATACTATTCCCCACTCAAGCTCGGGGTCGGCCATGCATGGTAGCCGTGAGAGTGAATAGTCGCCGCCAGAGGTTCTTTAGTGCAAGGGAGAAGTGGCTTGATGATTCGGGGAGAAGAGATCACTTTTTGGCGGGCTAGGGGAATTCGGCCAAGGTGGGGGGAAGAAAAAAAAAAAAAAGGCTGCAGGAATTTTCTGCAGGGAGCTATTTTGGGGGGCTAAAGGGAGGGATTTAATTTGAAAATCAAATTAAATCCAAGAGAAGAAAGGGGCGGTTAATGGGGAGGATTTTAGGGGCTGAATTTGTGGAGTTAATGGAGTGATTAGGAGAGAGAGGAGGGGCCAAGGAGGGGCCGGCCAGGGGAAAAGGAAAAGGGAAAGAGGAGGTTAAGCAAGTGGGGTCCACAAAATTAATTCTCAGATTTAATAAAATCTGAAATTAATTATTCAGTTTGGGTAAATTTAGAGGTTTCCTAACTTAAGCATTTAATTGGATTGCATTTGAATTTGAATTTCAAATCCAATCAATTTATTTGAGGGCTTAAATTAAGGAGGGGATTTAGGCAACCTTAAATGCTAATTAAATCCCAACAATTCAGAATTTTGAAACTGAAAAAGAAGAGGGAAATAGGGGAGACGGCAAGGGGGCGGAGGAGGGCCGGCGGGTGGGAGTGGCCGGCGGCTGCTGGGCGGGATTTTGGACCGGCGAGAGGGGGGGGCTGGGCTGGATCGTCCCGGCTAATGGGGCCAGTGGCCTGGCTGGGACGGAAATGCCTGTGGCCGGCGGCTTTGTTGGTCCAGGGGGTCGGCACAGGGTGGAGGGGAAGGGAGTTTTGAAGAAATCTGAGAATTTCTTCCACGATCTCCTCGCCTCGAATTTCTGCTCTTCTTCTCCTTCACACTACAAGCAAGAATTAAATCTAGAACTCACGGAGAGATCTAGTTATCCCTTTGAACTCACTAAGAGATCAAAGGGAAGTGCACTCACAAAGAGAACAAGAGAGGATACTTTTCATTTCATCAAAAACTAAGAAAATACAATGCAAATTGCCTCATATATGGAGGCTCCAAATGAAAGAAAAAAAGAAAAGACCACAATGCCCTCGGGGCTACATAAGTCAAAAGATGCCCTCAGGGGCAAACTCGGAAAATAAACTAATAATAATAATAAAAGAAAATATGACATAAGCTACAAGCTCAAAAGTAGAGGCTCTGCATCGTAGCCGTCGATCTGCGCCGTCGGCGATGGTACACGTGTCGAAATCTGATGTCCCCATCATTCTCCCCGGGTGGGAGAGAACTCGACCCCGTCGAGTGGGTGTCTCTAGAAGCCTCGTACCACTCCAGCAGGTCTGGGTCTAATCTCTGTAGCTCATCTCGGTCGATCCACACGTTCTCCGTCTCCGGCTTTCCTGCCCATTGAACTAAGTATCTCCGGCGACCACCGTCTCTAGTAGAAATGATTTCATCGCTAAGCACTGCCTCGATCCTTTCCGCAGTAGGTAAAGTGGGGAGTTTTGGGAGTGGGGGAAGGCTGGGGATCTCACCAGGTGGGGACTCACAAAGCTCATCAAGTAAAGGATTAGGTGGGTTAAATTCTGGACCCTCATAAGCTACAAGGTCTTCAACGTTAAAAGTGGGGCTAAAGTTAAAACCTTCAGGAAGGTCGAGCACATAAGCATTACTATTAATTTTAGAAATTATTTTGAAAGGGCCCGCGCTTCTCGCGTGTAACTTCTTAACGGTCCCTTGCGGGAACCGCTCCGGACGAATCCGAACCATCACATAATCACCCACATTAAATTCCTTGAACCTTCTCTTGAGGTCCGCATTAAGTTTGTAGTTGGCATTGCTCAATTCAATTTTTTCTTGTTTAATTTCTTTGTGCAATTCATGTAAATGCGATGCAAATGCAGATGCTGACTCAGATGACCTAGACTTAGGACCCATGGGAATAAGATCTATAGGTTGCTTTGGTTTGTAACCATACACTATCTCGGCAGGACTCAGACCCGTGGTTCGGTTGACAGAATTATTATAGGCAAACTCGGCGATCGGTAACTTAGAATCCCAGTCCCTAAGGTTTTCCCCAACTAGCGTTCTTAATAGGTTTCCTAAGCATTCTGTTTACAACTTCGGTTTGACCATCGGTCTGAGGGTGGAAAGCTGTGGAAAATTGTAATTTCGTACCCATCCTATGCCAAAGTGTTTTCCAGAAATAACTTGTGAATTTGACATCCCTGTCGGAAACGATAGTCTTAGGTAACCCATGAAGTCTCACAATCTCGTCAAAGTATAACTTAGCGACCCGGGATGCGTCAAAAGTTTTGGAACAGGGTAGGAAATGGGCCATCTTGGAAAACCTATCAACGACGACACAAACAGAATCGTGTTTTCGGAGTGTCTTGGGTAAACCTAATACAAAGTCCATGCTTACATCCTGCCAAGGGCAATTAGGAACAGGTAGTGGGGTGTAGAGGCCTGTGTTTTGCTTTCGTTGCTTGGCAAGTTGGCAGGTGTGACATCTCTTTATAAGCTTGCCGACGTCGCGCTTCAGGGTGGGCCAATAGAATCTATTCTCTAGCGCGGCAATAGTTTTGGATTGGCCAAAGTGGCCAGCTAGTCCGCCCGCATGCAGCTCCCAAACTAGAAATTCTCGCAGAGAGGTATTAGGAATGCAGAGTTTTTGGGCCTTGAACAAATAGCCATCCTCCAAAAGGAAATCACTAATTATTGGTCCACCACCATTAGTCAGTACGGTGTAAGTTTCTTTAAAGTCGGGGCAGTCCAAATAGTCATCTTTCAGTCGCTCAAAACCAATTACTTCCGTCCTCATTTCCTGGGTAGTCATCAATCTTCGACTGAGGGCGTCAGCAGCCTTATTCTCAGTTCCTGCTTTGTGTCTAATCGTGTAAGTATACTCCTGCAGGAATTCAACCCAACGGCCATGGCGGGCGTTGAGTTTCTTCTGCGAATTGATGTATCTTAAGGCTTCGTGATCTGAGAATATCACAAATCTCTTGGGGCAGTAAATAGTGTCTCCAGTATCGGAGGGACTGAATGACCGCATAGAATTCCTTGTCATAGGTAGAATACCTCTGACGAATGTCGTTCAGCTTCTCGCTAAAGAAAGCTACAGGGTGTCCTTCTTGAGATAAAACTCCTCCTATACCAATTCCTGATGCGTCACATGTTTACTTCAAATACTTTGGAAAAATCTGGGAGACGCATGACAGGAGCTTCTACCATTTTCTTCTTAATATCCTCAAACGCTCTAGTTGCGGCAGTCGTCCAATTTAATTCCCCTTTCTTAAGACAATCAGTTATGGGGGCTACAATGGTGCTGAAATTTCGAATAAACCTCCGATAGAAGGTAGCCAATCCATGAAAGCTTCTAACATCCCGGATATTCTTAGGTTCTGGCCACTCATTTATTGCTCGCACCTTCTCAGGATCTGCAGATATCCCTTGATTTGAAATAATAAATCCAAGAAAGGTCACACTATCGGTGAGGAATTTGCACTTAGCAGGGTTGGCGAATAGCTGCTCTTTCCTCAAAACCTCACAGACCTGAGTTATGTGATTGAGATGTTGATCCTCAGAAGTGCTGTAGATTAATATGTCATCGAAGTAAACTACTACGAACTTTCCTAAAAAGGGCCTAAGAACTTGAGTCATAACTCTCATAAAGGTACTAGGGGCGTTGCTTAGTCCAAACGGCATAACAGTCCACTCATAAAGTCCATCTTTAGTCTTGAATGCTGTTTTCCATTCATCCCCGGGACGGATCCTAATTTGATGGTACCCACTCTTAAGATCTATCTTGGAAAAGAGAGTGGCTCCAGTCATCATGTCCAGCATGTCATCTAGCCGAGGAATGGGAAATCTATACTTGACAGTAATCTTGTTGATAGCGCGACTATCAACACACATTCGCCACGAGCCGTCCTTTTTGGGAGTTAAAAGAGCAGGAACAGCGCAGGGGCTAAGGCTCTCCTTAATGAATCCTCGTTGTAGGAGTTCATCGACTTGTTTCTTAAGCTCAGAGTGTTCAGTCGGGTTCATGCGGTAGTGAGGAAGGTTGGGTAGGGATGCCCCTGGCACCAAGTCTATTGCGTGCTGTATGTCCCGCAGGGGCGGCAGTTGGTTAGGCAAATCTTCTGGGAAAACATCCGCAAAGTTTTTAAGAAGAGGCTTAACGGCATCGGGGATTGGTTCTTTCTGATCCTCATCTACCTCTCTAGCCACTAGGGCATACATGGGTGTTCCTTGGGTGATCTCAGTTTCCACCTCCTTCGCAGTCAGTAAGTGGAGGCCTTTACTTGTTTCTTTGTGAGTGCACTTCCCTTTGATCTCTTAGTGAGTTCAAAGGGATAACTAGATCTCTCCGTGAGTTCTAGATTTAATTCTTGCTTGTAGTGTGAAGGAGAAGAAGAGCAGAAATTCGAGGCGAGGAGATCGTGGAAGAAATTCTCAGATTTCTTCAAAACTCCCTTCCCCTCCACCCTGTGCCGACCCCCTGGACCAACAAAGCCGCCGGTAGGGGTGTAAGTGAGCCGAGCCGGCTCGCGAGCCGGCTCGAGCTTGACTCGTTTATGAGCTCGCGAGCCGAGCTTATCGAGCTCACGAGTCGAGCTCGAGCTCGAGTTCGAGCTCGTTTAGTAAACGAGCTCGAGCTCGAGCTCGAGCCGGCTTGGCTCGTGAGCTCGCGAGCCGGCTCGATTAAATATTAATATTTTAAAAAAAAAAATTATTTTATTTATTAAATTTAAATATTAAAAAATTATAATAATAATCACCTAAATTTTATTTAAAAGTGAAATATTTCATAGTTTTATAAAAATTTTGTTTAAGTTTTAAAAATCCCGCTTAAAGTTTAAAAATCCCGCCTAATTTTAAAATTTTTTGAAAAATCCCGCCTAAATTTAAAAATTCCCGCCCATGGCTGGCGAGCCGGCTCGCGAGCCGGCTCGAGCTCGTTAATAGTGACACGAGCTCGAGTTCGAGCTCGACTGTCGAGCTCGACTCGAGCTCGAGCTCGAGTTCGAGCTCGCTATCTATCTAACGAGCCGAGCTCGATAAGGGCCAAAACTCGACTCGACTCGACTCGTTTACACCCCTAGCCGCCGGCCACAGGCATTTCCGTCCCAGCCAGGCCACTGGCCCCATTAGCCGGGACGATCCAGCCCAGCCCCCTCCTCTCGCCGGTCCAAAATCCCGCCCAGCAGCCGCCGGCCACTCCCACCCGCCGGCCCTCCTCCGCCCCCTTGCCGTCTCCCCTATTTCCCTCTTCTTTTTCAGTTTCAAAATTCTGAATTGTTGGGATTTAATTAGCATTTAAGGTTGCCTAAATCCCCTCCTTAATTTAAGCCCTCAAATAAATTGATTGGATTTGAAATTCAAATTCAAATGCAATCCAATTAAATGCTTAAGTTAGGAAACCTCTAAATTTACCCAAACTGAATAATTAATTTCAGATTTTATTAAATCTGAGAATTAATTTTGTGGACCCCACTTGCTTAACCTCCTCTTTCCCTTTTCCTTTTCCCCTGGCCGGCCCCTCCTTGGCCCCTCCTCTCTCTCCTAATCACTCCATTAACTCCACAAATTCAGCCCCTAAAATCCTCCCCATTAACCGCCCCTTTCTTCTCTTGGATTTAATTTGATTTTCAAATTAAATCCCTCCCTTTAGCCCCCCAAAATAGCTCCCTGCAGAAAATTCCTGCAGCCTTTTTTTTCTTTCCCCCCACCTTGGCCGAATTCCCCTAGCCCGCCAAAGTGATCTCTTCTCCCCGAATCATCAAGCCACTTCTCCCTTGCACTAAAGAACCTCTGGCGGCGACTATTCACTCTCACGGCTACCATGCATGGCCGACCCCGAGCTTGAGTGGGGAATAGTATTCGACGCACACGGCAACCTTGACGTTTATCGGTCGCCGTTCTTCGACGCCGGATTTGAGTCGGACGAAGATACTGTTGGAGACTACCTTGATCGGATTCTACCGACACTCATACAAGTCATCGACAAGCACTACCCACCTTCAAAGTTGATCATCGACAGTCATCCATCTACTTCCCCTGAACCGGCCTCCTTCCCGGCGAAGAACTCTCTCAAGATTACTTGTCTACTAGTGGCGTCGCTAAGCTTGCTCACGGTCCTCTTCCGCTAAACTCCACCTCAAATAGAGCGACGGATCCTAAGGTGAAGAGTCTAAACTTTAAAATTGGGGCTTTGGTATTTTAGCTATTTGCAAGACTTGATATTTTAGATGATGTTTTGAAAAGCTTTCCAATCTCGTACGGAAATTTCTTGTTGTTACCTAACATTCACGTTTTAAATCTTGAACCGTAATTGAATACGCATAAGAGTTTTAATAGCAAGCTTGGTTCAGGATCTTGTTTAATTTCAAGTGCAATTCTCAAATCATCACATGATAGTTTCACATCATTTGTGGTATCAGAGCATGGCTAGCATGCTTTGCTTGTGCTAGATGCATCCTAGGAGCATATTTTTTCATTTGCCATTAATCGTTTGCATACATAGCATCATTTATATAACCTTAACTCCTGTTTTTATGTGCTGTCTTGGAATTTCCTGCATGCTTTCATCCTAGTATTCTAGCAATTTACGTCATCTAGGTGCTGTCTTAGCCTCCACATCACATCCATCCGCATAGAGTCTTTACCGCACCTGTGAGCCCTGCTGTCCTGAACGATTTCCTGCACTTTTGAGGCTTCTAAGTGACTCGTAAGCTGCCCATAGCTGCAGTCCAGTGAAGCAAACCTACCCAAGACTGTTAGACAACTCACCTCCTTGTTGCAGGTTGCTGTCCGCAGCCGCCCAGCAACTTATAGAGGCTGTAGGAACATTCTACCTTAGTGTCTAGGTGCTGCCCACCTTCCCGTTACCTATCCTAGTGACTCCTAAACTTTTCCTCATGGATCCGCAGCATCTCCAAGCTACCTTGGACCTTATTTTAGGACAGCTAGGCACCGTTACTCAACAAATTCGCAACACCCAAACTGATCTAGCTGACTTTAGGCGCCACACGAGTGACCGTTTAGATAATATCGAGCGTAATGGGAATCCTGCGATTTACACGCCTTCAAGACCTCACTCACCCTATGGCGAGGACACCCGACCCGATCATGAACCCCCTCGAGATCCCGGACGTTTTCAAGATCATTACCAACGCAACCCTAGACCACCTCAAGAGCCCGATGACAACACTTGGAGAGACAACGACACTCAATTACTGAAGAACATTAGGATAGACGCCCCGACCTATGACGGAACCCTTGACCCTCAAGTTTTCCTAGATTGGCTGAAGTCAATGGATAGTTATTTCAAATGGTACAACATCTCTGAGGCGAGGAAAGTGAGGTTCGCCGAGATGAAGCTCATTGGGCGAGCCAACCTGTACTGGACTAACTTAGAAAACATGCGCGAAGCTCGCGGTGAACACCCCATAAGCGATTGGAGAACCATGAAGCAAGAGCTTAGGAGAAAATACCTCCCACCGTCCTACTACCCGAAGCTCCTTGATAAATGGAACAGATTAACCCAGGGGAGCAAGCCCGTCAAAGACTACATCTCGGCCTTTGACGACTTTCTGATCCGTTGCAATGGAGAAGAGTCGGCCACCCCAACTCAAATCCTGTCTATGTTTAGAGCTGGCCTTAGGGAAGACCTGCGTACGGAACTCTTTGCTCGAGGTGTAAACTCTTTAGAGGCAGCCTGTAGCCTAGTTCGGAGAAATTTAAGGGCTCAAATAGTTTTAGGCTTTAAAAAATCAAGATGTGTGGTGCTTTAGTCAGCACTCAGCAGAGACTTGTAAAGGCCCTAAAAACGATGAATGAAGAACGCAATAAAGAGATGGATGGTAAGGCTCTCTCAACAATTCAGTTGTGTCTGGCTAAAATGGTCTTAATAGAGTTCTTAGAGGAAACAATTGTAAAACTTTGTGGGTCAAAATGGAGACTTTGTGCGTGACCTCAAGCTTCTCCAATAAATTCTATTAGGATAGACTCTACTTTCTTTGCATGCAAGAAGGTACACCTATTAAATCACATATGAATACATTTAATTTCATCATTATAGTTTTGAGAAATCTTAATGTGATTGTTGATACCAAATATTAAGCATTGTTGTTATTATACTCTTTACCTCCTTATCAGTACTTTCGATACACCATGCTACATGGATGTGATACAATAAGCTAAGTAGATGTTAAGAATTCAATTATTTCAAGCGCGTTGAGCGCAAAGCTAGAGAGAAATAATAAGCCATCTGAACATTTATTGTTACAAACTTCTTATGGGGAAGATGAAAAATGGGGTATGTGATTTGATAAGATGTTAATTAAAATCCCATACATGAATTGCATGATGAGATAGGTAACTAATTTCTTGTGTGAAAGCTTTAAAATTTTGTTCAAAGATTTTGCATTAGACTGATATAAGTTGGAGCATGGAAGCCTAATATATATAAAAGTATAAGGCAATCTTAAGTTTTTTGTAAATGACGTGAAAAGGAATTGAGAGGAGAGACATGATGCGCGAGTAGGAAATCAAAAGAAACACATTTTCTTGAGTTCAAATTATTATCTCAATAAGATGATGATATCCTTTTAAAGGACCTTTAGAATTTGGGTTATCTATTTGTAATTATTTAAGTATATTTTTGTAATATAAGATAAGTTATTTCCCTCTTCTTTGTGTGTGAGACTTGAGACTTCTCTTTTTCTTTGTGGAACGTGGGTGAAGTCGGGTTTGAGGAGGGGTTTATGACTATCCTTTTATTGTGTATCAAGATTACAGCTTATTTGTTAATAGATTGGATACTCTCTGCTCCATAAGCTTAAGCCGAAGGTGATTTTTTTTTTAATGTTCAATCTCTTTTACACTTTATCTTTCATCACACTTGTTCAAGGGCAGACTACTTTGTAGCTCTTTTTTCCTAACACTTAATCCATCTAATTATATGATGAATTGAAAAGTCATCTTAATAATCCAATATGATATAAAATGTGATTAAAAGAGATATCTTAGTAAAAAAGGACTTTACCATTAAAAACAGTCTGTGTGACACTGCATCCATGAGAAGCAAGTCCTTCGTGAAATTGCACGTGAGAAGAAATTATTTCGTCGCCTATTAAATTGATCGGTCTCTTCAAGTTCTTATCTAGATCATCTTTCACTAAAATACTTTCAAAAAGTAACGGTGACTTCAAATTTAAATCATGTCCACTTTGTGTGCCAAGGTCAAGGCTTGAATATCTAATTGAAGTGCCTCCAAGTAACCCAAAGCTTGGGGATGCAGCAATTGTGTAAGAGTCGATGCTTTGTCTGGAAATAATATAAGGATATATTAGCAATTTCAACATAGAATTTTGATAATTGCACGAAACTATTAACACTCAAACATAGAGAAATTTTTAAAAGATCCTAAATATGTGAATAAATGATTAAAAATAAAACAAAATTATAAAAAAGGTAAAGCACAACCAATAAATGTAATCACCAATTGGATCTCAGAATTTATTATGTTATTACCCAACTCAACTAGGACTAATTCTAACATAAATAAACAATACTTATCATCATTATCAATCTTATTCCACTATTGCGAGTTGGATTATGAAATCTCATTCTCCATTCCAATATTCTAGTAGAATACTTCCTTCTCTACACAAATTTTTTGGCCCTCCAATTAGCCATGCTACTTTTTTCTATTGATTTTTTCCTAATATTTATGCATTAAGTTTACGGATCCATCTACATCTTCTGACCTTTGTTGCACTTTGCATGCTAACACCACTAATACCAATTATTACAAACTTATCTTCATTGGCTTACTTCCATATTCCTCTAATATAATCAATTTTTAATCGGTGCTTCTAAATTTTGTATAACATTCTCATTTCTATAACATTCAACTTGACTATAGTGAGTTTGCTATCAACCACCCGTAGGATCCATATGGCCAAGTATACTCTAAATTTTCCCTTAAGTTTCATTGATATTCTTTTAGATCATAATACATCTAGGATACTTCTCAATTTTAATCGCACTACTTTAAAACAATAAGTTATATAATCATCTATATCATTATTTTTTATGATAATTCCAACATATTTAAACAAATTAAAAATATAAATTACATTTTCTTTTGGTAGTATTTACTAGTAATTATTCATTCGTGCCCACTAAAAATCATATATCATACTTGACTTGTGTTCTAGCAATCCTCAGCCCCTTATCATCAAAAATATTTATCCATTCTTCAATTTCCAGTTTATTGTCTCATACCTATTAATACTAAGTCATTAAGATATAGCATACAATAAGGTATATCAATTTGAATATATCTAGTAAAATATCCCCAACCTATTTTAAAAATTGCACACCCATTCAGTTAATTGGTTGGTTTTTACTTATAATTTAAATTTGAATATATCCTAAGCCCGTTACCAGATTTGGTTATTCGTTGGAAATTTGACTTTCTTTGATTTTTAGTTATTGGTTGGTTTTTATTTATGTAAACCAATTAAGGCAAAGATAATATTCTATTAATTTCTTCAAATATTAAATCAATAATGCCCTTAAATTTTAAATAAACAAGAGATAGAAAGATTAACGTGGATATTATTTATTCCAAACAACAGCAACAATATGATAAAAATATTCCATATGACAACAATATAAATTTCAACTGGCGGTACTTGGTATTCTTATTATACATGTTTTTTAAGCTAAAGCTAATTAGGTGCATTATTAAAGCTAATTCTATTTTGATTCATCTAAAATCGAATCAGCGGATCAAATTAAAGTTCAGTTTAATTAAGTTTGATTTGGAAAATAATTTAGCCGGTTCAATTTTCAAAATGTTACAACCAAAACCAATTGGTTTAGCTAATTGATAAATCAAATAATTCAAATTGACCAAATGCACACCGATAACTTGACTAGTCAGCCATGCTTATCCTACTGTAATCCAAATGTTGATCCAATCATCTTTATTTCATGCCTCCTAATCTAGATCACCAAACTTCAAATTCTGAAGGCTGAGTGATCTGAAGATCAACACCCCTAAGAATCTCCATTAAGAAATTGGATTGTTGAAAAACCTCAACAATCAAGATGTTTTTTGTTTTTCCTACATCTAATGCCCAAATCATGATCATAGACAATCTGGTAAAACATTTACAAGATATGATCCTCATATCATAATAAGAGAGGGGTAAGCAATGGTATCACTAGGACATATCCCTTTATCTCATCTATCTTCATATATTACTCCTTGTATCTTTTTTGGGATGAATTAAGACATTATACGGTTTTGTTGTCTCATCAATGACTATCAGATTCTGGTAAACAACCAACAACCCTATGTTTCATGCTATAATAAAAAATGTTGACATTGACTACCATTTTATCTTAGAAAGCATTCTTTCAAATGAAATTATTTGTTCTCCAAATCAAATCTCATGATAAAATTGCTGATACCTTCACTAACGCATTGTCCACTACTCCCTTCCTCAAGCTTCGTTACAAGTTAATGATTCAATCCTTGGATTATCAACTTAAGGGGAGGAAATACAGATATCAGCACTAACACTGCCACATGTGCTATTCTCTTTTCATGTCTATAGTTCATGATTATAGCGCCACATGCTTTGTCAGCAGCTCTCAGAAATATATATATAGTGTGATGATTTTTTTTTTTGGGTTATGTAATGAATTTCTTCATTCTCATCTAATTAATTAGCGCATCTTCTCTATTAAATGCTCTTCCTGTACGGAATTTTTCCTCTGTTTTTCAGCTCCTCCGTTCCCCTCGGGCATCCACACGCCTATTGAATTTTGACCCAATTCCAAATCCCCCGAAGCAGAAACTGGAGGAAAAATACCTGTAGCTTCGGGGCCACTGGTAAGAGCGGAAAGACGACGAAGGCTCCCCATACTGTTCCACCTCGCTTCCACTATCACCACCGCTGCTCTCCCCACCGTCATCACCATCGCTGCCGCCAATGCCGTCCTCCATGAACAGTTCGTCGTCCTTTTCGGCCATCATCAGCTCTAAACCCTAGCTGCTAGATACAAAAACTTGAAGAGAGAAGCAGCTGGGAGCCAAAGAAATAATGAGACCGGTCGGCGCCTAGGGCCCGCGCATAAGATGCGGCTGTGAACAATTTTGGAAGAATCTGGCTGGCGATCCGATACGCGAACATCCCCGCGATTCAGCGCCCCTCTGTGACGATTTGTATGGAAACTCCGGCACGTTGCGGGTTTCTTTTTTTGGTTCAGATTCGTTGTGATTGCAGAATCAAAGATACCAACATTCCCGTAAGAGAAAAATAAATAAATAAGTAAAATAAGCTCAGCTTTTTAGGACTGACGGGATATTTAGGAGCGACTTATAAAAATAATAATTGCACGTGAGAATATTTTTTTATCATAAATTTTAGCAGCACATTTTATATTTAATTTATAGGATTTTTACATACATAATACTTCAAATTATTATATTTATTTATCTAACATTCAAAGTATACTATTTAGTATTTACATATCTACCATCACCCCATTTCATCAAAAATACAACTTCGTCAGAACTCCGTCCCAACTCTACCTTTCGCTCGTGAAATCTCTTCTTCTTCGTCACTGGAGTGTCTACCCGACCCAACGACGTGGGAAGAGGAAGACAAATCTTCCTTTTTCCACCCCAAAATTCCTGAAATCTGTGACGCCATCGGAGTAGAAAGTCGCGACAAGAGGTCGCTGGAGAAGGCAATCACGGCAGCAGCGGCAATGTGTGAATCTGAACTTTAGATTATGTTTTTTAAGTCACCTATCCAGTTTCTCTCTCTGAATTACATATTTTCAGTTTTGTAAATTCTCTATTCACTTACATTTATATAAACATAAGCAAGAAAAAAATTGAATTTGGTTGCCACAGGAATCATGAGATTTCTGATCACTGTAGAAGCCAGCTGCATAGTAGAGAGGTGGAGGATGGACTGATCACTGACGAGCTGAAGAAATCCAAAAAGAAGAAGAATAAAGAGAAGCTATAGCCCAAATCTACCAGCGGTGGAGTTCTCATACCTATGATATCTGTAGCTAGATGATGCCAAGGAGGAAAACTATGTTTTCTTTGTATAGGAGATGAGACGACCCAAGTTGAGGAAGATATAAAGGGTCAAGAGGATGAAAAGGGTCCAGGCGCTTCGTTCTGTCAAGCCTTACCATGGCATCAATGAAGATGGAAGCGGGTGGGTCTCGATTCCTAAGCTGTCTAGACACTCCAACGAGGCAGTGACGAAGAAGAAGGGATTTCATGCGCAAAGGGCAGAGTCGGGGCAGAGTTCTGACGGAGTTGTATTTTAGATGAAACATGGTGTATTTAGGTGGTAGGTATGTAAATAGTATACTTTGGATGTTAGATTAGTAAATATATAAGTTTGAAGTGTTATGTATGTAAAAACCCCTTTATTTATACATTATTAAAAAAAAAAACCTACATAATATTTAAAACTATCATACTTATATATTTAACATCTAAAATTATTAACTTATAATATCTACAATAAAATTTTCTTATTTCCTCACATCCCTCGCTCCTTTTCGTTTTTGTGACCTGCGCTCATGCCAGCTCATATTTGCTCGCAGGTTCGTCTCATGTTCTCCTTCGATTTCCTGTGTCAGAAAGCTCACTGATGCTTGTGAATGCTCATTTCTCATGCCCTTAGTACTCATGCTCATTCTTCTTCATCGCTCTACTAATCCCGTGAGTTGTGAGTGATGTCATGGTATGATTCATGCTCTAAATTTTTGTACATCTAGGCCATTCTTTGTCCAATGAGAACTAGTTCTTTCTTCATTCATTTTTATTTGTCAATTCAGAGATAAGAGTTGGATGAAATATTTGTTTGAGAATGTCCTCTCTTTTCCTCGATTTGTGATGAGTGGCTTATGTTGGACAACTCACTACTTGGATGATCTCTGTTACAATCATGACCAATATCATGTGGGATCATTGGAAGGCAGGGGCGGAACCAGCCTTAAATGTTAGGGGGGGCAAAATTATAAAAGAATATATATAACAAAACTCAAACAAATTATTAAATTGAAATAAAAATTACAAGCTTTGCATTCTATTTTGCATTTTTGATAATGTTGCATTACAACTTCATTTGGAACCAAATCAAATACTTCTTTTTCAATATATGGAACTAGACAATCATTGAGCCAATCATCACCCATTTTACTGCGCAATCTATGTTTAACAATTTTCATTGCTGAAAATGCTCTCTCCACTGTAGCGGTGGCAACGGGCAAAGTTAATGCTAAAACAAGAAGTCGATGAACTAAGGGGTACACGATATCTTTTTTAGCCTTAACAATTTGTTTTGCTAGATCTGCAATGTTGTCCAAAGATGAGAACTCCTCGCTTGAACGCATATCAAGAATGTATGTCGATAGCTGGTGCTCTAAAGCCACAAGTTCAATAATAGAAAAATCAGCTGAATATAGTTCTGCAAGCCGAATTAATTTCTCCTTATTATAAGCAGAGAATAAGTTACTTGGATTTAGACATGACATGCAAAGAAGCAATTCAGTACTGGCTTCAGAGAATCTATTATTCAGCTCTTGAAGTTGCATATCAATGATAGTATTGTGGGTCTCCGAAAGGTTTCCGCTCGTGTGGTTCGAATGCAAAGAGTACGATCACACTATCCCGTAGGACAAAATGGTCGTAGACCTTTACACTCGGCACAAGCAGGCCGATGGAAGAGCAGATTGAGTTATAGATACGATTAGCCATGGAGGATAGCGGCTTTCACCTACCAACCTCGATGGATAATAATATCTATAACCCAAAAGTTCACGAGATTTCCCCTATTCGATACATCAGCACCGAATAGGGTTTATTTGATTGTGGGGATCGGTTTCCTACGAGCGCAAGCCCCCGTAGTTAATTACATCCTAAGCCTTGACTTAGGAAAACTCTCAATTAAGGATGTTAGGTTATCTCCTCTACAGTGGGTTAGTGCAAGGGGTTTCTAGGCTTCCTAATCAAAGGGGAATGTCCCAACTTGGCTCGATCAATCACGCGTGGTTCAGTCAACATCCGGTCGGCTTAAAGAAGAGAAAACTGGAGAAAAAGGAGAGAAGACATTGCACTCAAACATACATGAGAGAAGGAAGGAGGTGGCGTCATCTGTGTGACGCGGATGGGTAGGATTTATGGCTTCCGAAAGGACGGATAGCTTACCCACCAATAAGGTGTATAGTGGTTTACTCGTACCACTCACCTTTAGATCATAAATCTATAAAAGACGTAGTGTTGCACACACAACACTAACATCTACGACCTAGCTAATGTAATCTGGACTTATTCCTTGTCTGACAAAGGAAGCCAGCTAAAACCTCCTAATCGTATAAAATCCATGCTGTCCAGTCTTTATGAAGAAAGGTGGGTAGTCAGACATTGAAATTTGGGATCGACAACTAGAAAAATTTCCTAAGAGATCCCACACTTATGAATGGTAAAATGCTTCTAAAATTAATGCAATTAAATCTTGATTTTAATTAGTTACTAATGCAATTATGCTAGTCAAAGTCTCCAAATCAGTGATGTATGAAATTTTTAAAAAGGCTTATAGAAAATAGTTTTTGAATGACTAAACTTCCCCCGGTCCGGCACTTCATCCTCATAGGCCAGATTATCCGGACTCTACCCGCAGGCGGGGAAGTTTGTCTAGGAGGTGAGAGAATGCATGTATGTCACCCCGGACGATTCCGGCTATTCCCTAGAGTTGTTATGTTTCTATGTGAGTTAATCTTAAATTTTATTAAATAATTGCTAGTAGAAAAATTTTATCCCTAAGGAGCCTAGCGGTCAGACACAAGCACATACAAGAAAGAAACCTATAAAAAGCATGCTGGTTCTACTGCGCAATCAATGTAAGTAAATCACAGCACAGAAACAAAATCCCACGAAAAAGAATGTCCATGGCAAGTGCCATACAATATTTCATCACAGAGTACAGTAAGTAAAGGTGGCCGGGTTCCACCGACAACAACCCGGAAATGACGCAAATATTAAAATAAGGCATTTTTTTTTTCTATTTCTTCAGTCTTCTTCTTCTCTTCCTTGATTCGTCTTTGGATCGTCTTCATCTCTTCGGGCTCTCGTAGTGACTCTCCCAAAAGGATATCCAAATGAAAAAGGAAACCCCCTGTAGGGGTTTACTTTTCCCTTTAGACTCCTCGTAGTGAGCGCTCTGAAAGGATATCCAAGTGAAAAAGGAAACCCCCTGTAGGAGTTTACTTTTCCCTTTGAATTCCTATCTCTTTAAAAAAAATACCTTATTTTAATGATTTTCACAAAATTTACTAACAAATATATTTCAACAGAAAGAAAAGAAAATCTAGACTCTCCTGCAGGGGTTATCCTAAGCAGTTATAATAAAAAGCCATCCAAGCAGTTATATATATAAATCAAAATGCACACATCAATCACTTGGCCGTACTCTGATTATTGGGGGCTAAGCAGCTGAAGCAGGTACCTAAAGCAGTTATATATTATTTATTAATTTTAGCCCCCTTTTAGCAGCATTATATGAGCACGGCCACCTGCAGGAAGACATCATTAGTATAAAAGAGCGTGCCTAACCTATGGGTATTCTAACGTCACAACCACAGTGCAGAAAGAAAACTAAAAGAACATCACAGAAAAGCATCACAGAAAACCCACGGAAAAGGCTACCACAAGTACTAAGCAAACAGCACACGGGTCACATGCAGAGCGTCACAATAAAGTACAGAAAAGAAAAGAACAACAGAACAATAACTTAACCTAAAGCTAATAGTCGTGTCCTAACAAACCGGTCTAAGTGTGTGTAGGTTGTGTGGATTTGGTAGGTCCTATATAGGATGATTCAGTTAAAGTTGTATATATATTTTTGTTTGTTGAAAGAGGCAAAGGAGAGATTTTGGTTAAAATTCAAGTATTAGTGTTTTAGGATTGATTTTTAGGGATGTTTTATTTTTAATGTTTAATTAACTATCACCTTTGTTTCACACCGAGGCCGTGAGGTTTATTTCACCCTCCTTGGGGCTAACTTAATAGCCTCGTAGGCCTGGGTTACCCAGTGATAATTAACTTTGTTGGGTTATTGTAGTTTGTTGTTAAAAGGAAAGAAAAGGATGTATTAGTCATTTATTAATCAAGTTTGTTGATTGATTTTAGAGGTTTTTTTCTAAAGTTTGATATTTAGAAGTGTATTATCCTAATGGATTTTAGATTAAGATTTCATCTCCTAATTAAATCTACATTTTTTTAGGATTGGTTAAGAGTTGATTATAAAATTAGTTGAATTGAATTTAGGTTTATAATCTAGACTTAGAATTCAATAATTATGAATGTTAATGTTAACTTGATTAAGAATTAAATATTTTAATAGATTTTAAGAATTAGATTAAAATTAGTTGGTTGATTATTAGTGAATTAAAAGAAAGCCAAACCTAGAAAAACGTGTCACTAAGTTTAAGTTTTAATGTCTCTACCCTATATAGGGAGCATGCATCCTAAGTCTATATTTTCTAAGACTCGGTCCTTAATTTTTGTCCTTAAGTGTCGCTAATGTTGTAGGGCTAAAAACAGTGTTTTCTAATTCCTAAGACTTCTATACGGATGTCACAGGGTTTTGGGGATCTAAAAGAAATGTAAAACAAGAGCAATCCTAAATATATAATTGAAGTTTCTACAAGGCCCTAAGGTTAGGATTCGTACAATCAATCTAGGCCCCTAAGGGTTTTCTAAGTTTTAGAAAGCTTACAGCACCGGGGGCTATGACCCGGTGGTTCCGCCCGTAGCGCCCCTACTAGATGAGTAGAGACGACTGATGCTTGGATCCCATTGTCCTAGCTCCAGCTCCAAGTGTTCCTTGTCCATTGCTTTCCAAAAGGTACCTCGCAAGACATAGAAAGAGAGGTATTAGAGCAGTTCTATAAATAAATAACAGTGTAAGGAAATGAAAAATGCAACAAAAACTAGAACGTACCTTTTATTATTTATTGAGTCGTATGTCTGTGGATCCTCCTTAATTTGTAGATGTGCAGTACCGAAATGCGAGAAAGACAGTGAAGAAACTAGCAAAGCTAAGCAAAAGACGACTACATGCGAAGAATGTAAAAAAAGCACGAAAATCAAATACAAAAAAGGGGTGTAGGCATTGTTGTTATTGGATACACTTCGTAGAAGTCAAGTGCATCCTATAACAGCAACAATGCCCTTTGATGTTCCCACTCTAAACGAGGCACTTGATACATTTGACATACCTACCCACGACACTCTAAACCAAACCCAAATCAACGAAGGGGAATAGACTTCTAAAACTGAACTAAAATAAGACTCTCTATTTGTCTTAGATTCATTCAAAACTCTATATTTTTTTAGATGTTAACCTTAAGGAAAGCTAACTTAAGTAAGGATTAATTTTGCTCCAAAAAGTCACTAAAATATCCTCCACCACAAAGCTATCTAGAGCTTCAATTCTCTAAAACTCATCCTTAGCAATACATTTTAAGAGAATTTAGTTCAAGTTGGAAGGCGCTATGTGTACCCAAAAGACACTAAAGAGACCCTACTAAACAGGTCTAACTACAAAATTATAAATTCAAAATTATTTGCACGAGCTTCTAAATGAACCACTACACAACATTTTACCAAAAGAAACCCACCAATCTTTCTTTTATTTTAACCCAAAATCCTACAACCAAAACCGACAATCGAGTGCCTCTCTTTTCATTTAGAGTGGGGCAGTTTGTGGAAGTTTCTTAAATAAATGGGCACTAGGAAGTCCTCTACTTAAGAAACATTCACAAAGCACAACAACAAAAATCTCAATACGAAACGATTTGCAAAATTCTTCAATGCAAAATAGCTCTTAAAACCTTTCAAAACATCTTCATCCTTCTAATAAGGAACTACAGGTGAACAAGACTATTCAATTTTGCCAATACAAACCTAGTAGAAACATTGCAATTTACCAAAATATGCTACTTTAAACGCTAACGGAAGGAAATCTAGCGCAAAGAAATACTGTCTAAAACACACTTTAATACATTTATTTGATGCAAGAAACTACACCTAAAACTTCCAAATCATGTTACATAGGGCAGGTATAAGCTCACATACTAATTACTCGTTTTCAAATGACATAACTTCAACATGCTACTTCACTTATATCACATGAAACCACTTTGAAATAAAACAAATTTCCATCATGAAGGAAGACTTTTTTTTTTTTTTTGAATTTTCTCAACACAACATATATGCACATGAGTTTGAATGGGAATTAGTTTTTTTTAAAATTTTTATACCATAAAGCAGCACATATATTTAATGTTGGAATTTAACACTTCTATTAGAAGAGAACGATAATAAGGAAAGAGTTTGATGCGATTTTATTCTTTACTCTTCAAAAGAATATCCCAATAATAATTTTGTATATATGAAATATGAAACAATTTGCAAGCTCTAGGTTGTATGCCATCAAAATAAGTATAAGTTTCATATACACAATGACCAAATAAATCTTTTCCAAGCAACATGAGTCAATGCATATTTGTCTACACGTGTAGCCCTCTTTAATTAACACTACCACAGATGATTTCAAACTCCATCAACAAAAAAAAGTTCCAAGCATGCATTCCTGTTCGCATATATGAAAGGATAATCCCCAAACATGTATCCATATAAATACTTTAATTAATTATGGCACACGTAAGGATAAAGTTACATAAGAAAAGACGTTTGCTACATGGCTTTCAACTTTTCCATCATGTGAAACCTAGAAGTCTATGCCAAAATCGCGTAAATCAAATTGTATAAATGCTTTCGTACACGCTTTTGCCCAATTATATGAATGAACAGACTCATCACTTTCCATAATCGACAAAGCTTACTGAAATTTGGGCATGGAGAACAATCTACAGTAAAGTATTTTATAACAATCTCAAGTAACACGTTCTTACAATTTGCTACTAAAGTCTTTTAACATTATGTGAGAAAAACAACCAAGCAAATTACTCACAAATGACGATCAAAGAGTCTTAAAAAAAAAACAAACAAGCCACAAGAGCTTCCATTATGCTCGAATGAAACAAGCCATGCTTACCCAACACTTTCTCTTCAACATTCTTATCAAGACTTATACAATTTCCTAACAATGCATTAATACAAACATCTAATGTGTATGCTTTGGCAAGAAGTTGATCATAGTTTTTTTTTTTTACGATTTGTCACCATTTCATAAATAAACAAGCCCCTTTATCTTTCCAAATTCATGGATACTCTTAGAAATATAAACACAATACCATCAAGCACGTCTACTCCTTACTCCCTTAGCTTAGGAATACCTCTAATTGCCATAACTCGTATGGATATGAAAACATGATAAAACTATGCTTGCTTGCTATAAATTTTTTAGAGAAAAGTTTTCATTGCTTCCCGATAAACAACAAAGTAAATACTTAGCATGCATATTTAAGTAAAGAAATACTACGGATATTTAAGTAAAGAAATACTATGGCTCCTCTCGCTAAGGTCAAAATAACTATCACAAACGTATGTGCTAATGAACATCATATTCTTATCAAAAGTACCAAAGAAGCACAATCATCTTAACCTTCGCATGAATCCAACCACACGTCTTGTTAACAAACATCCATACATGCATGATCTATCTAGACGCAAACGTCTAAATAAAATAACTAGAATGAAGTGTACAAAAGTAACTTGTTCTTTTCGAACCCAAGAAAACTCACATTCCATCAACACAATGTAAACATCTCCTATGTGATGGCTCAAGTAAACACACGAATGAAAGAACTTTGCGCATGAAACAATCGTTTTGAATAACTCCTCTCAAATTCTAAAGGAGAAGATGTAATATACTTTTGCCAAACTTTCAAAGTACATGATATCCGTCTACGAGCATTGAGTTTAAGCTTAAAAAAAAAAAATTTATGGAAGAAAGATCTACGGCTTTACATACATTTCATCAAATAACCATATGTATACTTTTTTTTTTTAGGTTCTTCTTCCTCCTAGATCCTAGTCAATGCATTGAAGAAAATTCAACAAGAACCATCTTACCAAATGAAACCTTAATGCTAGCCGATACCCAAGGCTTTCCTTGGGAACAATACATCAAACATTAAGAGTGCAATTTATAGAGCCAAGTGAAACAAGTTGGTCACAAAAAAAAAGAAAGGTTCACACCTAAAACTTCAAACAAAGCTCTCTAAGCAATCTCCTTCATCAAAGAGACAAAAAACATAAAGACCAAGAAAAACAACTTAAAGCAAATTCAATCTCAGATTTTTTGTTTCGCAAAGAGCTTAATGCTATTATGGAATTTACCATGGAGAGTATGCATCTTCACTTGGAAATAAAATGAAAAGAAAAGCTTAGAGGTGTGATGGCATACACACCCCAAAGCCTCACAAAACTACCTAAAATTTATGCAATAGTCATCCCACAAATACACATACATGAAGCAAAATTCAAACAAAATCTATTCTCAGATTTTGTAGAGAATAAGAAGAAAGATAGCAAGGGAAAGAAGAAGAAGAAGAGAAAGAGAAAAAAAAGGGAGGAGGAAGAGGAAGCAAAGAAGAAATGTAAGAAAGATGGAGGGGAAGAGACTTACCTGCTGGCTTGGAGGAAGTCGGTCGGCCAAGAAGTCCGGGCGGCCGAATTCGGTTCAAGCGTGCGGAGTCGGGAGAGGAAGGTCGGGTGGCTGCCGTCGGGTTCGGACCTGTCGCACGAACGGGAAGCTGCAGAGTTCGGTCCGACCAGGTGAGGAGCGGGAGGAAACCGTAGGGCTGGCTGGGATCGTGCGAACAGAGGAGACCGGCGTCGGGCTGGGGCCGTGCGAACCAGAGGAGGCCGGCGGCTGCTGGGTTCGGGGCCTTCAAAGGGGTTTCGGCCCTTCGGTTCAGAACAGAGAGAACGAGAGAGAGAGTGTGTGCGTGAGGGAGAGAAAAGGGAGCGGGACGTGAGAGAGCTGGGCGTTAGCGAGGGCCAGAGAGCGTGAATGCCCTCTCCAAGAGCTTCGCTCTGAGTAAATCGAGTCTGTCGTCGAAAGAGGAAACCCGCCAATCTTGATCTGTCGTTGCAGTAGTCCAAAAACACGCGAAAGGCAGCTATGCTCTGCTTCATATCGCTGCTCTGTCTGAGGAAGATCGCGAGCATCAGGGGAAAAGGACCACGCCGGCTGCCGCTCAATCGAGGCCGTCGGATCAAATTTCCTGATCTAGGAATTGAATTCAAAATACTCAAAAAGTCGGATGGCATTTGATAAGCTCAAATTGAGCTGAATCAAATTGAATTCAGCTAAGGTCGGGCTGAACTCGGGTTCGAATTTGACTCGATTCGAATCAATTTGGGCTCGAGACGGCTTAGAAAGATGGACTACACGAAATTGGGTCCGAAATAAAAATTAATTCAAATCAAATTGAATACGACACACCGAAAACAGACTAATCGAGTCTAATCGAGCGCATTCGAGTCTGATCCGGCTCGAGTCAAGTCGATTCGAGCTCGAATCGGGCTCGACGGAGTTCGACTAAATCGATCGAAAGAGCTCGATCATGATCGAGCCAAAATCGAGGTCAACAAGTATAAAAGAATTCCACACGATAGTTATGTAAATTTGTTGCATCATCATTTCTGCGTGCTGATCGTCGACGGGCTTTGTATGTAGAACTCATAACAGGAACATGAACTTCAAAAACATTACAAAAACGAGATACTTCTTCCAATAAGGAATCCCATCCATTATCCCTCATCATTTGTAATTGTTGTTTAGAGATTTGCACTAACTTCATTGCATTCAATATATCTTGATCTTTTCTTTGCAAGGCCTGTGATAATTCATTGGTGACACCTAAAATATCAATCAATAAGTTTTTTTTGTTTAAAATCACGAATTTGTGCCTTATTTATCACTATTCTTAAAAAAAAGAAAAATAAAAAACTATTTTAAAAGGAGAGAAACCCACAGCAATCTCCATTTTTTGTTTAAAATCAGGACTTCGGGAACGACGGGAAGTCTACCAGTTCTTTTAATCTTCTCTGTTTTTGTTCATGGAGCCGGCTTCTTTGTGTCCAACAGGAAAAGCAGAAAAAAAAAACGAAAAAAAAATGCAAGCCAAAACTCAACTAATTCTTTTTCAGGAAAAGATAAACAGGAAAGCCAAAATAGCATTTTAGTGGCATGATCATTTAGCTGATTCTCTAACCCCCTCTGAAATTTGAGAGAAGAAAAAAAAAATCTGAATAAAATTCAGGAACAAGAAGAAAGACTCACACAGTAACGATTCCTTGGAGGGGAGCTCCGATCCCACGACCACGAGAGCTGCGAGCCTGCGAATCCTTTTGCCGGCTGCGGGCTGCCGCCTTGCCGCGTGAAGAAGAGGAAGGAATGAAGAAGATTGTGGCCTGCCGAGTGTCGTCTGCTCGCGATTCACAAAGTGACGAAGAGGGCCAAGAGGCTGCGGGATGTTAGGGCAAAAAAGGGGCAAAACTATTTTTTCAGGGGGGGCAAATTACTAAAATGCCCATGCATGTAATTAAAATTTTTTTTAAGGGGGGGCAATTGCCCCCCCTGAACTAAACGTGCTTCCGCCAGTGTTGGAAGGCCATGGGATCAATAGTAGGAGAAGAAACTTGTATTGTTGTTGTTTCTCTAGTCTCAACTCATCTCCATAGATGAATCTTGCTTACATTCGAGTCCGGTGATAATTGGTTGGATGTATGCACATGAGATGTTAGTTGAAGTTGTTGTTCCTCTAGTCTCCCATTTTGTGTTGAACTTGTTTGGTTTATGTCATTGCTAGTTGATGTTCTTGAGTTGCATTTCTTCGTGTATTGCTCTTTACATAATGAGTTCTAGAAATTCGACAGGTTCTACAAGCATGCACATGCCACAAAATTTATATCACTTTAACTTGCAATGTGTTATATTTAAAACATATCGAAGTGGGAATCTCGGTCGAAAATTTTATCGATGCCCTCGTAACAGGACAAAAGAAGATTGCAACTTATTTAGGTGGGTTGATGAAGCCGATCAAACATCGTCAAACATAAGTCATTATTCAAATCAATTTGTTATTAGTTGTTTTGGTTGTACTTCAATTGTTAACTCTTATGTGAGAGCTTTCTGAAAACAAATATTGTAATATCATGAGTTGTAAGCGTCATAGTAATGTGAACTCTTCTATAGGCTAACTTCATCAAAATTCACCCAAATGCATATATTCCTCAATAGTCTTCATATAGGATTCTTGCAAGTTGTTTAATTTTTGGTGGCCAAATAAGCTGCACCTCCCACACTTATGTTCACTTCATTGTTTAGTTGTTTTTGTCTCAGAAAAATATTTGAATCTTTTTTTTCTTTGGCCTGTGGACATGGTCATTAACTATACACTCCAATGACTTTTATTAGACAACATTGGAATTGCACTTTCATAAGCTTGTTTGTACTTGAAAAAATAAAATAAAACCTTTCAAGAATTACATGCCCATAGCGATTATTATAATTTTGTACAAAACAGCTTTCGTAGTTCATACCTATTAACATAATAGCATGGATGAATGTATACATGCCAAAGTGGATGCTCCTTGTTCCTAATTAGTGTGGCTGCATGAATGCACGATAACCCAATCATTTGTCAAAGGTTTCATAAACATTCTCGACTATCAATGTCTGCCTCCTACCTCTCATTTTGACCTTCCACCTCGAACTTTGAAGAAGAAGCTGTAAAACCCTTCAAAAAGCTGATTTTTTTTAGTGCAGTTCGTCTGTACGAACTGGATTTAGTACTGGACGAACTGAAGAAATTTGTGAAGAAATCTGCCATTTTCGTCTGTACGAACCTGGAGCAGTCGGGACGATCCGTCTGTACGAAATCTGTCCAGAGAGCAAGTCGCCCGGGACGAATTTGGATTTCGTCTGTACGAAATTTGTCCAGAGAACCCATCGTACCAGGACGAAATTTGGATCGTCCAGGACGATCAGTGTTAATAAATATCGGATTTTAGATATTTTGGATTCATTTTGGAGAGAGAGAGAAGGCAAGAGAGAGAAAGAGAAGGAAGAGAAGAAGGAAGCTTGGTTTTGGAGGCCACGGAGCGCTTTTCGTCCGACGACGCTGTTAGAAGATTTGTTTGTCTCGCTGTAAGGACTCCGAACCCTATTTCTGTTTTCGAAGATTTTGTATTTTGATCGAGTTGTGCACTGTTTTGTGTTTTTGTAGTCGAACTTTTGACCTGATTTTGTATTGACACGACTTTCACCGCACAACTTTTAGTATGTTATAGATATGAATATTATACACGATTTGACTATTTTCTACGATGATTTTATCGGTCGGAATTGATTCTACGCGATTTTAATTGAATAGAAAATTATCAGGACCTGATTTGATTTGGATTCTATAGATTGATAGTCTTGCATTGATGCCGTGGTTATTCTGTTGTAATTTGGAGAAATTCAGAATTTGTCTTTTTGCAGGATTTTTGTGTAAATTCGATAGACTACTGTTACTCTGCCCGATTTTTGTATGATTCCTGATTTGACTGAAATTGATAGATTGAATCGATATGCCTATGATTATTGATATGATTGCTCTAATATTGATTATTGATTGCTTATTGATACTGAAACACGTATAACCTGGTTGAACATTGGTTGGAGATGATACCTGTACAGGATGGTGGGCCGACGGGCTTTCCTTTAAATCATAGATCATGGATCATGGATATAACGATGGGAGTCATAAGGAGATTATATGCCGACGGGCGGCCGACGGGCAATAGAGTGACGACGACTCTTTTCATAGAACCAATGTATTGATATCTACAACAGCAATATGAATTCTACAACAGCAACATGACCATTGATTATACATTGTTCAGTATTATCGTATTGATTGCATGTTTAATGTATTGATTTACGGATTTTACGGATTTGATCGGGTTTACTGTATCGTACGATTTCACTGATTTCATCGATTGACTACTGAACATTGATACTACTGAGCATTGATATGGACATTGATAGATATAGATACTGTATTGATAGCATGAACATGGACATCGTACTACTGCCTACTGTTTCTGTACCGTATTGACTGTCGTATAGATTCATTGTTCCGTATTGCTTTTCTCGACTGATTTCATTGATTTGACCGTATTGATTTGATTGACGGATATTGATTGATTGAATTGAAATGATTGATTTGCCTGCCACTGCATTGACTGGTTTTATTGACTATTGATTTTCGGATTGCATCGACTACTGATTTGATTTCCACTGCATAGACTCATTGACCATTGACTGATTCAGATTGATAGATTGACATGCATATTGATAGCATCGCCGTGCTTTGATTTCAGTTATAGGTATTAGGTGACCTGCTGGGCTTTGTAAAGCTCATTATATGTGGTTGACAATTTCAGGTCCGAGCAAAGGAGCAGGAATGGAGATTGATCGAGACTGTCGACGAATCCTTTCACTATGGATGCCTGGGGCGTCACAGAAGCATACCTAGTAACGAGGAATTCATTTCGTGTTGTGACTTCCCTAACACACTGCTCAATATAAGGGACCAACTCTCCCCCTCCAACTGCAAGCTGTAAGCCTTTTATCAAACCTTTGTTCAAAATCAACCTTTATGTAGAAATTGCTTCTTCTTGTTCTTCCACGAATGACGCATGCACACCCAATGTCATGCGTCAAGATACACATGTCTAATTGCTTATCCCAAACCTTTCTCCATATCAAAAATAAAGGAAAATTTTGAAGTCTCTAGCATCATGAAAGCAAGAACAAATTTCTAATATTTTATCATCACTGATTGGTCGCATAAGTTAATCACTGCTTAAGTTTTTAAAGTCAATGTTGTTTGAAGCAACATTACTAGCTCTGTTGTTTCTAGGACAATGCTCTAAACCTTCCAAGTTCATATTAGCCTATGCATCCTCTTATAACGTAACAACAACTTCAACCTGCCTACTGTTAGTACATTGTCCTATTATTTGCATCGCCTCATTATCACTTGAAATTGTCTTGTAAAGTTTGGGAGGAGTAGGACTAACATGGTTGTGCAAAATCAATCATGATTCGTAATTTAGTGAAAATATAAAATTAATTTGTATCTTAACATAAATTTCACAATAAAAAAAGATTTTGACCAATAAAAAGTACACTCGCACGTACATCATATATGCAAGTTTTGAATTGAAGATCTCGTCGTAGGTAGCAAAAGCTCTCAACCAACAAATCAAGGAGAAATTATTATGTGCGGAGTCCGGAGGGCATCCGGACTCCAATCAGAACATGTCATGTCAGTTTGTACATACATTGTATACAATTTGTACATAATATACAAGCGACATGGACTATTCTGATTGGAGTCCTAACACAAGCCTGCGCCCGGATTCCGCACGTAACAATTTCTCCAAGTCAAGACCACCTGCGTAGTGTATATATATATATATTGAAACATAGATTTGCATAGCAGCTTTATTAGGAAAAAAAATTAGTCCTGTTTATTATTTGAAAATTTTTATTTTGAATATTTTATTTTATGTGAATTTTAATCATAATTTTAAGAACATATGAGTTAACAAATTAATATGCATCCGACTTCGAAAAAAACGAAGAGGAAAAACATTCTGGAAAATTGAGCAACATTTATAATCAGAGTTCAATATCTAAATATAAATGAGGATAAAATTCAAAATCATTAAATATAAATTGAAATGTGTACAATATTCATTTTATAATATTCTTAAAATAAATTAAATAATTCTAAAATTTGTTGTGATAAAAAAATTAAACAAAATTTAAGTTTATTATTATTTTTGATATATCATAAAAAAAATTATCTAGGTTGGGCATGAATCTTAAGACAAAGTTGAATCAAAACTTCAAAAACTAAGAAGTAGCTGGCATAACTTATCGCACGAAGCCATGTTGGCACCAAATCACTGTTAACAAGCGCCAAAAAAAGTAAGCCTTAATAAAAACTTCTTTAAGGCACTTCAAAAGTGTCTTAATATATATGTCCTTAAAGGTTAATTTTTTTATAGTGCCAATAAACTTATAGTCGAACTGAATGTCTCAAAAAGACGAACCCAACGACACCAAATTCGATCCAATTTGAACACAAATGAGTCTAAATCAAGAGTCCAAAACACATTTGAAAGCTTCAAATCATAAGTTGGATGACCAAATGATTTCCAACTATGACATGCTTATAGTTGAATCAAGCGACTCGACGAGACGAATACAACGAGCCCAAGATCTTTGAATTTTAATATCATTAAAATACTCAAATGCACGATACACGGTCCATGATCAAGGGAATCGGTATTTGCCGCTCATTCAAAACACTCTCAACCTATCATTGATATTCTCACTATTTACTAAATATGCAACTCTTAAAAAATTATAAATAGACATCGCATTCTTCACAAGAAAGAGAGAGAGAGAGAGAGAGAGAGAGAGAGAGAGAGAGAGAGAGAACAAAAGAATAAGATGACAGGAGGAGGATAAGTTTGAGATATCTCTTGTCGCCAAGCTCCTCCTCGACCACCGTCAGACCATCCTCGAATCACCTGCCGTCGCTGGACTTCTACTCAGTCACCATCCGTCGTCGGACTTTTGCACGACAACCGACCGTCCCTGGACTTCCTACCGGCCACCAACAATCGTCGAACTTCCGTCCGACCAGCTATTGACGCTGGACTCACGCCGGCCACCGACCGTCGTCGGACTTCCTCCCAACTCGCTCTATTATCATAATTTCACTGTCTTCAAATTAAAGGACGGAGTAAGCTTTGCAACATATTCAAACAATAGTTGAATCAGTTGGGTTGGGTCAGGCCCTATGATTTGTTCCCTTTCTAAGATCGAGTTTCCACATAAAAACTCTAGTGTTTTTTATTTCTCTATTGTGTGTTGGATATCCATACAACACTAAGATGAAAAATCTTCTCACTCTGGTACCGCGTATATTCAACCCTCAACAATTATTGTTAATTTTTCTTTACTAAATATTTGGATATCATTTGATCTTTCAATTTATCTCAAATTTTTTTTTTAAATATACTTCAAGTTATTAATTTGGGTTCATTTGAATTAAAATTTGTTTTGGACAGCTTTTTTTGTGCTTTCTAAAACAGCTTTCTAATACAAAATTTTATTATATTAGAAATTTTAAACTAGAAAGTCGTTTTAGAAAACAATTAGAAAAATGTAACAAAATTGTCCCAAACGAAGCCTAATTTCGAACCAATTTTTGTGTTTTTTTACTTGACTTGAAGAGATTTCCAATTCAATTATAAATTTGTTAAAACCACTGCTCGAATTATTCTAAATTTAATTATAATTTTTTTTCAATTTTAATAATGCATTACGATTCATACTAATCAATTAATTTTTTTGAGCCGTATCATTTGCCTCTTTATTGTGAACATCAAATTATGTATCATCTAAAAATATACATATTTAATTTTCATAACAAAATCATTTTATAAAATCATGATTTTGAAAAAAAAATTTACATGTTACATTGACTCCCAAGATGTCAACATATACCTCCCCAGAGCACAGTGAACCAAGCCTCTTCAATTATAATTTCAGTCTTCTCTATCTCAATTATAGTTACATCATCTTTCTGATGCAGCATTTAAAAAATTTATCACAAAGTTTTTTGATAAATAATAAGAAAGTAATAGCCAAGTAAAATAAAACAATAAGAAAATTATCTAAAACAGATCTTTATATGACATGCCTTCCACCATTCTAGTTTAAATTGTTTATTCTTCGTTTATGAATTTCTAATAAATATTAAAAGAAAAATGAACTTGTTGCATCCTGGAATATTCACGGTGATAGAGAAATATAAAGTTTAATGTCTTAGCTTTGTATGATGATCCAAAACAATCAGACAAAAGAGAGAGAGGTATGGTATTCAAAAGAGACACCAAAATTTTTACATGAAAACCACTGAAAAGGGGAAAAATTTATGGGACCTAGCCAAAATTAAATAAAATCACTGGTGTTTGCAGTCGATTAAAAATAAGACCTTTCCTTTGGGGGGGAGGAGGAGGTCTTAGCTTGATGTAACAAATATACATCATAGAGATTGCTTTACATAGTGGGAGTTGGAAGAATCAAAGTTGGCATGTTCGTTTAGTTAGTTGGACCATAGTCTGTAGGTGACGATGGTTAGAAAAATTATTGTTTGGCAACAAAACTCAGAAGGACCGTAGTTGACGGGCAACAATGGTCAAAGAGACCGTAGTCAGGAGATGGAGATCGGAATGACCATTTTCGCCGAACGACAATGGTCAGAAAGATTATAATCGGGCAATGATGGTCGGAAGGACCCTAGTCGGTGGGTGATGGAGGTCAAAAAGATGATAGTTGGGCAACGGTGGCCGGGAGAAAATCCGACGATAATCGGTGACCGAGCATAAGTTCAACAACATATGGTGGCCAAACAAAAGCCCTATGAAAGTCCAACTATGGTCGGTGGCCGAGCGTAAATCCGACATCAGTTGGTGGCCAAGTGGAATTTCGGCGATAATTGGTGGTCGGGTGTAAGTTCGATAACTGTTGGTGGCGAGTGGAAGTTCGACAAAAGTTCAGTGATGGTCGATTGTCAGGCATAAATTCGACATTAGTTGTTGGCCTTATGGAAGTCCAATGGCAATTGGTGGTCGGGCGTAAGTCCGACGACAGTTGGTGGCCGAGCTGAAGTCCGACAAGAGTCAGTGATCGAGAAGGAGCTTAGTGGCAAGAGAGATTTCAGAATTATCTTCATATCCTGTCTTATTTCCCCTTTTTTTTTCTCTTCTCCTACCATCCTTGCTTGATCCTCCCTCAATGAAGAATGAGGGGTCTATTTGTAATTTTTTTAGAGTGGCATGACCAGTAAATAGGGAGAAGATCAAGGGCGCATTGGGTGCGACCGAAATCAATTCCCTTGCTCGTAGATAGTTTATCAAGTATTCGAGTGCCTTAATGATGTCAGAATTTGATGATCTTAGGCTTGTTGGATTCATCTTGTCAAGCTGCTTGATTCACTACAAGCATGTCACATTTGGATATCATTTGATTATCCAATTTATATTTTGAAACATTCTAAATGTGCTTCAGTCCCATGATTTTGACCCATTGGGGCTTGGATTGGGTCAAATTTGGAGTCGTTGTGTTCTTCTTTTCAAGACATTCAGTTTGCTAAAAACGGAGTTCCGATGGTATCAAATTTAATTTCAAAAATTTCTAATTCAAATTTGCTTCGAGCTTCATGCCCGGTCATAAAAATTATTTGATGATGCATCAAAACTTAATTATTATAATGTTATAAAATCAGCATGAATATATAGGGACCTTAAATTTGAAAATTTTAATGGGTTGTTTTTTAAATTTATGTTGCCCCGATGAAACATTATCTAAGCTAATTTAAAATTAATTATATCTATATCTTTTAATTATTAATTAGAATATGCGATGTATTAAATAAGAATTTTACATTTATAAGATCTTATAGGTCAAAGTTATTTCTCAAATTTTTTATATATGATGGGTTTTATATTGAAATTCTTTGGGTTGTTTGGCAATTCTTTTTGTAATGAATTTTTGCAAGCTTAAACACTATCATTATCTTACTAAAGTGCTAGAATGAGAGTTATATAAATCTATATTTTACTTCTGATCATTTTTGAAAAATTTATCTAACTTCACAGTTTGTCTATATATATATATATATATATATATATATATATATAAGATGCATGGAGAAGCATGATCAAAGCATTTGATGGTGTAGACATTGGAGTAATATGTAAGCTCTGAACATTTAAGACCTCCATTCTAGAACAACCCATCCTGAACTTCATTTTCCATTCAATGACTACCTTGATAAAACCATGAAATTTTATGAAGAACTTGATTCATTGCACTAGCCGCCTAACATTCCCTTAAAAGTTTCATCTTCAACGATGGAAGGAAACCATCCACAAGTGTAATTCTCTCAATAACATTAATAAACAACAATTGAGCATGTCTTTGCAATCTAAATATCGGTCTTATAACTCAACAACTTAAATCTCATACATCTCTTATGCTTGTATTCTTTTCGCTGGGCGTTTAACACCTTATCAAGTATCTCAATCATTTGATTCATTTCATCACATTTTTTTTTTCTATCGTGTTCTTTTTTGAATTCTGCTCATTCGATTCGATTGAATAGAGAAAACACTTTTTCCAAACCATGAATAAAGAATAATATCATTTACAATGAGAACGAAAAAATATATTTGTTATGCGGGGAAGATTAGAAGAGCAAAAAGACTTGACTACTTGTTAGAATCGCCATATGAAATTCATTCTTGTCATCATACTGCATCTATATGGATAGATGACATTAAAAATTATCCAATTTTTTAGGCAACTAAAATCATAATATCATAATGTTTAACCATATAAATTAGGCTCAAACATTTCATATTTTTATATCAACATATTTTCCAAGCCTCGTGTCTTAATAATTCAGTCTTTTTTTTACATTATAATTTATCACATCAACCATCAGGTCTCACAGACAGAATCATCATCAACTATCACATACATATACCCCATTTGATCATCTGGATCTATTGTGGGAGTCACTTATTACTCTCCGAACCTTACTCAATCATGATTGAAGGGAAACCAAGCCTTATGAAAGCTACAAACTACATAAAGCACTTCAGGCTAGTTGAGCCAATGACTATGAGACCGCTTCTTACAACGTGCAATACAATGATGATCAAGTCCATATTTAACATCAACTATTGATGCATGCATATACATAAAATTTCGTGTCATAAAAATAGATTATACTTATTTAATTATTTATTTTTTCAAGTCTAACATTACACCTATATAAGATCAATTTCTAGATAGATAATCTCTCTCTCTAGCTTCATTTGAGACGGTTTTTTTACTGTTTCTTAAAACAATTTTTTAGTTAAAATTTTTTAACTTTTGTATTAAAAAATTGCTTTAAGAAGCAGGAGGAAAGCCGTCCCAAATAAAACCTCTATATGAAATTGATATAAATAAATAATACATGTTATAATATTTTCTGAATTTTAATATTCAGAGATAAATTTGATAAATATAATAAAAATAGTAATTTATAAATAAAAACAATTTAGTATTACAAATGAAAATATACTTTACCCTATCAACTAGTCAAAAGCACCGGAATCAGAACGAACCATCCTAAACGGATATAAACCGCATCGCCCATCGCGCGGCTTAAACCCTCCTAATCCCCTACACCCACCTCTTCAGAATCCATCGCCTGAAAATGGACCACGGCGTCGCCACCTGCACGATTTCGTTCCAAATTCAACCCAAATGGGTCCGATTAGGGTTAGGTTCCAGCGAGCTCAACAATCTCTCCCTCTTTCCTTCTTCTCATGCGGGTCGCCTGAGCTGTCCTCGCAGGTGGAAGCATCTTTGCCTTCGGGGAGAAGGGACTTACCACTCACCGTGGGATGAAAAACCTTACGAGATTCTTCCCGGAGGAAGAATATCTTACCTTGATGAGCAGGACATTGTGGCCTTCGTGGATCCCACCACGGAGCTTATTCCCCTCGACCCGGAATCTTACAACCCTGCTGCCTACCTCTGGTTAACTTCAAGCGATGAAGAAGTTCATCGACATGTTTTTTTTTTCTTTTTTTTCGTATTAGTTTTTTAGTCGTTTCTTTCAATCGCATTTGGTCACAGAATGAAGACGAGGATTTTTTTTTTAGCTTTTTATCCTTGTTTGAGTTTCCATTTTAAGTTCGTTTCGCGGGTTTGTTGAATGAGGGGGAAACGTTCTTGCAAACAAGTAGTATTTGGCTGAAAGGTAAAACCCGGGCGGTGTGTTTTATCCATCTGTGTTTTTCGCGTCTTAGATGATTAGAGAGTGCTGTTATGAAAAACATGCATAATTGTATACCTTGAACGAATACAATGAACACACCAAGAGATTTTGTTTTGAACCTTCCTGTTGAAAAGAACAAGAACAAGATAGCTAGGCAGCTCTAGCTTGCCCGAGCTTTACAAAGAACAGAAGTGGTAGAAGTGAAGAACAATTATAGGGAATATAGAGAGAATTACTTTCATTCATTCATCCATATGTCCCCTAATTCCTCCTTAATAGGAGTATTTATATAATACTAATAAAACTGACCCTGCCTGCTCTCAAAGTCAAACAAGACGACAACATTGTGGAAGGAGTTGAATGACAGGTTTCTTGAGGGTGGGAGACATCAAGGTCTAGCATGGGGTGTCTTGAAGGATTGTTGGATTTGGAGCTGGTGCTGGCCTTGAATGATTTGGAAGAGTTGGTTTGGGAAGGGCATGGACGAAATAGACAAGAACTTCGACTCACTTGAGTTTTTTTTGTGAAGAGGTGGATATTGACAGTGTGGTTGGGAGGCGAGATCTGTGCATAAATTTGGTGATCTAGTGGTTAGAAGGCAGTGAAATTGACACGATATGGTGGGTGATGCAACGATGTATCTTGTGGTATGGGAAGGCATTGATTGTTGGATGCAAGAGAGATGGTGCGTGCAGACGTGCAATTGGGTCAGAAGTGGTTTAATCGGAGGGAAATTAGGAGGGCTGGACAGTTGTGTTTGGTCTGGATCTTTAAGGATTGTTGGATATGGATGATGATGAATAATAATTCAAGGACATCAGCAACTCCAGAAGGAGGTGGAGATATAGAGACCAGAACAAAGGTTGGGGAAATCTCAACTAGAGCGCCATTGTTGCGAACCTTCCTATAAAAATAACAAGAGCAAGATAACCAGGCAAGTCTAATTTTCTCAAGCTCGAAGAAGAAGAGAGGGAGAAGAACAACATGGAAGAGAGAGAACTTTCATTTATTCATCCATCGATATGTACCTTAAATTCTCTTCAACAGGAGTATTTATATATTAAAAAAGCTACTAATCCTTTGCTAACTAAATTTTATCTAATTAACTACTCTTATCAGCCCAACATAATAATTAAATCAACTTCATCCTCATTAACCTATCATTACCTATGCCTTCAAAACCAACCTTACCCTCAAGGTTGAATGAAGACACTGAGGTTGTGGAAGAGTTGAAAATAGGTTTTTTGAGGCTGGAGACACAGAGATCTAGTGAGGAGAGGCTTGGCGACAAAGAGATATGGCGAGCGGTGGCTTGATGTATTGTTTGATCAGGAAGGCGCTTTCATCTTGATGAGTTGAAAAAGGTAGATTGGGAAGACCGTCGGTGGAATGACAAGAACTTCAACTCGCTTGAGTTCTCTTGGAAGGAGGTGGATCTTAATAATGTGGTTAGGAGGCGAGATATTTGTGTAGATTTGACATAGGCTAGGAGCAGCAGGTGGTAGATATGAATCATAAGAAGGTGTTGACAATGGGATGCGTAAGATGGTGTGGTTAAGCTTTGAGTGGCATAATACTGACAAATCTTGATGAGGGAAATGGAGAAGGGGCTCGGAGTGGAATTTGGAGAGGCATCTGTGCAATTGGATTCAATACTTATGATCATTGAGGATTGTTGGATCTGGATGATGATAAATGACAATTCAAGGATGTCAGTAACTCCCAAAAAAAAAAAAAGGGTGGGGGAGATAAAAAGACCATAAATCAGGTTAGCAAAATCTCAATCCGAGAATCATTGTTGTGAAACTTACTGTAGAGAAGAATAAGAATAAGAAAGAACAAGATAACTAGAGAAATTTGGATTAGGAAGATCGTGACAATTAGATTAGGAGGTTGATTGGAGGTAGGAATTGCAAAGCTAGATGAATTTTGGAGCAAATTTTAAGGATATTCACCCCGATGTAAAACTGATGGAATTTGAATACTAGAGAAGGAAAAAAAGAGAAGAAACTAAGGGAAATGCCTTGTACTCAACTTGGATCAAAAGATAAGTTGTATGATTGTCTCAATAATAATATCATTCATCAATCAATAATCCGTTCAAATATAAGCCATGAATCTCTATTTATAGAAATATGATTACAAAGATTAGATATAATATTTTGATATCAAATATAATCCAAATCTAATAGTTCCTATTAATCCTATGTTATAAATTGAAATAAAGATAATCTATTAAATAAAATTGTAATTGCAATAAAATATAAGTCTAATTTTTAATATTAAACATTTCTTAGAATAATCTTCATGCGTTGCATCACCTAGCACTTTTGACAAACCCATATGTAGAGTAATATAACTAAACTTTTTTCAGAAGTTTACATTTAGTTACCTTTATTTTGGTCTTCCTCACAATTTAATCAAGACGCAATGGTGTTAATGGTTGAATCAGGGCTTGTTGGTGTTTGAGTGTGTGGGATACACCTTTTGTGAAGCTCCCAATAGCGTCAACAGCTATCCCAGCCCACCTAGCACGAAGGGAGTCTTCTCATAAATAGTTAAGTTTCTCATTAGTGTGACTAGACTGCTAGGAGACCTTCCACATCTATGACAGCTCTGTTAGTGCTTATCAACCGGGCTAAGGAAATCTCCAATGTTATCGGAGTCTTGCTTGCATGCGGGGTGACATGCCATAGGGATAATCTCCTTACCCCCCTTTCTATGGGGATTTGCAAGGAAGTATTGTAGACCAGCAAAGCCCTTCTTTCAATTCGTAATGTTGTTTATTTTAACGGTTCATTTTGTAGCTTGTTGACAAGAAATGTAAAGGCACCTAGTTGTGAAGGTAAAAGTACTCACGAATTTTGAAAACCGTAGGTCTGAAGTGTGGATCAAGGTAAGATTTGGTTAACTAATTGAAGTTCACTAGAGTTTTTAAACAATCAATCAATAGAAAACCTAATGAATGGTTGTCTACGGAAGTTAAGTGATACCTTGAATTTTTTTTTTTTTTTTAATGATAATTCTGAAAGATCTTGCAGGTGGCAGCTATCTTCCAAAGAATGTTTTTCTTGATATGGTTATACTATCATGGTTTGCATGGCATTGATTGCTGGGTCATATCTATGGAATGACTTTGTATTTCGTGATCATAAATTAACATATTTTATGACAGGAAGAAACTTGAAGATATTCCTGAAGAAAGGAGGCATAGATTGCTCGCTTCACTAAAGCCTAAGTATTTTTATGCCTCTTTTTTTATTTTGATGCTCATAATGATTTGAAAAAAAAAAAAGAATATTCTCACTCTTTTGATATGTGTGGTATTGCTTGGCCTGACTGCATAAGTTCCCCCAACTTCTAGCATTCTTTAGATTTTTCTTACATAAGCAATTACCTGCTAATTCTAAATTGCCTCTTTAAGTGCAGGCATATACCTAAGATTTGGGAACTAACAGGTACACGTTATCAGGATGCTAAGCTGGCTAAACAAGTAGCATCTGCATTGCTGTCCATGGATGTCAATTCCATGCCTCCAGAGTATTGGAGATGTAGAACCAGCAAAGGTGCCTACTTTTTGGTTGTTGTGGTTAACCTCCATTTAGGAACATTACCATCTTCTCTCTATGAGCTGCTGCAATTTAATCTAAACACAATGAGCCAAGTGCTTGATATTCTATCAAATGTTATGGGTATTTTTTGATATTTTCCTCTTTCTCGATGCTTCTCATCATGGACAGAGATTCATCTAGAAACATTAACAGAGAAATTACTAGAGTTCAACTAGCTCTAGAGAGGAGTCATCATGTGAATGGTGGCTAACCTCCATTTTAGGAACACCACCATCTTCAGTTAGGGAAATTATGAGAACGGTGCATGTGAGAAGAGAAGCAAGGAGAGAATGATAGAGAAGAGATAAGAGAGATATGTACTTCTTTCTCCCAATTTTTATATTGGATTTCTTTGTGTGGTGTGGCTCAGTAATTTTTTTCCTATTTTGAGTTTTTCCACGTTAAATCATGGTGTCTTTTAATTTTCCACTACTTTTACTTTCTTGATTGTTTCATCATTGTGGTATTTACTCCTCAATCTTCATCATCCCCCAATCTACGATTCCTACTATTCTGCTATCAATCCCATTGGTGGTTCGTATTCCTAATGTTTTAATATTAGGTTGGTCTATTTGTTTGGCATGATATTAGGTAGGCTTGGTTCTAGACTATCTTCAAGTTCAAGACCTATAGGTTAATTCAAATGTTATGGATGTCTTTGATTTACTGTTGGTGTTCTGATGTTTCCTACGGTTCCTACTCCTATGCTACTATTGATGCCATTGGTGGTTTCGACTTCTATTATTGTGGTCTTTTTGTTATGTGGGTCCTATTTGTCTGAGTCTCCTGTTACTATCCATGGATGTATTCAAACGGCAAGATTTTGATAGATCCGAGTCTCTATTTACGTTGCTTTCTAATTGAGTATTAGATAACATTAAGTTTGAAGTTTTCTGGAAGTACATTGGGTTGATCTTATGCCAGCCATATATGCTATGGGATGCAGAATCTATAAATATATGATTTGAATTTTTGTATTTTTATCTTGCTTTTCATCGTAAGTTGCAGTTGAAATCTAAAACCTTTAATTGTTGGGATTTTTACATACATAACATCTAAAATTATTGAAAATACATATTTAACACAAACTTCTATATTTACTAATATACCACATAAAATCTCATTTTCCCTCTATTCTACCACTCCATTGAAGCGATGAGATACTTGTATTCACTTTGAAAGGATGCCATTGACAGGAAGAAAATCGTTGATAGTGTTTTTTTACGGAAGGTTTAAACGGAATGTTATAATTGATTAAAAAAGGGGATTTATGTGGTATATTAGTAAATATAGAAGTTTAGATGTTAAATATGTATTTCCATATTTTTAGGTGTTATGTATGTAAAAATCCCTTAATTTTTTTTGTATCAAATTGACATCAGAGAGTAGATCTTGTTTCTTTGAAGTGGGGTGATTATCATGGTATGTTCACGGATCAACAAAACGATAATATTCTAAATATTTAATAATACTAATTATAAGAGTTATTAATATCAGCTAAACATGCCATAAGCTGAATGAATGATTGCTTTAAACATTATGTTAGATATTAGTCCAGTTTTAAATTAGGTTGTTCCGCAATATACCACACCAGTCTTTTGTTAATAAATAGTGCATAGGTTGATGTGGGTTTTAATCCTGTAATAAGCCCATTGATTGAATAAAGGAGCTTTCATGTGAGCTTTTTCTTCCTGTCTTCCCTCTCCCTCTCCCTCTCTCTCTTACAAGAAGATCAAGAAGAAGCTTCTTCTTTCTCCAATAATCATAACAAGTGGTATCAGAGTCTCGTTGAGGAGATCTCGAGGAGGAAGGTTCTTGTAATCAAGAACAGGCATTGGCGTTTGCGTGCGGGTGCGATCTCACATAGACCGAGTGAGGTGGAGGTGAACAGGGGTAAGAGGTAGTTTCTTGGTGGACTGTGCGAATCAGTCGCTTAAAAGGTACGGTAGGAGGGTGTGATCCAAGATTGTGCGCGAAGATGTATCGCGGGTTTAGGCCAGACACGTGCAGGGCGTGGGCGGCCTGTACACAAGGGCACGGGTGCGCAAGCCGAAGGGCTGGTCGAATTCGCGCACAGTAGCAAGAAACAGGATGCGCGGGAGCAGGGCACACAAGCTGTCCATAACTTGGTGCAGGTGTTTGAACTAGAGAATGCGGAGCAGAGGTGAAGCCTTGGTCGTGCGGGACAACACGCGCAGGACACACAGGTGAAGGCGTACTGCGACGTGCGCAGGGTCTGGGGCGCGGGCGCGAGCGCGAGGCGTGGGCAGACACGATCCAAGGGTGTTTACGTGCGGGGTTTGCCTTAGGGAGGCATGCGGGAGAACGCACCAGGCCTGGGCGCACGCGTAGGATGCTGCACAGGCGCGTGCATGACATTTTTTGGACTTTGTGATTTCAAGTAACAGATACGAAAGTAGGTGGAGCTGTGCTAGGGCTGGGGCGGCAGGAGACTTGAGAAGATGGCAGAGCTGTTCTTGAGGAAGTTTGTAACCGTCTGGTGGAGCCAATTGGCGGGGAAGACTAGCGAGGCAGTTCTTTGTGGACAACAAATATCTTTTCTTATTTTTGTAAAATCGGACCAAGATGGAATTTATTAGATATTGGTCCAATTTTAGGTTGGTTATATCTAGGTGCATTTTATCTTGTTTAGCTTGTAAATAAGTGTGGCTTTGTAGTGTGTATGGGGCCCATGAATAAGAAATAAAGAATTCCTATGAAAGTTGTCTCCCTCTCCTCACTCCTCCCTTCCATCTCTCTTTCATTCAAGAATTTCTCTGAGATTCATAACACATTAGAAACTAATCAATGATGCTTACAAGAACCTGATAATGAACCAAGCCTAAATGAAGAACTCATTCATAGCATTTTTAGGAGATGTGGGACTCAACATGAAAGAAATAACTAAGATTAAAAAAGAAAAATTGATGCATTTGTGTTGTGGGAGGATTGATCCTAAAACTTGCTCTGATGGGGTGATGGATATGAATGCTTTTTTTATTAGCAAACAATGTCAAGTGAATGCCAAATAGGATTTGTGGAATTAAAACTTGTAGGATAGGAAAAAATATATTGAATAGGTGTAGGAACAAAGGAGATGATTGGGGTTAAAATCTACTACCATATGGTTTGAAATGAAATATTATTAAAAGAAATTGCATATTATCGCCCTATGATGGTTGATTGCTCGATGAATATAACTTCTTATAACAAAGCACAATGCCTTTAACTTAATATATGAGTAAGATTGAAGAAATATTATCATATTTTGAAATTAGGAATGATAAAAAAACATTAATTTATATCTTAAATTTATCTTAAAACCTAAACTCTGAGAGAAATGATCCCACATTACATTAATTTTCTCGAGGATATTTTTCAACTTTCAAATCTCAGTTATGACATCAAGAGTCAGAGTTGGTGTTGATGGTTTGCATTGCTCTTATAAATAATGGCTCACATTGACATTATTTGCGATGGTAGGTGCTGAAGCCAACGGGCATCCGTGTAGCCTAACAATAATTGTCATAAGACCATAGTCAGACGATGGAGGTTAGAGGATTGCGGTTGGGAGATGGTGGTTGGAGGATTGCAATTAGATGATGGTAGTCGGAGAACCGCAGTTGTGCGATGATGATGGTCAAAGACCACAATCAGGCGATGGTGGTTAGAGATCTGGTGGTTGGAGGGTGACACTAGTCTAAAATGTTTGTAATCGAGCGATTATGGTTAGAGGTCGGCATTCGGGCGACTATGGTCGGAGAACCATAGTTGGGTGATAGTGGTCGGAGGTCAGTAGTCGGGTGACAATGGTCGGAGGGTGATAGTCAGGCGGCTGTGTTTGGAGGTCTGTAGTCAAGCGATGGAGGTAAAAGTTTTGTAGTTGGGTGACGGAAGTCAGATCCATAGTAGGGTGATGGTGCTGCAATGATAGTATTTTAGTGCCGCTCCGATGGTGACTTTTAGGAGATGTTTTGATGCGGCGGTCGCGTGATGTTCTGACAGCAACGCTGGGTGATGCACTGACGACTTCAGTTGGGCGGTGGTTAGATTGCGATAATCGGGTGGTGGCCTAATGGAGATCGTTAAATGGTTGCTTGACGATGGTGCTCAAGTGGAGCTTTGAGATTCTTAGAGCCTCTCAATTCTCTTGAATCTCAAGACTAAGTTTAAACTCTAGCTCCCTTCTTTATGAGGAGAGTGAGGAGCATATTTATATATTTGTGAGAGTGGCGTGCCCCATAATCTTGAAGTAAATTCAAAACACTCCATTGGATGGCCTATATTGATTCCTTCAATCGTAGACCATTCATTCAATATTTAATTGCCTTAATGATGTCGGAATTAAGTGATCTCAGGCTCATTGGATTTGTATTGCCAAGGCGTTTGATTCAACTGCAAGTATGTAAGATTTGGAGATCATTTGATCATCCATTTGATGTTATCATGTTTTTAATTATGCTTTGACTACTCAATCTAGGCTCATTCGAACTCGTATTGGACCACTTTTGATATCATTGGGTTTTTCTCATTAAGATGTTTAGTTTGACAATAAGTTTGTTGAAATTGGAGTTTTAATGGTCCTAAATTTAATCTTGAAAGTTTCCAATTCAAATATGCATCGAGGTTTGTGCCCAATTAAGGTGATTTTGGACAATGTATCATGTATAATAAGATTGGCCATACATTCGTGGAATATATTTCAACGAAACATTATATATTTTGGGATTGTGTGAACTTCGTAGGTGAAACTTGTTTCATTTTATGAATTGTGATATTATGTTTGGTCGGCACCTCATGGGCCGACTGGACCGGTCCAACATGGACCGGTGCTTACTTAACTCCAGGCGGGCCCCATATGGGGCGGAAATGGGCAAGAGGGGGGAAAGCCTTGGGGCCCATGATGGGGTTTAATTCAAGTGTTTGAGGGAAAATTTGAAGGGAAGGGGGGAAATTTGAATAGAAGGGTTGTTTAGGGATTTTGTATGGGTTGGGAGTTAAAGAGGGGGAAAGGGGGGGATTTAGGTTTTCATCTTGAATTTGGGCTGATTTTTGGGATCTTCTTGGAGGCTTGGGCTCTAGTCTTCTTGGCTAGAGATTTTGGAGAGTTCTCTTCCTCTTGAATTGAAGAATCTTGTTTGGTTATTGTCTTCTTTCTCCTACTAGTGGAGTACAAGTGGGTGGTTTGATTTTTCTCAGATTCGTATTCAATTTCTTTGATGTTTTCCACTGTTTGGGGCTGTTTAACTGCTGTAAACAGCAGTTTTGCTGTTGTTTGTTCACCAATTTGGGATAGGGTTGCTTGCGAACTCAAGTATTACCTTAGGGTTACTTGCGAACTCAAGTATTTTCTATCATAGTCTATTGCAAGTGTCTTATTTTAGTCTTAACTGCCAATTGTTCTTGTAGTCTAAGTTTAGTCGCCTACCTCTCTCTCTCTCTCTCTCACACACACACATAGGCGCCTGTACACACACATAGGTATTAACCATTTTAGTCCTTTTTGGCAAAGTCTTTTCCTTGCTTCTCTTCACTTGTTTGTTCATGCATAATTAGTTTGAAGTACAATGGACGATCCAGAATTTGTTGCATTATTTTATAATAAAATAGTCTTCAATTGATTAACACTTTTCTTATTCCAATTTTGTTTTATGAATGCGTGCATGACTTTGTTTAATATTTTTGTAATAGCAGAACTGCAATAATGGTGTGCATGCTTTTGTATTGTGCCAAAAGTTCTATCTCGGATGTTTTTTTTTTTTTTTTTCATTAGCATTTCTCTACTCTTGCACCTGCAGCAGCAACAACGACAACAACATCAACCTTTTATCCCACTATATGAGGTACTATTGCACCTCTGAGGTTAATTTATAAAAAGACACCAATGATGTCCCAGAAGTTCACCATGATAAGCAATTTTTGAACAACTAATTGATCACAAAATGTCTTCATGTAAACCGTCCAGTTATTCAACTTAGGAAATTATTTATGCCATTTTACTCATTTGGATATACATTTACTAAAATTCATGTATAAGCATTATTGATTCTTTTTTTTTTTTTTGTGCTTTTGGACATTTAAAACAGGTCCAATGCCATTTTCTTGGTTAAATGACTTCAGAAAGGTCACATTAACTTAACTAAGTTTATTCTGACCGCTTTTTCTTTCTTCAAGTATGTATAATGCTAAATATCTCAAGGCATTTTTAAATTTTGACATTAGTCAGGCCATTTTCCAAGGGAAGGATGGGAGCACATATGGAAGAATAATCCTTCGTAAGATTATCTATTCCAAATAATTTTTATAAGAATTTTTGCAGGCATTCTTTGTCTCCTTTTCTTCTAATTTGTTTTTTATATTTGTCAAAAGACTTGTTTATTAGAGTCTAAGAATTAAACTCTTTGATTTCAAGTTGAATATGTGTAGGAGCTTTGTACACTAGAGTTTTAGTGGTCAAACTATCAGTTTTTATGCTTGACCGAGAATATCCTTTATGCTTGACCGAGAATATCCTCTACAATAACTAAGTAGTTTCGAATTTTACTTAACTTTTCATTAGGTTTATGATAACAAATAAATGCTTATTGGATTTTCAGTTTCCTAATTTGATAGGAAGCACTTGTAGATCTCAAGTAATTCTTATTAACTCTCCAGGTGCCTCTCCTCTTCCTAACTGTTGTGCAGATCTCTAATTTCAATCACTTCATAAAGTTCCCCTCAAGTACAATCTCTAGAAGCCGATCTAGTTGACTGGCGAGGTACTCAAATTGCTCGCGGTACTCCACTATTTTCCCCTCATGCATCAAAGTGAAGAACTGCTTATAGAAGTTCCCTCCCTTGCTTGTTTGGAAACGTTCCAATAAATAGTCCTTAAACTCCCTCAAGGTCTGTATCGGTCGCCTCGTATCCCTCCACTGGTACCATGCTAAAGCCTTCCCAAGCACATCCCCGACATTGCGTTCTCGATCACCCCAGCACTGAACTACAGAGAGCAGAGCGCCGTCATGGTATAGATACGACGCTGAAGCGGTGCAAGACAGATGCTTGAGCACCGCATCACCTCAAACTGGCGTTGCAGCACTGCGAGACGGACTGTACGGTTTTCTTTCTCGTTTTTCTAAAGATTTGCGTCCCTTGGGGTTATTTTACTTGGCTTTCTCCTTAGTAGTTTGTGTGTATAGGCATTGAGAACGGTGCATGTGAGAAGAAAAGCAAGGAAAGCGAGAGAGAAGAGAGATCTGTACTTATTTCTCCCAATTTTTATAGTGGATTTCTTGATGTGGTGTGGCTCCGTGGTTTTTTTCCTATTTTGAATTTTTTCCACGTTAAATCCAAGTGTCCTTTACTTTTCCGTTGCTTTTACTTTCTTGCTTGTTTCGTCATTGTGGTGTTTACTCCTCTTCTTCCTCAAAACCTTAATGAAGTGCAAATTGGGTAACCTTTTGAAATCAATACTCCTTTTTGTAATTAGCAGAATTTTCACATTTTACAGATTGTGAATATCAAGATGAAAATTTTCTAGTACATCTTGTAGTTATTTTTGTTCTAGCATGCTTGTAGTTATCATTTAATATGTGGACGAGCTAAAAATTATGCCATTGACACATTCTAGTATTTTGTTGGGTTTTCTTAAATATCAAGAAAAAGTTCAAAACAATCACCCAACTATAGTTGGTTAAATATCCCAGAAGGTAAATAATAATTACCAATATAATTTATGCCATAATAACTTACTAGTTTGATGCTTTTTATAAATATCTCTTTTACAAATTATTTTCTCTTATTATTTAGCAGGTTAATGTTCATTTAAATTTTTTGTATTATTAAATTACAAAATAGAGCAATATTAGAAATGTAATCTCACATACTCATGCATTATCTAAAATACCCTCACATTTAACTTTGGTATTAATTTTAACAGTCATTTTTTGCCCTATGATTAAATCTGATTAAGTTTCAATAGTTGAGAGATTAATTTGGGGGCTTGGGGCAATGCAAAACTTAGGGACTAAATTGGGCACTTATAATCGGGGACTATTTTGTGCATTTTCTCCTTAAATATTAAGCAATTAAGTAATTATTTTTCAGATCTAGTGCCAGATTCCTGCTCATTACTTATTTGTTCAAATTAAGGGCCGACTATATTATATTGGTAATCACGTGAAGGATGAGCCCAAATATATGAAACATGCTGGTTTGAGTCTAGGTTTGGCAAAGCTTTGCAGCACGTGTCAGAGAATGTGACACAAGTGGCGAGGCCTTCTCAAACATTGTGTTGTTGCACGTGGGAGGCTTTCCCAAGGAAACTCTCTTGAAAAAACAGGGTTTTACCTTGGAAGAAGCTTGCTGTGGAGATGGGCATACCCTTGCTGCTCTGCCAAACAAACTCTATGTCATGTAATCAGGGAGACTCTTCTAAGTCGTTATTTGATTCTAGGTTTACTTCGGCTCCCCTTATTACTTGGCCTAGTCAGGCTTTATAATAAATTGTCTGATTTTTTCTTCATTGGATAAAATTGCAGAGATGTGCACTACATATCAACTTTTAAAGCATTGTAACTAGCTGTGCTTTATTACCAATTCAAAAACTGTTGTGCCGTTACAGTATAAACTAATTTTTACTATTATATACTCTATAATTTTCTTAAAAGAGTTCAGTGGAAAGGATTTACGACAAGTTTAATTTAATGGCCTGCTCTGTCTTCTATCAATTCATTTATCCTAGCCACCCTCCTCTCTACCACGCAGTTTTCTATTAACATGTCTAGCAACACTGAAACCACATTTTCGAACTCATTTAGGCCTCGTTTGGTTCCCCCGACCTTTTTGTTCGTTCTTAAATGGATGTATTAGGACGGAGAAGCATAAATTTTTTTCTTCCTGGATCGGCATAAATACAGAGGTGTAGCAAAAGGTGTTTTGAAAAAAATCACGTAAACAAACAGTAAGATAATAATTTTTTTCACCGATTGAAATCGGAAACGGAGAACTTGCGGCCAACCAAACGAGGGCTTAGTTTGAAGTCTTTTAAATAGATAACACGGTTTACAAAATCGTGATTTCATCTTCACTCATTTTGTGGGAAATTGAAATTGTTATATTTGATGGATTTTAAGGGTATTTGCGGAGCGTAAAAGTCAATCTGGATCGTTAACCAAATGATGGGCTTAGCAAACGTCATCTTTTTTCAAAACGTGTTTTAGCAACCAAATGGGATCTATGAAAGGTTTAGTTTTTTCTTGATATCTCACGTTTTGTATTGCGTCTACAGTGTCAAAACTTTATGGTCCACTGTACTTCACAGTAAGAGAAGTCACGGAGATAATTTCTACAGAGCAGCCTTGTGATCTGGTATATGAGTTTGGTGATGGACTATTAGACTTATCTGAATTTCCCGAAGGCTTCCCTATACCTGGTATATTATTCTCTTACTCAAATTACAATGTCAGTTTCATTTATTTCTTTATTATGAGCTGATATTGTCCCCTTGCTTCATGATCTTGCTTCGGTCAATTTGCAGCGAAGCATCCCCGGCCTTTCAATGACCATTTGGTCATATACATTCGACATGCTGGACCTGGAGTTGTGGTTGGCCAGGCATGGCAGGAAGGGAATGATTTGGATCAAGTGCCTAAGAAGTTCTGTGGTGAGATATTAATGGTGAAAGACTATATTTCGAGTTTATAACGGTGATTCCTTGTGATTTTTTCATATTACTGATATTAAATAACTGAACGCCATTTTTTTTTTTGGTATGGTTGCTGTTAATTCTTGATTGCAACTTAAATTTCCTAATTTTTTGGGATTTTTTCTGCTAATGCAACCATTCAATTCTAATATACTTCTAGTATCAAAGATACTATTCAAGAATTCTAGTTGGAACTAATGCTAGTATATGATTCTGTTGATCTGAAGTTAGATCATGTTATAGTTTATATGTAGTGATTTCTATCCTTGCAAATATGAGCATACAAGTCATTTTTTTATAGCAGCAAGTAGACAGAATCACTTCAAATATAAACTACCTGGAACACTCTGAATCGGTTTTAGTGCATCGTCACATTCAGGATTATCTAATATGCTAACCCAGCTAATCAACCTGCATTGATTGTTTTGAGATGTTTTGTGAATTGGTCTTTAGTAAGAAAAGTTGTGGTAAATTTATGGTGTGTTTCTGGTCAAACCTGATAATTAAATCCAGAAATTTGAAAACCTTCAAATTGCTCCCGTTTAAATTGATTTAGAAATCAGTTTGGCTTCAACTTGGAGATGGCTCACTTATAGACCAGGATCGGCCTAGGTGGGCTGGACGAACTAGCCCGGGGGGCTGGTTTATTTACCTGGGTTACCGTAGCCGCTGGCCCCCTTGGTGGGGCCCAGTACTTGAATATGAGGGGGCTGTTAGGTAGGTTATTATTTAGGGATGAGCTGTTTAATAAATTAGGGTTGTATTTGTGTGTTTTAAAATAGACGAGATTTTTCTTAGGTTAGGGTTATGTGGTTATTTGTTGAATTTTGATAGTTCCTAAGGTTTGTTTGGGCTCTAGCCGCTGACTAGAGATTGGGAGAGACGGATCCTCCTCTCCAACTGAGGATCCATTATATCTTGTTCGTTTTTTTTCATCTTTTATCAATAAAAAAGTCTATTTCTAGTTATTTCTTCCAAAATTTTCTCCAATATATTTTTGTAAGTGCTGGAATTTAAACTCAGCAAAGGAAATTCTTGTGCCTACAAACATTTACTATCACTCACCTTAACAAAAAGTGTGGCCAAACTTACATACACTAGAACTTTTTTATCAGTCTCACTTGGCTCGCTATCCTATGAGTTTTTTCTCTCAGTAAATTTGGCCTATTATTGTGATTATCCTCATTTGTCCTTTTATACTATGAGTTTGAATACTTTTTTTTTTTTTAGAGAGAATTATATATATATTACAATACAATTCTTGCATTTTTATATATTTAAAATACAAATTATATACCACTTATATACTATCACTTCCCAGTGTTTCATTTTAGATAGTTAATATTTGTCATATTTTTTTATATGGTTTAGATATTAAAGTGTTAAATTATATATTCTAATTAATTTTCATATTTATTACTTTTTTTTTAATCATTTGACCTTTCTTTGTGGTTGTCATGGATTGCAATCGTTTGATTGTTTACTGGAGGAACCGTTGGCGCTATTTGATACGAAACAAAAAGAAAAAATAAAAAAAAATTACATAATACAGTAACAATATTGCATTAAAGATAACTGATAATTTGTAACTTGCCTGAACCCCCCCCCCCCCCCCCCCCCCCCCCCCCCCCCCCGGGGCAGGGAGGTAGCCTAAATTCTATTTGCCTCTTATATTTTTGCTGATGCCCTAATGTCTCCAATTAAAATTTATTTATAGAAATATAATATTCACAAATATTTATAAAATAACTATTAACTCCTAATACTTGTTGCTTGTAAACTATATTGCTCTAATTATAATCTATCCATTATATTATCCTAACACCATCTCTTGAATGAAAAATCTATGTGATATCAAGCGAAGTAGGAGATTTAGGCTTCATTTGTGACTAATTTTTTAGCTAAAAAAATTATTATTTTTAACTAAAGTCATGCGAAACGGAGCCTCAAATTTAACTTTATTTAATCATATTTAATTTTTTTAACTTGATGATCAGAATATATATATATATATATAGTAAGTTGGAAATAGTTTTGAGACATTGCACTCGAACCCGCACTTGAGAATTTGACTCTAACATGACAAAATGGAAAAAAAAAAAGATTTATGTTGCTGACCCTATATAGTGGGATAAAGGGTTGATGTATTGTACATAGGGGTGTCAATTTCAGGTCACGGGCGGACCCAAAATTGACCCGGGTTCAATCGGGTCGACCCTAATCCGACCCGGGTAGGCAAACGGGTCAAAAACATGGACCTGAACTCGACACTTCGGGTTGTCGAGTTGACCCTATCCGACACGGCAAGGCGCGGACACGCAGGCGGCGAGCGCGTGCGAGAGCGCGCAGGCGGTCCGGCGGCGAGCACGGTTGCGCGCGGACCGCGCTCAGGCAAGCGCGCGGGCGCGCGTGGCGCCGGGCGAGTGCGGGGGCGCGAGGGCGCTCGCGGGCAAGCGTGGGTTTTCGTGTCGTGTCAAATATTGACACCCCTAATTGTACATTAGAACAGGCAAAAGGAGGTTCGGTAATTCATGCGCTATAGTGTGAGAAAGAAGTACAAATTTAAATAGTTTTTTATGAAATAATAGAAAACTTAATCATCGCAAAAATAAGCTTAAAATTGATCATTTTGCTAATTATTCAGCCTTAGCTTTAGCGAAATGAAAAAAAACTAAATGTCAACATTTCTAATTGGAAAATTAACATGTTCATTAGGAATATGCTGAAGCTTTTCTGACTAAGAAAAGTGACGATATTTATATATCAGACTTATAGACTTAAACCCCAATTAAAAATGATAGCTCGAGCTCTTTTTTTATTATTAAATTATTTTTCATGAAAAAATATACGGCAATTAATTTCCTACCCTGTAAAAAGCAAAAAGCACATTTAATCGGAGATTATTTCATATTATATCTTCTTTTGGAGAAAATTAGATAGTCTTTTATTAGATTATGAGTTTGTTTGGGATGATTTCAACTATGAAAAAAATAATAACCAAACAAAATTGTGATTATTGTCTAAAAAATAAAGCATCGAAAAAACTTCCCTATTAAAACCCCTATATATATATATATATATATATATATATTCTTTTTTAGTGCAAAACAAGATTCTTTGCCTCATTCGGAATTCAAGGAGGAGATATCTCTTGATAAATAGGCTCCTCATTTTTCATTGAGAGAGAGAGAGAGAGAGAGAGAGAGAGAGAGAGAGAGAGAGAGAGAGAGAGAGAGAGAGAGAGAGAGAGAGAGAGAGAGAGGAGATGAAGAAAATTTTGAGATCTCTTTTGCCACCAAGCTCCTCCCTGACCACCGTTCGACAACCGACCGTCATCGAACTTCATCCCAACCACCGACTGTCTCCGAACTTCTGTCCAACTACCAACTATCACCTGACTTACGCCCAACCACTGATTGTTACCGGACTTCCTCGCAATTAACCGCCGACTGTCATTGGAATTTTACTCAGCCACCAACTGTCATTGAACTTATGCCTAGCCATTGACCTTCGTCTGGCTTTCGCCCGACCACCAACTGTCGCCTAACTTTGCAATACTCTTACTCGGCCATTGATCGTCGCTACTATGGCCTCTCCGACCAACATCGCTGACTACGGTCATTACAACCTCCATCGCCAGACAATGATTGTCTTTCTAACAACATTCGCTCTATGACTATGGTCCTTCCGATCATCACCGCCCGACTACAATCTTTTTGACCTACGTTCCCATCAAACCATTGTCCTTTTGACCACCGTTGTCATCTACGATCTTTTTTACCTACGTCACTTTCCAACTATGGTCTTTTCGACGTATGTCGCTCGTCAACCACAGTCTCTCCAACCTTCGTCACCCGCTGACTATGATCTTTCAGACCTCCGTCGTCTATTGACTACGTTCTTTCTGACATCCGTCGTCTACTGACTACGATCCTTTTGACCACCATCGCTTAACAACTACTGTCCTTCCGACCATTGTCGCCCGACTACTGTCTTTTCGACCTCCTTCGTCTAATGACTACGATCATTTCAACCATCATCGCCTGACTACGGCCTTTCTAACATCCATCACCCGACGACTATGATCTTTCTAACCTCCATCGCCCACTGACTGCAGTCTTTTTGACGTCCGTTGCCTGCTAACTACAGTCCTTATGACTAGTTTCTCTCTGACTATGATTATTCTTACCACTGTCGCACGAATATTGTTGTTCTGACCTCCATTCCCCACCTACTATAGTCCTTCAATTCTAGGCTTTATCGTTCGTCGACTATGGTCCTGCCTACCAAACGAATATGTTAGCACTAGATCTTCCAACTCCCACCATGTAATGCATTCTATATGATATATATTTACTACATTGAGCTAAGGCCTTCCCCCCAAGTAGGACCTAATTTGTAATCAACCACAAACACTAATAGATTCATTCAAACTAGGCCAGTTCTCATGGTTTCTCCTTTTCAAGAGTTTCCACGTAAAACTTTGGTGTCTCTTATGAATGCTACAAACCTAATTTCTTATATGTTTGTGTGCCGGACCTTCGTATAAAACTAAGATGTTAAATTTTATATTTTTCTACCGACATAAATATTCCAGGACACAACAATTACAAAGGATCGAAATGTAATAGCACTAATCTATATTTTGTGAGGTAATTTTTTCAATTTTAACAAAGACAATCTCATTTTAAGCTTATCTCATAATTTTAATATTCACAGTGAAACTTTTTAGAAAATTTTCCATCCCAATCTTGTGTTCAATCACAGGCACAATAAATTGTTTACTTCCCAATGAATTTCTTATGCTACACAAAAAAATCTCCACTCATGTTATTTCTCAATTAACGCTTAGACACTTTTTAAATTCATACACAGAAATTCCTTAAAAACTATACATGAAAAAATAATCAGAGACTCAACAGATACTATTCTTGGCTCACAATTTTTAACAGAAAAAAATCTAATAAATTTCATTTAAGTTGCTAGATCTTGTAGATTTAATAGGTCAAATCCATGGGATCAAAATCAGAAAATATTTTGAATGCTTTCTTGTCTTCATGTTGCAGAGAACTGAATCGAGAGTCACCATTCAAACTTTTGATCCATGTGCCATTTCGGAAAGGAAATGCAGTGCCATTACAGAAGGTGCAGCTTGAAAGGATGCAAGCAGTTGATAGCCTTAAGTTCTATCCAATCCTGAATGTTTTACATGGCGCATTCTTCAGATAAGACTATTTATATGCTTCTCCCCTTCGTCAACTTCGAAACACGTGAAATATCATTCAGATGGAGTTATCTGTTCGCAACAGTGATATTCTTCTGAAGACTTCTGGTTAGATCTCTTAGAGCATAATGCGTTTGAATAGTGCAGAGATAAATTTATCATTTTGAAGTTTACTTTCATTCGCTACTATCTACATATACTGATAAGAACTTGAGATCAATCAATATCATCATTATCATTGTCTATTGATCTATAGAGTTCATCTTAATCTGTTGATTAGAAGTTTTAATTATCAATCAAATAGCTCATCTTAATCTATTAATTGGTAGGTTTAACTATCAATGAAAAGATATTAAATTCAAATATCATAAAAAAGAAAACTTTTTTCTTCATAAAAAAATTCATATTGATTAATGATTTCCGAATGTTTTAACGGTTAATTTAGTTACACGCATTGCAATAGAACTCCACATATGGAGAGAATATTTTGTGGGGAAATTGGACACAGAACATCATCCAGAGACCAATCAGAATACGTCACATCGGCGATACCTAGCCGCGGTATAGAGTACAGGATAACATGGAGCATTATAGTTAGTCTCCAAACGAAGTTCGGCATCCGCATGGAATAATTTCACCCGCAGGCCAAGGCCGGAAAGCTGAACATTTGTATTATTAAAGACTGCTCTCACAGGCAAGTAGTTGAAGTTTTTTAGTCTTAGATGCCAATTATTAATATGTGACTATCACATTAGTCATTTGAAAAGCAAATGAACACTTATAGAGCTGTATTTTCCGTATGAGACTTAGCTATTAATAGTTGATAATTTCAGTTTATTTCCATTAATGTTCTTGGATGAAATGAATACAGTTGCAGTGCCGAGTTTTGCCAACGATATATACCGAAGTAACAGTGACCATTTTTTATTATAATAAATCATGAATTATATTTTATAATATTAATTTGAATAAGAAATTAATGTTTAAACTTTGCATACAGCAGCATAACAGAACAAAAGATAAGGATTTTTTTTTTAAATTTTTTTTTTACACGCATATTCTCGATAGAAAATTTTTACAGAAAATAAGTTTGAAAAATTCTTCCAATACCCGTGTACAATACAAGAAAATACTTCTTTGAAATAACAGCTACAGGCTTAAGCTTTGGGTATGTAGCAAGTGGTATTCCCATCACAATTGCAGAAGCACAATCTAATGTAAAAAATTTTCATTAATAATGAAAATTTCAGATAGATCGAATATGATTTCAGCTACTGAACATTGTTGATAAATATAAAATTCATGCAACCTTTTTCATATATTTCATATAGATCCGTGCAAGACATTCACAACAAATACATAATGCTCCATATGATCTGAAATAAAATTTTCTCTTCTTAGACAATAAACAAAGTTTTCTACATTCTTTCAAAATTCAAAATATAAATACAAATACATGATTATATTATAAAACTAGATCAGCTCAAGAGGGATAGATAGGAAGAAAGAAGATGGGGTGACAAGAAAAAACATAAACTCTGCAAGTAATTATAAACGGAATAGAGAGCGGCCATGATCTACTCTTTTCGTTTAATAAGTCTTGCAAGGTCAAGAAAGATGCGATAAGAAGAAAAACGACAAAAAGAGTGAATAAGGTGAGATGAGAAAATAGATTGAGGAGAAAAAAAAAAAAAGCTCAGTAAGGATAACACCAGCTTCAAGCAAATTCTCTACCGCTATTACGACGCTTCATTCTGTTTTTATATTGTATCAACTCACAAGAGAAACGCAAAGAAATACCACACCATCTCATACAGCAAGAAAGATCCTTGAGAAGAAGATGAAGAGCTAGTGCTGGAGAATATACTCTCTGTTGCCATAACCGAGATGGCAATGGCAAGGATAAAGGCATGGAGGTACCTTATACAGGTAACATGAAAAGGCATGCAGCTGCGATGAAGAAAAAATATGTGGAAATTGGGATATATATAGAAGAATGCTTGCTTTTAATTTTTCATACAACTACCAGTGCATTTCATATTTGCAAATTTATCCTCAACAAAAAAAAAATGATGGCAGAAGGTATATATTTCTTTCACAGCACATAAATTATTTGATCCATTCTGGCATTTGTATGCGGTCAACTTTTTTTTTTTGGAAGATCAACTATAATTGAACAGGTTTATTATATAATATGTGTTAACATTTAAAAGAAGAATATTAAACAATTTTTTATTTATAATAATATCATTTAAATTTTAAAGAGTATGGTTAAATTATTATTTTTATTATCATTGATATATTAAATTCTTAATAATTTTATTATCCATGAATTTTCTAATTAACTGTAATTTTTTTTTAGATAATTTACATCAGTACAAATTTTACTTAAAACCCCATCTGGCTGTCGACGTACAACTCCTATTTGTTTAACCTGCTTAACGTGTCATTGCCTGTAGATTGGTACTCCATCTTTTTTTTTTTTGGTAATTTTTATTTTGTTATGAGCTTACTATTTTAATTGTATTTATAATAGCTCAGTTTGCTGCCCCTCGCCAATTATATTTTTTTGCTTTATGGCACTGACCTTTTTAATATTTATAATTTTTTTTTATTTAATAAGATTATGCTTAGAATATCACCATTCCTAGTTAAAAAAAAAAAACAAAATAAATGAATATAATTCTTCTCATCACATTTGTCAGCTGACCAAACAATAAGATATAATTTTATGTAAACATGGAAGACCTCCAGAATGGGAGCAGTACTGACATTCCCAATTGTGCGCTTCTCCTCCTGCAGACAGAAAAGAGATAGCCAAACTAAGCATTCGGAAAAGCAATAAATACATTGAGAAATATTTATTACATGGGAACAAATAGCAGAGAAATGGTGACTGTTAGCGTTTAAACTTTGAAGAATTGCAGAAGCACTGAAGAGAGAGAGAGAGACAGAGAAAGAGCAGTGTTGTGCTGTTGAGGTGGGTTATGTTACTTACACATCACCAAATATACAAAACATCTCTTATCTTCTTTATCACGCAAAGATGAAGAACAACCAATGGATATAGCCAAATATAGAAAAGAGGGAAGGGATTTTTTTTATGTTGACCTGCACTTAATTCTTTGGATACAGGATCCATACTTAATAAATATGTTTGTGATGATGGTGTTTGCTTTAGGATTTGGAGGACATATCATCACCATTTAGCATTAACTTTTTTACTCTATCAGAAATTTATATAAATCTATTTATAGTTTAATGTTTTTATAAGAAAATCAATATTAAACTTTAAATAAATATGATAATCTTTTTTAAACAATGAAAAAAAAATAGCATAAAGGAAAAGAATTTTTATTATAGGAATTCCAAATTTGTCATATGAAATAGTGATATGATTATTAAAATTTATAAAAAAGTTTGTCATGGTTGGAATATTCAAGTTTTTCTTTTGTCGACAGTAAAACTGACTGATTATATTTTTTTAATGAAGATTATAGAAGAGATTGAAGGATTGTTTTGTTCTTTTGAAGTTTTGAATCTGGAAGGTTATAAGCTATCTCATCTTATGTATGCCGATAATCTTCTTATCTTTGAAAATGCCTGTGCTCCAAACTGTGCAAAACTTAACCAGCTGCTTTCCACATTTGCTAACTTTGCTGGCCTTCATATCAACTTTGATAAAAGCTGCATTACCATACCCCCTAATTGTCCTAACGATGTAGCCATTATTGTTCCCATAACATCTCTGCACTTTCTACTCTTATCGCCTACATTGGTATACCCTTTTCTTAAATGAGATATAAAGAGGTTGATTTATCTTCTCTTTTAGATAAAATTACTAACAAGCTTTCCAACCTCTTTCTTTCGCGGGTAGTTTACAATTCCTTAAATTCAACATATGAAATTCTATAGTTTATTGGATTCGACGGTCAATAATACCTAAAATTACTCTCAAATTCATTAAAAAACTATGTGCAAAGTTTTTTATTTTTATTTTGGAGACATCAAAGCTAGAAAATTGCATCTCATTTCCTGGGCTAACATGCAAATCTAGGGATAAGGGTGGCTTTGGTTTACCCTCTTTTCAAGCTCTTCAATATAGCTATAATTGCTCTATCATTCACAAGATTTATAACAGGAAATCAGTTCATGCTTCTGTTGTTCCGGTAAAAGGGGAATTTAACTTATTTATTACCTTTAACAGCCCATCTTCCGGCAAAATCCAGTAATCACCGGCGGTGTTAGCAGCCGGAAAGCCGTCGGCTAATAAAACTGTCATTAATTGTTTCGCCCTTTTTACCGTCGGCTTGAGGACCGCCGAAAAGCCGCCGGTATTTTTGAAAACCGCCGGTTTAACCATCTAAGCCGCCGGAAAAAACCGCCGGTTTTTGATGTTTTTCCTGTAGTGCTTCTGGAAATCAATTCATGCTTCTGTTGTTCCGACAAAAGGGAAATTTAACTTATTTATTACCTATAACAACCCCATCTCTCTTTTTTGGGACCCTTAGTGCAATGGTTTACCACTCTCGAATCTTCTCGAATCACTTATTCTTAAATCTTTATTTTCTTCTAATTATACGCGTGTTGTAGCGATCATTGTTCATGATGGATGGACCATCCCTCCATCTGTCTCGATTATTCTAGCGGCTATGATTTCTCATATTAATATAGGCAACTCTAATTCCTCTTGCTTGAATTGGGTGCATTGTGATGATAGCAGTTTTAAAAGTTTTTTAAGCGATTCTTATTGAAATGAGGCAAAACTTTCTTGGCATAGATTTGTTTGGCATAAATTTTATGCACTTCGTTTCTCAGCATACTATTGGATGGCTATTGCGGGGATTAAAAACTGCATATGCTCTTTTGAAGAGAAATATTTGGTGGATGTTCTCTGTCCTCTCCGCCACTCTTTTTTTAAAACTACTATTCACCTATTCTTTGAATGCAATATCTCTTTTTATTGTGATTAGGGAGTTAGTTCCGGGAATAAAAGATCTTCTTTTTAGGTCATCTCTCTTAAAGGTTTATAAGATTATTAATGATTTGGACTTGAGGGTTAAAAACTCAAAAACCCTTTATTTGAGTATCACCATTGCAGCTCTTTATTTCTTATGAAGAGAAAGAAAAGATAGAAATTTGGTTATATTGTCTCCTCTTATACTACTATTTATCACAAAGTTAAGGAAACAATTCTTCTTAAAATTTCAAAAATGGAAAAATAATGATCTATTGTTGGATATGGTTGTTGTTGGGAGCCCTGTGTATTCAATTTTGTTTGAGGCTGATTTGTGTGGGCTTATTTTTTGGATATTTCTCCTATCTACTTGGCTATTTATGTTAAACTTGTAAGTCGGCTGGATCCTGTCCGATCTACTTGCTCTATATATTGCCTTATAATGATTATGGATACATATATATTCGCTATGCTGCCTTGGTGCATTATCAATCATTTCTTCGTTCTTACTGGAACAAAAGACATAAGAAAAAAGAAAAACAGAAAAAAGAATCTAAAAAGATAATTTTTCAAAATTTATTGTATGGCCTTTAAATATACGAATGTAGCAAATGATTTCATGTATCCCTTATTTGCATATTAGGATAAAAAAAATATGCAAAAAGAAAATTTAAAATTTATGCCATATAATTAATTAAAATTATATGATAATGTCTTATAAATACTTATTATAAAATGAGTGTCTAATTTGAAATCATTTCGATCACATAAAACACGCCATCATAAAATAATTCGAACATATATGTTTAATCTTTTCAGTCATAATTTTAAGAAAAAATAAGTTATAATTCAACAAATGATTAAATGGTAATATTTTTTTTAATTATTTAGAATTTTAAACATTTAATTTTTATTCTATCATTTTAAATGAATATTAGTTTAATTAGGAGAATTGTGTGTGTCGCTACTATACTTAAGATATATAGAACAGATATGGCTTATGATTGGTTATGATATTTTCAATCTCTCTTTTTTTCGTAAAGATCTAAATGCTCATTCCACATTACAGTTTTTTTTTAATCTATGCTATATTATAGCTTAAAAAATTTAAATATATATATATATATATATATATATATTAAGGAGAAAAAAATAATATATCATATGATCCAACTATCTATTGAGGATTGATCAAAGTGAATTTATAAATTAGCTTATCCCTTGATGATAATGCATTAAGACTTACAATTTTTAAACTATAAGTAATACCTATATCATTAATAGATATTTCGTTCAAATATTATAAATATAACATAAAAAAATATTTCTTCTTCTCATAAATTTAAAAAAAATAATCAAAATTTATCACTTAATTAATTTAATAAAAGTAATTACAAGTCAATATAACCAAGAGTCCTGAGTCAACCCACCACCGAAGACAAATTACGTAAGCTTCCTTCCCCTCAGTTCATGTGCATGCATGCACTCGCTATGAAATCTAAAACCCTAGCCCCAATCCCTCTACATCCCCCCAATATCTTTTGTTCAGATTAAAACAACTCTTGAGCTGAGATCAGAGAGAGAGAAGGAAAGAAGAGGCGATCTTGCATCTTCACCAAATGAGCTTGTGATCTGCTACCTTTCTCAAGCTCCTCACTCTCTCTCTCTCTCCCTCTGTATATTAATCTGCAAGTCTTTAAAATTTCTGTGCCCTAATAGAGGAGCACACAGGAAGGCTAGTCGTAGGGTTAGGTTTATTCTACTGGTTTAGTAATTATTCCGATGAACAGAGAATCCTGATGGACATGACGACCCACAACTGTCCTCTCTTTGGACAAATATGAAAGTGTCCAAACGCCTCTTTACTCTCTTCTACTTCCCCCATCAGTCCATCACAACCTCCCTTTCCTCCTTCCTATCCTTCATCATTACATACATACGAATTGACAACTCATGGTTCTTCCCTCTTGGCTGAAGAGCATTTAATTTTTTTGAGAATTCATATAAATGGTACAAAATTTATGTATTTAAATATCTGATATTAAATTTTTTGAATTTAGTATGTAATTACTTACGATATATACAAATAAAAAATATTTATTTTATTTAAAATAAAATTATTTTAGTAATTTTAAAATAGTATTTAAATTAAAATGTTATATAAATAAATATTAACATTAATATTATATATGTAAATATATAGAAATATTATGATATATAATATTATTATTATTATTATTTAACTTTACTAAAAAATTGAGTTCGAATATAATGAATGAAATTTAATTCTTGATGAATTTTTTTTTAATTGATTAAAAAATTTATTATATTATTAGACATGATTTTATTTAAGAAGGATCAGAGTACGATGTTTAATAAAATTAGGAAAAAAAACAAAGTATAAAAAAAAAAATTAAAAGAAACAAACTAGATAAATAAAATATCTTGTTCTATTGAATGCACCAAACTATTTGACGTATTTAGAATTTTTAAAATTTAATTTGGCTAACTAGGATGAATGTGCCAATTGATTTAGCTAGTTCTAAGGAACGCATAAAATTATTTTGCTAGTTCTAAAGAATGCACTAGAAGTGTCAATTTTGAGTTACGGGTCGAACTCGAAAATGACCCGACACTATTCGGGTCAATCCGAACCCAACCCAACCCGTTTTTGCATACAGGTCAGTTTTCTAGATCCGAACTCGACCTTCTTTGGGTTTGGGTCAACCCAACTCGAGCCGCTTCAGCAGCGACAACTTGCGTTCGACAGCGGCAGCAGGCAGCGACGTTCAACAGCCGCAAGCGGGCAGTGGCGTTCTGCAGCGGGGTAGGTTCACTCAATGAGAAGCGATGTGATGGCGCGACAGGCGAGGGGATGCGACGCAAACACGATGGCGCGATCGGCTCGATGCATGTGGTCAAGTTGCGCGGGCAAAACTGGCATGGGAAGGCGGGGTAGGCAGGGGCAAGCTGGGCAGGCAATGCGTGCAGGGGTTTTTCCGGGTCATTCTCGGGTTTCCAGGTCAACCCGAACCTGACTCAATTTTGCAAACGGGTCGATTTTCCGAGCCCAAACCCGACCCGCTTCGGGGTTGGGTCAACCCAAACTCTAAATTTTCTGGTCATGTTCGAAACAGGTCCAATATTGACACCCCTAGAATGCACCAAATAATTTGACTGATTTGATTCTTATTATTTTTTTTAAACACATGATCATATTAATAATTTAAATTAAATATCATCCTCCTACTTATACTATTCTCTTTTTTGAGTATTATAGTATAATATATATAATCTCAAAGTATTTATAGATTAAAATTACTATCAATAGTACTGAATATAGTGTTTGAACTGCATTTATTTTTTAAATTTCATTCATAATTCTATGTGAACATCAATTTAATAAATAGTGTAATATATTTTTAAGTGAAAAAAATAAATTTATAATATTATACAACATCTTTTGTCTTTTATATGATAATATATAATCTCAAAATATGTATAGATTGTTATTTTTAATATAAATAAAAATATGATCATATAGAATAACAAGAATATCTTAGAATTTAAATATAAATATTTGATATTAAAAATTAAATAGGAATATATAATTGAAAATAAAGTTTTTTCTTGGATTTGATAAAGGGGAATTAAAAACATTATTTCCTCCCATTTAAAAATACTATTCAATCATTCGGCCTCCTTAGAATTTCTCCACTATTATTCCTTCAACACTGCTCCAACTACCACTATTAAATCATGGCTTGACTTCTCAGCCTCCTCAACCCATAGACCAATTATTGTTATTTTGGGAGGCATTGCTGCTTTTGTTTTTGTGATTACTTAGGGAAGGATTTCTTACTGTTTATTACTAAAAAATATTTTACAAACGAAGCCTTAATGTATACTGTATTATAAAAAAAGATTTATAATTAAATATCTTACATCTTCTTAAAATAATTTTTTAATACAAAAAATTTTAAAAATAAAAAAATATATATCAAAAAGCTGCTTTAAAAAGCAATAAAAAAATTATTCTACATAAAGCCTAAGAAAATTATAATTATATCTTTGATTTTGAGTTGAAGTCTTTAAACAATTAATTTACAATCAGATCTTTAAAATAATTTAGTATGAACAGTGTTTAATTTTATGTTATTTACATACAAATAAATAAATGATTTAGGTTTTATTTGGATTTTTTTTTTCTCTCCAAAGTAGTTTTTAGTATAAAATTTTTTGAAAGCAACACAAAAAAAAAATGTCTAAAAGCTGTCCCAAACAAAGCTTTGAACATAAATTTTTTTTGAAATATTAATGTTAAAGTGATTTTTTTGCCAACAAACTAAGTTAGTTTCATGCAATAAGATTATTTTAGTAATTTAGTTAAATATTTATGTCAAGAGTTTTTTTATATATTTTACATAAAAATTATATAAAAATAAAAATATTTAATCAGAAAAAATCTTTCTGTAATTGCTATAAAATAATTATTTTTGAAGGATTTAGTAGTGATACATGATCAAAAAATTATCTTGATCGGACATGAATTTCAATGCAAAATCAAGTTGAAAACTTCCGAAATTAAAATTGGGACCATCGAACTCCTATTTTATCAAACTTACAGTTGAACTGAACGTCTTCGAAATACAAACCCAACGACACCAAATTCGACTCAATCCGAGCCCAAATGAATCCAAATCAAGGACTCGAAGCACTGTTGGAAGGTTCGAACCACAATTTAGGTTAGCAAACAGTTTTCAAACATGACGTTTTTATAGTCGAATCGAGCGGATCGATGAGACAAATCCAATAAGCCCAAGATTGTCAAATTCTGACATCATTAAGGCTTTCAAATGTCTAATGAACGGTGCATGATCAAGGGATTCAATATCGGCTGTCCATCCAACCACTCCCTATTTACCCTTGATCTCTCACCTATTTACGGTTCATGCCACTCCAAAAATCTAGAAATAGATCCCTCATTCCTCTTGAAGAAGGATCTAAGAAAGAAGAGAAGAAGAGAGAAGCTAGCTCTTCCTCGACCACAGCCTGAGTTTCATCGGACCACCGCCGGAGCTTCCTCGGACCACCACTTGAGGACCTCACCTCCGTCGGACCACCGCCTGACATCTTTGATCTGTTGGACCACCACTTGAGGCCCTCACCTCCGTCGGACCACCACTTGAGGCCCTCACCTCCGCCGGACCACCTCCTGACGTTGTCGCTCCACCGGACCACCACTTGAGGCCCTGCGCTCCACTTGGGGCCCTGTGCTCCACCGGGCCACCACCTGAGGCCCAGATTTCTGTCGAACCACCCTAATGTCGTTGGTCCGCCGGACCACCACCCGAGGCCCTGACTTCTGCTGGACCACCACCTGAGGCCCATACTTCCAACGGACCAGCATCTGATGCCCAAACTTTTACCGGACAACCACCTGATGCCTGGACTTCTACCAGACCACCACCTGAGGCCCGGACTTCTGCTGGGCCACCACTTGACACCGAGAGTTCTCCCGAAGTATCGCCCTTCTACAATAGTCTTTCAGTCTGCGGTCTCCTGCCAACTACGGTTCTTCCGACTCCCATCGCATACTATGGTCCTTCCGACCTCCATCACAAGACAATAATCTTTCTGACCCCGGTCTCTAGACAACTACAATCTTTCAGACCTCTGTCTCCTACTAACTACGGTCCTTCCGACCTCCGTTGCCTACTATGATCCTTTCGACCTCATCACCAAACAACAGGCTTTTTCGATCTCTATCATATCGATTATGGTCGTGCCGACCAAACAAAAATGTCTATATTATAACTCTCATCATGTAACGCTCTCTATATGATGTACATTTGTATCATCAAGTCAAGGCCTTCTCCCAAGGAAGGGCGTCATTTGTAATCAACTGTAAATACTAGTAGATTCATTCAAACTGGGCCAGGCCCCGTTGTTTTTTCCCTTTTCAGGGGTTTCCACGTAAAAACTCTGGTGTCTTTTACGAATGCTACACCCTCTCTCGCATCTGATTGTCTGCTAGATCTTTGTACAAAATTAATACGTTAAACTATATATTTCTCTACCACCGTGAATACTCCAAGACGCAACAAGTAGCATATCAATGAATTTTTAAGTATTTTTATACTAATATATATTTATTTATATAAATTTTTAATTTTTAAATCACATAAAAAAGTGTCACTAACATTAAGTTAAAATATAGTGAAATATACTCCTTTCATGCATAGATTTTGATATTATTTAGTGATTAATGTGTTTTACAAATAAATATAAGAATTTAAAAATTAGATATGTAAATAGATATGAATTCAATGGCATTCATGTAAATCTTCCTTATTTTTATTATAAAACAATAATCCAAATTATTTTTATCTTTAGAATATAACTTTAGCTTGGATTTCACTGCAATAAAATCATCAATTTCTGATGAATTTTTCGGCGAAAATAAATCCATCAGAAATTATGTAGAAAATGCTCCGAAAAATTCGACTGGAATTCTGACGGATTTCCAGATGGATTTTTTGTCGGAATTTTCGATAGAATTTATGGCAGAATTTAAATTTTTTCTTTAAAATATTTTTTTTTTATTTTCTAAAATTATTGATTTTGTTAAATTAAATTAATTAAGCTAACTATTATTAAACTAATATAATAAAACATTTTAATAATAATAATAATAATTATTTAACTAATTAAATAACTTAATTAGATAATCTAATAGATATTGTTAAATATATTAAATATAACAAATGTAGCAAAACTAATATACTATGCAATACAACTCATTGGTAGAGGTGCTTTGAAGTGTTTGAAGTGGGCGGGGCTGGTTCACGAGCAAACGAAGTTAACGAGCGGGCCTGGTTCATGCATGGGCCCACGGTTCACCAGTGGGCCTAGTTGCGGATCGCAAGTAGGCATGGTTCATGGGCCTGTTGTGATAATAGCCGGGTTCACGTGCCCGCTCGGCTACATAACTTTTTATTTATTTATTTTTTAAGCAATTTCCAGGTAAAAATTCATCAAAAAATTTTCTAGAGGAATTTTTCGACAGTATTGTTTTCCGAGTGGTGGTTCAATGGAGGTGAGGGTCTCAAGTGGCGGTTCGGCTGAAGTGAGGGCCTCAATTTAAATAGCTTAATGATTTATAGAGCGGGTTCATGTTAGCAATGCTAGTAGCTGTTGGCTAGCAAAAAAACTTTGGTTGAATGTTCTAGGGCGAAGATCGACAATATTCTTTGAGCTGGGTATTTAATATTTCCACGGTATTTATTTATCAATCAATAACCAGTTCAATTTAGGATTTTTTTTTTCAGTTATAAATTCAGTATATTTCTTTAAATGACTTATGTATTACACCCACTGTTTGTTCCTTCTGAGATTCACTTGACCTATAATTTCGACGGAGGTGAGGGTCAAGTGGCGGTCCGGCTGAAGTGAGGTTCTCAAGTAGTGGTCCGACGGAGCAACGACGTTAGACAGTGGTCCAGCAGAGTTGAGGGCCTCAAGTGGTCCGACGGAGCAACGACGTAAGGCGGTGTTTCGGCAGAGGTGAGAGCCTCAAGTGGTGGTCCGGCGGAGCAACGAAGTCGGGTGGTGGTTCGGCGAATGTGAGGGTCTCAAGTGGAGCAAGGAGGCAAGAGCGATCTCTGATCTCTCTTTTGAATCATTTGGCTTGAGTTCCTTTTCAAGAAAAAAAAAAAAAAAAGAGGGCTCTATTTATAGATTTTTGGAGTGGCATGGCCCGTAACTAGGTGGGAGATCAAGGGCAAATGGGGAGTGGTTGGATGGACGACCGATATTGAATCCCTTGATCATAGACCGTTTGATGGACATTTGAATGTCTTAGTGATGTCAGAATTTAATGATCTTGGGCTTATTGGATTTGTCTCGTCGAGCTGCTCGATTCGACTATAAGCACGTTATGTTTGGAAACCGTTCGGTAATCCAAATTGTGGTTTGAACCTCCCAACAGTGCTTCTAACCCTCGATTTGGATCCATTTTGGCTCGGATTGGGTTGGATTTGGTGTCGTTGGGTTCGTATTCTCAAGACGTTCAATTTGACTATAAGTTTGCTAAAATCGGAGTTTGGATGGTCCCAATTTTAATTTTGAAAGTTTCCAACCTGATTTTGCATCGAGATTCATGCCCGATCAAGATAATTTTTTGATGATGTATCAAGACATAAGATTGATGAGATATATGCAGGGTTGTATTTTTCTCCACTTAGAATCAGAACTGCTATTCCTCATCTCTAAATTAGATTCCATTTTTATCATCAAAGAAATGTAAGCACTACAAGATTGTTACACATTTGAGTATTCTAGTTGCCGACAAGGCCATCTCACATGATGACAATTTCCCTAATCAATAGAGGAAATTTGATAATGACTTGCAGCACGGAGTTTGCAACATCCTAAGGATGTGTTTATATTTTCTAATTTCATAGACTTATTTATCCAAATTATCACCGACGAAGCCATGCCATGCTGCCACCTTCTATCCATGTGGCTTCCGCTAAGCTAACAGCCGAAATTATCGCTGAAGAAGCCATGCCTTGCTGCCACCTTTTAATCCATGTGGCTTCCGCTAAGCTAATGGCCGAATTTTTCTGCCTATGTGTTGGCATGCATGGCGTCCGGCCACTAATTACAAATTAAAAATTAAAATAAAAAAAGCGCCACTCTGCCATCCTTACAAACTACAAAGGCTCTCTCATTCCCTCGTTCACCCATCTCTCTCTCTCTCTCGCTTCTCTGCTCTTCCTCCCGACCTCTCAACACCTCCACACACTTGTCAGCCACCGTCCCAGCTCCCTCTCCCGCCGGCGAAGCTATCGTCCAATGACATCATCTACTCACATCTTTTTTGATGTGGCGAGGATCGGAGGCTCAGATAAATTCTCATATGGGTGAGATGTCAAAATGCTATAGAAATTTTGATTGAATAAATTTGCACATAATAGTTTAAAATTTTTATTGAGTATGAATTGATTAAAAAAAAGAATAGTGGTATGGGAAAGACAACTCTCTTGCAACGTGTCTATAAAGATGAAATGATAGAATAATTTAATTTAAAGATAAACAAATAAAAGATTAAAATTATTCAATTTGTATTAAAAATTTTGATAAAGTTGAATTCTTTGAAATGGGCAAGATAGTGGTTTTGAATAACTTATGATATAGCTCATAAGTAAAATAGTGGTTTTGATAGCCAAATCAATCACAGAGCCTTATCGATTGATTCGAACACATATTTTTATTATTTTTAAATTAAATTATTTTATTATATCATCTTTATATACATGTTGCAAGAGAGTTGTCTTTCCCATACCACCATTCTTTTTTTTTTAATCAATTTCATATTCAATAAATTTTTTAAATTATTATTTGTAAATTAATTCAATGAAAATTTTTACAGCATTTCGGCATGTCCTCCATATAGTGGGAATTTATCTGGGCATTTCCACCACGTTAAGAAAGACGTGAGTACGTGGTGTCGTAAGACATCGCGTTCGTATCTTGTTTTTATCCCACAACATCAACAAAGACATGAGTGGGTCTTCGTATAAGTGCACGAGATTTAATTTTCAAGATTTATACCTTTGCATGCGATGAGGTCGACAACAATAGCGAGACTGAAAGTAGATTTATTTATTATTTAATTTATGATTTAATTTTTAATAGATATATATTATATCTATAAATACTAGAGAAAACAAAAAAAAAATTAGAGAGAGAATGAGGGGTTGTTTGTTGGTGGCAGTTTAAAGAGATGGTTTTGCTGGAGTTTAGTTGTGCATGATTGGCTCTACTTTAATGGAGACGAGAGATTAGCTAAAAATTTTATTTAGGGTGTCTAAATTAAAATAGGTTTATTTGTAGTCTCATTATTGGAGCCACAAGTAGCTGTAAGATCAAAATTAAAAATGCAAATAACATGACCTTTAGAGATTAGAGGACATAAATATATGCCTTAATGACTAATAATCAACCCAAAAGAAAAGAAAAAAAAACTTAGTAAATGCTTCTGTCACAAGCGGTCTCTGTTTGGGGGCGAGAGAGGAGCGTGCTTGAGAAAAACTCTTTTTTTACTATAATTATAAATATAACTTTTTCTCATGCATTTTTTATTATTATTACACAAAGCCATCTACATTGCTATCAGATTTTTAAGAAGCAAAAAAAAAAAAAAAAAAAAAAAAGAGATATCTATCATAAACTCTTGTTTCTTTTAGGGGGCACATGCCTTTGTTAGGATGGCTCAATTGATGTTTTTGTTGCTTTTTTTTATTTTTATTATGTATTCAGAGGGGCTACTCATGCATGATGAGTCACTACCTTGATCAGCATGTACATTAATTTAATAAGAATTTTAAAAGCTCTCATGTGCTCTGACTAGTGTATCAAATGCTTGAATATAATGTCCAAAAATGTTGTGCAGGGCTGCAACAAAAAATAAATTCTAATTTGATTATATAAATTCTCACATGTGCTTTGATAAAATACACTAAACAGATAAATATAAATTTTACGAATGCTGTGTATGGAGCTTCTTTTCTAAAATGTCCTAAATTTTAAAAGTAAATTATTTTTAGAACTAAATTTTGATAACTGTGAAAATTTAATTTTACAAAATTCAAATATTCAAGTGAAATTTATTATTTAAAATTTAAAATAAAAATCCATACATCATCCGTAAACGTCTATAAAGGATGATAAATTTAAGAATAATTTTAGCTCACCAAAAGTAAAAATTTTAATTGAATGCATCACTAAGATTTATTCTAAAATGATTTGTTGCTAGTAAGGGTGTTGCACGTATCCTTTAATTGAGTGATTTTGCTGTAAAATAACACAACTATATCAATGTTACAGTCAAAGGCCGTTTGTTCCTCAATGGTTAAATGCCTCTTGAGTAATGAATTATAGGGTGCATTAGATAAGGCATAAATTTTCTGTTAGCTAAGATTGACTAAAATTTATCTCTTTAAATAAGCATCCACCTTAAATTTACATGGTGCCCATGAATGAAGTAACTCATGAAAGCTGACAATGATCCTTCAATCAGGTTGGGTCATCTACTGACTAAGTATACTGAATCATGATGTCTCGGTGCTGACGGGAACATAGAATCTTGATTGGATTCAAACATTTTACGCACCTCCTCTAAATAAAAATATCATACTTGGAAGTCTATTCTACAAATTCAGAGTCACCATAAAATTGTGGGCTCCAAAAATTCACTCCTTGACCTCTTCTTGATGACCCGAAAAAGAAAAGGGTCACAGATAGGTCGGGTCATAAATTTTCGAAGCTCACATAACCTTACTTTCTCTCTCCTTCTTTTCTCTTCCCTTTCTCTCCTCTTTCTCACTTGGCCATGCAATGAGAGATGGAGAGGTGAGGGTTTGATATAAATTATTTTAATTATTTTAAATATTATATTTATATATTAATCATGTTAGCATTATAGCACTCATAACAGAAATTTCTTGCATTTAAAAATTTAATATGGATTATTAATATGTCATTAAAAAGTCTTTAATCGGATGAAAATTAAGATTATTACGTTATGCTCACCTCAGAAAAATATCTTCCTTGAGATTTATCATCGTGGACTATTATTGGAGAGGACAAAATTATTAATTACAGATCACATAAATCGCATCATTCAATCAAATCATGTATTCACTCACTCATATGTGCATATCATTTGAAGATGTTTTTTTTTTTTTTGGAAATTTTGGGGCAAAGCCCTTTCATAAATCATAAAAACTTACAAGTAAAGTAATCAACAAAAACTATAACTCCAAAACTCAGAGCAAAAAGTAGTAGAGGAGTTCTAAAAAACTGGAAAATACATGATAGTAAAGAGAAAACAAAAGTGGCTTAAAAGCCAAAAGGACTCAGGCTGTTCTGTCAATTCACGAAAAGGGTCCATTCTCGATAGGGTCTGGTCAGAACAAGAACCCCTGGTTGCCAAAAGACCGTCCAAGGGGTTAGCTGAATTTCAGCATTCATCATTGTCCTCTCAAAAAACATCTTCCAACCAAGCAGAATCTGGGTCAAAATTTCCGAACACCACCAAATGAAAGCATTGAGAACAGTGGTAGCAGCAAAACAGGGAAACATCCTCCAAGCGAACAACCCAGGCACCATATAGAGGAAGTATAAATCGCGGAATGAAGCTGGAAGGGTGCAGTTGATCTTCCAGTTAGCAAAGCAGATCAAAACGTCTTTTGAGTTCATCAAAATGCTTCCAATATTTGACTTTGGCAATGATAGCAAATCGGATAGCAGAGATGATCTTAGAAGGACTTCTCCAAACCATTTCAAACCTCCTTGAATTTCTTTCTCGCCATAAGAAATAAATAGAACAACAAATAGTAAAATAACAGAAATTTTTCTCCCAACTGCAGTAATCCAATGACTCATCAAAAATTTCAAAAACCTGCATCATGTTCGGCCTTAAAAGAAAAGATCTCAGTTGTGATAGAAGAGAGGAAATGTATGTGAATGAAAAATCACATGTGAAAAAAAGGTGTGAGTGACTGTCATGACCACCATCACAAAAGGAGCAATGTGAGCAAGCATCTATTCCTCTCAATATAAGTTGGTCTGCAATTTTTAATTTACCAAGTATCGCCAACCAGGCATAGGCAGAGAATCGGAGGGACTTCCTCTTATGCCAAATATATTTGTGCCAAAAAACTTCCTCAACCATGTTAAAGTAACTATAATAAAAGGTGGAGAAAGTGGGAGACGGAGAGCCAAGCCAGAAGACCATTGAATCCTCAGAAAAAGTCAGACTCGAAATCTCGGTTACCAGCAGGTTTGGGGTGGCGGGAGGTAACAACCAGCCAGAGCTAGTAGTATAGCAGTTCACAAAAGAATCCTCAAAGTTAACGGATTGCATGATATCTTTAAGGGATTTGCCATTACACCAATGATCCCATTCCATAGAAAACTTGCAGTTATAGGATAAGGAGAAAGAGAAATTCCTTTTAATAGCAAGAGCAGTGTGGTGAATTTTCTTCCAGAATTTCGAAGAAGTAGCCTTTATGGGTCTCCACGGAGAAATATATTTGTTCCTGAACCATGTCATAACCATATTGTCCCGAGTAAAGAACCTCCAAATGAAGGAGCAGAGATTGGCATGAATAAGAGCATCAATTGAGGGAATACCAAGCCCCCCCAAAGAAGTAGGCATAGCAGTTTTACCCCAAGAAATTAATTGAAGTTTCCTCTCATTAATTCTACCGTGATATAAAAATCTAGAGCACAGCTTAGAGATGATTTTACAACATGACTTTGGTAAAATAGAACCTCTTATCCAATATGCTAGAGAGTTTGCAATGTAGAATTTGATGAATTGAACCCTACCTGCAAAAGAAAGAAATTTTACTTTCCAACCATCCAGTAGAGTAGAAATTTTACTCGCGAGTGGTTGGAAGTGAGTAGAATTGAGGCGCCCAGTAGAAATAGGAATCCCAAGATAATTGAGAAATGAGCTCTGATTGAAAATTCCCAGGTAATCACATAAGGAAGAGATGTTAGAGGCATCTTTAGAGAAGATGATGGAACTCTTTTCATGATTTATATGAAGACCAGATGCATCAGAAAAAGTGGTAATTGTTTTGGAGAGAGAAACCACATTAGAAGAGGTAGCCTTGCCAAAAACTAAAACGTCATCAGCATAAAGAAGATGCGTAATAGAAATTCCATTGATCTGGGGGCCAAGAAATTGAGGGGAACCATTGTCCAAAGTGCAAGAAAAGCCATCCATAACGATGCAGAAAAGAAGAGGTGATAATGGGCAACCTTGCCTTAAACCAGAAGTGGAGCTGAAAAATCCATTCAAGGAACCATTGATGCAAATGGAAAAATAAACATTTGAGATGCAGCCTTTGACCCATTTGATAAACTTATCAGGGAATCCTTTTTGCCTCATCCTTTGAAGAAGAAAGTTATGGGAAACGGTGTCAAAGGCTTTCAGAATATCCAACTTCGCACAAAAGGAATTTTTAAAACCTTTTAAGATCTCAGAAGCTAAAAGGATATTGTCAGTGGAGCAGCGATCTTTGATGAACCCCGATTGGCTTTCATGAATAATGATAGGAAGAACAACCTTTAGTCTATTAGCCACCAGTTTAGCCATGATTTTATATAAAACATTACATAATGAGATAGGTCTAAAATCCAATATAGATGAAACATGTGCCCCTTTAGGGATTAAAGCCAAAGATATAGCTTTAACGCTCCTAGGTAAGTAGCCAGTCGCAAAGAATTCCATGACATCATTACAAATGATAGGCCCTGTGATGTGCCAAGTTCTCTTATAGAAAGCAAAGGAAAAACCGTCCGGGCCGGGTGCTGAGGAGTCACACCCACTGAAAATAGATTTCTTAATCTCATCATTAGTAAAGGGGGCTATCAAAAAACTGTTCATATCCTGAGAAATGCATTTGCCCGGATTAATGGAGAAGTTCACAGCATTTATGGGTTTGGGGGAGTTGAAGAGATTTTTAAATGCAGGATGAAGGCAGAGGCAATGCCTTGAGTTGTAGTATAAGTCCCATGAGCATCCAAGATTTGAAATAAGTTATTGTGATTCCTCCTTGCACGGATTTTGACATATAAGAAGCCCAAATCATCTTCTCCTTGGGACAACCACTTTGCTTTAGCACGTTGGGAAATCCATGAGGCCCAAGAGGCTTGAAAGTTAGCAAGATTACAGTTTATATCTTTCAGTGAATTGTTTAAAATGGGGTCCAAAGGCATACTTTGAAGATGTTCTAAAATAATATGCTGCTTTTCCTTGAGATCCATAATTTGATTGGAGAGGTAATTAGAGGAAGCCCAAACCCTCTTCCTTAAAGCTCCTTTAAGACTTTGTAAGCAATGTTGAAGATGACAAATGGGTCCCATATGGGACGGTTGAGAGAAGGCAGTGAGGACCTCATCCCAAAAGCCAGTCATGAAGGTCCAATAATTTTTAAAGAGGAAACGATTGGGTAACTTGTTGTTGGTAGAGATGGTGGTAATAAGAGGGGAATGATCAGAACATAGTGGCGAATCAACTTTGTAGTGTGCTTGGGGGAAGTGATCCAGGAAGGAAGAGTTGACCAGAACTCTGTCTAATTTGATATGAATAGGATTCTCTGATCTTTGATTGTGCCATGTGTAAAACAACCCAACAGACGCAAGATCGTGCAGACCACAATAAAAAATGGTCCCATTAAGCTCTTGAAGCTTACTAGTAGGGACGGGATTTCCCCCGGACTTTTCGTTATGAAATCTGTAGCAATTGAGGTCCCCCATAATCAACCAAGGAAGTGGGGAGGAAGGGACCAAGTCCCTAAGCTTGTTCCAGAGAGAGGCCCTTTCTTCAAAACTGTTAGCAGCATAAATAACAGAGATCTGAAAAGGAGGAAGAGATCCTATAGAAATATTACCATGGATAAGTTGAGAAGAAAAGAAGGTTGGAGAAAATGAGATAAAAGAAGGGTCCCATTTAATCCAAATCCTTCCCAACGGAGAGCATCCAAAATTGTGGCAATGAACTTCATTATCAAAAACTCTATGAGAGTTAAGGAACCAATCATCATCAACTGAGGTGGAGATCACCTTAGCTTCCAAAAGACATAAAAACTTCAGATTTTGGGCACGGACCAAATTCCTGCACATCATCACTTTGTCGGGTCTATTGAACCCCCTTATGTTCCAACAAGCTATATTGGGATATGACATTAGGATTTGGACTTAGAAGGTTTGGCTTTTTTTGTGGATTTCCCTCTAGTATTCTTAGAGAGAGGAGGAGATTTAGTATTTGGTTTTGGTGGAGGAGGCTTTGAAACATTGGTGGAGAAGGTGGAAGGTGATGGGATGTTCAAGATAGGATCCTCAATAACAGGAGGTATAATGTCAACATCGTAGGGAGGATCATCTTCAAGAAGGGCTTTAAATTTATTAGATGTGGTGAGATTCAAAGAGGGTGAGCCAATGAGGATGTTAGGAATGAAGGGTGGGTTGGAGGATGAAGTCACCTCATTGGAGAGTTCTCCATTCGGGGAATTCAAATAGGGAATGTTTAAGAGTTTTTCGGGTTCAAGTGTGGCGGGGCAAGGAGTGGGAACAACAGCGACTTGGATGGGAGCAGAAGGCTGGGCAAAATCCATCGGCAATGGAGTAATAACAGTGACTTGGGGTTGGGTAGCAGCGATGGAATTGTTTTGATTGGAGATTTGAGGAGTCTCAAGGATAGCAGGTTGGTGAGGTTTGGAGTTATTTCTTGAACTAGGGCGCGGTGGGCGGCTAGAACTCCTCCCACGGGGCCGAGGAGGGGGAATGACTGAGGAAGAGGGTTTAGGGTTATTGGGGCAAAGGGAGTAAGGGTGAACAAGCGAACGACAGCCTTCATAAGGAGTGGGCTTCCAATCATAAGCTACCTTAATGGTAAAGTCTTCACCATCGATTTCAAGAGGGATCTCATCCGGAAGGATAGTGTCTTTTGAGATTAAAACACAAACACGCGCAAAGGTCAGGCGCGATCTCTTGGCTGTTAAGGAATCAACAGACAACGGAATCCCAACATAGCTAGCTATCGTTGAAATACCAGTAGGTGTCCACAGCGCCAAAGGAAAATCAAACAGCTTAATCCAAATAGGAATGGAAGCATTCTCATCCCGTTTAGGTTTAAACTTGGGAGACCATTTTTGCAAAATAAATGGTCTCCCAAGAAGAAACCAAGGTCCCCCATTCCAAACAGCATCGAAATCTTCTTGGGATGAGAATTTGATGAGAAAAAAACCTTCAGCAAGCGATAATAGAGAGATCGCACCTTTTAACGGCCAAACCTTTCTCATGGCCGCGAGGAGCCGCTCATAGTAGGGCCGCTGTCCAAGCGAATAGCCGACTAGCGAAAGAGTCCAAAGCAAGGAACCTTCGGACAAGTCGCCAAGCCCAAAAGAGAACTTAGGTTTTGGAGGATAGAAGGTTACCGGGAATGGCTCAGGGGCAGCGGAAAGAGAAGCCGCAGTTTCAGCGTAGGAAAGTCCCCGAGCAGGAGGAACCGGGGAGCCTGGGAGGGCGGGAAAATCCTTCGGATCAAAATCCATCCGAAGGGGGGAGAGGGAGAACCTCTCCCGACGGGAGGTGAGCGCCGGCAAGGGTTTAGGGTTTTCGCAGAGCCACTTCACTCTGCGAAAATTCGCATGCGAAGGTTTGAAGATGTTATGTAATGCATATCAAATATCAAACAAAATCAATAAAATTTTAATTAAACTAGCGAACTATACCAATAGATCTCTTCAAGTGCATCTCTCACTTCTTGTTAACTCAAGTTATTTAATTTGGCTATTTATTTATTGAAATCCAAATTTGAATGATCCTGAACTTAAATTTGAAAGTTTGCAACAAATATCATTCTTGACTAATGCTATTTTCAATGGCATATCATATGCATGGGCGGAACCATAGGTTCCTTAGGGGGGGGGGGTAAATTGCGCCCCCTCAAAAAAAAAAAAATTTAATAGAAAAGTAAAAAATTTTTGCCCCTCCTAAAAAAATTACTTTTGCCCCCCCCCCCCCCCCCCCCCCCCCCCCCCCGTAAAAAATTCTTTTATCCTAACTTGTCCTAAAATATCTATATATTTCTTCACATTTAGTTCTAATATTTTCTTCATGCTTTTCATGAATGTTTAATTACACTTTTTTTCTTTATTTTTCTTGCTTAAATTCTTTTAAAAAAACTTTTCGTAATATATAAATATATAATATATTTTTTTTAATATTTAATTATTTGTGTGTTGTATTTGCCTCCCCCCCCTTCAAAATTGAAGTTGGTTCCGCCCCTGATCACATGTCATTTAAAAAATTGTGAATAAGCTTGTTAAGCTCAATTAAGACCTAAATTAATTAATTTCCATATAATCTAAATTAATTTTCACATTATAGGATAATATTGTTCTTTTATATTATATTGTGTTTGTTCATCACACACGCCATTTGTTTATGCTCATCAAATTACTTGCTTATTTATAAGTATTTCATTCAATTAAAATTCCATTTTAAGCATGATAGACTTCTCATTAATAGACACGATAAAATATGTTTACATAAATAACAAGTTGGTTGACAGTGTTGCTTGTTAATATGCTCGCTAAGATCAAATGCAAATAGCCAGCTTGAGCTCAAGCAACTCTATTCCCAAGGAGTGAATCGTGTGACCATTTGAGAAAGGAGGCTCTCTAACTCTTTAAAAGTCCTTAAATGCAACTCTTAAGACATGAGTGTGTGTGAGAAAATGAGTTCCCAAGCTCTTTAAAAATCCCCAAAAACGATTCTAGAGTGAGCTTTAAAAAGGTTAGGGAAAAAGTGTACTCCCCAACACATCTAATGTCCTCATTAGTGGCTATTGAGGATCAAGCTAGAAGTTGGGAGGTAAGCAAACAAGAAGCCTGACTCTTTAAAAGTCCCTATGAGCGATCCTTAAAGAAGAGAACCCCAAGAGGAAAAGCAAGTGAATGAGCTCTCAAACAATTCAAATCCCTCAAAATTGTCCTTTAAGGGGAGAGCCTTATGAGACAAAGTGTATAAATAAGCTTACAAATCTTTAAAATATTTCAATATTGATTCTCAAAGAGTGACCCCTAGGAGGGTAAGTGAGATGATAAAGTTTCCTCTTATTAAAAATTCTTTTGAATGCTCATTAATGATTAAGCCATGGAGGGCTTCTTGCATATATTGGATAGAGTTTTCATTAAATATACTAATTGAGATAAGTGAGCGCATAAGGTCCCTAGTTAATCCAAAAGTCCTCAAACATCTCACTAATTAATAATCCTTTGAGTGCATCTAATGTTGGATATTACCCTCACTAAATGTCCTTTGAATTACATGATCTGTTTTCTTAAGAAATCGATTTTCTAAGAATTTTACTTTTCCTATTTTTTATTTAATGTTTTGTTTATTTTTTTAATTATAAATATATTTAATTAGAAATTAATGAATAAAAACTATTATAAATGCCTAAATGTTTTATATTTTATTTGATATATTAATAATATTAATTTTACTTTTTCTATTTGATATATTAATAAATGTTTTATATTTTATTAATTGATATATTAATAACTTAATTAAATGTGTCCACAGGACAAACGAAATTTAATTAATTAATATATTTTTAATATTTTTTATTTATTAATTTTTAATTAAATATATTTCATTTATTTTCAATAAAAATTAATAATCAAAATATATTTAAATCAACATTAAATTTAATTTCTTCTACAATATTAGATTTCTTAAATATTTAACAAAAATTTAAATTTAATTTCAAAAATATACTAATAAGTTATAATTAAAAAATAAGCAAAATAGCATAAATAAAAAGCAGAAAAAGTAAAACTCTTAGAAAATCAAAATGGACCATGTAATTCTGATTTCTTAATTCTATTTTTTAAGAAAGCGAATATTCATGTTCTGATTTGTTTTTTCAAATCAGAAAATAAAAAATATAAATTAAGAGTTTATAAAAAAAATTAAAAATTTATAGAAATTGAATAAGTTTCCGATTTTTATTTAAACTAGATTATTGAGTTCCTATATGCTCCATTTTAAATTCTTTTAATAACCTATTTCTTAAAATAATTTAAATTTACAATTTTTAATAAAATGCCCGAAAAAAACCTTGAGGATTCAAAGCAATTCATTTTAATCATATTCCGGCGACCGGCGACCGGCGACCGGCCGAGGCAAAGTTCTGTCGCTCTTTATCCTTGGCTCGTTCCACTCTTCTTTCTTTCTAGCTAATTCAATAACAATTTCCAAATGCTTGTTCTATCACTCTCAGTTTTACACAGAGGAGTCGGTAGTGCATTATGGCGATGGAACAGGAAGAAAACGACTGTGATCAAAAGAGCCACTTTTAAGCCCTTATTCTGTGAATTAAGCCGTACACTTCAAGCGGCATCAAACCAAAACCGCAGGTCTTGTTGCTCTGCCCTTGCTGTTGCAGACTATTTGGAGATAATTGACATTCTTAGCTTGATTACATTTACTCCATTGTAATATTGTGTTTTTAGGGTTTCCTATGTTTAACCTTACCAGTTCCAGTTTTTGGTGGGTTTGTGGAACTTGAGATTTGGTCTTCCTTTCGGAAAGGGGAATTCATTTGAATCTGATATGTCGAATGGCCTTTAGAAGCTGTTTGGCTACATGCAGGGATTTGTAAATCCAGATTTAGTACATTTTGAGAGGATTAAAAATTGAAATTATTCGACCTGATACCTGTTAAATGCTGTTAAATCTTGATAAAATTATTAATTTTTAAGGGATTTAACTTTTTGTGAGAGAAGAAATTTTTTAATCCATTATATCCTTTGCATGATGGGATTTAGTAAATTCTAAGTTTTATCAATAACGGAAATAACAGAACTAAAATGGATTTATACAAATAAGAGGATTTGAAGTTTTCAAAATTCTGCTTGGTAGAATTTACGCTAAATCTTGCCTAGAATGGGATACCGACAACCTCCCTGAGAAGTATATGTTGCTGCCTTTTATAGATTTTGCTTTGCTACAGCTCCACTACAGAAAATATTTAATTTTGTCCTGTTCGATTTACTGCCAAGCGCTTTTGAGTGCAGTCTACATCCATCGAATTTACTTTATTTCTATTCACTCTATAATGTACTCTGATTTACTATTCTATCATTAGATACGAACATCTCTTACCCTGTTTTCGTGAATATCAATTTCTATTTATTGTCTTTGTTAGTTGATCTTTTGTTCTATGGAGAAGTTAAAATTCGGGATCTCCTACATATGCCAACTATCATATTTCTTGGGTATAAAAAAACATGAACAACATATGAATCATGCTCTCTCTAATAATCCCTTTGCTAAGCAATCAATTAATTTTCCTTTCAAGTTTAACATCTTAAATTGAATTCATCTTGTAATGTGGAAAGTTAGGCAATGATGATTTAAAAATTAAATTAATAACATATTTTATTTTCTTAAGTGGTGATAATTCATCAGGATGATCGTTATGCGTTATTTCTTTGCAATCAAACAACACTTGATTTTCAATACATTTCTACCTATTTTGTTCTTGAATCTATTCTAGATGATGAAGTATAGTGAATATGAAGTATCTTATAATCACATGTGATGATTCATTTGTTATTCTATAGGAAATGCAATACCCATGCCCAGCATGATAAATGTCAATGAAAATTAGCTTAATTTTTTAAACCGAGCAAATAATGCTGAACTTTGTTTCAATAATGGTTATGAATGGTGTTGTTTTGGTTGAAATATATTTACTAAGATAATTGGATATGGGGTTTATATCCCACTGGAATAATTAGATTTGAAATTTTCTATTTTGGAGCTATCGTTTCTAGTGTAGCGTTGTTTGGGGATCAATTCTATAGTTGGTTTTGGATTTAATGGGCTTAAGTGATGTGTTAACCTTCATACTTCTTGCCTATATGACTTCTGTAGCAAGTTAGTCGTTCGAATACATGTTTATCTTTTGCCGCTATGATCAAAATTCCTTAGGCAATGCTTTATTTTCTGATTTTTCAACAGCATTTATACAAAGCCCATATTCTCACTATGCAGCGGATTTTAGGCTTGATGGTTTACTTGATGCTGGTGAATTAAAAATAAGAGTCATCTAAAGGAAGATTTTACTTGATGAAAAAATTTTATTTATTTCAATATTGAATGTTTTGTTGGATATTGATGTCTTCAAGCGCAATGCGAGAGTGATTGTCATTTCAAGGGAAAGTCATCTTTTTGTATTGGCATGAGACCTTTGTGAATTCTTTTCTTGTTCTCTTTTCTTCTAAATAATTATTTTCTGATATTTGCAAGCGTCATGAATTATTCAAGTTTGTTACAATTAGTTTTTTTTTTCAATGTGATTTTTAATCAACTTGTGGGTTTTGATATATTTGTTTGATTTAATAGTTTATTTAATGATTATTTGGCATGAATTTTTCATATTTTCTTGATTGCATCAAATTTTCATGAATAATTATTAATCGGTGGTCATTTGAACCACAAATTTCCAATCGGACTTGTGCCTTGTAATACATCACATCATCTTGTTGGATTGAGAAAACTAAGATGTCTAGAATCACTTTTTGTTACAAACAATTTTGCAAAATTAGCTAAATTACAGTCAACTTGGTTTTATTTAATTGTAATTTAGTGTGAAATTCAATTGTATTTGAAGTATTTCCGATGAACGGGCTAATCAATACGACTATTTGGTGGGTTGGTGGAACTATCGGTTTGCAATCGATGCATTGTATTTGGTCCTTGCTTGAGAAAAAGTGGTTTGAATCTATTTTTTCTTGCAGTAGTTTTTTATTTCTGTATAGCACCAAAACTGAATACATTTAATTTTCTTCTGTACAACTTACTACAAATCAACTGTTGAATAGAGACTACATCCATCGAATTTGTTTCTAGTTCTGTTGACTGCATGTACCCTGATTACTATTGTCAATAGAGATGAGCATCTTTTGCTTAGTTTTCCTTGGTATTAGTTAAATTATTCGATGTAGTTCTGAAGCGACTCTTTTTTTTGCACAGTATTGAGCATAATATTCTAGTATGAAAGAAAAATTCTAGGAGAAGTTGAGGACTTATCATTTCTTAAAGACTTTGGTTTTCTTTTGTTTAAATTCGTTTCTAGGAATTGTAATAAGTTAGCTGATTGTTGTGCTAACTTGGCCTTAGATGGAGACTTCTTCTGGGATGCCTTAGATTTCAATAAGCTTCCTCCATTTTTTTGAATTACTCAAGGAGGAGAGTGATAGGTATTCTATCTCGTAGTTCTTTGTTTTAGGTTTTTTTTTTTTCCTTTTCTTTTAATGCTATTGGCATTCTTCAAAAAAAAAAAAAAAGCACTCCAAGTAGAAGTTGAAATATGGTATCTTCAATTTTAGTCCGATTTGTTTGATTTCCTTTTTCTTTCATGAGCAACAAATACTGTTCTTATTTTTTTATTCTGTTAAGTATATTAAATCGTGGAAAAAATATTTTTAGGCTATTTTCTTACATTGCTATTGAAAGTAAATACAACCAATTTGATCTCATTTATTTTGCAGGGGTCTAGTTTACATTGCAACAATATTACTTCACACCTAACAAGCCCTGGATGAGGCATTCTCAAGCAATTTATTCAAGCAATTTAGTTGCACATGTAAAAAGTACGGTTGTCAATTTCACAAAGTGTATTCAATAATTGCTAAGGGTTGTGGAAAGAATCAGCATGTGATTTATACTCATTGTCCATTTCTTGTATTGTGAATAATCATCAAATAATAGTTCGATCTTCCCCTTGCTTGTTGTCATTTTAAGCGAATGTGCATTGTTCGTCTCTTCAATACTCTCTTCATAAGGGTTTTCATCTATTCTGCAAACAAAACCTGCATCAAATAACTCAGTTTTATGAATCTGGTTGCTGTTCTGCAGATCCAAAACCCAATTGGCAATTTTATTTTTGCTAGCTTACTTTCTTTTGTGCTTGAAAATACCATAAAAACATTGATTTTTTTCACTTTTAGTAGAACTTTTCCCTTAATGTTTTGCACAATGGAGACCCACCTTAACCTGTAATTTCCTGCCAAAAAAAATGAACAAGAAATCTGTATGATAAGAAGAGAGTAAGCTGGACTGTTAGTTGAAAACATGATAGATTTAGTTGCATAGCTAAATGCAGGAAGATGTCTTATCTCATTTGGTTTTAGGCATGTGGTGGTCTTGTATCGTTTTAGTGCTACTTTTGGCCTTGGAAAGTATCCATTTATAACCCTGAATCTTTTATCTATGGTTTTAGTAATCATCTCACTATTTAATATGCAAATAATGAATATATTATGATAACATTCTTGGTGCCTTTTTAATGAAACAGTTACATGTAATTTGGTTGCAGTTGTTCGCCATAACTTCATTAGGCATTAAGTAGCTTCTCTATTGTAACTTGATCCAATATTTTTTTCAGTATCAATTATAAAATTCAAGTAGTTACCATCTGGATTTCCCAATAGGAGCTCTTCACCCTTTGCCAATGATTCCCTACATTTTCCAAAGTCAAACTCTTCATATAGAAGTGTCTTTGCATTGCCCTTTATCCTCTCCTTGTAACCTACCCGACTTCTTAGTGTTGCTGCACCTTTCAATGCTGAAAAAAAAACACCCTTCAGCAAGCTACAAAAGATTTGAATACTACATGCTGCAAGTTATAAAAGGAACTAATTGTACATGTTGCAGCAGCAGCTGTGAGGGTGATGATGTTGCTTGGGTCTTTTACTGTCATGGCTGTAGTTATAGCTGAATTGAGCTGATCATGTTTTGCACCCACAGCTTCTGCTACTTTGGCACACTGTGCAGCTACAAGAGCAGCTGCAGATGCTACAGCAGTCTCTTTCAAAGCATTTGTGCTTTCTGGTTCTGCATTCTCTGCTGCAATGGCTGCCAATGCTGCTGCAACCTCTGCAACTGATATTGCTGCATGGACCGCAGCTTTGTGTAGCCGCTGTTCTTCTTTCTTTTTTTGCTTCAGCTCCTTGATCCATTTCTTTATTGATATCCCCTTCAAAGGATTGATCTTTCTGGAGAGCTGAGAATAAAATCATTTTAATCTCAAACACTGCTTGAAAGTGATTATTCACTTGCCACAACACAATTGGTGCTTTCTATTTATGCTATCAAAGCTAACCAACTTATATTTGAATAACCAAGGAATGCCAAATATCTGGAAATACTGATATACTAACAAGATGGCTAGATGAAAGTATTTTTCTTTTTCATACCTTCCAGGTGAAAAACTATTTCCCTTGTTGCATTACTTTTTGCTACGAAAAGGTTTCTAGGGTTTCAACTGTAGGCTGAAACTTGTGTTTTCAACAAATATGTGTGTAGCCTGCATGAATCAGAAGTTCTCAAACACTTGTTATTTTGAAAAGTCTTCTAAATTATTGGAGCTTGCTGTGATTTTGGTGTTACATGGCTTGTATTAACTACTTTTTACCAATATCTACTTTTTATTTTTCTTGTTTGTATTGCAGTGATTATGCATCTTAGTTGTTATCCACAGACTTTGCTATATGAGCCAATTTTCACTGAATCCTTCAATCAAAATTGACAAGGACTTGTCGATGGATCAAATGAATATTGCTAAATCTTGGTTGAAGTAGTATGGCATTTACGAGTTAGGATGGAAGCCACTCTCATCATTTTTGCTTGCTACATCAAGTCATCCCGTCAAAAGATGGTGGAATGTAAGAAATGTCATCTATATGTGTACGCACCATCATGCATTATTTATAGAATAGAGTAAGATATATGATGTCTTGACCATGGTTAGTTTTGAAGTCCTACATTTGAATTCTGGACAAAAAAGTTTATGTGATGCAACCTATGATTCCTAAGGCTAGTAGGAGAACACTAGATATGCAAATAATCGCTTCCTTTCAAAAATAACTTAAACAAACACAACAATAAAACATGACAAAACACCACTTATAATAAAACGGATAATACACTTATAACTTCAATTAAAAAGGACAACCTTAAACCCAACAACACTTATAACATACAAGACAATACTTCTTTAGGACATAAATAAAATACTATGCAATGACACCTTGCAACTTTTCATAGATTGAGAAGAAAGATACAATGGAAGGGTTATCATGGATAGAAGAAAGAGATTAGAAGTTCAAGATGAATTATAAGAAGAAGAGAAGAATAAGGCAATAGCTAGCAAGCTATTCCAAAACCCTGATCAGGTTTTCTTTCCAAAAATCAGTCCATTTTTTCACTTCCCAAAAATTGTAGAAAACAGACCCCTTAAATAGGGAAAAGGAGCTCAAAAGACACCAAAGGCAGCTCCCAAAATAGCCAACCAGAGCAAGGAAAGAAAAGGCAGCAATTAAGGCCCAACTGAAGCCCATCCGAACAGCCAGAGAATCGGGAAAGTCAAGAGACAACAACAGGACCCGAACAACCAAGGCTAGGGGATCCAGGAAGGCCAGGGAACATCAACAGGTACCGAACATCCAAGGCCAGGGTAACCGGGAAAGCAAGGGAACAACAACAGAAAACGAACATCCAAGCCAGGGAATCGGGACAGCCATAGAAAACCGAACAGCCACAAGAAACCCAAATCAACCCAAACACAAAAGAGAGGGGGGGGGGGGGGGGTGCTTACATCAATTCTCCCCTGGGAGAGAGTTCTCATTTCCTGATGAGATTTAATTTGAACCTTATTTACGCTTCGAATGAGCCACATCCAACTCTTGTACTAAAGTCGCATACTTTCTTTGAATCATTTCTTTTTCTTGATTAAACTGGGCTCAAAGTAGACTCTTTTTCTTCTCAAATTTTTCTGCACATAAATTCATTTTCTCCTGAATTTAGTAAAGCTCGTTCTGGATTGGATCGGTGGAACTTCCTTGGGACGGGATCCATCTGCTTGTTGAAATTTTGTCTTCAAGATTAGTTGGCTGATTTTCACCAACTACAGATTTTATTTCATCTCGATTTGGGACCTCGGCCGTTGGAATGTCCTTTTTTTTAGAAAGAAAGAAGACTCACAAAAACCTAAGGCTCTGATATTTAAATTGATGCAACCTAGGATTCCTAAGGCTAGTAGGAGAACACTAGATATGCAAATAATCGCTTACTTTTCAAATAACTTAAACAAATACAACAATAAAACTTGACAAAACACCACTTATAATAAAATGGATATTACACTTATAACTTCAATTAAAAAGGAAAACCTAGAACACAACAACACTTCTAACATACAAGATAACACTTCCTTAGGACATAAATAAAATATTACGCAAGGACACCTTGCAACTTTTAGTAGATTGAGAAGAAATATACAATTGAAGGGTTACCATGGATAGAAGAAAGAGATTAGAAGTTCAAGACGAATTATAAGAAGAAGATGAGAAGACGGCAATAGCTCGCAAGCTATTCCAAAACCCTGAGATTTTCTTTCCAAAAATCAGTCCATTTTTTCACTTCCCAAAAACTGTAGAAAACAACCCCCTTAAATAGGGAAAAGGAGCCCAAAACACACTTAAGGCAGCCGCCCAAAACATCCAACAAGAACAAGGGAAGAAAAGGCAACAATTAAGGCCCAACTGAAGCCCACCTGAACAGCCAGAGAATCTGGAAAGCCAAGGGATAGCAACAGGACTCAAACAGCCAAGGCTAGGGGAATCGGGAAAGCCAGGGAACAACAACAGGAACCGAACATCCAAGGCTAGGGGAACCGGGAAAGCCAGGGAACAACAATAGAAATCGAACATCCAAGCTAGGGAATCGGGACAGCCATAGAAACCGAACAGCCACCAAGCAGACAGCAATATTGAAATGCAAAAAGTTTTAACTAATTCACCAACACTAGTATTGAAAGATTAAATTCATATTAATATAATTCTAATTGAAATGCAAAAAGTTTTCTTTGTAGTGTAAAATTATATGTAGTTCTTAATTCGACTGTACAGTTTTAACCAAATCATCTAAGGCGACTCTCTAATCTTCTCTTCCACTGGAGCTACTCCAACCTTTTCACGTATATTCTCATTTTGTATCCTATCTCTAAGGGTAAAGCCACTCTTCCACCTAAATTTTGAATCTTTTACGAATTTGTATAGCACTAGGTGGGAAGAACCACTCCTAATATCTCCTTTTTAAAGATGCCATATATAATAATTGAACAACTGTAAGTATTGAGAGGAGAGTTAGTGATATCACGCAGTAGTTAAAAGAAAAGATTAAAAGTGTAATGTTTTGGGCAAAGTTAATGTTGAAGTCGTGGCAGTTGGCTTCTTACCCATTTCTTTCTGAAGCAAATATCATATTCCAATTCTGGGTGGATTGCCTGTTGCAGCCATATCCATGACTAGAGGAAAAATAACTTATATCAGCAAAAACAGTCGACGAAATTAAGATCAAACTTGTGTTTCCATGAACCAGTTTGAAACAATTGTATTACCTTCACATCATCGAGCTTCCACTGCGCCATGGAATTCTGCTCTCCATCATCCACTTCAATACTCTTGCTCTGCAAGCATCTTTAATCTTGTAAATCTTCCTAATATTCCCTTACTTGCATCTTGAATTATGAAATTTTGATTTGAAATTCTTTGCTTTAATCAGTTTAATGTAAGTACAAGAATACTACTTTACATTTTTTTAACTTACTTGCAGGTCTAAGCTCTTACTGTTGCCCAAAACCTCCTTAGAACCAGCCTTCATCATGGGCTGGAAAATTTGGATGGCAGAGTTGCACCATGTCTGTGAAAGCAAGTCCAATGGCTCCAACGATGTTGCGTTGCTGTTGAAGTCCATGAAAACTTGGCTATCTTTGTTTCAAGAACTGCAGAAATGGCAGGACAAAGTAAATATTTATGTTCAGCGACTTAAGGTAAAGCTGAAATTCCTCTCCCGACAACCACCAAATATAGTACTCCTTGCATCTTTGAAAGAACTGGATTCTCAGCTTTATCAATCCTTTGTTTATAGTTAAACAAACTTTTTGCATAGAATATTGAATGATCTAAGAAGAATGATGATATTTCTAGTATTGATTGAAACAGGTGGAGAATGAGCACCTGTGATGGGTTCACAGCTGGTGAGGTTCATTTGAACCACCTAATTACTGAATAATATATGAAGGAGATGGATCAAGAGGACCCACCATGGCCACAAAAGCTGCACCTTGCTAAGTTAGGGGTCTTGTTGGAGATCATTAAGGTAAGGAAAGAGTTACTCTTAGTGTAACCACATATATTTTTTTAATATTAGACGTCACAAAGAGTTGGTAGCATAGTTTTTATGCCTTTTGTTTTCAAAAGAGAGGAATACTTAAAGCAGAGTTTTTTTGGTGAGAAACTTTCATAGGTTCATAATGAGCAAGCGAATTTAAGCAAACTTGTTTACAAAGTTTTGCTTCTAAAATTCTGAAGATATCTGTTCTTTTGGAACTTTTATTTGGTCCGGTGAAAGAACGTAGAGCTACGTTCGGCAGACACTAAATCGCGCCACGTAGCAGGCACAAAACCACGTATTTGTCGATTTTGCTCAGTAATAACGAGAAATACCATTATGTGAAGACAAATACCGAGCAATATCGAGCAATACCGAGTAATACCGAGCAACACCGAGCAATACCGTGTTTTTTCTAGAAAAACTCAGTATTGCTCAGTATTACTCGGTATTGGTCTTCACAGAGCGGTATTTCTCGTTATTGCCAAGCAATACCTAGCAAATACCGAGCAAATACCGAGCAACTCAGTGGTGACCGCACGTTCCCGTCACGGACCTAATAATACTTCGTTCTTTTGGTTCTTCGGTGCCATCAGACGTTGGGCCTGAAGAAGTGATGCGATCTTTCTTTTTGTATTGAAGACATACACTAAGTAAAGTCTTGTTGGAATGAGTGTAAACTTTGTTAGAATGGAGAAATTATTTTGTGCGGAGTCCTGATGTAGAATTACGTTCGGACTGTGAGTGTACACAGTGTGTACACGCTATGTAAAAAAATACATAATGTATTTTTGTATACAGTGTGTACACATTATGTATACTTATAATCTGGACGTATGACTACATCCAATTCCGCACGTAATAATTCCTCGTTAGAAAGAGGTTCGACTAAAAGGGTCCTTGTTTAATCTGCTTGGGATCCCTTGATGTTCAACCTTTTTTTTTTTTTTTTTGAAAATCTGTAAAATATTCTTATTCCATCATTTGATTGGATTCTGATTAGTAACAAGAAATGAATGTGCGCTCAGCAAATCCTAAAAATGTTCTCCAAGGTGGTGATTTTAGCGAAAACAAAATCATCATTTACATAATAAATTTTATTGCATCTAAATTAGAGAATTATTACTGAACAAAGCGGAGCAGAATCCATTTCAAGTTAAGGGGCAAGCAAACCCTTGTAATTAACATTCCTATAGTGGGATCCTTTTGGTTGGGCAAGGCTTATATGTATATTTTTTTACTTTTTTTTTTTTTTAAGATTTTTTACGTAAAAATTTTGGTAACACTTATACTAAACTTTTATTTAGGATGCATTTTTTACGGCTTTTAAAAGTAATTTTTTAGTAAAAAAATTTCATGAACTAAAAATTTTTATACTAAAAAAATTATTTTAAAAAGCATTAAAAAAGCCATCCCAAATGAAGCATAAATTATCTTAACAACTATGAAATATTTCATTCCACTAATCTTAATGCTCTCAAATTTAATTAATGATGTTGATCTTATACTTAAAGAGTAATGACATCAAATTTTAATTAGATTTATACATACTCGTAATTTTAAAAATTGCATTAATTTTATCAAAATAATATATATTTATAAATCTATTTTGTCCCTCATAACACAGGCCTGTAAAGAATTAATGTGTCTAATTAAGTAATTATGTATATACCAAAGCTTTGCATAATATTTTTAAATATTTTTCACTATTATTTGATATACTCTGAACGTATAAAAGCAAAGTCAGACTATGCATGGTAATAATAATTAGAAACCTTCATGAAAATAAATATAATTAAAAATCGGAAACAACAACTAATTTCAATAGGAAAGTCTAGAAATTAATTTCTCTATTAATTTTACTTCCAGTCTTCCATAATTGGTTACACAAAGAGAGGTCAACTAAATTACATATCTAATTAATAAGATTAAAAATTAATGATAGCTCATATCAGTACATAATTAAAATGTTAATTAGTTAATAAACGTGTAATTAAGCTAATCAATCTCATTTGCTGATACAGCAAGGTGGAATGACAACACCAGAGCTTCCTCCATGCACATTGCTACATACCATTTCAGCCTCACTGCTTCCATTATAACCAAGATTGATATTTTGTAGCATAATCCCTTCACATGGTTTACTCTTGCTACAGTCCAGCTTCACCGCCGTGTTCGTCGCCGACGAACCGAAGACGTCGCGAAATGTCACATCACTAATCTGAACACCCGAAGACTGCAATCAACTGAAATAGTCAGTACTGATTAACAAATTAATTAGGTTTCGTTTGGGACAGCTTTTAACTACGTACTGTACTTTATTTTCGAGAAATTATTAGGTGCGGAACCAGGGCATAGAGATACTGAGATACGTTCGGACATCCTCTTAAAATGTGACACATGGAGTGCGCTTTGATTGCACTCTTTTTGTGCGCTTTACCTGAACTTTAGTTGCACTTTAGTTATAGTTCGATTGCTCTTTTGTTGTGCTTTTTGACTGCATTTTACCTGCTCTTGGATAAAAAGTTCTGCGGACACATTAAATATATAAAGTAAAAAATAAATCTAATTGAATATCCACGTGACCACTTCAAGTGTCAACATTTTATTTGAGTCCACCGACTCCGCACCTAATAATTTCTCGTTATTTTAAGTGCTTTTAAAAGAATTTTGTACTAAAAAATCATTTTAAAAAGCAATAAAAAAAAACGTTCTCAACTCTGAAAGGAAGCTATAATTGAAAGATGACAAAGTATGTTTAACTAATTACTTGGTTGGGGCAGTCCAGATGGTCAGGGCAGTAGTTCTGATCGATGATGATAGGGTTCTTGACATTATCCATGGTTGCATTCTGGAACAAAATTTGCTGAGCAAAAGCGTTACTAGGCTTCGCCCAAGTCTTGATTCTCAGCCCATTTTCCGTTCCAGTGAACTGAACGTTCTTCACAGTCACATTCTTCACACCATCCTGCTTGCTTAAAGAACCCAAGCTCCCAATGCTGATGCCATGGCCGGGCCCGCACCTTACATTCTCTATCCATACATTACTGTCTCCAGGCCCCATTGATATACAGTCATCGCCTGTGCCAATTCTGCACTCTTTCACCTCCACATCGCTCGACTCCTCAATGTGTATTCCGTCAGTATTAGGACTATCAAATGGTGCTGTAATAACAGCTCGCGTTACCTTCACATGGCTGCTTCTATATATAGTAATGTGAAACTGCTCGCTGTTCACTGAGCTAACTCTGTCAATCCATACGTTGTTAGAGTAAGCGATGGAGAGAGATGTGGCTCCTTCTGGGCATTTGATGTTGCTGTTCTTGCAAGACCAGAGAGCTTGGCCATGGCCGTCTAATAGTCCTCCAGAGATGGTGAGGCCATTCACTCTCTTGAAGATTATCCATTGCTCGTTGGAGGTGTAAGAGGAAGGAGCCATGACAATTCCCTTTATGACAATTAAGATTTTGTTGTTTCTGCAAGGGCCTTGCAGCAAGGCTTGGCTTACTAAGAACTTGCCAGGAGGAATAAGCAGCGTTGCAGGGACGATGGAGGAGCAAGCCTTAGTCCATGCAATGGCGAGCTGAGAAGCAGAGTCATGAGAGCCGTCTGGCTTAGCGCCATAGTCTGCAATGTTGTAGAGCTGAGCTGCTGAGGAGAGGTGGAAGAGGAAGGGGAGAAGGAGGAGGAGTAATTGTGCCGCCATGGCTTAGATAGTGCAGAAAGAGAAGAACAATTGATCGACGTGATTAAAGTTTGGAGAATTATAAACATTTATAATTTAAAGCAACAACATATATGTATAGAATGATTATAAATTATTTCCTTATGTTAATACAAATTTTATGTTCTTTATGGAAATTAACTGATTTGCATTTATTTAGATGTCTATTTTAAAGATTTTGATTAAAACTAATTGTTAATTATGTATTTTAATTATGAATAAGATCTTTGTATAAATAAGGTTTCATTAATTGATGATTGTTATTGCGAGTTAAGAAAAGTATTCAAATTGTTTTAAGCCATCTTCATGCATTTTCTAAATTTGTCTGATGCTTAAAATTCAAAATTATTTTAAAACTGGCAATATGAAAATAAATTTTAATGATTGGTATGCGTGAATTCATATATACTTTTTTTTTTTGCATTATTTACATATATTCAGTCCTAAATTTTAATTTAGATGAAAACGCAAATTATTTTTGCATGTTCAGAGAAAATGTAAAATTAAATTTGCATTTTCATCGAAAAATATTGTTGACAATTGAGCAACACTTATATTCGCAGCTCAATATCTAATCAAATTTGAAGGAGGATAGATTTCAAAATCATTAAATATAAGTTGAAATGTGTACAATATTCATGTTATATTAATCTCAAAATAAATTAAATAATTCTATAAATTATTCTGATAAAAATTTTTAATTTGATTATTATAAACATTAAAAAAATTAATTAAAATATTCAAGATAATTTGATGCGTCAATTAATTTTTATTCATTTGAACTAAGTTTGAAACACTTTTTTTTATCGGATTTATATTCAGCTGCTACTATTTGGCCTAAAGCTCTCCATTTTTGTAACAACTTGCTCTTCTATAAATAGGTGATGCTGAACAGTTTGTAGGATCATAAATTTTCTCTGATATTGAATACTCTACCGGTTTGAGATTTATACTTTTCTTTCTCCTTTCTCTTCTCTTTCCACAGTCCATCATTACATACAAATTTTAGCTCAAAGGTTGAAGAAATTATTCCGTGTGCTCACCGGACACCGTTCAGAAACGAATCAGGACCCGCCACAGCACTTTTGTTATGCACCAATGCTTTATAACGAGTGACATGACGCATTCTGATTTGTCTCTGAACAGTCCAGTGAATGCACAGAATAATTTCTCCATCGGTTGACTACTAGAAAAGTCGGGTATTATCCATTTATGAATTCAAATTCATATATATAGTTATTCTAAACCATGGTTCAGAGAGAGAGAGAGAGAGAAGTTTGGAGAGTAGGGGGATTTATATGCGATATTTGGTTCATCGTGAATATATGATAGAAAATTGTGAATTATATGCGTCGAATCAGAATATATTTCAGATTAAGTGCCTAATGAATTTTTAGAAGGCTAATTATGTTTAAAGCAATCATCTTCTTCCCAAATAAGCAGATCGAATGCATTTAAGAACAGAGCGAAATTTGGAGGCTTGTAAAGGAAAAGAAGAGAGTTGGAATTATATGCTACAATTTGATTGCCGTAATCATTGGTTGCAGTAATCGTGGGCATGCGGGTGCAGCTTACGCGATGCAACAATCAAAGCGTGGCATAGAGCAACAATTTTTTTTTTTTTTTTTGGGAATATGAGGGGAACAACCCATATATTACTATGAAAAAAAGTTATAAGATATAATAAAAAAGTTAGACCTCATACAAATAAGAAGAGGAAGAATAAAAAACCTATACCTCCCAAAGAGCAAAAAACAGAAAAACAACAAAGTGAAGAAGCTACTCGAAAAATAGGCAAGAGCATCAAAATTAGACTCAGACTGCTAATTGCACAAACCAACATATATCTAGTGTCACCGAACAGAAACCTCCTGGTTGCCCATTAGGCCCTCCAAGGAGATGATTAGCAACTACATCATCCTGCATCGAAAATCAGCCAAATAAAATAGCACATGGTTGCCAAAGAGGCCATCCAGGGACCTGATACTTCGAGAGCAGCAAAAAAATTTTCGTGAATGAGATCCAGCCAGAAGCAGTCTATCAAAACCCAACTCAAGCATATTGGGATCCGAACAAAAATTCCTTCCAGGACACCCTTCCAACCCGAGCATCACAAATACAACAAAAACCATCCTTGATAGCAGTAAGCAATAATCCTCCATCCAGAAAAACCAACATGCTACAAGAATAACCACCTAGCCAAAAAACATTAAGAATGCCAAAAATTCTCAGATTTTCACAATGCTTCCAGGTGGATACCTTCTCATCAACCGCCAATTTAATGATAGAACATAAAGTCGAGACACTTCTAAATTTAAAGTTGAATCTTCTTTCATTTCTTTCCATTCAAAGATAGTATGTGGCACAACAAACTATATGGAGAATAAATTCTTTTTGATTTTTCAGCAAGTAGCACCTTTCACCCAAGAATTGAATAACTTGAATAAGCCGAGATCTCAAAAGAAAATCTCCCAAAATAGGGATTAGCTTTTTTAAAACAGAGAAGGCGTAGTCACATACAAATAGGATGTGAAAATTAGTTTCATCGTGAAAAGAGCATAAAAACCAATTAGGCTGCACCACTATGTTTCTTTTGATAAGCTCCTCCGCCGTTTTAAGCCCACCATTAACAGCAATCCAAGTGTATATTGAATATTTCAGAGCATGATGATTGTGCCACACAAATTTATACCAATCAGCAATAGCCTCCTCCCGAAAGTAATATTTGATAAAAGAAGAAAAACAAGGCTCATACATGCAAGTGAGATAAAAATGAAACTGAGGATCATAATTTTTATAATCAACCCAAAATTTTAAATGTCGAGATATTATTCATTTTAGCTTAATAGTATTATAATTTTGTCCCATTAGTGTAGTTTCCCAAGAGGTCACTCGTCCCAGTAGTGACCCTATACAAGCGTGATTAACTTTAGAGTTTCTAATGAAGTTCCAACTGCCTTACCAATAAGTGTATTGATATGTAAATTTTAGTTTTATTTTCTTAAGGGATTTCACAATTATGTACTCCCACAAGGGGCATAATCAACTATACTTTTAATGGTGGACAAACTATATATATATATATATATATAATAACAACATCAAGCCTTTAACCACTATATGGGGTCGACTACATGAATTCTTTTTTCTCAATTGTGACCTATTAATAGTTAAATTCTCATTTAAATCTAATTAAAATATCATTTCTAATCTTTTTTAACCAAGTCTTTTTAGGTCTACCTCTATCTCGCTTAATATAGGCCAAATCTAATACATTTACTCTCCTAACCGAGTTATCAAAATGCTGACATTTTATGTGACCAAACCATCTAAGGTGACTCTCTCTAATCTTATCTACCATTAGAGCTACTCTAACCTTCTCACGTATATGCCTATTTCACATTCTATCTCTAAGAAAAGTCTCTCATTCATGTGAGCATCCTCAGCTCGAGAATACTTAACTTATTTGCATGCTTCTATTTTAATGGCCAACATTCTACACCATAAAGCATTGCATGTCTCACCCAACATCTTATAAAAATTTAATTTAAGTTTGAGGGGTACTATTCTATCAAATAGTATACAGGCCCGATGCATTATCCACTTCAACCATCCAACTTGAATTATATTAATAATATCCCCATCTATGTCACCATAACTTTGGACAATAGATCTGAGATATCTAAAATGTATATTTATATTAATAACTTGATAACTTAAAGTCAAAATCCCCCCATTAGATTTATCACTTCTAAAATTACACTCATTGTATTTGATTTTAGATATAGTCAAACAAAAACCTTTAAACTCTAAGGTTGACCTCCATAATTCAAGTTTATCTTCAACTCTCTCTAGTCTTATCAACAACAAGAAGAATATCATCAGTAAAAATTATACACAATGGGACATCCTTCTGCAAATGTCTAGTAAGAGCATCCATAGTTAAAGCAAAAAAGATATGAGCTTAAAGCTGGCCCTTGATGCAATCCAACTAAAATAGGAAAATAATTAGTCCAACCTCCTTGTGTTTGAACACAAATAACAGCTCATGCATACATATCCTTATTGACTAGAGTATAAGCATTATTAACCTCTTTCTTTTTTAAAACTCTCTGTAACACTTATCTTTGAACTTTATCACAAGTTTTCTCCAAATCAATAAATATCATATGTAGATCCACTTTATTCTCCCTATACTTCTCCATCAAAATCTCAACAAATGTATAGCTTTCATAGTTGACCTACCCAGCATGAATCCAAATTGATTTTGAGAAACATTAGTATCACATAGTAACATATGCTCAATAATTCTTTCCCAATAATTCTTTCCCAAAGTTTTAAATTATGACACATTAAGTTAATTCCTCTATAATTTGCACACTATTGTGCATCTTTATTATTAAAAATAGAAATCAACATACTCTTTCTACACTCTTATAACATTTCTTAGTCTTCCAAAAATATTGAAAAACTTTCATAATATCTCCTAAGCTTTTCTATACCTCTATTAGAATATCATTAGGTCAACAATTTTTTCATACTTTATTTTTTTTAAAGCCTCCCTAACTTTGATTTTATTGATACGCCGATAAAAATAAAAGTCTCTATTCAATTATGGCGCTAAGGTCACTAAAGCCAATTGTATTCTCACAAAATCAACTCTTTAACTGTAGAAATAAATTTTGAGGGTGGGCAACACAAATTTTTTAGGGGGATGCCATCCTCCCTTGTTAAAATAAAAGTTGATGGTGAACAATTGTTCACCCTCAACTATATGGGGTCCCACCATGATCTTTTTTATATACATTATTTTACTCATGTTATCTATATCTAATAATTACTAGGTAAGTCGAGATAATTCATTCTACTTGGAGTAAATATTAAATACACATTAGGCAATATGTAAGTATAAAAAATAATAATAATAAAGAGGTGGGATAGTGATATTTACTCTTTTTTTTAATTTCTCTCTCTTTAATTTTTCTTTCTCTTTATTATGTAATAATGAGAAACACAATTGATTTTTTTTTTTCATATTTTATCAAAATATTCTAAATTTTTGTATGAGGTGGAAAAATCAATGTGCTATTTAAATAAACCTAAAAGACATCATCAGGATCAGTTTTTCTGATTTGGAAATGAACATTTATTTTTTAATTTAAACTTTTTTAATATAAATTATATCAAAACATTTAGATGCATTTTAGTCCCTATTAGGTTGGTAGCAACTCCAGAGAAGCCGAGTAGCCTTTCATACACGTATGTGTGCATGGGATTAATGTAGCCCAAGAGCACCAGAGGCATTCAGGCCTCCATATCTATCATTAAGAGTCTGTTTGGGGTGACTAGAACTTTTTATAAAGGTGATTGTAGGGCTACTATGAAAAAAATAACTATTTTTTAAGATATTGTACTAAACAAGTTTCAATACAAAAATTTTCTAAAGCAATGAAATAGTAGCATCCAAACAGAAAGTGTGGTTGCAGGCTAAAAAGCAAAATGATAATGAAACTATTACAAATGAAACCTAATCAAAGCATAGAAGTTACAATATTTAGGTAATATAGTCTTTATTATAGTCATAATTTAATAAAATAAATAAATTTTTTAATCCTAAAAGGTTGCTAGAATTTGAGGAAAAAAAATAAAAATTTATAATAGGCTTTGATCCACATCCTCAAATAGGCTTGATCTTTAGAAGGAGACACCTCACTATGAGAAGCAAGCAAAAGGACACACTTTAGTTGGATGCCATCAATTCAAATAATCAACATGCAATAAAAATGAAATGTTGATTGAAGCAAAAAAAAAAAGTGATAGAAATTAAGAAATTAAAGGAAGCAAAACATGGGGGGAAAGGGAAGCATTCAATCCAAACTTGATGGTATTCAAATTATCATTAGCCTCTTGCAAAAAAAAAAAACCAACTAGAAACAAAGAAACTGTAAAAAGATATGAACAATAAAAAAAATTAGTGTGAAAAGTATCAATTATTGATCACTTAATCAAAGCTCGATTAAGCTTATAAGTAGAATAAATGTAATTAATTTGATCCAATTGGTGTACCCTAGGTTCACTTAAATTACTTTGTTGGGTCCAATTGAGTTAAATTTGTTAATTAGACAAAATTACCCTCCTATGGTTGAAGAAGCTCATGATCCCGTGAATGCCAAGAAGAAGGCTCAAGAACGGGAAGGCAGAGAAGAATTTAGAAAGAGAGATTATATCTTATTAATATTCACCGGAATAGTACAAGCTAATATATATAGAGTTTAGGCATAGCAGTAACATATTTGGCTACATATAGAGATACACACTAGTCAGAATACATGTTGCTTTATTGCTCTAATACTCCCCGCAAACTAAAGGTGTTTTGTGGACAATCAGTTTGTTCCTGAGTAGTTGGAACCGCGCTGTGGATAGTGATTTTGTTAGTATATCGGCGATCTGATCAATAGTGCTAATGGGTAGAATTCGGATATGTTGTTGTTGAATGTGATCCCGAACGAACCGGTGGTCTATTTCGATGTGTTTTGTCCTGGCATGAAACACTGGATTGTTTGCTAGGGCTATAGCTGATGTATTGTCGCAAAAGAGATCAGTGGGTTTGTCTTGTGTGATTCCGAAATCCAGTAAAAGACGATGAAGCCACACAATGTCATGAGCCGTTAGAGCTGCTAGCGCCCTATACTCAGATTTAGTGGATGACCGAGCTACCGTAGTTTGCTTCTTGACAGTCCACGAGATTAGTGTGTCTCCTAAGAACGAGCAGTAGCCTGACGTTGATTTTCTTGAAATGGGATCGCTTGCCCAATCGGCATCTGAAAAAGACGTGAGAGATAAATTAGATTTGGTTATAGGTATTCCGTAGTCGGTCGTACCTTTGATATAACGTAGTAGTCGCTTTAAGAGATAGGCATGCTCAGGCATTGGTTGATGCATGTGTTGAGAGAGAAGATTGACGCTATATGGAATGTCCGGTCGTGTGAGGCACAAATACTGAAGTGATCCGGTTATTTTTCGGTACATAGTTGGATCATTGAGAATCGGATCGGGAAGAATTTCTTTCGGCAACTTGGTGCAGGTCGAATTGGATAGAGGGGTTGCGCTTTGTGAGTTGAGCTACCTGCAAAATGGAGTTCGCATAGAGTGCTTGGGATAGAAAATATTTGTCCGAGTCTTTGGTGATTTGAATCCCGAGAAAGGAGTTTGCATCACCAAGTTGTTTCATTGCAAAATTTCCATTTAACTGATTGATGATTCTGCTAATTTCATCAGCATTGTTACCCGTAATGAGAATGTCATCCACATATACAAGTAGAAATATAGTGATATTTATTTTATGGAAAATAAGCAGAGAGGGATCGGATTTACTATGGGTGAAGCCGATTGAAACAAGAAACGAAGTGAAAGTGTTATCAGGGGCGGAACCGGCTTCAATTTTGAGGGGGGACAAATACAACACAAAAATAATTAAATATTTAAAAAATAATATTATATATCTATATATTATGAAAAAAAATTTAAAAAATTTAAGCAAGAAAATAAAGAAAAAAAAAGGTGTAATTTAACTGTCATGAGAATATGAAAAAGAATATTATAACAAAATGTAAAGAAATATATAAATATTTTAGGGCAAGTTAGGACCAAAGTGATTTTAGGGGGGGCAAAAATAATTTTTTAGGAGGGGCAAAACAATTTTTTTACTCTCCTATAAATTTTTTTTTGTACTCTTCTAAATTTTTTTTTTTTTTTTTGAGGGGGGGCAATTGCCCCCCCTAACAACCAAGTGGATCCGGCAGTGAGTGTTATACCATTGTCGCGGGGCCTGTTTGAGGCCGTAGATGGCTTTGTTGAGAAGGCAAACGTGATCAAGATTGTTGGTGTCCTCAAATCCTTTTGGTTGTAGCATATATACTGTTTCCGATAGCGAGCCATGAAGAAACGCATTGACGACGTCCATTTGTTGAACGAGCCAATTATGTTGTAGTGTCACGGCAAGAAGAATTCTGATCGTAGGTAGTTTTGCAACCGGACTGAACGTCTCCGTGTAGTCCAATCCATATTCCTGATGATTACCTTGCGGAACGAGACGAGCTTTGTATTTGGCTATTGATCCGTCAGAGTAAAGTTTGGTGCGGTAGGTCCACTTGCATCCCAGGATAGACGAATTTTTTGGCCAGGGGACAAGGATCCACGTGCCTTGGAGCTGCAGTGCTAGAAATTCTGCAGCCGTTGGCTTCAGTGTAGGTAGATGGAGCGGAAGGGCAATCCTGCTGAATCTTGTGATGAATTAAATTGAGACAATTTGTAGGTTTTAGAGGTCTTATATCTGGTGAGCATGGGGTGATTGGCGTTCGGAATGCTGGGAAGTTCGGAAGTGTTAGCCTGAGTTGGAGAGTCAGTGACTGCTGATTGATCTGACGTGGGGGCGAGAGGTAACTCCGGAGTTTGTGTGGCTGTTGAACCAGAAACTGTGTGAGTTGAAGCGTTTGTTTTCTGAACCACATAAATTGGTGTGAGAAAATTCGACGAGAGCTGATCAGTTAGTCATTGTTCATATACGGGCTTAATGTTAAGAAATGGATAACAGTTTTCGTCAAATTTAACGTGACGAGACAAGATTAGTTTGTGTGAGAGATCTAAGCACTTATAGCCTTTGTACTTATCCGAGTAGCCCAAGAACAAGCACAGCTGAGATTTCGGTTGAAGTTTGTTGCGAAGAGGAGCTGGTTTGAGAGGGAAGCAAGCGCAGCCGAATGTTCGGAGATGATCATATTCGGGCACCGATGATGAAGTAGTTCAAACGGATATGTGTTGTTGGTGTTTGGAGACGGCATTCGGTTCACAAGGTAAATGGCAGTTAACACGGCGTCAAGCCAGTAGGAGTACGGGACGGACGCGGTGTACATGAGAGTCCTGGTTGTCTCAATGAGATGCCTGTGCTTGCGTTCTGCTATGCCATTTTGTTCTGGCGTGTATGGGCAAGAAATCTGATGAGAGATTCGATGCTGTTGAAGAATCCGAGTGAATGCATTACTTAAATATTCGCCGCCGCCATCTGTCCTAATACATTTAATTTTGTGAGACGTGAAAGTTTCTATATATGATTTAAATGTGCTAAAAATGTTAGGTACTTCCGATTTATGCTTCATAGGGAACAACCAAGTAAAATGTGTGTGGTCGTCAATAAATAAGACATAGTAAAGAAAATCAGAATTAGATGGCACGGGTGCAGAACCCCACACATCAGAGTGAATCAATTCAAGAAGCGAAGTAGATCTATGCTTAGAAGATTCAAACACCAATTTATGAGTCTTAGCCTTATTACAAGAATGACAGTTATGAGAATGTATATCTATATGCAAGTGGGGTTGAGAAGAAGCAATATTATGAAGCGTTCTCTGGCTGGGATGGCCCGTCCTATTGTGTCATATGTTGGAGACGTTGCTGGTTGCATGAAGAGCATGTTGCTTGATGGCTATCGGTGTCCTAATCCGGTACAGGCCCTCACGGCAGGGTCCTTGAAAAATGACTTGATGCGTCGTCAGATCCTTAAAAACAAAATCGGATGGATTAAATATAATGGCAATATTATTGTCCTTCGTTAGTTGAGATATCGAGAGCAAATTGTAATGAATTGACGAAGAATGAAATATTTGAGATAAGTTTAACTTACGAGAGGGAGTCGGTAGCAAGCCCTTGCCGGAATTTGCTATACCTACCGAACTCCCGTCGCCGATAGTAATACCGTCGGTCCCATTGTAGGGACTTGATATGGACAGGTTGTCCAGCGATTTCGTCAAGTGCGAGGAAGCACCGGAGTCAAACCAATCGGTGTATTCAGAGGATTGTTCTGCCATCAGGGCTTTAGTTGATGGTCAAGGTTTGGGAACGAATTGGACGTTCATCCTGTGCTAGCAATCGTTCGCCGTGTGCCCCTTATTTAGACAAATTTGACAGGTCGGAGCAGGTATAGGAGATTCTTTAGTGGAAGTGTCGGGCACCGCAAGATTTGCTAAATCTGACGCCATGTGAATCTCTTCGGTGATGAGGAAGGAGTACAGCTGATCAAGATTTAGCGATTGAGTCATGGTCCGAATGGACGTCTTGAATGATTGATGGTTGGGAGGGAGTCCTCAGAGAATGTAAAGAATTATGTCTTCTTCGTCAATGTGACCGCAGGCAGCTGCAATTTGATCAACCAGTGACTTAACTTCGTTTAGGTATTGAACCATAGTCAGGTTCTTGAGGGAAACATTGTGAAGTGCATTCTTTAATTGAATGACTTTGGATCTATTCGTGGATTGGAATCGGGTTTGAAGGGTTGTCCATATAGCCGATGTGGTGTCAAGATTGAGGACGTAAGGTAAAATAGAAGCAGATATGGTGGTGCATAGTGATGCTGCAAGGTTTTGATCATTTAGAACCCATTGAGCATAAGAGGGATTTGGAACGATCGTACCATCGGCTCGATGAAGATTTTTGTCAGGTGCCGGAGACAGTGGATCAAGAAGTGATTAAAGTCCATTCGCACGGCAGATTTTAAGAATCTGCGAACTCCAGAGCGGATAGTTGTCCGGAGAGAAAAGGTTATGCACAGTGTTCTTGAGATTAGAGAGTACAAATTTGAGAGAAGAAGATAGAACCGGAATTGTGGAGTTAGAAGTCTCGGATTGTTCGCGGAGCGTGGAGGTTGTTGTCGATGCCATGAAGCCCAGAGATCTTCAAGATCTGTCTGATACCATGAAGAAGCTCATGATCCCGTGAATGCCGAGAAGAAGGCTCAAGAACGGGAAGGCAGTGAAGAATTTAGAAAGATAGAGTATATCTTATTATTATTCACCGGAATAGTACAAGCTAATATATATAGAGTTTAGGCATAGCAGTAACATATTTGGCTACATATAGAGATACACACTAGTCAGAATACATGTTGATTTATTGCTCTAATAATGGTATTATGGACTTGACTAAAACCTACGGGTATGCACACTACGTTACGCCATGATACCAGATAAGAACTTCTTGAGCTGCGGCAGTCATTATAAAAATTAAACGGCCCACTTTTATGGTGACAACTAACAAGTGAAAAATAATCAACATTGATATCATTGGAGGGAGAAATCATTCTGTGAGGAGTTTGAATATAGAGGATCTTTCAAATTACTAGACGCACTACATACGCTATGCTTACACTCTGCTTTCACTATGCGTATTTGTAGATACATCATTTGCTACTTATTTACTGTGTATCTACAAATACTCAGTATATACACAGTAAATATGCAAAACGTAGGCAGAGCTTACGCATAAAGTACATAATAATCTGAAAGATTCTCTATGTTCGGACTCCGCACATAATAATTTCCCCATTGGAGGATCTATTATACCAATCTTCATATACTCGATTAAAAAAATTATATGTGGAGATTTGTGAAGGCTATGAATGATTTTAACACTTCTCGAACTCTCAAAAATCTTTTCAGCCACACTGCTATTTTTGGACATGCAAAATAGAGAATTCAATTCAAAATAACAATAAGGCAATCCAATGTTGCAGTGACAAGTTAAAGTTCCCTCTGTTACATATCAAGAAATGAAGGAGAGAGGAGAAAGACAGCCGGAACTATCGATTGTTTTCAAATCAAGCCGGCCTTAAACCATGCTTGAGTGCTGCCTTCCATACGATATCTATGCGATCCACATCGATTGCGCCGACCTCATGATGTGTCCAGCCTTCCAAACAATGCACCACTCCTCCAGCATGGCAAGCATGCACAACACCTCGATCGAGCGTGTACTGTATCATTCATAGTTTCCAAGTAAGAAATGTTTGTTTATGTTCTACTTCCTCTGTTTTCAAATGCTGAATCCACAAATAAAAATGGAGTTTGAATGATCATCACCTATGTTGCACCGACACACCTATTTATGAAGTCCTATTGTATCCTATACATCGATACATGGGTAAGCCTCCGATACGGCACCGATATGTGTCGGATAAGGCTTTGTTGTATTCAATTAAAATACTATTTAATTTCAAAAGGACACGCTGTTGAAAAAAAAAAAAAAAAAAAACCAAAAAAAGACACGTCGTACCTACTTCCGCAGTTGCAAGCGAGGTTCTCTTATTTCCGAGATGGATTTGAGTCTCTTGATGATATGAGAATATTAGAAATTGCTAATATTTTACTTGATGAGCTTGAATTAGAAACTATGATATTTATTGAAGATGATATAGAAGTAAAAAGACAAACCATTGAATAAGCTAATCATACTAGCCATTCTATTGAATAGTTGAAACTTCATGTGCTAGCAATTTATGTTTATGCTTTTGTTTATGTACACTTGTACTAGACATTTAATGCTTACTTTTATTTTGACATTTTAAGCTACAAAGCTACAAATGATGTTGCTTTTTTTTTTTTTTGTAATTTCAAATATTATGTTTTGATTGCTTTCTTAATTTTTATGTATGATTTATAAATTATAATGTCGTGTCCGAGCCCTACCCGTATCCTATATTTTTAAGAAATGACGTGTCCCGTAACCATATCGTGTCTTATCCGTATCGTTGTATCCGTATCGGTGCAACATAGATCATCACCAAGTAAGAATACCTCACACATGCCCAGGCCTCGCACATCTAAGGGGAGCTTCATTGCAGCTAGTTTCCCATAGGTGCAGTCCCGTCGAAAGCCGATGATGGGAGGGACAACAAACTGGTGGAAGTGAGTTCCAGTTGGGGCAAACCTTTGTTCTCTGAAAGTAATCCACTTGCCCACAATCCATGTCTATGGCCGGTGCACAATTTTGTTAGTTGATTACGAATTTGTACATAAAATTATCTCTTATATGTTAGAATGTAGGTTTGTTTACATATCAAACCTTGCAATTTTCTGCAGCTTGGTATTTTGTGACTTGGACCAGGTATTGCTGGCAATCTTCAGGAGCTTCCTTCTGTATCAATTGGAATCTTTCAGTAGAAAGGGTCAGCATCTGACATTGCCACAATAATAAGAATAAGTCAAATTATCACAAAACAATTTTGCATATTTGATCAATATATATATATATTCTCATCTTGTTAATGCTTAACAATCAATTTTATTATTAACAAGATGTTGGCTAAAATATATTTGGAGTACAATTATACTTTGTTTTTTTTTTTGGCATAAAAATGACTTTCTTGAAACTCTAGATGATATATTCATTTGTGTTGTTTTGAATTTTACCACTACACATCATGCTATTAACTTTATGTTATTATCATTATTATTTTATTTTTACATCTAAATTGCAAAACTAAGCATGAATTCCAAGTCTTCACAATTGGAACTTACTTCCGACTTTTATGATGACAATTTATGTCATCCACTTTCTATCAAATAAGCATTTGGACTTTGTTTTGGAACTGTATTACAACCACTTTCAACAACAATAATATCAGGCCTTTATCCCACTACATGGGATTAGCTACATGAATCATTTACTTCATCGTATCATATTAAGAGTCAAATTCTATTTTAAATCTAGTAAAAAAAAGATTACTACTAATATTTTTTAACCAAGTATTTTTAGATCTACGTCTACCTTTCGAACCACTTTCAAGTTCTTATTAAAAAAAAATAGCCCTTGGTGATATTGGATGGAGCACAAAATGGGTCAAATGAATAATAAGATAACATAGAAAGAGAATGGACTCTTGAAGTATGTGGATCTTAATACTAAATTATTTCTCACCAAGACTTGGACTTTCTTCCTGCAAAGGTACAATGCAATTGCCCTTCCAAGCTTAGAAGTAGCCCCAGTTAGGAAGACCTCTTTCACATTCTTAGGGATCTCATTAAGAATCACAGCAGCTGTTAGAGTATTGCCATGGACAATTCTAACCTTTAAATTGGGATGTTTGTTGACAAACAAAGTCCCACCACCATTGAGTGCTTCATTCTGACAAAAAAATAAAATAAGATAATTAATTAAATTTGTATTTTAAAAAAACATTTTAGTAATTTTATTTCTCATGACTTAAAAGTTAAAAAACAGAACAATGATCAGAATAAGAAAGTTTAGATACATGGCTAAATGAGAAGCGTCAAGACTATAGATAGGAGGGATCCATAAGAAATAAACAAGTATATGATCATCATAATAACATTTGCATGGAAAGTCTTTCACATGTAAAATCACTTAAAGTCACTTGACCCCCGAGGGGCCGCCAGCTAATGTGGATCTAAGATTCCAAAATGGCAGAAAAAGGCATGAAGCATGGAGGACTTTAAGTTGATGTTACAATTTTCCTATGTGACGAAGAGCTAAAGCTACAAACCAATTTGAAACTCAAATCAAAGGTACTTGCACGTCACCATGTGAAATGCTAATCTTACTCCCACCAGTATGCATTTGTTATTTATTTCCATACTATTTGACATCTAACTTAGTTTGAGTGAGGTTGTTATTTGTTCTGATTGTGTTGATCAATATTTGTTGTTATGTTGTCTCGGACTTCAAAGATTGTTTTGTATGGTGGTGGGTGTGGGAGGTTTACCCCCTGCTTGGGTAAGCACCTGAAAAAAAAAAAAAAAAAAAATCTACACAATGTCCCGACACTGTGTACCCGAGCGTTCCGGCGCTGCGTACCATAGCTCACTCCCTGGCGTTGTGTTCCCGAGCACCCCAGAGATGAACGACATAAAGCAGAGCGCCTCAGCGACCTAGATATGGCGCCGCAACGCTTCAAACTAGCAGCGCAGTGCTGTAAGATGGGCTAAATGATTTTCTTTCTAATTTTTTGAAGGGTTGCATCCCTTGGAGTTTATTACTTGTCTTTCTCTTGTATTTTTAATTAGGGCAAGAGTGAGAACAGTGCATATGAGGAGAGAAGCAAGGAGAGAGTGAGAGAGAAGAAAGGTCTGTACTTGTTTCTCCCAATTTTCTTAGTGGATTTTTTGGTGCGGTGTGGCTCCATGATTTTTTTTCCCTATTTTGGATTTTCTACGTTAAATCCTAGTGTCATTTACTTTTCCATTGCTTTTAATTTCTTGCTTGTTTTGTCATTGTGGAGTTTACTCATCTTCCCAACAAAGGTAATCCTCAATTTAAGCTAAATTTGAGTTCAGTTAAAAGTAAAAACTGATAGATTTTAAGTCAAGTTTCAAATTGATTTAAATAAAATGTATTAATTTCATAAAGTATATTTAATTACTAATCAAGATCAACTTGCGTGTGTATATATATTTATTTTATAAAAGATATTTAATTATTAATCAAGATCATGGCTGTGTGTTTGTGTGTGTATATATAAAAGCATCTACATGTAGTATTCATTTGTTATGTAATTTTGAATAGACGTATACGTTTGTGCATATATGTGCATAAATCATATATCAAGCTACTTTTGAGTTGAATCAAACTAATTTCAAGTCACTCATCTGCGAGTCGAAGCAAATCAATTTTGATTTTGAGTCCATAAAAGCTCAAGCTATTATCAAGATGATTATCAATCATGTTCAATGCCTCTATGCTCTCATCTGCCCTCTTGAACGTTAGTGTAGCCAGATACATAATGAAAACACATACCCTATTAAAATGAATCCAACTAAGTGTTTACTTGGGGGGTTGTAAAGGGGTAACACCCCCTATCTGAGTTCAGGCTAGAGTCTCAAACTAAAAAATAAATTCTATGGAATACTTTGATGATGCGGATTATTCTATTGGTCATTCTATAGGAAATCATGAGGTAAATTTAAGATTTTCTACTCTAGTGTTGGTCATCCGGGCCTCTAGTTCTTAACAAAAGTTGTCAAACATTGTAATTGCAACTCAAAGAAATATATAATAAAATTTATGAGGTTGTGAATGTAGAGAATTCAACATATATTTAAATAACAAAAAATCTTCTTTTTTTTATTCGTGTATAATCTCTATTTTTTTCTTTAATTTGTGTTTTGTTTCTCTTTCAATTAAATTCATCCACCCCACCCACTCACCAGCACACACACACACATAAACACAAAGATGTAAAAGAGGGAAAGGAAGGCTTGAAGTTTTAACCTTATTTAGTGCAGCAAGGCTGAGGACCTTCACTCCCATCCTATCTGCTCTCAATATGGCACTCTCAATCTGCTCATTGATGCCATTCTTAGCAAAAGGTAGAAAGTACTGCAAAAGAACAAGGAGAATAAATTTTTAAAACCAAAAACTTACTATAGGGGTGTCAATTTCGGGTCACAGGTCGGGTTCGGGTGGATTCGGGTCAACCCGAACCCGACTCATTTTTTTGCAAACGGATCGCTTTTTCGGACCCGAACCGACCCTCTTCGGGTCCAGATCAACCCTATACGACCGAAATGACCCGAAATCGTGAAAAAATTGCTAATTTTCGGGTCAAAAACAGGGCAAAATCTGCTTTTCGGGTCTAAACAGGTCACTTTCGAGTCAAAGGGCTAACTCAAACCCGGCCCAATTTTTGAAACGGGTCAGATTGTTGAAACCGAACCCAACATGTTTCGGGTCCGGGTTGACCCTAACCCAAAATTTTTGGGTCAGGCTCGAGTTGGGTTTCCTCTAGAATATTAAGAGTTCAAAGTTTGTATAACCTGAAAGCCAATTCTGGGCACCACCCAATACTGGTGCAAACGTCCATGGAGACTGTAGAAGGAAAGCAGAAAGGTTTTGGAACATGCCCACATTACCAACATGATGAGGAAGGCCCCTGGCCAGAGGACAAGAATGAAAGGTAGAATTCTGAATGGCATAGAGCTGAACGAGCGGAAGGCGAAAGAGGCATGCATGGAGGACACTGCATCAACTGCATGTGCTAGGAAGACAAAGTCAGGAACATGGATGTTCTTCCCTGCATCCAAAGCAATGGACACAACCTCAGAACTGGACTAAAATAAGTTAAATAATAAGCCTAGTTTAATAGATAGTCATCAATAGAAATATTACAAGTATAGCTATAATAGTATAATGTAGTAATGTATGAACATTTATATAAAAAAAAAAATTTAAATAGTTATAAAATATCTTTAACATTTTGAGTGTACATAATATGAAAAAGTATACTAACAAACTGGTTCCTTAAATAGAATACTGAGCTTAGCATTTAATACCCACGAATTTTTTTTTCCCAGATATAGGAGGTCAGATGTCACTAGTTTGTGCAAGTGGGGGAACCAAGATATAGAACCCTCCGATTTCATAAAAAAAGTGTACCTGGAACTATCTAATCTATAAAGTTCAGAGATTTGATTAACATCAGGTATCCAATTACAGCATTAGTTTATAACCATTCAAAAGGTTTGAAGGTTATGCAGAAAGCAATTAATTAATGAGAGGAAGAAATATTTATGATTGTATTTTATCTTTAAAGAACTTTGGAGTAATCACAAACCTGAGCTTATTTCTTTCTGCAAGGACCAAGATTTAGTATTGATGGTTCCACCTAATGCATCAAATAAAGGCATAAAGAGGCAGTAATTCGAGTTCTTCTCAATGTGATGAATGCTATGGTACCTGAAATAAGAAAAGTATCACAACCAGAATGTCAATCCATCAAAAAAGGCAATAAAAGATCTGCTCAAGTACGGGTAAATAAGATATTAAAGGTACATATACCAGATTAGAAAGTTACCGTTAAGATGTATGGAGCAAATTATTTATCAATATTTCTCTCAAATAAGTTTGGATTTCAAAATCATTTTAATTCATGACAATCATGGATAAGTTATAATAGACTAAATCTAGTTTTAACTTTCAAGTTCCGTTGCTACCAAACTTAAGATCAAATTCACATCTTTCTTGGTTCCTATTAGCTTTATACTTGCCATTTCTTGATGATCTATCAAAAAAGATGAAATCAAAGGCTATGAGTGCATCTCTTAACTTCTCCTCAAGAATGCCATCAAGGGCAACAAGGGCCTTTCTCGGTTCAAATGGAAGAGGTTAGCAGGGAGCTACTAAGCTCATTGGTGGAGAGATTAAAGTCAATCATCAACAATAGTGCCCCTCCCTTCAGTTAATAGGAGGTAGTCAGTAGTGAGGATATTTGCCTGAGGTCAATCGGAAGGACATCGAGCTCTTAGTGGTCGAATATTTTGACCGGCAAAGGAGAGTAGCCAGTGGTTGAGTACTCGTGGCTAGCAATGTAAGATAGTGAGGAGGTTGGCAGCCAAAGCAAGAAAAAGTTAGTGGCTTTTAGAGAGATGGCAATGGGTGGGTGTGTGGGCATGCAATTTAAACTATGATGAAAAGCAAACAAGTTGACGTACATTGAAATTACATAGAAGGGAAAGTGTAGCAAGTATATGATATATTATCACATTATATATAATATTTGATATTATTTGTACTTGAGATTTCATTATGGTTTGGTTTCAATGAAATAATAATTTCTTTCATCCTATCAAGAATCTACATTACCCTTCTTTTCCAAGATCCTGAATAACCATCATAATTGCTAAGCTATGGTCAAGGGTGTCCTTTATATTACATTAATGAAACAATTACAATTGGAATAAATCACATGGTATTTCCCAATTGTGGATTTTCCACATAAAAAAATTATATTTTATGTGCATTTTGTTTAACTTATTTATATATGGAGATTTTCATACAGCTTTAAAACATTAACATCATCATCATTATTGTTTTGAATATTCCAATAAATAAAATTCATAAAAGAACCAATAGAGTTGGGTAGTAATTTTTTATTTTAAAAACAGAACCACATAAGCTGCCAAACGACTTCGATGACATTAAATTAAACAAAAAAATATGTTGAGAATAGCATTTCCCGTGAATTAAACTCTATATGTTGGCAGATCAAATTTTACATCTTGGTATAAATTGCCTCGCCTCTCTATTAGTGATTCCCAAAAGCTATGGAGGAAGGCCAAATCAAGTTCACAACAAGCAAATCTAACCCTTTAAAGCAGTCAATAAATGGAAAGGAAAAATATTCACTTACGTAGGAGTGTAGATAAGGTATCTAAGCAAAGGAACAGCTTCAAAGAAACCACTTGGGAAGATCTCCACATTGGAATGTCCCATGCATCTCAAGAAATCGAATAGCAGAACATAGACATAGAAGAGCCCAACAGAACCAGCTCCCATTAAACCAGCACCTATCAATGGCAACCCCATTACCAAGCTCATAACCATATACTCCACCGGCGTCCCATGCCCAGCTGAGAAATACAACAAAAACCATAGCCGATCATTCATGTTTATCTTTACATAAAAAACAGAGCAACGTAGAAAAGACTAGAGGTGTACCTGTAAACGTGCTGGGAACTGGAGATGAGTGGTGGAGAGAGTGGTAATAGTTAAAAAACCGTCCACTATGAAAAGCCCTATGAGTACAGTAAAACAGAGGCTCTGATATCCCCACATGAAGAACAAGAGCAATGAACAAACCCCAGATATCCCAAACAGGGAGCTTTCTCAAAGAAGGAAAGAAGTAGAAAGCCAGTGCAGCAATGAATGCTTGTGGTATGAAAAAGTTGTCCCTGAAAGAAGAAAAACAATTAAAACTTGCAACTTTTAAATATTCTCAAAGATCAAGAAAAGCTTACCAGTCCCATTCCCTGTCTATTTGTTTAAAATCTACACCCTCTTTGATAATGCGCCTTTTCCTGGTTAAAAAAAGCATGCTACTGAATGTCCACCACAGCTGGAAAATGAGAGCTCTAAGAGCAAAGAGGATGAGGATATGGAGGCACCAAACTCCTTCTGTTTTTCCTCCCTCCCATGCTTTGGAATGGATGACCTTTGCAACTAAAGGGCCATAGAGGAGATACTGCAAGCAAGCAAAAAAACATGTCGACGTTAAACTTAAAAGAGTAGAAAAGTTGAAGATAAAGAAGGAGAGAAGGCCTTGCTTGCCTTGAAGGAACCAAGATTTTGCCATGGCCAAGAAGAGAGAGGAGCACCCATTTGGAGTAGAAACAAAGGGGGAGGGGACTGGGGAGGCGGGGCTTTTGATTTGGATTGTGTTCTTCTCTCCATGGCTTTGTGACACCAACTGATATTAAAGATGCACATAAAGCAGAAGAGAGTGATGAGGCCCGCGATTAAAAAAAAAAAAAAAAAAAGGAAAGAAGTGATCCGTACTGTTAAGGTTAATAACTTAATATCATAATTTGTCCTTATGAAAAAAATAAATAATATTTTAAAATATTAAATCTTTTTTATAAAATAAATGGAATAAGTTATCTAATTACATTAAAATAAAACATATTTAACCTAATAAATGACACAAAAATTTAAGTTTTATAGAATATTAAACAAAACAAATCTCTCAATATATGCATATCCAAAAATAATAATAAAATTTATAATTATTAAAATAAAACAGACAAACAATATTTAAAATTTTAATATTATGATATTAAAGATTTTATATCAATTGTGTCATGAAATATTCATGGCAGTAGAGAGATAAAGAACTTATTATCTTAATTTTGAATGAGGATCTAATACATAAATAGATAAGAAAGAGGGGGTGTGAAAGTAATAAGAGACTAATATTTTTACATGAAAATTCTAAAAAGGGGAAAAATTATTGGGCCTAGCTCAGTTAAAGATGATTCCACTAGTGTTTATAGCCGATTACAAATGATGTCCTTACTAGGGGGCATTGGCTCAATATAGTAAGTATACATTATATAGAGCGGATTATATTGTGAGAGTTGAGAAAAATCCACTAATATGAGAATTGTTCTCATGAGAATATTGGCATGTTCATTTGGTCTGCAGGACCATAGTCAACGGGCAACGGTGGTCGGAGGGACCATAGTCGGCATGCGACAAAGGGCACAAGGACCATTGTCGACGGGCAATGATGATCAGAGTGACCATAACCGGCGAATGACAGTGGTAGGAGGGACCGTAGTCAGCAGGCGATGTTGTTTTCACGGACTATAGTTGGTAGGCAATGATGGTCGGAGTGGGCCATGGTCGGTGGACCACGGTGGTTGCAGGGACTATAGTCGGACAATGATGGTCAAAAGGATCATAGTTGACATGAAACGTATGTCGGAGGGTCGTAGTCGGTAGGCGACGGTGGTCAGATTGGATCGTAGGCGACGGTGCCATGCCTCATAAATAAGAAAGATCAAGGACATATTGAGAGTATTTCAATGGACGACCGATATCAATTCACATGATCATGAATCGTTTATTAAATGTTTGAGTGTCTTAATGATATTAGATTTCGACGATCTTGGGCTCATTGGATTTGTCTCATTGAGCCGCTTGATTCAACCATACACACGTCATATTTGGTTATCCAATTAATGCTTTGAAACTTCCAAATAGGCTTTGAACCTCTTATTTGGACTCGGATTGGATCAAATTTAATGCTATCGGATCCGTCACATTGAGATGTTCAGTTCGACTATAAGCTTGTTGAAATCAAAGTCTGGATGATCTCAAATTTAATTTTTAAAAGTTTTTTTATTTATATTTGCATTGAGATTTACGTTTGATCAGGATAATTTTTTGATGACATATCAATATCCAAATTTCTAACAATTAAATATCAATGACTGTTAGAAATTCTTAAGATTATTATCAAAATTTTGAATTCAATTTTTTTCTTTACTATGACAAATTAATTATGCAAAGTTGCAAACTCATTCAACCAAAAACAAATATCTCTCGAGCCTCCATTCAACCAAAAACAATTTATGTTGTTTTAAATATATTACTCTCGTAAGAAGCTCAAGAATACACGCCAAGTCTCAATCAGCGTCACTGTTTGTAGTTATGCTCATCTTATTTTGAACTTATATTTGACAATGACTAAGGCTTGTATAGATTTTATTTTAGATAATTATCTGATTATTTGATTTTTTAGATAATAATTATATTTTTATATATTTTTATAATAAAATTTTATTTTTTTACATTCAGAATTGTTGATGTGTTATAGCTTTAAAAAAAAATAATTATACTATTTAAAAAAATAAAAACAAATTTGTAATATTTGTAAAAATTAAAAAAAATATTTATATTATAAAGATTTTATAATCATCTTTATAGAATAAGAAGTGTAAATTGCTTGAATTTTTCATCATTTTTTGTCTTAATAATTTTATGTAAAAAAACTCAGAAAATAAATCTGCAGGTTTAAATAGAGAGTTAGGATACCCATAAAAATATAAAATCAACGGTCAAAGAGCTGTTGCTTCTCTGTTTCTGTATCTCCACTGTTTCCGCTTACATATATATAAATTATAAGTGTGACTTTTGTACAGACATAATAAAGTCTACCGTCGAGAAGTTAAACCTCATAATTGTGGCACTAAAGTTCTCTTTTCTTAGAAAAAAGAAAAACAAATAGGAAAGTTGAACCATCGATTTAGCGGGTGATAGAAGTCAGAGGGATCATAATTGAGTGATGATAATTTGAAGTCCTTTCTGTAACGTTCTAAAATTTAGACGAATTACATCTTTTTATCCTGTAACTAATTTATCAGAGCCATTAATTTTATTTTATATCAAATAAATCATTGAAAGCATTAATATATTAATTGTCTATCAATTTTACTATTATTTATCAATTATATTCACATCAATGATTCTATTATACATAAGTGTACTATATCAATATGTTTATCAATTTCTATAAATATATTTATTATATACTATGTCATGTTGTATCAATTTTAATGCTAGTTTTATTAGATATATGTTAGTTTTATCTATCAATTAATAGCAAGATAGGATGTCAACTTTAATGTGGTTTTTTCATTCTTTCTTCTAGCATTCATGAGTCTTATTAATTATTAATTATTCATTATATCATTATTACGTATGACTTTCAATAATCTATAAAAAGTCATCACCCTCAACTCGTCGGCACAATTCAGTCAATCTGAGATAAAAGTCTTAAAAAAATTTTCCGTATAATATATGATACTTTAATTAAATTCATAAATAATATATTTCAACTCAATAGGGGTTCTCGTTATTCAAAGTAATTTAACAAATTCTGAAATAAGTTTATTTATGTTTTAATTAATGCAATGCAATGTATTATGGGCTTCATTGTTTAAAATGATAAGCTTCGAGGAAGATTAGTATCGAAGGAGCAAATAATATTCTGATGCTGGAGCAAATAATATTCTGATGCTTATAAGACATGTTTTGGTGGTAAAAAGCAATATTATGATGCCTACGAATATGTTATGATATTGTAAGATATTTTGTTTTAATAATGCCATTGAGAGTTACAAGGAAGAATTCTCTTACTTATTCCTTAGAGGCGTTCTTTTTTTTGTTTATTTCTCTACATTGCAAATACGATTTTGTTCAAGAATATATATATATATATATATGAATTCTTCTTTTTATTTTTATTTTTTACAATCATAACTAGCTTTTATTATGTTTTGTTTAGCTCTATGTTATATGATTATGTACTGTAATGTAGATTTTGCACATACATTTTGATGAAGATGAAATGAAAAGAAGTTTGTGGATGAGATATTCTTACATACTAGATGTTGTTAGCCACTCTATGTTTGTATTAAAGTTTAAATTAATGAAGAAATCTTAAAAAAAAAATCAAAACTAGATACTAAGATTTGTACGTCGCAATCCAACACAATATGACAAGTTTTATTTGTGGGTCTTTTTGAGTTGGGTTGTAACAAACATTTTTTATACCAAAGTAGTAGTTTTAGAACATTATTAAAAATAGAGTTATAAGAATTGATCTGTAGGTCAAGTGATATAATTTTGGGTTTATATGGACGTCGAAATTGACTACCAATTCATCCACAAATACACCCAATCAAATGAAATAAAAATCCTACACATCTGCACCATAGCCACAGTCCAAAAACACCAAATCTCTCTCATACAATCCTCATGCTCTATATCACTTTGTATAAAAGAAGTGTATTCATGCATGTCCTACCCTAAACCCTAAACAATCTCTTAACTTTTCTTTATTCTCTATTCTTAACTTCCTTTACATGCATCTATTCTTAGATAAAATTATTGTTAATTCATTAGATGAAACCTACAAAAGTTGAAAGTTAAAAAATTATTACGAGCTAGAATATATGCGGCGATAGAGTTAGAAAAATTTCGTCTCAGCATTGTACGGATATCCAACACACAAATAGAAGAAAAATGTAACACCAAATTTTTTACGTGGAAACCCTGGAAAAGGAAAAAAGCACGGGGTCACGCCTAGTTGAAAGAATTCTTCTAGTGTTTGATTATATTACAAGAGCCTGGCTCGTCCTTAAAATTGAGGACGATCAGATTACAATTATCAACCGTTGGGTTGAAATCCAGATACAAATGGAGATCATAAATACGACGACATTTGATGGTCGGATGGAAATTCGGCTTCAATTAACTGTCGAGCAGAAATCTAGCGTCAAATGGCAGTCGGGCAAAACTCCGACGTCAATTAGCAGTTAGGCAAAACTCTGACGTCGGTCGGCTGTCGGGTGGAAGTCCGACGGTGGTCGAGGAGGAGTCTAGTGGCAAGAGTGCTCTCTTCCTTTTTTTCCTTTTCTTCATTCTCTTATTGCTTCCTTCTCTTGTCTTCTTGCTTGGGTCCCCCCTCATGAGAAATGAGGGATCTATTTATACTTTTCTTAGAGTGGCATGACCAGTATATAGGAGGAAAATCAAGGGTAAACTGTGAGTGGTTTCAATGGACGGCCAATGTTGAATCTCTTAATCGTTGACCGTTTATTGGGCATTTTAATGTCTTAATGATATCAGAATTCAGCGATCTTAGGCTCGTTGGATTTGTCTTGTCGAGCTGCTAGATTCGACTATAAGCAAGTCTCATTTGGAAATTGTTTGATAATCCAAATTATGGATTGAACCTTCCAAATGCACTTCGGGTCTTTAATTTGGACCCATTTGAGCTCGGATTGGGTCAAATTTCGCGTCGTTGGGTTCATATTTTTGAGATGTTTAATTCGACTATAAGTTTGCTGAAATTGAATTTCAAATGATTTCCTATTTACTTTTTAAATTTTCCAATTTGATTTCGGTTCGAGATTTGTGCTCCTTCAAAAAAGTTCTTTGATGATATATCAAAACTAATGCTAAATATAGAATATAACTCCAATAACAAAAATGGATAAGAATATTTTATTATGTAAAAGAATGTATGACTTATTATTAGAGAAGAATATTATTTTTTTAATAAATTAGATTTGAGTCATATATTTTATTATTTATTATTCCTACTTTTAAAATATAAATATTTATTTTTATTAAGATATTCTTTTAGTTAAGTGATCGAACTTAATTTAATGTTATTAAAATATAAAAAGTAAATAACAGTGTGCTTTCTCAATTGATAGGGCCTCCATCTGATAGCCTTAACTCTCAACCGTCAACAGTCAACTGAAAACAGCCAAGCAAGCCACCGCTTCACACAGTGCTATAAAAGGACCTCATTCAATTTCATGTGCTCTGCCAAGTTGGAAAAATTAGGAAGAAAATAATTTGTTGATGACTTATAATTAAAAAAAAGAGACCAATTTATTGGACTATTAGCATATGACAGATAAATAAAATGTAATATTTAGGATTATAAGTGAGTCTAGTATCTGTTTAATTGAACTAAATTTATTTAGTTTATGTTGAGCTCGAGCTAATTTTCTTAGCTCAAGCTCCGCTCATCAAAAAATTTGTAGGCACAAGCTCAGCTCCATTGCTCGAGCTTATTTGAAAAGCTCGAACTTGACTTGATTTCTTGATTTTAAATTAAATTTTTATTTTTTTTTTATTTCTTTTATATAGAATTAAATTAAATGGTTAAAATATATTATAAATATTAATTTAAATTAATTTTAATATTATTTTGTCCTAGAACATTCTTGGTGATAGATAGATATAGGGTATAACATCCAAGTTTTATGCAAAGATTCAACACATAGACGTATAAGAGAGAGAGAGGTGCATTATTCATAAGAGACGCTTGAGTATTTACATGGAAATCATTGAAAAGGGGAAAAAACTATGAGGCATTGCCTGGTTGAAATTTCACTAGTATTTAAGGTTGATTACACATGATGTCCTTCTTCGAGGGAAGGCGTTGGCTCAGTGTAAAGAATATGCAGTATGTAAAAGCACAATACATAGTTAGAGTTGAAAGAATCTGGTGACATGAGAGTTGTTCTAAGGAGAGTATTGGCCTGCTCGCTCGTTTGGTTGTTATGACCGTAATTGGTGGGAGACAAAGGTCAGAGGGATCGTAGTTGACGGGCGATAGTGATCGGAGTGACCATAGTCGATGGGCGATAGAGGTCGGAGTGATTGTAGTCGGTGGGCGACGGCGGTCGCAAGGACTGTAGTCAATGGACAGCGGTGCTTAGAGGGACCGTTGTCGGTAAGCGATGGTGGTCGGAGGGATCTTAATCTGCAGGTGATGAAGATTGAAGGAATTGTAGTCGATGGATGCCGGTTGGCGAACGGGTGATGGTCGGGCGTTTGTCAGCGGACGGAGAGGTGGTTAGAAGATGGTCTACTACTAGGAGGTGGTTTGACATAAGTTCGTTTGCAGTGGTGCTTGGATATAACTCTAGGAACCTTAAAGCCTCAATGCTAACTCCCATCTCCAGCCAAAGGTTCCAAGCCTCATTTCATGTGGGAAATGGGGGTCTATGTATAAATTTTTTAGGGTGACAAATTTGAGTGCTCTATCGGACGACCCATATTAATTCCCTCAATCATTGAGCATTTTCAAGTATTTATGTACCCAAATGATGTCAAAATTACGCGATCTTAGGCTTGTTGGATTCGTCCCGTCAAACTGCTTGATTCCAAGTATGCTATATTTGGATATCATATGATGATCATCCAATTTATGTTTTGAACCTTCCTAATGTGCTTCGTTCTCTTGATTTGGACCCGGTTGGGCTCAGGTTGGATCAATTTTGATGTCGTTGGATCCGTCTCTTCGAGACATTCAATTTGACTATAAATTTGTCAAAATCAGAGTTTGGATGATCCCAAATTTAATCTCGAAAGTTTCTGACTTTGATATACCTCGAGATTTATGTTCGATCAAGACGATTTTTTGTGATGTACCAAATATATTTAAAGTTAATCAAGTGGCTCAACTAGCTTACGAGATGAGCCAAGTTGAGTTCGTTTATAGTCACAAGTTGAACTTGTGGCTCAATAAACTCAACTAATAATCTTGTTAATGAGCTAAGTTTGAGCTAATGCGTGAGTCAACTCAACTCACTTATATCCCTAATAGGCTAATACCATTCATCTAATAAATTAAAAGTTTTATTTTTATATTATATTTAAGATACCATAATAATAGAAGAAGCAGGAGTACATTTAATTCATAGAGCCACTCTCTCTCTCTCTCTCTCTCTCTCTCTACTTGGTAGAGAATAGAGTCCTATAGGAAATACTGAAATAGTTCAAGGTTAATTGGTTGGGGTCCACCTAAATATAGGGCTCGCTGGCTCCGTATCTTTTTTTGTCGGCGAAATTAATGAAATTATTAATCGGGTGGGCTCCACTAACTTAAGTGACTTCACTTTTTATTTTTTGAGAAAAATAGATAAAGATATGTTAATAATGAATTTAAATATCCTTAAATTTAGGAGGATTAATACTTCCATATAATATCCTTAGCTTTCTGTGAAATCTATTTTGCCCATCAAGTTATAGTTAGGGGTGTCAATTCAGGTCAACGGATCGGATTCGGGTCAAATATGGAACTAACCCAGCACTGTTTCGGTAAATCCGAACCCAACCCGTTTTTAAGAATGGGTAAGGTTTTCAGACCCGAACCCGACCCGATTCGGGTCTCGGTCAACCCTACCTGACACGACTGACCCGAAGTTCACCAAAAATTGCTAGTTTTCGGGTCAAAATCGGATCAATCTTCGATTTTTGGGTCAAAATCAGGTAAAAAACAGGTCAATCTCGGGTTTCTGAGTCAAATAGAAGTTTTTGGATCATTTTCGGGTTGCTGTGTCAACTTGAACCCGACCTGATTTTTTAAACGGGTTGATTTGTTGAACTCAGACCCGACCCGTTTCGGGTCCGGGTTGACCCTAACTCGGATTTTTCTAGGTCGAATTCGGGTTTGTCAAAATTTGACACTCCTAGTTATAGTATTGTCTCATATCTAAATATTGACCAAGCACAATAGCGGTCATAGTAACTTGTGCTTTACAAATGTCACAACATTCACAGGCTGATTCAACTTTATTTTTTAGGATGGACAAACTCATTACATAAAAATTTATATACTAAAAATTTAATATATATTAATCAAACAATTTCTTATATTTCATTATAATTTATGAATTTAAAAAATAATTAAAAAAGTACATATATAATTGCATCATATACATTCATTATATAATTTATATTATTTGAAAATAAATCTAAAAAAAATTGATGTTTTTTTCTCTATCAACTGGCCTAAATCACTAAGGTCTACCAACCGCCCGAACGATCATGTCAACGAAAAATGACCTTAGTCAACTAAAACTTAACCACGGTATGTACTTCATTAATAAAACTGGTCATTGTAGAAATCCCTGTGCCTGAATTACATTGGTGTTCGTTTACACATCAATGTGTTGTAGGTGCATGTGAATTTAATACATAAACTCAAAGAATTAATAATTGAAAATTAAGGCTGATTTGTTTGTTTGAAGTTTCATATTTTATATGAAAAAAAAAAAACAAAAAATAATAAAAATTTTGCGAGAAGTTTTGCTAAAAGAAATCACTTCAAATAAAAGGCGGAGGTTGCAACTTGCGAGAAGGCTATGAAATACGAAATGAGAGCGATCCCTTGAAAGTCGAATGATATTGGGAACATTGCCCAAATTCTAATGGAGTAAATAAGAGTTTTCACAACAATGCTATAAAACCTGAACAAGTGAGAATAAATGTGTTTGGAAACTGTTATTACTTAAATCAATTGAACATTAACCAAGTGCACTAGATTTGCACTAGAAACCTTTAGCTTCTGCATATCGAGCGGCACATTTGTTTAGTTATTTAAAACAGAACAAAATCTCAAAAACTTACATCACGAGCGATACTTACTTAAAACAGAACAAAATCTCAAAAATTTATTGTTTTTTAAAGCAGTTTTTTAGTACAAATGTTTAACAACATACACCAATAAGGAAGCGTCACTGACAGCACATGGTAGCACATGGGAGAACATTCTAGTAACAACCCAGACAATCTCCACCGCAGGATCATAACCATCTCATACAATCCCAGACATACACTTGTAAGGGCACAACACCTATACTACTATAAATACATTACATGAGTATTGTAGCTCTTACGAAGCTATTACATGAATATAGAAAGTTTGTCACTACTCTGCTATACTATGCTTCCTCTATCTTTTCCAATTTGTCTTTATGGTATCAGAGCCAACCAGCTCATTTTCTCCAGGTCAAAATGGTGCAATCCCCTGTATCCAACTTCGACGAGATATCTTCATATGCTCAATCTGAAACCATCACCATACCCTCCTCACTCAAATTTCTTATCTCCAATGTCAAAGCCCTGGTTCCTACTCAGTTGTCCAACGACAACTATCATACATGGAGATCTCAAATGATGAAGCTCTTCAGAGCCAACAACTATGTCGGGTTTCTCGACGGTAGCTCAATTGCTCCCTCCCGCATTCTTAAAGCAACAGATGATACTTCCAACATCAACCAAGCCTATATACAGTTGACATTAGAGGATTAAAACTTGGCATGTGCATTGTGCTCAACCATCTCTCCAAGTGTATTCCCTTATGTCTTGAATCTTGACAACGCCTCAGCTATATGGCTCTCTTGAGCGTCGACTGCAAGCACCAACTGCTCAAGAGTTTTACAACTTAAAAATGAACTTCATCACATCAACATGGGACAACTAACGATGCAACAATATCTTACCAATGTGAAGACATTGGAAGATAATATCACAGCAGTAGGATCAACCATTGACATTGAAGATGTACATCTTTATACATTAAATGGACTACCATCATAATATCAGGCGTTTAAAACAACCATTCGCACAAAACTGACTCCACTAAGCCTAGAAGACTTGTATTCACTACTTATTAGTGAAAAGATTAACATCACCTCTGAATCTACTCAGGATACAACAACTCCTAATCCTCACGCATCCCTATATTCTGGTCGAGGACGTGGACGGTCAAGAGGTAGCGGAAGAACTTCAAATGCGGGAGGTAGATCACCGAACAAACCACTCATCATCTGTCAAATTTGCGTAAAAAGAGGTCACACAGCTCATCAGTACTGGCACAGACTGAATCTCTAATATAAGACTCCAAACACACAACAAGCAGCTCTCACTGCATCCAACAATGGCGCTACTTCCGACTGGAGCATCTGCTCACATGACCAATAGTGTGGACAATTTCAGCTATGTAGAAGACTATCGTGGCTCAGACAACATCTCCATCGGGGACGGTTGCAATTTTCCCATCACTCACTCCGGAAGAGGTCTACTTGCCACTCCATCCCATACACTAAGTCTCTCAAATTCTTCATATACCTCATTTATCTCACAATCTTTTTTCAATATATAATATTTCCAACGATAATAATCTCACTATCTTTTTCGATTATTCTGGTTTTTCCATCAAGGACCTGAGGACAAACAAGATAATTCTATCGGGAAAATGTCGTGATGGCATATATCCTGTTCCAGCTACTTCATAATCTCCTTCCAACAACAAAGCTTTGAAAGCTACTCGATCCTCATCACTCTACTGGCACCATCATTTGGTCCATCCTCACCAGCAAGTGCTTGCTACCATCTCCAAACAAATCAGTTATCTTAATATTTCGTCATTTACTTTTTCTTGTATGTCTTTTAAGGCCTCAAAAGGCCATAAGTTACCGTTCTACACATCATCTGATCACCACTACAAACCATTAGAGCTAATATATACTAATGTATGGGGTCCGGCTCCAATTCTATCCAATCAAGGTTTCTAGTATTACATCATTTTTGTTGATGATGCATCTCGTTACACTTGGTTGTTCTTTCTCAAACAAAAATCTGATGTCTACTCCATATTTTGCAAATTTCATAAAATTGTCGAAACTCAATTTTCCCTCAAAATAAAATATCTAAGAAGTGATGGGGATCCAAATTTACCAATCATGCTCTTCAACAATACTTACAATCTAATGGCATCAGTCATCAACTAAGTTGTCCATATACTCCTGAGCAAAATGGCTTAGCAGAAAGGAAACATCGCCACATAATAAAAACCACCATAACTCTCCTTCATACATCCAACATTTCCTATAAGTTCTGTCCGGATGTAGTCTCCACTGCAGTGTATCTCATCAACATTATGCCATCTACCAATACACAACAAAAATCTCCTCATCATATTGTGTTCAAACATTTACCATCCTACAACCATCTCAAATTAGTGTTTGGCTGTCAATGCTTTCCATTACTTCCACTTCATACCCTTCACAAACTAGCTCTGAAATCCTTGTCGTGTATCTTCCTCGTATATGCCACAAATTATAAAGGATACAAACGCTTTAAACCAACATCTGGCAGGGTGCTCATATCTCGTCATGTAAATTTTGACGAAACCATATTTCCATTTTCCCTCTCAAACAGCTCCACGAAAACACAACCCATAACCATTAATCCCAATCCCAACCTCCTTTTCCCCACATCTCTCAGTCCACAACCAGCAACACCAACTGCCACAAAAAATTCTAATTCCTCTGTTTCCCCCTCTACACCTCAACAACTCATCTTTACTCATTCTCAGTCTTCAACCTCATCCATACATGCTCCTCTCCCATCACTCTCAATACATTCCAATCATCCAATGATTACCCGAAGACAAACTGGATCCCTCAAACCTCGTCAAATATTTGACCTCAGTCACCAACTTACCACTACTGCCACAGTACCCACCACCTATCATGAAGCTTCAAAATGCCTGCACTGGGGCAGTGCCATGGCATCGAAGTTCCTTGCTTTATAACAGCAAGGCACTTGGATACTAGTTCCTGCATCGTCCAATAAAATCATTCCGGGATCTCGCTGGACATGCAAAATCAAAACCAACACCAATTGAACCGTCGCCCGCTACAATGCTTGCTTAGAGTAACACATGGTCACCGTCAAGAGTATGGACTCAACTATACGGAAACCTTCAGTCCAGTCGCTAAATTCCAAACTCTTCGGGTACTTCTCACAGCCGCATTTAACAGCCACTAGTACATTCACCAGCTGGATGTAACTAATGCGTTCTTACATGGTTCTTTCCAGGAGCAAATCTACATGAAGAAACCAGTGGATTCGAAGACATCCAATTTCCCCAACATGTCTGTTTACTTCAAAAATACATATACGGCCTAAAACAAGCACTCCATCAATGGTTCCATACATTCTCTGAATTTCTTTTATCCAAAGGCTTTAGTAAAAGCCAAGCTAATCCCTCTCTGTTTACCTATCACCAAGACAACAACCATGCTTATATTCTACTTTATGTAGACGACGTCCTCTTTACCAGAAACAACTCCAATCTTCTACTCAACATCATATTTGCTATCAACAGAATTTTCTCTATAAGAAATATGGGCAAACCTTCTCGCTTTCTCAGCATTGAAATAGCTCACAACACCAACAATCTATTATCTCCCATACTACCTACACCATAGCCATTCTACAACAGGCGGGTTTACTTCAATGCAAACCTCTTGCAAATCCATCATTCACCAAAATACCTCACAACCCAACTGATACTCTCAACTTCTCAGATACTGTCTCCTACCGCCAACTCACAGGCTCTCTTCAATACCTAACTATCACGAGACTAGATATATCTTTTACTGTCAACATTCTCAGCCAACATCTTCACAGTCCTTAACTTCAACATTTTCTTCAACTCAAACGTCTTCTATGTTATCTTACAAGAACCAATCACTATGGCATTCCCATTCTTAAATCTTCTCTTCATCTTCGGACCTACTCGGATGCTGACTGGGCCACGGACCCCTGTACTCACTGATCCATATTAGGTTATTGTTCATTTTTAGGCAAGATGTTGATATTATCGACAATTAAGAAACAGACAACAGTGCCGAGGTCATCCACAGAGGCAGAATATCGAGCTTTAGCAATAGCCACTTTAGACGTCATATGGCTTCAACATCTTCTCTCAGACTTTCACATTGCTCAACTAGATCCCACAGAGATTCACTGCGATAATATGTCTACCATCGCCCTTGCAAATAACCTCGTGTTTCACTCCATGAAGAAACACATCGAAGTTGACGTACACTTCATTCGGGATCATTTTCAAGCCAAGCACATCAGAGTTCTTCCCATTTCCACGACCGATCAGGTGGTTGATATCCTCACAAAGCCTCTATCCACCTCTCGATTCCAACTTTTGAGATCCAAACTCACGGTTCATGCTTCACCATTTGTTTGTGAGGGGCTAACAACATACACCAATAATGAAGCGTCACTGACAGCACATGGCAACACGTGGGAGACCATTCCAATAACAACTTAGACAATCTCCACCGCAAGATCATAACCATCTCAGACAATCCCATACATACACTTATAAAGGCACATCACCTATACTAGTATAAATACATTACATGAGTACTATAGCTCTTACGAAGTTATTATATGAATATTGAAAGTCTGCCACTACTCTGCTATGCTCAACGAGCGATACTTCCACTTAAATGCTTGTATCGGAGATAAGTATGGCATTTGAAATAGCCATGAAAAAAAAAATGTTAATGAGAATGATAGAGGAATTGAATAGAAAATTTTTTTTCTCATTTGTTTGGTTAGCGAGCGAGAATATCACTGAAAAAAAAAATATTTTTCTTTTTTCTTGTTTGATTGATGAGAAATTGAGAATTTTTTTTCTTGAAAATAGAGGGAATTCGAATCTAGTGATAATCCAAATTTTTTTTTTTCTTCATAAAATAACCAAAGCACATGCGATTTGCTCTTAACAAATTAAATAACTCGATCACAGAACTTAACATGATCCAAATGAAAGATTTTGATGAATTTCCTTGAAAGATAAATAATAAATCAAAGACCCCAAACCAAAGGAAAGAAAACCCAAACTTGACATAATAATCCTTCCAGACTCGGCGAGCAATCAAGTGACAGAGGTTGCAACTTACGAGAAGGCTGCAAAGTTCGAACTAAGAGCGGCATTTTGAACGTCGAATGCAATTGGGAAGAAGAGGGCTGCAAAAACGAAGGCAGAGACGTCTTGAACGTCGAATGGGACATGAAAGAAGAGATTCGTCAATCACGAAAGTGGGACAGCGGCTGCGAATTACTAATTGGCGAGATGGGCATGGACGTTTGAGATTGATAAAATTCGGCGAAAAATATTTTTAGAGGGGGCGGGGGGGCAAAATACCAAAAATACCTCCTCTTATATATATATATATATATATATATATATATATATTTCAAGATGGGCAATTGCCTGCCCACCCTGACTTCAACTAAGATTCGCCCATGACATCATCGTATGTTGGAGCACTACAGCACTCCAAATTTGGGTTGAAGATAGATAGCAGAGAGTTGCAGTGCTACAAACTTGGCGCCACAATGTTACAGGAGAGAGAGAGAGAGAGAGAGAGAGAGAGAGAGAGAGAGAGAGAGAGAGTGTGTGTGTGTGTGTGTGTGTGTGTGTGCGCGCGCGCGTGTGTGGAGCGTCACAGCTCTCCAAACTCTGACGCCACTACCCTATGATTCTGGTTGAGAGATTTTTCACTCCCTTTTTTTCATGTTTCACTTAAATGGTTGCTTACTTTGATATATTTAAAGTATCTCTTTGTCTATTCTAAGTGATATATCCTTAAAAAATTATCTTGATCAGGCATGAATCTCGAGACAAAATCAACTTGGAAGCTTCAAAAATTAAAATTTAGACCATATGAACTCTGATTTCTGCAAACTTAGAGTTGAATTGAGCGTCTTGGAAAACACAAAACCCAATGACAACAAAATCGACCCAATATGAGCCCAAATGAGTCCAAATCAAAGACTCGAATCACTTTTGGAAGGATCAAACCACAATTTGGATTACCAAACGGTCTCCAAACGTGACATGCTTATAAGTGAATCGAGCGGCTCGACGAGACGAATCCAACGAGCTAAGATCGTTAAATTCTGATATCATTAAGATAGTCAAGGTCCATTAAATGATGTATGATCGCATGCAGGAATCAAGATCGGTCGTCCATCCGAACCACACCCAATTTATCCTTGATCTTCTACTTATTTACAAGTATGCCACTCAAGAATTCTATAAATAGAATCACATTTCCTCTTGAAAAGGGGAGGAAGCCAAGAGAGAAGAATGAAGAAAGCTCCACCGTCGGAGTTTTGCCGCACCACCGTCTGAGTTCTGTCACACCACCGTCAGAGTTTTGTCGCACCACCGCCAGACTCCTACCGATCCACTGCCGGACCACCAAGGGATGCCAGAATTCTATCGAATCACCACCAGACCATCAAAGGATGTCGAAATTGCCATCCGAAACCTGAGTGCCCCCTGACGCTGAAGTGTCACTATTAAACCACTACCTGAAACCGGAGTGCTGCCGAACGACCACCTGATGTTGGAGTGACACCGGACTTTTGCAAAACTTTCAGTTGACATTTGTAATCTGGTCGTCTTCAAGGACGAGTCAGACCATTGTACTTTGCTCAAATTATAGTTGAATCATTTTTACCTAGGCTAGGCCCAGTGATTTTTTCCCTTTCCCGAGTTTTCCACATAAAAAATATTGTGTTCTCTGTGTGTGAGCTGGATATCCATGCAACGCTAAGACGTAAAATTATAATTCTATCGCCGCGTATATTCTTGCCCACAACACTAAGAATAGTAAAACAAAGAGAGAAGTGAAGAAATAAAAAGAGGGTGTGTGAGAAGAGAATTTTGTTCATTTTATCTAAATTTTTATAGTGAATTTCTTTGTGTAATGTGCTAGGTTTTTTTCCCATATTTCAAAAATTTTCACGTAAATGTTGTTGTTCATTTTAGCTCTTTTTTTTTCATTACGTGCTTTTCTTCCTAACATGTCATAAATTATATTAATTTTATTATATATTTCATAAATGTTAAATTTATTTTTATATATAACTATATCATATTATTCTTTTTTAAATATTTATTTTTTAAAATTTTAATATGTTAGAATTAAATATTTTTAAAAGAATTCATGTCCTGTGATTATTAAAAAAAAATGTTCTTCAATATCATAATTTTGAGCACACCCTTCAGAATTTATCACTTCTCATTCCAAAATGAAAAGAATTAAATATTATGATTATTATTTTTATTTAATACTAATTATATTATTAGGATATGAAGAGAGGGCAAATTTGTAATTTTAATTGCCACTTTATGGGCGCTTAATTAATTGGTAGGGAGTTTGGCTACATTCACAAACACCGAATTAGGGACCAACCTTTGTGTGTACTTATTTTTTGGATTAAAATTTGTGTGTATTTATGTTTTGACCAATATTTACACCGAATTATATATATATATATATATATATATATATATATATATATATATATATATATATATATATATATATATATATATATATATATATATATATATTGTTGCGGACTAGAAAATACGCGGAGATAGAGATTTAATTATGCGTCTTAACGTTGTACGTATAACTAGCTCACACACAGAGAATACAAGATTTTTTACGTGGAAAACCCTTAAAAAGGGAAAAACCACGAGGCCTAGCCCAGTTGAAAATGATTCAACTAGACTTTGAGTTGGTTACAAAGGACTGAATCACCTCCAAGGGTGATCAGGTTACAATCAGTTACTTAAGTAAGACGTCAGGTCTTTGGGAGGACGTAGGGACTGAACGTCGGGTCCTGAGTAAGACGTCGGGTCTTCAGCAGGACGTAGGGACTGAGTGTCGGGCTTTGAACAGGACGTAGGGACCGAGTGTCGGGCCTTGAACAGGGCGTAGGGACCGAGTGTCGGGCCTTGAACAGGGCGTAGGGACCGAGTGTCGGGCCTTTAACAGGATGTCGGGTTTTCGGCAGAAGGTAGGGACTGAGTGTCGGGCCTTGAACAGGACGTCGAGTCTTCGGCAGGACGTCGGGTCTTCAGTAGGACGTAGGGACTGGACGTCAGGCCTTAAGGTGGTGGTCCGGCGAAGTTCTGCGGTGGTCCGGCGAGGTTCCTGCGGTGATCCGGCGGTGGTCCGGCGAGGTTTCTGCGGTGGTCCGGCGGTGGTCCGGCGAGATTCTGTGGTGGTCCGGCGGCTGTCGAGGAGGAGCTCCTTCCTTCTCTTCTTCCTCTCTTCTCTTCTTCTCTCTCTTGCTTAGATGCTCTCTTGTGAAGAATGAGGGCTCTATTTATAGATTTTCTGGAGTGGCATGGTCCGTAAATAGGTGTGAGATCAAGGGCGAATAGGGAGTGGTCAAATGGACGGCCGATATTGAATCCTACGATCGTGCACCGTTCGTTGGACATTTGGAGGCCTTAATGATGTCGGAATTTAGTGATCTTGGGCTCGTTGGATTCGTCTCGTTGAGCCATTCGATTCGAGTATAAGCTCGTCAAAATCGAAGACCGTTTGGTAACTCAAATTGCGGTTTGAACCTTCCAACAGCGCTTTGAACTCTTGATTCGGACTTATTTGGGCTCGGATTGGGTCGATCTTGGTGTTGTTGGGTTCGTATTTCCGAGACGCTCAGTTTGACTGTAAGATCGTTGAAATTGGAGTTCGGATGCTCCCGGATTTAATTTTTGAAGTCTCCAACTAGTTTTTGCCTCGAGATTCGTGCCTGATCAAGCTAATTTTGTGATGATGTATCAGTTGCCCCCCTATTTTCGGACGCCGAAGCTCCACGGGTCCGAAAATATAAGTGTCGACAATTTGCATAGGCCAAAATGCCAAAAAATGCGTTCCGAAGGTTAATGACTTGCTCGAACTTGATCATAGAGGCCTCGTTGAGCTCCGAAAGTGCCGAAATTGAGTCCGGAACGTCGATAAACGTGTCCGGGGGACCCCAAAAAAACGTCGAAATCGGAGTTTTTCGGGACGAAAATCGGGCCCAAAATGGGCTAGGCGGCCTGACCGGCCGGACCGGCCGGCCGCGCTGCCGCCGCCGCCCGCGCGCCGCCGGCGGCACCGCCGGCCCCGCGCTGGAACGCGCGCGGCGGCCCGCCTGGGCCGCCTGACCGCCTGGGCCCGCGCTCGCAGGCCCGCGCTGCGGCTTGCGCGGCGGCCCGCCCCGGCCGCCTGGGCCGCGCCTTGCGGCCCGCGCTGCAGCCCGCGCGGCGGCCCGCCTGGGCCGCCCGGGCCGCGCCTGCGGCCCCGCGCTGCAGCCTGCGCGCGTGGGGCTGCTGGGCCGGCTTCTGGCCCCGCGCGGCGGCCCGCCTGGGCCCGAGGCCCGTGGCAGCCCGCTGGCTGCTCCTCCACCGCCTCATTTGAATGAATGGACGGGTCTGTTCAGCCCACCGACCTAGTGGGCCCCACTAGTGCAGAAAAATTGAATTTTTTAAGCTTTTTTAGGCCTTTTTTTGGCCGTTAAAAAATGCATAAAAAAATCCGAAAAAAATCTCAAAAAAATTCCGAAAAAATTCAGAAAAATTTAGAAAAAATTTGGGAAATTCAAAAATTCTAGAAACTTCCACTCTTTCTCCCCAAAAAGCTATAAATAGGGCCTTAGAACCTTAAGAAAGTTCATTCCTTTCTTCTTCTCCTCCTTTTTTCTTCTCTTCTTCTCCTCCTTTCTTCTCATCTCCCTCTGTCCTTTCTGTTGAGGCCTTCCCTCAGTTTTCTGAGGCCCCTCTCTTGGCAAGGAAGTTCGGAGATTCTCTTCTTTCCTCATCTCCCTCTGTCCTTTCTATTGAGGCCTTCCCTCAGTTTTCTGAGGCCCCTCTCTTGGCAAGGAAGTTCGGAGATTCTCTCCTTTCTTCATCTCCCTCTGTCCTTTCTATTGAGGCCTTCCCTCAGTTTTCTGAGGCCCCTCTCTTGGCAAGGAAGTTCGGAGATTCTCTTCTTTCCTCATCTCCCTCTGTCATTTCTATTGAGGCCTTCCCTCAGTTTTCTGAGGCCCCTCTCTTGGCAAGGAAGTTCGGAGATTCTCTCCTTTCTTCATCTCCCTCTGTCCTTTCTATTGAGGCCTTCCCTCAGTTTTCTGAGGCCCCTCTCTTGGCAAGGAAGTCCGGAGATTCTCTTCTTTCCTCATCTCCCTCTGTCCTTTCTATTGAGGCCTTCCCTCAGTTTTCTGAGGCCCCTCTCTTGGCAAGGAAGTCTGGAGATTCTCTCCTTTCTTCATCTCCCTCTGTCCTTTATATTGAGGCATTCCCTCAGTTTTCTGAGGCCCCTCTCTTGGCAAGGAAGTTCGGAGATTCTCTTCTTTCCTCATCTCCCTCTGTCCTTTCTATTGAGGCCTTCCCTCAGTTTTCTGAGGCCCCTCTCTTGGCAAGGAAGTTCGGAGATTCCCCATTCTTCTCTTTCTCCCTCTTTTCTTCGAGAGATCTTGTGGAGTTCTGATGTTTGGTGATTTGCGATGGAGGTCGGATAAACCGTTGTAAGGAGGGAGGTTGAAATGACGGGCATACTTCCAGCATCGGGGAGAAGTATGATGACAGGCAGGAATTCAACGTCGGGTAGTCATACAGTGTCGGGCAGAAGACCGACGAAAGTCTATTAACTGGTAGAAGTCCGACATCTGGTAGAAGTACGAAGTCGGGTAGAGGTGCAGCGCCAGGTACAAGACCGATGAAAGTCCATCGACGGGTAAAAGTCTGACGACGGTTAGTAGTCTGAAGGCAAGTAGAAGTTCGATGCAAGGAGAAGTCCGACGTCGTGTAGAAGTACGATCTCGGGCAGAAGACCGATGAAAGTTCGTCGACGGGCATAAGTCCGACGACGAGTAGAAGTCTGCTGACGAGCAGAAGTTCGACGATAAGGAGAAGTCCAACGTCGAGTAGAAGTACGGCCTCGGGCAGAAGACCGTTGAAAGTTCGTCGAAGGGCATAAGTCCGACGACGAGTAGAAGTCTGCTGACGAGCAAAAGTTCGACGATAAGGAGAAGTCCGACGTCGAGTAGAAGTACGGCCTCGGGCAGAAGACCGTTGAAAGTTCGTCGAAGGGCATAAGTCCGACGACGAGTAGAAGTCCGCCGAAAGTCCTGCAAGACAAAAGTTCAGCGACAGGAGAAAATTCAAAATTGGGTAGAATTTTAATATTGTAGAGAAGTAAGATAGAAGTCCATTGACGACATTCTGGCGATGTTAACCAAGGATGTATAATCTATCCAAGGTTGTTTGTCAGAGCCTTTACTCGATGATGTTAACCGATATTGGATCCGGCAATGATGTAGGACCTGTCCGAGGTTGTATGTCGGAGACTTTGCTCGACGACGTTAACCTGTGTGGAAGAGGTCGGGAGAATCCACCAAGGATGTGAGACCTTTCCGAGGTTGTATGTCAGAGCCTTTGCTCGACGACGTTAACCTGTGTGGAAGAGGTCAGGAGTATCCACCAAGGATGTAGGACCTTTCCGAGGTTGTATGCCGGAGCCCTGCTCGACGACGTTAACCTGTGTGGAAGAGGTCGGGAGAATCCACCAAGGATGTGAGACCTTTCCGAGGTTGTATGCCGGAGCCCTGCTCGACGACGTTAACCTGTATGGAAGAGGTCGGAAGAATCAACCAAGGATTGATTATCTGGTGATTGAGCTACAATAACGATTATGTATTTGTTCGAGTCAATGATATTAAAGTTCACTACTTTTGCGAATTTATCAATATAATTTTACTCGAAGAAGATAAGGAGATAAAGTCTTACAAAAACATAGCTCCCTAAGATAGCTTAAGGAGGGAGAAGCTACAAACATCACAAACAACATTCAAAATTAAAGACAGACAGTACTGAAGTCACACATTACTAAAGACATACGATACTTAAAACAAGTAGCACTATTGTGCTCTACGCAATTGAAACTTGGTAAGGCGTTGATAGGCCCCCAGCAATGGTTCCAATTTCTCCCACTATTTGGCGGTTGTTTACCGGCTGCCTTTGTTGTTGATTCTGCCCCCCAGTCGGACCAACTTCTTCTCAGGCTGGTGTATTCTTGATGAATTGTCGGAGATATCCTTGTCGGATCAGTCTCTCAACTTCTTCCTTGAGCTGCCAACATGCTTCAGTAGTGTGCCCACGGCTACGGTGGAAGTGGCAATATTGCTCTTGGTTTCCGACGTTGGGTTTCAAAGGGTGTGGCCATTTTACGTTCTCCTGATCCCGGATGGCCATTAATACATTTGCTTGGGATGTATTGAGTGGGTGTGTACTCCTTTTCTTGACGAGGTTCTTGTCGCGGGCTGTGAGGGTCGAGGAGGAAAATTGTAGTTTCCTTGCTTATTCCTTTGTGAGGGGGGATTCTCCGTCCCTGGGGGATTCTTACGCTTCCCGGTCGTCTGCTCAAATTGGTTTCTATGAGCATTGATGGCATCATCGGCGGAGATTTGAGCCTCTACTCGATGGATTAGATCCGCATATGAATGGACCGTATCTCGCATGAGTGCTGAGTAGAAGGGGCCTGGGCGGAGTCCTCCAAGAAATACACCTCTAAGCAATTCGGGATCTACCCCTGGAATTTGTCGGGCTTCCGTAGAAAACCTCTGGAAGTATTCTTTAAGGGATTCACCCTCGTTCTGACGTATCCCTTAAAGGTGGGAGAAATCTTTAATCGTCCTTCGGTTGGCGACAAACTGTTCGACGAACAGTTTTGCTAATTTAACGAATATCGAGATGGATTGGGCAGGCAGTGAGTAGAACCGTGTTCGGGCTTGCCCTTTAAGGGTGCCAGGAAAAACTTGACAGAGCAAAGCATCCGGGGCCTGCTGGATATGCATAATAGTGCGGTAGTGGTCGATATGCTCGTAGGGGTCTGAAGTTCCATCATACGAATCAATATTCGGGAGTTTGAATCTTGCTGGAATGGGGTATCGGAGGACAGCTTCGGTGAAAGGTGACGATTCATGAACGTCCCGTTGGCGAAGGGAGTGTCTTGTACCTCCTATGGGGAACTCTTCTCGGACTAGCCTACGCAACTCATCCCGGAGAGTATTGCAGGGGAGTTCAGTAACGTGCTGTTGGTCTAAGTCTTCTGGGACTTCTGGAGGCATATGCTGCCGATGGCCCGTGTGTGAAGGATGGGTAGAGCTTGCTGTGTCAGCAAGCTCATTCTCTGGACGGATTGGAGGGCGCACTCTAGGCGGAGGAAGGGGGACTTCAACATGAAGAACGTCTTCGAAGCCTGGCTGGACTCGAGGGAAGAGAATATCTTCTTGAGGTACTAGTACTGGTCCTCGAGTCTCCCTTAAGAGTCGAAGGATCTCATTCTGAGATTCCTCCATCTTCCTGATACGCTCTTCTAGGGATGGCCCTGAAGTTCCTTCCCCTGCAGGGTGTCGGCCACCAGGGTGAAAGGAGGCAGATGCCCGTCGTCCTTGATTCAGGGACTGGTTTCCTGATTGATGTGAATTGGAGCGAGAGGCTCCCATGATGCGATGGCTACGCCTGTTTGCCATTGAAGAAGTACTTAGTGTAGTGGGATTGATCTTTCCCACAGACGGCGCCAAACTGTTGCGGACTAGAAAATACGCGGCGATAGAGATTTAATTCTGCGTCTTAACGTTGTACGTATAACTAGCTCACACACAGAGAATACAAGATTTTTTACGTGGAAAACCCTTAAAAAGGGAAAAACCACGAGGCCTAGCCCAGTTGAAAATGATTCCACTAGACTTTGAGTTGGTTACAAAGGACTGAATCACCTCCAAGGGTGATCAGGTTACAATCAGTTACTTAAGTAAGACGTCAGGTCTTTGGGAGGACGTAGGGACTGAACGTCGGGTCCTGAGTAAGACGTCGGGTCTTCAGCAGGACGTAGGGACTGAGTGTCGGGCCTTGAACAGGACGTAGGGACCGAGTGTCGGGCCTTGAACAGGGCGTAGGGACCGAGTGTCGGGCCTTGAACAGGGCGTAGGGACCGAGTGTCGGGCCTTTAACAGGATGTCGGGTTTTCGGCAGAAGGTAGGGACTGAGTGTCGGGCCTTGAACAGGACGTCGAGTCTTCGGCAGGACGTCGGGTCTTCAGTAGGACGTAGGGACTGGACGTCAGGCCTTAAGGTGGTGGTCCGGCGAGGTTCTGCGGTGGTCCGGCGAGGTTCCTGCGGTGATCCGGCGGTGGTCCGGCGAGGTTTCTGCGGTGGTCCGGCGGTGGTCCGGCGAGGTTCTATGGTGGTCCGGCGAGGTTTCTGCAGTGGTCCGGCGAGGTTCTGTGGTGGTCCGGCGGTGGTCCGGCGGCTGTCGAGGAGGAGCTCCTTCCTTCTCTTCTTCCTCTCTTCTCTTCTTCTCTCTCTTGCTTAGATGCTCTCTTGTGAAGAATGAGGGCTCTATTTATAGATTTTCTGGAGTGGCATGGTCCGTAAATAGGTGTGAGATCAAGGGCGAATAGGGAGTGGTCAAATGGACGGCCGATATTGAATCCTACGATCGTGCACCGTTCGTTGGACATTTGGAGGCCTTAATGATGTTGGAATTTAGTGATCTTGGGCTCGTTGGATTCGTCTCGTCGAGCCATTCGATTCGAGTATAAGCTCGTCAAAATCAGAGACCGTTTGGTAACTCAAATTGCGGTTTGAACCTTCCAACAGCGCTTTGAACTCTTGATTCGGACTTATTTGGGCTCGGATTGGGTCGATCTTGGTGTTGTTGGGTTCGTATTTCCGAGACGCTCAGTTTGACTGTAAGATCGTTGAAATTGGAGTTCGGATGCTCCCGGATTTAATTTTTGAAGTCTCCAACTAGTTTTTTTGCCTCGAGATTCGTGCCTGATCAAGCTAATTTTGTGTGATGATGTATCATATATATATATATATATATATATATATATATATATATATATATATATATATATATATATATATATATATATATATATATATATATATATATATATATATATTAATTTATTCATATCTCATTCAAGTCTTAATTTTAAGTAAAATAAAAATAGGTTTTAATAGGTTATTATTGTTTTAATAGGTCGTCCCACATATAATTATTTTTTATGGTTAATATAGTTGAACGCAGAAGAAAAAAGTTATACATTCTTTATCAGGAGAGATTATTATGTCCAGAGTTTGGATAAAATTTTATATCCAAACTCCAATTACGTAAAAGTACTTGTATTTTTTTTTTTTATCTTGTACACGATTAACTATTCTATGCGGACGCCGAACGTCATCCAAAGACCAATCAAAATGCATAACGTCACCCCTTGCTCGCTACCACAATTCGAATTAAACTGTTGACATGATGCATTCTAGTTGGACGACATTTTGTATATAATCTCCGCACAAAATAACTTCTTCTTGTACACATCATATATACAAGAGAGAGAAAAATCCATACGCCCTTTCATTCATTCGCATGCAAACTACTCGCATCTACTAATTTTTTCTTAATAAGAGGTCTATATGAGAAAGCAATTGTAGGGATTCCAACATAGGTAATTCAATGATTTCTCTATGAGTATGCGGCAACTGTTTTTTTCTTGATATTTGAGTCTTTAAGAGAAATTCACACAAATATTATAAAACCACAGATAAAATAAAATTATTGTTTAAATATGATAATTATGAGAGAAAATTAATGAAATATTATGTTTAAAATTTAAATAAATTTTAGATAAATAATTTGGTTTCATGTTCTTTCAATAGATCCAAACATACTGGTTTTTTTTTTTTTTTTAATTAGGGCTGCTAATTATAAAATATGTAGGGTAAAGAAAGGATTTTGTATGTTTTTAATTGATTTCCAGAGGCATATAGTTTAGTGTGCGTTAAAGAAAAATAGAACTATTTTAAAAATATTTAAAGTATTTGAAGATATGTTTGTTAAAATATTAACATTTATTAAAAGCGATTGGATATTGATAAAATATTTAAATGAGAATGATTTAGTATGACACATTTAAAAATCATTGGGTCATCCAATTTATGCTTTGAAACTTTCAAATGCGCTTCAGACCTTTATGTTGACCCATTTTGACTCATATTAGCTTGAATTTGATGTATTTGTGTTCGTCTATTTGAACTGTTCAGTTCAACTATAAGTTTGCTGAAATCGGAGTTAGAATTTTTCTGAAATTAATTTTGAAAGTTTCCTATTCAAAATTGTCTTGAGATTCGTGCTCAATCAAGATTGTTTTTTTTTATGATATATCAATTATAAATAGTAAAAATATCATTATTAAATACATAAATAAAATTTGTATTGAATGATTAAAGTTATAAAAATAAGATAATATGATTAAGAATTATTCAAAAATGATAGTAGATATAAAATAAAAATTCGTAAGTTGATCTTAAAATTATTGTAATTATCATTTTAACTGCGATTATTCTTATGCATACCTACGTCGACATCCAAAACAAAAACGGCCTAGCCCATTAAACCGGCCTAATTATGAACACAAACGGCTCATATAACGAAATTGAAGTATCGACTGTGTTTTGTTTTTTTTTTTTGTCATTTTTTTAATGCTTTTAAAAAAAAATTGTATTAGAAAGATATTATAGAAATCAATAAGGAAATTATTCCAAACGAAACCTAAGTTAGGCTTCTACATGCTTAATAGTCTACTATCATAAGAATCAATACGTACTATCTAATAGAATAATTTAGAGATTTTGGCTAAATCTACATTATTTTTATTAGGAAAGTGGATTTTTATTCCTCCCATATTGAATGCTAATATTTAAAATTATGATGATTTTAATATCTATTCATAGCCTTTATATATATATATATATATATATATATATATATATATATATATATATATATATATATATATATATATATATATTATAACAATAACAACAAGCCTTTATACCATTGCCTGAGATCAACTGTATTAATAATTCTTCTCCGTTGTGTCCTATTAAGAATCAAATTCTCATTTAAATCTAATAAAAAAATATTATTTTAATATGTTTTAGCCAAGTTGTTTTAGAAATATTTCTATCTTTCTTAACATAGACTTTATCTAATACATCTACTCTCCTAATAAGGTCATCAGAAGATCAATGTTTTATGTGACAAAACCATCTAAGGCAATTCCACTTAAGCTACTCAAAACTTTTTTTTTATATTCGTTTCAGATTTTGTCTTTATGTGTGATGCCACTCATCCACATGAGCATCCTCATATGTGCAAAACTAAATTTAATTTTATGCTTCTCTTTTAATGCAAATATTAGGTGCCGTAAAACATTTCAAGCCTAACTAACATCTGCTAAATTTTTTCCATAAGTTTAACAGGATATTCTTATGTCACACAACAAACCCAAAAGAATTCCTTCATTTTAACCATTCAACTTGAATTCTACTAATAATATCATCATGCATTTTACCATAGCCTTGACTAATAGGAAAAAATTATTAGGTGCGGAGTGCGCACCGTCCGCACAAATACTGGGTACCTAGCGATACCCAGCATTACCCAGTCGTACCGAGTGTGGGTACCGCTAGGTACCCAATGCTTGTGCGGACCAAGTGTGGGTACCGCTAGGTACCAAATACTTGTGCGGACGGTTCTCCACGCCCGCACTCCGCACCTAATAATCTCTCGACTAATAGACCCAAGACATCTAAAATATCCAATATTGTTAATGACTTGATCATGTCACAATCCCACAATTAGATTTATTACTTCTAAGAATATACTCCAAATATTTGATTCTAAATCTACTCAAATAAAAATATTTAAACTTTAAAGTTAACCTCCATAATGCAAGTCTTTCATCAACTCTCTCTCTCTCTCTCTCTCTCTCTCTCTCTCTCTCTCTCTCTCTCTCTCTCTCATCCTATAAAAAAGAAGAATATTATCAACAAAAAACATGGAACCACTAAATAGCAGTGACCAAAAGTTTATCAAATGAAGCATTATTCTCTTGCGATGCTTTGATTTTTCTAGCTGGTGTCTTTTAAGAAATTGCTATTATGATTTTGTTTGGAATAACTTTCTTATAGTTTTCTAATATAAATTTTTAGTACAATAATTTCTTGTTTAAAAAAATTTTGTACTAAAAAAATATTTTATAAAGCATTACTAATGTTGTCTCAAATACTCAAACTAAGCATATATCTCATGGTTATTAGTTATGAAATTTAGATAAAGAAGTTTTTTTTCAATATTTTATGTTTTAACCGTGAGACTGAACCATACTAAGCTTTTGTCTCTTATGTTGTTGATCTTAGTATTTACTGTTTTAATTTTGTAATGATATTTTTTATAAGTGTTTTCTTCTAAGAAAAAAATTCAGATATTATCTGGTTCAGGTCCAATGTTTTTTAAATATTTAAATTTAAAAAATTTAAACTTCCATCATCCAAAATAAATCGATGAGCTGAACCCTGAAAGTCTCATATGAAAACCTAATCAACAAATTAACCACAGCATAAGCAGATTAATTATGCATACATACCATTCTCTTCTTTATTTTTTGCCTTCTGAGTGGTGTGCTCTGTTGGTTGGGGATGCTTTGTGTGTTTGTTTGGTTTTTCAGTTGGTTGTTAGGTTGGATTTGGTTGGCGTTGCAGTTGGGTTATGGGCCTTGTGGGTTCGTGACTCGATTGTGGTGGTTTGTCGGTTGTGCTGTTAGATTGGGTTTGGCTGGGGATGTGTGTTGGGGGTCGGGCCGATGGGATGCTCTTTCTTTTTCGTTTGTTGTAGCCTGGATTGCTGCTTCTATTTGTTGGGGCTTGTGGTTTGTGCGTTGTTGTCCTTCTGTGAGTCGTTCTTTTGGCTTGTTTGGTTTGGATTATCTTTTTATAAGTATCTGTGGTGCTCGTTGTTGTGGGTTTGACGGTCATCTTGCTCGGGTTGATGTTCTGCTTCGACCGCTCGTTGGCTTTTCTGGATGGTCTTTTAGGGGATTCGGTCTTCTTTTCTTTTACTTTGGTTTTGTAATAGTTTGAATTAACGACTCGTAGGTTTTGCTTTAATTGATGTAATTTTTAGTGGGTTGTTGATTCTTAAGGATTTGTAATCTTTGATTATATAAGAAAATAGAGAAAAATTTTATAATAGGATCATAAAAATCCTATAAAGACTAGTTATATATCCGCAATTATGACATCATGCAGCTCATGTGAGTCTGTTGGTCGAGAATTTTGACTATTAATTAAAAAATCTAGGATTTGAAGCTTCCGAATGTGATAAGTGTTTAAATATACCTTAACGATTCAAATGTCCCAAAATAAAGCAATGAATGACATTAGAGGCTAACACAAATCACACTTATATGAAAGAGGGTTATTCTCCTATATATCATTCAACTAACTCAACTCATCGCCCAGCACCACCTGAACCAGATCCAGACCCATACCCATGACCTGAGCCGGACCCAAACCCAGACCTAGACCCATTTCCTTCACCACGTCCCTCACCATTCCCATGTCCCCTCCCTTGACCCGATCAAGCCAGATCCTTCTCCAGAACCCGTGCCTGAACCTGAACCCGACCCAACATTCGATCCTGCATATGATCCAGAGCCAGACCCTGATGCAGCCACAGAGCAACAACAAAACCGCTATTATTATAAAATTGCACGACTCTCGTTGATCTCAAGTTTTGTTCTTACGGTAATATGGTGATACGATAAGAGAAAATAATCAGCAAGGGCTGCTCTGAAATTATCTAGAAGTTGAGGTGAATGCTATAAAATGGAGGAGACGTGCAAAAGCTTAGAGGAGGCAAGCCTGACTACGCATGCACAAGGGCACTATACTTGCTTTAAGGTTTTGTGGGCGACGCACTAAGAGGCAAAGCTAGCTCGTCAACCCATTCTGACAACCCTATGTCAACGGGATCTTATTAGGCTGAATTGGGACTCGAAATTACAAATTAAGGTCTCTCAAGAACTTGATAAAGAACCACTTTCCTTCCAAAATGAGCATGATGCATTCATCGTGAGTTGTAACGCATTATATGCTCCAATATATAATTGCCGGTCTCTTTCTTATCCACTTCATCATGTTTAGCCTATGCTATTATTTATATAAGCATGTATCACATAAAATTAATTTGATTATTAAACTGACAAAATTGATTTGATAATTTATTTTATTAATAAAAATAAATTTCATATATTTTACTCCACTTAATATGAGCATAATGACTCACCAATAGATTCAAAAGGACTTTTGTTAGGGATCATGCACTATTGAGGTTAAACTTGTTGTGTTTTTGTTCCTAGATTTAGGATTGCTTTAGTTTAGGTTTCTTGTATGGCAAAGTGTATGGTCATTTGTGTTGCTTTTGTATAGCCTTAGGTGCATATTAATAGGCTTTAATTTGTATTAGGAATCAGAGCTAAGAGAGAAATAAAGATTTGCTGTATTCGGCTCTCCTCCCTCTCCTCTCTCTCCCTCCTCCTCTCTCAAGATCCGGTGGAAGTGCTTTATTCCACAAGGAAAGAATCTCACAAAACTCTTGTAAACAAAATTTGTCTACTCCATTTCTTCCTTCATATATTGGGTTTCACTTATGAGTGAAGTGTTCCTTCAAAGTGATATGGATTCTTCTATCTTTCACGTGAATTCTCTCACCCTCAATGTACTGTGAATATAAGCTACAAAGCTGAATCACGTAAAATCCCTTGTTCGTTTGCTTTTATCACCATCCACCTACCGTGTGCGCTTCTTCTCCCTTTCTACTTCATCTGCTCATCCATGGGCTATTGGGCTCTCCTCTTCTCTTTCTTGTCACTTGGTTTCTCTCTCAATTCAACCAACACTATGACCATTTCATTCTTCCCTCCTACATAAAAATATCTTAGGGCCAAGGGCTAGCTAGCCCTCTTCATCCTCTCTCTAAGAGAAATTATTAGGTGCGGACACCGGACGAAAAGAACCGTCCGATTTTCTCTTTGTCTACACAAGCCATAATCACCTCATCTTTGAATCCATGAACATAATAAGTAAAAGCTCACAACTCCTAACTAAGAGATTTGACGCCATTTTTTGTAATTGCCACATAGAGGTCTTTGGGCTTAAACTAGTGATTAATTAATCTTCAATTTAATTAAAAGACCTTTTTATGGTAAATCTCGTATAATGGAAACATCCTTTACCAAACTCATGAACTGTCCAAGTTCCCCAGGCTTCACCAACCGCATATTGCAGACCGAGTCCACGTACGCTGTAGCAAAACACCACGTTATTCTTCCACTTCCACCGAAAAAGAAGTCACTTCGAAGTGGCCTCCTACCTTCTCCTATATATATGCAGAAACTTGCATCCTCCAAGACTCAAATCAATAGCTATCTTGAATTCCTTGCTGCGCTTCAGTAAAGGTATCTTGTTTGGGAATCGCTGCTACAAAATGGCCTCATCAAAGACACTGCCTTTGCTTCTTTTCATTGCTTGTATTTCCATGGCCATGGTTACCAATGGCCGAAAGACAAGAAAGGACCTCGATCTTAACTTGGGTGGTGGTGGCGGTCTTGGCGTTGGTATTGGTGTTGGCATTGGTTTAGGTGGTGGCAGTGGTGGCTCCTCTGGATCCGGGTCTGGGTCTGGGTCTGGTTCTGGCTCCTGGTCCGGCTCTGGATCTGGCTCCGGCTCGGGTTCTGGAGCAGGCTCATATGCTGGTTCTGGGGCTGGATCTTCTGCAGGGTCCGGCGGTTCGGGAGCGGGATCGAGTGCCGGTTCTGGAGCTGGCTCTGGTGCTGGTGGTGGATCGGGCGAGGGATCTGGATATGGAGGAGGGCGTGGGAGGGGAAGTGGTTCAGGCTATGGCCAAGGATATGGCGAAGGTTATGGTGGAGGAAATGGGAAGTAGAAACATCATTAGTTTAAATTAAGAGCTTGATTTGCAGTGCTTTGTAAAAGAAAAAAATAATAAGATAATGAGTGAATATTACTGTACTGAGTTTTAGTTATACCGTCTTGAAAGCATTCATTATGAATAAATGATCTTCAGATCAGATATTGGCCATTATATCTCATGCTTATAGTAGTTACGTACTATGGAATTCAAATAAAATTTGTGCCTAATTGCAAGAATTGAAGAATTAGAATGCCTCCCATGTTATCTATGAATTAGAGACCTTTTAGCCAAAGTATCATCGCCTTAACTTTGGCAATTGCTTGTGGTAAAAATATAATTTTTGGAGAAAATTTTGGCCCATGTATATATATCAAAATTGCTTTCTCAATATGAATAATCATATTTAATGAAAAAAAATAAAAATAAAAGGATTAAGCCTTCGTTTGGGGGGCTTTATTACTGCTTTTTAAAACAATTTTTTAGAACAAAATTTTTATTTTGTGTACTAAAAAAATGCTTTAAGAAGTAATAAAAAAGCCGTCTCAAATCAGTCTAAAAGATATTTCTTACAACTCAGCTTACAAAGTTAAATGAAAATATTGAATAAAATATTCTGATAATTATTATTTTTTAGTTTTATTATAAGATAAGTATAATCTAATTAGTTTTTTGCTTTTGAACTACATGAAAAATTAAATTTAATAATTTTGCAATTTATTATAACTATTTGTTTTATAATTTTATCTGATATAAATATTGGGTCTCAAATAGTGCCGAAGGGCAAATGATTACGTCCGGATTCGTCCGGAGGACACTAATCCAGACGCGTCACGTCGCCAAAATACACCGGATCCCAGTGTATTTGGTGACGTGACACATTTGGATTGGACGTCCGGACGTCCGGTGACCAGACATAATAATTCGCCGTGCCGAAGATTGAGAACAAGCCTTTCCAACGCGTCAAAGTAATAAGCAAAAAAGAAGGCCACAATATTCTAAAATAGAGAAAACTTTACCTTCAAAGATAGCATTTTCCAAACATTCACCAAATTCTCCAATCAGGTAGATGGTCACGTGTTTTCCATTTTCCTTCCTACTAACAATTTGCTTTTCAAGATAAAAATACCAGTTTTGAGCACCGTTGTTTTGGAACTTCCCATTTCCCCGTTTCATCCAACATAGTGGCGAAGTCAGAATTTTTTTTTTTTACGAGGGATCCAATTTTAATCTTGCTTAAGTTGATTTTTATATTCAAATTCAATTAATCACTTTAATGATTACATATCTTATAAAAAATTAATATATTCTATAAAGATATGATTGCAAATTAAAAAAGGCAATGAGATTTTTTTTTTTGAAACATTGCATGTTTACATAATATAAATCTAATAATTTTATATATAATTTTGAAATGTATATTTATTAATATACACATTTGAATTATATCCACAATCAATTTGTTGGAAATAATGAACTATCCATCTTCGTATAAGAGTAATTCAAATTTGTGAAAACTTAGCACCCTATTGAAAACTATATCATTTATATAACTTTAAGATGAACTTAACATCTTCACATCATATTAAAAATCTTCTGAGGCCTATAACTTCTGAGAATTTTTAGAAAAATCTATACATTCAAAGGCTTAAGTTTTTTGAGATTTTTTTATAACCAAAAAACTTATACATTATAGGCTTTTAGCCTTTTGAGATTTTATTGAACAAAAGAGAGTTAAACTTTTTAAGATTTTTAGCTTTTAGGAATTTTTTGGATAATCTAAAAATATGCACCTCTCAATGCTTTTAGTCTTTTTAAATTTGTGGAGAATAAGAAAACTTATAGCTTTTAAGATTCTAGCCATAGGTTTTTAAAATTGAAAAAAACATAAATCTTTTGAGGCTTTTAGTGTTTTTCAGGTTTTTCGGTTGTGTCAAATATTCAAAAGATTTATGCTTTTTTCAATTCTCTAAAATTCTGAAAAAATTTTGGGTTGACTTTTCGGGTCGTGTCAAATATTGACGCCCCTATCTAATACGAAGCTTTCCATGAATTACAAGTGGAGAACCTATCTATAACTTGATCTCATGAGGTCGTTCTAGTGAGGACCCTATTCACTACTATCTTTCAATTGAGGTTATCTCATGGGAGTGCCTTATAAATATTTTTGTTAAATATAATAATATTTATAAAATGAAGATTCCATAAATAATGTAAATAGTTACTTATTGAAAAGATGCATTTTTATCTTAAATAGGAGTCAGGATATACATTTTCTTAAAATTTTTTAATGAGATGAGGAGCTCAGCTTCTTCAAGTTGTTTAACTGAAGGCATCTCCAACGAAGAACTCCATTTTTCACGGCAAAAAACAACAAAACTCTAAAATGCCGTGGTGCTGCTCCAATCGAACGCCATTTTATGTGCTTTTGCAAAGGTAACGATCCTTCTCCCTTTCGCGTATTTTTCCGGTTGAGAGAGCAAAATAGCGTAGGTGAACAGTGGAACGCCAATATTGGCGTTGCATGTTCACCCGCAAGTAAATGGCAAAAAATTTGGTGTTCGGCTGGAACGACCGAACGACGCCATACGCTCGTTTTGTGAAGATACAGGAGGAGAATGAGGATCGGAGCAGAGCAATGCGAGGAGGAAGAGAAAAGTAAAATTAATCTTATTATGTCTAAGTCTTATTACAGAGATTGAGTGTATATATAGAGATACATGAGTATAATCGTAAATAATATAAGATACATATTGAGCAATACAGACGTGTTCGTCTCACACGTTTCACATTCGATTGTAGATGCTCTGATGAAATTTTATAGTATATGATGAAAAATATGTCATGATGACACTCGTATTTAATATTTATGATAATTGTCTTGCTAAAAATCTTCTAATAATATATAGTTTTAGGCTAATCTATATGTTTGTTATTATAAACAATATGTCATTAGTGAAATGGAAGTTCAATCTCTTCATTTAACTAAAAATATTATGTTAAATGCTCTCCTAAATGGTGGTAGTGATAATATTGAAAATAACACTTATCATTTAAAGGAATTCCACATCAACTCTTAAAATTTCACATAGTTAAAAAGAAAACTTTTTAATGCACTATTTAAGGGTTTTTCTCTCATTTTGTCGAAACCTAGTGATTTGAGAGTCCTTGACTTTTGATTTATAATAAATTATTCAACAAATAGCCTAAGTAGATCGATAAAATTAGTTTTATAATATGCAAACAATTATCAATTTTCTTCATTATAAATTTCCAATATATATTATCAAACTAACTTTAAAAAAATATATCTCTACATCTAATTTTTGCAATCAAACAACTTCGATTTTATAAAATAATGTATTCACTCAACTAAAATTTTAAAAAGCCAAGTATTCTCAATACTTACTCGCAGTAGTCCCATGACAAATACGAAAATTTAACTTTTTATGCCTCGTAATTTCTAAAAGTGGAGAAATATATCTGTTGTTTGTTTTATTATGAAAATATGTTTGAAAGTTTATTTTAGATAAAATTATCCCCTATTTATCCCTGCAAATTGCTTATTGAAGTTCATATATAGCAAGCAAAATTGGGCTCAACTTTGTTGGAATCATAACCAAATTCCAGTCTAAGTCAAAGCTTTGTTCAAACCATGGCTTGAACCTTGGAAAATCCATTCTCGACCACAAATTAAAAATCAAGTGAATTTTTGAACCGTTAGGTATCTGTTTTACAAATCGATTTCATTAGAGCTTTTTTAGACATCTTAGCTAATTTATGAATGATTTTCTATCATTTTTAGAGTCCTAGATTTGAAGATATAAAATAATTTATATAAGTTTTATGTTAAAATTTGAACAAATTACAAAATTAGTTAATTACCTTTGTATCATATTATTATTTTATTCTAAATATATTAAACCACTTACAAAGTCCATTAAAATCCATTTATTCCATTCATTTTGGCTAACTGAGAAGAAGAAAAAGGAAATTAGAGAAGAAAAAGAGATTGAGAGAGAAAAAAGAGACTATAATTTAGAGGTCATAAAGTGATTTTTGCTAGTTGGTTCAATTAAGAAAATTGATCATCTTAAGATACGCTATCATTATTCTACCTCTGACTTCAATCATTTCATGTATTTTGTATTTTATGAATTTTAATTTGGTTAGAATATATAAAAATTGTGATACTCGATTTTTAGCAAATTTCAACCGTGTAACTTTTAATTAATATTGTTGCGGGCTAGAAAATACGCGGCGATAGAGATTTAATTTTGCGTCTTAGCGTTGCACGTATAACTAGCACACACAGAGAACACAAGATTTTTTACGTGGAAAACCCTTAAAAGGGAAAAACCACGAGGCCTAGCCCAGTTGAAAATGATTCCACTAGACTTTGAATTGATTACAAAGGACTGAATCACCTTCAGGGGTAATCAGATTACAATCAATTACTTAAGTAAGACGTCGAGTCTTCAGCAGGATGTAGGGACTGAATGTCGGGCCCTGAGTAGGACATCGGGTCTTCGGCAGAACGTAGGGACTGAATGTCGGGCCCTGAGTAGGACGTCGGGTCTTCGGCAGAACGTAGGGACTGAGTGTCGGGTCTTGAACAAGACGTCGGGTCTTTGGCAGGAAGTAGGGACTGAGTGTCGGGCCTTGAACAAGACGTCGGGTCTTTCGCAGGACGTAGGGACTGAACGTCGGGCCTTAAGGTGGTGGTCCGGCGAGATTTTGTGGTGGTCCGGTGAGGTTCCTGCGGTGGTCCGACGAGATTCCTGCGGTGGTCCGGCGGTGGTCCGGCGAGGTTCTGCGGTGGTCCGGCGGCTGTCGAGGATCGAGGAACTCCTTCCTTCTCTTCTCTTCTTCTCTCTCTTGCTTGGATCCTCTCTTGTGAGAAATGAGGGCTCTATTTATAGATTTTCTAGAGTGGCATGGCCCGTAAATAGGTGTGAGATCAGGGGCGAATAGGGAGTGGTCAAATGGACGGCCGATATTGAATCCTACGATCGTGCACCGTTCATTGGACATTTGAAGGCCTTAGTGATGTCGGAATTCTGTGATCTTGGGCTCGTTGGATTCTTCTCGTCGAGCCCTTCGATTCGAATATAAGCTCGTCAAAATCGGAGTCTGTTTGGTAACTCAAATTGCGGTTTGAACCTTCCAACAGCGCTTCGGATCCATGATTTGGACCCATTTGGGCTCGGATTGGGTTGATCTTGGTGTCGTTGAGTTCGTATTTCCGAGACGCTCAGTTCGACTATAAGCTTGCTGAAATCAGAGTTGGGGTGCTCTCGGAATTAATTTTTGAAGTTTCCAACTAGCTTTCGCCTCAAGATTCGTGCCCGATCAAGCTAATTTTGTGATGCCGTATCAAATATGTTATAGTTTTAAACATTATGCATATATTAACATGATCATATTGAATTTTCTTGATATTTTTGTATTTTGGAAAAAAAATATTCTAATTTTGGATAAATTTAAAAATTTAAAAATAGTAATAAAAATTATTTTCATATGATATCCATACTTGTCATAATTTAGCTATTGTCAGCACATACATGTGAAAAAGAGCACAATGTATTTTTTTTAATGAATTTTACTAATTTTGATTAATATGTAAATTTTTCACACATTAATATATTACAATGAACTAAACATTGAGTGTGACATTAGATATTTATTATGTTATATATGTTGTGAAATGTGTGAAGGCAGGTCAGAAATGATTGGTTGATTCATATTAATTTGAGATATATTACCCTATAGAAGAGGATGGACTGATTGACTTTCTTTTAAAATAATGTTTGTTGTGTAATCATAAATTATATGAAAAGAGAGATATAAGGGATATGATACGCAAATGGGTAGAAAGTATGACTTTTAATATGAAAGTTACTTGACTTAAATAAATTGTGATATGACTGAGACTGATTTATATAAAGTTGGCATACATGACTAAATACTAATAAACACCACATATAGCTGGATGACTTTTCTTGCTTGCAGTGCTTGCATATGCATATATATATATATATATATATATATATATATATATATATATAAAATAAATTACATAATTAACATAACATGCTTTACATAAGAAATATGATATGACTTATACAAGTATTTGATAAGACTAAAAAAATTAATACAAATGCATTTGATATATATATATAAACCACAGAATTTACATGATATACATGCATAGCATAGACATTGTACGTCATACATATGATAATGAAAGATATACTTATGTAATAAGATGCTATATAAATTCTTTTGTAACTATTAGGTATAAGATTAACAAAACTTATCGATCACTATTCACTTGATTATTGATCATTTTTCTTAAGATATACAATTCTAATGATGCTTATTGATTATATGACATGCTAATATTTCATTGATTGTTCTATGCCTTTACAGTTATATGTTAATACTGATAGCGATTGAACAATTACATGCATTCTTTTCACATTATATTACATTGATTTTCATTCTAGGTTTTGATAACATATTAAGCTGTTAGTTCACTCTATAGTTTTGCATATTTTCAGCTAGAGATCATGATCCAGTGGAGTAAGAACAAATCATAAATTCCTTTTTTTTATGCTGTTTTTCTAGTTTAAATCTTTTTTAGTCATGAGTTTAGAAAGTTGAAATGAATATAATGATTGATCTCCTGGCTTTTGTACAATAATTTTAAGGGATGAATATAGTTTTATACTTTGGTATATATTATTTTTAATTGCTTTCGTTGGATTGCTTTATACTGATGAATTAAGAAATTAAAATAAGCAATTCTTCCAAAATTTAACCTTGGGGTGTTACTTACATAGGGGAACTCCACCATGACATACCTTCAAGCAATTCCCATCACAAAATAACTTTGAAAAACTCTCAATAAAAACTCTCTAAATACTCATCTCTTTCTCACTTGAAGGTTAAAATAAATTTCAAATTCAAATGTATTCAAATATATTTAGAATGACTATTGATTAGTGTGTAAATAATCTATCTAGTGCTCCGTAAATATATGATTTTATGAGTCATATAAGATAGGGTGTCACTATTTGACACGATTCGAAAATTCTACTCGAACCAAACCAAAAATTTCTGGTTAGTGTAAATCGATCCGTTTAAAAAATCGAGTCAAATTCAGGTTGACCCGAAAACTCAAGAATGACCATTTTGACCAGTTTTTTGTCGTGGAAACCCGAGAATAACCCGCTTTTTACTCAAAAATATGAGATTGACGCCTTTTTTACCCAAAATAGGACCAACCTGTGCATTTTACAGAGATTTTGCTAACCTCGGGTCATTCATGTCGGGTCGGGTTTACCCGATTTTTTGGCGGGTCGGATATAGGTTGTAAAATCTAATCCATTTGCAAAAATAGTTCAGATTCGAGTCGTGTCGAACAACAGCAGGTCACTATCGGATTCGGCATGAACTCTACCCACAACCCATTTCTAACACCCCTAATATAAGATATAAAAATTTTCTTTTTATAAAGAATCAATGACAAAGAAGTCCAATAGAAGATTTATAGATAAACACTCAGTTTCTTTTGCCACCTGGCTCTGTGTGCTCCTATACTGTTCGTCTCTCGAACGAGGAATCCCTTGCTATTTTTATTTCTTTCGCATTAACCGTTGCTCCTTCTGTCGCTGCCAATTTTCTTCTCGCGCGTTCTATTCACTTTGATGCAAAAATTTTTTTGAGTTCTCTTCGCATTCAAGGCGGAACGAATTGAATCTTCTTCCATTTTTTCGTCGATTGATAAAGAGCCCCAAAATCTCAGTGGCTGGAGGTGCAGAAGAGTTAGGAGGAAGATCACCGTAGATACATAGGCCGGTGTAATCCGGCGACCCGCGGAAGATGCTTCCGGACGCAGGCAGCGAAGATGAGGAGAAATGGCTGGCCGAGGGGATCGCCGGCCTCCAGCACAACGCCTTCTACATGCACCGCGCTCTCGTACGTGCTTCCTCAAACCCTAAACGCAATAGATCACTCATGCCATCGCTTTGTTTTTCCTTTCTTTGCTGCGAACTGATCGCTCTCTTGTTTTTGTTTAAAGGACTCCAACAATCTGCGTGACGCCCTCAAGTACTCGGCGCAAATGCTCTCCGAGCTGCGCACGTCTAGGCTCTCCCCGCATAAGTACTACGAGCTTTGTGCGTGACCCAAGTCCTTTTTTATGTCTCAAACCCTTGTATTTTATGCTTTTGCCTCTTTATGTTTGTTGTTATTTTCCCAAATTGTTGATTCTGGTCTTGGCTTGGAAGACATGAGGGCGTTCGATGAACTGAGGAAGCTGGAGATGTTCTTTAAGGAGGAGACCAAGAGGGGATGCTCTGTGATTGATCTGTACGAGCTTGTGCAGCATGCTGGGAACATCCTTCCTAGGCTGTAAGATCATTTTTTATGCTAAGAGTGTGTGGATCCTATCTGCTTAATGAAATGAACTCATTAGTGATTTAGCACCTTTATAAATGGTTTGCAACTTTATCCTGCTCAATGCTATCAGTTAACTACCTTTTTAAGAGTTTTGTTATTTCAGATTGTTTTTCTTAAGTGCTATAAATTTATGAAATCAAAATGATAGTTTAATTTTGTTGTTAAAGTTCCCATAGTTTGTTGTGGAAACAACTGCAAAGTTTTTGTTCCCTACTATAGATTCATACCTACATTCCTTCTTCATAATTACTTAAGTATATATATTTTTTTTATTTTTTCAATTTTAGCCTAATCTTAGTATTCACTCATGAATTATATCTTATCACGATCAAGTTATGACGCAAATTTTGTTTTTGTTTTTTTTTTTAATTCATATAAATGAAGCTAAGATTGTTGATAATCAGGTATCTCCTATGCACAGTGGGATCTGTGTGCATAAAATCAAAAGAAACTCCAGCAAAAGAGATCCTTAAAGACCTAGTAGAAATGTGTCGAGGCGTACAACATCCGGTTAGGGGGCTCTTTCTCAGGAGTTATCTCTCTCAGATCAGCAGGGATAAGTTGCCTGATATTGGCTCAGAGTATGAAGGGTAAGAAACTACAGTTCATGCAACTTTCATATTTAATCTATTTCTTTTATTGTTTTTTTCATAATTCCTATGATACATTTATCCATTGATGTGGTGTGGTGAGCTTCCAGAACCTTTATAAGTACCACACACACTTGCTGTAGGAGAATTGCTTATTTTTATTAACTTACCAGAGCATCTAATTTCCATTTAAAATAAAATAAAAGCTTGCGGAAATAATTTCTATACATCATGATCTTTTACTATTTCATTTATTAAAATCTGATTCACAATAGCAAGGATTTCATTTATAACATCAATCTATCTTACTAAACTCCTTACTAAAAAAAAAAACTAAATCCAGAATTAAAAGAAACCTGAGAATTTTTGATCAACTTACTCTGCATGATCCTGATTCCTTCCTTGATCTGAAATCAATAAAATTCACGTAATGAGCTTAGAAAGCCTAGCAGGATCCTAAAAACTACCAAAGCTTTCGATGCAAAATCTCGAGAATCAATATGTATGCTCATTTCAATTATTCTGAAATCAGTAGTTATCAGCATGAACAACAATCAATCACCAGTGATATGAATCAATGTGATCAATACGTAGAAATATCTCGGAAATCACTACATTGAAATCCATAAATCAATATCATATACTGGAAAAACAAATATGTCAGGATAATTAATACAATATCGAATACAGTGCTATCAGCTATCTTCATTGTATGTGTGGGTCTCCGAAAGGATTCTGCTCGTGTGGCTCGAATGCAAAGAGTACGATCACACTATCCCGTAGGACAAAATGGTCGTAGGCCTTTACACCCGGCACAAGCAGGCCGATGGAAGAGCAGATGGAGTTATAGATACGATTAGCCATGGAGGATAGCGGGTTTTCACCTACGCACCTCGATGGATAATAATATCTATAACCCTAAATTCACGAGATTTCCTCCATTCGATACATCAGCTTGAATGAGGTTTATTTGATTGTGGGGATCAGTTTCCTACGGGCGCAAGCCCCCGTAGTTAATTACATCCTAAGCCTTGACTTAGGAAAACTCTCGATTAAGGATGTTAGATTATCTTCTTGAATGGGTTTAGTGCAAGGGATTTCTAGGTTTTCCTAATCAAAGGGGAATGTCCCAACTTGGCTCGATCAGTCATGCAAGGTTCAATCAACATCCGGCCGGCTAAGAGAAGTGAAATGGAAAAAAGAAGAGAGGCGAAGCATCTCAAACAAGCACGAGAGAAAGAAGGAAGTGGCGTCATCTGTGTGACGCAGATGAGTAGGGTTTATAGTCTCCGAAAGAATGGAGAACTTACCCACCAATAAGGTGTATAGTGGTACACCTGTACCACTCACCTTTAGATCCTAAATCTACAAAAGATGTAGTGTTGCACACACAACACTAACATCTACGACCTAACTAATGCAATCTGGACTTACTCCTTGTCTGACAAAGGAAGCCAGCTAAAACCACCTAATCGTATAAAATCCATGCTGTCTAGTCTGTATGAAAGATGGGAGGGTAGTTTAGACGCTGAAATTTGGGATCGACAAACTAGAGAAATTCCTAATTGATCCCACACTTATGAGTGGTATAATGCTCCTAAAACTAATGCAATTAAATCTTAATTTTAATTAGTTACTAATGCAATTTATGCTGGTTAAAGTCTCCAAATCAGATATGTATGAATTTTAAAAAGGGCTTTATAAAATAATTTTTGAGCAAATGACTAAATTTCCCCAGGTCCGGCACTTCATCCTCATAGGCCAGATTATCCGGACTCTACCCGCAGGCGGGGAAATTTGTCTAGGAGGTGAGAGAATGCATGTATGCCACCCCGGACGATTCCGGCTATTCCCTAGAGTCGTTATGTTTCTATGTGAGTTAATCTTAAATTTTATTAAATAATTACAAGTAGAAAAATTTTATTCCTAAAGAGCCTAACGGTCAGACACAAGCACATGCAAAAAGAAACCTATGAAAAGCATGCTGGTTCTATTGCGCAAACAAAGTAAGTAAATCACAACACAGAAACAAAATCCCACGAAAAAGAGTGTCCATGGCAAGTGCCATACAATATTACATCTCAAAGTACAGTAAGTAAAGGTGGCCGGGCTCCACCGACAACAACCCGGGAACGACGCAAATCTTAAAATAAGGCATTTTTTATACTTCTTCAGTCTTCTTCTTCTCTTCCTTGATTCGTCTTTGGATCGTCTTCGATCTCTTCGGGCTCCTCGTAGTGACTCTCCCAAAAGGATATCCAAATGAAAAAGGAAACCCCCTGTAGGGGTTTACTTTTCCCTTTGGACTCCTCGTAGTGAGTGCTCCAAAAAGATATCCAAATGAAAAAGGAAACCCCCTGTAGGGGTTTACTTTTCCCTTTGGATTCCTTTCTCCTTTAAAAATGCCTTATTTTAAATTTTCACAACATTTACTATCAAATACATGACACTATAAAAACAAAAATCTAGACTTTCCTGCAGGGGTTATCCTAAGCAGTTATAATAAAAATTTCATCCAAGCAGTTATATATGTGAATTAAAATGCGCACATCAATCACTTGGCCGTGCTCTGATTATTGGGGGCTAAGCAGCTGAAGCAGGTACCTAAAGCAGTTATATATTATTTATTAATTTTAGCCCCCTTTAGCAGCATTATATGAGCACGGCCACCTGCAAGAAGACATCATTAGTATCAAAGAAGGTACCTAACCTATGGGTATTCTAACGTCACAGCAACAGTGCAGAAAAGAAGACTAGAAAAAGTAGTACAGAAACAACACAGCAGAAAAGCTACAACAAGTAGCAAAAAGAACAACCAGCACACAGGTCACATGCAAAGCGTCACAACAAAGTACAGAAAAGTAAAGCAAAACAACAGCCTAACTTAAAGCTAATAGTCGTGCCCTATCAAACTCATCTAAGTGTGTGTAGGCCGTGTGGTTTTGGTAGATCCTAAATAGGATAATTTAGTTAGAGTTGTATGTATTTTCATTTGTTTGTTGAAAGGGGCAAGGGAGAGATTTTGGTTAAAGTTCAAATATTAATATTTTAGGATTGATTTTAGGATATTTTATTTTTAATATTTAATTAACTATCACCTTTGTTTCACACCGAGGCCGTGAGGTTTATTTCACCCTCCTTGGGGCTAACTTAATAGCCTCGTAGGCCTGGGTTACCCAGTGATAATTAACTTTGTTATTATTATTTTAGTTTGTTATTAAAAGAAAAAAAGAAAAGATGTATTAAATATTTTATTAATCAAATTGGTTAATGAGTTTTTAGAAGTTATTCTAAAGTTTGATATTTAGAAGTGTATTATCCTAATGAATTTTAGATTAAGATTTCATCTCCTAATTAAATCTACATTTTTTTTAAATTTTAGGATTGGTTAAGAGTTGGTTATAAAATTAGTTGAATTGAATTTAGGTTTATAATTTAGACTTTAGAATTCAATAATTATGAATGTTAATGTTAACTTGATTAAGAATTAAATATTTTAATAGATTTTAAGAATTAGATTAAAATTAGTTGGTTGATTATTAGTGAATTAAAAGAAAGCCAAACCTAGGAAAACGTGTCACTAAGTTTAAGTTTTAATGTCTCTACCCTATAGGGAGCATGCATCCTAAGTCTATATTTTCTAAGACTCGGTCCTTAATTTTTGTCCTTAGGTGTCGCTAATATTGTAGGGCTAAAAACAGTGTTCTCTAATTCCTAAGACTTCTATACGGATGTCACAGGGTTTGAGGTTCTAAAAGAAAAGTAAAAGCAATCTTAAATATAATTGAAGTTTCTAAGGACCTAAGGGTGGGAGGCGCACAATCATCTAGGCCCCTAAAGGTTTTCTAAGTTTTAGTAAACTTACAGCACCGGGGGCTACGACCCGGTGGTTCCGCCCGTAGCGCCCCTACCAGATGGGTAGGGACGACTGATGCTTGGATCCGATTGTCCTAGCTCCAGTTCCAAGTGTTCCTTATCCATTGCTTTCCAAAAGGTACCTCGCAACACAAAAGAAAGACGGGTATCAGAGCAGTTCTATAAGCAGTTAATAATATGAAAGAATGAAAGTGCAAGAAAAGAAGAAGAACGTACCTTTTAGTTATTTGTTGGGCCACGTGTCTTTTAGATTCTCCTCATTTTGTACGTGCGTAGCGTCAAAGCACAAAAGAAACGACAAAGAAAGCTAACGGCAAAGTAAAATGAGACTAAATGCAAAAGAAAGAAAGAGAAACGAAAATCGTATACGAAAAAGGGATGTGGACATTGTTGTTATTGGATACACTTCGCAGAAGTCAAGTGCATCCTATAACAGCAACAATGCCCTTTGCTGTTCCCACTCCAGACGAGACACTTGATATGTTTAACCTCTACCTACGACGCCCTACGAACAAATATTATATCAACTAAAGGGAGATCAACCTCTAAAACTCAATTCAAAATCTAGACTCTCTTTTATTTTATATTTATCCGACATTGTATATATTTTAGAAGTTAGCCTTAAGGAAAGCTAATCTAAGTAAGGAAAGACTATTTTATTCTAAAAAGACACCAAAAGCTTCTAACCCAAAGCTACCTAAAAACTTTAGGCCCCAAAATCAATCTTACAGAAAGAGACTCTAAGAGAATCTAACATAAAACCCCCCTAAAGTCTATAAACTTCAAGATTCATCCTTAGCAATAACTATCAAAAAGGTTTCAATTCCAATAGGAAAGCACCGACAAGTTCCTTCCACACAAGCTCAATTCTAAAATTTAAAATCTTAAGATGACATGTAAGCATTTCTAAGTGAATCACTACACAAAACCCTATAGCTATTATTGACTAAAATCTTTTCTCATCTCATTTCATTTTGTTTTGACACAAAGATTCTACAAAATCCCTACAAAATCTTATATCAAAGTTTCTTCTTTGACACAAAATAAACCTACCCAAATAACCACTAATCAATTGCCTCCTTCCATTTGGAGTGGGGTAGAAACCACGAAGCTCTCCAATAAGGAAGTTGTACACAACCCCTCATCGTAAAGCTTTCATAAAAAAAAACATCGTATAAAAGCCTTTAAGACAAAGACACTAGATACAAATCGACTTACGAAAGAAAGCTTTCGATCATAAAACCGTTCCAAAACAAGATTAAGAAACTCTCTAATACAAACTAACCATCTCATATTTGAATAACCATCTTAGTGGGTAAGATCGCCATAACACAAAGATAGAGTATGAATCTACAAAAACACCAACTCAACTTTAAAATTCATGAAAGCTTTAACAGTTCTTCTAACTATTACTTTGCAAAAGGGTTACGAGTAGTTACTATTATTTTCTTCCAAACCAAAACACCTAACAACCTTTGTTGAGAGAAAGTAAAGGCAAATTATCTAACTCTTCTCATGCAAGACCATAAAATACAACAAAATATGAGAAATCCTTCAATTGAGACTCACTATGCCACTATCATTCTTGAAGCACTAACACTTACCTTCACCTACCATACTTCCATGAATAGAATTAAGAAAAGTCACTAAATCTTTTTATGTTAAGTGAGCATTAACAAAGTGTAATTATATAATAAATCTTTCACTTGCTCATGGTGCTAAGTATGTTAACATCCCATTTTTTTAAATAGCTTGGAGCATAAAAATAGCGAGAAATCTACATATAACTCACGTTCAAAACAATTTGGAACCCAAAAACAATAAGGAAAACTGCACAAGACATATTACCAAAATAGTTCGGTACCTCAAAACCAATGAAAAATTGCATATACTTGTTTCCGACAACAATTTAGAACCTCAAAACAAACAAAATCTGCACCTAGCAACCTCCAAAAGCAATTTCAAACTTTAAAAACAGCAAAATCTGCATTTGACAACCTCCAAAAGCAATTTCAAACTTTAAAAACAGCAAAATCTGCATTTGTTTAATTTCCGGATAACACTATTTGGGAGCTAGATAGGGAGAATTCGATATTTTGTGTTAGGAATGATAATGCTTGTATCAAATATACATGGGGCCTTAAGAATACTTTACCATAACTATGCCATTTTCATCAACATAAAAGCATGAATCTAACCACTTTAGAAATTGATCATTAAGCAAAAGTTCAACTCCAATATCGCATTACTAGAGTAAGGATAAAATAACCAACTCTACCAACTAAATGTTCTTCCAAATCCACATGCTACTTATCCTTCATGGCATTAATAAAGATAATGAAAAGGAACTATCAATTAACATAAAAGTGTAGGCTTGCATTCAAACTTTTGTTCCAAGTAAGCACTTTGGAGACCTTAAATCAATCACTTGATGTATGACATTTGCAAAGACCACATAAAACAAGCTTATATGGAAATCATGGTTTTACCACCTACTTGATTGGAGTCACAAGAGCAAACCTTCTCTTTTTATTCAAACCCCACATAACATTAACACCAAATATACCCATGATATGCAAACAACATAGAATGAGATACCCCACTTGTTACATATTTCATGCTAAATTCACTTATAGCAACGAGTTTTATTAGTAAAGGAAAAGTAAAGCAATAAGCATCAATAGACATGGAGTTCCATGTAAGCATAAAGCATTGTTTCGTATTCTCTTTTCACCAAATCAAGATATGAAACTAAACGTTCAAGATACCAATTTAAATCTCCCACCGGAATCAAGTACACATATACATTTTAATGACATTCTACTAAACGCTTGATTGAATAGTTTCACATGCTAACTATCCACTTCAAAAACAAAGCAAATCAACAAGTTGGATGGAAGTGTAGAACAACGAATCATGAAGAAATACATTGTTGTCATCACAAACTATTAAAGGATTTAACACAATGAATAGACTCACTTAGAAATTAATGAGATTAGGGGTGTAATGATATATACACCACAAAAACTACTTGAGATTCATCAAAAGTTCATTCACAATATCATTATTTAAAAGAATTTTAAACACCACAACAAGGAAATTTTGGAATGAATCTCACAAGCATAAATATGTGAAACAACATGGCTCAAAGCTTCATGAGTTGCTATCACATTTTTTTTTTTAAGACATTTCAACAAATACTTGATATGCATATTTTAGAAAAGAAACAATACGGTTCTTCAAGTCTTGCTACCATCCACACCTAGAATTTCTAAGACATGTAACATGAATCATAGAATAAGTTCGACAAATTATTTGCTAATCCTTGAACACACGAAGCCATCTATAGCTAATAGCAACAAACTTTATATTTCCAAAAACACTAAAATCTCATTTGATACCCAAAATTACCACAACAAAATTAAGTAACTAGAAAAGATAGTGAACACTTTGCCAAGCCCATTTTCAGTAGAAAAGCAAACTATTTCAACCTCACATTAATAAACATCCACAAATTAGACAAAGAGCAAAAGGCAAAGGGAATTTACTCTCAGATTTTTTTTCTTTTTTTTACAAAGAACTCAAGCACTACCATTTTTCTTTTAAGATTATCATGAGGAAATAGGAGGGAGAGGAAAGGAATAGGAGAAGTGAAAGAAGAAGAAAAAAGGAGAAGAAGAGTAAGGAGGAGAAGAGTTACCTGCCTTAACAAAGAAGGAAGGGAAGAGATCCAGACAAGCCAAACGACGGTGCCGGCTAGGTCGGCGTCGGGTCCGACTCTGGCGAGGGGATCGAACGAGGGCAGTCGAACGGCGTCGGGTTTTGACGTGGAGGTGAAGTCGGGTCTACAGGAGGCGTTGGCTAGGGGCGGCAAGAGTAACTGGAGTCGCACAGGGGAGCCGCGAACGCAAGGAGGTCGGCGTGGGCTTGGGGTCGCGCGAATAGGGAGATCGGGCGGTGTTGGGCTGATTCTGGCCTGGGACCGTGCGAACGAAAGAAGACCAGAGGGAGGGGAGATCGGTTCCGCCTGGGTGTCCGAACCAAACCAGACCGAGAGAGAGGGAGTTCGGGAGATTGAGAGAGAGAGAGAGCAGGCGTGAGAGAGCTGTGTCGAGAGAGGGAGAAGGCGTTCGTGTTGCTGGGCGACTTCGGGTCGCTGGGTGGAGAACGAGAGTAGGAGGGAGGGAGTTGGTCGAGAGCGAGAGAGAGAAGGAGAGGGAGAGAGTCTCCAAGGCCAAGCTTTCGCTCTGAGTAAACCAGACCCGTCGTCGAAAGAGGAAGCCCGCCAAGCGTTGTCTTCGTGCTCCATCTTCCGAAAACTCCCCGAAACGTCTTTGCTCGTCGCTCGACATCTGCTCCAGCCGCAGGAAATCAACTGAGACGCGGGATTTCGGCCGAATCGCAGATCTCACTCGATCGTGGCCGTCGATGCGATTACTGGATTTAGGGAAATAATTCAAAACGTATAGAAAGTCAAAAGGGCACTTAATAGGCTCAAAATGAGCTGAATGAGATTAAAATTGACTGAGATTGGGTCAAGCTTGAGTCCGAATTCGACTCGATTCAACTCGATTCGGGCTCGAGCCAACTCAATAACATTAATCACACAAAAATGGGTCCGAAATAAATATCAATTTAAACCAAATCGAGTAGGCCGCGATGGAATCAAATTAATCGAGTCTAATCGAACATGTCCAAGTCCGATTGGGCTCGAGTCGGGTCGATTCGAGCTCGGATTAGGTTCGACGATGCCCGATTAAATCGATCGAAAGTGCTCGAGTGAAAAACGAGGTCAACAAACGGACCCCCAACATATGCGGCGAACAATAAGTGAGCCGTATATGTTGGCGTTGACCTTCCTGACTCCAGGAAGATACAACTCTAGGGTCAAGTAACAGAATAAGATCAACAATGAGAGAGTTAAAGAAAGCAGCTCAACTATTTGCCCAACCAAAGTGGCAGAATAGGAGAAGGAAATCTCATACTCATATGAGTAGAATTGAAACAAGCTCAGGAAAAATCCAAAGGAAATTCAACGATCATCCAAAGCACAAATCTAAGATGATATGAAGAGTAGGGAAATCAATAATCATTTGAAAATCAAAGGAAATATTAGAGAGCAATAATCAAAGAAAAGCAACAAGAGAGAGTAATCAAATATGGAGAAAATCATCTGTCTGCCTGACCAGATCGAAACGGCAGAACAGAAGAAGAAGGGAAGGTCTCACATTCACCTGACCAGATCGAAACAGTGAACATGAGTAGAAAAAGGAATGGAGCCAACTGTCTGCCTGACCAGATCGAAACAGCAGAGCGGAAGGGAAAAGAAAGAAACCTACATTCACCTGACCAGATCGAAACAGTGAATGGAGAAAGACTCAATGCTCACCTGACCGGATCAAAACAGTGAACATGAGCAGAAAAAGAAAGAACCAACCGTCTGCCTGACCAGATCGAAACAGCAAAACAGAAGAGACAAAGAAAATCCCACATTCACCTGACCATATCGAAACAGTGAATGGGGAAAAGAAGAGAAAAAGAGAACAACCAACCGTCTGCCTGACCAGATCGAAACAGCAGAGCGGGAGGGAGAAGAAAGATCTCACATTCACCTGACCAGATCGAAACAGTGAATGGAGAAAGACTCAATGCTCACCTGACCGGATCGAAACAGTGAACATGAGCAGAAAAAGAAAAGAACCAACCGTCTGCCTGACCAGATCGAAACAGCAGAACGGAAGGGAAAAGAAAAATCCCACATTCACCTGACCAGATCGAAACAGTGAATGGGGAAAGACTCAATGCCCACCTGACCGGATCGAAACAGTGAACATGAGTAAAAAAGGAAGGGAGTTCTACACTTGCCTGACCATATTCGCAACAACAAATGAGAACAGCTCAATATCCACCTGACCATATTCGCAACAGCGAATAATGAGCTTCCCAAAAGGCCTAATGTCCGCCTGACCAGATCGAAACAGCAGGACAAAAGACAAAGTCCAGCATTCACCTGACCAGATCGAAACAGTGAATGAGGACGACTCGATGTTCGCTTGACCAGATCGAAACATCGAAACAAAGAGTCAGCAGAAAACTCAACAACCCCCAAACAGGAAAATAAAACAGGGGGAATGAAGAGGTGGTGAAGTATGCCTCCCAGGGACTCTATCGGGCACCCAACCAAAAAGGGGAGTCAACATCCGCCTGACCAGATCGAAACAGCGAATGAGAACGGCTCAAAATCCGCCTGACCATATTCGCAACAGCGAATAATGAGCCCTCCCGAAAGTCTAATGTCCACCTGACCATATTCGCAACGGTGGGACAAAAGAAAAAGTCCAACACTCACCTGACCAGATCGAAACAGCGAGTGAGGACAACCCAATGTTCGCCTGACCAGATCGAAACAGCGAAACAAAGGGGGAAAGAGAAAGGGAGTTCAGCATTCACCTGACCATATTCGCAACGGCGAATGAGAACAGCTCAATATTCACCTGACCATATTCGCAACAGCGAATAAAGAGCTTCCCAAAAGGTCTAATGTCTGCCTGACCAGATCGAAACAGCAGGACAAAAGACAAAATCTCACATTCACCTGACCAGATCAAAACAGTGAATGGAGAAAGACTCAATGTCTGCCTGACCATATTCGCAACGGCGAGACAAAGAGTGAAAATCACCTCTACAACCGCCCGACGCACATGTGCGTGGTGCTGTGAGGGAAAGAGAAGTAAGCAATCCGTCATCTAAGAAAATCTATACTTATATTTTAGTTACCACATAGTAGAGGACAAATCGTCGTGGCCATGAGTAATTTAAATACAAGTAGAATTTCCTTAGATAAAATTGAAATCATATAACATGAAGCAATCGATCAATATATATCTCTCTAAAAAGAGGAACATATATACGACCGTGTAGAAAGGAATAATCTCATAATAAATGAATAGAAATGGCAAGGAGACACGCTTGCCACTAAGAACAACAATCATCATATCAAATATTAGTTATTACTAAAGAAATCACAGTGGTAACACCCATGCTAACTGATGGGACCCTGTGAAAAGTACAAGAAACATTTATGTCTTCAAAGAGACTGTTCTTACAACTAGAAGCGAGGTCTCAATGAGAAAATATATCATTTGAAGGAAATAGCGAATCGACTTTCTGCTAGAAGATCAAAATCCACTAAAAAGTGATGTTAACATCTAGAGCCAGATGTACCACATCACAAATAAGGAAGAACAATCATCCCTTTAAAAGTAAACGACCATAATCGAAGAAACGAACATACAGTCATTTCCTACACAATCATCGAAATGCTTTAAGGAGAGACAGGAGGGACTTTGGGCTCTTGGAGCGTAGAACCGGGTTCCACCTGTGACAAGGGCAACCGATTCTTTCTCAACTAAGAGCTTCCCTCTTTCTCTCTTTTTTTTTTTTTTTTTTTTTTTTTTTACAGATATGAATCAAGTATACTGGAACATAAAGAGGGAAAAATTGTTGGCTTTGATATCCCAGGCCATACTCGCCGCATGAGTAAAACTGGGGAGAGAGAAAAATTACCACGATTTGTAGAAAAATTCACCAAGTGACAATGAATCGACATCACTATATTTAATAAATATAGATCAAGGATGTACCCAGTATCACATCCCATAGAGATTTGAGTTAGTAGTTTTGATATTCCAGACCACACTTGCAAGTCAACAAGTGAAACTGGGGAAAGAGTCAACCCTCGCAGGGGACTGCAAGAAGTTTTGTGCAACAATACTAGAGTGATTAATGAATGTAAATGTGAGCACAAATATCCCTACGGCGTATTTACATACAACCCCTAAGGATGATCTCATACTTTGCATGACGAACATCACGTGGTAGAGGACAAATCGTCGTGGCCACGGACTGCCGAAAAGTACAAGAAATCCTTTAAAGTTGTATCTATACAGAGGAATATTTACAAGTGGCGGGAGATGCTCCTTGCGATGTGCAAACTCAAGCATAGTACTTTCTCAAGTACTGCCCATTAATAACGGGCATGGGATGAACACCATTCGCATCAACTAGCAAATAAGACCCACCTTCGTATACCTGCTCTACAACAAATGGGCCTTCCCAAATGGGCTCGAACTTACCACCTCGACGACGACGCGAGATGATAGGCCTACGCAAGACAAGGACTAACTCACCGACCTGAAAAGCACGGGGCCGGACGAGGCGATCATGAGCCTGGGCCATCGGGCCTGGTACAACTTAAGGTTCTGATGAGCTTGCAAACGGAGCTCTTCTAAACCATCAAGTTCTTCCAACCGTAGTCGGGCATTATCCTCACGAGACAAATTATGGCTAACTGCTACACGCAACGAAGGGAGCTCAACCTCTAGTGGGAGGACAGCTTCAACCCCAAAAGCTAAAGCGTATGGTGTACACTGAGTAGGAGTACGGTATGTAGTCCTATAAGCCCATAATGCTTCAGGTAATTTGTCGTGTCATTCTCTTTTATTTGCCACAAGTATCTTTCTTATCAATTGGACTAAGGTCTTATTGAATGCTTCAGCCAAACCATTAGCCCTAGGATAGTAGATCGAGGAATATCGTCAATTTATATTATGGCGGCGGGCAAATCTAGCAATCTTGGTGCTTATAAAAGACGGGCCGTTATCCGAAATTATACGGCGCGGAACACCAAAGCGGTAGACAACATGATCGCGGAAGAAGCGCATCACGTCTTCTGATTTGACTTCCTTAAGCGGGATAGCTTCTGCCCACTTAGAGAAGTAATCAGTAGCAGCCAGAATAAACCTATGACCCTTAGAAGAAGGAGGGTCAATAGGACCCACTACATCCGTGCCCCAACTCTCAAAAGGCCAAGAAGACACAGTGGGATGCAACGGATTAAAAGGTTGGTGGATAACAGTATTATGAATTTGGCATTGATGGCACTTCCTAGCGTGCTCCATACAATCACGGATCATTGTCGGCCAGTAATAACCCAGGCGTTTAATTCTGACCTTCATCTTAGGTCCGGACTGATGAGCACCACAAAGTCCTTCATGTACTTCGCCCATGACCTTACGAGCCTCCTCGTTGTTGAGGCAACGCAACCACATCTGGTCAAAAGAGCGTCAGTACAGGGTTTCATTCACATAGGAGAAGGACAAAGCTCTCTTCCTAATCTGAGCGGCAAGAGAGCGATCATCTGGAAGCTTTCCACGCTTCAAGTACTCAACAAAGGGGACTCTCCAATCTGACTCTTCCTCAACAGCATACACTGCGAGGGTCTGATCGGGAGAAGACAAGTCAGCGGGACACAAAGCTTGTCGGTATTGAACAACAACTGACACCGGATTTCCATTCGGGTCAGCCAACTCCTTAGCAAGTTTAGCTAGTGCATCCGCTCTACCATTCTCAGATCGAGGGACTCTAACTAAAGTTACTTCAGGGATCAAACACAAGAGCTCCATTGCCCTATTGTGGTAAGGCAAGAGCTTAGGTTTGAGAACTTTGAAAATTCCCGCCACTTGATTAATAATTAGTTGGGAATCTCCAAAAATCTTAACCCGCACAATGCTCATCTGAACAGCCAACTCAAGTCCTACAATTAGGGCTTCGTACTCAGCTTCATTATTAGTACGAGGCTCTGAAAGACTATAGGAGTAACGAAGGGTGTGGCCTTCAGGAGACACAAAAACAAGCCCCAAACCTACCCTAACTACAGGAGTTTCGTAAGGACGTAGTGATTTGATGGAAGAGGCTCCATCAAAGTAAAACTCCCAAGTAGGGGACTCCTGCTCTTCCACACTCATGACTATTTCATCGGGCAAATCGTCATTAAGTGGGGAATCCGCAGGGATCGGGTGAGAAGCAAGAAAGTCAGCTAGAGCCTGTCCTTTGACGGCCCGCTGAGGGATAAAGGTAATGTCGAACTGCAGTAAAATCATGGACCAACGTGCTAAACGACCTGACAAAGTCGGACGGGTCATCAGGTACTGCAAAGGATTGACTCGAGAAATCAAACTGATCTTGTGTGAGAGCATGTAGTGTCTAAGCTTATGCACAGCAAAGATCAAAGCCAAACATTGCTTTTCCATTGTCGGGTACTTTAGCTCTGCAGGGATCAAACGTCTGCTAAGGTAGTACAAGGCATTCTCTTTGCCTTCCTCATTCTCTTGAGCTAAAAGTGCTCTAAGTGATTCATCCAAGGCAGTAGTGTAAAGGATCAACGGTTTACCAGGGATCGGTGCAGCTAACACTGGGGGATTCGTCAGGTAGCGCTTTATGCTCTCAAAGGCCTCCTGACAATTCTTATCCCAATGAAAACGGGCATCCTTCTTCGCTAAAGCAGCAAAGGGATGACATCTACCGGCAAGATTGGAGATAAATCTCCGCAAGAAAGCGAGCTTACCCTGAAAAGATCTCAACTGGGTAAGGCTCCTAGGAGGTTTCAAATCCACTATGGCTTTGATCATGGAGGGATCAATCTCAATGCCACGATAGCGAACAATAAAACCCAGAAACTTCCCCGCACTAACTCCAAATGCACACTTCAAGGGATTCATCTTCAAATCATGCTTTCTTAAGCGCTCAAAAACGATTCGTAGGTCTCGGAGGTGATCACTACGGACCTTGCTTTTGACCACTAAGTCGTCCACATAGCATTCAACCTGCTCATGAATCAGCTCATCAAAAATGACTGTCATGGCACGCTGATAGGTGGCCCCGGCATTCTTAAGGCCAAAGGGCATCACCTTGTAACAAAACACACCTATAGGGGTGCGAAAGGCAGTAAATTTCTCATCTTCAGGGGCCATCTTAATCTGATTGTAACCAGATGAACCATCCATGAAGGAGAAAATGCTATGGGACGAAGCAATATCAACCATAAGTTCAGGAATAGGAAGAGGAAAATCATCCTTAGGACATGCCTTATTTAAATCACGGAAGTCTATACAGACACGGATCTGACCATTCTTCTTCCGGACTGGAACGACATTGGCAAGCCAAGTGGGATACTTCTCTTCACGAACAAAACCAGCTTCTATAAGCTTCTTAGTCTCAGCGATCACCTGTTGTTCAATCTCTAACCTCATTCGACGAGGTGACTGTTTAACAGGGACTGCATCAGGACTAATAGCTAACTTATGGACTGCTACTTCTGGATCTAAACCGGGCATCTCCGTATAGTTCCAGGCAAAACAATCTTTAAACTCAGAAATGAGTGCAACATACTCTTGAGCATCTGATTCGGATAGCAAAGCACTATGGAAGATAGGCCGAGGATCCGATTCAGTGCTCAAATTAATCTCACATAACTCATCCATGGCAGAACTGGCGCCATCTTCGAATTCACGTGGAGCATCAAGGACCCTGTCCTCATTCTCCTCCGGGTCTTCATCATCGGAGATAGAAACAACCGGATAATAATGAGAGACAACCCGAATGTTGGCGGAAGGGGACTGATCTTCTTGAGAATAGCCTATACCCTGCCCAGTTCGAGGAAAATCGGTTCGCCAAATACGGGCCTGCTGTTGGGCCTGTCTACCTGACCAAGTGGAAGGGACAATGCCTCGCTCAACAAAGTTATCAACAGCAGGGGAAAAGTATCGGGGAACTGGCATGATCTCATCATCCACAGTGGATTCCACAGAATTCTGTATATCAGTACTCTGTGGGACACCTACACTATGGAACAAAGATGCATGCCACGCAGACTGTGCTGGTACATAGAGAGTGTGCAGCTCTTGTACCGAACGCCTATCTAAAGGTAGTGCACCACGAACACTAACGGAAGGTGTAAGGGAAGATTGAGGAGGAGATTCTTCAATTCTCATCCCGTACATCTGGCGAGAAAGGGATTGTTGACTAGTAGTCTGACGTCCGACATCTCCGTCGTCGTCTGAATCACTATCAACAACCAAACCACCCTGAGGAATCAAACTCCTATGGAATGTGGGATAGGAATTGTGATCAACACTAAAGGCAGGTGAAGGAACTGAATGACGAGGAACATCAATCATCTCATCATCAGAGTCGGACTCAACAGTCAAAGGAGAAGTGTACAAGTGCGAGGGAGGAGGGATTCGAGCATCAAAGTTCCTCGGAGGGCGAACTGACTCTCTACCTCGACCTCTACCACGCAATCCCCTACCTCTACTAGGGGGAACATCGTGCCTGAGTACAAACCGTAAAGATTCCTCCGGGTCTGTAGTGGAAACATCTGCTCCAATCTCAACCTGTGATGGACCCTGTACTAGTGGTTGTATAGGACCCTGTGCAAGTGGCTGCATAGGACCCTGTACAACACTAGCGGGTATCACTGGTGACTGGGCAGTGGGAGGTCTACAAACTTTCCGAGGCATGTAATGCTCGGCGTCATCATAAATAGAGACTTCATGCACGGCAAAAGGTTGAATATCTCCAAGGATGGAAAACTCTACGTCATTCCTCATATACTTCATGCACTGGTGCAGTGTAGATGGCACCATTCCATATTCATGTATCCAAGGCCTTCCTAAGAGAGCCTTGTATGAGGTATCTGCCTCAATAACATGAAATTTTGCCTCAGTCAAAAGATCTCCAAAACGCAAAGGCAAAGTAATGGAACCTAGAGCTCGTTGACCTTGATCATTAAAACCCTTCAGCATAATTTTATCTGAAGTGAGCTTTAAGTGACCAAGGGAGAGACTCTGTAGGGTGGCATGATTAAGGATATTAACTGAAGCTCCCTGGTCAATGAGGACCCTGTTCAACTCATAACCATTTACTTCAGTGGTGACGTACAAGGGACGGTTGTGATCAGAAGTTCCCAAAAGAAGATCCTGGTCTGAAAAGGTAATGCATGGCATCTCTCTCAAATAGCATGCATCCTTAACTGACTCAGTGGCAAAGAAGGCTTGATAAGACTCTGGTTCAAGCAAAGCTTTCACCAAAGTCTCTCTCAAGTCAGAAGACATCATAAGTGCGTCATAAACACTAAGGAGGGAGGGAATCTTCCTCAAATGAGCCAACACATTGTAATCAACATCCAATTGAGGGCCTTTTCCCTTCTCCTTAGCAGGTGCTTGAGCAGGAGGGATAGGATCATCCTGTTGGGTAATGATATTTCTATCTTTTTCTTTATTATTCTTAGCCATTTTAGGTGGAAGGACCTTACCTGAACGCAATTGTATCTCTCGTATCGAGTCAAACTCGATAGAGGACTCATTTGGTTCAGATATTATGGCTTGTGTTGGTTCAACAAAAAGTGACTGAGGAGTGTTCTCGGATTCATCTTCTGAATCCATGTAACAACCTCCTTCAGGAATAGCAAACACAGGCTCTTCCTCACACTCAAACTCTTCTCCAAAAGAAGGATCATCATCATTTTCAGAAATAACTATTACAGAAGAAGAACGAGTGTTAGAAAAAGTAGAACTAGAGGGAGCAAGACACCAAAAATAGCCAGAATCATCTTCTTCCATTAATTCATCATCAATCGAAGGGAGAACAAAATCCTTCAGCGTAAGTGCTGGAAGAGATCCTGTCTTCCCCTCAGAAGTTACAACAAGTTTCACTCTTTCATACATCTTTCTAATACAAAGAGAAGTAGAAGAAATGTGCTCAGTAGGCACTACAACAGAAGAAGAAAAAGAAACTGGCAAAGGAACTGGGCTGGCAACTGTCGACTTGGCCTGTGGGGGCCTCCTCTCAACTGCCTCTGAACTCTGAACTGCCCGTCTGATCATACCCCTTGTCTTGCGAGAGAGTGCAAGCTGCCACTCCTCCCCAGAACTAAGAGGTGCTCTACTGTCACTGCTCTGAACACCACACTGACTGTCATACTGACTGGAGCTAGTAATCATCTGAACTATCTGAGCAACCTTACCTCGAGGATGCACCAAATCGCTGTCCTGCAAGTGAATCTCACCACTAGCCATAAGGCTTTCCACCTTATCCTTGAACACATAGCAATCTTCAATCACATGGCCAATATGCTTATGAAATGGGCAATACAAAGAATGCTCTGTTTGCCATTCATCTTCTACTCTCTTGTTGGGTGGAAATGTCAGAATGTTTTTCTTAATCAGAAACTTGAAAATCTTCTTTACACTCTCCCTTTTAAAGGGATACTCCTTGCTAAGCTTTTCTTGTAAGTACTGTTGGCTTTCAGGAGTTCTATAAGAGGGCCTAGGCTACTGACCCTGTGGTCGTGGCTGAAACTGACTAGGAGGCTGTACTGGTGGTGGTAACTGAGGTCGGGGCTGAAACTGAGGTCGTGGTGGTGGTGGGCGCTGTGGTACTGAACTAATCATGGGCCTCTTGCCCCTATCAAGAGCATCAGAAGTACTATGCACCTCTCCCTTCCTAGGAGGTGGTGCCCCAGAAAACTCCAAACGCTGAGGTCTACGGATGGGTTGACTCTCAGCCTTAGGAGGGACTGCACTGGGTATGCTGTCCTGCAGGCTGGTGACTTTGGTTAACAACTTCTGAAAGGTTCGAATGCTGAAACCCTTCAGATAAGGAGCAATAGGACCATCAATATTCTTCAACAGAATCTCAACTGCATGCTGCTCTTGCAGTTGAGGTTCACACTGAAGACTAAGGTTTCTCCACCTAACTATATAGTTAAGTAGAGATTCGTGAGGGCGCTGCCTGGTCACTACCAACTCACCAACAGTCACTCTATGCTCTGTACTAATGAACCTCTGCACAAATAACTGCTCCATCTCAGCAAAAGTGCGAACTGAATCATTTGGGAGATCGGCATACCACTCAAATGCCACTCCCCCTAAACTACTAACAAACAGTCTCAACATCAATGCATCGTTTCCTCCAATGTTACAACATATGGCCCGATATTGAGCCACATGTTGTTTTGGGTTTCCAAACCCATCAAACACTCGGAAACGGGGAGGAACAAAACCAGCGGGGTAAGGCTCCCGCTCGTACTCTACCGGGTAGGGGCGACCTCTACTAACAGAATCTCCAGACTTTCTAGAAGCTATAGCCTGATCGACTCTCTGTGCAATCATGTCCTGAATCTGAACTGGTGACAATTGTACTGACTGACTCTGGACTGGCACACTCAAAGGTACTGCTGGGGGAGACATCGGGACTGCCCTCTGAACTCTATCAACTCTAACAGGCTCTGGGGCTGGCGACTGTGATACTGCTGGCTCGTCTCTGGATGCAGTAGGAGTAACTACATCCATGACATGGGGTGTAGCCCCCAACGCCGTCAACTGGGCGGTCATCGCCGCCATGGCTCTAGCCATCTCCGCCATCTGAGTCTGTAACTGCAAGACTGTAACATCCGTGTCTACTGAACGGGGAGGTCCACCTTGTGCTGAGGTGGAAGATACATCAGCCTCCCCTTGCTCCTCCAAATCATCGTACTGCTCATGCTGCTCATCTGACGTGCCTCGTCTCGTGACAACACAAACACGGTGAACGGGGATGTCTTCGTCTGACTCCTCTGTAAGCAAGTCGTCATCGGAGAGGGTCTGACAAAGGGCATCTATGTATGGACCCATAGGAAAAGAAATCCTAAGGGGACTAGGAGAAGCAACTGGCTCCACTCGAGCCGGGGCACTACTATCAACATCTACTGCATCAACATCCATCTGAACTGGTACTGACACTGAAGGGACTGTGTCAACTCTACGAATCGTACCAACAGTCTGCTCTGTTTCGACAGGTTCATCCACCTGCCGGCGTCTCCAAACCCATCTACTATGACGGGACCCGGTAGGAACATCTAACTGAGTGGAAGGGGCAACGACAACTGAACCAAGCTGGGGTCAGACAGGCTCTAACTGTGGGCGACGCCCATGACGGCGAGGGCGCCGTCCAACAGCAGGGGCACCTGCCTGAGGTCTATCAGTGGGAACAACTCTAATCTGCTGTCGTGGTGGCTGTCCTCTCTGCCACCGGTAACTCTGCCTAACTGACTGCCGCTGTAACTGAGAATGCACCTGAGAGATCTGATGGAGTAACCTCTCCTCACTAACACGCCCTCTACCGCGCGCTGAACGGATAATGCTTCGGATCCTCTGAGTGAGGGTCCGAGTGACAGTATCCCTGGGGACTCGAGCGCGAGGAAGAGTAGTGGGGACAGGAGGGGCTGCTGCAATATGGGCAGCGTCCTCCTCATCACCACTATGCACTAGAGGGGAAAAGCGTCCTCCCTGGACTGTGTCGATCTCAGGGCAACTACAACATCAGGAACTGGGGTAACTACTCGTCTACGTGGCTCCCGCTGTAAGGGAACCATCCTCTGCTGAATTGGCTCCTGCTGAGCCAAAGAATCCGCCATCCGCTGGACTGCTGCATCAGACGCTGCCAAGCGTAATCTCCTGTTTCTATTTCTCCTAGCCCTTCTCCCAAGGCCGGAGGTGGAAGAAGACGCTACATCAGTACCCACAGCCGGTACTGGAGGAACAGGGACTACTGACTGAGGGGGTGTCGGGGTCTCCTTGGCAATCTCAGGGTGAGAAAGCCGGGTGAACACAGAAACCCGACGGGTAGGAGGTGGAGGAAGCTCGGCCTGAGCCACCCTCTTCCTCGAAGTGGAAGGAGGAGGGGAAACTCGAGCACGAGGGGCCTCTACCGGGGCAGCAGGTAAAGGTACGACTGGCTGCCGGCGCTGAGGGGCCGGAGCCACACGAACAACTGGAGCAGCAGGCGCTGGCCGCCTGACTGCTGGACGTGCTGGCTGAACAGGGAGTGGCCTAGGCACTGGCTGCCTAGCCACGGGGCGCACTGGCTGCGCACGGACGAGAACGGGACGAGCGGGTGCCCGGGCTGGCTGCCGAGCAACTGGTCGTCCAAAAGGTCTCATAGCTGCGCGTCCTCTCCTTTGAGGGGGAGAGAATGCAGCAGCCTCGGAGGGGGTCGGCCCGCCAAGAGTGACGTACGCCGAATCGGCGAAGGATCCAAAAGTGATCCCTCCCGCCGGTGGGCTCGTCAACAGGGACTCAGGGAGTGTCACCCGTGAGTCAGAGCCAAAACAGAAGGTAACAGAAGGGCCGGAGTACGCCATTGCACTGTCTGCTAACACAAACTGCAACAATTAGCGTAAACAAAACCATCGGAAGGAACGAGAGAGAAAGGGACGGAATAGCCTATAAAGGCTGGAAGAGGAAGAACCTAACTAAAGAACACTAAACCCGGAGTGCACACCAAAGAAGATAATTTAACATCCAAAGATGGAGAGAGAAACCTGTCCCACCGTGGTCGCCAGAAATCTGTGGGTCTCCGAAAGGATTCTGCTCGTGTGGCTCGAATGCAAAGAGTACGATCACACTATCCCGTAGGACAAAATGGTCGTAGGCCTTTACACCCGGCACAAGCAGGCCGATGGAAGAGCAGATGGAGTTATAGATACGATTAGCCATGGAGGATAGCGGGTTTTCACCTACGCACCTCGATGGATAATAATATCTATAACCCTAAATTCACGAGATTTCCCCCATTCGATACATCAGCTTGAATGAGGTTTATTTGATTGTGGGGATCGGTTTCCTACGGGCGCAAGCCCCCGTAGTTAATTACATCCTAAGCCTTGACTTAGGAAAACTCTCGATTAAGGATGTTAGATTATCTTCTTGAATGGGTTTAGTGCAAGGGATTTCTAGGTTTTCCTAATCAAAGGGGAATGTCCCAACTTGGCTCGATCAGTCATGCAAGGTTCAATCAACATCCGGCCGGCTAAGAGAAGTGAAAACTGGAGAAAAAGAAGAGAGGCGAAGCATCTCAAACAAGCACGAGAGAAAGAAGGAAGTGGCGTCATCTGTGTGACGCAGATGAGTAGGGTTTATAGTCTCCGAAAGAATGGAGAACTTACCCACCAATAAGGTGTATAGTGGTACACCTGTACCACTCACCTTTAGATCCTAAATCTACAAAAGATGTAGTGTTGCACACACAACACTAACATCTACGACCTAACTAATGCAATCTGGACTTACTCCTTGTCTGACAAAGGAAGCCAGCTAAAACCACCTAATCGTATAAAATCCATGCTGTCCAGTCTGTATGAAAGATGGGAGGGTAGTTTAGACGCTGAAATTTGGGATCGACAAACTAGAGAAATTCCTAATTGATCCCACACTTATGAGTGGTATAATGCTCCTAAAACTAATGCAATTAAATCTTAATTTTAATTAGTTACTAATGCAATTTATGCTGGTTAAAGTCTCCAAATCAGATATGTATGAATTTTAAAAAGGGCTTTATAAAATAATTTTTGAATGACTAAATTTCCCCAGGTCCGGCACTTCATCCTCATAGGCCAGATTATCCGGACTCTACCCGCAGGCGGGGAAATTTGTCTAGGAGGTGAGAGAATGCATGTATGCCACCCCGGACGATTCCGGCTATTCCCTAGAGTCGTTATGTTTCTATGTGAGTTAATCTTAAATTTTATTAAATAATTACAAGTAGAAAAATTTTATTCCTAAAGAGCCTAACGGTCAGACACAAGCACATGCAAAAAGAAACCTATGAAAAGCATGCTGGTTCTATTGCGCAAACAAAGTAAGTAAATCACAACACAGAAACAAAATCCCACGAAAAAGAGTGTCCATGGCAAGTGCCATACAATATTACATCTCAAAGTACAGTAAGTAAAGGTGGCCGGGCTCCACCGACAACAACCCGGGAACGACGCAAATCTTAAAATAAGGCATTTTTTATACTTCTTCAGTCTTCTTCTTCTCTTCCTTGATTCGTCTTTGGATCGCCTTCGATCTCTTCGGGCTCCTCGTAGTGACTCTCCCAAAAGGATATCCAAATGAAAAAGAAAACCCTCTGTAGGGGTTTACTTTTCCCTTTGGACTCCTCGTAGTGAGTGCTCCAAAAAGATATCCAAATGAAAAAGGAAACCCCCTGTAGGGGTTTACTTTTCCCTTTGGATTCCTTTCTCCTTAAAAATGCCTTATTTTAAATTTTCACAACATTTACTATCAAATACATGACACTATAAAAACAAAAATCTAGACTTTCCTGCAGGGGTTATCCTAAGCAGTTATAATAAAAATTTCATCCAAGCAGTTATATATGTGAATTAAAATGCGCACATCAATCACTTGGCCGTGCTCTGATTATTGGGGGCTAAGCAGCTGAAGCAGGTACCTAAAGCAGTTATATATTATTTATTAATTTTAGCCCCCTTTAGCAGCATTATATGAGCACGGCCACCTGCAAGAAGACATCATTAGTATCAAAGAACGTACCTAACCTATGGGTATTCTAACGTCACAGCAACAGTGCAGAAAAGAAGACTAGAAAAAGTAGTACAGAAACAACACAGCAAGAAAAGCTACAACAAGTAGCAAAAAGAACAACCAGCACACAGGTCACATGCAAAGCGTCACAACAAAGTACAGAAAAGTAAAGCAAAACAACAGCCTAACCTAAAGCTAATAGTCGTGCCCTATCAAACTCATCTAAGTGTGTGTAGGCCGTGTGGTTTTGGTAGATCCTAAATAGGATAATTTAGTTAGAGTTGTATGTATTTTCATTTGTTTGTTGAAAGGGGCAAGGGAGAGATTTTGGTTAAAGTTCAAATATTAATATTTTAGGATTCATTTTAGGATATTTTATTTTTAATATTTAATTAACTATCACCTTTGTTTCACACCGAGGCCGTGAGGTTTATTTCACCCTCCTTGGGGCTAACTTAATAGCCTCGTAGGCCTGGGTTACCCAGTGATAATTAACTTTGTTATTATTATTTTAGTTTGTTATTAAAAGAAAAAAAGAAAAGATGTATTAAATATTTTATTAATCAAATTGGTTAACGGGTTTTTAGAAGTTATTCTAAAGTTTGATATTTAGAAGTGTATTATCCTAATGAATTTTAGATTAAGATTTCATCTCCTAATTAAATCTACATTTTTTTTAAATTTTAGGATTGGTTAAGAGTTGGTTATAAAATTAGTTGAATTGAATTTAGGTTTATAATTTAGACTTTAGAATTCAATAATTATGAATGTTAATGTTAACTTGATTAAGAATTAAATATTTTAATAGATTTTAAGAATTAGATTAAAATTAGTTGGTTGATTATTAGTGAATTAAAAGAAAGCCAAACCTAGGAAAACGTGTCACTAAGTTTAAGTTTTAATGTCTCTACCATATAGGGAGCATGCATCCTAAGTCTATATTTTTTAAGACTCGATCCTTAATTTTTGTCCTTAGGTGTCGCTAATGTTGTAGGGCTAAAAACAGTGTTCTCTAATTCCTAAGACTTCTATACGGATGTCACAGGGTTTGAGGTTCTAAAAGAAAAGTAAAAGCAATCTTAAATATAATTGAAGTTTCTAAGGACCTAAGGGTGGGAGGCGCACAATCATCTAGGCCCCTAAAGGTTTTCTAAGTTTTAGTAAACTTACAGCACCGGGGGCTACGACCCGGTGGTTCCGCCCGTAGCGCCCCTACCAGATGGGTAGGGACGACTGATGCTTGGATCCGATTGTCCTAGCTCCAGTTCCAAGTGTTCCTTATCCATTGCTTTCCAAAAGGTACCTCGCAACACAAAAGAAAGACGGGTATCAGAGCAGTTCTATAAGCAGTTAATAATATGAAAGAATGAAAGTGCAAGAAAAGAAGAAAAACGTACCTTTTAGTTATTTGTTGGGCCACTTGTCTTTTAGATTCTCCTCATTTTGTACGTGCGTAGCGTCAAAGCACAAAAGAAACGACAAAGAAAGCTAACGGCAAAGTAAAATGAGACTAAATGCAAAAGAAAGAAAGAGAAACGAAAATCGTATACGAAAAAGGGATGTGGGCATTGTTGTTATTGGATACACTTCGCAGAAGTCAAGTGCATCCTATAACAGCAACAATGCCCTTTGCTGTTGCCACTCCAGACGAGACACTTGATATGTTTAACCTCTACCTACGACGCCCTACGAACAAATATTATATCAACTAAAGGGAGATCAACCTCTAAAACTCAATTCAAAATCTAGACTCTCTTTTATTTTATATTTATCCGACATTGTATATATTTTAGAAGTTAGCCTTAAGGAAAGCTAATCTAAGTAAGGAAAGACTATTTTATTCTAAAAAGACACCAAAAGCTTCTAACCCAAAGCTACCTAAAACTTTAGGCCCCAAAATCAATCTTACAGAAAGAGACTCTAAGAGAATCTAACATAAAACCCCCTAAAGTCTATAAACTTCAAGATTCATCCTTAGCAATAACTATCAAAAGGTTTCAATTCCAATAGGAAAGCACCGACAAGTTCCTTCCACACAAGCTCAATTCTAAAATTTAAAATCTTAAGATGACATGTAAGCATTTCTAAGTGAATCACTACACAAAACCCTATAGCTATTATTGACTAAAATCTTTTCTCATCTCATTTCATTTTGTTTTGACACAAAGATTCTACAAAATCTCTACAAAATCTTATATCAAAGTTTCTTCTTTGACACAAAATAAACCTACCCAAATAACCACTAATCAATTGCCTCCTTCCATTTGGAGTGGGGTAGAAACCACGAAGCTCTCCAATAAGGAAGTTGTACACAACCCCTCATCGTAAAACTTTCATAAAAAAAACATCGTATAAAAGCCTTTAAGACAAAGACACTAGATACAAATCGACTTACGAAAGAAAGCTTTCGATCATAAAACCGTTCCAAAACAAGATTAAGAAACTCTCTAATACAAACTAACCATCTCATATTTGAATAACCATCATAGTGGGTAAGATCGCCATAACACAAAGATAGAGTATGAATCTACAAAAACACCAACTCAACTTTAAAATTCATGAAAGCTTTAACACTTCTTCTAACTATTACTTTGCAAAAGGGTTACGAGTAGTTACTATTATTTTCTTCCAAACCAAAACACCTAACAACCTTTGTTGAGAGAAAGTAAAGGCAAATTATCTAACTCTTCTCATGCAAGACCATAAAATACAACAAAATATGAGAAATCCTTCAATTGAGACTCACGATGCCACTATCATTCTTGAAGCACTAACACTTACCTTCACCTACCATACTTCCATGAATAGAATTAAGAAAAGTCACTAAATCTTTTTATGTTAAGTGAGCATTAACAAAGTGTAATTATATAATAAATCTTTCACTTGCTCATGGTGCTAAGTATGTTAACATCCCATTTTTTAAATAGCTTGGAGCATAAAATAGCGAGAAATCTACATATAACTCACGTTCAAAACAATTTGGAACCCAAAAACAATAAGGAAAACTGCACAAGACATATTACCAAAATAGTTCGGTACCTCAAAACCAATGAAAAATTGCATATACTTGTTTCCGACAACAATTTAGAACCTCAAAACAAACAAAATCTGCACCTAGCAACCTCCAAAAGCAATTTCAAACTTTAAAAACAGCAAAATCTGCATTTGGCAACCTCCAAAAGCAATTTCAAACTTTAAAAACAGCAAAATCTGCATTTGTTTAATTTCCGGATAACACTATTTGGGAGCTAGATAGGGAGAATTCGATATTTTGTGTTAGGAATGATAATGCTTGTATCAAATATACATGGGGCCTTAAGAATACTTTACCGTAACTATGCAATTTTCATCAACATAAAAGCATGAATCTAACCACTTTAGAAATTGATCATTAAGCAAAAGTTCAACTCCAATATCGCATTACTAGAGTAAGGATAAAATAACCAACTCTACCAACTAAATGTTCTTCCAAATCCACATGCTACTTATCCTTCATGGCATTAATAAAGATAATGAAAAGGAACTATCAATTAACATAAAAGTGTAGGCTTGCATTCAAACTTTTGTTCCAAGTAAGCACTTTGGAGACCTTAAATCAATCACTTGATGTATGACATTTGCAAAGACCACATAAAACAAGCTTATATGGAAATCATGGTTTTACCACCTACTTGATTGGAGTCACAAGAGCAAACCTTCTCTTTTTATTCAAACCCCACATAACATTAACACCAAATATACCCATGATATGCAAACAACATAGAATGAGATACCCCACTTGTTACATATTTCATGCTAAATTCACTTATAGCAACGAGTTTTATTAGTAAAGGAAAAGTAAAGCAATAAGCATCAATAGACATGGAGTTCCATGTAAGCATAAAGCATTGTTTCGTATTCTCTTTTCACCAAATCAAGATATGAAACTAAACGTTCAAGATACCAATTTAAATCTCCCACCGGAATCAAGTACACATATACATTTTAATGACATTCTACTAAACGCTTGATTGAATAGTTTCACATGCTAACTATCCACTTCAAAAACAAAGCAAATCAACAAGTTGGATGGAAGTGTAGAACAACGAATCATGAAGAAATACATTGTTGTCATCACAAACTATTAAAGGATTTAACACAATGAATAGACTCACTTAGAAATTAATGAGATTAGGGGTGTAATGATATATACACCACAAAAACTACTTGAGATTCATCAAAAGTTCATTCACAATATCATTATTTAAAAGAATTTTAAACACCACAACAAGGAAATTTTGGAATGAATCTCACAAGCATAAATATGTGAAACAACATGGCTCAAAGCTTCATGAGTTGCTATCACAATTTTTTTTTTAAGACATTTCAACAAATACTTGATATGCATATTTTAGAAAAGAAACAATACGGTTCTTCAAGTCTTGCTACCATCCACACCTAGAATTTCTAAGACATGTAACATGAATCATAGAATAAGTTCGACAAATTATTTGCTAATCCTTGAACACACGAAGCCATCTATAGCTAATAGCAACAAACTTTATATTTCCAAAAACACTAAAATCTCATTTGATACCCAAAATTACCACAACAAAATTAAGTAACTAGAAAAGATAGTGAACACTTTGCCAAGCCCATTTTCAGTAGAAAAGCAAACTATTTCAACCTCACATTAATAAACATCCACAAATTAGACAAAGAGCAAAAGGCAAAGGGAATTTACTCTCAGATTTTTTTCCTTTTTTTACAAAGAACTCAAGCACTACCATTTTTCTTTTAAGATTATCATGAGGAAATAGGAGGGAGAGGAAAGGAATAGGAGAAGTGAAAGAAGAAGAAAAAAGGAGAAGAAGAGTAAGGAGGAGAAGAGTTACCTGCCTTAACAAAGAAGGAAGGGAAGAGATCCAGACAAGCCAAACGACGGTGCCGGCTAGGTCGGCGTCGGGTCCGACTCTGGCGAGGGGATCGAACGAGGGCAGTCGAACGGCGTCGGGTTTTGACGTGGAGGTGAAGTCGGGTCTACAGGAGGCGTTGGCTAGGGGCGGCAAGAGTAACTGGAGTCGCACAGGGGAGCCGCGAACGCAAGGAGGTCGGCGTGGGCTTGGGGTCGCGCGAATAGGGAGATCGGGCGGCGTTGGGATGATTCTGGCCTGGGACCGTGCGAACGAAAGAAGACCAGAGGGAGGGGAGATCGGTTCCGCCTGGGTGTCCGAACCAAACCAGACCGAGAGAGAGGGAGTTCGGGAGATTGAGAGAGAGAGAGAGCAGGCGTGAGAGAGCTGTGTCGAGAGAGGGAGAAGGCGTTCGTGTTGCTGGGCGACTTCGGGTCGCTGGGTGGAGAACGAGAGTAGGAGGGAGGGAGTTGGTCGAGAGCGAGAGAGAGAAGGAGAGGGAGAGAGAGTCTCCAAGGCCAAGCTTTCGCTCTGAGTAAACCAGACCCGTCGTCGAAAGAGGAAGCCCGCCAAGCGTTGTCTTCGTGCTCCATCTTCCGAAAACTCCCCGAAACATCTTTGCTCGTCGCTCGACATCTGCTCCAGCCGCAGGAAATCAACTGAGACGCGGGATTTCGGCCGAATCGCAGATCTCACTCGATCGTGGCCGTCGATGCGATTACTGGATTTAGGGAAATAATTCAAAACGTATAGAAAGTCAAAAGGGCACTTAATAGGCTCAAAATGAGCTGAATGAGATTAAAATTGACTGAGATTGGGTCAAGCTCGAGTCCGAATTCGACTCGATTCGACTCGATTCGGGCTCGAGCCAACTCAATAACATTAATCACACAAAAATGGGTCCGAAATAAATATCAATTTAAACCAAATCGAGTAGGCCGCGATGGAATCAAATTAATCGAGTCTAATCGAACATGTCCAAGTCCGATTGGGCTCGAGTCGGGTCGATTCGAGCTCGGATTAGGTTCGACGATGCCCGATTAAATCGATCGAAAGTGCTCGAGCGAAAAACGAGGTCAACAGTATGCTGTATATAAATCATGAATGCTTTCATCACTATTACAGTCACATGTAAATACTGCATTGGTTGCTCAATCACTACCATCATGCATGTATGCAATTTTCTATGTATAAATCCCATATGTTTTCATATATGCATTTCAATGTAAGTATCAACATTATATGAATTTATGCAACAAGGCAGGGTATCCAGCTTTTACGTGGTGCTTTCATCCTTCCATCCGTCATTCATCTGTCATATCAATCTATGATTTCAATCAAATCTTTTAATTATTTCTATTAATCATTGTGACTTTCAATAAATCAATAATGAGTCGTCAGTCTCTACCCGTCGGTGTAATCAGTTATGGGTTAATATCTAATATTACACCACCAACTTTTATTTTAAGTAAATTCAGGGTATTATTGTAATAACCAACCCATATTAGTCATAGTATTAGAAATGATCGTGGGAGACACTGTTAGGAAAGTTGATATATTAGATTTAACTTATGTTAAGAAAGGTAGAGGTAGACCTGAAAAGACTTGGTTTGAAAAGATTAGAACTGTTCTTTCTTTATTAGATTTAAACGAGAATTTGACTTTTAACATGATACAATGGAGAAAAAGGATTCATGTAGCCGACCCCACGTAGTGGGACAAAGGCTTGATGTTGTTGTTGTTGTACTACAAATTAGCCACTTTGTGCTTAATTTTATGCAGCTTATTTTAGATCTACATTCAGATCTAGAAAACCTAATACCATTTGCATCAGATTTGATATCAGAGCTAGATTATATAAAAAAGTCAACTGGAAGTTCGACTCATGATTAGGGTTGGTTAGCAAATCATCTAAGGAATGAGATTTTAATAAATTCGTTAAATCAATTTGCTAAATTACTAAATAAGCTAAATCAATTGAATGGAGACATAAATTGAACTAAATGGAAAATTGAAACTTTGGAAACTACTCAATTTTATTTGCATAAATATGAAATTGATTCTAATCATAATGATGAACCCATCCATTTGGGTGTTAACATGACTAGGAAATAGAAATTCATCATGGGAGACCCTGTTAAGGGTGTCTAATAATGAAGTTTATGGTTATCAACACCAAATATATGACTTAGAATTATTATGAAACTATGAAAATAAAAATTATGGAGTCATATTGAATAGGAAAACATACCCCAATTTATTTTTCTAATTTGGTAATGGAAATGTAATTTCACTGAATGACAAACAATGTAGGGTTAATATGAACTACGATTTGCTAAATTGAAATTAACTGGCAAATTAAATTGTAGGATGAGTGTGTAACAACTAAAGGAAAGATTAATAGAGAACTTGTATGTGTTCAGACAAAAATGAAAGAGCTCCTTAATGAAAAGTGTCTGTCTTTATCATATCATGATTTATTGATTGATGCATTTAATGCTCTAAAACAAGAAATAAAAATAGCCATTGAATATGTGAATAAATTTGATGAATTATTCCTGTTTTATGAAATCATTGAAGATCCTAAGAGAATACTTCTTTGTTTAGATTTGGATTAAGATCTCAAAAGAGAGAGAAAGCCCTATCATGTTACATCATTTGAGCGTGCATTCTAACTTGCTTTAGATCTTGAACAGACGTTGAAGTTTCCTATTTCTAAGAGAGTTATTACATCCATTAGAAATGCATTTTTTTTTTCAAATTAGTCAAACTCTGTATTACCCTAATTGCATCTAAGTGGGAGTAACACCACTTTAACAAAGACAATAAAGGGAAATCTATCACTAGTTGTTTTAAAAATCTTGCCAAAGCTTACTTTAAATTCATCATAATGTTATTACTTTGCAATTGAATACTTTGGTGGAAATTTTCATATTAATGTAATGGAAGATGACAGATGGGGTATCAAAATCTCATTCGGTAAAGCATGAGTTCATATACAAAATTTGGATCTTAAGGCGCTGAATGGGTTATCTTATAATAGATTCTGGATCATTTGGACTCCAAATCTGATGGACTTGTAGTCAAAATGACTAAAATTGCCAAAAAAAATGAATGACCTTTGGGCAGGGAACCATGCAAGTTAGAGTATATTGGTCCAAAATTGAACCAACCTGTATTGACATAACCCCAGTTCATCCCTCACGCAACCATGGATGCATGTGGGGAGGAGGCGACCTCCATTTGTTTCTTTGGTTAAATAGCCTCCTAACCCTTTGTCATCACACCCTCAAATCATCCCAAAATTTGCCCATTTTTTTGTAGTTTGCTTACCTTGGTATAAAATTTCGATGTTCCTACAACCTCAATCTGCCTCTGATTCACAAGCCATCTTATTATTGGATTTTTTTTTAGTAGATAAATATGTTGACACAAAAATGATTAATGAGGACATTAGAGATCAGCGGCTACGATCTGGAGTTTATTTTTTTAATGTGTTTTATGTACTAGTTTATTTTATATATTTTGTTTTCTCATTTTATCCCTAGGGGTGGTCATGTGGTGTTGTAGTCCGAAGGGTATTTTAGTCATTGTTTCTTTTCCTTTCAAGAGGACTATTTATAGGCTAGTTCTCTTGTATTTTGGGATGATGATTGATTACTGAAAATTCAGATTTCTCTTTGTCTCCCTTAATATTGAGTGTTTGAGAGAAGAAGGAAGACCCAAGGTGTGGACAATCGCAATACCCGTCAACCTTTGGAAGGGTCCAAGTTTCTCGGATCTACTTTTTGTTCTGCGCATCTCCTCCGACTCTCTCCTCTTTCCCCCACCCGCCGCCGGCTTGCTCCCTCTCTCACCACTCCCTCATTGTCCCCTACCCGACCATCACATCACGACCCGCCAACCCCTTAGCCTTCTCTCCCCCACCACCCGTGCCCAAATCCCCCACCTTGGCTTGAAATTGACTTAACTTTGCGTTCCACGCCAAATGTGAAATTGATTTGGAGTTTTTTTCTTACTGGCTTGAATATAGTTTGAGTAGACTTAAAATTTGGCTAGATATGACCTTTTCATTAAATATATAATGTATATAATATAATATACATATAATACATAATTTTATATATATATATATATATATATATAGTGAGAGAGAGAGAGAGAAGATTAAAATGGTTCTTTAACTCTTTATGAAGGACATAAATGGTCTTCAACTATATTAAAGGATCATTTTGGTCCTTCAAATCTGTGTATGGCTAAAGAATTAATCATTTTTAGCTGAGTTGGCTCAAATCAAAATGGGTTTGGTTTCAATTTGAGCTGGAATTGAACTTTTGATTTCTAGTTGAGCCAAACTCACTTGAACTCAAGTCTTATCTCCCCTACTTGATTGAAAATATGATTTTCTTAGGATCCTAAATTGTTATTTTACATTTCTATTATTTTGTTAAATTATTATTTCCGTAGATTTGGTGTATTTTTTCAGTTTTGATCTTAAGGTGGCAACTAGTTGTTTAAATTAGTAATCTGTGATTGAGAAATAGATGTTATGTGCTTGATTTTGTGTATTTCATCTTAAATCTGTATTAGAAAACCCTTGAGTATATGACATACTATCAGGCATGTTTTAACTTGGAAATAAATCTTGCTTTAAAGTTTTAGCAAGGGCATCGGGTCAGTTCCTTCTTTTTTTTTGTTTTAAACTGTATATGTCTCATTACTTGGACTTTTTAGAGTATCAACCAATCACTTTCTTTGCTGAATCTCATTCCAGAAATTGCTTTGGTTAGGGATGGTGATAGTTTTATTGATGCTGTTGAGTTCGTGCTTCAGAATTTCACAGAAATGAATAAATTATGGGTTCGGATGCAACATCAGGTTCGTTTTATTGTTGCTTGTACATTGTATCCCTTCTTATCATACGTGCATCATTGTTTTTCATGGCTGCATTTAATGCCTCAAATGTGAAAGTTCTTCTAAGGTGTGTATATATATATATATATATTGAAAAGTTCTAAGGTATATATATGTAGAAGCATTATGTAGATAGATATTGATGTTAAGTACAAGCATGTAATGGGGATTTGTGACCTGCAGGGACCTGTTCGAGAAAAGGAGAAGCGGGACAAAGAGAGGAGCGAGCTTCGAGATCTTGTAAAATTACCTTGTCATAACGTTATGAAGTCTGCACAATCTTCTTCACCATAGAGATTCCAACTGTGGTTATCTTTTTTTCTAGGTTGGCAAAAATCTTCATGTTCTCAGCCAAATAGATGGAGTTGATCTTGATATATACAAGGATACTGTGCTTCCTAGAGTATTAGAACAAGTTTGTATCTTTTAAAACATTTGTATTCTAAATTCTGATGATGATACGGTACAATATACATATGTATTGCAACTTTTTCTAACAGGTGGTCAATTGCAAAGATGAATTGGCCCAACATTATCTGATGGATTGTATTATCCAAGTCTTTCCGGATGAATACCACTTGCAGACTCTGGAAACATTATTAAGTGCATGTCCGCAACTCCAGGTAATTTGTTGATGCTTTGTCATTGCTTTCTTTTATATGGATTTCTCTGTATGCGTTAGTCGCTGTTCACACACTTGAGCATGCGCTCCTAGATATCTTAGATTTATATCAATTTATCGCTTTAAATTTTTCCTTTTGCAGAAATTACGCTGTATTTGCCTTTAATTTCAGGCATTCCAAACTTTTGAATTATTTGTCAGCGAGTTTTAAAAGCAATAGTCCACCTACTATTCTTTAAAGACATTGTTTCTCTTATTACGGCTAGTCTAATACAGTTTTTAATTAATTAAAAAGCTAGTAATTGCTGGACACTGTTTTTGCCCCAAATGCTCTCTTTCATTATTTATTAAGTTGTCTTTCCTTTTTGGCTCGTGCATTCTCTCAGGTTTCATTTTGAAGTTTCTTGATATTAATTTCTATGCAACTGAAATATGTTGTCTATTATTTTCTAAATCTGTTTTTCTTCGTTTGAATGCAACTTTTCTGTAAGTTTCATTTGTCTGGTAAATCATGACTTCGTCATTCCTTAGCGTTTATGTTGGTCTATTCTTCAAAAGTAGGCGGTCTGTAGCTGGTCTGATGGTGGCTTAGGGGTCAATATTAGACCTAGCCTGGCTTGGTCTTATATTGGTACGAGGCAAACTTTGCATGTTAAGGGGTCCAATCTAATGTTAATTGGGGCCAAGTTTGGCTCGCTGATATTAGTCCGTTCTCAATCAAAGTAAAAAAAAAAAAAAGAAAAAAGAAAAAAAAAAAGGAAAGGACTTATTTTTTATATTTATTCAAGTAAAATTTTCATCAATTAGTTTAAAGGGCGGATCTTGAATAATGATTTACCTGTGATATGGAGCTCAGAGGCTGGATCTAGATATGGAAACAATCTCTTTGCACTGAAGAGGTAAGTCTGCGTCCATCAACTTCCTCTTGGACCTCTCATTGGTTTAAAGTTCATGCACTGGGTGCACCCCAATTTCTTTCATTGTTATTCTCAAGTATTCCTATATTTATTCTTCATCACATTAATATCTACGTATATCCATACATGCATCATAAGTTCATACATGAAACAGTTACGTAATTTTTTGATCAAATCTTGAGCTTGCCCGTTAGGGGCCAGTCCTAGTTTGTTAATTGGCTTTTTTATTTTGGCATAGCCCAATCTGTGTTAACTTTTTTTTTCCCTTCTATCTACTATGTTTAAGCTCAATTTAGAACCCCTATTTAAGAATATCTTTTTTAGCATTTCTGATGGCATGAAATTTGGGTGGTAAAGTTGTTGGCCTTAGGCTACTGGTTTCATTGTTTTTTGTATTGAATTTAAGGGTTGTATTTTAGACCTATACATGAGTGCTTTTACTTTCAATATTAAACTAATTATTTTAGAACTTATAAACTTAGTTAAAAATACTATACCCGTATAATACATGCAGGCACAAATTATTTTTAAAAAGATTCTTCAATTTTCTGTGTCTCAAAAAAGAAGTATGAAAATCTGTAAATATTAAACTTAAAAAAATTTAATGCATGAATTTTACATATTCATATTTATGAATAATACTCATGTATATGTCTTTTGACTTGTTTTACCAATTTATTATTTTGCCAAGCTTTTGAATGTATTATATAACTTTTCTGGCAGTTATTACCTGTGTTTTATAATTTTATTCATGCTTTTCTAAGCTAGATTTGTATGATCCTTTCAGCCGACTGTGGACATCATGACAGTCCTATCTCAGCTTATGGACAGATTATCAAATTATGCTACCTCTAGCACGGAAGTGAGCTTCCAATGCATCTCTTTTCTTGTCGTTATGCATGTAATTATGATTTCTCATACGTAAGTTGTGCAGATTTTACCAGAATTTCTTCAAGTAGAGGCCTTTGCTAAGTTGAGCAATGCCATTGGAAAGGTAAACACTTTTGAACCAGGTGATAAATGATTGTCATTGGAAATGAAGCAACCTTTGACGTGAATGTGTTTGATCGTTACCTGGTTGTTTCGTTTGCACTATATTTTTTCTTAAATTTTATTGATCCACCAATGCAATTTTTGTTTATTTGCATTCTTCAGTGCATTCTGTTATGTTGTAGTTATAATGTCAATGACTACTACTTCGGGATGTGCATCACTTTTTATACCGTGTTTTCATAATTCTTGCTAGCATGGAGCATAACTGCATTAAATAGAATAAGTAATTCAGTAAAATGCCGCAGTTAGAAAAATAAGCATGATGAATAACCAATAGGGTGCAAGCCTGATGATGTGAGCGAATTATAGAACAGTTTCGTTCGAGGTTAGTTAGGACTTTTTGCTCTGAAAGTCAAAGGAAATGATTTACTGGATTTATTGTGATTGATATGAGACTATAATGTGATATAGACTTTGTTTAATAATTTTATGTGTGTTTTTTTTGGTTCTATGTGTTACGAAATGAAATCATTGTGACAAGCACATAAATATCAATCGCATAAAATATTACGGATTATAGCTCATAGCATATTAGAGAGCACATCCTGCAATTTTTTAATGATAGGATGTAACAAGGCAAAATAGTGCATGCTATATGTGCTATGATGTATAGGTTGAGTGACATGCTATTTATTGTTATTATTTTATTGATTTATTTAAACTTGTATGAATAAGAAAGCTTTGTTGGAGGTTCGGCATAATATAATGATATCGTTTTTTTTTAGTAGGTTCAACTGTCATGCAAGTGTATTTGTTCTAACTTCTAATTGAAGCAACATGGTAGATTTGTAGCAAGTAAAAATCTGTATCCTCCTTCACATGCATATATGGTTTTAGCCAACAATGCTCAAGTTTTATAAGTTAATATACTAGATAGAGTTTACCAATGGCTATAAATCTATCTTTGTTATTTTTGGATGAGGAAAAAGGCTATATCTTGTTATTGATGCACTAGTTAGGGGATGTCTCTACCATTAAGTTGAGTCTAAAATATGTTTTTTCTCATTTTCGTCTTCTATATTGAGAAAGATTACTTCTACTCGAGTCATTTTCTGTGTTTGTGTGCACACGTGTATTCATATTCATTAATCTCCCATAGCTTTCCCCTCATTGAAAATGGCTTGCCTCTTCTTACATGGTCTGATTTTTACTCTCTGGCTTGTTGATATGGTACCTAGGAAACACTAAAAGAACAAATATTATTAGATACAATAAATAAACTATTAACATCTTCTTCAAGGATTAGCTCATATTATGCTCATATTTTAATTAATTGTGATTATTAAAATGACTGATATTTATCAATCCACTTCCATTTCCTTTTTAAATTCTATTTATGGATTATATTTTTGTTGTATAATTACCATTTGCTTTTATAATTGGACAATTGAATGTATGAACAAGGGGTTGGATGAAGGAAAACTTCTCAAGTTAAGTTGTGGATCAAAGAATTTGATCTAAGACGCACACAAATATGTTTGAGATAAGTTTCACACAAAAGATGTTTGATATAAGATTTATACTTTTTCAATTAATTATTCATATCAAGAATTGATACTTCATTTCCATTTGAAGTTGATTGAGATTCTTTCCTTTTCTTGTTGCTTCATTCCTCTGTTCTCATAATTCATCAGCCTTCACTTGAATGGTACAATATCATGAATTTCTATGATACTGATACCATTGTGAAATTTATATCATATTAGTAAATTGTATGGTCCCTTGGTACACACATTTAATACATTAAAATATTATGTTTTGTTTAGATGACATTTATAGTACCTTATTTACGTTAGAAATATTTTATTTTAAAATATTGAATTGTGATAAATTATTGATGACTTTTTAATATGTCATCCTATTATTAAACTAAAGTGCTATGCGCTATGGCACTCGAAGATCATTACGCTATTTGCTACTAACAAAAATGGGCAAGCTACTTTGTCGATCATAACCATCAAGTTGATGCGGCTATTGATAGCCCAGCTGCCGAGGTGGGGCCCAAGACCTCCTTTATCACCTATAGAAGAAGAGGCTTTGGGGGAAAAATCGTTGGGAAAGATGTAAGGAGCATTTATTAGGGGATTTAAACTGTTTAAGGGGGAGACTGTGGAGGGTTATGGATTTATATTGAGTTTTATTTTCTGTAGCAGTTTTTGTTGGGTGTTTGTGTTCCTTATGGCAGCTAGGAATTGTGCGAGAGATGATTCACCTCTCGAATAGTGAATCAACTTGTATTTTGTCTTTCTTTACTTGGATAAACACAACCCTCTTGGTGTTATTTTTGGATATATTAGGAGTAAGCTGCTGTTTTTTATTGTTGTGTGCTGTTTTGATCATCAAGTTCTATCAAATTGGTATCAGAGCATGATTTGGGAACTATGACACCGAAGAAAGTGAATGCTTTGGAAGAGAAATTAGAAGAAGTTAGCCAACTCAAATCTTAAGTTGAGGAATGAATTTCATATATGGAAGGAAGGTTTTCTAACCTAGAGATGAAGAAAATATTGAAGCTTTACATCCAACCGGCAACATTGAAGGCGAGAGGTCCGATCGGTGGCGTGTGAGGCCTTGAAGCGTGAGAGCGAGTAGGACGAGAAGCTAAGCAAGATTAGAGGAGACTTACTGCAGGATAATGATAACCATCATGGTTACTCTTTGATGGGTTAGAAGCTGCGATACCAAGGACGGTTTGTGCTTCGAGGACATCGCCACACATCCCTCACTTGTTATAGGAGTTTCATGGCACAACTATTGTGGGACATTCAAGAGTTCAAAAGACATCATAGACTAACAATGGAGCAATATTAGGTTGGCATGCATAAGGATGTAGAGGAGTTGGTGACCAGTTGTGATGTGTGTCAGAGACACAAATACCTTACCATGGCTTAAGGTGGTCTTCTATAGCCTTTGGCATTATTCGAGAATGTGTGAGAAGAGGTGACGAAGGACTTTATTGACGGACTACCTTGATTAAAAGGGTTCATTGTGATTCTAGTGGTGGTGGACAAATTGAGCAAATATGCTCATTTCATTCCCTTACGCCACCCATATATTGTGCTGTCGATGGCAGTCGCATTCGTTAGAGAGGTGGTCTGTTTTCATGGCATAACTTAGGCCATTGTGTTCGATTGGGACAAATGTTTTTTTCTAAGCCACATATGGAGGGAGTTATTCAAGATTCAAGGGACTATCCTAAAGCGGAGTACATCTTACCACCCTCAAACGGATGACCAGAAAGGGAGGTGGTGAATTGCAATGTGGAGGCTTTTCTTCGTTGTTTTGTATCAGATACACCAAAGATGTGGGCCAAGTGGTTAGTCTGGGCGGAATATTGGTATAACACTTCATCTCATACAACAGCTCATGCACCACTATTTAAATTCCTATATGAGAGAGATTCATCTCATCTGATACATTATGAGCATAACAACACACCAGTGCATCTATGGAGCAGTACTTGGGAGAAAGATATCGAATTTTGGCAAAATTGAAGGAACATCTACGGAGAGCATAACAAATCATGAAGAAGCAGTTGGATGGACACATGAGAGATGTGCATTTTGAGATTGGAGATAAGGTTTATCTAAAGATTCGATCTTACAGATATAGGAGTTTGGCCCGACAAAGGAACGAGAAGCTCCCCCTCGCTACTTTGGGCCCTACGAGATAGTGGAGCACATTGGCATGGTAGCATATCGCCTATGGTTGCCACTGACCTCAGCCATCCATGTCGTATTTCATGTGTCGCAACTGAGACTGGCCATTGGAAACCAGACCCTTGCTCGCACTACCGATCATATTGTTAGAGGATATGAAGATGATATTAGAACCACTTGAGGTAAAAAAGGTGGGCTAAGGAAACAAGGGAATCAGAGAGGTGTTGATCAAGTGAAAGGATTTACTAGAGTATGAGGCGACATGGGAGCCCTACAGCACCATTCAAAAGCAATTTCCCTCTTTCCATCATGAGGATAACGTAACTTTTTGGGAGGTGAGTATTGATGTGGCTGCCCAGCTGTCCATGGGGGCAAAAACACAACTGCTAGGTGGGGCCTAGGACCTTATTTATCACCTATAGGAGAAGAGGCTTTGGGCGGAACGTCTTTGGGAAACATGTAAGGGGCATTTATTAGGGGATTTGGGCTGTTTAAGTGGGGAGATTGTAGAGGGTTAGGGTTTATGTTGAGTTTTGTTTTTTACAGCAGTTTTTTGTTGGGTGTTTGGATTCCTAGTGGTTGTTAGGAATTGTGGGAGAGATAATTCACCTCTCGAATAATGAATCAACTTGTATATTGTCTTTCTTTGCTTGGAAATTAGTAAATATAGCCCTCTTGGTGTTATTTCTGGATCTATTTGGAGTAAGTTGCTTTTTTTTTTATTATTGTGTATTGTTTTGATCATCAAGTCCTATCACAAGTCTTGGAAGAGGTCCAATTGATGTGTATGGTTCTCTGTTGCATGTGTCCTGCAAATGTAAAATTCTTGAAATGCAAAGCAGTTATGATAGGAGTTTTATGGACTTATTCAGAGTTGTTAGAGGTTAAAGGTTCTGGAATCAAGTCAGAATGGATGAAGGGCCGAAGGGCAAGGAAATGCTTAAGTGGAGCTTTTGGGATATGGTTTAGGATGAATATAAAATATATTGAAATGGGTGGAGGATGGTGGAGGGATGGAATATATTGGTGGGAATTTGGTATTCACAACAGAGATCTGTAAGACGAATAAAATTACTAATGGAACCTGTCCTAGCACCATTAAACAAAAATGAAATGGTATCAGTTCTATGAGCAAATTGATATTAACCATTTAGGTCAAACTTAAAATTGATGATATTGAAACAAAGCAGACTTTATTATTATTCTAAGGGCAATCTGAATTATCATGTGTGAAGAAAAGATCTTCCTGGGTCGGATTCAGTTTTTTTTCTTTTTTTCTTTTTTTTTTTTTTATTAATTGTTGATATTTAAGCTAAATGAACTAAAACTAATATGTATCTGCGAAAAATGGTCGAAACAATTGGAAATCCATTTTTTTAACGATTTGAGATTGTTTATGGCTGTAATCGATCTGATGCAAGCCACCAGAAACTTATTAAAACTTATAACCTGGTTATATTTTCTTGACTGCTCTGTGACTGCTTTGCTTGCACTGAAACTCAGTACGCATATGATAGAACCTTTATACTTTTTAAGACGGTGAGTTTTTTTTTTTTAAGTGTTTGTTTTCTTCTGTCAATCGTTTATCTACTGATCTGTGTGCAACTTGCTTTTGATTTCAGGTCATTGATTCCCAGCCAGAGATGCCAAATTGTTGGTGCCATAACTTTATATGTCTCACTTCTTAAGTTTACTCTTCGTGTGCATCCAGATCGTCTTGATTATGTGGATCAAGTACTGGTAAGTCCAGTTTCCTTAATATGTATTTGCACTGGCACGCTTATTTTGATTTTAAGAAAAGATGATCAAAATGGTCAGTTGATTTTTTATGAAGGATCAAAATGATCTCCAACTATATTAAAAAGACTATTTTGGTTCTTCTTTAAGGAGTTGAGGGGACTAAAATGATCCTTTAATATAGTTGGGGTTTATTTTGATATTTTATAAAGAGCCAAGGGGCCATTTTGATCATTTTCTTTTGACTTTAATGCCTTCAAATCATAGAAATGGGAGTATTTGATAGTGTTTAATTAGAGAGGGCTGTGGTCCAGCTAAGTTATAAATGGGTTATTATTATTTTTTTAAATATTATGAAAATTGGTTTCCATGCGTAGTGAAAGTCATCCAATTTACTCTTAGTGCATTAAGTAGATGCAATAGTTTGATCATAGTTCACTTCTCGTTATCTTTGTTTTTTTTTTCTTGTATTTTGAGGCTTTTTTAGACTTAAGGCTGTATATTGATATAACTACCTTTTTGTACCTATGATTAGGGAGGGAGCGTGTGTTAAGAAACTCTCAGGCAAACCAAAGATTGAGGATAACAAGGCAACTAAGCAAATCGTTGCCCTTCTAAGTGCTCCAGTGGAAAAGTACAACGACATAGATACTGCATTAAAGCTCTCTAACTATCCTAGAATCATGGACCACCTTGATAATGCTACAAAGAAAATCATGGCGGTTGTTATTATTCAAAGCATCATGAAGAACAATACCTACATATCTACTGCAGACAAGGTAAATTTAGCAACCTAACATTTATTTCAGTTATTAATTCTAACTTAAAATAGTTATGTTTCCTAGGTTGAGGCATTATTTGAGTTAATAAAAGGGCTTATCAAGGATATGGATGAGATTCAAGATGAGGAGGTCAAACTTTGGTGCACTAACTTGTTAATTAATAAGTTTCGTCCAGAATTTCTTATGAATTGGCAATTTTCACCTTCCAGGCTTCATCTCTTCACAGCCTTAGGTAATATTTGGTGTTTGTTATCTTAAAGGGTCACTGAATTTTCATTTTCCTCCGCATATAGCTTGACGAAGAGGATTTCAAGGAGGAGCAAAATTCAGTTGCTCGCCTCATTCACATGCTGTACAATGATGATCCAGAGGAGATGCTGGAGGTAGGTACATTTTCTTCGATTTCTTGTATGCATGTTTGGGCTTTTTTAGCTTGTATATGCATAAATGTCATGTTGATGTAGACCAAAATTAGAACGATTTATCATTACATGACCATTAGAGGGGTTCCTTCTTGTCAGCCCCCACATTGAACTAGATCCATATCATCTTAGAGTTTTTTTTCAAGGTATATTTGATTCCTTTAATGTGTTTAGATATTGGCTGACTGAATGTTCCTGGAAGCATATTTTGTGAAAATTAAGCATTTAATACCATGAGGGCATCTCAAACTAACTGATCTTATTTAACTTCATGAGTCATTACTTATCAATTATTGTTCAAGTTTTAGGAAATTTCATAAATGTCCTTGTAAGTAAGCTGTTATGCTTTTTAAAAATAAAATAGTAATATCATTGTATTGGACTATATTTCCATGCACCTCGCTCATGAAGCATTAATATGATGGTTAAAAGTTGTGCATAATCACACTTTACCCCCATAATTTAATTGTAACGCGCACATAACCCCCCGTGACTAGAGTGTAACAATTATCTTTTACATCAAATTTTACAGGGAGAATGGGTTTTTCACTAGAAAATTTTGTCGATAAGGTTACTGCTTCCATTTTTTCTGCTTTTCTCTTAGAACTTATATTTTTCTCCACAAAATGCCCTAGTGTGGGTGCCACTTTTCCTTTTTCTCAAAAACTTCTTGTCTTCTAAGACAAAACCTATGCAGGAAGGGAATTGATTGATCTGTGTGATTAAAGGATACTGGAAACCTCAAAGTTGCAACACAGTTCCGAAGGGAGGAGAAAGGGATAGTATCTCAGATGATCGTTATCATTAAAATCTGTTAGTGGCATGAAACGCAAACAAGCCATACAAATTACTTTCCAACTTCATTAAATCTCATCTCACTAACAACTCCATTAAATCTCATTTCAAATACCAATAAATTGACTATACAGTAGAAGGTACTAACCAATTAAGGGGAACTGGCATTGTACACATAAAAATACAGTTCTAGAATGTGAAAGTGAACTGAAGAAGTGTTATACTTCTTGATGGCTCAAGAAGGGAACAACATCTTTGGAGTAGGTGCAAACTCCAACAAGACAAGGGAGTGGAAGGAGTAAATTGAAATTTCATTCTATGAAAAAAAAAAAATACAGCAGAATTTAGAGCCATTTATAGTCTTTTTCCTAGCTGATTTGTACCGTTTGGTTCATTTATCGAACCGGTTGGTTCATTTATTGAACCGGTGGTCTAAAACTAAAAACAATATAGAAAGGTCTATTTATTAATACATAAGCTTGTTTTACAAGAAACATGTGTCCGTCCTTGAGATGTTGTATTTGGTTTTCTTTTTCTTTGACAGTAAACTTTCATGTGCATATTGTTGTCTTTAAATTGGTCTTCCAAGCGTTTAGTCCAATCTTTACATTGTTCATGCACAATGCTTGTATCTAGTTGAATATGTTGTTGTTTAACACTTTCGTTGCCATAAAAAAAAGCTTTGTCCTCAAAGTTAAGAGCTGGAAATGAATGTCAAAGAGATAAAAAATTCTTCCATGTAGCATCTTCTAGATTGGTGGGTGTCTATTGCAAGAGAACCTATCTGTGTGGTAGGCCCCGAAATTGAATTATATGTGAAGCAAGAATGGCATAAGGTAAACTGACATGTTGATTGTTATGAATGAAAATTGGTAATTGGGAAACTGCATTTAGAGGATTGCCTTTGAATGGTTTTAGAACTGAAATATGGAAAAGAATTTTACTTTCGGGTGGAAGAGCAAGTCAGTATGTCATTGAACTTATAATAGAGTGAACAGGAAAGGGGCCAAAGTAATGCTTGGCTAATTTAGAATGGGTATGATTAACAACCAATGATTGTTTAAAAGGTTAGAGTTTGACCATAACTAAATCCCCAATGGATAATTGTAAATCCTGACGATGGTGATCAGCCATGATTTTCATTCTATGTTGAGCTTGCTGCAAAATTTGATGGAGGGTTTGTAAGTTTAAGTTCCTATTGGTTAATATAGTATCGACAAAAGCAATACCAGATGTTTCCTGGATATAATAAGGAATGAAGGGTGGGGATCTATCATATAAAGCATGAGGCATTGTAGATGATTTAATTTCTTGACATGTGAGAGATTTACAGATAAAATCCGCAATGTTTTTATGAGGGTTTGGCCAATAAAAAATTACGGTTAGATGTTTGATGGTCTTAAGGGTGCCGCCATGTCCTGCTGGCGGGGTAGAATGAAATTCAGTTAAGTGCTTTTTTAGGGTATAATTTTTATTGATATAAATGCATCCTTTATAATAAAGAATATTATTCTTGAGGGCATTCATATATTCTTGTCATAATTCATTTAGTTGAGTAAATGAAAAACTTGAAACTAATTCAAAGAGAATGCTTATTGTGGGGGGGGGGGGGGGGGGGGAGGGCAAAGGAGAAATGATTCGGCTTCATGTGGTTGACGGGGTAAAGAATTAGCAACCGTGTTATTTGATACGAAAATGAAAACCTAAAAGTTTACAAAGGCAGTAATGTTGATCAGGAGTGTGGAGGATTTTTGACTGCAAGTCACGGAGGCTTTTATGATCAGTGTGACATATTTCATGCCCAACATATATTGACGCCATTTACAGACGTCTTCCTTGACAACATATAATTCTTTAATGTAAGTAGATGTCTGGGACAAATGGAGCCCAATTTTTTTTGCTGAAAAAAGAGATTGAATGATTTCTTTGTAACAATACATCTATACCAATATTTGAAGCGTTGATTTCATTAATAAAAGATTTAGTGAAATCTGGTAAAGTTAAAACCAGAGCATATGTCAGGGACAATTTAAGATTATTAAAAAGGGTCAGAAGCATGAGAGTTCCATTGAAAGGCATCTTTCTTAAGAAGGTTAGTTAAAGGAGCTGCGATAGAAGCATAATTAGAGATAAAATGACGATAATAGCTAGTTAACCCTAAAAAAGATCGAAGATGATGTAATGATGGAACAGACCAGTTAGCCATTACTTCAATTTTATTTGGATTAGTCGAAATAGTACCAAATGAGACAATATGACCAAAATATTCAATGGATGGTTGACAAATGACACTTACTGAGTTTAAGAAACAATTGATTTGACAATTTGAAGGTGAGCATAATGATGATCTATAGTGGAGCTGTATATGAGGATATCGTCAAAGAATATAATAACAAACTTACGAATATATGAATGAAAATTTGATTCATGAGAGCTTGAAAAGTAGATCGGGCATGACTAAGAATTTGAAATGGCCATCATGAGTATGAGAAGCGGTTTTATGGATGTCTTTTTGGTGCTTATGGATTTGTTCGTAGCCTGATCGCAGATCAAAGCTTGGAGTCATCTAAAAGTTCATCTACTATTGGAATAAGGAACTTATCCTTGACAGTCAAAGCGTTAAGGGTGTGATAATCAACAAAAAATCACCAAGTACTATCATATTTTTGTACTAGAAGCATTGGGCTGGAAAAAGGACTATGACTGCGATGAATAATGCTAGATTGCAGCATTTCAATGAGTGATTGTTCCATAGAATCTTTTTGAAAATGCGGATGTGGATAGGATTGAATGTGAATAGGTTTAGATTGCAATGGTAAATGAATGTGGTGATCAATTGGTTGAGGTGGTGGTAAGCCTTTGGGTGTTTGAAATAAGCTTTTAAATTGCCAAATTAAAGTTACAATAGATGTAGTTAAAGTAGCGGCAATGGATGAAAGATTGTCATTGAAATTACTTTGGATTGATGTGTCCTGATCGTTTTTAGGGTCTGGATTGAATGGTGAAGATTTGTATTGAGGGGGAATGGATAGCAAGGCAAAAAAATTGATGAAAAGATATATAGGAGTTTGTAATAGTTGAGATTCACCGGATAAGATAATTTGGCGATGCTTATCAGAAGATTGTATAGTTAGATCTTGATAATTGTGAAGAATGGGACCTAATGATTGAAGCCATTGCATTCGTTGAACAATCTCAGCGTCAAGGATAGCAAGCACAAATAAATCCAAGAGAGCTTGATAACCTTGCATTGAGATAGTGACTTGAGAACATTTTGAACCGGTTGGTCTAAAACGAACTACAATATAAAAAGGTCTATTTATTAATACATAGGCTTGTTTTACAAGAATCCTGTGCCTATCCTTGAGTCGTTTTATTTAACTTTCTACCTCTTTTATGGTAAACTTTGTGCATATTGTTGTCTTTAAGTTGCTCTTCCGAAAGTTTAGTCCAATTTTTACATTGTTCATGCACCATGCTTGTATGTAGTTGAATATCTTGTTGCTTAATAAGAAGTGACTAGCTTTTCTTATAACCTCATGTAGTGTATGGAATATTGGATATCAGAATGCTTTACACGAAGTCACTTTTTTGCATTTTGATCGAAGCATCATTTGTTACAGCACTTTTAGACGTCTGAAATCATATCTTTAACTGTTTAGAAAAATCAATTATTCCTGTAAGGTTTCCTGTGAACTGAATAAAATTCCAAATTTAATTTCCAACAAATGTTGAAGCTTTAATCACCATAAATAGTTCGTGCACGATCATATCTGCAAACGTAGTCAAAGTTAGGTTTAATCGTTATGTAATTTCATTAGCATCTTTTCTTTATTGTGTTCATCAGTTGTCTTAATTACTAGTTTGTGCTGCATAATTTGAATAAATTTCATGCAAGAGGATAGAAAATTAGTGTATTCCAGAAATGTGGAAAGTTAGTTTTCATTGTCCGTAACATGCTGAACATCTTTTCTTTGCTCTGTATTTCAATTGCTATTAATGCTAGTTTGTACTGCATAATGTAAATAATATGCAAATAAAGCTTCAAATGTAAATTGCGTGTTGTCAGTCTTTGGCAAGAAAGTAAGCAAATTGCGTGTTGTCAGTCTTTGGCAAGAAAGTAAGCATATCATACCGGCAATATATTAGCACTAGACTTGGCACTGCTTTCTCATTTATTGTGACCTTGTAATTTTCTTAATAATTTGCATGTGCTAATCTAAGTAGTGTAATATTTTACTGCACCTTTTCACTGATTGACCTAGTTTGCTTTGTATTTTTAATCTTGCTTCAAATGTATTTCACAGCGGACAGTAATTAATTTCTGTTTATAGATCATTCAAACCGTTCGGAAGCATATTCTTCTTGGAGGACCTAAACGCCTTGCTTTCACCGTACCACCACTTATATTTTCTGCTCTTAAGGTTCGTTTGTTATGGTACATGTATCTAAATTGGTAGAGTGCATGAGCTCATGCAATTTCATGTTTGATTTTCATTGCAGAACTGATGATTTGACCTTATGATGTCTTGTTCTGTAATTTCAATGTTGAATTGTATTAGGAATGATCATAACAATAAATTCCTGAACATAATGGTATTTGGTGGCCAAAATTCAAAATAGAAATATGTGATATGTAAATAATTTATTTGCCTCACTATAGATATTTTTCTCCACGCTCAAAGCAAACTGATACTAGCATTATTATGCTAATTTATTTTCATTAGTCCTACTGAACTGAAAGGGGGCGCATTTTGAATCTTTATCCATTTCATTCTTGTTGTGTGCTGCATGAGTGTTAATTCTATTTTGTGCGTGTCTTTTCGCTTTAAGCACGTTCAGGTTAATTTTGGCATGCCCTTTAAATTAGCATAACGAATAGGACAACTAATATAGATTTATTTAAAAAAGATCATATTTGGCGAGAAAGAAATGATCGAAATTATAATTTCTCGGGTATCTGTTATGTCACCATGTGCTGTAGAATTAAAAATGTAATCGGATGAAAAGTTTCAAAATGGAATAGTAGGGAATGCCTCTTGGAGCTTGGGATCCTGTAGTTTGGTTTTTGATCTGGTGGGCTTATGCGGCATTCTGATGTCTTTTGCTTCTGTTGCTAACATCTCGATTTTTCTGGAGTGTCTTTTTCTGCTGTTGCACATGTTTTGGCTGCTCGTTTGGGCTATGATGAGTGATGCCAACATCCTACCTGGTTACCCTTTGGATGGCCTCGCTGGCAACCAAGGGTGACCTGTTTCATTATTTGTGCTGGCTGTCCTAGTTATTTTTCCCCTGTTGGGGTCTCTGCGGCAACCATTTCTCTCAGGATGGCCCTGCAACAACCAGGGGTTCTCCGCCTTCTATATGGTATTGCTGATCCTTCTCGATGAGGCATTTTTATGTATGTCGGCTCTTTCCACCTGAGTCCTCGGTTTGAACTTTTGGCTGCTTCATCAGTTGATTCCTATATTTTGTTATATTGCTGATCTTTCAGTGGCTGGTTTTTTACTGGAGCTTTCTCTTTCTATTGATCTCTTGTGTGCTGGATATCTTATTTGGTCTTTCCGTAGCATAGATCCTTTTCTGCTCTTGTTTTGAGCTTCCGTTTTGACACAGCTCAGTTCATAAATGTAACATATTATAGAATTGGTTCTTTCTTCATTATTCTGTAAAAACACTCCGCAACCCACCCCCCCCCCCCCCCCCCCCCCCCCCCCCCCCCCACACACACACACACAAAAACAAAAAGTTTAAAGAAAAGAAAATGTTTTGTTTTGTTTATTCTTTATATTATTAGTAAAGTTTGCACTTTTTAGAAAAGAGTACATGGTTTATAGATTAAATTAGATATTCCATAACATGGTTGTGAATTGTTACCTTAATAGAAAATATATTATTTCCAGTAAAATAATTATCATTTTATAAAAAAAGAGTTTATTTTGAAATGGAGCTCTCTTATGTCAGGTTTTAAATATAGTAAACATTAATTTATATATATATATTTATATATATATATATATATATATATATATATATATATATATATATATATAGTGCAGATTAGTTTTAAATTAAATTTAGAATAACTTTATAATTGAATTATGTCAGACCGTTAATGCTGTAAGCTTTTGATTTGAAGTTAGTGAGACGTTTGCAAGTCCATGAAGGAGATGAGGTCGGTGAAGATGTTTCAACGACTCCGAAGAAAATTTTTCAGATATTGAATCAGGTTATTCTTCTTAATTTGTCTTCTCATATATTCAATTAAAATTTTATTGTACTTTGTTATGCCAATATAATTTCCTTTCTTATTTTGAAGGCTATGAATCAGGATTTGCATAATATGCCACGAAATTGAAACGCAACATAAATGAAACTTGAGAAATAAAAAAAAATAGATGAAACGTGCAATAGATAGATTATTGTCAAGGAGAAACATAAATGCGGACACCTTTAAGCCTCAATTACTCGGTTATGTTGATAGAATCAGCCAGTATATTTTCCTGTAAGTTCGTATTTCATAGCTATTATCAACTGATGTCATTGTTGTCATATATTGGCATGAAATTTGAAAAGAGGGAAAAATAAGGCACTAATTACCAACGGTATAGTTTTTTTTTTTTTTTTTGAAACTAGGGTATAGTTGGAGTAGCTCCAGTGGAAGATAAGATTAGAGAGAGTCGCCTTAGATGGTTTGGTCACATTAAATGGAGGCCTTCCGATGAACTAGTTAGGAAAGTTGAGGTATTAGATTTGACTTTTGTTAAGAAAGGTAGAGGTAGACCTAAAAAGACTTTGTTAGAAAATATTAGAAATGATCTTTCTTTATTAGATTTAAATGAGAAGTTGACTTTTAGCTGGACACAATGGCGAAAAAAGATTCATGTAGCCGACCCCACGTAATGGGACAAAGGCTTGATGTTGTTGTTGTTGTTTGAAACTAGGGTATAGTTTTGTTCTCTTAACTTAGTTGACAAGCTGTGATGAAATGAAGTCCCCATTTTTAATTTGACAACAGGTTATGAAATGAAGCCCCCTTTAGTTGATAACTGCGGGCTAGAGCAGTATAATTTTTGAATTGCAGATATACCTGGATTTTGGTCAGGTTAGATATAGTTAAAAGAGCCTGAATTGATCAGGTTCATGTGATTTGGAAGTTTTTAGACCCTTAGTCTTATTATCTCAGCATTGTGTTATTTTACCTTATGATTCACAACTTACAACAACCTTTCTCTAGATTATTACATTTTAATATGCTAAAATGTTGAAGGTAACCAAGATTTTCGAGAATTAATTCTTAGAATTCTTTCTAATTAGATTAGTTATATTAGTCTTATAGTCTTAGTTTTAGTATTAGTTAGTGATCCCGGCTCGGCGAGTCCTTTCTTCCGTGATGAACTGTTGGCAAATATGATCTAATAAAATATGACAAAACCTATAGCAAAAATTAAGTGGTGCAAATTTTTAAGCTGCATAATGTATCGTGCAAGTGAACAGCATTGCCTTTTGCTTACCATGTATAATTTATTTTGCACCAAAATATATATACATATACATATATATATATATACATATATATACATATATATATATATATACATATACATATATATATATATATATATATACATATACATATATATATATATATATATATACATATACATATATATATATATATATATACATATACATATATATATATATATATATATTTATATATATATATATATATATATATATATATATATATATATATATATATACATATTTGCACAAAATCACTTTTGTGCATGAATATTTATAGCATCACCTTCATCATTGGACTTATCCAAATTATTTAGGGTCAGTTTTATGAATCATTGAATACTCATTTTCTATTTGTTTTATCTATTCTTTGTAAATTATTTCTTGACACTTTTTAATTCGTCATTTTTTTTATTTAAAATCTGAATACGTATCAGATTATTGAGGCATTGTCAACTGTTCCTTCATCAGAGCTTTCCCTGAGGCTGTACTTACAATGTGCAGAGGTATGGAAATTTTCTAATTATTTTTTTCCTTAACAACCTGCTACAGAAGTTATTGTTATTGATTTGATCTTGTCTCTCAGGCTGCCAATGATTGTGAGCTTGAACCTGTTGCGTATGAGTTTTTTTACTCAAGCTTTTATATTATATATGAAGAAGAAGTTGCAGTAAGTAACTAGAATACAAATATTCAAGTTTATTCGTTTTTATTTTCTATTTTGTTTATTGCTTGTTCAATAAAACATTTATTTGTATCTACTACTGTTGGCCATTCTTTATTTCCTTATTGGTTGATGTAGGATTCAAAAGCCCAAGTGACTGCAATACACCTAATCATCGGAACTCTTCAGAGGATGACTGTTTTTGGAGTTGAGAATAGAGATACACTAACTCATAAAGCCACGGGGGTGCGTGTTGAACACATTTTTATTCTTTTTTTAATCATGCGTAGTCTAAAATTTCGGAGATCTTTTTCATTTTTCATTTTTTTCCTTGCAGTATTCTGCAAAACTTTTAAAAAAGCCTGATCAGTGTAGAGCAATTTATGCATGCTCGCACCTTTTCTGGGTTGAAAATCAAGATGGAATCAAGGATGGTGAAAGGTATAATTTAGCAAACACTTTTGTTGAATTAAATGCTTTGATTGATGCATCTAAAGACTGTTTACTTAGCAGCTGGTTAGAGAACCCTTCCATCGAACAGGCAAATTGATCTATGATTCCTGAGTATTTATTCCTTTTATTAACTGTATTTTCCCTGTCTTATTTCATTTGACCCTAGTATGCAATTTTTGAGTCTGCAGCGTGAAGTTACTCAGGAATTTACACCTATGTAATAAAAAACAGATTTACTTTTTTCCTTTTAACTATGGCTTCTCTTGGGACGGCTTTCTTACTCGTAAAATGGCTTTCTAGTACAAAAAATTTAATATTTGTACTAGAAAGTCGCTTTAAAGAGTCGGAAGAAAGCCATCCAACGAATCCTATATGATGCCAAATGTTTGTCAATATACAATAACCAATTACTGTTTTGTAAAATCTATTGAGCAGTCAGGCCAAAGTTTGCTTATATTATTTATCAAATATTTAATTCCCAACTGGATAAATTTTTCATGAATCTTTTTGTGACCACTTCAATCAAGTTCAAGGGCGGAACTGTTGGCTGTTTAGGGGGGGCAATTGCCCCCCCTTAAAAAAAAATTTATTAGAGAGGGGCAGGGGCGGAACCAGCCTTTCATCTTAGGGGGGGCAAAATTTTCTTAGTATAATAGACTAATATAAAAAAAAGATGACATAATTCAAAGTGAAATATTGTATTTCCATTATGATAGGAAAATTGAAAATCATTACAATTCTATCAATCTATTTTTCATTTTTTGATAATATTGGATAACATCTTCATTGGGAATCAAATCAAATACATCTTTTTCAATGTAAGGCACAAGACAATCGTTGAGCCAATCATCACCCATCCTACTACGCAATCGATGTTTGATAATTTTCATGGCTGAAAATGCTCTCTCCACCGTAGCAGTAGCAACTGGTAAGGTTAATTATAAAGTAATAAGTTTGTAAACCAAAGGATACACATCATTCTTCTTGAACTTAACAATCTGCTTTGCAAGATCAGCAATACTTCTTAGAGAGGAGAACTCTTCACTAGTCCGCATATCGATAATGTACGTTGCTAATTGATTTTTAAGAGCAATAACCTTAATTGTAGAAAAATCACTTGGATATAACTCTGCTAGACATATCAATTTCCTCTCATCATAAGCACGAAAAGAATCACTTGGGTTTAAGCATGACATACACAGAAGTAACTCAGCACTTGATTCAGAAAAGCGATTATTTAGCTCTTGAAGTTGCATGTCAACTACTGTATAAAATAAATCAACACGATAATGATGTAAATTTGTTTTATCTTCACCTCCTCTTACTGATCGACGACGAGTTTTATATGTTTCATTCATGTTTGGAACAACAACTTCAAAAACACCACAAAAACGTGACACTTCATCTAGTAAACCATTCCATCCATTCTCCCGTAGAAGTTGCAGTCGTTGTTTGGAAATTTGAACCAATTTCATAGCATTTTCAATGTCTTGATCTTTTCTTTGCAATGATTGTGATAACTCATTCGTAATGCCCAATATATCAATCATCAAATGCATTGTAAAGATAAAATCAAAAGACTCCATTATATCAATCAGAACACCCGCTTCAACTGATTGCTGATCATGAACCCCTTTTTCCTTAACGATCTCTAGCACCTCGATCACAGAAGCATACATATGCATAAGACTAATCAGAGAATGAAAATGTGAACTCCAACGAGTATCACTAGATTTTTGTAAATTTGTCTCTTGATTCAAACCTTTGCCACTTATGAGATTTCCATTTTTAAGATGAAGAAATATTTTCTCATGCTGAATACTTTTAAGAGCATCTGTTCTCTTACAAGAAGCCCCAATAGTATTAATTATTCTAGAAGTGAACTCAAAGAGATGTTTTACTTGCCAATGATTTTTTGCCACTGCTACCAAACATAATTGGAGTTGATGAGCGAAACAATGAACATAAAATGCTTGAGGGTTATCATTTAGAATAAGGGCCTTTAAACTATGAAATTCCCCTCTCATATTGGATGTCCCATCATAACCTTGACCATGTATCCTTTGTATGCTCAACGAGTGTTTAGCTAGAATGTCTTCAATGGCTACCTTCAGTGTAACTGCATTAGTGGATGTATGCTTCTTCCGTTGTTTTTTTGTTTCGCCCGAACGCGAACTTGCTTCTTCCGCTGTTTTTTTGTTGATTTCGGCGGGTTAGGTCAAAAGGGAGGGACAAAATAAAAATTTTTTGATGTCAAGTTACCTAATTACCCCCCTCTCTAATAAATTTTTGCACAGTTCGGGAAGAAGTTCGCGTTCGGGAACGACGGGAAGAAGTTCTCTTCGTCGGCTTCGAGTTTGGTGATTCGCGCAACTGTGCAAGAGGAGGGTTTCCGGCTTCAGGATTGGATCCGGCGTCCGTAGTCCGTTCGTGAATCCCAACTTGCAAGGGTCTCCAGCTTCAGGATTCAGGAGATCTAGGTAAGTTTTGATTTATGAATACATTATTTGATTGTTTTGTTTGTTATTTTTTGGTTCATTTGCTATTTTGCTGTTATTTTTTGGTTGATTTGCTGTGTTGAAAATTATATTGAAATCCCAACAAAATAATCAAACAATGCTGATTTTTTGCTTGATTTGGAACACTCGTTCGTGAATCCCAACAAACAAGTTCCTTTAGAGCATCACTTATGTTGAAATCCTTGAGAAAATTTTGATTTGCTTTTCTGTTATCAACTTGAAATCCTTGAGAAAATTATAGAGCATCACTTATGTTGAAAATTGAAATCCTTGGGAAAATTTTGGATTAGAAAATTCTGCTTACTGTTAATTACCGCCCCTAAGCAACCAACGCTCCATTTTCCTAATAGATTCAATTTAGGAAGTATTGTTTTGCTATTTCTAAAATCTAAATGCAACTTGAATTGTTGCCCGCTTACGTCTAAATCAACCTAGTCTAAATTGAAACATTTAGATAAAATTTTAGAATTCTTGTTTTGTGTTAGAAATGCTAAAAGAGATTGTTATGATAATAATTTTGAAATTGTTATTTTGCTATTTCATTGTTTGTTATGATGTAAATATTTTGATTAACGGTCGCTCTTCTTTGGTAATAAATTTCATTTTAGGGTTTAGGAAAATGGAGCGTTATTTAAAGAGGAAAGAGCGAATAGAAATTGACATTAACAATCTCCCAGCAGATCCAGAACTCCGACCTCCTATTTGGAGTTATCATGTAAATGATAGAGATAAGATTCAGAGATCATATCTATTGAAGGGTCCCCATCAATCGAGAAGTCATCAATTTCCCCAAACTTTATATGGAAATATTGCACGTAGGTTCAATCCGAATTGGTTTGATGAATACTCTGATTGGTTAGAGTACAGTGTGCAGAAAGATGCTGTTTACTGTCTTTATTGCTATCTATTTAAACCTCAAGAGCATATTATTAAAGGTAAAGGTGGTGGGGATTCATTTATTGGAGAAGGTTTCAAAAATTGGAAGAAGAAAGAAAAATTATTATGTCACGTTGGAGATCACAATAGTGTACATAATAAATCTAGACAAAAATGTGAAGATTTGATGAAGAACCAAGAACAGAGTGTTCCAACTTTATGGTTAAACAAAGATCACAAGAACAAAAAATAATATAGGATCATGTTGACTGCAACCATTGATTGTGTTAGATTTTTGTTACGTCAGGGATTATCATTTCGGGGGCATGATGAGTCTTCCAATTCAGATAATCGAGGAAATTATTTAGAGCTACTTGATTTTCTAGCTGATCATAATGAGGAAATTAAGACAGTGGCATCTGCATATGCTAGCTCAAATCTGAAGTTAACTTCACCAAAAGTCCAGAAAGAAATATGTTTTGCTGCATCAGCTCAAACTTTAACATATATAATGAAAGATATTGGTAACTCATACTTCTCACTTATAGTTGATGAATCCCGTGATATTTCTACGAAAGAACAAGTTGCTATTGCAGTGCGATATGTGGATAAGCTGGGGCCAAGTGATTGAAAGATTTATAGGCATCAAACATGTCACATCCACAACTGCAGTTACACTTCAGGCAGCCATTGAAGACATTCTAGCCAAACACTCGCTGAGCATACAATGGATACGTGGTCAAGGTTATGATGGGGCATCCAATATGAGAGGGGAATTTCATGGCTTAAAGGCCCTTATATTAAATGATAACCCTTAAGCATTTTATGTTCACTGTTTTGCTCATCAACTCCAACTATGTTTGGTAGCAGAGGCAAAAAATTATTGGCAGGTAAAATATCTTTTTGAGTTCACTTCTAGAATAATTAATACTATTGGGGTTTCTTGTAAGAGAACGGATGCTCTTAAAAGTATTCAGCATGAGAAAATATTTCTTTATCTTAAAAATGGAAATCTCATAAGTGGCAAAGGTTTGAATCAGGAGACAAATTTATAGAAATCTAGTGATACTCGTTGGAGTTCACATTTCTATTCTTTTATTAGTCTTATGCATATGTATGCTTCTGTGATCGAGGTGCTAGAGATCGTTAAGAAAGAAGGGGTTCATGATCAGCAATCAGTTGAAGCGGGTGTTCTGATTGATATAATGGAGTCTTTTGATTTTATCTTTACAATGCATTTGATGATTGATATATTGGGCATTACGAATGAGTTATCACAATCATTGCAAAGAAAAGATCAAGACATTGAAAATGCTATGAAATTGGTTCAAATTTCCAAACAACGACTGCAACTTCTACGGGAGAATGGATGGAATGGTTTACTAGATGAAGTGTCACGTTTTTGTGGTGTTTTTGAAGTTGTTGTTCCAAACATGAATGAAACATATAAAACTCGTCGTCGATCAGTAAGAGGAGGTGAAGATAAAACAAATTTATATCATTATCGTGTTGATTTATTTTATACAGTAGTTGACATGCAACTTCAAGAGCTAAATAATCGCTTTTCTGAATCAAGTGCTGAGTTACTTCTGTGTATGTCATGCTTAAACCCAAGTGATTCTTTTCGTGCTTATGATGAGAGGAAATTGATATGTCTAGCAGAGTTATATCCAAGTGATTTTTCTACAATTAAGGTTATTGCTCTTAAAAATCAATTAGCAACGTACATTATCGATATGCGGACTAGTGAAGAGTTCTCATCTCTAAGAAGTATTGCTGATCTTGCAAAGCAGATTGTTAAGTTCAAGAAGAATGATGTGTATCATTTGGTTTACAAACTTATTACTTTATCATTAACCTTACCAGTTGCTACTGCTACAGTGGAGAGAGCATTTTCAGCCATGAAAATTATCAAACATCGATTGCGTAGTAGGATGGGTGATGATTGACTCAACGATTGTCTTGTGCCTTACATTGAAAAAGATGTATTTGATTTGATTCCCAATGAAGATGTTATCCAATATTATCAAAAATTGAAAAATAGATTGATAAAATTGTAATGATTTTCAATTTTCCTATCATAATGGAAATACAATATTTCACTTTGAATTATGTCATCTTTTTTTTATATTAGTCTATTATACTAAGAAAATTTTGCCCCCCCTAAGATGAAAGGCTGGTTCCGCCCCTGATCAAGTTAGTATTATATGATGACTATACTTCTGTAGAAATCTTCTAAGGGTCTGGCTTGATCATGTCTATTCCTATCCGTCAGATTGAAGGCCTGGCCATTCTAGTCAATGTATTTTTATGTTTTTAAAATTATGTTACTTTGATCCATCCCAAAATAATTACGATAAGGCTAGAATTGATGATTATGATGTTACTTCAAGAATAATGTGGTTATTATATATATATATATATATATATATATATATATATATATATATATATATATATATATATATACGGTTTAACTGATCATTTTTCTATTGATACACATCCTGTGGTGTTTGTTCCGTGTAATTATACTCTTCTTATGCTTGCAGAGTTCTCCTATGCTTAAAGCGTGCCATTAGGATTGCAAATGCTGCCCAGCAAATGGCCAATGTTACAAGGGGCAGCAGTGGACCCGTCACATTGTTTGTTGAAATACTCAACAAGTACAACTTCTTTACTGTTTCAGTTGAGAAATATCCCCCCGTAAGAGGAGAAATTATTTTGTGCAGAGACCGGACGGTGAGAACCGTCCAAATTTGCTGCGCTTTTACTATCTTTTGCTACAAATATTAAATTATGAATGCACCATAATTGAGTATTTGTTACGCTTTTGCAAAAACTCAGCAAAAGTGCAACAAAAGGGCAGCAAATATTGCTTCGATCAAATATTTGTTGCGTTTTTGTCGAGTTTTTGCAAAAACACAGCAAATACACAGTAAAAGTGTGGAATATTTGTTGAGTATTTCCTAAGTATTTGCAAAACCGCAGCAAAAGGACAATAAAAGCCTAGCAAATCCGGACGATTCTCACTGTCCGGTCGCCGCACAGAACAATCTCTCCCATAAGAGACCTTAAATATTGAAGGCATCTTTTTTGCAGGTATCTGTATTTCTTCGAGAAAGGAAATCCTCAGATCACCAGCTCGGCAATTCAGGGTCTGATTGAATTGATTATGAACGAGATGCAAAGTGATAACTCACCATCAGATCCATCAGCTGATTCTTTCTTTTCCAGCACAATGCGTTACATTCAGTTCCAGAAGCAGAAAGGTGGTGCCATTGGCGAAAAGTACGAGCCAATCAAGGTTTAGTAGAAGCAGGATGCCCAGATACAGAATTGGCACTTTCATACTAATCTCAGATTTGGGTAATAATATTATGTAAATTGTGCTATATTTTCCATTGTCTTCATTCTTGATGCATTCTTTTCCCAGTCTCCTCTGCTTTCAATGCTGTCAAAGTGATGTATACTAGACCAATTTCAATTTTTGAAGAATAAAATCTTGACTAAATTTTTGAAATCATGAGGAATATTAACACGTTCAATTGTTTTTTTTTTTTTTTTTTTGATATTTAGGCCGAGTAAGATAGATTCGCACACACATCGCACGCACAAAACTCAATTCAAAATCTCTTAGCTGGTAGTTTAAGCTCTCAACCAACAGATCAAGTGAGCTGTGTAGGCGTTCAAGTTTTATCGAATGTTTTTCATTAATTGGAATCTCATTGTATGTGAACATATTGATGCATTGTAAGAAATATTTTTTTGTTTCTTTTCCGATATTTTTTCTGTTGGAATGTTCATTCAATTATGGACTGTTTGATTTCAAAACAAAACTGCAGTGATTTTTCATGGTTTATTTACTCCAAAGCATTCTGCAAACCTTCGTTTAATTACAGGTCTGATTGGAGTTGGGCATTTGTGATTATTTTTAATAAATTAGTAAAAAAGAAAGCAAATTATGACTCAGTAATGGAAGGAAATATTGAGCCATTTGCTTAAAACTATGATGAGTAGTTTTTTTTTTTATATATATATTTAAATTTAATTTTATAATTATAAGGGAACAATTAATATATTTTAACTTTGTTTGAATCATTTTTAATCATTTAATTAATATAATATTTTAATAAAATGATGATGAGACGTATAATGGTTTATGTAATAAAATATTGGTCGTTAAAATATAAGTATAAATTTGAGCTAAGTGTTGTTGAGATGAAGATGCTCGGGTGGATGAGTAACATTATCTTTAAACGATAGAATGCAAAATGAGTATATACGTGAAAAGATTGAAGTAGCTCTAATAAAAGGCCTTCTTATGGCCTGATTAGAAGAGTAGATGTATTAAATATGGTCTATATTAAGAAAGATAAATGTAAAATCTAAAAAATTTAATTAGAAAGTATTTGAAATGATATTTTTTATTAAATTTAAATGATAATTTGACTCTTAATAAATAGAATGAAAAAAAAAAAAATCATATAGCGGCCCTACTGAGTGGGATAAATGATAAATTGTTCATGTTGTTGCAATATTTAATTAATACAAATTTTTAAATTTGCATTTACAAGCCAGCAGGTACATTCAAAGTTCAAACCCATTAAATTAAACTTAAATTTTAATTTAAAATAGATTGACAATCCGTACATCCAAAAAAAAAAGTTCGAAGTCTAAAATTTGCTTCAAATTTAACTTAACATTTACTTAAAATTTGATTCAAAAAGTTTTAGAGTTAATTCTATGAAAATTTTGATCCGAATATTGTAATATAATTTTTTTAATGATATTATCTTCAAAATTAGGAATTTCAAATACATATATTATCGTGATTCGATAAAAAAATAAAATTGAAATTTTAATTGCCAATTAGTTAGAAATTTAATAAATATGTGCCCGCTACAGTTAGAGGTGTTAATATTTGACACGCTTGAAACTTGACCATGAAAGTTCCGGGTTCGAGTCAACCCGTTTTATTTACTGGTTGGGATCGGGTTGACAAAGTCAACCAATTTCAAAATCTGAGTCGGGTTGACCTGGCAACCCCAAATTGACTCGGTTGATCCATTTAGAAATCACAGGTTATGGCATTCTGCTGATTAGCCTGTTCGCGAGTCGTTCTCCGCAATCTGAATCTTCGGGACTTCAAATTGCATGCCACGACCGTCCTCCGCCACAACTTATCCAACCATCTGGGCCTACGACTTTCGTCGTTTGTCAAGACGCCGTTTGTCAGGACAAGTGACGCAGGAGCATCCCTTTAAATAAATTGTATTTTCTTGTTAGTGATTGGTGTAGCTCTATTTCTTGTGTAGCCTATTATATGACTACATGAAGTCTATAAATATAGGCCAATGTCTTGTAATAAGGATAGATTTTTTATATGAATATGAATTGAGTTTAGTCTCATGTGTTTCATGTATCCTAAGAGTGATTCTTAGGTGGTGGATCTTTCCTCCAAGAAGTTCTTGGAGCCGTGTCCGGCGACCGTCACCAGATCATCGACGTGGATTCGTCGAGCCCCCTACCTGACCGGTGTCATTTGGTATCAGAGCCAGCAAGTTGCTGGCGTTCTTGTTCGTCGCCGTGTCACCTCCACCACCGGCATCATTTGGTGGCAACCCGTCTTTGCTGGCGAATCAGCTTCGGTGTTGGACGCAAACAGCATCCATGAATCGGTCTCATTTGCATTCTTGGTTGGCTCTTTATTTCTCCTTCCAACAGTCAAGAAGGATAGTCTAGTCGCCAAGAAGGGGCTGTCTTCTTCTAGCGGACTTCAAGGCAACAACTCAAGAACCACAAAACTTCAACTAGCTGCTGCGATTCATCCTCCACAACCATTTGTATACACCTGAGAGTTGTTTCCAAGAAGCAGAACATTAGTCGCCTATCCTATTCTAGTCCACAGCAGGCGTTCCCTCAAATCCTGTTTCCAGACGGCAGACGTTTCTTCAAGACAACATGTGCAAGAACCCATCAGCTACCAAGAAGAGGGAATGTGGGGTTGATCTTGTACCCATCGACACCAATAGCCTTATTGTCCGGTGTTAGTTGCCAAGGCGGATCGCAATTCTGCAAACCTCCTTCGACGACGTTTTCTTCCTTGTCAAATCGGAATTAGTGACCGGAGTCTGCTCGCTGAAAGGGGTTTAGTTTAAATTTTGCTCAAATCCAACATTAATCTTGTTGCCAAACAGCAGCTGAAAGAAAAATCTCAAAGGTAGTTTTTGAGTTTCAGATCCAAAGAAGAATTCTATTTCTTGAGCGTCCTCTGTTCTTTCTTCTACATCATGATTTGATTTTATGGTGATGAAGAAATCAAAGTGCAGCCCCTAGAAACTAAGGCAGGATAGGAACGTGGAGGTGTTTCAGAAGTCCGACGACTAGCTAAACTTCCAGCCAGCAGGTGTTCTTCCTCGGTGGCCGCATTAGCTTCACTCAGTGGCAACGTTAGCCTCATTTGGAGCTAAATAGAGCAAGATGTGGTCTCGTCGGACTCGACAACCACCATGTCAAGAAGAAGAAATCGAAGATCTTCTACAAGAAGTGGCACGACTCAAACTACGATTGTCAAGGATTGAACGACGGACAAACAGGAGCCCTTGGCCTCGACCCAATGGTGTTAATGGCTATTGGACCACGGTACAAAACCGACGACTTTGAAAAGGATGATTTTAAATGATCAGATATCAGTTCTCTTCCACTCCACCCTCGACCAAGTTCAGATTCGAAGAAATTTGAAGATCCATTGTTGAAATTGTCGTCTTTGCCAATCTTTGAAGAACCCGTGTATGACGTGTACGATGACGACATGTTATTTGAAGTTCTTGATGTTGATAAGCTCATGTATGACGATGACCAGAGCAAGATGGATGCCCCGCCGGAGTTATGCATGCATATTCCTCCTGTTAAGGCAATAAATGTGCTTGCCATCATTGATAAGAGGAATAATCCAAATAAGCTATTTTATGAAGATGGAGATAAGCCTGAAGGCGACTTAAAAGATGGGATATGTTGCAAGATTGTTGTTTACTTCGATTGCTATCGTATTCTAAAAAATATTGTTGGTTCATGGCAATGTGAGTTTTGCAAGGTTACATCCTTAGAGGCAAGTCGTATGAACCCACAATTGGGTAGCGGTGAAGAGACTTGTTCTAGAGTCCAGTATAGTTTATGCAGTGGTGTTGACACTGGTTGGATTTATCCAGACCGGTTTAGCCAACCAAACCCACCTCCTTATGGTAGCCAACCGGATCTTTTTCTACGAGCTCAAAGTTTCCTCCTACCCCGGTAGAATGACGCAGGAGCGTCCCTTTAAATAAATTGTATTTTCTTGTTAGTGATTGGTGTAGCTCTATTTCTTGTGTAGCCTATTATATGACTACATGAAGTCTATAAATATAGGCCAATGTCTTGTAATAAGGATAGATTTTTTATATGAATATGATTTGAGTTTAGTCTCATGTGTTTCCTTTATCCTAATAGTGATTCTTAGGTGGTGGATCTTTCTTCCAAGAAGTTCTTGGAGCGGTGTCCGGCGACCGTCACCGGATCATCGACATGGATTCGTCGAGGCCCCTACCTGACCGATGTCAACAAGGCGGCACTGTTGTAGCTTGTCCAACCTTCAAAGCTCCTTGTTCCACGGGTTCCACCTTTCCGCCGTCCTTCCTCCATTGTCTGCCAAGCTGAGGCGATAGCTTGTCCTGCCGGTCATCCTTCCTCCGCCGTCTGCCAGGCCGAGGCGCCGCACACCCTAAATTCCGCCTTCAAAGCCCCTCCAATGGCCTCAGTTCGCAACCACGTCCCCGGGTTTGCATGTCCCCTGTTCCGGTCGGGTTAACCCGTAATCCGCGAGGGTCAGATCCGAGTTGGATATCCGGACCCGTTTATAAAAATGAATCAGATTAGTACCACATACCTATTTTGACACCCTTAACTACAAGAGGACAGAAGAGTTAACATCTGAGTTCTAATTGTTTTACACGCGCAGAATTAATTAATAAACAACCATTTAAATTCAGAAGCCGATGTGATGGTCTGATTCCATGCTTCTACGCCCTTACGGTCACCGAGCTCTCCAATGTTGCAACAGAGTTCCTCTTCCCGCCGTAGAATCCCATTCTCGATTAATCCCAACCCTCCTCCCAACTTCTTCTCCATGCCCTCTCGCCATCTCTCACCCGCTCCTCCCCATCCATGCGGCACTTCGGTCCGGCGGCATCCTCGACTCCTCGGCCGTCACCCGGGCACTCAAGTCCTCCGTGGATGTCTTCACCGGCGAACAAATTCATTCCTTTTCCATCTCCTCTGGCCTCAAATCCTTCGTAGCTGTATCCAACTCCCTAATCAGCTTCTACTGCAAATCTGGTTCATTTAGCAGTGCTGTCAAGTTGTTCGACGACATGCCTGACCGAGATGTCATTTCCTGGAACACCATTCTCTGTGGCTTCGCTTCCGGCCACGATGCTTTATGTTTCACACAGAGAATGAGACGAGCTGGGGTTCCTAGTGACCCTGTGACTGTCACTACTGCTCTGTCCATCTCAGGAGATCTACAAGATATCGACTTTGTCCGCCAGCTGCATTCCATTGCTTTCAAATCTGGGTATGGTTACGACGAATTTGTGTGCAATGCTCTAATTACTGCTTATTCCAGGCGGGCCTGTTTTTCGGATGCCAAGTTTGTGTTTGACGAAATGCCTGTTACAACTTTGGTTTCATGGAATGCGCTGATATCCGGGCTCAGTCAAGAAGGATATTTCGGACTTGAGGCAATTAAGCTTTTTGTTAGAATGGTTTCTGTTGAAGGCTTGATCCCTGACCATATCTCTCTCGCGAGTGCTATTACAGCTTGTGCACAGGAATCAAACTTTTGTCTTGGACGCCAAATACACGGCTCTGCAACCAAAATAGGCCTCGTTACTCATATATCAGTTTCAAATGTTCTCATGTCTATGTACTACAAGTATGATGATGTCGACTGTGCTACCAAAGTTTTTTTTGATATGGAAGATAGGAATGTCATTTCATGGACTACCATGATTTGCATAGATTCAAGCAGTGCTGTTTCTCTATTTAACAGCATGAGAATGGATGGAATACAGCCTAATGATGTAACTTTTGTTGTTTTGGCTAATTCTGTATCTCCCAAAAATTTCATTCAAGAGGGTGAAATGATTCATGGCGTCTGCTTCAAGACCAGATTTTCCACTGAAGTTACTGTGTCAAACACCCTGATAACTATGTATGCAAAGTTATCCTACATGGAAGGTGCAAGAAAGATATTTGAAGAAATGGAGAACAAGGAAATAGTAACTTGGAATTCTTTGGTGTCTGGCTATGCGCAGAATGGGCTTTGTGATGAAGCTCTCCGAATGTTCTCCTCAGCTATTATGCACTGCAAGCCAAACCATTATACATTTGCAAGTGTTATTAGTGCTATTACTTCTGCTCAAACCATTTACTTAACATATGGTCAGAGATGCCATTGTTCGATCCTTAAGCTGGGTCTCAATACTAATGAACATGTGGCTGGTACACTAATTGACATGTATGCAAAGCGAGGCAGCATCGACGAATCCTTGATGGCATTTGGTGAAACAGTCAACAGGAGCTTGATCAGTTGGACTGCAATCATTTCTGCATATGCAAAGCATGGTAGTTTTGAGATTGTTATGAAACTGTTTGAAGAAATGCTGAGTTCCTATGTTCGGCCTGATCATATAACCTTCCTGGCAATTCTTACAGCTTGTTGCTGTAGTGGGATGGTTACTGTGGGACAGAAGATTTTTTATATGATGGTAATTGAATACAAGCTTCAGCCATGGCCGGAGCATTATGGTTGTATAGTTGATATGCTGGGGAAAGCTGGGAAATTAGTGGAGGCTGAAGAATTTCTGGAGAAAATACCCAATGGGCCCGGGATTTCAGCATTACAGAGCTTGCTGGGGGCTTGTAGGCTTCACGGGGATATGGAGATGGGTAAGAGAGCAGCAGGGGCTTTAATGGAGAAGGAGCCATTAGAGTCTGGGCCTTATGTGCTCATGTCAAATATATATGCAGATGCTGGGGAGTGGGAAAATGCAGCAAGAGTTAGGAAAAGGATGAGAAATAGAGGTGTGAAAAAAGAAGTGGCCTTCAGTTGGGTAGATGTGAGAATGGCGGATTTGTTACACATGCACAAGTTCTCTTCAGATGATAATACTCATCCACTATCAGAACAGATATACGGAGTTGCAGAGAGTTTAGGGATGGAGATGAAACTAATGGAAGAAGAGGCATTATTAGCAGCTTAAAGTGTGAGCTTTATGCACTTTGGATTATGTCCATGGCCGGCAATTCATAGAGAGTTTTTATGAATATTTCTATCTTCTCTGCTTGGCTTGCTGATCTAATTAGTTAACTCCGGGGGTTGTGAAGCAAAATATGAAGCTTTCTCCGGGTTGGGATGTATTTTTTCTGCTTGTGCATAGTCATCGTTCAATGGATTGACTTCATGAGCAGTACTATATGGCAGCGGAAGGCTAACTTGTTTCAAATGGGGTAAGCAGGTAAGGGCATTTCCAACTGAAAAACTTGTTTTTCACTCTAAAGCGCAGTGAAACTTCAAAATGTTGTGATTCATCTCCAATCGATCTGCATTTCTTTCTTCTTTTGCAAGCTTCCTGCGAACGTAACAATCTCTCTCCTCTTTTGCGCCCTTTTCTCCTCTTTCGCCCTCGTCTTCGGCAAATTCGGCAACTCAATTTTTTGTTGTAGGTGAATAGTGTGATGCTAATATTGGCGTTGCACTGTTCAGCTACGGAATTTTGGCGTGAGATTTGAAGTTCGAATGCAGCGAATGGCAGACAACATTCGGTGGCATGTAATTCGGTTGGAGATGGTCTAAGCCTTATAAATTGCCGGCCATACCATTTTAAGTGCTGTTTATTTTTTATTTGGAAATTGAAATGACGAGCAATAAATTATAATAAAATATCTGATTTGAATCTATGATCTTGGAGAAACAATCATCTCCTCTGATCAGTGGATCATCACATACCTCTCAAGCGAGCAGAAAGTTTGTCTTTTATGAAGACATGCATATCATGACTAATTTATTATTAGTATTGCATGCTGGAAATCAAGTTGATCGAGTGAGGAAAATTCTTGATCTTTTTAATTTTTTTAATATTATCCACACACAAGCAATCAAATATAGAAGATAGTGGGCTACAAGATTTTTTTAATGCAGAAATTCTAGAAAGAGAAAATATTATGGGCCGAACTGATAGGAAACACTCGAAGATCTCAAGTGAAACTTAACGATCTTGACAAAATCAGCGAGAATACTCAATAAGTAGAGGAAAAATCAAAGAAAAACAGCTCACTTTATTGAGAAAAATCAACTAACGGAAGAAAAACAAACAAGATACAAGTGATCCTCAATTGGAGAGGAGGCTCGATCTCTCCCGATTCTCTAGATCCCGCTAGATCCCAAAGGAAATCTAAACCTAAGAGATCTCAATTTTCAGCCAAATTCAAGATGCCCTAACCCTATGAAAACAAATTGTTTAATGCATACAATTCAAAAGGAAATCTCTAAACAATCCCTACATTCAAATTTTCCTCCCAAATCCCTCAAAAAATCCTTCAAAAACAACTCCCTAACCCTTGCGGCTCGTACAGAAGAAGCGGACTCTTCCGCCTCTTTCTGTCAAAGTCGGTCCCGTGTGGACCGACTGGACCGGTCTAACACCAACCCATTTGAATAACATCAATTATTTGTAGAAAATTATGCAATGATGGACTATCTTCAAGTTGTTGGAGGAACTGATGCAAATGAGGTTGCTTCACATACTTAGATGCAGAGATGCAAGGCAAAGTGACATGAAGTGGCCTCATGAACTCTTAAAATACATCCAACTTCATCTATGTAAAGCAAGCATGTATCCATCATCTTTTATTTGTGACAATTTTTGTATTACTTTCTAAATCAATTTTTTAGTATAAATTTTTTTTTGAAAATTACAAAAAAATAGTGCCAAAAAGCTGTTCCAAATGAAGCCAAAATCCTTAGTGGGGATGTTGTGATAGCATTAGGGGTGTAAACGAGTCGACTCGAGTTAATTATTGGTCTTATTGACCTCGGCTTGTCGGTCAGGTAATTAGCTCTAGCTCGAGCTCAAACTTGACTCGTCGCACTGCAGGCCGACTTGAGCAGCTCGACGAGCTCGTGTCATGCTTCCCGTAGGCAAGCCCACCGTCGGGCAAATTATTGGGTCAGGTGACCGAACGCAGAGATAGGTTCGGATAATAATAAAATATTATTTTAAAATTAGCGCAACTAAAGCGCAACTAAAGCGCAACCAAAGCGCAACTAAAGCGCAACCAAAGCGCAACCAAAGCGCAACTAAAGCGCAAGTCAAAAAGCGCAACTAAAGCGCAACCAAAGCGCAACTAAAGCGCAACCAAAGCGCAACTAAAGCGCAAGTCAAAAAGCGCAACTAAAGCGCAAGGTGACGCGGCAAATTTTTATTGGCTGTCCGAACTTATCTTTTGGCTCCGGTCACCTGACCCAATAATTTGCCCCACCGTCGAGAGGCTGCCTGGTTCCCACATGGTGAAGATGCATTAAATGTTGCAGGATATTAATATTTAATTTTAAACAGAATACCGTAACTTTGCTTTAGGTAGAAAATACATAATATTAAATGCTCAGGAGAACTAATATGCTCTCTCTCAAATCTCTTGATAATCCCACCGATGTTTAGCTCGGTTGATGGGCATGCTCGGTTGGGAACCTCCCATCCGGAGTTCAATTCCCTTGAGCGGCAGTCGGCCCTTCAGTGGGGGCTCCAAAGTGCTGGCTATGAGTTTGTGGCCTGGGTGGCCCATTAGGTCGGTCGGGGTTTATGGACCGCCAAGCACGCTTGACAAAGTCGGGTGTGGCAGCGGACGGTTCCTCGTCATAAAAAAAAAAAAAATTCTCTTGATAATAAATTTAAATATTTTCTTTAGGATAGCAGAAAATGCGAGTCCGTCCATCTTTGGTCTACGAACTCCAACACCTCGAGCCTAGCATGTTTTAGACGGGATTAAAAATATATTAATTTTTAATAATATTCAAATTTAATAAATAAAAAATAATATTCGAGCCATCTCAGCAAGCCGAGCCTCATCAAGCTTGAGTTTGAGCTTGAGCTCGACTCGTGAGCCCGATAAGCTCGGCTCGCGAGCTCATAAACAAGTCGAATTCGAGCCGGCTCGGTTCACTTACACCCCTAGATAACATTGTCAGAATTCTCTATCTGCATGCAAACTCAAAAATTATTTTTATTTGGCAATTTATATTTCTTTATTTTATACTAACCTCAGAAACCTCCTAACCCACATTTCGATTTTTATTTGGTTCGGTTGACCGGATGCAAGAAACATCCGGTCCTAGGCAAAAAACGCCTGTACCGAGGTGTACCGAGTTTTTCAAAAAAACTCGGTACACCTCGGTACAGGCATTTTTTTGCCTAGGACCGGATGTTCCTCTGCATCCGGTCGGAGAACGTAATAATTGTTCTCACTTAAGATACATTGTCGTACTCGCTCACTAGGGGTGTCAATATTTGACACGACACGAAAACCCGACCCGGACCCGACCCGAAAAAACTGGGTTGGACCCGACCCGGGTTCAAAATGGGTCAGGTTCAGGTTCCAGAAATCGACCCGTTTGAAAAACGGGTCGGGTTCGGGTTGACCCGGCGGGTTGCCGGGTCAACCCGAAAACCCGTATATTTTTTAATTTTCCCCCGCTCCTGCCCGCTGCCCGCAAAGCTGCCCGCTACCCGCGCTGCCTACCCGCTGCCCCCTGCCCAGGAACTGCCCGCGAAGCTGCCCGCTGTGCCTCGCAGCCCTAGCCTGCGCCACGCGCAGCGCGCTCGCCTGCCTGCGCGTCTGCGCCACTTGCTCTCGCTCGCCCTGCCTGCGCTGCTGCGCCACGCGCTCGCTTTCACTTGTCGCGCTCGCACAAGCCACACTTCCCGCTCCGCCGTGCTCACACAACCCGCTGACCCGCATCGCACCTACCGCGCTCGGACCTGCCGTGCCTCGCCCACGCGCGCATCCGCTCGCCGGCGTACCCGCTTGCCTGGGCGCTCGCCGGCGCACCCGCGCACCCCGCGTTCCGTGTCGGGTCGGGTCAACCCGGCAACCCGCCGGGTCGGGTCCGGGTTCGGATTTTCGACCCGTTTCTCTACCCGGGTCGGGTTTGGGTCGACCCGTTTTGCAGCCGGGTCAGTTCGGGTTCGACCCGAACCTGACCCGGGACCCAAAATTGACACCCCTATCGCTCACCAACCAAACTAAGCAACAGTAGGCCAGTTTTAATTGTCATTCAACAATCTTCTTTATCCATAGTGTTTGGGATAGATTTCTTATGATTTTCTAAAAGAATTTTTTAGCACAAAAGAATTTTTTAGCACAAAAAAAATTTGAACTAGTTACTAAGAAATTGCTTTAGAAAGTAATGAGAAAGCCATCCCAAATGAAGCCTAAATTGATAAAATCTTAATTTTGAAAGTGAAAAATATGCCAAATAAAAATGATTAATGGATTGATTAAGTTAATTAATAATATTATATCTACTAATCAAATTAAAATTAATTTAGTTTTTTTGTTGTTACTTTTTTGACTCACAAGTTCCTAAATAGAGAGTTAGGGAGAAAATGAAATTACATCAATATTTTGATGAATTTGAATGATTCACATAATTTATTTGATTTATATAATGAGATTCTTAACCAATTGTTGTTAATGATAATTTTAAGAATTAACTATTATTAAGATGAGGCCATATAAAATCATCTAATTTTAAGAAATTATGGTAGTATTCTACTCTTCAATATATGTAATTAGGCTTTGTATGGGTAAATTTTCTTATTGTTTTTTTAAACAATTTTTTTCTATGATTTTTTTTTCTAACTTAAAAATTGCTTTAAAAATCAGCAAAAAAAACTATCTTAAATGAAACATTAATCATATGCGCTTACTCTCATAGGAAATCGAGATGTCCTAAATTAAGGTTTCGTTTGGGACGACGTTTTTACTGTTTTTTAAAAGCATTTTTTTAATACAAAAAATTAAAAATTTTGTACAAAAAAATTGTTTTAAGAAGCAATAAGATAGTCACATAACTTCACTTTATTAAATTAATGGCAATCGAAATTCAAATGAAATTTTTTTACTATGTCAAAATTTGCATTTCATTGTAATAATATTTCTACTCTACCTCATAGTAATATTATTTATTTTTATAATAAGATAAATTAATATCTAAATTCTAAATCAGATAATATTTATTTTTATAACTGTGAAAGGTTCAAGCGATGATGTCATATTCACTTATTTATAATTTTTTTTTTTGTTATTATTATTATTCCATTCTCAGCTAAAAAAAAAGAGACATAAATATTGGACAATAATCTGATCTCTCTATCCAATAATTTGATAAGGGCTGCCGTTGATTTTTTTTTTCTTTTTTAAATAATGTTGATTATTTAAGACGGTGATGTTTGTTTGGCGTTTCGTTAAGCTGCCAAATTTGACTCATTATTTTTTTTTTCTATGAAAAAAAAAATAGTAAAATGTCAAATATTAAAATAATAATTTGAAACATTCATATTTTATTTGAATAATTTAATTTTTTTTATCAATATCTATATTAAATCGGAGATATCTTAACAAAAAGTTTAAAAATTACGTAATTTAGTTAAGGTAATGCATTACCAAATTAATAATATTAAGACTCTCCATTCTACATATAATTAAAATTAATCATATTTTGTTTAATTTAATAAATTTAAAAATAAATGGATATTTTTATAATAAAATAGATGTATAGTATATCTATTTATAAGTTTATTTTCATTAATAAGTATTTTAAAAACATATTTTATATTTTATTTTAAACTGGGTTTAATTAGAAGCACACTTAAATCTATTTATTCTTACAAATATATAGGGTCAAAACTTAGCTAGTTATTTGTAAAAAAAACTTATATTTTAAAATTTTGATGTAATAAAGTATTATTTTAAAATTTAAATAATATTAATAATTATTTGGATATTTTCATAAACTATTTAATTAATTAAATGTTACCGTCACTTTTTTAAAATAATTAAATATGACTTAATCTTAAATGATGATGATGAAATTTTATCATTTTTATAATGATAATATGACTTGGTATAATTAACTATTCAGAGTTATTGGTTTCTAAATTATTAGAGGATAATCATATTTGGATTAATTTTATTAATATTTATTACTATTCAATTATAATAAATAAATGCTAATTTAATCCGGTAAATAAGGATATTATCCACTATAAATAACTAAATTTAAGAAAATTCTATTAATTGAAGATATATTTTAGAAAATGAAAATTTTGCAAACAAATCAATATGTATATTTAAATTTATTACTAATTTTATCTATGTCAAATTATATATATTTTAAGAAAAATAAAATAAAACATGAGTCTTAAGGTTTGTTTGGGATGACTTTCTTTCTGCTTCTTAAAACAACTTTTTAGTACAAAATTTTTAATTTTTATACTAAAAAACTGCTTTAAGAAACAATAAGAAAGCCGTCCCAAACGGAGCCTTAATTAGGCTTCATATGCAACTACTTTTTTACTGCTTCTTAAAGCAGTTTTCTAGTACAAAAATTAAAATTTTTATACTAAAAAATTGTTTTCAGAAGAAGTAAAAAAAGTCATCCCAAACTAAGCCTATGACTTCATTTGGGACAATTTTTTTATTGCTTTCTAAAGTAAAGTTTTAGTAAAAAATTTCTTGAAGTAGAAATATTTACACTAAAAAACTGCATTATAAAACAATAAAAAAACTGTCTGAAAGTAAGCCTTAGAAAATAAATATGTTTAGATGTAACTTTTCATTTACTTTTTATTCAGATCAACCACTCAAAAATAAAATTTAAAACTAAATAACAATTATTTTAAAACTTATGAACTGTCTTTGTTCAGAACTTATTTAAAACTAATTACTTTTTATTTCAGATCAACAATTATTTAAAAAATTATGCACTGCAGAGGATTTGGGATGACAAATGAACTGTCTTTGCTTAATACTATCTCAATAAAAACCGTCTGCTAGGGTTTTACCCCCTTGCTAGGGCTTTTGCCCTAGCTTTTTCTTCGCTTTTTCTCCGTCATTTTGGATTTCATGGCCAACAAGAGGTTGGATCCGGGCTTCCTTGCGGGTAAGAGCTCTAAATCTTTCAAAGATGCTTTGTCTGGCTCCGTTGATGCGAATGCTTTTCCGGATTTTCGTGTCTCTACGATTCGTGGTTTGCCAGCTTTGTGGTTTTCAGAGGAAGAATTTATGCATCTTGCTAAGCCTTTTGAATTTGCGTTGGTAGGGAAGTTTCCCCTTAAACGACCGGTTCTGGATGCAATCCGTAGGTTTTTTTTTTAACCTGAAGTTATCTGGTGATTTTTCCGTTACTTTGCTGGATCAATCGAATGTTTTGATAAAGCTTTCTAATGATCTAGATTATGGTCAGGTTTTTGCTCACCGTTCATATTTTGTTTATGATTGCTTCATGAAAATTGTGAAGTGGTCGCCTACTTTGGACCTTTCGGAAGAGTCACATGTTGTTCCAGTTTGGATTTCTTTTCCGGGACTTAGACCTCATCTATTCTCCTCTCGTATACTCTTTGGCCTGGGATCTGTTTTTGGCAGGCCGATCCAAACGGATAATGCGACGGCTGTGGGATCGCGTCCCTCAGTCGCACGCTTACTTGTTGGACTTGATATTTCCAAAAATTATCCTGATTCTGTTTGGCTGGGTCCGGAGAAGCTAGGGTATGTGCAAAAGGTTGTTCTTGAAGGTTTGCCCAATTTTTGTCAACATTGCAAAGTTGTGGGGCATAAAAATCGGATTGTACTAAGCTTTATTCTAATTTACGATCTGTGGAAACCGTGGCTCCGCCGCCGCTTAATTCGCTGTCTGACCCTTTACCGAATCCTAATACGCTTGATTTTTCGCCTATTACAAATGAGCCTTCGTGTGAGGTTGTTTCGGGTAATGGTGTTGTTATTCCGATTCTTGGGGAGTTGAATGGTCTTATTGATATTAATGTGGAGCAGGGTGTTGTTTTACCTTCTGTTGTAGTTCCGATTTCTTCCCCTGGAACCACTATTTCGTTGGAGAATCCTGTTGGGGTGGGGGGTACCGTGTTTTCTGAACTTCGTGCTGGGGTTCTTTCGGCCGCTGATGGTATAGATGGGGTTGGTTGCTCTGTTTTGCCGGTTTCTGATGTTTTGGCTTACTTGTCGTCTGATGCTGTTAATCGGTCGAATGCTGCTAATGACTTTTTATTATCACCTAATGCCATTCCTTTTATGCCATTGGTTTTATTGGATGGTTGTGATTGTGAGGATTCTCCTACGATTTCTTTGGTGCCGGAGGTGCCTTCTGTTGAGGTGAATGTTGTGGATTCTGATGACTCTCTTGTCCTGGGTGTTGTGAATTCAAATGGGGGTGTTTAAATTTTAAGCATTCGGATGGTGGTGTGGATGTTTTTGTGTCTGCTGTTGTGGTTCCGATTGGGATTGAGGCGGAGTTTCCGTCTCTGGGTGGAGAGGAAGGTAAGCAGATTGCCAACAGTTTAGTTGAGGTGGCTGTGTGTGAGGTTGATCCACATGTGTTGGCTAACTGTGTGGGATTTTCCTCTGGTTTGGAGATTAGGAATCAAAATAATTGGTTGATTGATTCGTCGGATGATGAATCAGATTATGAGTCTTTTGAAACAGACCATGATTTTGCTTTGGGGTGTAATTCAAAGATTGCCACTCGCGGGAAATTTTGGGGGAGAGGTCGACGTAGAAAATGAATGTTTTTAGTTCTTCTTGCACTACAGGAAAAATGGCTATTACCGGCGGTCCAAAATCCGGTTGAAACCGGCGGTCAGAGCCGCCGGAAAACCACCGGAAACATAAACCACCGGTAAAGAACCGTCGATAATAGTTTCCTGCGCGATTTTTTTCGGCGGCGCAAAAACCGCCGTAAAGCCGCCGGTAGTCAAAAAAACCGCTGGTTAATATAGATTAACTGCCGGAAAAAACCGCCATATTTCGGCGTTTTTCCTGTAGTGTTGCTGGTTCTTCTCGGGAATTTTCGGCTATTCTGTTCGATTTGTTGTTTCGTGGGGCTAAGAGCAATGATGTGGTCGGGGCTCGCGTCCGGTCGTTTTTGCTGGTGGCAACCGTAGGTGTAGATTTTCGTGTTGATTCGGTGGGACGTTTTCTACATTTTACTGGAGGGTCCGTGCGGGACGTCTTGAACGCTGGAAGCCTTGACTATTTACTAAGCTCGCTTTTAGCTGCACTCCCCTCTATTGTTTGGTCTGTTCTTTTGCTCGTTTATTTTTTTTTTTATGCGGCTGTAACCTCTTGTTGTTTTATTAATATATATAATTTTTTTTGTCAAAAAAAAAACAATTATTTAAAAACATGTTAAAATTCAAATTTTTATAATTTATAATCAAATAATTTATTTTAGCATGATGAACCAATTAATATTAATATTATTTCAAATTTAAAAAAAAAACAATTTTAAAAAGCTAAATTCAAAAGCATAAATTATTCCAAAATCCAAAAATTTAAAAAGATGCCAAAGAAACTGAAACACGATTCTCTTTGAGATACAATGCATTCAAGAATTATAAATTTATTATTATTATTATTATTATTATTATTATTATTTATGCATGTGGTGAAGCTAAATTCATCAATATTTGTTTATTTTTTAAACAATCAATCAGCCCCATAGATTTGAAGATTCTTTTCCCCAAATTTTAAAGCCATATAATTGACAAAGTGATCTTCAGGATAAGCTGACAGTTGGCTTAGTTTGTCTTCACGTAAACAAATTGGAATCTTTTAATTCTAATGAATTAAATTTTTTTTTTCTTGGGATTTAGATCTAGGTTCATGAATTCATGTGGCTGGCTATAGAGAGAATCTTCTTTAAAAAAGGCTTTTCTTTGTAATTAGATGCCATTGGACTTCTTAATTGATTAATAAACTTGTAATTAGTCCTTAATCCTATTCCAAATAGGGGTGTCAATTTCGGGTCACGGGTCGGGTTCGGGTCGAATCTGAAATTGACCCGGCACTATTCGAGTCAACCCGAACCGACCAGTTTTTAAAAATGGGTCGGTTTTCCAGACTCGAACCCGACCCGACCCGAATGACCTGTTTCCAACAAGAAAATTACAACTTTTGGGTCAAAAACGGGTCAATCTCCTCTTTGCGGGTCAAAACCGGGTCAAAATCGGGTTTTTGGGTCAAAATTGAGTCAATTTAGAGTCAAAGGGTTAACCCGAACACAATCCAATTTTTTAAACAGGTTGAAATGTTGAACCCAAACCCGACCCATTTCGGGTTCGGGTTGACCCTAACCCAAAATTTTTGGGTCGGGTTCGAGTTGAGTTTTCGGGTCGTGTCAAATATTGACACCCCTAATTCCAAATGGAACATATTACTTAAAAATTGGATTAAGTTATGACTTAGGTTTCATTTGAGGCATTTTTAGACCATAGTTTTTTCGCTATTTTTAATTGATTTTCCTATAACAAAACTGTTTTACGAAGTAGTAAGAAAATCATCCCAAATGAATTCATAAATGGAGCTCGGTGAAAAATTGATTTAAAATGGAATAAATTTTCCATTGATTGACACTAATGAGTTAGATTTAGCATATATAGATTAATTAAACAAATAATTATAACTAGTCTTATGTCTTAGTTATAATATAAAACATGATCTTCCAAGTTTTTAAAGTGAAATGATAATATCAAAATAATGTATTAATATTAATCTATAATCTTAGCATCTTAATTAATGAAGATAGAGTATGTTTAAGTGAGAAGTTTTTAGTAAGTTCAATTGAGATTTGGCATGAGAAGTATGGATTACTATCCTTAAGTAGGATGAATATCAAAAAGAGGTTAAGGATGGATAATATTATAATGAAGTGATTATAAGGGTATATAAAAATACTAATTGTTTTATGTTATTATTAAACCATGATGCTCAATGATCTATTGATAATTATTATAAAATTGATCTGTTGTTTATGAAATGGTGGTTCCTTGTTATGCTCTGTGATATATCAATTGTTCAGGTATAAGAACTACTCATTTATATTTTGTGGTAGAATGGGTCTTGCTAAATTTATGTTTTGTTTGAGACGGCTTTCTTATTGTTTGTAAAGATGCTGTAGAGAAAGTGATTTTTTTAAGCTGCTAAGAAAGCAGCTTTATAATATATATATATATATATATATATATATATATATATATATATATATATATATATATATATATATATATATATATATATATTTTAAGGCTTCATTTGGGACGGTTTTTTTAGTGCTTCTTAAAACGGAGTTCTAATACAAAAATTCAAAATTTTGAACTAGAACTACGATTTAAAAAGCAGTAAAAAAGCCATTCCAAACAAAGCCTAAATGTCCATAAAAATAGTAATCAAATAGAAACAATGGTAACAGTCTGAAAAGCTAAACATTAAGAAAATTGTCCCAACAAAGACTTAGTGATATGATATATTTTTATAAATAAATAAATAGCATATATACCATGCTTTGTGATATCAAATTTCAATATACTTTACAATTTGGGTATAAAATAAAGTAGATAATTATGATGGGAAATATTCTTATTATTATCTATTTAAGTGGATAGGTATAAACTTATATTAAGAGATTGTGGTTTAGTTATAAGGAATGACTTATAAGAATGCAAATTTAAAAAGGGGTATTTTTATAGATAAGTTTCCAAAATAAAATTAGAGTTATTGAATACTATTTTTAATTAATTATTTAAATTATTTTCTAAGTTGCAAAAGTGTCTTATAGAACTTTATAATTTAATAAAAATATTTTAAAAAAAACTATATATTATATTGTTTATTTAAAATAGATTTATTTAATTAATATTTCTAGATATTATCTTCTTTTTAATGTTAAAAAATAAGCATAATTTTAAAGATGATATGATTCTTGATGATAAGATTGAATAATATTTGAAACACATATATTGCAAATGCCAAGTCACAAATTATAAATATGAATTAATTATTGATAAAAAAATTATCCTGCTGAGTGATATATAATTTAAAATATGTCACATTGCTCCTATATTATTATCTATAATTTGTGAATATATTTTCATTATCTTTTATGTTAGTTACTTTTTCAATCTTTAATATCAATGCAATACATTTGATGCATTATCAAAAAATTATCTTGATCGGGCACGAATCTCGATGCAAAATCAAGTTGGAAACTTCCAAAATTAAAATTGAGACCATCCAAACTCTGATTTCAGCAAACTTACAGTCGAATTGAACGTCTCGGAAATACGAACCCAACCACACCAAATTCGACCCAATCCTAGCTCAAATTTATGAATGCTACAACCATTTTTAAGAGTTTCCACGTAAAAACTCTTATGTCTCTTATGAACGCTACACCCTCTCTCTAATTTGTTTGTGTGCTGGATCTTTATACAATGCTAAGACGTTAAATTATATATTTCTCTACCGCCACAAATACTCCATGACGCAACAACATTCTTCAACAAAAAAATTATTGCTAGTTATTTAATTGATAATTCTAATTATAGGATGTGTTCTATCACAATATCAAATATGTATTTAAAAAAAAAAAAGAGCTTAGAACTTCAACCAACATATCAATATGAGTTTGCCTTAGAACTTCAACCAACATATCAATGTGAGTTTGCATGAATTGACCTAAATGTTCAAAATAATAATAATAATAATGTTTAGAATAAGATAAAATTTTAATTTATTAATTTCTTACATTTTCACTTGTTGAAAATTTGCGTAGAAATTGAAAAGACCGTTGAGAATATAAATCGATTTTACATTTATGGAAGGATATGAAAAATTAGATTTTGCATTTTTAATTTTAAATATTTTGTTTCAATCATATACAAGGTAATAGTAAATCCAATTAAGATCAATTAAATTTGTATAAATCACATGCAAAGGAATCAATTAAAAATAGATTAAATTTATAATAACATAAATTCAAAAGAATTAAATATTCATAATTTTTACTTGAATGATTTTCAGCTCCTTTATCATACAAACTTATAGAAGTGAAAGACAAATTGACAAATTGAAAGTATAAAATAAATAAAAAATACTGAAAATAGGTTGAAAGTTATAAAGAAAAAAATAAAATAAAATAAAATAAAATGGAAAGCTAAGATTTCATAAAGGAGAATTATAAACCACTTTTATAATAATAAATTGGAAAGAAATATATTCTTTATTGATATAAATTAATTTGCACATATTAAGATTTTGATAAATATAATTAAAAATTATAAATTAATGAATAAAGAATCTATCTATTAGTAAATTCGTTAAAAATGAAATGGAAATTATGGACTAAAATAGCAATATGGAAAGAATTAGCAACAATAAATTACAATTCCAATATGAAAGGATATAATGGAATTAGCAAAAAGTATTGAATTAAAGAAAATACTATATTTGAAAAGCTCAATTATATTATTATAGAAGAAGAGAGCATCAGGTTGTGAAAAATGGATTAGAAATAAATTGAAACAAATTGAGAAGAAAATTTTCCTAAACTAAAAAATGAGTATGCTACAAACTTATTCATACTGAATATGTTGGTCAGCTAAAAATAACTTCATTAAAATTGAATTAATATGTTTGTGTAGTGATATATTATCAAGAAAATAATCATGATTGGGCATGAATCTCGAGGCGCCATATTTGAATTGGAAATTTCAAAAATTAATTCCGGGACCATCCGAACTTTGACTTCAGCAAATTTATAGTTGAACTAAACATCTCGAATAGACGAACCCAAAGATACCAAATTCAATCCAATAGAGCCTAAACAAGTCCAAATCAAGGATATGAAGCGTATTTGGAAGTTTCAAAGCATAAGTTGAATGACCAAATGACTTCCACCCGACCATCGATAGACGTCGAACTTCAGCCCGACCACCGACAAACGCCAGACTTCTGGCCAGTAATCGACTGACGTTGGAATTCCACCTAACTCTCTCTACTGTTATAATTTCACCGTCTTTGAATTACAGGACGGATTAAAGCTTTGTAATTCATTCAAATACTAGTGGTATCATTTGAACTAAGTTTGGCCCTGTAATTTTTTCTCTTTTCTACGGATTCTACGTTAAAAAACCTTGATGTTTTTTTTTTCTTTTTTGCTTTTGTGCTAGATATTTGTGTTAAGGAAAAGATGAAAAACACCCTCACTCTACTGCCGCGTATGTTCTAGCTTGCAACATGTATAAATAATAATTATATTTAAATGAAATAGGAAAAGATGGAAGATGATATATTAAATATTCGAAGATTATTAAAAAAAAAAAAATTCTAAGCTAATTTAACTATATAAAATTTTATAATGATAAAACCATCAAATTTTACATATGAATATAAATTAAATCTAATCGAAACTTTTTTGGATAAATTTATCGCAATTCAAAGCTTTTATCACAAGTTAATTTGATCCATAATCAAAATATTGTTTTCAGCTCGTCTGATAAAAAAATGAATAAATTTTTAAGGAAATATTTATATATAAGAAGAACATATTAATGGGTTTATAAAAGAATCTTGCATTAAATTAAAGATATAAAATTTAGTTAGTTAATTAGTGGGTAAATAAATAATATATAGAATATAATAATATCTAATTAATTATTATGGTAAATTGTTAAAATTAATTTTATATCTAATTATACAGATTAAACTATTAATTTTTAAAAGGACATGCAATTTAATTAGTAGAAATTTTAGTTACTTCTTTAGGAGGTGTTCTAATTAAGCCCTAAACAACCACATAATAGGAAGTGAATTAAAATAAGATAAAATAAAATGATGTGTTGCCTGTAGTTTGAATTTAAAAAGGCATTTTGCAAAAAAAAAAAAATTAAGTTAGTTTAATTAGTGTAATTTTTTTGCGAATAAAATGGAAAACTTTGTTGTTTTAAATAATTAATTACAAATGATGTGCTAATTTCTTATTAATGAATAATAACAAATCTTTAATTACCAAATCAATTATTATTTTAATTAAGACTTTTGGTCTCTAATTTTGGAAGATTAATTAGGATAAAGGTCATGCTCATGATAATTAGGGAGTTATGAAAAGAAGGAATATATTCTTATTCTAATTTACTTGGTAAGAAGGATATCTGGACAAAAAGAGGCAGAATAAAAGAAAAAAAAGGACAAAAATGCCAATCTTATATTGATAAACCTTTATTATTTTTGTGTAAGATTGTAAAATTTAGGCTTCATTTGGGACGGCTTTTTTAATGATTATTAAAATAATTTTTTAGTATAAAAATTAAAATGTATGTACTAGAAAGTTATTTTAAGAAATAATAAAAAAATCGTCTCATACTTCGTTTGGGAAGTCTTTCATATTGCTTTTAAAAACTACTTTTTAGTACAAAAGTTAAAATTTTGTAATTGAAAGTTGTTTTAATAAGCAATAAAAAAGTAGTCCCTAACGTTTTGTTAGGGACAGCTTTCTTATTGCTTCTTAAAACAACTTTATAGTACTAAAAATATGCTTAATAAGCAATAAGAAAGCCGTCCCAAAAGAAGCCTTAAAGAAAGTTTGGGATGACTTTCTTGCTGCTTCTTAAAGTAGCTTTCTATGCAAATATTTAATTTTTTTTATTAAAAAGTTAATTTAAAAAGTAACAAAAAACCGTCCCAAATAAAGCCTTAGGCTTCGTTTGTGACTACTTTTTTGCTGCTTCTTGAAGCAGTTTTTAAGTTCAATAATTAAAAATTTTGTACAAAAAAGTTGCTTTAAGAAGCAACAAAAAAGTCATCACAAACCAAACCTTAATCTCATGATCAAACTTTGTTAGGCATTGGCAACCCATACTAAACAACTGGCTAAAAAATAAAAGTTGAGAAGTCTTCTATTAAATATGGAAACCGTGAACTTTATAGATTCCATGCGTTAAAACATTTATATTTCTATTTATTTAAACAATAATTAAAATTATTCCTTTTTTTTTTTTTTGGAAAGTTTGGGATTGAGATTTGAGGGTAAGGAATCCGATTCCTTTCGCACCTGACGCGGCCTTCCGTTGGTTTCCGTTAGCATGGGCTGACTCGGCACGTAAGACATTGCATACTGATCTGGCCGCAAAAAATAATAAAATATTTTTATTTTTGTATTTATTTCTCCGCTCCAAAAATAAATTCATACTTAAAAATAATGAATCTAAATATATTTTTAAGAGTTGCATTAAATTTATCATATTTAAAATTTAAATTTATTTTAAAAAGTAACGTTATATTTTTATAATAATTATCAATTGCTTAAGAAAATTTTACTTTATACGCTGATTACATATAGGGCTGCGGGCTGCCAGAGAAAATATGTATAGTTGTTGAACTAAGAATTTTTTGAGACAGTTTTTTTATTGTTTTTTAAAATAATTTTTAAGTATAAATTTTTTAATATTTTACTAAAAATTATTTTAAAAAATAGTAAGAAAGACGTTTCCAATAAAATGTAAAGCTTTATTTTAGATAATTTTTTACTTTTTTTTAAAAAAAATTAATATATATTTTATATAAACATTTTATTTTAAAAATTAATAAAAAAATGATTCCAAATAAAACCTAATCAATTGATAAAGATTTGCGAGTAGTTAAGGCAAGAGAGAAGGGAAAAGTCTGGAGAAACAATTGGGCTGTAAAAAAGAATAAATGAAAAGTTAACAGAAGTGGTAAGTTATATTTTTATTGTTTTAAAAAAATTTATATATTAGGCAAGTAAATATTAAATAAAAACTTAATATGGTAGATACATAAATATATATTTATTGAGTGTAAATCTCAAAGATCAGACCGCGTGCCCCGTGATTTATCGATCTCGCTCAGGTCCATAAATAGGATCCGCTGAGCGGGACACCTCTCGAAACAGCCATTCATCACAGTTCAGGGAAACTGTTAGGGAATCGCGTTTCCAGACCTTTTGGCTAGGGTTAATTTCGAGGCCTATAAATAGAAGCAGAGAATACTTACACGTTCGCAAGAAGAGATTGAGAGCTGTCCTTCGGTCACGGTTTCGAATACGTCTGCTATTTATATAAGCGCCGCTTGTTAGCGATCAGGCAAGGAGTTCTTTCGCCTTTCTCGCAGCATCTCGCGGATTTCCATTGAAGTGTCGTGAAGAAATTGGGATCTGAGGTTTCCGTCTCTTTTGCAGGGAAATAACAAATTTTTTTTGGAATTCTTGTAAGTGTTTTTTTTAATTTTCATAATAGGGTCCTCTTTCTCTCTGAACAATTTGTTGGGGATTCTTGTAAGTATGTTTTTTATTTTTCCTATTAGGGTTCCATTGGTTCTTGTTGTGTGTGTTTTTTTTTTTTTATTTACTGGTGTGTTTTATTGTTTCTGTTTTGATTGAGGCATCGACCTGTGTCGGTGTTGCGAGGTGATCTATTCTGTGTTATCCCCCCCCCCCCCCCCCCCCCCCCCCCCCCCCCCCCCAAAAAAAAAAAAATGTTCTGTGTTCATCTGTGTCAGTTTTCTCGGAAGAATGAATATGATGATTACATTCTTTGTTACGGTATTTGGTTCTTTAGGGTTATTTGTTACGGTTTTCTGCCTTGTGGCAACAAGCTTTGACCTTTGATTGCGTGTGACCTTTTCTGACTCAATTTAACATGTTCATTTTATCAGAAGATTGAAGCTCGTTTTTTCTGATGGTTAGGGGATCTTTTTTGTTTCAATTTAGCATTTTATTTTCTGGGAAAAATTAATGCTTGATTTTTTTAAATGATGCGCATTCATATGAATCTGCTTTGTGGTTAGATTTGTCGTCGGCTACTTTCATTTCCGCCGCTAATTTTCATTTTTGTTTTTCTTAATCGATGATTTGTTGATCATTTCTATCATGTTTAAATTACTCCACCAAAAAATGACATTGTTTAAATCACTCTTTGAGAAAGGAGAAATATTTTAGGTATGCTATCGAGAAGTTTTGTTATTCTCATACATTTATCTGCGCCCATGAGTCGGTTGATTTGTGAATAAATTAAGAGGAAAAAGATATTGTTTAAAAAAAATACGGTAAATATTTTTTGGACGACGATTATTGAAGAGGCAGTCGGGATAAGGCTACTAATGATGATTATTCTTTTTTGTTGAGGTTTTTTAGTTATGATTTTTGTTTTTCAGTTGGACTCTTCTGAATTTCCTTCAAGTATGATTTCATTATATTCTTAGTTCTTTTTTCTGTCTGGTTTTTAAAACGCTATCGAGATCCATGTTCTTCATTTTTTTCAGCCACGATTTGTTTTCTCGGTGTTCTGCAACTTTTATTTTTGTCTTTATGTATAGCTTGCGGATTGTTGATGACTTCTAGATTCTCAAATACAAGTTCTTGTAAATATATTTGGGCTGGTTGTACGAGATTTGGGATATTGATATGATCATTTTTTTGGGTGATTTTGCAAGTTTCTTGGTATTTAGCTGAATAATCTTAATATGCATTTCGATTTTGCAGGACGTTTGAATGTTTTAATGGAGTCAAAAGGTGGTAAGAAGAAGTCCAGTAGTAATTCCTTACAATACGAAGTTCCCCTCGGCTACAGCATTGAAGACGTTCGTCCTCACGGTGGAGTGAAGAAGTTCCAGTCTGCTGCATACTCCAACGTAATAAACTTTGAAATTTCGAATTTTCAATTTCCTTTCCGCACTTATTTTGTTCCTACATTTGTTCTAAACATTTTTTGTTATTTTTTTGGTATTCCTTTCAGTGCGCTCGGAAACCATCCTGATATCATTTGGATGCTCCCTCCAGTAGTGTAGGATTTCCCTTGCTTTTGCTTTGATACTTCTGGTTTGCAGCTCACCAATAAACCACACCGAACTCTTTCAACTTCTCCTCTGTTTTCTCTTACTCTCTCTTCTTGCATCCTCTGCCTGTCCATCAAACTGGACATGATGGCCTGCTCTCCAATTGGGTTCGAAGGCTATGAAAAACGCCCTTGAGATAACCTTCTCAGAAGCCTCTCTGTTTGTTGATCCTCACGGCTATGGCCTGCGCGCGCCCTCACTCGCCCTCAGATTGATTCAATCTTAGAGCCTGCAAAGTGCACCATTGTTTCACAGCTTTCCAACAAGGACTTTGACTCCTATGTTCTGTCGGAATCTAGCCTCTTTGTGTACCCATGCAAGATGATTCTAAAAACCTGCGGGACTACAAGGCTCCTACTGTCGATTCCTGTGATTCTTGATCTTGCTGCTGAGCTTTCACTCTCTGTTACAGCAGTGAAGTACTCCAGAGGAAGCTTCATATTTCCTGGAGCTCAGCCTGCTCCTCACCGCAGCTTCTCTGAAGAGGTTGCTGTTCTTAACCAATACTTTGGTTGCCTTGCCTCTGGTGCGAATGCTTATGTTATTGGCAACCCTGCACTGCCGAACCTCAACTGGCATGTCTATTATGCTACCGAGAAGCCTGAGCAACCAATGGTGACAGTTGAAATGTGCATGACTGGATTGAGCAGTGAAAGGGCATCCATATTCTTCAAGAATTCTGTCCTTGGACATGAATCATCTGCAAAAGAGATGACCAAAAGATCTGGAATTCGCGATATCATCCCTGAAATGAAAATATGTGACTTTGAGTTCGACCCCTGCGGGTACTCAATGAATGGCATCAACAACCAGGCCCTTTCTACCATACATGTTACACCTGAGGATGGGTTCAGTTATGCAAGCTATGAAGCTATGGGGTTTGAACCTAGTGCAATCAGTTATAGACATCTCATTGAGAGGGTGCTGAGGTGCTTTGAACCTGTGAATTTCTCTGTTGCCGTCACCATCTTTGGTGGACGCCCCTTTGCCTGTTCTTATGGTCAAAAGGTTTGTGTTGATGGGTACAATTGCAAGGATCTTGTGCAACAAGAACTCTCAGGTGGAGGACTGCTTTTGTATCAGAGTTTCAAGGCTTCTACTGATGGTTCAGCCTCTCCAAGATCCATTCTCTATTGCTGGGAGGCAGAGGATGAAGAGGAGAACAGTGTGAAGTGCAAGGAGAAGTTTTTCTGAGTTTATGGTGGTATATTGGTGAATGACTCGTTATTTTGGTGTTTCTGCTTTGTTATTTTGGTGTTTCTGCTTGTTATTTTGGTGTCTGTCGTTGTGTGACTTACATTGTCTATTTTGTTACTGTTTGCGTTTGAATAATTAGCTCAGTGTGGCAATTGGCTTTGCCTTATTTGTCCACAAGGAGTTAAAGGAGTTGTCTGTCTTTGCTTTTAATAAAAGCTTCGTTACATTTGTGTTTTTTTGCTTAATGATTTTGTTCAATAAGTTCTAAATTGCTTGTGAATTGTGCTTGGTAGCACACGTATTTATTTGATGGGCCTTCCCTCCCTCCCTCCCTCGGCGAATTATTACACCAATTCAGACACACCATGTCACCCGAATACATTGGGCCCCGAGTGTATCTAGGTGATGTGGCGTGTCTGAATTTGTGTCCGGACAAATCCTGACACCGTACGTCCCTCCCTCCCTCCTGTAACAGGGAACAATTATTACGTCCTCCGACCGGATGCAGAGAAAACTCGGTACATCTCGGTACCGAGTTTTTTTTTCCTACGACCGGATGCTTCTTGCATCCGGTCAACCGAACCAAATAAAAATCCCTGTAACAGGTGATTAAGGTGCAAAGGAAGATAGTAAGAATAAAAAAGAGTGAGAAATGGGCCGAGAGTGAAAGGGAACTTCCAACATATCTACTCGGGAGATTTCCAATAGGTTTAAGGCTTCATATGGGAAAAATTTTAATCATTCATTATAATTTTTGTTACTTTCAAAAAAAAATTGTTCTGAAAAACAAGGAGAGAATTGTTCCAAATGGAGCCTAAGGCTTTTTTTGGAATAGTTATTTTTAATGATTTATGAAACAACTTTTTAATATAAAAATTTCGAATAAAAAAAAATTGTGTTATGAAACTAGATTACTAGAAGATTAATGTTTAGTTTTGGATTTTTTTGTCACCCCCCCAAAAAAAGTCCTAATATGACCCATATCGTGTTGTTTGCCCATCCATCCGAAGTTTCGAACATGTCTTCTTCGTGAATAGATGATAAAAATTTTCTATTATTATTATTATTATTATATTTTTTATTATTGTTGTTGTTTTCGTCTAATTAATTAAAATTTTGTCCACTTTGAAATAAGAGAAGTTGGATCTACCACTACTTGTTGGAAGATTTTATTTATTTGAAATTAATTCTTCGTTTGGGGCAGCTTTAGATCACTATTTATTTTTTTGTGTTTTGAAATTTTTTTGTTAAAAAATATCTTTATAAAATAGTAAGAAAGCCATTTTAAACTAAACATAAATCTATGTTTGAGTTTCAATAAATTTTTTATTTGTATCACACTAGAATTGAATATGCGTATTTACACATCCACTTGAATATATGCATTGGATCAGGACATATGCGCAAGATACAATAGATTGTCTGTAAGTATTTCTTATGATATGATAATTTGTGATTAAAAGACCTTTATCTTTGATAAATCAGTTCATTGATTTACCATTGATGGTTGGATTTATAGTGATTTTCTTAGATGAATTATTGGATTTGTTTTGGGAATTGAATATTGAATTGTATTTAAGAGTATTATTCATGATTAACTTATCAATTTATACTTATCAAATATGAATCTCGAGACAAATTTAAATGGGAAATTAAAAAAAAAAGGAAATTTCCTAAATTAAATATGGAGTCATCCAAACTCAATTTTCAATAAACTTATAGTAGAATTGAACAACTCAAAGAGAAGAACACAAAGACACAAAATTTAATCCAATCCGAGCTCAAATGGGTCCAAATCAAGACCCCGAAGCACATTGAGAAGATTCAAAGTATAAATTGGATGATCAAATGATATTCAAATGTAACATGTTTATAGTTGAATCGTGCGGATCGACGAGACAAATCCAATGAGCTCAAGATCGTTGAATTCTGATATCATTAAGACACTCAAATGATCGATAAATGATATAATCGAGGGAATTTATATCGGTCGTCTATCAAAAAACACTCCAAATATGTCTTTAATATTCTCCATATTTACTAACCATGTCACTCCAAAAAAATTATAAATAAACCATTCATTTTCATTGCCATTGAAAATGGAGTAAGCAAGAGAAAGAAGAGAAGAGATGAAGAGAAATTAGAGAGCTCTCTTGCCATCAGACATCTCCTCCTTGACCAATGTTCGGCCACCAACAATCTTCGAACTTTCGCCCGACAAACGATAGTCGCCAGACTTCCGTCTGACCACCAACCTCCGCCAAACTTTCGTCAGGCCATTAATAGTTGCCAGACTTCCATCTGACCATCGACCATCATCGAACTTTCGCCTAGCCATCGATCGTAGCCAGACTTCTTCCCCCTTATATTCTTCTTGAAGTTTCATGTGAATATAATTATGCATAAATGTTAACAACATTTATAGCATTTCTTCTATTTTCTTTAATATCAAGAAGGTTGTTAATCTCAAGACTCGGAAATGAAGAAATTGGCAACTAGAATGGCACGATTACTTCAAATCCCAATCTGAAGCTTATGATGTAATCTCTCTTAATCTTTGCAAAATATTTTTATATACTCCAATGATTTTATTTGTACATTAAAAGTTAAAAAAAAAAATTATTTTCGATTTAAAAATAAGAAATCGAGCTCAACAATTAAAACAAGTTCAATCTTTCTAAAGAAGCTTGAGACTAAATTTATTTTAATGAGTCAAATTTAGGCTCAGCAAATGAGCTCAAATCGAGCTCGAACTCTTTAAACAAGCTCAAATTAATTAAACAAAAACTTGACTCGAATTCACTCATTTACACTGCCGAATAATCTTTCTTCTTAATCACTCAAGAATAAAAAATGAAAGAGAATTTGGTCTATTCCCCTATATCCCAAAGATTCTCTATAATCTTCCCACAAAGCTTTTTATGGAATCAGAATACTGATTTTTATCCTTTTGGCTTTAAAAAATTTTTCTAGAAAAAGTAGAAATACAATAGCATCGGGAGCAAGGACTGTAAAAGAGTCCAGCCAAGTCGAGTAACTTCTAGTATGAGCTTGAACTTGATTAATTCATTGTGTTCGTAGTCGGACTTGAACTTTATTCTACGAGTTCGAACTGGCTTGTTTACTATTAAAAAGAGAACATTATTTAAACAGTCATTATAACATAATTGTTAAAAAATTGAAAAATCTATAGAAAAATAATAAAGAATTATTAATATAAGAAAGTAAGATATAATTGTTAAATATTTTACATAATTTTTATACTTAGAATTCTAAATGTTAATATATTAAAGTTCATATTTTTCAAACAAGTTGGCTCGCAAGCTAACAAGTCAAATCATAGCTAGCACAAACTTGTCTGGTTAGCTCATCGAGCTTGGTTCAGTGGCTATTTATCAATTCGAACCCGAGCCGACTCACAACTCAGCTTGACTCACCCCTTAATCTCGGAGTTATAGAATGGGGGTTAGAAATACAGCAAGCCTTCAGCCAGCTGCCACTTTTGTAATGCAGTCATAAATTGCACCATTTGCACACTGTCATTTGTACTATCTAATATTTATTACTACTAATATTATTATTATTATCATTTGTATCATGTGGTTGATTGTAAGCTTTCTTTTAAAAGCTATGATAGAACTAATAATGATCATGAAAAAGATTTTTCATAGGATGGTTACATAGATTGGGCTTCGATTGGGATAGTTTTTTAGTGCTTTCTAAAATATTTTTAGTATAAAAATTTTTAGTTCATGTAAAAATTTTTGTGCTGAAAAACTATTTTAAAAACACTAAGAAAGCTATCACAAACGAAGTCTTATTCAGACGATTGCAACTTTTTATAAATATAATTTTTTAAGTTGCGTTGGTGAACAAATTTTTTTTAAAGCTGTTATAAAAAGCAGCTTTCTAATACAAAAATTTTCTCTAAAATGGTGAAAAAAATAGTTGTCAAATAAAAATTATGATTACAATCAGAAACAATAAAAAAAATTTGTCATTGAAAAACACACATAGAGAGGATGTTACAAGAAAAACTTGGGCTTGAATGTTTTAAAGTAATTAGAGGATGTTAGTTAGGGAAAACTAAAATTGTTTATTTGTTTAATATTAGAACAAATGTTAGCTTTATGAATTATTGATGGAACTTATATTCTGTTCCCATAGTTTTTTCATCATTGTTGGTATTCACAGTTTAATATATTGCATGATAACCAAAGTTTTTATCAGCATCGTTTAAGCCTCTTTTTTTTTTTTGTGATAAATCTTTTATTCTATGCAGCTAATTAGATGAAGACTTCGTTTGAGACGGTTTTATTACTACTTCTTAAAATAATTTTTTTTATACAAAAATTTAAATTTTTATACTAAAAAATTGGTTTAAGAAGTAATAAAAAAACCGTTCCAAATGATGCCTAAGACTTTGTTTGGGCTGCTTCTTAAAGCAGCTTTCTAGTACATTTTTGTACTAGAAAGCTAAAGAAAATTATCCCAAATGAAGCCTAAGTCATAATCTTTGAAGCTCTTCCATAAGAGCCTAATAATTTCTTTGATAGGTTAGGTTTTGTTATTCTGCTAAAGAGATTTGAAAGATAGAACCTTTTTTCAGAGTTAGTGAATTGTTTACCTAATCAAACACTGCTTTGAACATTAAAGTGTAGTGTTTGCTTCTGTTTACTATTCAATAATATTTTTAGATGAGGAGTAGCTTGCAACTATTTCCATGATGCATTATTGCCATCATAGAAATATATATATGTATAAAGTTTGGGTCATTATAATAAACATTTTATAATTTTAGGAGAAGGTGACAGATCATATCAAACTAATCTAATATTTTGGGACATTTAGGCCATTTAAGGCAAACTCACACACACAACGCATACACAAAGACTCGAACCCAAGACCTCTTAGTTGAAAGCCTAAGCTCTCAACCAACAGGCTAAGGTGAGCTGTGTAAACTAATCTAATATAAAACGATTATCTTCTCAAGAGCTATTGGAGATGATAGAATGCTCTAGGATATAATGAGAATATGAATCTGTCTTAAATTGATAGCTTGAGTGGCCTTAGAAAATAAAATTATATTGTTCAATAGGGTATCCTCCTATTTATGATAGAGAGGAGCATTTAATAATGGTCTAGGATTTACCCAAAATACTAAAAACCGCTCTTCAAATATTGGGATCATTTTGATTTAGGCTTCGTTTGGGACGGCTTTCTTACTACTTCATAAAGGAGGTTTCTAGTATAAAAATTAAAAAATTTATACTAGAAAGCTGCTTTAAGAAGCAGAAAGAAAGTCGTCCCAAACAAAATCTTAGGCTTCATTTAAGATAGCTTTCTTATTGCTTTCTAAAACACTAGAAACTTTTGTATTAAGGCTTAGTTGGTGACGACTTTTTCCCTGCTTCTTAGAGCAGCTTTCTAGCACCAAAATTCTTTAACAAATAGTAAAAAAAATCGCCCCAAATGAAACCTAAAAAATTTCTTTAAAAGCTGTAAGAAAACCATCTCAAAACATAATCATTGGGTAATCCTATGCTAAGACTCTCTTTAAGCAAGAGATGTATAATAATAAGTTCAACATTGTTATCTAAATAGGAGAAAAAGGATTTTGGTAAAAGTATTAGAAGATAGATTTATTTCTTTTTTTTAGGAGTATAATAGATTGTATCCAATTAAAATTTATAATAATAGATTTTTATTTTCAATAATATTGTTAGTGAGAACTAGCTTGTAATTATTTATATGACACATTATTGCCATAATTATTGTTTTTCTTTTCAAAAATCTTCATCATAACATTTTAAATATTTATATTCATGGCAAGAAGATGACAAAAAGGTCTCCATCATACCAAACTGACCTAATATAATATCACCATCTTCTCACTAACATTAGTCATGAGTAGACATATATGAAACAATATTACAGAACCTGCAGGTTTTTTTGACCACCAAAGATAAGATGATCTGCGAGGACTTTGTACAAACTAAGCCCATAGAATGTATTTTAAGTTCATAGCTAAACCTCCTTAAGGGCATCTCCAACCGAACGGCAAACCCTAAACTTGTTTGCCGTTCTTGTTTTGCTCCAACCGATCGCCATTTTTGACGCCATTTGATCTCGGATGAACAGTGCGACGCCAATATTGGTGTCGCGCTGTTCATCTGCGCCATTTTTTTCTCTCTACCGAACAGGTTAGGAAGGAAGGCGCGAAAGAAAACGACTGTTTTAGCGGCAAAATGGCGTTGGATTGGAGATGAAACACGGCATTTTTTTATTTCCATGCATTTTGGAGTGAAAAATGACATTTTCGGTTGGAGATGCCCTAAGAAGGATATATATGATTCTCCCATATGACAACAGACTTGGTAAGTTGCTTCAATTTCCCAGTTAGTTGAGGCTTACTATCCTAACCTAATTAGGCCTAATAGTAAAACCTAGACTTAACACTTAAATCTAGATCAAATATGAACATGAAGTTCCAATACGAAGAAAAGAACTGATCTCTCCCCTTGTCTTGGTGATGTCCTCATTCCTAATCGGGCTAGAGCTTGGTGATCTTTCAGGTTCAACTTGTCCTGTAAACTTTCATCTTCTTCCCTCCTCTGAGATCTTCAATACTTTACAATCTCTTTATTCTTCTTCCCTCCTTTGCAGTTTGCAATGTCCAAATATCTAATTGTATTATGGTAGAATAAGACACCAAAGTGAGATGGTTTTGTCAAACTTTTTTCTTATTTCGTTAGTTGCAATGATTTCATCATACGACTTGACCTCAGAGTTTGGTTAAAATTATAAAAATATGTCAAACCACTTCATAAACCTATAAAGTTCCAATATCATAAATCTATAAAGGGATGGGCTCGGAAGACAAAATCATTAAAAATTAATGAGCTGATTATCAGCAAAAACTCATGATCACATTACATGTCACTATTTACAGAAGAACACAACAATGTATTAAGGAATTGTAAAAATCCTTAAAAGTTTACTGATTTACTGAAAAGAAAACTGTAATTTTGCAAATAATAAGAACAGAATATTCTTTTTTTAAACTGATTAAACAATTTGATAAGAAATTCTAATAGTGAAGCTGTTTCAAAAATTTTAAAACTGTATTGATGTTATTAAAAAAAAATCTATCTTCACAAATACAACAAATAATTACCACCCATAATAAAATTGTAAATTTATGATCTTTTTTTCACCCAAATCCTCGCGAGAGTCTATGCAAATCTCAAAGAGCACTGTTCAATTGCACATTTAAGGATAAGAAGAGAGATAAAACTTTTGAAGAGAAAGCAAAAGTAGAAGAACAAATAGAGAATGAGAGAGCCAAAGGCCAAACAAAAGAAGCCAACATGCAAAAAGACAAATGGGAAAGGAAGAGTTGCTCAACAAGAAGATAATGTTTATAAACAAACAAGAAAGCTTCGTTTTTTATTTCAATTTCTTACTTTCTTTCCATTTGAAATGAAATATTATTTATCATCGCCATCATAGCATGCCATAAATGTTTTAGCCAGCAAAAAAAATATATATCATCACTCATTTACTCATGCCAAGTCATGACAATAGCTGCAAGACAAAACAGTAAATCCAAGAAAATACAATATACATTACAAATCTACTCAGAAATCATACAATAAATGAAAAAGAACATGTGAAGAAGAAAAACAAAGGGGGGGGGAGAGAGAGACAGAGAGAAGTGATTGAGCCAACGGAGCCAATATCACAGTAACTACACCTCATTGAAGTGAAAGCCTGCCTTCTTCTTCCTCCTCCTCCTCCTCTTCGCCGCCGGGGAATCGCAATATCTCCGGCGGCGGCGGCGTGTTCACCCTTTCCATGGCCTCACTTCTTCTTCTTCTTGAAGCTTGTTGAAGCTAGCTTTTGTTGGCTTTCTCCTTCTCCATCAGTGCTTCTCGTCTGCTCTCTTGAAGAAAAAGATAAAGAAGAATTATAAAAAAAAAATAATAAAGCTGCACTAAGATACATACAGCTTCTCTCTCCTGGTTCCATCTCTGCGTGTTTATTTCACCATTTTGGTATATTTTATTTAAAAGACTAAATGTTTTTTTCACCATTTTGGCAATCTTTTATTAAAGCTTAATCTCTAAAATATAAAAATGTACTTCGTACTGAGAGTTTTCCCTTTCCCTTTGTGAATTTTGGGCTTCCAATTTGCTATTTAAGGAGATGACCCTCTTGAAATAGATAATGAATCAATAATTTAGTCATTAAATTTTTAAAAATTATTATCAAAATAGAATTGAATATTACGTATGTTAAATTTGCGTTTAAGCGTTCAATTTATTAAAAATAATGATATCCTCTTATTTAAAATCTTTATACTCCATAAAGAGATGTTTTCACTTTGACCTGATTTTATGTTGTATTTTTCTGTGAGAACCTCAAGCACGAGTGTTGAGAAGCTGTAACTCGCCAAAGATCCATCATATCTCTCATGAGAAGAATAAACAACTAAGGCTTCGTTTGGGACGGCTTTTTCATTGCTTTCTAAAACAGAGTTTTAATACAAATTTTTGTAATAAAACTCCGTTTTAGAAAGCAATGAAAAAACCGTCTCAAACGAAGCCTAAGGCTTGGTTTGATACAGCTTTATAATTGATTTATAAAATTACTTTTTTTTTTTGGGACATTTAGGCCATTTAAGGCAAATTCACACACACAACGCATACACAAAGACTCGAATCTTGGACCTCTTAGTTGGAAGCCTAAGCTCTCAACCAATAGGCCAAGGAGAGTTGTGTTAAAATTACTTTTTAGCTATTAAGAAGTTGTTTTAAAAAGCAGTAAAAAGTCTCCCCAAATAAAACCTAAATATGATGAGAAGCTATAACTTATTATTTAGTAGCTTTCTCACTCTTTATTAGTTTGTTACATCATGATTTTCATAAAATCCATATGAGTTGTTGGGTGGTAGGATTTAGGCTGGATTTAAGGCGGATTTGAGCAATATCTAGCCAAACGGTCTAAAATAGAAAGCCAAATCTCACGGTAAATGAAGCCGCGGTAGACAGAAAATTACAAATCGATCGAGAGGGAAGAAGAGTCGATCGAGAGGGAAGAAGAGCCCGCTCGTTTCAGGATTTAATACTCTATAGCCAAACAATTACATAGGATTTAACAAGATTTATCATGAATGTTTTAGGTAGTTTTCAGGATTTAAGCATTTAACCCCCCAAGATTTAATAAATAATTTTGCTACATTTTTTATTTGCAGAACACAAAAAAAATAATATATTCAAACTATACAATTTGGCTATTATTACTGAGAAAGTTAAGGCAAAGATTGCATCATTTGCACCGATTTAATACAAAATTTAAAGCATGTTTTGATTGCTAACCCCAATTATGGTCAACAAATGTTGGAATTTGGGCTTAATCCTAAACTATACGGCCGGTCTAATTTGATAATATTTTAAATGTCTAATGTCCCCCGCCCCCTAAGTTATGCGTTCACATATACATTTAATTAATATTAATTATATTATTATTTATAATTAACAAATATTATTTTATTTTTACTGATAAAGCTAAATAGATTGGGCTTCCATAGTCTCTGCTCCCGCGATTTCCAATGCATCCAGGCGGAAAAGGACCGCTTCATACAAAGTGTCATTTGCATAAAACCCCTCATATTTTCCTTTTTATACCAGTTAAAAAACGAGTTTTCTAAGGACAAAAAATTACTAAATAAATAAAAAAAGAGGGAGTTTTAATGGAAATAGGGAAACAAGATGTTTGTTAAAAAATATTTGCACAAAATAACTAAAGTTTTTTATGAAAAGAAAATGAGTTTAGTTTGTAATTATGAAAAGGCCAAGGGGCGGAAAGCAGAAGGCGCGCAGTAAAATCCCTGCACCTTCACTACGCCCTCCCATGTGCCTGTCACTGGCGGGCAGAGCCCTAACAGCGCAAGACAGATATGGGGCCCACTTGGAAGATTTCTTCCTGGAATACCCAAAAAATATTTTCAAAATGTAAGCGAGGACATTCAAGGAATTCCAAGAATACCCCCGGTAAACATTTCCCCGCCTGGAATCGAGCTTCGAGGCCATGAGAAGACCAGACATGGAATGTTTGAAGTTAATGACGAGATTAACGATGGTTAAGAGAGGATTAGTGGGAGATTAGAGAAATAGATTTGTGGTACCTGACGTCTCCGGCGATCTCTTGTTCGGCAGGCGGGCGGCGGCGGCGGCGGAGAGGAGTTTTAGCGAAAGGGGAGAGAGCAAGGGGTTGGGAATTGATGCGGAAAGGAACGAAAGGTGGGGTTTTTATTCTTGCATTGGGGCGGTGGTGGTGGCCTGTGATTGCTCCTGGAGGTTTTTCTTTTCCGAGTTAGTATCTTTCGTTTAAAAGTATTGTTTAGTTGCTTAGGCTGTTTGGGTAATTTTGGTTAATTATTATAAGAAGAGTAATATTGTATTTATGGAATAAATTTGTATTTGTGGGTGAGCCATACATTGAATTTATAATTGGATATTTAAATTTAAAAAAATGAGATTATTTTATTTTATGTTTTTAATTTATATTATCAATTAAATATTTATAAACTAATTCATTCACATAAATATTGTTGTTGGCTAGAAAATTTACAATAATAAAATGAGAGTTTTGTGTCTTAACTTTACCTAAAGATCTAGTTCTAAGTAGGTAACTCGAATAGCTCATATAACATCTAAGATTTTATGTGGAAAACTCAGAAGGCTTTTCTTGCATGAAATAATTCCATTATATATGCGTGACTTATAAAGATTAACCTGTCAAATAACTTGGAGATGTTAGGATATATATATATAGCAAATTAAATTCATGAATTGATTAAGAATTAAATTTTGTATTTTGCTTATGTAGCATCTCATTTAAATTTGTATAAAATTAAATATTGCTGTTGATATGTACTGAAGCAGTAAATCAATGCAATAATGAATCAATCGCATGAATTCCAGTAATCACACTAAACAAGTAAAGAGTTCTGGCTTGTACAGTATTTTTCTAGTAATCTGTTATCAGTAATTGTTGGCTCAATAAACAAAATCGTCACTTCTTGCTCATCGATATAGTAATAACTCTTTGTAATTATCAATCAATGTATCATTGGAATAAATCGAGGATAACATCATATCACAGTATTTAAAAGAAAAAGCTCGTCAGTTTACCATCATGTACAAATTCATTAGTCTTCAACTAACATCAAGGCATTTCGGCAGACCCCGACAAAATGTAAGAGTCTTTCATTAAGACCCATGCAAGCACAATCTGCTAACTAACGGCACATGCAAGTCTTGACATACCTCGCAAGAAAAACATAAGGAAAACAAAGATGATAGTAAATACTATTCAAATGAAATGCAAGCCGATAAAGATCTAACTAATAGGCAATTCAATATTTGTATCTATCAAACATGTATACATTATCGTTTAAACATAAATTAATGGAAAAGTTTTCTAACATGAGTGAAGAGAGTTGACATGGAAGAACACTACACATAAAGCATGTAAGACTCACTAACATTGCATGGAAATTCGCTATCATAAAATATAAAGAAGAATCATGCATAGAACATATAAGAGTTTTCCACCAAATATTATAAGCATGCATGTAAACTTTCCAACAAAGTCATAACTTGAACTCTCTTTTCTTAGACATTAAAACAAACTCCACATATATATTTAAGGGTGAATGATATATCCATTGATTAAGACAATTTAAAAAGGGAAAATGATATTATCAAAGAAATCTCTATAAGTATAACATTTGTTTTACTACATATGAATTTTGCCATCAAACAAGCTATCAATATATATGCATAAGAAAGAGAGCTAAGTTGTTGATAATCAAGCTGTCATGGCAAGTGTAGAGAGCTAGTTCAATACTTCAAATTATTATTTTTTTAGTATGATATATGTGGAGAAGGCTAGGGGAAATGAAAATGATATATGTTCATGCCAAACTTTTACATGCTTTTGAAATCCAAAATGTGTACATAAATTGGAACACGTACAACCATATATAACAAACTTTCTATCCATTCATGATTCTAGGAATACAAACATCATATATCTCTTTGACAACGAATAATACATTCATCTAAAACATAAGAGAGCCGTCATTCGAGAATCAAAATATCAAACATATATTTGACTTGATCAGGAAAACCTTACGCGATAATCATGACTTAAACATGATAATTTCTCAAGATCTTGATCTCACAACTATCTATGTTATCAAAGCATATTTATGTATGCAAGTTCTCCAATATGATCATTCACATTCACATTTAAAAAAAGTATGACGAGCTTTATACTATAAAGCATATGAAATTGTTCAAACATCATCATAAAACTTCATGTTTAAAGTTATCTATGGTAGTGATTCAAACATGTATATAAATTGTCCAACATAACCATTCATTCTTGCTTCGAATATTCACAAATGACTTTGTCATATAGGAAAACTATATGTATTCAATACAACTATAGGCTATGCTTTAAATTCATATAGGTGATTAAAGCCTAGGACACATGTTTAATACAACCTAAACGAATATGCACACAAATTTAAAACTTACTATAAGCATCCTCGATACACATCGAGTTCAAAGAAATTAATCTCATAATCTACTAGAATACAGTTTGAGACAATTTTTTTACTGCTTTACTTTTCAGACTGTAATTATAATTTTTATTTGATCATAACTTTTTTCCTTCTTCAATGAATTTTTTTTCTGCTAAAAGATATTTTCTATAGCACCTTTCATAAAAACTACTTCATTCACATTAACTTTACAAACCACCTTTATAGAAAAAGTTACCGCCATCCCAAACGAACCCAAAGTATCTCACTAATTTATTAAAAACAAGTTTCCTTGAAAAAAAATTACATTTTATTAGTAAATAGAGTTAATTAATTAAAAATTGCCTTTAAATTTACGTTGAGATTAATTCGAAATATCATATTAATTAAGATTTTCATAATTAATCTCAATGCAAATCCAAGAACAATTAAGTTTTTTTTTTTCCCAACTAGAGGATGCTCAAAATTAATTTTGGCAATACTTCGAGACAAACACCAAGCACAAATTTGGCCCTATGTGGTTCAAATCTCCTATTGAAATGTAGCTATCAGAGAATCAGGACCAATGTGACTATGTAGATCATGGTGAACATATTGTGGATTTTGTGTTGATATCTCACTATCATATGTGGAATTGTGGTCCTATTAATTAATAAAAAGAAGCTTTCTCTTGGAGTTTTAGGCTTGGCCAAATTTGGCCAAAGATGGAGGAATGTGATGCAAATAGGTCTAATGTTTGGCATTAATTCGAAATCTAAAATTTCGATGTCAATTCGAGCCAATTTTAAATAAAACTAAAGTGATCAAATTTTGATTAATTCAAGAAAAATATATTTATTTTATTAAATAATATAAATTAAGATTTTTAGCAATAAATATGTTATTAATATATATATATATTTATACATGACTACAAATGTATCAAGACACGCATTTATAAGTCTATAAATAGAGATAGAGTCAGTTTAATCTAAAATATATTTATTCATATTTTTTTAATAAAATTAAAAAAAATGATTTAAATCAATTAAGATTAAAATAATTATTGAATATAATCATCAATAAAAAATCATTGTCTAAGGAGAGTTTAATAATGTTTAGCCATACACAAATCGTGCAAATAAAATATTTTAAGTATTATGGAATTCCTTTGCATGAGAATATAATGGTAAAAAGTAGAAAATATTTTAAGGGTGCTTTTGCAATTAATTTTGTGCATTAGTTTGCTGAGATCTAAGTATCTCAAGTGGGTTTGTGGTCCCTAAACTCATAGAAGCGAGAAATTGTTACGTGTGGAGTTTGGACAGAAGAATCGTCTGGATTCTATGATGGTACACAGTAAATAATAAAACTGTATATTTGCTATGTATTTATTGTATGCTCTCACTGAATTCAGATGATTCTCTTATTCGGACTCCGCTTGTAATAATCTACTCAAAGAAACATGACCATTATTTGTTATCAAATTTTTTTTAAGATCTCGAGGTTAGCAAATTTTTCATTTTTAAGTATAATTGAGTATTGATGACTATTCTGAGATTTGGGGACATTATAAGCTTTTTTGATAATTTGATTTTTTGGCTTCTTTCTTTGATTTTAACCAATCTTTCTTGTAGTTCCCTAATTTGTAAAAATATAATATTTGTGTAATCAAAATTTATCAATGAATATGTTATTCGTGGCATTCAATTTTCATATTGAAACTACAGGTTTCTTATAATAGATCAAGGATAATTTTTGTTAGAAAATTTAATATCTTAAAATAGGATAAAATTTCATTTAAAAAGAAAAATTACAAAAAAGTCCATGATAAAGTTTTGATTACATCTGATATTCAATCAAATGAACCAAAGAAAAAACAGAGAAAAAAAAAAAGTTTGAAAATTATCTATAAGAAGTCCCATAAATGCAGTAGATCTTCAATGCTTGAACATCTTTTGTTAGCAAAGCAATAGTGAATGCCTTTCTTTCCTCCCTTTCAGAAAATTCCTGCACATCTCCTCCCAAAACTTCCTGTCTGGCTCAACTAGCTCCATTTTCTTCCTCGCCTCCTCAGCAAATTCCATCTTAGACATTCAAATTTTATAGTAAATTTCACATAGATTTTCTTCAAACATACTCATAAATGTATAAAAAAAACACTTACATCAATGGAATTATTGTCAACAAGACGACCGATAAGATTATCTAAGATGTCTTTTGTGTACTCTGGATGCCCTTGAATTCCCAGAATATGATCATCAATGCAGAATGCCTCCACTGCTGTTTTCTCTGAATAAGCAATCACCTTAGCATCAATTGGAGGCTCCCATACCTGTTGCATAACCAGGAAACCATTAATCCCTATTCAATCTCTCTCTCTCTCTCTCTCTCTCTCTCTCTCTCTCTCTCTCTCTCTCTCTCTCTCTCTCTCTCTCTCTCTCTCTGTATATTACCTCATCCTGATGGCACTCTATGATAGAAGCATGGTGAGGTATATGGCGAAAGTCTTGCATAAATGGACAATATTGCAGAAAGTCATCAACAAAGGTGACTTGTTTGATGCCAACTTCCCATCCTCCAAGAGCCTTACCAACATGGCCTCCCAAAGCTCGACAGATAACCTATTACAAGACAAATCTTGCATTAATGAATCGATCCAATTTGGGATCATTTTCACTTGTTAGGGCATTTATCTCTAACCGAACGTCAAATGAGAGTTTACCGTTGCCGCAAACTCCAACTCAATGCCAGATTCGGTGGCATTTTACATGAGATGAACGGTGTGACGTCAATATTGACATCGCACTGTTCAGAAACACCATTTTTTTTTGCCATTTCTTTCTTTCATTTTGGAGAAAGAATATAGGACTTGGTATATTCTTTTTTTATATTATGAAATGGAATTTGGCTAGAGATGATAAGTTACTGGGAATTAAACTTCGTTGGCAACACTTTTTTTTATATGGTAATTTTGCCGCCGGAAAAAAAATAGTTTTTCTTGTAGTGAATGAATTAAAGCTCTAATTGATAATATTGTTGTCATATGTATATATGTATTGTATCGTATTGCATGTGTTTTAATGTGTTATACTATATTAATGATGTTTGGTATGATATTTACTATCATAAATTTGGTCTATAATACTTATTAAAAAAAGTTTGTAAATAATATTTTAAAAATTGTTGCTAGTCCATTTATTATTATTTTTTCATATTATACTTATATTTTTTGAATAAATGTTGCTATTGATATTATAGTTACAAATTTGAATCTAATTTTTTTAATAAAAATATGGATTTAGTCATCTATCAACAATCTTTTTTAAATATAACTATATTTAAATATATATAATGTCATCACTCTATGGGCTTCCTTTGAGATAATTTATTGCTGTTTTTAAAAATAATTTTTTAAATTAAAAATATTTGCACTAAAAATTACTTTAGAAAACAGCAATAAAATCATCCCAAATAAAATCCAAAAAGATAAAAACAAAGGCTTACCTGATGGCCAAAACATACTCCAATAACTTTCTTCTTCATAAAATCCAACGTTCGCAACAGGAGACAAAGCCTGAGTATCCACATATCATCTCCATACGCATCATAAGGGCTGCCACTCACAATAAAACCATCATACTTGTTCAGTTCTTCGTCTTCAGGAAACTCTCCATCAACAACACGAAAAAGATCCCAAACCTCCCCTTCACTCCCAAACACACCAACGAAGACATTGAAGTAACCACCATACTTCATTCGCACGTAATCAGAATCCCTCGCAGCGAGAAGCAGCGCATACTTCCTCTTCTGATCAACAACGTCGTCGTCAATCTTCATAGCTTGCTTTGCTTCCAATTATCTTAATTGCTTCAAATAAGGAGGGATGAGGAGAAGCTAATTTAAAGAAGAGATTGGTTAGAGAGGCAAGTAGGCATTAAGGAGCTTGGCAAGTTGCCATTTTAATGGCGGAAGCCAAAGTTATAAGGGTAAATATTTGTCTCGCTTGATATATATATATACAGTTAAAAAGTGAAAGAAAAGTAAAGTAATTAATATTTGTTTTTTCTTAATCGTTGGCTTAATTATATGATATTACTTCTTCATTAAAGCTTAAGAAACTCTTTCTTCTCATTTCGATATTGCTTATGGGAATTAACACAGCCTTAATCAAATTATTGGTTGCTTGTGTGATTGCAGATTAATTAAGTCTTAACACAATTGATAATGGTTGCCAAATGGATAATGAAGGCCGCCTTAATTTGATGATAACTTTGAAGTTGCTTTAATTTCAAAATTTACTCTATCGTAATTTTAATAATTGTAAAAATGTATATGAGGAAATCATTGGCTATTATTATTTGAGCTTATAATTTCAATTTATTTAAAAGCTGTGGCAAATAAATGTTTATTTTGAATCATATTTTTTCTCTTAGTTTCTAACTAAAAATATAATTTTGCCGCAATTATGAACAAAATCTTAAAATGTTAATATAATATTATTATTTTTTTATATACCATCAAAAAATATCTTGATCGGGCGCGAATCTGGAGGCAAAAATCAAATTGAAAATTTCAAAAATTAAATCGTAAATCATATGAACTCCGGTTTAAAAAAACTTACCGTCGAACTGAACGTCTCGAAAATACGAACCCAACGACACCAAATTCAACCCAATCCAATATCAAATAGGTCCAAATCAAAAATATGAAATGTGTTTGGAAGGTTTGATCCATAATTTGGATTACCAAACAGTTTCCAAATGTGACATGCTTATAATAGAATCGAGCGGCTCAACGAGACGAATCCAAAGAGCTCAAGATCGCCATTTTTTGATATCGTAAAGACATTCAAATACCCAGCAAACAATCCACGATCAAGGAATTTAACATCGATCGTCCATTCAAACCACTCACAATTTACCATTGATTTTCCTCCTATTGACTGGTCATGCCACTCTCATAAAATTATAAATAGATACCTCATTTCTCACGAGAGGGGACCAAAGCAAGTAGAGAAGAGAAGGAAAATAGTTCTCTTGCCACAAGAAGACTCCTCAACCACCATCGGAGTTCTGCCCGGCCACCGACTGCCATTGGAATTCTGTCAGACCGTCAATTGAAGCCTAATTTCCGCCTAATCACAAAATGTCGTCAGATATTCGATATCCGTTTGTAACTGGATTTCAACCTGACAATTGAATATTGTAATAATTTCAAGGACGAGTCAGTCACTTGTAATCAATTCAAACACTAATATAATCTTTTTCAGCAGGCCGTGACCCTGTGATTTTTTTCTTTTTCAGGATTTTCTTTCATCTTCTGTTTGTGTGTTGGATATTCGTACAACGCTGAAACCACGAAAATTTCTAACTATATTGTCGCGTATATTTCAACCCACAACCGTTATTATTTGTGCAGTTAAAAATTTAGTTACAATTTCTTCGTAGAAGTATAATTAATTGCTACCTGTAGGTATGAAAACCATAGCAACAGAGTAGTAGTGCTTACGTACAGTTTTAAAAATACATGCCTAAGTTAAGGGGAAAAAAAAATTTAATTTAGGCTCTATTTGGGACGAATTTTTTAATGCTTTATGAAACCAATTTTTAATTTAAAAAATTTACTGTTGAGTCACAAATATTTATAGGCATGCGTTCTTATTACTTCGAAATTTAAATAACATTTTCTCGAAGTTGTTATACCTTAAAAGGATTGATTATGTCCTAATCACCCTATATTAACTCTCTTAATTAAGAATATGTACTAATAGTTGCTTAAAATAACAATGCATTGAATTTGGACGGAATTAGTATGAACCGCTCAATTACAATGTTACTTGTATTTACTGTTTTACCTGTGTACTCTCTATTTAAACATCCCTGTACCTAGTTTAATATGATGATAATACAATTTCTCTCTAAGCTTTGTCTGTCTTTCTTCTGCCTCTCCTGAGGCCTCTCGCCTCTGGTTTCATGGTATCAGAGCCAATCATGGCTGATCAAGAATCAACCACTTCTCTTCCTCCCTCCTCCTCCCTCCTCCACTCCGGCAATCAACCTGATGATCTCGTCATCCCTGCGCCGCTCAAATTCTTGATCTCAAACATCAAGAATCTCATCTCCAACACCCTTACCTCCGACAACTACGCAATATGGCGGATTCAAGTTCTTCAACAATTCACCGCCAACGGGTACGCCGGTCACCTCACCGGCGCTTCTCCCTCCCCCACCGATCCCACCACCTCCGCCTTCAACCGATGGCAACTGGTGGATAACAATCTGCTCTCCGCCCTATTCTCCACCATATCACCCTCTATCTTACCCTATGTCATCACGGCCAAGACCGCCCAAGAAGTTTGGCAAGTTCTTGAACGTCGTCGGCTCCAACCAACCTGCCGCTCTCGCGTCATTCAGCTCAAAAACGAGCTCCACCGCGTTCAGATGAAAGATCTTACGATGCAACAGTACCTCAGCCACATCAAAAGCATCGTCGACAACATTGCGGCCTCCGGCTCCACCGTCGATCCGGAAGACATCATCATCCACATTCTTAATGGCCTACCCACTTCATACAACCCTTTCAAAGCGGCGATCCGCACCTATCCCGTAAAACTTGAATTAGATAATCTTTACTCTCTTTTGTGCAGCGAAGAAATAAATGTCTCTCAAGAACAAGCCAAAGAAACACTTCTGACTGCCAGCAACACCGCCCTTTACACCTCTTCCTACAACACTCAACGCGGCAACAAATCCAATCCAAGAAATACCTCAAGCCCAAACAGCCTACGCAAAATCAGCATTTACCTATGACCTCTCAGGCTCCGCAGACTCAGATGTCCACCACAAGAATCACATGCCAAATCTGCGGAAAAACAGGCCATATCGCCATTAACTGTTGGCATAGATGCAACTTCAAATATGCACCAACTTCTTCCCGACCCCAGCAAGCTCTCAGCGCACAAACTTCTTTTACCAACTCCGCCGACTGGATTCTTGATACGGGCGCCTCCGCTCATCTTACGCCTGACATTCATAATGTTCAATATCCAAATTCCTACTCCGGTCATGACAGCGTCTCAATTGCCAATGGATCAACGGTACCAATACACAATTCCGGCCAAGGTCTCCTCCTCCCGCTACCGGATACACCCCGTAAGCTCCAATTACGTAATATCCTTCACGTTCCCTCTCTCGCTCCAAGCTCATAATTTACTTTCCGTTTCGAAATTAACTGCCGACAACCCCATTTCTATTCGATTTGATGCAACTGGCTTTGTTATAAAGGACAAGCAGCTCTCGTCGTCCGCTACTCCGTGGACAACTTCGTGATGGGCTCTACAGAATTCAACATCAACAAGCACCGTCTCCGGCTGCCCTTCACGCCAATGTTCAAAATGCTCAGCTATGGCACTGCAGGCTCGGTCACCCTCACCGGCAGATTCTCTCTACTCTCTCTCACACTATACCGGACATCAAGAATGTCTCTCCTAATTTTTTCTTGCATATCTTGTAGTGTGGCCAAGAGCCACAAACTTCATTTTAATAGAACTACTTCTTTTACTAATCGTCCGTTTGATCTTATACATACAGACGTTTGGGGACCTGCCCCAATACCGTCCACGGATGGATTTCGCTACTATGTTTTATTTACTGATGATTTCACACGCTTTACCTGGATATACCTGATGAACAACAAACACGAAGCTTTTGCTAAGTTTAAAATCTTTTATAAACTCATCAAAACTCAATTTCTCTGCAAACCAAAATTCCTGCGTTCCGACGGCGGAGGTGAATACCTCAGTAACGAATTTACAAATTTTCTTCACTCCCATGGCATCCAACGTCAACTTAGTTGCCCACACACACCTGAACAAAACGGCGTCGCCGAGCGTAAGCACCGCCATCTTCTAGACCTTACCCGCACTCTTCTTCATGCCTCCAATCTGCCTCCCACATTTTGGTCTGAAGCCCTTGCAACGGCGAACTACATCATCAACAGGCTGCCCTCCACCGCCATTAATCTTGACATCCCCTTCCAACGACTTCACGGCCGCCTACCCGACTACAGCATTCTACGAACCTTCGGTTGCCTCTGCTTCCCCTGGCTTAAGCCATACGCCCCCAATAAACTAGCACCTCGATCACACAAATGTATCTTCATTGGCTACTCCTCTGCTCACAAAGGTTACCGCTGCTATAATTTAACCGATCACAAAACCTACATATCCCGGCACGTCGTGTTCCACGAACATATTTTCCCCTTCAACACTCAGCCAACCCAAAATCTGCACCTCAAAACCACAATGCCAAACCCCATTTCTCCCTACCTCCTCACACCAGCCTCTATCCCGTTGCCAACTCCTCATCCTACCAACTCACAACCTACTACCACACAAATCACACCCTCTCTACCGGAACATCAAGACAATCCAATTCACTTCACTTCTCCGCCCATCCCAGAAACATCCATTGCTCCGTCTACGAGTCATTCCATACAGCCGACCCATCCAATGCAGACTCGCTTAAAATCGGGAATCACTAAACCAAAACACATTTTATCTTTGTTAAGTGACACTTCTATGCAGGACATACCAACCACCTACACGCAAGCGGCAAAATCAATCCACTGGCAGCAGGCCATGCAAGCCGAATACCAAGCCTTGCAACAACAACAAACCTGGATTCTCGTACCGCCTCCGCCCAATAAGAAAATTTTGGGATGCAAATGGACATACAAGAAGAAAACTCTACCAGATGGGCAATTAGATCGATACAAAGCTCGGTTGGTAGCCCTCGGATACGACCAACAATACGGCGTCAACTATACTGAGACCTTCAGTCCCGTCGCAAAGATGACAACGATACGCATTCTTCTCACCATCGCACTCAATCGAAACTGGAAAACAACTCAACTCGACGTATCAAATGCTTTCTTGCACGGCGATTTACATGAAGAAGTTTACATGCGCCAGCCCCCAGGATTCATTGACCCGAAGGCACCACAATCGGTCTGCAAACTACAAAAATCCCTCTATGGTCTTAAACAAGCGCCTCGGCAATGGTTTGATAAGCTGACACAATTTCTTCAAAGCCAGGGATTCAGGTTTAGTCGTTCTGACCCGTCACTTCTCATTCTAAATACAAATAATGCTCAGATTTTTCTCCTAATCTACGTTGATGACATTCTCATTACAGGAAATAATGAAGAGGTCATCCGGACTCTACTGTCCGCACTTCAATCCAAGTTCGCACTGAAGCAACTGGGAGAAATCTCATTGTTCCTTGGCATTCAGATCATTAAACAGCCAACTGGACTTTTTCTGTCTCAACGTCACTATGCCGAACGTCTTCTTCAGGACGCCGGTCTCCTAGACAGCAAACCGGCTTCCACTCCCATCTCTCCAAAGACGAAACAAGCACAAGCTGACGATCAACCATTCCACGATCCCACCCTCTACCGCCGTCTAGCCGGATCAATCCAATACCTATCTATAACTCGTCCCGACATAGCATTTGCAGCAAATCAAATTTGCCAGCACATGCATCAACCGACCACACAGACCATCAGGCCATCAAACGTTTACTTCGATACATCAAAGGAACCATTTCGTATGGTTTACCCATCAAAGCCGGCGATCTCAACCTTCGCTCTTACACAGACGCGGACTGGGCCTCCGATACTACCGATCGAAAATCTATTTCAGGATTCTGCACTTTCCTAGGACCTACACTTGTTTCTTGGACTGTCAAGAAGCAAGTCACTGTGGCCAAATCATCCACCGAAGCAGAATACCGGGCACTCTCTCGGCGGCGACCTCAGATGTCATTTGGATTCGGCGATTAATCGAAGAACTTGGAGTAGCACAACCGGAACCCACCATCATCTACTGCGATAACATCTCTGCTATTGCTCTGGCCAAAAATCCGGTATTCCACGCCCGAACAAAACACATCGAGATTGACTATCAATTCATACGACAACACATACACAACGGCGTCATTCAACTCAACCACATTTCCTCAACCGATCAGATAGCAGACATTTTCACCAAATCTTTTACACCAGCTCGGTTCCATGATCTTCGACGCAAATTAATAATTCAAGATCAGAATTGTTAATTTGAGGGGAGCTATGAACCGCTCAATTACAATGTTACCTGTATTTACTGTTTTACCTGTGTACTCTCTATTTAAACATCCCTGTACCTAGTTTAATATGATGATAATACAATTTCTCTCTAAGCTTTGTCTGTCTTTCTTCTGCCTCTCCTGAGGCCTCTCGCCTCTGGTTTCAATTAGAACTTCAGAATTGTCTTGTTGTTGGGATGCATTAGAAGATAATGGAATGCTTGGAATAACTGAATAATGGATCTGATTCCCTTAAGAATGGCAGCCAAGTTGCTAAGGATCTTTGCCACTTCTCCTATTGCTCCATAGCTCACTCTGATTGTTGTAAAAAAAATATAGATTTCGTTTGGAGCAGTTTTTTTAATGCTTCTTAGAGCAAATTTATAGTACAAAAATTAAAATTTTATATTAAAAAGCCGCTTTAAGAAGCAATAAAAAAACCGTCTCAAACGAAGTCTTAGGCTTCATTTGAGACAGCTTTCTTACTATTTTGTTTTCATATGGTAACCAAAATTCTTGTTTGGCCATTATTTAGGAAGTTGGTTTCTACAACAACAATAAAAATATATTTTTTCCTACAGTAATAATATAAAGTAATAAGAAAGTCGTTTCAAATAAAACATGGAAGATAATCATCTACTGGCATGATTCCAAGACAATGGGGAAGTAATATTCTGAAAATATTAGGCAGAAGGAACACTATGAAGCTATACAGACATAACTGAGATTTCTTTTGTAGGTAAAAGATGCCAAATTCCAATGAACAAAACCACTTGTGATTAGCTTTCAGATATTGATTAATTGCTGGGATATGTGATGTCTTAGGTTTCGTTTGGGACGGCTGTATTCCTACTTCTTAAAGCGACTTTTTAGTACAAAAATTTAATTCTTAAAGCGGCTTTCTAGTACAAAAATTTTGTACTAAAAAGCTGCTTTAAGAAGTAGGTAGAAAATCGTCCTAAATGAAGCCTTATTCTGATTCCAAATCTCCAATCTTGTAGAAGTTGGCAAGAGGCTTAGACACTTTGCTTGTTCTCTTCTCAAAAGTCCAAATTTTTCTACTTTTTTTAGAGGAGTCTTAGAAGTGTAAGTGAAGGAAAGCATCTTCTCCATGCTCCTATTTCAACGCACTATGGCATCTATTGGAATTTAAAAGATAGTTCTTAAGAACTGCTTTTGCAATTGATGTGGCCAAGAGTTGGGGAGTCATTCCAAAGGGAGAAGAATATGTGCAGTGAAGAATAAGGCATTTTGTGACACTTATCATAACAATATAACATGCATTGTAGAAATTTGGATTTAATGATGATAACTAGAGTAAGGGAATAACAAATTAAGGGCATACGAGGATAGTTATATTTATAAATATTAAGAAAACTGAATAATGCTTTTAATATTTTGTTACAACTTACGTTCATTTTGGACGATTTTCTTACCGTTTCTTAATTTTTTTTAGTACAAAAAAATTTGTATAAAAAAGTTATTTTAGAAAGCAATAAAAAAGATGGCTCAAATGAAGCCTTAATCTGTATCATTTGTATCAATATAACACCTTAATCATGATTGAAATAAAGCTGAACTTATGATCATTCTTTTATGATTGGACTTTTGAGGTCATTGAGATGAGGCTAACGAACGAAGATGATTATGTTTGATTTTCGATTGATTTGGAGTCTATAAATCTCCTTTTCATGGATATCTATTAAAGGTGTATTTGGATTTGGATATTTTGATTAGAAGGAAATGAAATGTGCAAGCAATTAAAAGGCTAAAATTGATGGGCATAATTTTACTAAATAATAATAAATTATTTATAATTCATTTCATTCAATTTTTTTTTTAAATTCAAATGAAGTATATAGAAAAAGAATTTAAAGTTTTAATTTTAAAGTATATATAGAGAGAGAATTTATAGCATACACATGGATAAATGAATATTGAAAAAGATAAAAAAAAAATATGTGGATAACCGAAACGAGGAAAACCCTAGGCATGATCAAGTTGAAAGAATTTCACTATATATTGTGTGTTATAAATGATGCTCTTCCTTGTAATTTAGGAATGCATTAATACGATGTAGTAGACATGAAACTAGAGGATGAATTTCAGACTAGAAGTTGGATGAGTCTTGAGACATTAGTAGAGTTGTTTTTAAGAGATCATTTGTTCTCTATTGAGGAAAGAAGACAATAGACCCAAAAGTATAGTACAAGTATTATTGTTGACATTATAAATTATTGTGGGCCTCCGAAGGAGCACCGCTCGCGGGGGTTCGAATGCAGAGGGTACGGCCGCACTATCCCGTAGGACAAAACGATCGTATGCCTCTACGCTCGACACGAACGGGTCGATGGGAGGGCAGATTGGATCCCGCATACGGCTAACCATTGGGGATAGATGCTGTCGCCAGCACACCCCGATGGGTAGCAATATACACGACCTAGTCACGGGTTTCCCCCACTCGATACGGGAGATCGAGTGGGGTAAAGTAGATTGCGGGGCCAAGTTTCCCACGGGCGCAAGCCCCCGTGGTTAATTACATCCCGGGCCGGAGCCCGAGAAGACTCTCGATTAAGGATCATACATTATATTTTCTAAATTGGGATTAGCACAAGGGTATAGACTAAGAAATCCTACTCAAAGGAAAGAAATGTCTCAACAAGGCTCAGTCAACATGCGTGGCTCATACCAGCATTCGGAGGCTCTAGGGTACTAGAGAGAAACTGTAGAAAGAAAGACAAGCAATCAATCACATGCGTGAGAGAAAGATGGAGGTGGCGTCATCCTGTGACGCGGATAAGTAGGATTTAGGATCTCTGGAAAGAAGAGGCCTACCTACTATTTAAGGCATGCTACAAGACCGAATGTAGTATCCTCGACTCCTAAATCTAGGTTGGGATTAATGCTCTACAAAACACTAATACCCGTGTCCTAGCTAATGCAGTGCAAAACCTGGACTTATCCCGGCCTGGATTGGGGGAGCCAGCTAACCACCTAATCGCTTTAAAACCATGCTGTCAAGTCATTTATGATAGATGGGTGGGTGGTACAGTTCTTTGGAAATAGGACCGACATCTAGAGAATTTCCTAAGTGGTCCTGGACTTATGGGGGTTAGATGCTCCTAGCTAATGCAATTAAATTTTAATTAAATTGATTTCTAATGCAATGCATGCTAGTTGAAATGTCAGCTCATGAATGCTATAGAACTTTAAAAACAGGCTTATAGAAAATAATTTTTTTTGAAAAGACTGGGTCTCCCTAGGTCCGGCACTTCATCCTCATAGGCCAGATTATCCGGACTCAACCCGCAGGCAGGGAGATGTCTTATAACAAGGAAAGAAGGATGCAGTAATATGCATGCGACCCCGGACGGCTCCGGCAATTCCCTAGGTTCGTTAAGTTTCTATATTATTTAGAACTTAAAATTTTAGGAATTAGTTATGAGTAGAAAAATTTTGTAGTCCTTAAAGAGCCTAACGAAAATCCAGGCGAAAACAAAATCGGCATGCAAGAAAAGAAACCTAAAAAAAGCAGGCAATTTCTACTGCACAATCAGGTAAACACATCAATATAAATCAAACTAATCAAGTAAATGTCCATATGCCAACTGCCCTTTAATTACAACCCAGGGTATGCAGAAAAGTAAAGTGGCCGGGCACCACTGCCAACAACCCGGATTTTTAAGCCTATGACAGACGCCAACAACTTTGAGTGGGATATTGGGTCTTCAAATCTTTAGTCTTCTGGATATCTTCTCCTTGGACTTCTTGGATCTCTCTTCCTTGGACTCCTTGGATCTCTCCTCCTTGGACTCCTTGGATCCGTCGTGGCTTGAATATCCAAACGAAGAGACAATTCCCCCAATATGGGGGTATTGCCTTTTCTCTTTGGATATCTAAAGCCATCCAGCTCGATCTTCCAAATGGAAGAAGACTCTCCTCTTAAGGATGCCTTCTTCTTTTAGAATCCGAGCTGGATAAGAATATCCCAACTCAAAAGTTATTTTCACAACTCTTAACAATTATTACAAATAAATTACATTAATTGAAAGCAGTAAATCTAATAATCCATGCAAGGTTATCCTAATAAAAATTATCCCAAACAGTTTATATGAAAATGAAAATGCTAACACCAGTGACCCTGTGCCAAGCCATGCTCTTAATTATGAGGGCTAAGCAGCTCCATCTGTGCAGTTATAACTATAAATTTTAGCCCTTATTTTTATTTAGGGGGGAAGCTGAGCAAGCACCTGCATAAAACATTATTAGAAATCATCATGATGCTCCCCCTTTTTATTAGCATTGAGCATGGCCACCTGCACGGAAGAACAATATATATATGACGTTCCTAACCTAGGGGTAAATCTAGCGCTCATCACATCACAGAGTACAGAAAAAGTAAGCAAACACACCAACAATTTCAAACAGCATGCAATGAAATCCACGGAAAGCTCCGGCACACAGCAGAAAAGTAAAATCCAGCGGCCTAACCTAGATCTAGAAGTGGTGTCCTAGCAAACAATTCTATGTGTGTGCAAGGCTGGTGTGGTTTGGATAGATCCTAAGTATGGTAGTTAGTTAAAGTTTTCTAAAATTCATGTTTGTTGGGGGGTCTAAAAAGGATATTTTTATTTAAAATTCAAATATTAGTGGATTAGGGTTCATTTTAAATATTTCAGTTTGTTGATGAGTTTTAAGAACTTAGGACAATGATATTTGAAGTTTAAGTTGCATTAGCCAATTTTGGAAAGTCCCGGGTCCTCCTAGGAACTAGACTAAAGGTTCAAAAAGTCACTATGGGAAAAAGGCTAAATCTGGGATTCCTAACACCATAGGAAAATAGTAGACCTTAATACGAGTAGTTAGACAGGTAGTAGGCTGAAATCGGTGTTTGAATCGAAGTTTTAGCTAACCCTCAAGATAATAAATGCATGGGAGTACAAAAATGAAATAAACACACCATGTCCTTAGATCTAGGAGAGCCTAGGCTAAGTGCTCGTGGTGCAATCCTATACATGCAATCTACGAAAAATAAAAAGACAGACACCTAAAGGAAGGATTAGTGAATGATTGGGACTCAACCATTCACTAACCTAATCCCCCATGATTGCTCTTCATACATAAGATCCATGTCTAAAATTTCATACGATAGCGGGTCTCCCAAAGTTAGGATTTAGGTATAAGTAGTTTTAAAATAGTTTCAAAATACTTATAAATATAAATATATTTTTGGAAAATAAAATAATTGAAAATAACTCAATTTATAATACATAAGTATAGGGAAACCCGTTGACCACCCAATCGAGGTTTCAAAATAGTTTGAAAATATTTTTTAGTTTAAAAATAATTAGTATGATAATTAATTTAAATAATATTAAAATGACCGAATCATAGGATAAAACAGAAAACAGTCAAGACAGCCAAAATCAAGGGTTGAAAATGGTTCCAAATTAAAATGCGCACTTTCCTGAAAAGATCAAGGGGTCACACGTCAAAATCCGACTTAAAACGGCGAAGATACGAGTTTCCGAAGTTAAAACATAATAAAATAATATTTTAAAATAGCCCTATTCCACTGGTTTTAAAATAACAGAAAATACAGACATGCTTTTTATCTGAAAATAATTTCAAAATATGCAGAATTCACATTACATCCAAAACAAGGTGCTGTGCGTCGACAGCGGACTTAAAACAACAAAGTTATGTAATTTCGAAGTTCAAATACGATAATTAAATATTTTTAAACATTGCTATTTTACTGTTTTGAAAATAATTGCACACAGACCCAAAAATTTCAAATAAATCTATATCCAGAATATGCAGAATTCAGAGTACATACAAAACAAGGCGCTGTGCATCGACAGCGGATCAAAAACAAGAAAGTTATGATTTTTTGAAAGTTTGAAGCAATAAAGTAATATTAAAATAGCCTAAAATAACAAATACTTAAAATAATTATAATAAAGTGATCAGTAAACGGCTAATTTAAAACAGTATTAATTATGGTAGATAACTATCGCTAAATAGTAATATAATAAAATTTATTGTAATATAATAAAATTTATATTAAGATAATGAATTAAATAGTAATAAAAGTATATATTTTTACTGTTTATAAAATAACAGAAAATGTGAATGTACTTTTTATCCAGAAATGATCTTAAACTATACAGAATTAAAAATACACCCAAATCAAGGTGTTGTGCGCAAAAATCCGAATTGAAATGGAGAAGATATGAATTTTTGAAGTTTAAACATAATAAATTAATTATTACAAATAAACAATTATAGAAAACAGTAAAATATAATTAAAAATAATCTCAAAAATAGTTAATAATAGTAATAATTATAAAATAAAACCTACACAGCAATATAGTACCATAAACTAATAGTAATTAATATAAATAACTATTAAATAACAATATAATAATAATTATACAAAAATCATAATTTAAATAAAATAAAAATAGGGTTATATTGCTGTTTTAATAATAATTAAATATATACACATCATTTTTGTAAATACGAACAAAACGAGGTATTATACGTCAAAAACGGACGAAAAACGAATTTTCTATAAATTTTGGAAGTTAAAATTGGTTTTAAAATAGTAAAAATATTTATTTTAATTAAAATTAGCGGCGGGACCCGCGCGGATGCCACATGGCGCAACGGGATTGATCCCGCGGTCTCGGGCAATGATTGCGCCACCGCAATCATTGGCCATGATTGACCAATCATTACGGCGGCGGTCCCGCGGCGACTTAGCCACGTCGGACGGTCACGCAGACCGTCCGATCTCCCGCCGTTTCGAATCAACGGTGGTGATGGCGTCGGACGGAATAAATACACGCTGGCTCGGATCCGCGGTCGGACAGAGCCGCGGTACAGAGAGATCTGGACCGTTGATCATGCGATCAACGGTCCAAAACCCGTACACCTCCAGCCAGGGCAAAACCGAGAGGGCCGAGGTGTTTTTTGCGATTTTCTCTCGATCGGATGGATCAAACGCGATGAAATTTTAGACGTGCCCTCTACTAGTGAAGAGCATCCATGGGGGAAGTTTATTTTTAATTAATATTCACTAATCACCACGCTAATTAACCCTAAGTGTTCTAAACTAGGGTTTGATATATACCTTGATCCGCTTGGTGGATTTGGACGATCTTGGACTCGTTGGACTCGTGAGAGGTGCAGCAACGTTTCTTTAGTTGACGTTGAGATCCAAAATTCGCTCGATCTACCGGGATTCGTCCTGGAACGGATTTGGGCTCGGGTTCGCCGGAGGATCGCCGCCGGCGGGGTCTTGTCGTCGGGATTTGGTTCGAAAAAGTGGAGGGAAGTCGTGGGAGCGCTCTCACAAAATCTCAGAGCCTGAGGTGGTCTCTAGATCGAGCAAGAGCAAAAAGATCCTTCCTAACCCTAATTTCTCTCTATTTAAAGCCCTAATCAATGTGTCAACGGTTGGGATTGGATCACACACTAATTGGGAGGGAAATCAGAGCTAGGAGGCCGTGGTTTTGAATTCAAAACGAAGGGAGGAGTTATCATGCAATAAAAGCCTTTTAATTCCATCAAAATAGACTATTATGACCTACTTAAGACTCGATTTGACCAAGTCAAACTTTGACCTGGTCAAATCAGTCAAGAGAGTCAAAGGGGAGGTGAGATCAAGCCATGGAATCTATGAGATAGATTTAAAATTGATTTTAGGCTTAAAGGGTCCAAACTGGTCAACCCGGGTTGACTCAGTCAACTGGGTTGACTCGGGGTCCAAGTCAGGGCTCGACAGAGTCGACTCGACTCACTGAACCCACTAGAGGGGGTCTCGAGGTCTGACTTGGTCAATTTGACCAAGTCAACCTTTTGACCAAGGTTCTGGGCAAAATCGAGGTCAACAATTATATTTAGAGTCTACGACATGCACCGGCCTTATTCATAATGTCATGACTTAATGTTATTGTTGATAACTGGTGATGAAGTCCACTAGCATCGGCATTGGCGTCGACAACATGCATTGACCTTATTGGAGATGATATTTATCAATATTGTTGTTGACGGCTGTAGATGAAGCTATCAGGCATCGATATTGGTTGTAGATGAAGCCAGCAGACATCTGATTAAAAATGATACACATCAATGTTATTGGAACTGATAGGCGATGAAATTGGAAGGCATCGACATGTCGTGGCAATGATGTTTTCATTAGCCTTCCAGGTGATGTTATACATAACTTTATTGGTGAAGAAGTTGACATGAAATGATAACCAGTGGATGATAGTCGGGCGATACAGGTTGGGAGATCATAGCCGATCAACGATGTTTAGACAATAGTGGTTATGATAGCATAATAAAGTGATATTGGTTGGCCAACAACTGTTAGCAATGACAATTATTCAAGATGTTCATCGATGTTGATCATTGGTCTAAATTCTCAAAAAAATGAAGTCTAGGTTTAGCTCCTAGTCCCCACCCTCATTTTATGCAAAAAATAAAGATTTATTTATATTTTTCTAAAGTTGCATTATGATAGATTTAAAAAAAAATCATGAAATACTTCATCTGATAATCCATATTGATTTCCTTGATCATAGATCACTCATTTAGCATTTAAATGCTTTAATGACCTCTAAATTGTGTGATCAAAAGCTCCTTGAATTTGTTTCGCTAATTAATTGTTCTGATTATAAGAAGGTATGAGATTGTTTTATATTTCAGTTGATGTCACGAAGCTTCCAATTATACTTCAAATACTTGATATGTGCCCATTTGGACGTCATCAACATATTTTTGGCGTCTTTATATTCCACTCATCTAGACATTCAATTTGTCAAAACATCATTCCTAAAATGCTATAAATTGACTCTCATGAAAACGTTATGGATGAGTGTTTGAACATAATTTAGAGATTTGAGAAACAATAGAACTTTTTATGGCATTCGATGCTCTCAATCACCTCCAATTATTATTGTCCAACTGCAACCACTTAACTGCTATCATCATATGCCATTGTTGCCTAGCCGCCATAGTCCATTTACTATCGTATAACCATCATTATCTGATCACTATAGCCTTTTTTGTTTTTCATGTAAAACTATATTTGTCTTCTTTCAATCTTTTTTAGCAATGTGTTTAATGTTCGTACAATGCTAAGATATTAATATTTCACTCTGCCATCATGAATATTTTAGCATTTAGCACAATTATTAACAAGAGTAATCACAACATAAGTTAAAAATAAATAATTAAGTAGGAGGGTGAAGGTTGTAATAGGTTCTAAAACTAAGCTTAGGGGATCAATAATGTTAAGCATGATGACCATTTTAGCTTAATTTATACTAATATTATAATTTATTTTGTATATATGAAATACAAATTATTGTCGCTTTCACCCAAGTTTATCATTAATTCATATTTCAAAATTCTCTAAAAAATGATTGCAAAGAAAAAATTTAACTTCTCAATTAATAATAATAAAAATAAATAAATAATGAGAAATTATTATGTATATTTTGAATAATTGAGATAAAATTAATTATAATATTTTTTAATTATAATAATTAAAAATAATTATTGTTATTGATGCAAGAGCCAATACCACATAACTTTTTTAAAATATTTAAGAATATTTTTATTATCAAATTTTATAAAAATAGAAAATTTTGTTGTTGTAAGTACCTATTTATAAATTTAAAAAGCCTTATCTTATCCTTCGCTTCCAATTTTAATTAGCGCTGTTGTACGATAATATATATATAGATATATATATATATATAATATATATATATATATATATATATATATATATATATATATATATATATAATTTTTAAAATCCAAACCCGAAATATATCCGACAGGCGGATCCGGCCCTAAACCGCTGCTTTCTCCTTTCGGCATATGCTTTCTGGGTTCCTTTCAACGTAGCTAGGGTTTCTCGTCCCCGACTTTTCTCCCACACTTCCCGGCAGAGATGAAGCTAACGGTGAAGACGCTAAGGGGGAGTCACTTCGAGATCCAGGTTCATCCTAATGATACGGTACTGCTCTATATCTCTACATATCTTTCTATGTTATTTGTGGACTATTTCTGATCGTAAAAAGGCTTCATTTAATGGCTTTGTTTTGCGTTGTTATGGAAGGGGTTGATGGGAGAACATACGTGTTTTTTTGGAAATAAATTGATCTTTCGTGAGGCAGTTTTTGGAGTTATTGTTGTTCTTGTGTTCGTTTTGCCACGTCCAGCTCTGTATTATGTCTTTTATATATTCCTTACTTCAAGCGATTGCCATTTTTTCATTCTGAAAAGGAAAGGCTTGAATTTTCTAGCAAACAATATGAATTCAACTTGCACGAGGCCTTTGTAAGATGACGACTTTCTGTGATGCAGTTTAAGTGTTGGAAGGATTCTTGGTAATAAGTTTTTTGTTTTTATTTGATGAATAGTGAAATTGTGAGAACTTACGTTTTTGCGGGATAGAGGGAGTGACCGTTAATGTAATTTAACTTTGTTTCGGGTGCAATAAGATTTTAGGAATGATTTTAATTGGCTAAATTCCAGGTGTTAAATGGTTGTACTGTGAAATTGTCTGTCAGTGGTTGGTAATAGGGTGAGAGGATTGAAAATTCTTCAGGTTGGAATGTTTGTGGACAACTTTGCGTGGTCTTTTGGAATTTAATGTCGGCAGTAGGGACTCTCATCATGATTCATAATTTAGCAGGATGGTTTTTTTTTTTTTTTCAGATTTTGATATCATTAAAAGTTTTAGCTGAGATAGTATACAATAAGTAAAATTTGAAGATATATTACCATATGTTGGCATCTCATTAATGATCAACAAGGATATTGGGTTGCAATGCATAGGACTTGGCTCTGTTTTTATTTTCTTATTGTTTCTTGCTGCAATTGCGTTAATGATTTTGATAAAGCAATGATTTTGTGATGAATATGCATTCATGCATCATTCACATTATAATGTTTGATTTAATGAATAAATTCAATTCACATTCAAGGTAATAAAATACAAAATAATCTTTATTTAAGGTCTGCTTTTTTAGGAAACGAGTCTTTGATAGCTAAAGTCGTAATGTGTTGCTTTTAGAAAACCTTCCATACCACAATATTGGTTTGTGTTAGAAATTCACAGGTCAAGATTCATGCCCTTTACCATTTCACGTCCTTGTAGAATGAGCATGCAGAGCAGTTCATCCAGCCAGACAAGTTTAGCGAATTTTATTTCGTAAAGCTTCTCATAGCCTTACTAAGCTCAGCCTTAGTTGGTTTGTATGCAATGTATAGCCACTTGTAACATTACATCAACTTATTGTAATCCAAATGGCTTCGACTACTAATGGGCGTTTAACTATGTTCTACCTTATAACATTGGTTGTATTTGCTTTTTATGATCATGTTTTTGAATTGATGTTTGTTGTGTCGAAGGTCATTTTGATGCCTTGCAATGGGCTACTTCTTGAAACTCTTCTAATGACTCTCTCTCTCTCTCTCTCTCTCTCTCTCCTCTCTCTCTCTCTCTCTGATAGATTATGGCTGTCAAAAAGAATATCGAAGAAGTTCAAGGGAAGGATAGCTATCCATGGGGACAACAATTGTTGATTCACAATGGAAAGGTATTGAAAGATGAAAGCAGTCTTGAAGAGAACAAAGTTAGTGAAGATGGCTTTCTTGTTGTCATGCTAAGCAAGGTAATTTATCATACTTCTATATCATCTCAGCAAGATTGTTTTATTTGCTATAATTAAAATTTGAGATTCATCCATATGAATTTTATATAAACAACTTTTTTCTTTTTCATTTGATGTGCTTTGTAATTATTCATATCCTCAGTTTATTTATGGTTTATTATGTTTTTTTTTTCGGTAGAGGAAACTAATTTGGCTTTGTATTATTGGGGTAATAGGTTCGCTATTGTGTTGATTATAGCAAAATATTTTGTTTTTCTTTGTGATATATAACTCTCATTCTGTCAAGCATTCAAGTTGAATATTTTTGTATTTCTATAAAGAAGTGAGTATTTATGGTAGTCAGGTATATCTTCTGGCATAGCATTTTTTATGCTCCAATCATTGATGCATGCTACCTTTTTTCCCCATGTCATCTTTGTCATTTATGAAACAAATGCATTGTTTTTTTTTTCATGTGTAATACCAGCAGTTGTTGTTGTGTAATACCAGCAGTTGTTTTCAAGACTTACATGGCGATGTTTTTTCAGATAGCATTATTTACAGATCCTATAATATATACACCGGTATCCATTTAATTCAAAACAGAACATTTAGATAGTTCTATTGTTGCATTTTGTGGTACTTTAATGTAATTTACCATTATAACTTATCCGAAGCCTTTCTAACAACAACAACAAGCCTTTATCTCACTATGTGGGTTGGCTACATGAATGTTTTTTCTCCATTGTGTCTTTTTAAGAGTCAAATTCTCATTTAAAATTTAATAAAAAAATAATTCTAATATTTTATAGCCAAGCCTTTTTAGATCTACTTCTACCTTTCTTAACATAGACCAAATTCAATACATCCACTCTCCTAACCGGGTCATCGCAAGGCCGGCGTTTTATGTGTCCAAACCATCTAAGGTGACTCTCTCTAATTTCATTTGTCACTAGAGCTACTCCAACCCTTTCAATTACATACTCATTTAGAGTGAAGCCACTCATCTACTTGAGCATTTTCATCTCTATAACACTTATTAATCTTATGCTTCTCTTTTAATGGTAAACATTCTACGCCTTAAAGCATTGCAAGTCTCAATCATCTTATATAATTTTTCTTTTAAGTTTGAGGAGTACTTTTCCATAACACAATAGGCCCGATGCATCAACTTCAACCATCCAACTTGAATTTTACTAATAATATCCCCATCTATTGCACCATCACTTTGAACAATAGATCCAAGATATTTAAAACATGTACTTATTAATGACTTGATCTTGCAAAGTCACAATCCCCCCACTAGAAATATTATTACTAAAATTACACTCCATATATTCAGTTTTAGGTATTGCAATATTTTAAGTTTGAAAGGCACCTTAGCCTTAACGATGAATAATTTTATGGATATGAAAGCCAAAGAAATGTGTCAATATATTTTATGCTTATATTTATGGTTGTTTTATCCCAATATGGTTGCCTAGCCATACTTTTTAAGTGATAATGCATGTAGTTTCGGGGTTTGACAAATCAAAACTTTTATTAGATTCATTCATATTTCAACGATTCATTAGTTTCTATGAAATTTATGATGTATCACTAAGGTATCTACTCTTTATTTTTTGTTGAGAATGCTGTCTCACATGTTGGTATCAAGTAGTTCCACATTCGCGGGTAACTTTGTGCGAAACCAGGAAGGGTGACGGTGAGACTATTGCTTTATAACTATATAACTGCCCAACTTATAGTAGCATTTTGCATGGCTTCTCATCATTTGGTAACATTGATCCACCATCTCAGATTAAATCAGTGACCTCATAACTCTAGAATCTCTCAGGATATTTTTTCCAGTTTGTAGGTACTCCTATCTATGAATTTCCTTTCAATGGATTTTGTTTAAGTTTAAATAATGCTTATGTTATATTTGATTAATGTGATTTGCTCTGTGTCAGCTTAAGTTAATCATCCCCTTTTGCATGTTATGGTTTTTTCTTTATTATTATGGCTATAAATTTTGCCATTTCTTATAACTTTGCTTCTATGATTGATGCTTCAGTTAGCATCATAATGCCAATTAATATCATAATCTCATTTTTTCTCATGATAGGTACTTTCTGATTTTGCTTTTTCAAATTGTCTGACTACCACTGCATGTTTTATAGCATAACCAAGTCCTGCTCTCATGGCAAATAAATAGCAGGCTGACTTCACAAAGATGAACTTGTTTTTTTACCATCTACTATATGAAGGAAGGAATATGTTGTTTTTATGGGAAATGAACATAATGTTTTTTTTTTCCTAAAATGGTTTCACTGCAGATAGGTTTGTGTTGATTATGCTATTTGTGTAATGTTAGTTAAATGATCATTCTCTTTATTTCAATGATTTGTGCTTAATCCATATTATATGGATTCTGTGTTTATTTTCCTCTGCACTTGTCTCAAATGAAGAAGCTTGTTAGTTCTAACACTTCTTTGTAACATCAGTGGGTGAGGTTCAGCTCTGTGGCCTGAGGTGGACAGGGGTTAAGTTAGTTCCTTAATTGGTTTAACTCAAGTTAGATGCCAGATTTCTTCTACTCTCTTTTAGGAGGGCTAGCTTATGATAAGCTGATTCAACTGGGCCCTGCAATAATGATTGCCCTCCTTTTTCTGATATAATCCAAATGCCTCCTATTAGGCGTAGAACTGTGGAATTATGAAATAAATGCCATCTCTCTCATGTAATCACCAACTTGAATTAATAGGCAATCGAAAGTGGTTTTTTATTTATCTAACCAATCTAACTTCTATTTATGATAGTTTTGTCTTGTTGCCACCCAAAAAAAAAAAAAAAAGATTATGAACCATGATTTATATTTGTTATGTGTTGGATGGATGGGTGATCCCTTGGGGCTTACTATAAGATTCTTTAATGCCTTAAAAAACAAATATTTAGTGGTCTCATTTTGGATACATTTGTCTATTTTAAGTGAAAGAATTATTTCATTTTTGTTTCAACTCAAGTGGATTCATTTCTTGGTCTTTTATATTCATTAAGTTAGAATTTTCAATCGATATTTTTTTCATGATCGTAGAACTTGTGATTCTTTAAGATGCTTGAATTGAAAGTATTTCATTTATATTTAATATCCTAATTTAATGCCAAACAAATCTTACTTTTCCTTGTTAGTTTCTTAATGCTGATCGCAAGCAAAATTTTCAGTTCTCCAACAATTATTTTCATGTATGTTTGTATTATTGAAATTGTATTGCAATCATACTTTTTCCTTCGTTTTTTTGAAGAATTGTATTGCCACCAACTTTTAGTAATTTTGGTTATGGTAAACTTATCATTTATTTATTTGATGGCATCTTTTCCTTAAACGATTGGATGAAGTTTGGCTTTCTATGATGTTTTATTCTTATTTGTTATCTAGCTCATTGCACATTAATATGAAAATGTGTTTTCTTCCCTCTAAACCATTTTTTTTAAATTATCTCATTGTATGTTTAACGTACCCTTTCATTAATTTGTTTTGACGTCGTGCCTTGTTTTCCAGAGCAAAACAGGTAGCACAACAGGAGGATCATCTACCATTCAGGTACACTAATTTACTAGTTTTTTGGTTTTTGGCTTTTGGCTGTCATGGCTGAATTTTACTGCTGGCATCCTAATGCTATGATTAGGTTACTAACTTTTATGTATGAATAGCCTTCAACAACTGCTCCACCACCTCAACAACCTCCAGTGTCCGCACCACCATCTCAACAACCTCAAGTGTCCGCGCCACCACCTCAACAACCTCAAGTGTCCGCGCCACCTCCTCAACAGCTTTTAGCTGCTACTCCAAGTCCTACCCATACTCCTGCTGCGGAGTCCCGGTCATTAGTTGTGTGAGTTGCTATTCTCTCTCTCTCTCTTTTTCCTTTGTTTTCTTCGACTATTTAGCCACCTTCTATGAGTTTTCCTATTATTTGTTCATGTTGACATGTTCAATCATATTGGCATTTTATGTTGTGGAACTGACCGTTAAAGCTGATAAACTTATTCTTCTTGATGTCAGGCCAACAGCTGATGCTTATGATCAAGCAGCTTCAAATTTGGTTGCAGGGAGTAATATTGAATCTACTGTCCAGCAGTTGCTAGAAATGGGTGGTGGAAACTGGGACAGGGATACAGTTTTACGTGCACTTCGTGCTGCTTACAACAACCCAGAGCGTGCCGTTGATTATTTATACTCTGTATGTGATGTTTATTTTTCATTCAATGTGAAGATGCGGCCGGAATGCTCTATGAATTTGCAGAAATTTTCTTTTTTCCCAGGGCATTCCTCCATCAGCTGAAGTTGCGGTCCCAGTAGTCCATTTCCCTTCAAGTCAAGCTTCTGACCAGAGTACGAACTTGGGTGAACCAGCTGCGACAGGGACACTACCTTCATCTGGGTTACCGAATTCAGCTCCTTTAGACATGTTTCCACAGGTAAATTTCCATTTTTTATTTAACAAATTTCATACTTGGTCAATCTTATTAGTCAAACAATGATAGTTTTAGTTTCAATAGGGCAACCCAGGATTAGGTGAAGGTGCTGGGTCTCTTGATTTCTTGAGGAACAATCAACAGGTAATTTGATCCTCTAATTATGCTTTTAATTTATTTTTTATATGTATAAACAAAAGTTGCTAGTCTGACTACATTTTTAACCGTCATTAACTCCTATTATAAACAAAAGTTGCTATTCTGACTACATTTTTTATATGCATGGCCAATGGCGTCATCTACTCATCTATTAGTGTAGTACTGATTATTTTCCTTGAAGGAAATTATCTCTTGGTGTCATAAGGCTCCTTTAGATCTAAATAACTAGGATAAATATGCTTGTAAACTGGATTTTAGCGCTTGAGTGTCAGCCTAGTTAAGAAATTTGTCCTTTTCAGCCCACTTTTGAAATCAACAATTTGTTCTCTGGAATAAAAAAAAAAAATCTTATGCTGCATTGTAATAAAAAGTTGATGGGATCGAAATGATTTTTCTCTGCAATTTCATTTATTAATGAGCCGTTAAAGTATCTAAACAAAGATACACAGTTCCACATTGCATTGATGTGATGATTTTGATCAGAATGATACTTCTTATATGTCTGTCTATTTTTTTATGAAGTAAACTTAACTTCATGTTTCCTGGATATACGGGCCTTTTCAGGAGTTAACTCATGAGCCGGGCACAAGTAAATGATTAATCCGATGTTATTTATTGCAAGCTCTTTCATTTGGCCTTTATTTTTTCCGTTCTTTGATGTTATGTGGGTTCATCATGGTTCATTCGTTGGCGATATGTGAGCATGTTTATGGATTCTTAGGTCTTATCGCTTTCCCAACTTGTAGTTAGTCTTATTTCTCTTCTTTACTATGGCAATTTGAGCTCTTTCTTCTGTCATACTTGTAGCTGTAGTGTGTATAACGATCTTGGCCTTGTCACTTTTTCAATTTGATTGCCTATGCAATTTTGAAGCAGTTTGGTTTGCTTGAATTTTCGGGTGATGTACACTATTTTATAGGTTGAATTTTATCTGTTTTTAGTATAATAGTTTTCATATTCCCTTACTGTTTTCTATTGCATGATGAAAGTTTGCATGCTATGTCGGTAGTGCTTATCATCTAATCAAGCAGGTGGCTTGGAAGGGTGTATTACAAGTTTTTCTTTGTTTATGGTTCTTTTTAGCTGGCATCGTATATCATCTCTTTGTATTTGTCAAGTGGTCTGAACTTCTATTTCGAGTGTAACCCCTTTCTATTAAGGGGCTATTTATTTTGGATGTTAAGTAAAAAATGTGTGAGGGGTTCTAAGTTTTAGGTGTTTGGTTTGGAGAAAAAGATATTCAAAGTAAAATTTTGTCGATTTAAAATTATTTTATTAGACTAATTTTCTCTTATTCTGGATTTGTCTGATTTGTGCAAATTTGAATTACGCCACTCACATGATCGGAGCTACTTCGTGTTTTTCCCTGTCTTTGGTATTGTCAATCCCGCATCCCATTCTCAGATCGTGTCCGTCTATCCACCCTAGCAACTGCCTCCACCACCAGGGCCCTTCTGATGATCATCACTCATGTCCAGCATTGCAGCCCCTTCCGTTGATCGTGGTCACATGTCCTACAGTGTTCTTTTCATTTCTTTTTTGATTTTATTTTTTTATTTTTTTTTAGTTTCAACCAAGTGGAAGTGATGCAGTTTGCTAGCATATTAAATAACTGTTTCCTCACATATGTTTAATTTTATTTTATTTAGTTGGGACTTCTAAATTTTATTTTCCTCTACAGTTCCAGGCATTGCGGGCGATGGTCCAAGCAAATCCACAAATCTTGCAGGTTTGAGAACTCTCCTCTGAGACAATAAACGCACCCTACATCTGTTCATTTACCCATCCACTCGTCATCCCTCCTTTCACCGCTTGACATTCTTTGAAGACTAAAATTGAAAATTTTCTCAAAGACTTATATTGCAGATTTCTATTTTGTAGCCAATGCTTCAAGAACTAAGCAAGCAGAACCCTCAACTCCTTAGACGTATCCAGGAGCATCATTCTGAGTTTCTTCAGTTAATTAATGAGCATGAGGTCCTTGAAGGGTAACGTTTTCCATCAGCTTGTAAAACTATTTGTTTTATGAAGTAATTTGAAAGTTGGGATGAGCTTACTATATGATAGGAATCTTGAACACTGGTTGCATTGTCTCATGTAATCAGAGGGCATTTCTTCCAACTCATTTATTTCATTAACTCCAATGACGATGATGAGCTATAAAAAAATATTTGTTATTTTCATCAACACAATCACTCTTGTTTTAGCTAGTTGGGGTCACTATTAGAGAATGGCTCAATTGGTGATTCTCCCACCGCTCCAAGGAGGCGGCGAGGGTTTGAATCCTCTGGAATTTAACTATTTGGGGATAATCATAACTGTTTTGATATTTAAATGGAGAAGCTTAAGGAATTTTTTTACTTATTCTTGTAATGTATTTTAAATGCCCTGCAATTATAGAAATTTATACATCTTTTCACTCAAATGTACGTGGAATATCCATGCCTTGTCAGATACTTCTTTACTGGTTTTTTCCCTCCCCTTTATATTCCAGTGATATCTTTGGTCAAGAAGAGGAGGAGATGCCACATGCCATTAGTGTGACAGCTGAAGAGCAGGTTGCCATTGCTCGGGTAAGTATCTTACACCTTCATGTATAATTAGGTTTGTTCTAGTAGTTTTTACATTAATGTGATGCGATGGATCTCTTCATAGCTGGAGGCAATGGGATTTGATCGGGCACGTGTGATAGAGGCGTTCTTAGCTTGTGACAGGAATGAGGAGTTGGCTGCAAATTATCTATTAGAGCATACAGGTGAAGAAGATTGAAGGTATGTGTTTATTCTTTCTGGACCTTATTCTATTGAAATAATTCCTCACGTATTAATAAAAGCTCAGTCCTCTACTTATTTTGGTTCACTGCTCTTTCATTTGGAAATTGGTGTAGTGGATTTTTTTTAATTTCCTTTTTAGCTGGGCATTGTTTTATTAAGATTTATGTAAGGCATAATTTTAGAGATTGCGATGTTGGGACTAGGGGACATTGTACCAAGCTCATCGAGTCGCTCGAGTTCTTGCCTGTGCCGGTTTTGCACCCGCCTATTTTAATTTTTCCGCCTGGTTTATGCACAGATTTTCCCGCCCAGTTTTCCCATAGCTGCCATCTCAAAGAAAGCCCAGTCCGCCTGAAAACTTTTTAAATTTGCAAATCTCAAAGCATATCCTATGGGGAATAAAATATTAATATTTTAAGATGATTGCCGGCAACATTTAAAACATTTCTTTTTGATAATAAGTAACCTGCAAGCATTTAATGACATTTATTAACATTGACATTTTATACTTATTTTATTAAGTAAAATAGGCGGAAAACCGTGCAACATTTAAAATTTTAACTTAATTTTTTAATAACTTTTAAATGTAATAAAATTTTTAATAATTTAAAAAAATTCAAATAGTAATTTTAGCCGGATTGCGAGCTCACGAGCCGAGCCTCATCGAGCTCGAGCTCGTTTACTAAACGAGCTCGAGTTTGAGCTCTAGCTCGACTCGTGAGCTCAATAAGCTTGGCTCGCGAGCCAACTCGGCTCACTTACACTCCTAGTTGGGACTCATTATTTGTAAGTTTATGAAGTTATATTTTTGCCCCTTTGTATGGCCCACCTTACTGTCAATGGTGCATTGGGCCTTGAGAGTGGTTTCCGATCTCTGTTAGATCCTTGATCCCTTAAGCTGTTTAAATTCCATCCTTAGTTTTAAATCCACTTCAACATTCAAATATTACCTTGGAAAAAAATACCCTTGTTGGAGGATTTTCAGAGAAAGGGAGAGGATGAGAAATGGTGTCCTGCGGGACGTGTCACTCTCCTCTTACTTTTTATGTTGAGGTCTTCCAATGTTAGCTCATCATGCAGCATGCTCTGGTTATTTTTTCTTAAAATGATTCATTTTTCTTATCTTCTCTCTACTTGTATTATCGACCTTTTATCTGTTAGATTAGTTTTGCCAGGCCATTAGGGAATGTGAATTAGGCTAAAAAAATTAATGGCAGTTCACAAATTGACTTCGATATTGACTTGGATTGTAGTTACCAAGCCTACTAATGAGCCAAGCTTGGCTTGTATCTAACTTAAATTGAGTCAAGCTTAAGTCTAAATTTATACTAATATTCGTGTATGCACTTACATATTTGTTAATCTATATGTGCATCTATGCACTTGTCTATATAAGTATGGGCTTATGCATGAATGTCAAACTAAGAATTTGGTTTAGGGGATTGAAAATCAATAAAAAATGGATCAGTTTTTGTCTTCAGTTGGAGTTAACAAATCATCTGATGAGGACATCGATCCAAAGTCCAAACATGTGCATCACCGATCGATGGCCATGATTCAGAGCTTATTTTTCTAATTGTTTATGCATTTTTATTTTTTATATTTTCCTATTGTACCCTTATGTTGAGTTGAGTTATGTTGGGGCCCTGAGGGCAATTTAGTCTTTATTTATTCATGTATGCTTGAGACCTATATATATGGGTCTTTCCTCTTGTAATAGCTAATGAATATTTTGAATGAAAATTTGGCTTTGGTGTTCTCTTTGTGAGTTTCGTCTTGAAGATCTCTTTGTGAGTTCTTTTCTCCTAGATCTCTGTGTGAGTTCTATGGAGAGCCCAAGGTGAGGGCAAAAGCAACACCCACCAGTCATTGGAAGAGTCCGTGGCTCGTGGTCTATCCCCCATACCCGATTTCCCCTCTTTCTCTCCAACCCGCCCACCTCAACTCCACCCCTTAGCCGCCGGCCATCCTACCACCACCATCCGGCCGGGAATCGTCCAACCATTGACCCAATCTCCTCTTCCATTCGAAGCTAAATTTTGAAGTTCGAATTTCGAATGCCAAAATCTTTCCTATTTTAGAATTTCCAAATTAGGAAAGTTTTTGAATTCGTTCTCATGACGAATTTCAATTTCAAATGGATTTTGTTTTTAACCCCTTGCAAACATCATGCATGCAATTTTGGAAGCCACCCACTTACACCCACACCAAATCCCCCTTCTAGAAGCCGCCGGCCCCATGCTTGGGTGGAACCCCATTAATGCTCCATTAAGGCATTGATTTCTCTTGAATTAGGAATTAACTCCAAATTATTTTCCCTCCTAATTTACTTAAAACTGAAATCAAATTTCAGTTTTAAGTTTTCAAATCTCCTCCTCCTCATCTTGCCGCCGGCCCTAGGATGGGCTCTCCCATTGATTGCCTCCTTTAATGCTACCTCATATTTGAAATTCAAATTGATTTCAAATAAATTTCCCCTCCAATTTTACTTAATCCTGAAATTAATTTCAGGATTGGGAATTAATCCCTATTCTCCCCTCTATTGGCCGCCGGCCTTGCTTGGGGTTAATGCCCATTAAATGCCACTTTATGGCATTGATCGCATGAGGTTTGAAATTCAAATTCTAAGTAACCTCCCTCCTAATTTAATCCAAAAATCTGAATTAATTTCAGATTTGGTTAGATCTCTCCCTCTCCCCTCATCTAAACCCAATTCCTCCTCCCATAACCCCGCCGCCCCCCTCCCCTTCTCTCACCTTGGCCGATCCTCTCCCCATCCTCCTTGGGGTGACTTCGAAGATTACGGATGGACTATTGAAAGCACGCCGTCCATGTGTCCTCCACCACCGGCAACTTCTCCGTGGCTCGAGACCCTTGGCATTGCAACCTTCCTCGTGGCATCGTTTGGTGTGCTGAAATCTTCTCCCGCTAAGCCTAGTTTAGTTGAGTGGTTAATCCCCAAGGTGAACTTCTCGTTATTAAATTACGGATTGTTGTTTAATAGCTTTTTGTGTTGCTACGATCGTTGTTTATCCATGAGTTTTGGTCAATCTACGCATACTTCTTCGCCTAAGCTAGTTAATAACACGATTTCTTTAATGCTTTTCTTGCTATCTCAATAAGATATTAATTGAAATTACGTTGTCATTCACTTTTAATTTTCTTAAGAAGCTCCTTGCATGTGGTATCACATCATCTTGGTATCAGAGCATGGCTAGCATGCTTTGCTCATGCTAGATGCATCCTAGGAGTCTATGTTAGCTTGCGTCAGTCGTTTACATGCATAACATCGCCGAGGTAGTTTTATTTTCTGCTTGCATTTTGCTGTCCAAAAAAAAAAAAAAATTCTGCAGCGATTTCTGCATGTTACATGAGCATATTTCATAATTTTGTATTGCCATCATTATGTTCACTTTCTTAATAGTCTAGGCCACTTACGCACTTGCTGTCCTTTATTTTTTCTGCACTTGATTTAACCTTTAGATTGAGTTTTGGGTCGTGTCTAGCTGCTGTCCACCGTTTCCTGCAACCTGTAAGCTTCCGAAAACGAGTCTAGAGTCGCTGTTTTGGTGCTGTCCACACCCGGAAGTCCTGCCGAAGCTCTTAGGTAGTTTCCTTATCTCTAGAGCTAGCTGCCCGTGACTTTACAGCTGCTGGAAGTTCATTTCCAGCAGGTTTTGCTGTGATTGTAGCTGCTGCCCTCTCGATTCCAGCAACTGCAGGCATCATTTAGGAGAGCTTGAAGGTGTCGTTTAAGTGCTGTCCTGACCTTAAGACCTTGCTTAAGCACTTAGAAAACTTCAGCTTTGATTAAACTTGCTGCCCCGATTTTCCTGTACCTAGTAGTAGCCTTTTGGAGGGATTTTAAGTGGAGATACCCTGCTGTACCCACTCCAAATTCCACCAGAATTGCTTAGGGAAACATCGACCTTCATATTAGTTTGCTGTCTTGAACTTCCCTTCTGCTGGTGGTACCCTTTTAGGGAGCAAATCTCTGTGATTAGTTTCTGTCCGTGATATTAGAAGACCTCCTTAGTGTTCCCTAGCAAACCACCATGGACCCGATAAGACTCCAAAAGAGTTTAGATGACATCGTTAACCTAGTGGGAAATATGACTAGGATTATGACGGAGCAACCCGTTGACTACCCCCACTCTAATTACATACCCCACTCAGCTTATCACCCTAGACCTGATCCTAAGCCTCCTCGACCTCACTTAGAGTCACCATATCGTCTGCCTACCTTTGATGGCTCTTCGGACCCTCACTACCTTTAGGGAATGGATTGCACGCCTAGAGGAATACTTTGAATCATGTCATGTCCCTGAGTCCCATCAGATTAACATTGCTAGGTCTCACCTTAAAGGTCGAGCTCTTCAATTTTGGGTAAGATTGGAAGATCATAGGGAGTCTCGCGGTGAGTACACTAATTGGAAAGACATGAGGAGAGAACTCAACTTAAAATATAGACCCTCTACCTGGGGACAACCTGCTGATTCTATGTTTAGGTCCCCCCCAGTCCATCAAACCACTGGATATTACACTCTCAATACACCCACCCCTAGTAACCAGCATTTAGAGTACCACCCTTGCAGAACAAACCATAGACATTACGGTGGTCGAGACCACCCATCCTTTTTGTAACGACAGGGTTGCTGCCCCACCCTGTAGGTCTTCAATCAGTCTTGGTGACCGACCCTATAGTGGGTCTTCTGCTGGTTTGAGCCCCTATGATTCCCCATTTGGGTTAAGTTCTAGCCACCTCAGTCAACCTTCAGCCTCCCCAATCCTTGACCCTGCAAAAGTACTTTTGATAGAGAATTGCATTGACAAGAAAACGTCCTCTGAACCTAAAACTGAGTGCATCCATTTCGTGGATGCTAATGATATTAAGGATAACGAGGACTTCTTTGAGGATGGAATAAAAGTGAGTGCATCAGACTCCCAGCATAACTTAAATCCTGAACTAGGAAAGTTAGAACCTTTTAAACGTCGACACCTTAGCCCACTCCGATCCTAGTCTCCTCGAGGATAACTCTTTGGATAAAGTATGTCTGGATGACAGTAATGTGATCTCGAAAGAAGCCAATCTGACTTTGAACATGATGAAATTTAAATTCGGAGGATCCTGGTTTAGTTGTATTACCTACTGAGTCGACTTTGGGTAACTTTGATGATCATAATATCGAGTCGGAAGTGGTTCAATTACCTGATTTAACTCACGATTTAAGTAACCCTGAACCCAGTTATCCTGATTCAATTGAAAATAGTACTATGAGTTCAGAAGATAATGATTTGATTCTGAAAACCTTTAATCCTGATTTTAACAATGAGCCTCCTCTTATTGCATTAGAGTCTAATTTTAGAGCCGCTCATTTAAATTTATATTTAGCAGAGTGCGTCATTCCTGATTCATACATTCTGCCCATTATAGCCTCACCCTACCATGATAAGGACCATATTTCTCCTAGTTGGATGAGTTTACTGGATGACACTGTCAACCCTAGGAGACTACCTACGACTTTAAATCAGACTTCCCATAGAAGTACCCTGGTAGCTAAGAACGTCTTCATTGCTCCTCCTACACCAGTTCCCTTAGACCGAACACTTTAGACCCCTTTTTGTGTGACTCATCCCCCTTTCTAGCTATGTGTTCGTGTGAGTTAGTACGTTGTGTGTGTGTTTGCAGTATGTTGTCTTCCAAGTTATTTCTGTTTAAAACTTTTGTGTAAGCCTTGATTCGTGTCATTTGTCGTGCATACCAGTTCTTTTGCATATGCATTTACATCTCATCTCCAGGAGCTTTATAAAGAAATTAAAAGAAGAATTGAACAATGTAACTCCAATTATAAGCTTATTTCAGATCACAAGAAAAGATTTTAAGAATTCGATGTTAGAAACTTTGTGATGGTACGGATCCCTCCGTGAAGGAGTTGCATGCTAGAAGCGCCAGACCTTTTAGGATAATGTCAAAGATAAATAGCAACGCTTATGTGCTGGACCTTCCCAAAGGTTTTAACATCAATCCAACCTTTAATATAGAAGATTTAGTAACCTTTGAGGGACCTGAACTGAACCCTGAAAATCCACTTCAAATTGAGCCTTGTGAGAACCCACCCAGTGAGATCCCTAGCCTACCTCCACTCCCCAATTTATCCCATTTACCCAATGCGGAGAAGATCGATGCTATACTTAACGATGAAATCATTTCCATGAAGGAAGGCAGGTGCTACAGGTACTTGGTTCATTGGAATGGGAAGCCGGTGACCGAAGATACACGGATTGATCGCGAGGAGTTACAGAGATTGGATCTAGATCTTTTAGAGATGTACGAGAGCTCCAGAGATTTTCACTCGACGGGGTCGAGTTTTCTCCCACCTGGGGAGAATGATGAGGACATCGATCCAAAGTCCAAACATGTGCATCACCGATCGATGGCCATGATTCAGAGCTTATTTTTCTAATTGTTTATGCATTTTTATTTTTTATATTTTCCTATTGTACCCTTATGTTGAGTTGAGTTATGTTGGGGCCCTGAGGGCAATTTAGTCTTTATTTATTCATGTATGCTTGAGACCTATATATATGGGTCTTTCCTCTTGTAATAGCTAATGAATATTTTGAATGAAAATTTGGCTTTGGTGTTCTCTTTGTGAGTTTCGTCTTGAAGATCTCTTTGTGAGTTCTTTTCTCCTAGATCTCTGTGTGAGTTCTATGGAGAGCCCAAGGTGAGGGCAAAAGCAACACCCACCAGTCATTGGAAGAGTCCGTGGCTCGTGGTCTATCCCCCATACCCGATTTCCCCTCTTTCTCTCCAACCCGCCCACCTCAACTCCACCCCTTAGCCGCCGGCCATCCTACCACCACCATCCGGCCGGGAATCGTCCAACCATTGACCCAATCTCCTCTTCCATTCGAAGCTAAATTTTGAAGTTCGAATTTCGAATGCCAAAATCTTTCCTATTTTAGAATTTCCAAATTAGGAAAGTTTTTGAATTCGTTCTCATGACGAATTTCAATTTCAAATGGATTTTGTTTTAACCCCTTGCAAACATCATGCATGCAATTTTGGAAGCCACCCACTTACACCCACACCAAATCCCCCTTCTAGAAGCCGCCGGCCCCATGCTTGGGTGGAACCCCATTAATGCTCCATTAAGGCATTGATTTCTCTTGAATTAGGAATTAACTCCAAATTATTTTCCCTCCTAATTTACTTAAAACTGAAATCAAATTTCAGTTTTAAGTTTTCAAATCTCCTCCTCCTCATCTTGCCGCCGGCCCTAGGATGGGCTCTCCCATTGATTGCCTCCTTTAATGCTACCTCATATTTGAAATTCAAATTGATTTCAAATAAATTTCCCCTCCAATTTTACTTAATCCTGAAATTAATTTCAGGATTGGGAATTAATCCCTATTCTCCCCTCTATTGGCCGCCGGCCTTGCTTGGGGTTAATGCCCATTAAATGCCACTTTATGGCATTGATCGCATGAGGTTTGAAATTCAAATTCTAAGTAACCTCCCTCCTAATTTAATCCAAAATCTGAATTAATTTCAGATTTGGTTAGATCTCTCCCTCTCCCCTCATCTAAACCCAATTCCTCCTCCCATAACCCGCCGCCCCTCCCCTTCTCTCACCTTGGCCGATCCTCTCCCCATCCTCCTTGGGGTGACTTCGAAGATTACGGATGGACTATTGAAAGCACGCCGTCCATGTGTCCTCCCACCACCGGCAACTTCTCCGTGGCTCGAGACCCTTGGCATTGCAACCTTCCTCGTGGCATCGTTTGGTGTGCTGAAATCTTCTCCCGCTAAGCCTAGTTTAGTTGAGTGGTTAATCCCCAAGGTGAACTTCTCGTTATTAAATTACGGATTGTTGTTTAATAGCTTTTTGTGTTGCTACGATCGTTGTTTATCCATGAGTTTTGGTCAATCTACGCATACTTCTTCGCCTAAGCTAGTTAATAACACGATTTCTTTAATGCTTTTCTTGCTATCTCAATAAGATATTAATTGAAATTACGTTGTCATTCACTTTTAATTTTCTTAAGAAGCTCCTTGCATGTGGTATCACATCATCATCAGTTCAAATCGAGATTGGATCAAATCAGGTTATAACAACACTTTGCTATGTTTGAGATCAGACTAAATGATTTGAATGGATCTTGAGCTAGAGTCAGCTCATCTTGAGATCAAGCAGCCATACTTCATTGTATTGTTTTTTCATTGCTAGACCTTGTTGCACTGCGAGCTTGTTTCTCGTTTCTGTTTCACAATAGTTCTGTTCTGCTTGGGATACTCTTGAATGCAGCGTAGGTGGCCTCCCTTTGAGATCAGACTAAATGATTTGAAAGGATCTTGAGCTAGGGTTGGCTCAGCTCGAGATCAAGATGCCATAGTTTGTTGTATTGGTTTTTTTTTTTTTTTTTTCGTTGCTAGATCTTGTTGCCTTGCTAGCTTGTTTCTCTTGGTTTCGTTTCACCCTAGTTCTGTCCTAGTTCTGTTCTGCTTGGGATATTCTGGAATGCAGCCTAGCTGGCCTTTTGATGCTTATTCAGCTTCATGTTTTTTTTTTTTTTCTTTTTTTCTTTTTCTTTTTTTTTTCTTTTTTTTTTATCTTTTTTTTTTCTTTTTTTTTTTCCTTTTTTTTCTTTTCTTTTTTTCTTTTTTTTTTTCTTGTTGAAAATGTCAAATTATTAGTTTTTTGCTGAGTTTTAACTATATGAGGAGTTGGTTAGAATAACGCTTAAAACTAAAAATCTCGAAAAACTGAGGATATTGATTTGGTTTCTGTTTCTAATATGAAAAAAATCATTTGATTTGCTTTGATTTAGGTTTTTGTTTTGTGAAAATTGAATTTTTTTATACATGATTTTGTCGAATTCCTAGAAGCTGTGGTGAACCTTCGAGTTAATGAAACAGTAATAAGGAACAGTAACGGTATTCATGAACTAGGGAATTTTAGCAGAAACTATATTTTTTGTATTCATTATTTATATGTTGAACTACTATAGTAGTTGAGTGTGTGTATGTAGAGAAAGATCAAAATGGTCCCCAACTAAAGGACTATTTTGGTCTCTCAATTCCTTAAAGATGTTAATTAATTTTTAAAGACTTGGGGCCCAAAATATTATATATAATTTAGCTTAGTGAAGGTGCAAATACGATATTGCCCTGGATTAGTTAAAGCTCAATTGTGTTGATTAAATCAGCAGTGAAGTAATGATTTCTACAGAGAGGAAGTGGCGACATGAGCCGAACCCAATGTAGGAGGTAATTATGCAAAGCTGTGGCTGTCTGGAGGAGATGTTGGTAGTGTAGTGTTATCACTGCCCCTCAAGTTGAGGGGAGAACAAATCATAAACTTGTCATGAAGAGTGTTGAATCTCAAAGTTGTCAAGATTTGGTGATGGTATCGGTCAGCTGATTTGTTGTGGAGATGTGATGAACATCAATTTGCTTGGAGTTGATGCAATGACGAATAAAATGGTGATCAATCTCAATTTGTTTTGCTGACATTGTAGGGGATTTGGCGATAGGACTAAAGGTTTCAAGGTAATTTATGTCATGTTTTTGTTTAAAACCTTGAGTAACTAAGTGTGCCTTATATATGGCAATGGAACTATTAGCATTTTTTTATCTTGAATATCCATTTGCAACGTATGACATTGTGAATTGCAGGAGGAGGAAATAAAGTCCAAGTTCCTTCAGATTGGAGGGCATGAAATTCTATTGACAGTGCCCTGACACCATTCATAATGCTTGATGTCTGAGGTGTAACAAGTGGGAGTGGACTGTAATGTATGTGGCTAAGATTGATAATGTGATTGGGTTTGAGAGAACCAGTTTGTAGCCGTGTAAGTTTTGGATGTCAAAGCAGCACGATGACAGACGAAGATAAAGATTTTGTAGAGTGAGAGGAAGTTGTATTATTAGAAACAGATATGGAGTTGGTGTGGATGGGAGTGATGGAATTATGGTAGGGGTTAGGAAATAGGAGCTGAGACATTTATAGTATTGGGAATCTATGGTGGAATAGGATGTCAAGGAATTTCAGAGGCTGCTGAAGTTGGGAACGGAGGAGAGAAGGACGGTGGCAGTGAGAGTGTGGATTCATCAAATTGGACATGCTGATAGGCGATGATATGACCTGTAGCAGGATTGTGCCACTTGTAGCCCATTTTTGTGGTGGCATGGCCAAGAAAAATGCTCAGAGCAGATTGTGGTGCCAGCTTGTGTGGAGCTTAAGGACAAAGCCATGGATAGCAACGCCAATAAAAAAAGCAAAGATATGTAGGGAAATGTTGTAAAGGAGCTAAAATGGATAAATTGAAGAGGTAGTAGGAGAAGGTAGTTGATTAATTAGGTAGACAATAATAATAATAGTATCTACCTAGAAATATGCATGCAGTCGTGATTCAATGAGCTAAGTGTGAACGGTATCAAGTAGATGTCTATGTTTTCGTTTAGCAATTCCATTTTGCTGGGGAGTGTAGGGCACGCGTATTGGTGATGAATACTGTGCTTAGTTAAGAATGACTAAAGTGTTTGATTTAGAAACTCACCGCTCCCATTAGTACGAAGAGTTTGTATGGATTTATTTCTAATATTCGACTAAGGATTTGAAATAAATAAATTTATGCGGAGCTTCTAATTTATTTTTTATTGGATAGAAACAAGTATAACGTGAGTAACAATATATAGTAGTGAAACCCATTATGCGAAATTATTTGGGATGGTCCCGAAACATCAACATTTACAAGTTCAAGCGGAGAATGATAAATATTTTGATTCATTAAAAGATATTATGTGAATCTTAGCTTGATCACAAGAATTACAAAACTATTAGAAGATGAAATACATAATTGAGGTAAAGACTTTGCAGTAACCCGAAGAATGGATTGGATGACCCACAGGGCGATGTCAAAGCGTAGCAGAGATAGGTGCAGATACTGAAGCAACAAGGATTGTAGTAGGTGGAGTGCGAGCAGAGATTGGATGCAACCCATTAAGACAGAGACCTTGAGAAGCATGCATACATGATAGTGGGAAACAATCCTTTTTCAGAATGAATGATAGGCAGAGCAGTGCCATTGTGACGAGGACTTGATCGAAACTTGAATAAGTTGTGGCATGCTGGAGAGATTGTTGATATTGAGTTAAATGAGCAGGGGCTTCACTATCCATGCACCAAGGAGAAGGCAAAGACGAAGAGTCAACAAGCAGAGCTAGATTGTTGTTGGTAGGTGATGTTGAATATTGAAGGTTAGGTCGATGTCAGCAATTGAAAGTGAAATGTTCGCACTTCCCACAAATTTGATGGTCACCAACAAAGCGTTGTTTGCCACCCCTGGAAGGAGCAGGGACAAAGTTGAACCAATCAACCTTGAGAGTAAGAAGAGTGCCACAACCATGTCCACGAGTTGAGGCGAGAGCAAATGAGGTTTTGCTGTAGCAGATGAATAAGTATGGTGAGTTCTTTGACAACATCTGTAGCTTGATTGACTTCCTTACTACACAAAAGGGAATAAAGATCATCTAGGCTTATAGGTGTGGGCTTAGTTCGGATTGCAGTCTTGAAGGTTTGATAATTTGATGGAGATAATTCAGAATGTACGGAATGACATTGATGAGGACATCCACCGGACATTTCGACGTACTTACCATCAGCGGGATCGTAGATCGACGGCTACGATTCATAGTATCTATTAATGATGTTTTAGTGCATTTATTTTATTTTTCAGTTTTTCACTTGTACCCCTATAAGGGATTTGTGTGATTTTGTAGCCTGAGGGCATTTGTGTCTTTTATATTTTGTGCTTTGGAGGCCTATATATGAAAAAGCCTAGTCTTTGTATTATTTGCTAATGATGAATGATGAAGAAAATTTCAGTTTTCTTTGATCTCTTAGTGAGTTCTTGAGAAGAAATCTTAGGTGGGTGAAAGCAATACCCGCCAACCTTTGGAGGAGTTCAAGGTTCGCGGTTCTATGATCTCTTTGTGAGTTCTTGGTTCTTTATTTTAGTCTCCATCTTCCTCTTCCCTCTTCCCCTATACTGCCGGCAATCCCCTCCCTTTCTCCCCAAACCGACAGCCTCAACCCCTCCCCTTAATTCCCCATTACCCGCCGCCCCTCCACCCAACAAGCCGTCGGCCACCTCATCAATCGGCGGTCGGTTCCACCCCACCACCCCTCTCCTCACACCCGACACCTCACCCCCTTCCCCTTTGCCGCCTGCCTCCCCTCTTGCTCCCATTCATCTATGATGATTTCAATCATCACAACTCCCTTCCTAAATTAACTCAAGCAATTAAGGGAGAGATTTAAGTCATTTGAAAATCAAATACTTTCCTTATTTAAAAATCCAAATAAGGAAATATTTAGTCATGAATCCGATTTAAAATAAATTAAATTGGATTTATTATTTACTTTCCTTGTCTACAAAGATCTATTTGGAAACTCCCAAAATCTCTCCATAATCCCTCTCTCCCCTCATGAAGCCGCCGACCCCATTAATGGACATCACCATGGTTTTTCCTAATGAGGCCCTAGCTCTCATTTGAATTTTGAATTCAAATTTTGAATTCTAGTTCTTCCCTCCACCTCATTATTTCCTTTTAATTAATTACCCTTTTTGGATAATTAATTCCAAAAGGAGAATTTAAAACCTCAAATCCCATCCACTAACCCTAGCCGTCCCTTCCCTCGTCCTGCCTAGCCCAAACCATCGCCCCTTCTTTCCCGACCACCAAACGTCAGACCTCCCCTCCATGGCACACAACAAAGAGTCCTCCCATGTCCATGTATGGCAGATCCGGAAGTTGATCATAGATTCATTTACAATTCTCAAGAGGAAATTGACATCATTCAATCACCTTTCTTCGATCTCGGATTTGGATCTAAAGGCACCGTCGAAGAATACCTGGAGCTTATTCTCTTCACTTTGGTGGACGTCAACGAAGAGCAACAACTCACAGGATCGTGGAAGATTGCCGGACGACCACCCATCTCTCCAACTCCGACCAACTCTCCGTTGATCAAAACCGCCTACATCCTCTGTCTTTCAGTGGCGTCACTGGGTTTGCTAACCTTCATCCTTCGCTAACCCTACTACCAAAAAGCGATCGAGAGGGAAACTCGAAGGTGAAAGTTCTATTTGTTAAGTGCTTGATTATTGTTAATTGCATATTTGTCTTGCTATCGTCTTGTTATTGTCTTGAATTGCTCTATCAATCTATCGTGTAACCGCATGCTAGAAGCAAGTCAATAACTACGAAAACTGAAAATCCCAACTTAGTGAAACATCAACCTTATAAATTCATTGCTAAAATATATTTCTTAATAAAATCCTGCAATTCCGTTGGTTGTTTCACATCAGGCATCTTTTGTTTTGTGAGACTGATTTTGCATAAACAAGAAGTGAAGTTCATTTTTAAGCTATGTAACACTTGATAGATTGGTAGTGTAAAATCGGCGTTCAAGTGTAGTCCAAATAGAATTTAACATGAGTCGAGGTTTAGAAGATATGGTTAAATAGATGGAGAAATGGTGGAGAAGATTGCGAAGGCAAGATTTTGATCAATCAATAACCAAAGAGTATTGTGCAGATTTAAATTGAGTTGGCCAGTGTAAGAAGTATGGTGTTTGAGTGGACAGGCAGGGTACCTTTGAGATAGGAACAATTATTACGTCCTCTGACCGGACTTAGAGCTACGTTCGGCCGCCAATAACATGTCGCCACGTGCTCTTACTCTCTACCGCGCGGCCCGACGACTTGACCCGAATCGGAACCCGAGAATGCTATGTTTGCGTATTGCGAGGTATTACTCGGTATTTGCTTGGTATTGCTCGGTATTGCTAGGTATTGCATGGCAATAGCGAGAAATACCGCTCTGTGAAGACCAATACCGAGCAAATACTGAGTAATACCGAGTTGTACCGAGAAAAACTCGGTACAACTTGGTATTACTCTGTATTTGCTCGGTATTGTTCGGTATTGCTCGGTATTGGTTGCAAAATCGACCAATACCTAGTAATACCGAGTAATACTGAGCAATACCTAGCAAAATCGAGAAATACCGAGCCATCCTGGGTCCGTTCCGGGTTGAGTTGTCGGGAACGCGTGGCGCGATTCTATTGGCAGCCGAACATAGAGCTACGTCCTGTGACCGGACCAAATAGAAGCTCTTGAGATAGCTACCAAAGACATTTGCTTTGTGTAGTTTGGATATTCGGTTACTCCAAACGGGGTAATTAAAGTAGAAGTTGAATATGAACAATGTTTTTAATATTTGAGACAATTTTAAGGAGGGAGGAACGGAAACTTTGGCTAAACTGTTCAGAACAGTATTTGGTGTTAGGGTGGTAGAGAGAACTGAGTTGTCCATAATGGATGATGAAGAGAAGGTAAAGAAGGTAGGAGAAAAGAAAAGAGGAGAGACTGTAAAGCAATAAACTCCGATGCCATGTTGAATTTGGCTAATTTATAAAAAAGAGCATGTTTGTGACTGAATTAAGCAGAATAGACATGCTTGAGATAATTTAAAAATGTGCAAATACAGAAAATTATTTTCCAGATTAAGGGAAAGCGTGAAAAATGTTTAACATTGTCTTATTTTTTACATTCAATAGAACGTGGAAAACGATTTTCTCATTCAATAGAATGCTGAAAATAGTGCCCAAAATAAATTAAAAATTTAATGTAAAAGTAAATTACTTAAAATAAATAAAAATAAGCACATAATTTAATGAATTTAATATTGGTGAGTACAAAAATGACAGTATAACGGTAGATAACGGTTTATAAATAAAAGGAAAAAAAAATGGAACATTTTAATGCTTCTAAGAAAGCATTAGACATTTTCACACATTCCTTTAATCCGAAATATTGTTTAACCATATTTGTTCGTTTTAAAATTCTCTCAAACATGCTTCTTCTGCTTAATTCAATTACAACCGTGCTCTTTTTTATAAATTAGCCTGTTGAATTCCTGGAAGCTGTGCTAAAACATCAAGTTAATGAAACAGTAACAAGGAACATTAGCGGAATTCACGAACTAGGGAACTATAGCTGAAAATACAATGTGTATTCCTTTCCAATTTGTTGAACTATAACAGTAGTTGAGTATGTGTACATATTTAGCTTATTGAAGGTGTAAATACAATATTGCCTTGGAGTAGTTCATCTAGGGGTATAAACGAGTCGAGCTGAGTATCTATCTAATCAAGCTAAGCTTATTTAGTTGTTACTGAGCTCCAGCTCGGCTCGATCGTTGATAGATACTACATATTTAAATAAAAAAATCAGTTTTCAAGAAATTTTATATTTTAATATAGAATTAATTTAAAATTATTAAAATATACTATACAATACTAATTTAAATTCATTATTAATTGCATTTTAATTTAATCAAGCCACTTAACGAGCTTTCGAGCCGAGTCAGGTTTGAGCTTAAGCTCAAGCTCGAACTTGTGGCTCGATAAGCTTGACTCATGAGCTCGTTAATGAGTCAAGTTGAGCGAGCTCGGCTCACTTACACACTTGATTACAGCTCAATGGTGTAGATTAAATTAGCAATAAGGTAATAATTTCTGCAGAGATGAAGCAGCCACATTGAGCTGAAGAGCTATTTATGCAAAAGCCAGGACTGATTGCAAGTTTATCCTCATCAGATTTATCTTGTTATTCAGTTTTTTTTTTTCTTTTTCTTATAGAAAGTTTGATATCAATTTAATAGCATATAAAGCCACATCTTTGTATTTTTTCCTCCTCCATACAGTTTCTTGCATTGTTATTTCATAATGGATCTAATATTATAATACCATTTCTTTTTTGTTTTTCCAGGGAAAATTAATTTCCAAATTGGTGACCATTCAATGTCTTTCCTCTCTTGAACTTCAGAGCTTCTGTAAGCTTGGGATGGTCAAGTTTACTCTTCCTCTCTGGCCTTTACTTCTTTTGCAAGGATCTTCAACTCTATATTTCTTCTTCTTTTTTTTCTCCAATCAAAGAACTAAGATATAGTAGTCACAAGTTATTTATTTAATTTTTTAAGAAATATTCTCAAACTCTATAAGCACCTGAACTAAGTTTAATTGTTCTGATGTGACCAATCAATGGTTTAGCTACATTGGAAGATAGATTGCCTTTCCTATTAAGGTTTCGTTTGGGGCAGCTTTCTTATTGCTTCTTAAAACAGCTTTTTAGTATAAAAATTTGGTTTCAGAAGTGGCAAAAAAGCTGTCCCAAATGAAGCCTAAATTTGTAGGAGGATACTGGAATTCAACTGACTTTTACTTGGAATGTAACTGCATTTCTTGCCCACTGATTCTGAGTGATGATCTATTTTGTTGTTTGATCTCTGTGCCCTTCTTTTTGAAATCAAGTAATTTGATGGCTTGCCATATTTACAGCTATGACTATTAGTGAATTATGATAATTTTTTATTTTATTTATTTATTCAAATTTTATATAATATATATAATTAAAAATAATGAAGTTAATCTTGAATTACTTAAAAAAGAAGTTTCATCAATGAAATTAAGATTTTGTTAGGGATAGTTTTTTACTGCTTTTTGAAGTAAATTATTATTATGATAATTATGCTCTTATTAATTAAAAAAATAGATATTTATGGAAGACTTTGTATGAACATTTTTACCCTTTGATTATTTCATTTTGGTTTTTTGTTTAAAATTTTATATTTTAGTTATGACTGACCATTTCTATATGACTTATTTATTAATTTGATGCTGAAATATTCATGCATATGGACTCTTTGAAACTTTCTAATCTAATTAACCAATTACAAAATAAAAAAATGGAAAAAATTCACGTTTTATTATGATTATTTTAATTAATTTTTTTGAATGCTTATGTCATATTAATCAAGTTGAAAGCCTGGGAGCTGAGAACGCTGACTTTTTATCTTAATTTTCAACCTATCAGCCAAAAGCGTTGACTTATAGGTCAGAAAACAATGGAGAGAGAGAGAGAGAGAATATTATGTATTCTACAAATTAATTAACTGGGAGAGGAACTTTATAAAAATTATAAAGTAAAGGGAGAAGTCAAATTTCAAAATAGGCCATGTTTTAAACTTCGTTTGGCATTGCTTTTTTATAGCTTCTCAAAATAGATTTTTAATGCAAAAAGTAAATTTTAAAGCCGTTCCAAACGAAGCCTATGAAGGGATAAGTCGTTCCAAACAAAGCCGAAGAAAGCCGTTCCAAACAATTCACATTTCTTCTTTTATGAGAATGGAGTTTTTGAGCTCCATTTTGGTCAAAATTTAATGTTGGAATAGCACAATTGTCAAGTCATTTACTTTGATTTGAGCTCCATTTTGGTCAAAATTTGATTCAATTTTTAATATTTCTTAATAAGTCAAATTCATTATTGGAGTCAATTTGATAACACTAGGAGAAAATAATATACATATAAGAGCTACTTTCTTAGTCAAATTTGTTTTAAAATTTAAAATTTTCTATTTATTTTAAATATTAAATTTGAATTACATTTTTAAAAATTTAAATATATTAAAAATTATAAATGTTATATTCATTTTTAACTGCTTCCAATCATATGATGAAATCTCGTATTATGTGTGGTTGTTTTAAGAAAATTTTCGTTTGATTAAAAAAAAAATAATTTCCCTATACCAAAACCACAATAAATTTTACAAAAAAACTTAAAGCTATCAATATATCATTAAAAAACACTAAATCTATATGAATTTGAAAAAAAAATCAAAATTATATCTTCTAAGATGAAAATCTAAAAAAATAGTATTAGAAACTACAAAATATAACACTTGACTAAAATCCTTCAATCAATTACTCTTATTTTAAGAAAAGTAGAGGCAGACTTTAAAAAACTTTATTAAAAAATATTAGAAATAATTATTTTTTATTAGTTTTAAATGAGAATTTGACTCTTAATATGTCACAATTGAGAAAAAATGATTCAAGTAGCCGACCCTCATTGTACAATAAAGACTTGATATTATTGTCATTGTTGTAATCATTTACTCTCGTGATTTTTGATATATATGAAAAGATTTAGAGTCTAAGACAGGAGAAATTATTACGTGCAGTCACCGGATCGTCTAAAGACAAATCAGGATGTGCCATGTCGCCCAGTACACAGTAGTACACAGCAAAATGGTGATGTGGCGCGTCCTGATTCGCCTTCGACCGTCGTCCAGTGACCGCACGTAAGAATTTCTCCTAAAACAGCCCTGTCAAAAGTCTTAAACTTGAGAGCTGAGATCCACAAAAAGTGGAAATGAGGTTACGTACAAACATGTTACTCCACAGAAAAACCACTTACAATATGCAAAATTTACCAACTTCATCTTAATTTATGGCTCTGATAAGCCAAATCAAGCAATATTTTACTTTAAAAAATTCTTAGATTCTGCCTCAAGCAGAACGTTACTTATCTAACACACAACTTTGGTAACAAGTGATGCAGCTGATGATAGCTACTTTATATAAACGTATAATTATAGTGCATGAAAGGAAATTAATGAAGAAGCTATGTGTCGAAAAGGAGATCAACTTTCTTTATCCAAACTGTGGAATCTAAAGATTTTACATATGAGTTCAATATTTTAATATCAGAATTGCAAGTTTAGCTGATTTTATCAACTGCAAAAATATATATATTTTTTTAATGAGATCAATTCGCTTATTTCTGGCATCATTAAGGCACTTAAAAGCTTAAAAAAACTATTAATTTATTATTAAGTGAATCAATGTCGGTTGTTCGATAGTGTCTTCTAAAATTTGGCTATATTTAGGGAGCACAGCGCTCTAAAAATTGCCCTCAATCTCTACATGAAGGGGAAATTTGGCATGTAATTCAAAAGTGCTTAGAGGCTTGGAGAATTTTGGAGCTCCATCAAACAATTACCCAACCACTATCATTGAACCACATTCATCCAACACCATCATTAGACTACCGCTATCCACACACCATTGTATAACCACCGTGCTCCATTATGACCCCCTGTCTATTATTTCCAAACTAGTCCTCAAACCATTGTCGCCTGTCTATGCTTGCTCGACTACAATCCTCTAACAACCATCACTTGACTATAGTCCTCCAACCACAGTCGCACAACTGTGATCCTCTAATGATCATCACCGACTATAGTCTTTCGATAATAATCTACCACTATATTTAGATGCAGCTTGATCCGTCGTTGCACTATTATGCCCATCTGTCGTTGCACTATTATGCCCCTCTGACCATCGTTGTCATCATCAAACTTTCATAATGCAAGCACCTTCTCCCAAATACGGTCCTTAGACTACCTTTGTCAGACTACGGTCTTAATTATAACCACCTTCTCTAAACCACAATCTCCATGAATATTTCCTGAGTATAGTTGCTTGGCCATATTGCCTAATTATGGTACTACAACCACTCTCTCTTGTCTATAATATTTTGACCATGGTCATCATCACCTGATTAAGATCGTTTGACCATCATAGCCCAACTACGGTCCTCTGACTTACATCGTGCAAGTACAGTTCCTAAACCATTATCATCCAACTATGATTCTCTTACTATCAATACCCGACTAAGGTGCTTTGTTCATCATCATCCAAATACAGTCCTCTGACAACCATCGATAATTATACATCTCCAGCTACTATCATTTGACTATGATTCTTTAAGCACAATCATCCAACTATAACCCTTTAAGCACCGTCACCTAATTGCGATCCTCTGACTACCATTATCGGACTACGATCCACTACCCATTCTCGCCCAACTTCAACCTCTAACAACCATCACCTGACATTAATTTCTCGACCACCATTGCATGACTTTGTTCCTCTAACCACCATCACTCTACTATAGTCATTTAATCATCATCACTTGATTACAGTCTTCTAATTGCCATCACTCGACAGTCTCGAATATGATCTCCTAACAACTATCAACCCACCACAGTATTATCACAATCAGACCTTGCCAAATACCTCTCTAAAGTTTGGAGGTAAATCTAACATCTCTTTTAGAAACAATCACTTTTGGTATCTTGTGTAATTGAATAATTTCACGGATGTATACCTTGTGTCAACTTATCCATTGAATTAGACTGTTGGATCATGATAAAATGAGCAGATTTCGTCAAACAAGTTACCAAGGGCAGTCTAACATTCAATAATGATATTTTCTTAGAAATAAAAAGCAATTATCATACTTGACATCTAAAACAAGTGTTGCTTTGTGAGGAAATACTCTTGATATTGTGGATGGTGATATACTTACTCTAAAATATTTGTGCATATGTAGTTGATGAAAATTATATCATCGCATCATATCATCTTCTTTAATTTCCATATATGTATTTGGCATAAATATGAAAATTACTTGTGCAATGTAAACACTATGATTTTGACCTTAGCTTCAAACCCTACCACTACAAAACAAAAGAACAAGCAAAACCCATACCATCACACAACCAAAGTTTTTTCAAGAATGAGTTGACTATGAGGTGTATTAGTGTAATTAAACAAATAATGAAATTAAAAAAAAATGATTGGTTTGGTTTTCTTCTCATAAAATACTAAAGGGTCTTTTCTCCAAATGTCCCTTCATAATTATTATTTTATGTGCAAATACCATTGAAATTTGCATACATATCAAGAGAAGCTTCTATTTGTCAAATTCTTCCAACAAAAGTTTATGAATCTGATTTATATTTAAAAACATTATAAGGAATTTATTCCTCTCCATTAACAAAACTTAAAATTTTCAATCCCATGCAAGTGAAAATATTTTAAGTTTGAAGTTTTCATGAAATAAAAATTGAATAATAATAATAGAAAATAATATTTGATCTGACCAATTTGTGACTTTGTCTTGGTGATATTAAGTGTAATTTTTTAAAACTCTAATAAGTTTTAATAAAAAAATGGAATATAATATAATGATATATTTATTTTCTTTGATTTAGTATTTTACTAATGGATTTAAATATTTTAAATATTTTCATCACTTACCTTTTATCAAATGGAGCCATTGCTAAATTCCAAAGGATGATGTTGTATTGAATGTTATAGGGTTTAATAGTTGATTAGTGGTACAAAAGAAGAAGATTGAATTGGTTGGCTTTTGAAAGAATCATTTTCAAAATTTTAAAAGAAAGTTGTAGAATGCTCCAAACATGTCTAAAACATGGACAAAGGGGACATTTTTATCAAGGCTTGAGGAAGTATTAAGCATATTTTGTTGTTGTGGTAAAGATTAAGCATCAAGATTTTGTTTGGGATAGCTTTTTTACTATTTTTTAGAACAAAAAGCTTTAGATCAAAAAAATTTGTACTAAAAAGTTGGTTTAAAAAACAATAAAAAAGTTGTGCAAAACAAAGCCTGACAATTTTTTTTTTACTTTCTAAAGCAATTTTCTACTACAAAATATATAATTCAATTTTTTTTTTAAAAAAATAAGGAATTAGTGTTTAATTTAAAATAGGAGTAAGAACAGTGTATTAAAAAAATTTAAAAAGAAGCAAACTAACAAAACAGGACGGTGCAATTCATTGAATGCACCAAACTGTTTGACGTATTTAGAATAAGCCAAACAATTTGGCTTATTAAATGGAATGCGTCATACTATTTGGTGCATTTCATTGAATGAGCTCTTTAGTATGACGAATTGATACAGTTCTTCAAAATTCAGTATGACAACATACTGGATGAATGTGTCAATTTAAATGCGTTCTAAATAATGCACCAAATGATTTGACTCATTCTTTAGAATACATCAAATCATTTGGTGCATTCATTAGAATTTGTCAAATGATCTAACTTGTTTGTTCCGGTTTAAATTTTTAAACTTCCATGCTCCTACAGTTAAAAATTTATATTATATATTCTCCTTCTGCAAAAAAAAAAAAAACCCCAAACAAAACCTAAGTCTTTTGAAGCAAGAAAAAACATTTTAATTAGATTTACTACTTTTTACTATTAATTAAAAAGAAAATTAAATTCATATATCAGATTATATAGAAGGTATCAAAGTGAGAAATGATTGGCTATTGTGAAGGGACTTGAAGGCCATATCTCTTTTGCCACACAAAGAATAATGCCACATGATTTAAAATTCTTCGATTACAAAATAAAATGCAAGTTTTGAACTCAAAATCTCTTAATCTGTAGCCTAAGTATCCAACCAATAGATCAAAATGTGCTACATAACTATTTAACACTTAAATCTATACTAAAAAGCTTAAATGGTCTCCAACAATGACCATCATATTCTGCATCAAATAATAGCCTTTCAAAATCATCATACATCAAGAATTCAGTCAAAATATATCTTTTTTTAATGAAAATTTTAATAAGAATAAAATTAAAAATGATAATTTATTGACCCAAAAAAAATTAAACCAAGACTAACAATGAGTTGATATTTAAAAATGACAAATTATTTTTTCACCTATTTACTATTAATATATTTCAACATGAAATCAACTAAAATATTTGTTTTATTAATTAATTATTTTTTATCAATTGACATTTAAAATTTGATTTTTTTTTTGTGAAATTTAAACCAAAATTAATATAATAATCAAAATCATAAATATTTTTAAAAGCACACACATGGAAGCAAATTAGAAGAGAATGATGTAGGAGAACAATTTCGATCTTGCCATTAATGAAATCAGAATATAAATTAGGGAATCAATACAATTCATTTACATGTCTAATTAAATATTAATATTTAAATAATTTATCTATTGAAGAAATTCTACTGTTTGTTAGTTTTTCTATTGTCATTAGTAAAAAAAAAATATCTCCATTAATTAATCAGTAAAATGGTTGTTAAGCTTTAATCCAAACCAAATGGCAGCTAATCACTTATAGCTACCAAACATGGTAGGTAGTGTAAAATGAATTTGTTAACTATTAGAGAGGGTGAGTTTTGAGTTAAATAGATTAATTTGCATATAATGCCTTTTTAATGAGACAAAGTTCTTTGATAAAATTAATAACATATCATAAAAAAAATACTTTTTGTTGATTAATTTGCATATAATACGTTTTTTTGGGAAACACTAATTCATTTTATCATGTTTTATACAAATAAAGATAGATTATTATTAGATCAGAAGGGATAAAAAATATCATGTGGGTCATCATTGAATGACCTGGATTAAATGGGTTGGTTAATAGGTCAAAGATAGGGGTAGATTTTTTTCAGTGAAGAGTAGTTAATCGCAACGTAGGTTTCAGAGAAACAACCTTCTTCAGTCATTGGGCTGCAAATCCTTTCATTGTTTCACAGACTTTTGGTCCTTTGATTTTGATATTGATGGGATGAAATGTATATTCAAGACCAACATTTAATTATCATGGGTATTAAAACTCATGTATGTGCTTTAAGATGAGTGTAATAATCTATATATTTTAATATCCATCATGAGCAAATTTGATTAGGATATTCTCTTACATTGCACTAAACAAAGTTATCCAATTGAGATTAGGTTCCCCTTCAAAATATAAAAGTGTCTTATATTTGAAAATAACATAATAGAGTTGATCGATGGTTCAATGTGATCCAACTATGTTTAAGGCTACAAATAGAGAAAAATAATTACTAGTCTAGAGATATAAAGAATATGATATAGAGTTATTTTTCCTTCATAGACTCTCACTTCTATATCACTAATACTCCCTGTCTTTCTTTCACGAACACACACACAAAAATAAGCATCATCTCTTATGACTGTAATGCTCAACAAAAAATAAAGTAGAGCTTAATTTCCCCTATGTCAGATCATCTTGTTAATCTTTAGCCTTCATGACCACCATTTATTTTCTCTTAAAAATATCTCTGATTTACAATTATTATATTTATCTCTTTAGTGGTCTTTATAGATCACCTAAGACAGAAATTCCCCTATATTCTATCAAGTAATGTAACTTCTAAGCTTTGATCGCTCCACTGGCCACTTTTCTGACCTCAATCTTTAGACCTAGTTGAATGAAAGAGAAGAATGGGTAATTCCCTCAATCATTGAATTTTTTGCGCCTTTTATTGAGCAACATGTAATGATATGCATGAAGAACTAAATATGAATATGATCTCAAATTTGATAACAACCAAAATTTGAAAATTCTAATTAGATTGATACAAATCATATCCTAGATTTTTCATAAATCAAAATAACTATGATTCAAACTTGCATGAGATAACCATAAAAAATTTTGAGCTCTACATATCTCAACAAGCTAAAAGAGAAAGCATTGAGGTTGCATGACATATCTCAACAAACTAAAAGAGAAAGCATTGAGGTTGCATGACAATACATAATAAAATGAGATTTAGCCACTCATTAGGTGCCTACAATTTCAAGTAGTTGACTAGGTTCAAGCTAACTCAAGCCCGTGCAAGCCAAGTTAAAAATTATCAATCAGTCCTAGCAACTACGACCTATAAAGTTAGTCGTGATGACTAATTAAGGAAGGAAGACTTCTCAAAGAAAAGAACTATTTAATCGACTATTGGTTATTCAACCATCCATATATGCTAAGGTAATGACTTCTTGATAGGTTCACAAATGACTTCATCAAGTTAGAAGTCCTGACTAAGCTACACAATTACTATATTTTTAGTCATGTAGTTACAAATTCTAGAACACTCAAGCCCCAATCCAAATATATAAATAAGGGGTGGAAAGGTGGAAAATTTATTAAGTGCGGCACCCGAAGGCGTCTGGAAGCCAATCCGGATGCGCCAATCTGGAGGCCAATCAGGATATGAACAGAACTTGAACTAGTACATTGGATTACATGGCGCATTCGGATTAGCTTCCAGACGAGTTTGAACTCCGCACAAAATAATCTCTACAAAAGATGAGCTTAATATATACAATTTCTCTCAGTATAATTAGGTGTGATTCACGTAAAAGTCAGAATTCAAACAAAATGATCATATACTTCTACTCATTATCCAATCTATTGCAATCTATTTGGCCAAATTAATTTGATGTCTATAAAATTTTAAGACTTGTTCATTATTTTGCTTATGCTATTGAACATTAATATTCAAATATCAGAATATAAAATACAATTATCTTATTAATAATAAATTCATTTTACATGTAAAATCCAAATCAATACATTCAAGATAATTATGAGAGAATTTCTAAAATTTAAAGCCAATATTAATTTTCAATTACATCCAACCAAACTATAAAGCTAACAATTTTTTTATTTAGAAAATCAAATGGGGGCCTTATAATCTTCCAAAAACTACAACGTAGATTAAAATGGACAGAAAAAAAAGTTTAGAGAGATATTTTAGAGAGAGAAAGAAAGGTTGGCCGGCTCTTATTTTCCATTATTCCAAAATAGTCCAACCTTTTGCCGGCTTTTTAAGACGCTCTCCACTTGATGACTTTGTCAATCTCTTTCCCTCTCACTCTTCCTTATATCTCTCGTCTTCTCCTTCTCTCAACACCTCAGTTTTCCATGGCGAAGAAGAAACAGAGCAACTCTCCTTCCTTCACAGAAACAAACGACAGCAACAGAGGAAGCTTCAAAGGCATTGAAAAGGTGAGGAGGACGAGGAAGTGCGTGCCGAGAGAATCTCCATCTCAGAGAAGCTCGATTTTTCGTGGTGTTACAAGGTTCTTTCTTCTTCTTCTTCTTTCATAGATCTGTTCACCATTTCTTATACTATCTTCTAAGCTCGATTTCTTCTTGTTTTTCAGCAGATTATTAATGAAAAATATAAACTTTTTCATATTTATTACATAAATTTACTTATTTATTATATTGAAATGGAATACGATTTATTAAATTGAGAAGTATAATCACTTCAATTTGATCCCTCTGTTTTGCTCTGTTTTCTTTACTTTGCTCTGTCTATTGGGATTTCAGGCACAGGTGGACTGGAAGATATGAGGCTCATCTATGGGATAAGAATTGCTGGAATTATTCACAAAACAAGAAAGGAAGACAAGGTTTTTATTTCGTCTGCTTCTTCTTCTTCTTCTTCTTCTTCTTCTTCTTCTTCTTCTTCTATGTGTTTATGAGATTATTTCTGTTCTAATACTCTGTTGAATCTTTTTCCCCTCTTGTTGTGCTGTTGCTGTGGATGGAATTCAAATACAATGCAGTTTATCTTGGTGAGTTTGATCAGTAAAAAAGAATAAAAACCATTAGAGAGAGAGTTATACATTTTCAGAAAGATTTTACTAAGGTTTTGATGCGTACAGGAGCATATGATGATGAAGAAGCTGCAGCTCATGCCTACGATTTGGCTGCATTGAAGTACTGGGGACAAGAAACCATACTGAATTTTCCTGTAATCTTTCTCTTTATCTCTGTTCATCAGATTTTTTCTCTTTTTTCTTATAATTTATATGATTTTTAATTGTAAAAATGGCAGCTTCTGAACTACACAGGGGAGGTGAAAGAAATGGAAGGACAATCCAAGGAAGAGTATATTGGATCCTTAAGAAGGTAATTAAACCACAACCAAATACATTAAATAGGATTATCAAAATTAATTAACAATTAGTCAAGTAATTAATATTATAACTTTTTTGTAAAATGCAGAAAGAGCAGTGGATTCTCAAGAGGAGTATCTAAATACAGAGGTGTTGCAAGGTGAGTCCATTGTTTTTTACTCTTAAACATTCGATAAAGGAATCATGACTTAATAATCTATGCTTAACTATAGTTATAATGGAAAATTATGGAAATTATTTAAATAGTTTTCATAATAGTAAGAAAACTATTTATTTTTAATAAATAAAATAAAATGCTAAAAATTTCTCAAGCTATAGTTGTTGGAAAAAAAATTATTTCAGAATAGACATTATTAGATAAATTTTGAGATGAGTGTAATATAAATTATTTATTACGAAAATAAACAAGCTAGAAAGAATAGCATATCCACCTTTACATTTATATTTATTGCTTTTAAGCAATATAATTATGAAGGATGGATTTATGACCGTTGGATTAAATTTAAAGGGGTGGATGATGAGTTAATTTTGAGGATGGAGTTAGTTGTGGTTTTGGTGGAATAGTTAGGATTGGTTGCTTTATTGTAGCCTCTAAGCATGAACTTGGTTGGTTACCTTCCAACCATTGAGAAGTTGTGACATAAATAAATTTATTTCACATCTCTAATTTCTTAATGATTGAACCACAAATTTTTTTTTTCAAAAAATATTTAAATTATAATTTATTTATCACATTGATTTTAAATTTTGCATGTCGAAACATTCACTGTAATCGAGAGTTAGAGAGTTTAATGGCTTAATTTTGCACGAAGATCCAGCTTACATGTAAATAAGAGCAGAGTGTGGACAGAAACACAAATAAGATAACAATGTGGCATAAATTTAATAATTTTGATATTCGTATGTGAAAGTTTTTCATTCAAATATGTCTCGAAATTCATGTCAGATATACTCAAGCCTTATTGACTCGTGGTATATATAACTTTTTATTTCAATTCATGAGGAGGCTCCACATGAGGAGAAATTATTCTGTGCGGAGACTTGACGCAGAATGTCGTTCGAAGACCAACCAAAATGCGTCATATCAACGGAACCGAGCCGTGGTTCCGAGCACAGGAGTGACGTGACAAATTATGGTTGATCTTTGGATGACGTTTGGCATCCGCACTTTATAATTAATCCAATATGAGGGAGAAATTATTACGTGCGGAATCTGAACGTGACTTGATTTCACAGAATTATCTTTCTTTTTTGTGTGAATATGTAAACAATGCAATAATTTGAAATGTTTTATAGGCATCATCATAATGGAAAATGGGAAGCTCGGATTGGTCGTGTATTTGGCAACAAGTACTTGTATTTGGGAACCTATAGTAAGTATAAGCTTTTTGTTTTTAGTTTGAATTTCTATTTTTGCAACTTGTATATAGTTTTTTTTTTCTTTTTTTTTTCTTTATTATAATTAAGATAAAAATAGCTATGATGATTTTTTAATAAAAAAGAAAAATACTAATTTAATATAGATTTTACGAATGGGTGTCCCATTTAAATCTCTAAATCAGAAGCATTAATTATTTTTCCTTTGCTCCCCACATATTGTCCTAATCTGTGAAAGCTACCCCATAGATTTGGGACCAACTTTTCATTCTATTTAAACTTCTATTTTATTTATTGTTATTGAACAAAAAAATTAGGTCATTTTGCTCATTTTTTTTTATCATAATAGTTTATTCAGCCTCTAATAAGTCACATATAAAAAAAATGAATTAACATCGCTAAGTAATTTATAATATATTTAGTAATATTTGAAATATATATTTTATAAAACCTTTTTATAAATAAGTACAAGTTGGCGAATGAGATTATCATATTACAACTTATATGCTAACTACTCTACTTAAGGCAAGTTTGGGGAGAAATTATTTTGTGCGGAGATCGGACTCAGAATATCATCCGGAGAGTAACCAGAATGCGTCACGTCAGCAGTACTGAGCGGCAATACCGAGCAGTACCGAGCCACAATACCGAGCGAAGGGTGACGTGGCGCATTCTGGTTGGTCTCCGGACGACGCTCGGCGTCCGCACAGAATAATTAATCCTGTTTGGGACTATTTTATTTTTAAAAGAGTAACAACAATTTTATTTCGCTACTATTTCCTTATTATTTTTTCATTACTTTTCAATAAAATTTGTGGTTAAAATTTATATTTTGCACCCATAATAGTTAATTTACTTTCCCCACAACTTTACAGCCAACTTTATAAAACATTATAACGTAGCTATCCCACACTAGCCCTTAAATGTCAATCTTCATAAAAGGTAAATGAATAATATAAGAAACTGATCATAAATATTTTTTTAATATATATATATATATATATATATATATATATATTTTGATGTGATGAAATTTTACTTTAAGATGCAGACTTAATTGCCACGTCCCTTCTAAGCTTAAGCTCCTACCTAAAAATGTCCTCATGGTTGGCTATTTATAATGATCAATTTTAATGTGGCTGGCACAGTCTCACAGCTATAAATTTCAACCGAATAGGAGAATTTATCGTTGGGGGCAATGCTATGCTCCAATTAATTCGAAATATGCAAATTTCATTTATTCAAATTAATTTGCATTCTCAACAACACTTCAAAATTGATATTAAAAATGGAGAATAATAGAAATGATTGAAATTTTTGTTTAATTTGGTTTAAAAAGAGCTGAAATTTTTATTCTATAACTCAATTCATCAGCATATGAATTAAACAAAAAACAAATTATATACATTAAGCTTTTTTTATCAAGATTAAGGCTTCATTTGACGCAGCTTTTTATTGCTTCTTAAAATGACTTTCTAGTTTAAAAATTAAATTTTTTATTCCAGAAAGCTGCTTTAAGAAGCAGTAAGAAAGCTGTCCCAAATGAAGCCTAAGGTTTCATTTGGGATGAATTTCTTATTGTTTCTTAAAACAATTTTCTAATTCAAAATTTTTAATTTTTATACTAAAAAGTTGTTTTAAGAAGCATTAATAAAATTGTCTTAAAAGAACTCCAAGTTTTCATTTGGGATAGCATTCTCTGGGCTTTGTAAAGCAGTTTTTTAGTACAAAAAGTTTTTGAAATCAAAATTTTGGTACTAGATAACTACTTTAGAAAGCAATAAGTAAGCTATCCTAAATGAAGCCTGACAACTTCTTTACTATTTTCTAAGATATTTTTCTAGTACAAAAATTTTTTGAATTAAAAATTTTAATAAAAATTTTAATACTAAAAATACATTCTAAAAAATATAAAGAAAGTTGTCTCAAACTAAATATAGGACTTTGTTTGGGACGACTTTCTTACTGCTTCTCAAAATAATTTTTTAGTATAAAATTTTTAATTTATTACTTAAAAACTATTTTAAGAAGCTGTAAGAAAGTCATCTAAAATGAAGCCTAAGTTTTTTTTTTTTTTAATGATGATCTAAAATCGTTGGAGTAGTTTGGTTCTGATACAAACTAAATTTCACAGCAACACAAGAAGAGGCAGCAGCAGCATATGACGTAGCAGCAATCAAATACCGCGGCATCAATGCAGTCACCAACTTTGATCTCAGCCGTTACATCAAGCTGGTTCGTCCGAATCTTGAAGACAACAGATCGATGAACCCCTCGCAATCCACAAACGCATCGCCCAATTCTTGTCTCAGCTTTTCGCAAGAACAACAGCAACAAAATTATGAGCAAATCCTATCTTTACCTCACTCACAATCAACAATTCCGACTCCATCATCCGCACTTGAGCTGTTACTTCGATCATCAAAGTTCAAGGAGATGCTCGAGAGCACATCGGCGATCAACACGCCGCCGTCGCTGCAAGATTCCGGCGAAAAATCGCCATCTCAGTGCAGTTTTCCTGACGACATTCAGACTTTCTTCAAGGTCCATGACAATGAAAGCTTTGTTGTTGAAGGAGCCGATGCCATCTTTGGTGAGCTCAATGCCTTCGAAGCTCCAATTTTCCATTGTGAGCTTGATGTTTGAACTTCATTTTATTTTATTTTCATCAGTTGGGTTTTTATTTGTTATGTATTTTTCTTTTCAGTTCATTTCGGGCAGCTTTCTTATTGCTTTCTAAAACAATTTTATATTAGAACACAGTAAAAAAGCTGTTTCGAAGGAAGTCGAAGTTAAATTTAGCTTTATTAACCTTGGTTTTTAGGAGGGGAGACGATGATGGTGAAATTATTCTGTGTGGATGCCAAATGGCGTCCAGAGATCAACCAGGATGCGCCACGTCACCCCTGGTTCAGTACCCGGCACGGTACTGCTCTGGCTCGGTATCACTGGCGTGACGCATTCTGGTTTGTCTCTGAACGATGAACTGCATTCGGCGTTTGCACAGAATAATCTCTTGAGATATGATGAGATTCTTTATGAGTTTTATGTGTTAGGAAGCTTTAAGTTTGAGATTGTTTTGGTTGTTGTATTTAGCACTGTAGATAGGGAAGGTTTCATCATCGCCTTTATATTTATCAAATAATGAAATCAAAATTTATGCATATGCAATTACATTTTTTTATTATTTACAAAATTACAAGTATATATAAAATTATAAATAGTGAATTTAATTATTTATTTGATCAAATTGTTTACTTATAAACCCCTCAAAAGAATTTTGCAATTTTCAATTAGTTGATGTGCATCATGAAGTTCAAGACAACCATTTCTTGCTGATTCTATTAATCCTTTGGAGTGGAAAATTATTTTGTTGTAGTGGAAAAATTACAACAAATACATAAATATCATAGGCTTAAATGTCAAGCAGCCACGCAACAAATCTAATTGTTATTAAATTTAGGGGGGAAATTAAGATGTTAATTTCGGTTAATTAGGGATGTATGAGAGTTTTCTTGGAATAATTAAGGATTAACGAAAAATTAATTAACTAAATTTGACTTTAATGTGTATTAAAATATTACCTCTTGATGACTTTAATAGGGTGTAATTAGATGAATAAAACTAAATTTAATGAAAATGAGACAAGAAAAATTATTCTGTGCGGACCCGAACGATATCTGGAGATCAACAAGAACACGCCACATCACTTTTTTGTTCGGTATCGGTGCTTGATATTGTTTGGTACAGGATGATGTGACATGTTTTGATTAGTCTCCGGACCATCCGGTGTCCGCACAAGATAATTTCTCGTGATCTCTTAGCACCTATTTTTGTTAGGACGTCGGTTTAATTTATTAGTAGGAATTCTTATACATCTTTGAGAGTTGTTCAAATTAAATTTTTTGGACATTTATGATAACATGAGTAGTTATTTTGTGTTCTACTTAGGGGGAGTTAGTCAAGTTTGCTCGGGCTCAAGTTCAGCTCAATAAATGACTAGTAAGTAGACCTCAATAAGCTAACCAATTAAGTTTGAGCCAACATCAACTTGACTCTTTAGCTTAAGTCAACCTCAACTGCATTCATTTTTTAGTCAACAAAACAGTCCAAAAATATTTAAAAATTATATATATATTTTTATATCAAATGATTTCTTATTAATTTTCTTATAATTTTTTTTATAATTTAATTAAAATTTATTCTTTATATAAATGAGCTAGTTTGTGAGTTGATTCAAACTATTAAAATTAAGATTTAGCTTGAACTAGAACTCGATTAATTAATCAAGCCAAGCTCAAATAAAAAATGACTCGAGCTCTTCTCATCTCGTTAACACCCCTACTTCTACTCGAAGGATCAAATTTGCGTAGAGGTTGATTTAATGTCTCTTATAAATTGTTCTACTCTTCCCTTAGCCGAATGTGGATACTTTTTCTTACAAAAATTTTAACTCCCTAATGTCTTAAATACTCTCATACATACACATTTTAGGATATGTTTGATTTGAAGTAAAGAGGATGCAAAAGTATTCCAAATATATAAGTATTCAAAGTATTGAATGAAAATGAATGCACCGTAAAATTCCACGGAATTCAATTTTTACTAATTAGTTTATTTTTTATGAATTTTAAACTCGGCCAAATTTGATTGAATTCATTTTTCACTTTAAGCAAGCTACCATGTCGTTACCGGCCACCTGCCATGACCTCCCACCGCCCAACACCGCTGACCACCAACTACCGCGGCCAACTACCACCAAGCACCGCCACCCTCTGTTTTATTTTGATCCCCACCGCTTGCCGACATCGGCCGCCACTGTTGTTGGTCGTTACCATTGCTAATATGTCATATTTTAACTTTGTACTTCATTCATTCTACTTCAAGTTATACATTAAAAAATAAAACTATCTATTTTTATTTTAAACTTAAAAACAATTTTACGAATAACTTCAAAAATAATATATTCTTTATACAATAAATATTACATTGCATTTCAGTACTTAAGGAGTTGTTTGGTAGCAGAATTTAGGCTGGATTTGAGCGAAATACAGCCAAAAGGCTTAAAATGCAAAGCCAAATCTCATAGTAAATCAAAGCCACCGAAGACAAAAAATTCTGCATTTTCATGCTAAATCCTGGATTTCCGAAATCATGTTTCTGCGAAATTTATGAAGTAGGTTGGCTCGAGAGGAAGAGTCCGCTCGTTAAATCCGTTATACAACCAAATAGTTACACATAATTTAATTGAATTTATCATCAATGTTAAGCAAACAGTTTATTGAATTTAGACCCCTCAGAATTTCTGAAATCGGAATTTAACAAATCGTGGGTGGTACCAAACAGCCCTTAAAAGCTGTCACTCATGATCGGCGACTTCATTTTTCCTATGAATTCTTGCTGTTCACTGGTTTTTTTCTAGTAATAATGTAATATAGAGTCTAAATTCCCATCTAACTCTTCAAAATCTTATCCTGGATACGAGAAAGCGGCACCCGAAGGACAAACACAATTCGGCAAAGATGGCCTCCGTCACCTCTCTCGTCTGCCTGTCGAATCTGCCTTTCTCCTCACAAGCCCTCAGACGCTTCCATGCAATTCGCCTCTCCCCATCTCCTACCTCGTTCAGCATGAAGACAAGTCTTAGTTCCTCCAAAGTCCTCTTTACTTCCCTTCCAATCCATCCCCATTTCTTCATCGATACTCCGAAGCCTTCAGCCTTCACAGTATTCGCGACCAAGGGATACAAGATGAAGACCCACAAGGTACCTCATTTTCTCTCTTATTTTTTGCTCTCGTCGCGATTTTGAGAATAAACTGTTTTTATTTTGCGAGGGATGAAATCTGAAGGCTTCGGCGAAGCGTTTTAGGGTTACAGGTAGGGGGAAGATAGTCCGGAGGCGAGCGGGGAAGCAGCATCTCCTTGCGAAGAAGAATAATAAGCGGAAATTGAGGCTTTCCAAAATGGTATGCACATTTGTCTTGAATCCTTCATTAATTATCTCTTCCATCGGCTATTTGCCACAGCTTTATTATGAGCTGCAGGTTTTGTTCTGTGGAATGCTCTATTTCTTTGCATTTCCTTCTTAATTATACCAGTACTGATTTAGTAGAACTCAAGCAAACTTTATTTAGTTTATGTTTCATCTGTACCTGCTACTCATGCTAATGCTTTTATAAAGCTTGTTTTTCTGAATGTTTTCATGAATTTTTTTGCCAGAAAATGAAAGTTGAACTGAGAAGGGAATATCCCTTTATATGACTAGCTGATGATGTGTTTTTTGTCTAGTATGTTTTTGGTCATCTCTGATAAGCTGGCATTACTAATTGCCATTGTTGCCCTCGGGAGAGCATGAACCCATCAAGAATTATTCAAGTTCTAGTCAAACAGGAAACAGTTTTTATATTCTTTTGCTAGAGGGGTTTTTTTTTTGATAGAATTCTACTCCATGAAGATGAGAAATGTTTTTCATTTACAAGGTTGTGAAAGTCACCTTTAGTTTTTCTTAATATATAATATTAATAAAAGTAGTATACTATATTATTAATCTGAGGATATTTAAAATTTATTTAGTTATATAATCACTTGATATAAATTATTAGGTGGATTGATTAAAAATGAAACTCACACACAAACTCCTTGGTATGGAAAGTACAATTGCTTCTAGTAATTGCCTTTATTTTGCTAGCGTGCATAAAGGTTTCTTTATCATCCTTATTGACATTAACATTCCTTTCTGTATAAATCATAACATCACTCATCCACAAATTGTCTGCGAATGGAAGCCAACTAATACTATACGTCTAATTCTTTCTTCCAGAACATAGAACAATATTTAAGTGAGCTTGTAGAAGCAAATATTGAAAAGCTCAAAGCAATAAGTGCAAATATGGAGACCAAAATGGAACAATGTCAATCCTTCAAGTTAATCCACGCCCATTGAAGAATCATCGGTAAAAAAATAGTGACGGTCTTTTCTGTTGCATGCATGCAACCATTTTTGATTGCAAGATGACAGATAATTTAAAAGAAGAAACGGGCAACCCGTAACGGTAAAGAAGATAGTCTAGGTGCTGTCAACATGTCTCTTAAAAACCTACTCATTTGCTCAAATATGAATTATTAAGGGTTGGGGGAATTTTCATGTAAGGAATAAATTGGTGTCTCAAGACAGAAATTTCCAATTATCAATAAATATGAAGTCTTAGAAGATTATGAATGTGAAGGTGTAGCCGTGTAGAGGACTCGCCACTTGAATAAATGGAAGTTCTTCTTTGTTGGAATGTTAGAGGCATACTAGGTGCCATGAAAATAAGTTGTAGAGAGATTTTCTGTCCACAACATTAAAATATGTTGGATTGTTGAACATAAAATGAACCGTGCTAAAAACCTCGATAAGATAAACAAGTTCTTTCAAAATTAAGGAATTATTCATAAGCCTAACTTGAGCACTAGTTGAATCATGATAGAATGGGATGCAAAAATGATTAGTATTGATGACATTGTTAAATCCACATTAGTTATCCACTGCAGGGTGCTGATCATGGATGGTAATCATTTTCTTCTTACATACTTTTATGCTACTCACACAATCCATTGAAAATTTGGGTGATTCTTTGAATGTGCCTTGAACCATGGTCTTGAAGACCTTTCTCAGATGGGGAGCTTGTTCACTTGGTCTAACAATTATGATAGTAAGCCTGTTTCTATCAAATTATACAGAGCTCTTGGAAATATTGATTTGATAGATCTACTTCAAAATTTTAAAGCACATTTTTCTTCCTTCTAATGTCTCAGACCACTCACCTATCATTATTACTAAAATTGAGAGATTTTTTTTGTTGAAAATACACTTCAATTTTTTGTAACTATTGGGCTTAGGAGCAGGATTTTTTTTTTTTTTTAATGTTTTTAGTATTGGTTGGAACAGTAGACCTTATGGGGACCCTATGGTTAGATTTTTTTTACAAGCTCAGATCAATGAACTGGAGTTGCTAAACATAAAGATCAGGTCTCCCTTCAGAAGCAACAACGTGAAGACATTCAAATTCAGCATGGAAATTATGCCACTTTAAGTTAATTATGTTTGGAAAAGAAGGTTTGTGCTGAATTCAAAAGATTCGTCTATGTTGAAAAAGCTAGATGCAAATAGAAATTGAGAATTTATTCACTCTGCAATTTTTTGATGGTAACACGAGATTCTTACATCGCATGATGAAGAAAAGAGTGGGAAGGAGAAAGTAAGGAGGTTATAGTAGTAAAATACTTTAACAACATCCTTTTCAATTGTTCTCATCAACACTCACCTATTATAATATTCTCCCATAAGCGTATTGAAGCTAAGGCTTTCCTGGTGAACAATGAATTTGGATGTGATTGAAGAATTGATATACAAAGTCAACTCTTATAAAGAGGACTCGAGTGAATAATGGATTGCAAAATTTTTTCTTATGGCGTTTCTATAATATCTAAAGATTTTGTTGTCATGGTAAAAAACATCTGGAACATGGCAAGGATTTTCAAAGTGACCAAAGAAGCAACCGACTCTTTCCTTCTTTGATTTTGGTCTAACTTCTTTTGCAAATGTCTTTTTAAATTTATCGATAGAATTACTAATTGATTGAAACTATTGATGATGATACTTGTTAGTGATTGCCAATGGACATTCAAAGTGACCAAAGAAGCAACCGACTCTTTCCTTCTTTGATTTTGGTCTAAGTTCTTTTAAAAATGTCTTTTTAAATTTATCAATAGAATTACTAATTGATTGAAACTATTGATGATGATACTTGTTAGTGATTGCCAATGGACCTTCATTTTGGTGAGATCGATCAAAGACAACATACACGAGGAGATGAATTTATCAAAAAATTCAACTTCACTTCAATCTCTCTTTCCATGTGCATCAAGCTTGATATAGCAAAGGGATTTGATTTTCTATACCACAACTTTATTTATGCAACTTGAAGCTAAGGGTTTTCCAAGCAAGTTCTTTAGTTGGATTAAGGGTCGTATAAAAAAACGTCATTTCTTTATACAAAATAATGGCGATCTGAAATGTTATATTAAGTGTAGCAGAGGTTTAAGACGAGTTTGACTCACTGTCTCCACATCTTTTCACCTTGGTGATAACTGATCTTTTTTAAGGTTGTTTTTTAGTGTAGCTTACATCCAATTGAAGATTTCCCACACAATGCTCCGTATTTTGTTTCTTGATAACCTCTTGGCCTTTGCCAAAGCCACCGCAGGTAATATTGATATCTAGATTCTAGAAGGATACGCTTGAGAAGATAAACTCCTTTACTGGTCTTCTTATCAACCGAAAAAATTGTAATTCTACTTATCAAAGGTTGCCAAAAAGTTTGATGGTCTGTCTTGGAGAATCAATATTCAGTCTGTTGATCTCCTGCTCGCCAACCTTGGTTTGCTTCTTTTTATTGGTAAAATCTCCAAAACCATTCGACAAACACTCATTGATAAAATTAATTAAAGGCTTGCAGACTGGAAAAAGAAGCTTCTTTCTAAAGCAAGGGACTTCCAAGTTGTGAGATCAACCCTCCCTGCCGTGAGCCCATACTGGTTTCATTTCTTTCACCTTGTAGTTTCCATTGTGAATATAGTTGAAACAACTGTTCTTCGCTTTATTAATGATGCTCTGCAACTAATATTCATTGCTTGGAAAGACATTTATAAACCTAAGTTGGTGGGTGGCTTACACATCCATTCTATTAATACCTGCGATACCACTGTTATGTTCGAAGTTCGAACTTTGTTGGAAAATCATACATGATATGAGATTCTTAAGAAAATCAGAGAATATACTTCGTCTAACTCCCAATCTTCATTTTTAGGGAGCTGCTTACTAAAGGAAAGGCTTTCGCTTCAAATTGAGGCTTAATTTAATTGGTCCATCTTTTGGGTTCTTATTGTAAGTCTTTAGGGAAGGTGGTCGATGTTTAAAGAATGTGGTATATCTTTGGATATCAGAGTTCATTTGCATCAGTGAATTTCATAGCAATGATGGTTGTTGGTACTCCGGGTACTCCCATCGACATTTATTGGGTTTTGTCTCACCTTTTGCCTTTTATTAGAGAAATTATCATGTATGAAAATGATTAATTTTTATTTAAACTTTGCTCTAATGGCAAGTTCACCTTTGCCAACACTTACCTCTTACACAAAAGCTACTTCCGATCGAATGGGTAAAATTTGTTTTGCATGGTAACTTGATAGGCAGAGACCAGTCTACGAGGGACCGGTCCAACTGGCCCAACCCTTGGGCTGGCTCAGTCAATACAGGTGTGCAGGCTCCAAATCCAGTCCCCTTGGATTGGGGTCCACTACCAAAGAGAGTTAGTGTGAGGGCTATTTAGTCCTTTTGCATTATTTTTATGTTTTCTTTAATTAGAAGTTTGTATTATGGTTAGGGCATCTTTTTGTTTACTGAATTTTGAGTGCTTTTGATGTTCTTGGGCTCTAGCGGCGTCTAGAGAGTTTTGGAGAGATTGATCCTCCTCTCGAATAGAGGATCACTTGTATCTTGCTGTTTTCTTCTCTATTGCTATGTCATTCTTGCTGTTATTTGTGATTTGTGTGAGATTGTGTGGTGGAAAGTCGCTGAATTTGCATCCTTGGGAGGATTCACTTGAGTTCTACTAGTGTTTTCTATCATAACTGTATCCCTAAGCTGGTGATGACATTATGGATGGTGCTAACTGATAAGCTTGAAACTAAAGCATGCTATGAAAGCATGATATTGTAATGGATAAAACTTTTTGTATTTTGTGCTCCCTTCCCATTTGCTGCTGTCCTGTTCTTTAACTATGATTTCATTACATGTGCTGTAATATGAATCTTCGGGTGCTGTAAGTTTCAAAGATTCTTTGCTGACAATATGACCAACGCAATCAATAGAATTCAAGAGCACATATGATGGAATGGGAAAAGTGTCAAATTGATCACCAAAATAGCCATGTTTTTAACATAATGCACTCTTGGATTGAAAGAAATATGAAGGATCTTTGATTGGAAGAAGTGTACTGCAACTCTTATCAATAATATTAAGTCTTAATTAAGATCAATGCTCGGAAGTTTGATCATTAAAGAGGAGCTTGTGAGTGAGATCATAAAAAATTGGACCGTTCTTGTGTTGGATGAGAGGAACCAACTTTGATTTTCTTGAGCTAAGCCCGAGGGTTCTTAATTATGATTGTACTTATACTACTTGGAGAGTTGTCTTTATGTTATTTTTCGGCCACTATGTAGGTTTGTATAGGCTTCTATTTTTCCTTTTGGTTTGTCTTTTCTTTTTAAGTTGTCATTGCAAAATTTCCTAGGAGCCTTTTTTTTTCAAAATGGTGTACACTGCCCTCGTATATGTGCAAAAAAAAAGGGTGAAGCTTGTCAATTAAGCATTTCATGTGGACATATACCGAGCTGATTAATGAAACTGTCATTCAAAATTCTCATTAGTGGCTTACAAAAAATCATAGTTCTAATTCTTAACCCAAATATTAAAAAAGAAGAAGGAAATTTCTCTGGTTATAATAATAGATGGAAGTTAATAATCCATAATAAGGTGGTATAAAGCTGTTTTAAGTTGTTTTATAGTTGTATAATGGAGGCAGAGGAGTTATAGTGATGAGTTGATAGAAGTAATGTGGAAAAGGAAAAGGGATAAGTCAATGCTAGCATTGGTAATAGTAGTGCAGTAAATTTGTTCAAAATATAGTTGACATCTCATATAGACTTAATAGGAATGAATATTGGAGGATTCATATATGGGTGTTTTGGTACAAGGCTAAAGTTGAACACTGCCGTTGTCAGGTCCCAATTTCTGTATGAGAAAAGTGGAGGATTGTGATGGAACTTAAGTTGCAAAAATTCGGAATCCAAGAAAATAGCCCAAAAATAGTGGAAGAAAAGAAGATTTCTTGGATGAAAACACTCACAAACACTTCCTTTAGTCAAATATCAAAAGACTTACAAGTTTCCACGGATACAATGCTCCCAATTCGAGAAGGGAAGCTTTCTCCCAAGCCCTAGAGAAGAAGAAAGCTAAAACAGCCACCAAACAAGATGCCCCCAAAATAAACCCTAACTCCCCTTAAACCCTCACATGATCCCCTCCAAAATACCCTAAACACCCCTAGGGCAAACCAAATTCCCTCCCTTATTCATTTGGTGGGCCCCTTGGGCCCACCCGCCCCCCTTATTTCCCTTCGGCCGACCGCCCAGGCAGGCGGGTTCTCCGCCTGCAGTAAACAAGAACCGGCCCTTTTTGGGCCGGTGTTGAGGGTGGATGGACCGGCTGGTCCGGTCCATCAGATTGCATTAGGAACGAATTTTAATTGTTGAATTTTAATATCCTGTTAGACTCGAATTCAGTACTTACAGTATTGAGAATACGTGACAGAGTCCATCCTGCCTTGAGACACAATTCTTTTGTTTTTTAGAGAAAGCATTTCATTCAACTGAAATATATGTTTATATTTTCTTTATATTATAGCTTATGGAATTGAGAAAAGCATTTTGACAAAACAGCATTTAAAAAAAAAAACATAAATCCTACTTATCAAAACAACTCCAAGAGAGAATCTCTGTTGTATATCTTTTATGTACTGTCACTATTGTTACACTATGAATATATGATGGATCATTTAGGCTTGGTTTGGGACAGCTTTTTTATTTCTTTTTAGGACGGCTTTTTTGTTTTTTTTGTTTTTTGTTTTTTGTACTGAAAAGCTATTTTAGAAACTAACAAAAAAGCTGTCCCAAACGAAGCCTTTGTTTGTATGATCTCTAATATGCTTTTGAATTTGTTCCAAGCCACCATTTTTAAGCAATAGATTCTTTGAATGCCTTCTGATTCATTTTCTTGCTTGCAGCATGCAGTGGACAAGAGTGATTATGATAATGTAATTGGTGCACTGCCATACCTTAAAGTGAATCGGCAAGCAACCTGAAGCCTTGCCCACTTGAAAAGGAATCAATTCGAAAGCTTGCTTTTGTAAAATTCTCAAGTAATTTAATTCCAATTTGAATGTTTGCCAATGCTCTACCTGTAATTGTTGTTATTGTACGTTCAAAATTTTATTTTGATGCTATTTTTTTTCAACATATGATCCACTTTAGGAGAGATTATTGTGTGCGGACAGTGGACGAGAGAGAATTGTCCGGTTTTTTCTCTGTCTACATTAAAAGTATAATTACTGTAGCAGCTGCGCTTTGACTGCGCTTTTATCGTAAACAGAGAAAACCGGACAGTTCTCTCCCTCTGGTGTCCACAGACAATAAAAAAGTGTCACTTTAGGGGATCCTCTGCTTCTTCATCGATCAAAACAAACGTGTTGGTAAATGAAGAATAATCAATTGGAAGAGTCATACATTTTCTTATTCCATGCTTTTATATTTCTTCTTATGGATTCCAAATTTGTGAAATGAAGGACCCTCGGCTCATGTTTTCCCCTAGTGTTGCTTTTATAATTTATTCTCAGTATTTCTTCTTCTGGCTCTCAACATTTTCACAATTTTAATTTAAGCATATTGTTGTGATTAAGGTTTCGTTTGGGATGGCTTTCTCTCTATTTTTTAAAACAGTTTTTTAATAAAAAAAATTGTGCGAAAAAATTGTTTTAAAAAGCAGAGAAAAATCCGTCGAAACGCTTAAGACAATGTTTTAAGTGTTCATTTGGTTGTTTGTGGTTGAAAAATATGCTTTTTAAAGTGATAATTTTGTTGGGAATTCTCAATTTAAGTATTTCGGTGTTTATATTATTCAAATGAGCCTTAAGGTTGATGATGTGGGATTTTATTTATAGTGCTTGACTGTTCATACTATAACTTGGATTATGGAAGATAGGTTATGTCACAACTCGACCGGATATAACCTATATTCTGAATGGATTATGTCGTGTTGGATTGCAACATTATAGTTCTCAAGATCTAATTAAAAGGAGTTTTTTTCATTCCATTTATTAATAGAATAAGACAACTAACACAAAACATTTCATTCTTCGAAAAGTTGTGTAGATAAAATGTTCATTTACACAACAATCATGATATAGAATCGTAATATATCATCATCAAATGTACATCATGATTGTCAAAAAAATTCACTGGCAGGAAGTATACCTAACCGCCAGAAAGCTGTGATCTCTATCTACTCAGTTTTCTTCTTTCCGTGGCTCGAAATTAACACTTGCAGGAAGAGTATGTATGAGCAAATTATAGTTTAGTAGGCCGCACTGAACTAGGGGTATAAGTAACCAAGTCAGCTCAAGCTCGACCTGTTAACGAGCTTGCTAGTCGAGCTGATCGAGCCACGAGCTCTAGCAGACTAGCTCATTCGAGAACTATAAGCATCACACCTCTGGTCATTATGAACTCATTAAATATAGTTTAATTCCATTAATCCGATCATTTTAACCTCACAGGTGGCTAATCATGAGAGAGAAAGAGAGATTTGAAGAGGGAACATCGTGTTTTGAACCACTTTGAGTTGTTTTCAGCTTCAGCCTAAGTAGAAAAGTTATCCAGATCGATGTAGGTCACATTATGTCAATCTCGTATTTCAAAAATACAAATTTTTTCTGATTAAATTTATATTTCCATTAGTGAAAAACTCGTATAACTTCACACTGGTAAAACTTTCATCGCATAACTTTTATATATTATAGAGAGCATGATAATGATAATGAACATTTTGAATATTATTAAAAAAATTTAGATTTGGTAATTTGAAGTCTGTGTAGTTTTAATTAAATATAAAATAATTTGTACACTAAAAATAACTTTCTAGCTCAATAAATATCTTAAAACAATGTTTTACACACTCCTTTGTTATTTGGTATTTGTTCTGACATTGTAAAAATTTGCTCAACAAGAAATTTAGCTGCCTACCTTTACAGAATATTGTGCAATTCTGACATGTGGTTTTTTTTATTGTGACTATGTGATGAAATATATGCTTATATGATTGAAAAACACATGCTCAGAGATGTAAGGGCCAGAATCTTTTGAGAATCAAAACACATTCTAGTGTCTATAAGGTATGTTCTAGTGGTTATAAGTCATGTTCTGGAGCCTACGAGCATGTTCTAGAGCTATAAGCACAAAACAGGGATATAAGGGACAAAAATCATTTGAGATTTTATTTGAGACCGGGATGTGATATGTACTGCTTTATGATATAAAATATTCTATTAATGATGTGGTTAGTATTTATATTTAAATAAATTGGATAACTTTTATGTTGTTTTTTTTTTTTCATTTCTCAGTACAAACAGTGATTTCTTAGATTATATTTAATTGCTTTTAAATATTCAATAAAAATATTTAATAAATGAATATTTAAAATTTTTGATCCGTAGTGTGGCCTGTTGAGCTGCTATAACTCACTGTGATTTGCTTGTATTTTAGGATATAGGAAAGAAAAGGAGATTGTTGATTACTTATTCAGGATCAAATATGAGTTAATATTTATTTTGATGTTTACACAGTCGTATCTAGTTAAATTTGCAGTTTTGTAGCTCTTGCATGTAGCCATATACTATAGTGAAGATATTTATTTTTGACAGAATGAAAGAAACTTTTGATGGGTTTATTTCCAGTATTTTGATATTTTAGTAGTTATGTAGCTTGTAATTTTATTCGAATTTTTGCTTGATTGGTATGAATCTCAATGCATTATTTATATATATTTTTAAAATTAAATTTAAGACGGTTTTAACTCTAATTTCATCAAACTAATAGTTAAATTGAACATCTCGATAAGATGAACTTAACAACGCCAAAGGTGTTTGATCTGAGATCATATAAGCCAAATAAAACACATAAAGTATGGTTGAATTTTTGAGACATTAATTAAATAACTAAAAGATCTTCAAATCTTACATCTATCATAGATAAATTAAAAGTCTTAAAGAATATAATTGAATGAGTTAAAGATCACTTAATTTCGAGGTCTTTATGGCACTTAAATGTTGAATGAATGATTTATGATTAAATGATTTAATATGAGTTGTCCAATAGAATTTTAAAGATTTTTTTAGCGCATTAAATAAAATATAACTTCTAAAATACTATAAATATACCCCCATTCTCAATATAAAATAGACATAGACTTGAGATTAAATAGGTTGAAGATACGAAGAACTCTAAAAACTCCACCAAACGCTCGACACTGATAATAACTATTGACCATCGCCTTGTCCAATAGTTATCATTTGCCTGCCATCACCCGCTCATTGCTGTTTGACCACCATTGCTTGACATTAATATACATTTCCATCATCCGACTACAATCATTCAACCATTATTGTCTGATTATCATCATTTGATCATTATTGTATGGCTATTATCGTTTGATTATTGTTGATCAATTAGCATTGATTGTTTACTATCATCATACCTCCACTGCTTCTCCACAATTGCTTTTACAACTACATGAAGTCAAGTTTATGAAGTAATTATTATGTCCAGATTCCGAACGCGTCCAATGACCAATAACAAAGCGCCACGTCACTTGGGCGCTCGGTACCGCACTCAGTACACTCGGTGTTTTGTCCGGACATAATAATTTTTCCAAGTTTATATTCCCAATTTTATAATGTTGTCATCCCGAATTGTGGATAATAATTGACTTATATAATTCCAAGTATATTGTGGATTATCTAAATTGAATTATGTGATTTTTTTAATCTTATTAATCTTTAAAAGCAAAAAAAAAAAAAAAAACAACTTTAGTACCACATATTTTTTTCTTTTAATTTTTGTGCACAAATCTTTTACAAATATATTTTTTGGGAAAAATCTTTTAAAAAATTTAGGACGAATATTTTCTTTTTATCACCATAAAATTTTCAAAATTATTATTATTCAATGAATAGTTATTATTTACAATTATAATAGTAGTTTATTAATTTAATCACTTGATTATCAATAATATATTTTTGTATTAGTACAGTTTATAATTGCTATTGTTCATATCCCAATCTCATCAGTCATTTCTCCCTCCCCCAAAAAATACATATCTCAGTTATCCGCCCCTTCTTTCCCGCCAAAATTTGCTCACTTGACCGCTTCAGTTTTGGCTGTCAGCATGTTCCCTCCCTTGCTCAGGTTTTCTCTACTTAAGTAACAGCACAAATAAATAATTACAATAATAATAATAAATTTTCAAAATCCCTCCTTTCTCCTTCTCCATTCCCTTAGGGTTTCTTCTTCCCTCCCATGCCGGATCTCAGCAATCTCCTCCTCCCCGCTCTCCCGCACTTCGAACTAGACTGCCCCTCTACTTCCACCTCCTCCTTCCTGCCGGACGCTGACCCTCCGAACGCTGGCGTCGAGTTCGAGTGGAGACGGCGGCTTCGGCTGTCGATCTCAGCGCGTCGACCATACGGAGCGCTGCGAAGGGAGCGACGTGGTGGAGGCCGGCGGTCGGCCGCAGCGAATTCGCTGGTGGAACCCGTGCAAGCGTGGATGAAGAGAAAGATGGATGCCGGAGTTCTTGAGAAGGATTGCGTTTTGCCTTTCCTCAACAATGGTTTTAAAATGGTGATTTCTCTTTTTGCTCTCTGCTCCATTGATTTATTTTTGTTTTTGTTTTCCTTCCCAGTCGTATAGAAGTCTTTTTGTCGTTAATCGATGGAATGGTTGTATTATTATGGAGATGGGATGGATTGCTGGATTTCTGTTGGATCGTGGAAATTTAATGGCTATGCATTTGTTTTGGGAGTTACGGATTTTCAGTTGTAATTGGCATGAGTTGTGACCGACGAACATTTTCGATATAGCAAGGGTTTATTGGGGTGCTTGAGCTATAAAACTTGCTTTAAAAATGAAAAGGTTTGTAGATTTTATCTTATGTTTTGATGTTTTAGAATTCATAAGGATTTTCTGCCCTGCAAGCAAATTCAAATAAATCAAAAGTGATTTAACATTTCCTTCGTCTTCAGTTCCTCATCATTAATCTACAGTATCCTTGTTGTCTACTCATCAATAATGTGGACTATTGCAATTATTCTATAATTATTACTCTGCCTACTCAATCATTTATCTCTAATTGTTGTCGTGATATTAGAGCCTTTGACTTTTTAGATTCCTTATATTTCCATTAGAATTGCCTTTATCATTATATTACCACAATCCTAAGGCCTTGGTTGTTGAAATCTCTTATTTATTTCTTATTTTTTTTCATATTGGCAGGGTTCTTGTTACATTGCCACCTACATTTCCTATTGCCGCAGCTTTCATAATTGCAATGCCATAAATTGGGTCCACTATTGAAAAGCATTTATCACTGCATTGTTGCATTTATTTCCTTTTTTCTTATTTCTTTTAAACATAATCATGATTTCTCTCCATGACAACAATAATAATCCTCGCGTAGCCTTGTTCTCAGGTTATGTTGTAATTGAGATATTCAATATTTATCTAACATGAGAGTTGCAAGACATCAATTCAACATACCAGTTGAATGAAAAGAATGATCTAAATTGATCGTGGTTGGTTTGTAGTTTCTTGAAGGGAAGAATAAAATTGAGTCATTTATAAGGCATAAAAAAATAAAACGGCTTGCTAGAAGCATTAGAAAAAGTGTTGATCTCTACATTCTTGAGGATTACAATGATTAAGAAATTTTGTATAACAATCAATATCATGTCTTTTCTTAGAAACCCTTAAATCCAATAAAGAAAAAATTTGACTTCAATAGCTAAAAATTGACTTCAATAGCTAAGCCATTTTTCTTTTATTTTCTCAAAATCACATTTCCTTCATTATTCAAATAAATGAATATTGAAGAATTTCATTATGATTTGTGCACTAACAAAACACAACTATACTAATATTCCAGCGAACAACACAAGAATCCTTATTCTCTTTTCTCTTATTTATAGTGAAATTTGGGAACTATTCTCTATAGCTAGCATCTTTTGTGCTATGTACTTTGTTCCTTATCGATGATTGTATTCACATGTCATAGATCTTTTTACTAGAAGTCAAATGTGATATAAGTATAATCTTTTCCACTATTTTAACTTGATAAAAATCAATTTGGTATTTAAATGAAGAGTTGGATTCAATAATACCAAAGATTATTTTAATCATTCTCTTTCATGCTTTCAAGAAGAAAGGAAATAATACATTAGTTCTCTTGTGCATATGCATCCCAACAATATGGAGTAGCTGAACAAAGAGTGAACACTTATTTGTTACCATAAGGACTCAATTTTTTTAGAAAAATATCCCAAAATAATATTTGGTGAAAGCAAGCTTAACAACAAGCTGCATTATAAATCGGATACTTAGAAAGGTCCTTGGGTTAAATAGTCCTACACAAATCCTAAATAAATCATTCTCCCATTTCAATACGTCAAACCATCTTATTCCTAAAATATTTGGAAGTGTTGATTTTGTTTATGCACCTTCCTAAAATAAAGGAAACCTTAATTCTTGAGCTGTTAAACATATTTTATATTGGCTATTCTCCCTCTCAAATAGGGTGCAACTGCTAACATCCTTTATGAGAAAGGTATGTGTGTTCGTTGATGTCACTTTCAATAAAAGATCACTAATTTATTATTACTTATCTATAGAAGAAATATTATTTACAAATAAGTTTTTTCTCTGATATTGTCTTTCTTTTCTTCCTCATATTTGCAAACAATTCTATTCCAGAACCATCTACTCGTATCTAAATCCAGCCTATACCAGAACCCCTTCTTACTCGATGATTATATATTTACTTAAGAAGAAATACATCTCAATATATGCAAGTTCAACCAACTCAATGAATCCTATAATTGAGTCCGTTGATCCTACAAATATAGTTATGAAAATTTCCACTAAATATGGCTTACACTTATTTTTTTGATACACTTTTTTCCTATAATCACCAATTATTTCTTAGTAACCTACATATTATTTTATTCCTAAAATAATCTTTGAGGTTTTAAATAATATGAATTGGTATAATTCTATTAGAGAAGAAATGGACACCCTTCAAAATAATAAAATGTGGGAATTGATACACTTACTAAAGGGAAACAAATAAGTTGGTGTAGTGAATTAGTATTGTAAAATATAAGTTCAATAGTTCACTAGAAAAATATAAAGTCAGATGTTGACCTGCATACCATATCCAAAGGAAACAAAAAAATAAGCTCAAAATCATTCCTTGCCCGACGGACCCAGGAATCCCGCCGAGACACTCTGCAACAGCGCCGATTCACGTCGAATCTCCGCACCTCCTGCGCAAAAACCGGCCTCGATCGCATCCCGGATCGTGCCTTTAAAACGAGAGGGCAACCCCCTCATTCGGTGCTCACACGACACCTTCTCCACTGCTCTCGATCTCTCCCGTCGTCCTTCTTCCTTCCCGCACTCAAGTCCCGACCTCCAACCCTCTCCTCTGCCCGACACCGACACCCACGATCCCGAGCCGCTCCAACCTTCCGATCCTCTCATACCCATCGGCCGAGAGAGAGAGAGAGAGAGAGAGAGAGAGAGAGAGAGAGAGAGAGGAGAGAGAGAGAGAGAGAGAGAGAGAGAGAGAGAGAGAGAGAGAGAGAGAGAGAGAGAGAGAGAGAGAGAGAGAGAGAGAGAGAGAGAGAGAGAGAGAGAGAGAGAGAGAGAGAGAGAGAGAGAGAGAGAGAGAGAGAGAGAGAGAGAGAGAGAGAGAGAGAGAGAGAGAGAGAGAGAGAGAGAGAGAGAGAGAGAGAGAGAGAGAGAGAGAGAGAGAGAGAGAGAGAGAGAGAGAGAGAGAGAGAGAGAGAGAGAGAGAGAGAGAGAGAGAGAGAGAGAGAGAGAGAGAGAGAGAGAGAGAGAGAGAGAGAGAGAGAGAGAGAGAGAGAGAGAGAGAGAGAGAGAGAGAGAGAGAGAGAGAGAGAGAGAGAGAGAGAGAGAGAGAGAGAGAGAGAGAGAGAGAGAGAGAGAGAGAGAGAGAGAGAGAGAGAGAGAGAGAGAGAGAGAGAGAGAGAGAGAGAGAGAGAGAGAGAGAGAGAGAGAGAGAGAGAGAGAGAGAGAGAGAGAGAGAGAGAGAGAGAGAGAGAGAGAGAGAGAGAGAGAGCTGAGGAGAGAGAGAGAGAGAGAGAGAGAGAGAGAGAGAGAGAGAGAGAGAGAGAGAGAGAGGAGAGAGAGAGAGAGAGAGAGAGAGAGAGAGAGAGAGAGAGAGAGAGAGAGAGAGAGAGAGAGAGAGAGAGAGAGAGAGAGAGAGAGAGAGAAGCTTCTTCCCTTACCTGAGCCGAACTCCTCTACCTCCTCCGAGTCCGTCCCTGTCCAGGCCGAACTCCTCCATCCAGCTGCTCTGCTCGACCCCCCTCCTTCGGCGACTTTCCCTTACTGTCGGATTAGAATTTACGACATTTTAATCGGAAGCATGGACAGGAGATCGCTGGCTGTGAAGGTAGCTACCTCCCTTTGGCGCCCTTCTTCGGCCTCATCCCGTGAAAACAGAAAGAGAAAGGGAGGGATTTTCCTTTCTCTTAATTTTTTTTTATTATTATAATAATAATTATTATTTATCTATTTAGTTATAATTATTTATTTATAATTATAATTAATTAGTTTTAATTATAACTTAGTTATAATTAATTAAATTTAATTTCTGGTTAATTATCTTAATTATAATTAATATTTGTTAAACATAATTAATTAAGGTTAATTATGTTTAATTAATTTTGATTATAAAATATCAATTAATTATAAATTAATTTTAATTAATTAAATATAATTATGATTAATATCTAATTAATTATAAATTAAATCTAATTAATTTATAAATCATTTTAAATTAAGTATAGTTAGTTATATCTTAAATATAACTAATTATAGTTAATTTATAATTATTTATAAATTAAAAGAAAATACCCTCTTTTTCTCTCGATCCTCGAGCCAACACCGTCGACCCCGCGCAGGTATAACTCCTAAACCCTAAAACTCCGAGAGCTCGTTTCGATGCATGCGGCGAGACAAAATGACCACCTATACACGCTTTTCTTAGCGTGGTGGGAGGACGTCTGTCCCGACGCTTGCGACGAAGCGGGTAATCACCCAAATTCCTTCTTCGAAGTTCGTATCGCCTTGGAAACCCCGCCTATACACGCTTTTCTTAGCGTGGTGGGAAGGGATCCCGGTGCGATGCGCAGCGAAGCGGGGGATACCCATAAGTACCCGCTTGCGGGGGAAATAACTGTTCTTTTCTTGCAAAATTTAAAAAAATGATTTTTCTGCAACATGTTTTCAAAAAATACCCATACACGCTTTTCTTAGCGTGGTGGGGGATCGAAAAATACACGGTCGCGGTGTCCTCGAATGAGGGAACCTACCATACACGCTTTTCTTAGCGTGGTGGGAAAGGCCCAGTTTTCCGTAGTTTTCCCCTAAACGGGGGAGACGCCGGAAGGCTGCCGAAATTTCGGATGAACGCAATGATACATTTGGATCTCATTTGAACTCAAGAGAACAATTTGGGACTTAGACTTGATTGCACTCGAATGACATGCAAGAACAACGAAATAGAGCTTGTACTCGAGCAAGAACTTGGACTAAGTCACATTGAACTTAACTTGAACCTAAATTTGAGCTTAAATGAACCATAATTTAAGATTTGAATCAAACGAACAACTTGGACTTGGTTTGAATCAAGCACAGTTTGGACTCAAACTTTGCAAAACAGCAGGGGACTCGACGAACGAAGGAGGTTCATATGGAACTTGAACTATACTTGAACTCAATCATAAATTTGTGGACTTGGATTCATATTTGCACAATAAAATGACTTATAAAATATTTGAACCTAAGTTAAATTGAGATTTAATACAAACCTGGGCTTGCAACAAATGACTACAAGAACTCAAACTTGAATCAAGCTCGAACCATAGTGGACTTTTGCATTTGAACAAGGACTTGGATAAGTCAACAGCGAACTTGTGAACTTGATTGGACCAAATTGGACTTGAGTGAACTTGAACAATTCAAATTGAAATTGAACAATTACAAAGGATTGTGCTTAAGCTTGATTGGGACACATCAAATCACATTTGGGCTCAAACTCAAATGAAAATGAGACTTGAATTTGCACATTGAAAGACAAGGAACTCGAGCTCGGGGGACTTGATTTAAACATTGAGCCAATTTGCACTTAGGCTCATATTCGATTTAAAATCAAATGAAATGAACATAAGATCTGTTATGATTTTCAATCCATCAAACTACAAGTGATAATAAGTGCCTCTTATGTTCTACAAAGGATTTCTCTACGAAGACATTTGACATACTAGTAGAAAGTGTACGACAAATGTGGTGGCATCACAATCAAAGTGCTAATAGAGTTTCCAAATAAATATTGAAAGGTTCTTATACCAATCAAAATGCAAGAAAACAATAATTTGCAATAGACAATGATGTTGCCAATACAACTTGCTCACAAACTCTAGTGAAATGGAAGAAAGTGACATGATTATGAGTCACGACATCAAACTCTAGAATGATGACATTTGGCTTGAAACACTCACCTCATATTATGCTTACAAATAAGCATATACGGTCTTAATAAGTAATGCCAGTATTGGGGATATGTGAGGAGCACAAGCCATCCAATAACCAGTGCTAGTATATATACAAGTGAGTACACAAGGGACGATGCACAGTGAATGCGATATAACCCTACAGTTCACATGCTAGCAAGAATCAAATAAAAATGCAATCAAATAGCAAGAGGGATTTGTGATATCCAAGTGCTAATTGATAATCATAATTATTCAATCAAGATCAGATGGAGGGTGTATGTTCAATAGAGTACACAAGTTGAGAATTAGACCCTCAAATGATAATATAATCACTAATGAACAAACCTGTTCATCCAAATGAGAATCACTATCGGAGTAAGGGATGATGAAATTAAAGTGGCCCAAGCTCTTCAATTAAATTGATACCCACACAATGATATCTGCATACAAAATACCAATTGATCACAACAAATGCAAGAACCTACGAGCAAGGCAGGAGACTCGTTAGTGCACTATGACTCGCCTATGAAAATCAACAAATAGTGCACGACAGTCTACCTGTACGAAGCAGTTAACAACTCTATTCAGAAGCTGCTACGCCACGCCATCGGATCTGCAACATTCGTACAAGCAGACAGAAGGCGTCTATTCCAAGAATACCCCCGCACGTGCACAATAGTTTGTATACACGTAGGCACACTAAAAGGGGTAAATGTAATCAAATACCTGCATGGGCCCCGGCGAGCGTGTTATTGGTACACACGTGACGTCTAGGGATGTTGCGTAGGTTGACAAGTGAATTCAGGTTCGAAACTGATCCTTCTATCCGGGTCAATAGAAGTCGACAGGGTTCGAACCATTAAGCAAATATAAAGTTATGGCGACCGGTATATTTGCTTTAAAACATTCATATTAGGCCTTCAAGGCCTACAACAATATGAATTCACTATCAAAAGTCAAAAGGCACGAAGCCTACGAAACCCGATCCTCAGTCAATAGCTCGGCTGAGTTGACAAGGTTCAAGCTACAAATAGAAATGACCCCAAACACCCCGATGATGGCCGTGTTGAATGCAGATCTCAACTGGAGGGGTTTCCAAATATTTTCAAATGTCTCCTAAATACAAAGTTCATTTCAAATAATTCAAAGCTTCACCCAAATATCCACGAAAAATCCGAAGCTCCACCAAAAACCCAAAAAAGCTCCATAAAAATCTAAAAAACCCAAAATTCCAAAAATATTCAAAATTCCAAAAATATTTAAACTTGAAATAAATCCATCAACCCGCTTAAAGCAAAATCCATCCACCCTCCGCAACAGTTTGCCGAGGTGGACAATCAAAATTTACTTCAGCTCACAAAGAGCCAAATGCCTAGTCGAAAATATCACTAGGATCCATTCTCAAGACAATCTCCTGCTAGTAAGGACGTGGTACGTGCCCTCTAACCGGCGGTTTGCCGCCAAATGGCACCGCAGGATAAACGGTTATGACCCGGGGCCCTCTGAACCGAGTGGTTTTGCCGCCAAATGGCACCACGAAATATCGGTTATGGCCAGCGCCGTTACGTTTCTTATTGGCATCAAATCCTTGAGATATGAATCAATAGGATATGATTGATAGGGCACAAAGCCCTCTGTTAGCTAAGGTGGATTCTAATTTGTCCCCTTAGACAAACATTCAACCCCGGTCTACAAGGTACCCTTGGACGAAGCAACCCATGGTTGCCGACAAGGATCCTTCTGTCAGGTTGGGTCGACTACCTCCTCTGACTAAGTAGACCAGGGACCATGATGGCCCGGGACGACGGAACCATGGGATCTTGATCGGGTCTATCATCCATTCCCCCACCATCCGCTTTAAGTGCTAGATGGTAAAAATTTCTATTTTAAATATCAAATCTTCCAAATATCCAAACTTCCTAAATTCACAAACTCAAATCCAAATTCTACCAATATCCAATCTTTCCAATCTCAAATCCATTGCTGCTACTATATGCCAGATAACACGTATTTTATACGTATCTGATTGACGACTAGCCTTAATCGAAAGTTCTCTCTCGTGATCGGGAGGGGTAATTAACTATAGGGGCTTGCGCCTATAGGAAACCAGAACTCAGATCATAAAGTCCTCGCAAAATGAGGGCGAAATCTCTGGGTAGTGTCTTATCTACAAACCCATCTGCCTTCCAAAATTTACCTCGGAACATATTCAGTTAAAACTCCCTCGCCGAAAAAGAAAAGCGAGCGGAGGCCGGGGCTGAATTTTCGGAGCCCACATCAGATTAGTGGCAAAAAAATTAGGCTCAAACATATGAGATTGATTTCTTAAAATTTTTTGCTTTAGTTGTTAAAATAGACATTGTTAGAGTTCTCTTATTTTTGGGAAATTTATTTACGATTTTGAGCTGCAGCCTGCAGGTTTCTTGTAGGGGTGACCATTGAACTTATTTGATCCATCTATGCTATTTGGAAATGAGTAGGGTTTAAATAAATTTGGATTTAGTATCTCCTGTGGATCCAGATTTAGGAAATCTTGGGAGTGTTAAATTTGGAAATTATTTAGTTCCAAATCTAGTTAATTTGTGTTAAGTCTTGAAAATTGTTTTGATGTAAGTAAAATGAATTAGTAAATTCATAAATCTCGGTAGTTCAATCTCTTCTAATGCTGATTTTTGCAGGATTTTAATCTTGGGTATGGTAAATCCTGGCTTCAGCTTCGCCATAATATGTGTTCTTTAAAACCATGGCAGGATTTACCATACATCCTGCTTTAAATCCATAGCAAACAACAAATGACAACTGAGAGAATTAGTTTGATGGTTTTTGTTCATGAAGAAATTTTCGAAATTTTCCTACATCATAACTTTGTCCTTTCTCTAAATTATCCTTCACGTACAAGAGAAATGCAGTTGATTGATCTCTGAAGTTGTTTTGATTTTTTCGTGTACCTTATTAATGTAAATGCTGTTTTTAATTGAATGCTTGTGGTAAATTTGGTGGATTTTCACATTATCATTTACTTATCAAGTAAATTTTTTTTGAAAAAAAATTAAAAACAATCAAATAGTAAATCATTTTAAATAAACACAAACTCCTAGTCGCTCTTTTAAGGGATGACTATGTTGTCACGTTGGCAACTGACTGCCAACTTATAACCCTACTTGTCCTTTTCAAGGGTTGATTAGGTTGTCGGGTAGGCCGTCTGAGTTGCAACAAAAAACAATAGTTGCTCCTTTAAGGGCCGCTATGATCGTTTTTATTTTTATATTTTGCGTGTTCTTTTGTTAAAAATGGTTTACTATTGGATTCTTTTAAAAATTATCTTGTTTTCTCCATCGAACGTTTATTATGACTTGACCGTGAAGGTGATATACCAGAAATTTCTATTGTTCTTACAGTTTATGTTTTCTCTCGAGGGAATTAATAGATGTGAAGTAAAATGGCTGTTTTCACTAAATAAGCCTTTGGTTCCTCTTTCTGCTAGTTCATATGAAGTGACATTTCTTCGTTCTGTAGCTGTTACATTCCATACATTCTGATGCCTTCTATGCGTATGAATTTCCTCACTTTCATCTGATTTAGGTTCAATGTCAGTTGTGCCAAAAATTTGTCAGCCAGGGTGATGAAGTGTTTTGTTCAGTGCAGCTGTGCCGACATGCCTATCACAGGACTTGCGTTAATTGGAAAAAAAGATCCTCAAAGGACTTTAAGTGCCCTCAACACGTAAGGTTCTTTTGATTTTGTTGTGTCTTCCTATCTTATTTCAGTTACTTTGTGCAAGGTCAGGAGAACATTAGTTGCGTATGTTATGTAAATTTTTAAGTTCTCCAAATTTATTTCATTTGGCTTTGTTCAATATATTATATTTTATTCCAGGACTATTTTATTAAATTCTTGCTAATTTCTTCATTATTTAATTCTTTGGAAAACATACTAATTGTTTCCCTCCAACTTCTTCCTCTTCCCTGAGAAAGAAAAAAAAAAAAACTTTGAAACAAAGAATTTGATTACCTTCTTGAAGATTATTACACTCCATTAAAGGATGTTTCGTTTTGACAAAAAGAATCTGTATATGGGACTTCTCTTTCCAACTTGTTTGTCAAAGCTGGTCTCTGTCATGTGAAAATACTAGCTAAGCTACAAAGTTATGCAGCTTTCTATGATGTGAAACAACCAACGGAATTACAGGATCTTATTAAGAAATTAATTTTTGCAATGAAATTATAAGATTAATGATTCACTAAATTAGGATTTTCAGTTTTTGTAGTTATTGGCTTGCTTCTAGCATGCAGTTATACGTTAGATTAACAGAGCGATCCGAAATAATGACAAGAAAATTGTAAACAAATATGCGATTAAAAATAATCCACCAATTAACAATTAGAACTCTCACCTTAAAGTTTCCCTCTCGATCGTTCTTTGGAAGTAGGGTTAGCGGAGGACAAAGGTTAGCAAGCCCAGTGATGCCACTGCAAGACAGAGGATGCTGGCGATTTTGATCAACAGAGAGTTGGTCGGAGTTGGAGAGATGGGTGGTCGTCCTGCGATCTTCCACGATCCTGTAGTTTGTTGCTCTTCGATGACGTCCGTCAAACTATAGAGAATACAGTCCATGTATTCTTTGACGGTGCCTTCGGACCCAAATCCGGGATCAAAGAAAGTTGATTGAATGATGTCGACTTTCTCTTGAGAATTGTAAATGAATTTGTGATCAACTTCCAGATCTGCCATCCATGAGCTTGAAAATATCCTTGTGGTTCTTGGTGGAGCCGCCGGTTGGGAGGAGAGGAGGGAGCGGCGGAGAGAGGGGGTTGGCGGATGAGGAGGAAAAGAGGTTAGGGTTTGGGGTGGAAGATAGGAAAGACAAAATCTGAAATTAATTTCAGATTTTGGAGTTAATTGGTGGGAGGTAATTATGAATTTGAATTTGAATTTCAAATCCAAATCCAGGTAATGTTAAAGTGGGGAGAGAAAAGAAATAAGTAGGATTTCATATAGGGGGCCAACAGCATGCATAGAGGAGGGAGATGAGGGGATAAATTAATGCTTTTTAATGCATTAATCCACTTTAAGCAAATAAATAAGAATTCCAATCTAATTTAATATTCAATTAGATTTGAATGGAAAAACTTTCCTAATTTAACTTGACTAATTTTGGAAAGTATTTGAAATTCAAATTAGCTTTCCACAATCAGGTAGGCTCAATTAGGTAGGTCTTGATGGTGATTAAACCAACATTAAGTGGGGAAGAAAAGGGGTGGCTGGCGGTGGGATTGGGAGTGGGGATTTTGGTCGGTGGGAGGAGGGATGAAGGGGATGCCGTTGGGTTGGGGAGGAGGCCGGTGGCTTGAGAGGGGTGGTGGCCGGCAGGTGGGGTGGCCAAAGGAGGCCGGCGGTATAGGGGAAGAGGGACGAGGAAGAGGAAGATGAAGACTAAAATAAAAGAATCAAGAACTCACAAAGAGATCGTAAAACTACGAACCTTGGAATCATCCAAAGGTTGATGGGTATTGCTCTCACCCACCTAGGGTTACTCCTCTCAAGAACTCACTAAGAGATCAAAGAAAGCTGAAATTTTCTTCATAATTCATCATTGAAAAATAATACAAAGACTAGGCCTTTATATATAGGCCTCCAAAGCACAAAATGTAAAAGACACAAATGCCCTCAGGCTACAATATGACACAAATCCTTCATAGGGGTACAAGTGAGAAAACTGAAAAATAAATAAAAGAAATGCACTAAAACATCATAAATAGAGACTATGAATCGTAGCCGTCAATCTATGATCCCGCCGATGGTAAGTACGTAGAAATGTCCGGTAGATGTCCTCATCATTCTAGCTACAATTTTTTTGCAAAAATAGACAATTACAGATAACTCTCCAGAGAGAATATGAAAAAAAACTTAAAGTTTTGTTATGTTCGCTGTGTGTGAATATTGAATAGCCAAATAATTGCTTTTATTTTAAACATATGTCAAATAAACTCTTAGTTTTTAGGATTGCACCAATGCTTATTAATATCAAATTTACTGTATATTAAATGATAGTAACGTTAAAATGCACAACCTTGTCGGGCACTAGAGGTACACTCTTTAACCACCTAATGTACAAAGCATCCTTCGTGTAATTATCTTGGACTCATATTCTTCCTCCCTCAAACAGGCTTGTTTCGTTTGCAATCGGACAAACCATTGGCATTGTGTACGATGCTTCATAGCATTTCATGTTAAATGCTCTCCTTGGCCTGCTGATGTGGTTTTTCTAGCAAATCGGCCTGGACGAGCTATCTGCTGGAGACACCCGTCGGATTGGCGTTTGGATAAGCAGGTTGCTTCCTTCCTTCATCATCCTTCATCAAGATGTTTAATGCATGTAATTATTTTTTTGCTTATTTTAGATGTTTTATTGACGACTACATCGATTGATATATGCTATCAAACATATAGTGAGATCTAAGTTAACTGTTGCCTTCAATCACCTTTTTCATTTGTGAGTAAATCAAAGTTGTGAGATAAAATAAAAACACGCAGCTGTATAGGACCATGAACTATTCATGTTTTGCTTGCACACAAGTATTTCTTCTGGTCATCTGTACTTCTGAATCATGTGAAGCTTGTTTCTTTGATCAAGTTTCTAGAAATTGCTTCTATTTGATTTATATGGCATACTGCGTTTTTTTATTTTAGCACACTTAATTTAGCATTTTCTTCTGTTTTTTTTTTTGAACAACTTTGGTTAGTTCTTAAGCGCTATTTACAAAAATGGGTGATTTCCTTTGCTTAAGCTCCTAATAAAACACTTTTATTTGATTTCATGGCATTCATGAACATGGTTACTTAATTGTTTGTTTTTTAGGAATAAATTAGCATTTTCTTTTGTTATGTTAAACAACTTTAATAAGCTCTTATTTGTTATTTATAAAAAGGTAGATTTTCTTTCATTCCAAAAGAATTTACGTTGTTGTTGCATTTTTCACCATGATGAATTAATTTCTTTCAAATTTAATTGATTTAAACGAGAATTTGGCTTTTAATAGGACTCAATGGAGAAAAAGGATTCATGTAGCCGACCCCACGTAGTGGGATAAAGGCTTGATGTTGTTGTTGTTGTTGTTGTATGAATTAATTTCTTTCAAATTTTTCTTAATGACTGTTCATGTGTCACACAAAATTTAAATGCATTATAATCTTTATTTGTTTGATGTTATTGTGTTCATTTATATTTAGAATGTTCATTTTAAGGTTTAAAAAGGCAAAATTGGAAGTAAAAGTGACTAGTATATGCTTCAAGGTGTAAGCATATGTTGACCTCCATATTAGTGTTGGGGTCGAGTCGACCGCGTAAGGTGAATTTCAAAAGTGAAAGAGTTTAAAATTGCGCAAAACTCACCCGACGTATGTCGATCAGAAATCAAAATTGTTAGGACTGCAAGCGAATCGAGCCGAACTGAGTATGTGAGTGTTCATGTTTGAGTTCGTTTATTATTACATCGTTCAAGTTCGGTTCATGTTTGATTTAAGCTTTATTTTTTGTGTTCATTTTGGTTCGTTTAATTTATCGTTGTTCATGTTTGGTTCATGTTCTCTTTATGTTTGGTTCGTTTAGTGCTTATTGAGCTTTAAACAAACAAACATTAACGAGCCATGTTTGTGAATATATTTAACAAACAATCTATTGAACAAACAAACTTTAAATTTGTTCATGAATGTCTTAAACAAATAATCTAGCAAATGTGGATAAATGTAAAACGTTTCTTGTTCATGAACAAATTTATTATGGTATAATAAATTTAAAATATTTATTTATCAATTTTATAATTAAATATTAATCAAATTTTTATCGAATTTATTCATGAGCTCTGAATCGAACACGAATCGAGCTTTTATCCAGCTTTTTATCGAGCTTATTGTCGAGCTTGTTCACAAGTTTCAAATGTTGTTTGCGAACATAAATGAACCTAACACATTAATGTTCAAGCTTGTTTATTTAAGGATCGAGTATTTAAAATGATATTCAAGTTTGTTTGTTTATTTAGTTTAATGATCACAAATGAGCTTTAATTGAACCAAGCAATGAGTAGCTTGTCAAACATTTGTTTCGCTTGCAGCCCTAAAAATTGCCAAAATGGTCTCTGTTCGCGAAACGAATAGCGTCGATGCGTCTGGAGCAACGAAAACAGCTAAAATTGATGTCCATATTGATTGAGGTCATCAATCAGTGAAAATTTTAATTTTGGACGTGCAAATCGAGGTGACGACATGGATGAATGGCAACGATGTGATGACTAACTTGGTGCATCATAAAGTTATTTTTTTCATGCCATATAATTATAAAAAGTAATTTAGAGAGAGGGAGAGAAAGAGAGATTAAAAAAAATCTAAAAAAAAACTAAAATGTCCCCACTTAAACCCTTAAATCCACTTAAATGCTCATAACACTCTCTCACACTATCCAAATCGCCAAACCCACGATTCCCCCTCTCCCCATTCGGTTATCTCATGCCTCTCATCTGCCAGCCTCCCAAGCTCCCTCAAAGCTTAAGGTAAAATTTCCATTCTTCTTCTTTTTCTTCTCCTCCTCTTCCATTCTTCTTCTTCGTCTTCTCCTTCTCCATTTTTTCTTTCTCCTTTTTCCTACATCCTTTTTCTCATTCATTTTTTTTTCTTCTCTTTCCTCTTCCTCTTCTTCTTCTTACCCTTCTCCTTTATCTTATTTTTCTTCCATTTTTTTTCAAATCTAAAACAAACCTAATCCTAATTTTCTAATATCTTTATATCCATCTTTCAAACAACCAATCTCTCTTCATAAGACTTACATATCTTTAACCAAAAAGTCCTTTCATCCCAACTTTCTCTCTAGCTTAGAGAGAGAAAAGTTATCTCTATAAAAAGACAGAAATTTCTTTACAAATGCTTTTCTCTCTATCCCAAACGTCTTCCTTTACTATCATTCCTCTATATCTCCTCCCTTAGAGAGAGAAAAAATCCCTCTTCTCTCTTTCTCTCTTTAAAATTGGAGAGTGAAGAATTTTCTATCTCTAAACTTTACCCTCAATTCTCCTACACATCATAAACCTCTTTTTATGCAAATATCTTTCTTTCTCTTATTTCCTCTCTTTCTCTCTATCTAAAAAAAGAGTTAATCTCTCCCTCTCTCCTATTTTAAATTAAAAGAAAGCATATGTAATTAATTATATTGCATATGTGATAAAAAATAAATTTGTGTATCATAGGTTTTTCCTTTGTCGTCGTCATTCGTCGTCGTTGTCTCGGTCACCAACTCACTGCGCCCTTAAGGTATAAACCCGATATTAGTATTTTAAATTTATATGCATGAAATATAAAGTAATCGTGATCGTTTTTATTAGCGAGCGTGGAAACATAAGTACTCGTGATTGCTTTTATTAGCGAGTGGAAAAATTCATATGCATGAAATATAAGTACCCGTGATCTCTTTTATTAGCGAGTGAGGAAATTTATTATTTATGAAAAAAATTAAGTACATATCACTGTTTTTTTAGGCGGGGAAATGCTGTGTTTTAAACAGGTACTTGAAGATCTTGTTATCGCTTTTATTAGCGAGCGTAGAACAAGACTGCTGCTGCGGTGTCACTTGACATTTGCCATGATTGCCTTTCTTTGCAAGTGGGAAGGCTTTACACATCCTGATACAGCCCCTTATGCGGGGATAATATTGAGGTACTGCCAAAATTTTTAACAGAACTCATGACTTAGAAAATTTCAAAGAGATTAAAATCCACCTGAAGTTGTAAGTCAACAAAAAATAAAATACACGATACTCTAGACTCATGACACTGAAAATTAAAAATGAAAGGAATCCAAATCATAACAAAATACAATTTATATTAAACTTATAGTAAAACTATGAAATAAATTTTTTCCTCCTAGCTCTTGACTTACACACCTAAACTCCCCATTTACATTTTTTACAGAAGTTACGTATAAAACATTATTTATGGCAATTTTGGTTTTTAATCGACATGCGTCGGGTGAGTTTTGTGCGATTTTGAGCTCTTTCACTTTTGAAATTCATCTTGCACGGTCGACTCGACCACGACACTAGTATAGAGATCAACAATATCAACAATTAGGTTTTATCGCACTACATAAAGTTGATTACATGAATTTTTTTTTCATTATGCTTTATTAAGAGTTAAATTTTCATTTAAATCTAATAAAAACAAAGTCATTTTTAATACTTTCTAGCAAATTCTTTTTAAGTCTACCTCTAATTTTCTTGACATTGAGTAGATCTAATGCATCTGCTCTTTAAACTGGATCATCGAAAAGCTGACATTTTATATGATCAAACCATCTAAGATGACTATCTCTAAACTTATTTGCCACTGAAGCTACTCCAACCTTTATATATATTCATTTCATATTTTGTCTCTAAGTGTAAAACCATTCATCCACTTATGCATCCTCATCTTAGCAATACTTAACTTATTATTATGCTTGTCTTTTAATGGTCAATATTTTGAACCATAAAGCATTACAGGCCTCACCACCATCTTATAAAATTCTCCCTTATGGATTACATAGGGTGTGCTTTTCTATCACACAATAAGACCATTACATGTCTCATCACAAAAAATTTCATTACTAATAAATTTATTCTACTAAAATAATGCTTCGTTTATTCTAGTTTTAGATCCACTCAAACTAGAATCTTAGACTTAAAGGTTGACCTCCCTAATTCAAAATTTTTTCAACTCCCCCTCTTATCTTATCAATAAGAAGGAAATCACCAGCAAAAAATACATCTTATTGCAAATGTCTAGTAAAAACATCTATGACTAAAACAAAATGATATGGGCTTAAAGTTGATCCTTTGTAATCCAATTGAAATAAAAAAATTCTTGGTCAAACCATATCGTGTTTGAACACAAATAAGAGCTCATATATACATATCTCTAATGACTTAAATATAAATATTATTAATTCTTTTCTTTCTAGAACTTTAAAAAACAAAAAAAATTGAGGCGAAAAATAACTAAAAAATATGCCTTGATCGGCAAAACTGCACATCCCTTTGGTAATTTGCTCTATAAAATGGCAGAAAACCGAACAGAAACTTGCGGCTTACGCTTGTTATCTTGCATTAAAAAATCCAAATACCCTTTACTCTTAGTTTCACACTTCTCCCACACAACCTTTGACCTCTCTGTGTGACTACTATCGCTGGATCGGATCCCGACTGTGCCCGCACCTTCGTACAGTCACAATCATTGCCCGCTTCAACTCTCAGGCGAAACCCTACCACTCGTGCCTCACGTCTGACTGATCTCGTGCGTCTGACACCCTCACGCCGGACCAATCTCCCGCGTTCGACATCTCCACGCCGGACAGAACTCCCGACTACGCTTCGACCGCACTCACCGCGCATCCAGTTATACTCGCGACGGCCTGTACTGTCACCTCGGTTGCTTCATGTGAATCTTACTCGCGTTTGTCTGTACTCGAGCACACATGCCAGTCCAGTCCCGTACAAGCCCGCCCGTTTGCATGCACCTTTTCAGACCCACTTCATGCGAATTGCCTGCTTATCTGCCCTGTGCAATCAACCTGTACGTGTGATAAACCGCCCACTCGTGCTCTGTGCTATCAACCCAACTACGCTACTGACCTGCTCGCTTGCGTGAGAACTCCATTCGTCTGATCCACCTCTCCAATTTAAAAGGAAACATGGATTATGTGCTTTAGTTTGAAGTACGATCCGTATTACTTATGCGTGTTATTCAGAATGAAACAGATTTATAGTTCATCTTATTTAATTCGAAGCAGAGAAATGTGAAAATCAAATTGCTCTGTGCATACTCCACTGTCATTTTATTCAATTACTCTGGAATTGAATAACATTTTAAATTTTTAAAATTGATTAAAATAAATACAACTGTAAAACATCAGGTAGCAGATATTCAATTTTTATAAAATATGACTAAAATTTTTTGAATTAAAATTACTATTAATTTTTTATTAAAGAAATGCTTTATAAAAATTTTAAAAAATTATAATTACTTGAAAACTACATTTAATAAATATTTAATAAAAAATGTTTAAAATATCTTTATATTTAACACTATTAACTCCAACATTGGATGTTAGGATTAAAAAGATCCCATTTTAAAGAGTTGAGGGGTCAAATTGGCCTCTCAAAAGAGTTAGGGAACTATTTTGGTCCCTCACAAAGATTTGAGAGACCATTTTGATACTTTTCTCATAAAAAATTTAGGCGGTGTTAAAGCCTAGGGGTTGGGCGCAAATCCTTGCATGAACTCATTTTGTATTTCTTCAAAATTGCATACTGTTACATGACATGATAGATGGTTCCTATTGAAATGATTAAAAACTCTAAACTGTTAAACAAGATTGCAAGTCATGTCCAAGGGATGCTTATTGCCACTTTTCCTCTAGAAAATTGAAATAATGCAGAGTAAGAGCATAAATTATAAAGCATTAAAGAATGACACAAATTATGACATACAAATTGAAGAACAACAAATTATATGAATTATTTGCAGTATTTAATTCTTTCTCTTTATTTGATCATGCAAGAACTCTTATTTTTTGGTCATGTTGTTTTTAAAGGGCCATTATTGTCGTTGCCTTTATTTCTCTTTAGTTAATGGCTTTTGTTGCTTTTTTTCTTTCTTTTATATGCATATATGACACAAAATGAAAAGTTATAATTTATTAAAATTTCCCTTTTCATTTTACTTTTTATTTATTTTTTTTTTGTTTCTATGTTTCTCCATTCTTATTTTTTATTGCTTAGGTTGTCTGACAGGAATGTTCTTTGTTGGATAACAGCATGCAGATGCCACAAGTGACTTGGAGGTTAGACTAAAATTTGTATTTTTGCTCGTTTTTTAATTTGTTGTGTCTGCTGTTTTAATGCTGCTGGCTTTTATTTATGGAAAGTGCTGCTTGTTTGCACTATGTTTTCCAAGCGGGTTTAATTTTTAACACCCACATAATATGTTACTCAAGTTAATCCGTTTCTGAAACCATCACTGTTTTTATGAAATCTGTATTGCCATCATGTTTATCTGAAATTGGTCTAGCGGAATCGTTTCTGGCAGTTAGAAGCCTATGTTATTGAGGTTTGTGTAAATATTAACTGATCAATTTTAAATTCCTTCAATTCACAGGAAGTGTTCCATCGTCTGCCTCTTCCGTATGTTGAGGAGGAGTATGAGATTGGCTCGATTGTGAATGATGTTTTGGAGAACATTACTGAGCCAGCTCCTTACATACATATCAAGCGCAGTATCCTTGAGATCTTTTAACAATTTTCATCCAGGATTTGCCATTGTACTGAAACTATACTGAAAGTTTTAAAAATCCTTAATTTTTAATAATTGGTATGGTGTTGACATGTTTATTTTGATCCTTAATGTTGAAAGATGTTTATTTGGTCAAGCGGAAACGTGATGGTGCTGATACTAATGTTGGATGTACAAATTGCAATGCAAATTCTGACTGCAGTGAGAACTGTGAGTGCAGGTAAAACAGTATAACTCACTTGATAATACTTTACCAATCTCATGCTATTCTATGACCGGTATGTTTAGCTTCCTCTGGTATCCAATTTAGATGACACTTTTGGTTCTCTAAAACTGCTAAAATTATCTTCTTAAAGCTTTTCAATTCTTCCACAATATAACCAACCATTTTATTCATGGTTAGTTGCCTTTAATTTGTGCTTGGATTTTCTTAAAAACTGGATAAGCTTAACTGGCAATTATTGATATATATACTTTTTTTTTGCATTGCATTCGTGTAGTTTTTCATTAGAATCTGCGTATTTCAATAGACGGCCGGTTGTTAAGTCAGTATAATTGTTTGTTATCATCTCTTGCGTTCCTTGCGTTGATACAGTTAAAATGTTTGCAACTTTTTTTGTTTATTGTCATCATTGTGCTTTCCGGTGACATTTCTGTTAGCTTCTCATGTTGCATGTAGTTGCTTGAAACAAGCCAGAATTCCAATACCTTGAGTTCTTTAGAATAGAAATTTCACATTTACCATCCTTCTGTTGTTTCATGTTATCCTTTTTGGATAATAGTCAAAATAGGTCATGTAATGCCTGTTCTAGATATTAGGGTTTAACAATTGCTTTTCTACCTTATTCTTCCTTTATGATTGGTGCATATGACTACCTACTTTGTTTGAGAACATGCGCATATCTTTACGGAAGTTTGCGGCTGAAATCTCGCTTTGCATGCAAGAAGTTTTACCGGTCTGTTTTTCACTGACCTTTAGTTCATATCGGCAGGAATTTTTTTTTCTTTTAAAGTTTTTTCTCGGTTGCTAACTGCTGCAACTGAGGTTAATCTGGTTTCCAATGTTCATTTCCGATGTATATGCCTTTTATATTATTCAATATGGTACGTAATGATCATAACTCTTAATGAAAGCAAGCATTAGCCTTCCTTTTTAATTCTCTCATATTTAATGGAATGGATATCTTAATTTAGCAATTTTTAGCTGAAACTACGGCTCGTTTTACTCATCAAATTTCTGTTGATCTCACATTAGAACAACCCTCCCAATGCATTAACACACACAGATTTAGATTTTTAAGATTTCCCTTATGTATATCCTGAAATGCATCAAATTGTGTACATTTCTTTCGAGCTTTTTTCCCTTAATTCTTCTATAGAATTACCTGCAAGTGCTGGTTAGGATAGTTTGAGCCTTCCTCTATAGAGTTGACAAATTCTGAGCCGTGTCAATGAAAAAGTCTGACTGCTCATATCATTTCCAGATAAAGAAAGAGTTCTGTTTAATTTCCTTCTGAGCCACACATTCTATTGATCAAATAATTCTTTTTCATTCATGTCTTTGATTATGCAACAGAGGTCTTTCACTCAGTTGCACGAAGGCCTGTCATTGCTCAGAAATGTGCACAAACAGACCATTCCGCAAAGAAAAAAAGATAAAGGTTGTCAAGGTAAGATACTTTTCTTTCATCTACTTACTAAATTAGATATAGAGAAAAAGTTCAAATTAAATTGATGATTTGTAACATACTTTAAATTTTAATGTGTGGTTTATTTCTCTTAATATATATATATATATATATATAATAATAATAATAATAAAATTAATTTTTAGAATTTAATTAATAATTTAATTAAACAAGTAAAAGCTTGTGAGTAAATTACTCTGTGGTCTACTGGATGAGAGGTTGCTTAGCGAAGCAATAGGTTCTGGGTTTGATCCCCAAGGGCAATTTTATGAAAATGCATCCTGTATTATTCTGGGCCAGTAAAATTGCGTGAGATTGAAATAGAATGCTGAAGACATAAGTTGGCATGATGGTTCTCTGTTTTGCATATATCTTCAACTGAACCATAAATGGAACTGGCATTTTAATGATAAATTTGTCTTGTTGCAAAGCTTTTATAAATTAAAATAAGCTTATCATTATTTATATTTGACACCATAACTTTAGTAGCTGTAGCATGTTTAATCCATGTTCTCTTGCAGACAGATTGGTGTGGCTGGGGGGCAATTGCCTTGGAGTCCATTGAAAAGGGTCGTTTTGTGGTAGAATACGTAGGAGAAGGTATGATTTACTTCTGATGAATCTAAGTAGTATATGCTTACGAAACTCCTGAATTTTCTTTAGCAGCAGGAGTGGTCGTATTCCAATTATTTAGGGTTGTTTCAAACGAGTTCCCACCGTTCCTTTTTTTTCGTTTAGAGCTATATATTTTTTGTTTCTCTTGAATCATTTTAAACTTTTGCCCACTATAGTTTTTGCTTTGGTCTCTTCATATGATTTTAAACGCACTCAATTGACCTTACAACATAAATTTCATTCATCCATCAATTAATCAATTACAAGCCAGCAGTGCTTATATATTTTAGAAACTAATTTATAAGTATAAGGCTATATTTTAAATTCAAATCTAATTTATTCCAATCTCAAAATAATATTTTTAAAACTAATATTATTCAAAGAGGGTGAATAAACCTAATAAGAAAAATTAATTAAAAACATAAAAAATTAGAAATAAATAGAATTGAGTTGAAAGAAAAACCTGTTCAACTTCATTGTGTGGCTTGACTTCAATTCTTGTAATTGTTATATGGCAATTCGATTTTTAAGAACTCTCTTTTGGAGCGTTATTAATGCTGTAGTCATTCAATAAGTTAGGCAGTAGGTTTTCAAGTTCATCCTTGATCATTTATATATTATCTAAATTAAGTTTGCCTTTCGTATTGATTAGAAACCCCTGATCAACATTTTTCCTAAGTACCATTTCATCATTTCTCAAGTCAGTAAGGATATGTTTGCAGGAGCTGTTACTTGTGTTCAATTACTAGGTGGTTAGATCAAGTATTTTCCTATTTTAGTTGGGTTACATTAAGGATCAGCTTTAAGTTCATATCTTTTTGCTTTAGTCATGGATGTTCTTACTAGACATTTGCAAGAGGTTTTACCTTGGTGTATGCTTTTTGTTGATGATATTCTTCTTGTTGATAAGACTAGATATGGACTTAAATGTAAACTTGAATTATGGAGGTCAATCTTAGAGTTTAAAGGTTTTTGTTTGAATAGACCTAAAACCGATTGCATGGAGTGTAAGTTTAGTAGTAATAGATCTAGTTTGGGGTTGTGACTTTGGGCGATCAAGAAGAATACACATTTTAGATATTTTTCAAATTTATTGTTCAGAGTGATGATGAGATAGATGGAGATATTATTAGTAGAATTCAAGTTGGATGATTGAAGTGGAGGAACATATTAGATCCTTTGCTTGATAGAAAAGTTCCCCTCAAATTTAATAGAAAATTATATAAGATAGGTGGTGAGACTTGCAATGCTTTATGGAACAGAATGTTGGCCATTAAAAGAAAAACATACAATTAAGGTTAAGTGGCTTTACTCTTAGAGACATAATGTGAAACAAGCATGTGCGTGAAAAGGTTGGAGTAGCTCCAATGGATATAAGATTAGAGAGTTGCCTTAGATGGTTTGTTCACATAAAACTTTGGCCTTCTGATAGCATGGTTAGGAGAGTAGACGTTTTTTATTTGACCTATGTTAAGAGCGCTAGAGGTATACCTAATAAGATTTGGTTAGAAAATATTAGAAATGATATTTTTATTAGATTTAAATGAGAATTTGACTCTTAATAGGACACAATGTAGTTGACCGAATATAGTTGATAAATGCTTGATGATGTTGTTGTTATATCATTTCATCTAAAATAGCACTCAACCTGCAAGTAGGCTTGTGGAATTGAAATGATGGATTTATAAAATTAGTAATCATAGTAGAAAATCGTCCTTATCGTAGTATAGTTAAACTATATGAACTTGTGATCTTCTTGTAAGTAGGTCTCCCTTTATGGCTGGTGGAAGCCGCAATGGCTGATAACAAGTGATCGTTGATGGAAGAGTGCTGTCGTGAACGAATCAATACTAAGATTGAACTTGAAGTTAGAGGATGCGGATTAAGGCATTGAGATCGTTGGGATGTCAATAAGGGAGGCATGGTGTTATTGCAGGTAGAGATGTTTCAATGCTGCGACCTTCGAAAACTAAATGAGAGGAAAGTGGGATATTGTCGAGATGAGAACTTAAGATTGGATGCAGGTTGTTGAAAACAATCGAGATGGCTATGCATGGGTATTGCATGGTGTGAGGCAATGGGAACAAGTGTGTGAGCAATGTGTGATTGGGATGGAGAGCCAAGAGTAAGCAGGACGGTTGGTTATGCAAGTGGGGGAAAATCATGAACGTCGCAAAATGCACTAATAAGGGCGGTTGTTAGTTGAATGCTTTTAATGAGAACGATGGCTATAGGAAGGTGGATGTTTAGGAGACGTGGTTCTTTTTAACAGAGAGAGGTAGTCAAGAGATAAAGGAAAGAGTTATGCGCAGCTTGGGAGTAAAGTATTTTAATGAGGGGTTTTGATGGGATTTTAGCTATCAATATATAAGAATCAATTGACTAGAAGTTCTGGAGATGCAAATTGTGGAGATTACTTTTTACAAGGATTGGGATGACGTAGGTGTGAATTAGTAGGCAATAATGATTGGAATGCAGGCTTAGCGATTGAAAATCAAAGAAAAGGAATGAAATATTAATCAAATCACGTTCTAATACCAAAGTTGGAGTAAGAAGAAGAGACTTAATGCAAACATTTTGGAGCTATTGTGCACACAATATGGTATTTAGAGAGCACACTCAATTGATCTCATTAAATAAATTTAATTAATTAATTAAAAAATTACAAACCATCAATCCACATTTATAGAGATAGAATAGAATTATATAAGGGTTATGTGCTAAACGGTCACTGTGGTATAGTGAGATAAAGTTTATCATTTAAGATTATATAAAAAATTTGCACACATACATATAGATTAGCTTAAAGTAGTTCATAGGAGACATGAGCTTTACATAAGGTTTATTATGTGGACAAACTAAGAAGGAAACATATGGTCAAGCCTAACCCAGTCGAATTGATTCCGCTAGTATGATTCATATGTTACCAAAGATTCGCTTTTGTATGATTAGAGGAGCAAGGTATATCGTTTAAAGATGAAATGTGAAAGATGACTTCTATGGCCATAGTAAGAGATGCCTGTTAGACCGGTCCTTCCAGTCAGCCCAATCCATTGGGCCGGCTCAATTCGTTTATAGGAGAAGGAAGCCGGCGGAACAAAAGGGAGAAAATAGGGTGGGGTCCACTTGTTTTTCAAATTGTATCTTGGAGCCAAAAGGAGTGGAAGCAAGGGAAAATAGGTCCTTTTATGTTATTTTTGAATTGTATGCATTAAGTAGGAAGAAAAGGATAGATTAGGGTTATGTGAAATTGATTTTGAGTTCTCTTGTTCTTCTTTGGCGGCTAGGGCTCTAGATCGAATTCTAGAGATTGGGAGAGTGCGATCCTCCTCTCGAATAGAGGATCCTTGTATCTTTGCTATTTTCCTTGCATCTACTAGTAAAATACAAGACTTTTCTCCAAATTTCTCTCAGTTTTTCCCATTGTTTTGGCTGTTTTCTCAAGTATTTCCTATCAAATTGGTATCAGAGCAAGTCTTGGGACAAATCGTGGGCTGTTTTTGACCAATTTCAGCGGCTGAAATTGCACATGCGAAGGAGAAAATTGCTGATTTTTTTTTTCAAATCCCAAGATCTTCTCATAAATTGCAAGTCGTAGGAGATGGCGGCTAAGAAGGTGGATGCTTTGGAGGAGAGGATTAAAGGAGAGATAAATCAAATCAAGGAGACCGTGGAGGAACGAATGTCTTCCATGGAAGGGCAAGTGACCGATCTACGGGATATGATGAAAAAGATGTTGGAGTTTCAAACCCAATCGGCGGCGTCTGATGCAAAAGGGATAGCAGCAAAAAATACCAACTCTGAAATCCATCAGGAGGAAGAGGAAGTGGAGATCGTGGAAGGGAGCAGGGGAAGGCCTCATTTGGAGCCTTTTCAGAGGGAGGAAAGAGGTGGAAGATATGGGGAAAGGCATGCCTATGGAGGCGTGGAACCAAGGGGTGCTGGTTGGGAGCATCGTGGGGGTTATCATGGGCGACGAGAAGCTATTTTTGAAGATCACAGAGGGGATTTTGAAGGGGGATTGGGACAGGGTAGAGCAAGGGAAGATCGGGAGACGTGGGGAGGCCCAGGCACATGGGAGAGGGGAAATTATGGAGGATTAGGGGAGAATGACGGGGATCAGAAGGTGAGAAAATTAAAAATGCCCATTTTTGAAGGGGAGGATGCCTATGGGTGGATCTACAAGGTAGAAATGTACTTTGCTGTAAACGGCTTGACGGAGGAGGAGAAGTTATCGACAGCGGGCTTGTGTCTGGAAGGGAAGGCACTCTCTTGGTACCAGTGGAGATATCAGAGAAGACCTATCCGGAGCTGGGAAGAATTCAAGGACAGTTTGATAGAGCATTTCCAAACCGACCGCGGAGGAGACTTCTACGAACAGTTCTTTGCTCTGGTGTAGGAGGGGTCTGTGGCAGACTACCGAGAGAGATTTGAGCATCTGGCCAGCAGAGTTGAGTGTTTGTCCGAGACTGTGCTGGAAGGGAACTTCATGAAGGGATTAAAGGCAGAGGTTAGAGCAGCGGTGAAGATCCTGATGCCCAGGGACCTAGGGGAGGCCATGAAGTTTGCACAATTGGTTGAAAATCAGAATAATATGGAGAAGGGAGCTAGGAACAGCAACTCAGGCGGCACTTACAGGTGGACGACTACCCACCTAGCCCCTAAAGGAGGGCGGTAATGTTAGACCGGTCCTCTATGGACCGGTCTAGTCGACCCAATCCATTGGGCCGGCTCAATTCGTTTATAGAAGAAGGAAGTTGGCGAAACAATAGGGAGAAAATAGGGTGGGGTCCACTTGTTTTTCAAATTGTATCTTGGAGCCAAAAGGAGTGGAAGCAAGGGAAATTAGGTCCTTTTATGTTATTTTTGAATTGTATGCATTAAGTAGGGAGAAAAGGATAGATTAGGGTTATGTGAAATTGGTTTTGAGTTCTCTTGTTCTTCTTTGGTGGCTAGGGCTCTAGATCGAATTCTAGAGATTGGGAGAGTGCGACCCTCCTCTCGAATAGAGGATCCTTGTATCTTTGCTATTTTCCTTGCATCTACTAGTAAAATACAAGACTTTTCTCCAAATTTCTCAGTTTTTCCCTGTTTTTCCCATTATTTTAGCTGTTTTCCTGCTGTGGACAGCAGTTTGCATTGAGATTTGTTGTAAAAGTGAATAGGAAATACTTTAAATCAAGTATTTCCTATCAATGCCTTGAGGCCTTGGAGTTATCATCAAGGGATTGTTGGTAGTTTGTTCGATCGTTTTCCTTGTAGGAGGGGAGATTAGCAACCATGAGGGAAGTTTCAACCTTAATAAAGTGATTGGAATTTGTGTTGGTATTGTGATAGGAAACACTTGGATTTCCAAGTGTTTCACACCAAGAACCAAGTAGATCTAGGATGAAATCTGCTGTCCACACAGGAAAACAGCCAAAAAACAGTGGATTCGGAGAGAAAACGAAGGAGAAAACATAAGAGAAACGAAGCAAACACTTTTATTTAATGAGAAATGAAAAGCACTTGCAAGTGTGGACCTCCGAAGGAGCACCGCTCGCGGGGGTTCGAATGCAGAGAGTACGGCCGCACTATCCCGTAGGACAAAACGATCGTAGGCCTCTACGCTCGACACGAACGGGTCGATGGGAGGGCAGATTGGATCGCGCATACGACTAACCATTGGGGATAGATGTTGTCGCCAGCACACCCCGATGGGTAGCAATATACACGACATAGTCACGGGTTTTCCCCACCCGATACGAGAGTTCGAGTGGGGTAAAGTAGATTGCAGGGCCAAGTTTCCCACGGGCGCAAGCCCCCGTGGTTAATTACATCCCGGGCCGGAGCCCGAGAAAACTCTCGATTAAGGATCATACATTATCTTTTCCAAATTGGGATTAGCACTAGGGTATAGACTAGGAAATCCTACTCAAAGGAAAGAAAGGTCTCAAAAAGGCTCAGTCAACATGCGTGGCTCATACCAGCATTCGGAGGCTCTAGGGTACTAGAGAGAAACTGGAAAAAGAAAGACAAGCAATCAATCACATGCGTGAGAGAAAGATGGAGGTGGCGTCATCCTGTGATGCGGATAAGTAGGATTTAGGGTCTCTGGAAAGAAGAGGCCTACCTACTATTTAAGGCATACTACGAGACCGAGTGTAGTAGCCTCGAACCTTAAATCTAGATTGGACTTAGTGTTCGACACACACTAAGACCAGTGTCCTAGCTAATGCGATGCAAAACCTGGACTTATCCCGGCCTGGATTGGGGGAGCCAGCTAACCACCTAATCGATTCAAAGCCATGCTGTCAAGTCAATTATGAAAGATGGGTGGATGGTATAGTTCTTTGGAAGTAGGACCGACATCTAGAGAATTTCCTAAGTGGTCCTGGACTTATGTGGGTTAGATGCTCCTAGCTAATGCAATTAAATCTTAATTAGTTGGTTACTAATGCAATGCATGCTAGTTGAAATATCAGCTCATGAATGTTATAGAATTTTAAAAACAGGCTTATAAAAATAATTTTTTGAAAAGACTGGGTCTCCCTAGGTCCGGCACTTCATCCTCATAGGCCAGATTATCCGGACTCAACCCGCAGGCAGGGAGATGTCTTATAAGAAGGAGAGAAGAATGCAGTAATATGCATGCGACCCCGGACGATTCCGGCAGTTCCCTATATTCGTTAGTGTTTCTATGTTATTTAAATCTTAAAATTTTAGAAATTAGTTACGAGTAGAAAAAATTTTATAATCCTTAGAGAGCCTAACGAAAATCCAGGCGAAAACAAAATCGGCATGCAAGAAAAGAAACCTAAGAAAAGCAGGCAATTTCTAATGCGCAATCAGGTAAACACATCAATATAAATCAAACTAATCAAGTAAATGTCCATAGGCCAATTGCCCTTTAATTACAACCCAGGGTATGCAGAAAAGTAAAGTGGCCGGGCACCACTGCCAACAACCCGGATTTTTAAGCCTATGACAGACGCCAACAACTTTGAGTGGGATATTGGGTCTTCAAATCTTTAGTCTTCTGGATGTCTTCTCCTTGGACTTCTTGGATCTCTCTTCCTTGGACTCCTTGGATCTCTCCTCCTTGGACTCTTTGGATCCGTCGTGGCTTGAATATCCAAACGAAGAGACAATTCCCCCAATATGGGGGTATTGCCTTTTCTCTTTGGATATCTAAAGCCATCCAGCTCGATCTTCCAAATGGAAGAAGACTCTCCTCTTAAGGATGCCTTCTTCTTTTAAAATCCGAGCTGGATAAGAATATCCCAACTCAAAAGTTGTTTTCACAACTCTTAACAAATTATTACAAATAAAAATTACATTAATTGAAAGCAGTAAATCTAAGAATCCCTGCAAGGTTATCCTAATAAAAATCATCCCAAGCAGTTTATATGAAAATGAAAATGCTAACACCAGTGACCCTGTGCCAAGCCATGCTCTTAATTTTGAGGGCTAAGCAGCTCCATCTGTAGCAGTTATAATAATTTAATAATTTTAGCCCTCATTTCATTTTAGGGGGAGCTGAGCAAGCACCTGCATAAAACATTGTTATAAATCATGATATTGCTCCCCCCTTTTATTAGCTTGAGCATGGCCACCTGCACGGAAGAACAGTATATATATGGCGCTCCTAACTTATGGGTAAGTCTAGCGTTCACATCCAGAGTGCAGAAAAAGTAAGCAAACACAGCAATCATTTTAACCAGCATGCAATGAAATCCACGAAAGCTCCGGCACACAGCAGAAAAGTAAAATCCAGCGGCCTAACCTAGATCTAGAAGTGGTGTCCTAGCAAACAATTCTATGTGTGTGTAAGGCTGGTGTGGTTTGGATAGGTCCTAAGTAGGGTAGTTAGTTAAAGTTTTCTAGAATTCAGGTTTGTTGGGAGTCTGAAAAGGATATTTCATTTGAAATTCAAATATTAGTAGATTAGGGTTCATTTTAAATATTTCAATTTGTTGATCAGTTTTAAGAAATTAGGATACTGATATTTAAAGTTTAAGTTGAATTAGCCAATTTTGAAAAGTTCTGAGTCCTCCTAGGTATTAAGCTAAGGGGCCAAAAAGTCACTATGGGAAAAAGGCTAAGTCTGGGATTTCTAACACCTTAGGAAAATACTAGACCTTAATACGAGTAGTTAGACAGGTAGTAGGCTGAAATCGGAGTTTTCTAGGCCAAGTTATGAATTTTCTAAGTTTCGGGCCCTATCCTATAGACTAGGGTTGACCAAAAAGTTGACTTTCTAATCTAAGCCAGTTTCTGGAAATCTAAAATTTTTAATAAATACTAGGCCTTAATTGGAGTCTAATGCAAGTGAGTTTACCTAATTTGGAATTTTCTACAATTAGTTATGGATTTCTAAAGGTCAGGGTATTTATTGGATTTTTCTAAATTTCCTACTAAATAGCCTTTTTTATTGTTTTGCTCCAAATCAGCTCCAAACTGACTGGAATCACCCCTAAAGGTTAGGAATGACCAGGGAAAATGTTCCCAATTGTTTGGAGGAGATTTGGAATTTTTAATAATTTTTTAATGAATTATTAGGGCCAAAATGGTAATTTCCACCTATGATTAAATTAGGGGTCAACCTGAGGTCAAACTAGGGAGTCCTTTTTATCCAAGGTCAAGGATCAGATTCTGGTCAGTTTGAGGTATTATGGGTATTTTTCTGACCTAAGGTGTATTTATTGTAATTTCCGGAAGGTCTCGGGGCCTTATTTAACCAGTTAATTAGGGTTAGTTAGCTAAGGGCTTTAAAAGCTCCTAAAAATTCCTAGAAAATTATGAGAGGTTTATGATGTCACTAGGTTTAAGTGTTGTAGTTTTCATGTCGTTCTGGGGTCTATCCTAACTCCTAGAAAACTTCTAAGTTCGCTAGACGGGTCCTTAATTATTGTCCTTAGGGTGTCGCTACGTTGTAGGAGTTTAAAGTGATGTTTTGTCTAACCCTCAAGGTAGTAAATGCAAGGGAGTACAAAAATGAAATAAACACATCATGTCCTTAGATCTAGGAGAGCCTAGGCTAAGTGCTCGTGGTGCAGTCCTATGCATGCATTCTACGAAAATAAAAAAAAAAGACAGACACCTAAAGAAAGGATTAGTGAATGATTGGGACTCAACCATTCACTAACCCGCTCCCCCATGATTGCTCTTCACACATAGGATCTATGTCTAAAATTTCACGAAGTAGCGAGTCTCCCAAAATTAGGATTTATGTATAAGTAGTTTTAAAATAGTTTTAAAATACTCAAATACATATATATAAATTTTGGAAATTAAGATAATTAAAAATAAGTCAAATTATAGTAAATAGGTATATGGGAGACCCACTGACCACCCAATCGAGGTTTCAAAAATAATTTGAAAATAGTTTTTAGTTTAAAAATAATTAATATGATAATTAATTTAAATAATATTAAAATAACCGAATCATAGGATAAAACAGAAAACAGCCAAGACAGCCAAAATCAAGGGGCTGGAAATGGTTCCAAATTAAAATACACACTTTTCTGAAAAGATCAAGGGGTTACACGTCAAAATCCGACTTAAAACGGCGAAGATATGAATTTTTGAAGTTTTAAATATAATAAAATAGTATTTTAAAGTAGTGTAGATTTACTGTTTTTGTAATAACAGCAGATACAAAAAAAATTTTCTTCTGAAAATAATTTTAAAATATGCAGAATTCAAAGTAGATATAAAACAAGGTGCTGTGCGTCGACAGCGGACTTAAAACGACAAAGTTATGTGATTTCGAAGTTCAAAGGGGAATAATTAATTAATTTAAAATAGGGCAGCTGGCTGTTTTGAAAATAACTGGACACATACCCAAAAATTTCAAATAAAACTAATTCCAGAATGTGCAGAATCCAAATACGCTTAAAACAAGACGTTGTGCGTTAAAATCGGGCTTAAAACGAAGAAGTTATGCATTTCCAAAGGTTTAGAAACAATAAATAGGCTTTAAAATAAATAACATTAAAAATAATTATTAAAAATAGTATAAAATAATATTTTTATAGTTATGAAACTTAAAGTAATCTAAAACACATAACACTAGCAATAGCTTAATTATTAATAATATTTTTAAGTAATTTAACTAATAAAAATAATTAGAATGACATTTAATTATTTAAAAGAAAATACCTTTTTATATCTAAATAAATATTATAATAATAATAGTAATAAACAAGTACAAAATAGTGGCAAAAGTAAACTTAAAATAATATAACTATTAATATTATAATTAAAATAATAATATAATAATATAATAATGATAAAATAATTTAACAAAATATTTAAAAAAAAATACTACTTTTACTGTTTTTAAAATAATTTAAAATCTATAGGTCATTCTTATAAAAAAAAATTTTTATCAGGTAGAGGACGACAATACGATCAATTCGAGGTATTATACGTCAAAAACGGACGAAAAACGAATTTTTGGCGAATTTTTGAAGTTAAAACAGTTTTAAAATAATTTTAAAATAGATTTTAGTCAAATTGGGCGGCGGCGGGACACGTGGCGGACCCGGATTCGTTCCGCGGTCCGCGGCCAATGATTGCGCCGTCACCGCAATCATTGGCGTGTGATTGCGGCGGCGGTCACGCCTTAACCACGTCAGCAACAGCTCCAAGCCGTCGGATCACCCGCGGTACCGGCTCAACGGCTCGGATGACGCCACGTGGGAGGGCTGACCGCGGACGCTCACCGCGCGGTCGATCCATGCAGCGGATCGACGAGCTCCTGACCGTTGATCACGAGATCAACGGTCGAGATCACGCCCCGGCTACAGGCGGACGAACCCGAGCCTTAATCCCGTTTTTTGGCTTTTTCTCTCGATCGGATGGACCAAATCAAGCGAAATTTTAAACCTAAAGTCTAGGGATGAACAGAAATCATGGGGATTTAGAAGTTTGACATATCATGCAGTATGAAGCAAGCTATTTAGATCCATGTGTTCTATCTAGGGTTTAAAAATATACCTAAAATACTCGATAGAATCGAGGGATCTCTGGCTTGTTGCACTTGTGTACTGTCCACGCTCCTATTTGAAGAAGAAATCGCGAGCTCTCGACGTCTAGATCGCATGTAACACGAATTGGAAGTTTCTTGGCCTCGGCTCGCCGGGGATCTCGTTGCCGGCGAAGTTTCCTCGTCGGGATTAGGTCGGGAAGGGTGGAGGGAAGTTGCAGGAGCTCTCACCCAAAATCTCAGAGGCTAGGGAAGTCTCTAGAGAAAGCAAGAGCAAAAAGTCCTTTTCCTAAACCTAATTTTGAGTATTTAAGGCTCCTAATCCTATGATCAGCGGCTAGGATCGATCCTACATCAAATAGGAGGGAAAACCTTCATATTAGGCCGTGGGTTTCATTTCAAATCAAAGGGAATTGAATTCGAGCATTAAATGGGCCTTAATAGGGATTTAAATGAGTCTTAATGGGTCGATCTGACCCATTATGACTTGGATTGACCAAGTCATGTGTTGACTTGGTCAACTCAGTCAAATGGGTCCAATGGGTATGAGGTTTGAGCCATTAATGAGTTGGAATTTGATTTAAATCAATTTGAGCTCTAAATAGGCTAAGTGGTCAACCTTGGTTGACTTGGTCAACCGGGTTGACCCAGGGTCCAAGCTCGGGCTCAACAGACTCGACTCGACCCAATGAGTCTATTGGAGAGGGTCTTGGGGTCTGACTTGGTCAATTTTGACCAAGTCAACCCTTTGACCAAGGGTCGGGGCAAAATCGAGGTCAACAGCAAGATACAACTTTCCTTCAATTCGAGAGGAAGGAAAAACTCTCCAAATCTCTAGCCGTAGCCTAGAGCCCAAGAACACAAACCCTAGATCTCAAAAATGATTCAATTTCAAGATAACCCTCTCTTCCCCCTATTCCTCCTAATTAAACATGAAAGGAGGATTACAATTTACCTAATTACCCTTCTCATTCAAAAATTCCCTCCCAAAACTCAAAATACAACAAGTGGGCCCCCCTAGGGGTTTCCGCCCAGCTCCTGGCTGGGTTTCTTCCGCCGGGAGTAAGCCTTGACCGGTCCAGGGTGGACCGGTCCAGCCGGCCCAGGATGGGCCGGCGTAACATTACCGCCCTCCCAAAGAATCACCTTGTCCTCAAGGTGAAAATCAGGAAACTGCTGTTCCACCACCTCGTATAGCTCCCACGTGGCCTCGTAGTCAGGAAGGTTCTTCCACTGGATCAACACTTCCTTAGTATCATCTTCTTTCTGACGAACACCCTTCAGCTCCAAGGGTTCCATGGTCACCTCTAGCTCCTCCGTGAGTGTCGACGGTAGCTCAGGACTGGCTATGTGATCTCCAATGACCCTTCTCCGTGGCTGTATAGTCGCTGATGCGGGTAATTTCAGTCGGTATGCTACTGCCCCAATCTTTTCTGTCACTTCATAGGGGCCAAAGTACCTTGGAGCTAACTTCTCATTCCTCCTGTTGACAACTGTCTTCTGCCTGTACGGACGTAGCTTCAAGAACACCCTATCACCTGCCTCAAATTGGATATCTTTTCTATGCCCATCCGCTTGCTTTTTCATGATCTGTTGTGCTCTCAGCAAGTGCCTCTTTAATTCTTCCAACACTCGGTCCCTCTCCTCCAAATACTCCTCTACTGACGAAACTGGAGTGCTTCTGCTCCCAAAGTGTACCAGGTGTGGGGGATCCCGACCGTACAACACTTTGAATGGGGTCATTTGTGAAGCCGAGTGAAACGACGTGTTGTACCAGTACTCAGCCCAGGATAGCCACTTTACCCATAGCTTTGGTGTCTCAGACACAAAACATCTGAGGTATGTCTCCAAGCTCCTGTTGACTACTTCCGTCTGGCCATCCGTCTGCGGGTGGTAGGCTGCTTGTACTTCTCTTGAGTATTGTTCCTTGTAATCTGAATAGCTCCTTCCAGAAGTGGCTGAGGAAAACCTTGTCTCTATCTGATACGATCGCCTCTGGCACCCCCATGTAATCTGATCACTTCTCTGATAAAGGCTGATGCTACTGTTGCTGCGGTGTAGGGATGTCGTAAAGGAATGAAGTGGGCATACTTGCTCAGCCTGTCCACCACTACCAAGATCACAGTGAACCCCTCTGAGCGTGGCAGCCCATCTATGAAATCCATAGAGATCTCCTCCCAAACTCTACCAGGCAAAGCTAATGGCTGTAGTAATCCTCCTGGTGACATCGCTAGATACTTATTCCTTTGACAGACCTCACATCTGGCTACCATCTCTTCCACATCTTTATGCATCCCCTTCCAGTATAATTCCCCAGCTAGTCTTCTGTATGTCTTATGTATGCCTGAATGGCCCCCTATTGCACTCCCGTGAAACTCATGGAGTATGTTTGGGATGTGGATCGACGTTCGGGGCATCACACAAATCTCCCCTGATACAGCAGCTTGTCTCCCTCCAAGGAGTATCCTGGGTGGCTATCTGGTTCCTTTAGCAACTCAGTTCTGATCTTTCCCAAACTCTCATCTCTGGCGCTCTCTTCTCTGATGGCCTCCCCAATCCAGCATCCAAGGCACGGATAGAGCGACTGTCTGTAATTCCTCCATACATCTGGATAAGGCATCTGCCGCCTTGTTCTCCACTCCTGGCCTATACTGAATCTCAAAGTCGTACCCAAGTAACTTGGATAACCACCTCTGATGCTCTTCAGTCACCATTCGTTGTTCTAAAAGAAATTTCAGGCTCCGCTGATCAGTCCTGACAACGAAGTGTCTTCCCAGTAGGTAAGGCCGCCATTTCTGGATGGCCAACACGATGGCCATCAATTCCCTCTCATATACTGATTTCATCCTTGCCCGAGCAGTCAACACCTGGCTGAAATAAGCGATGGGCCTCCTATTCTGCATAAGTACTGCACCCAGTCCGTACCCAGATGCATCTGTCTCCACAATGAATGTCTGAGTAAAATCTGGCAAAGCTAGTACTGGCACTGTAGTCATTGCCTTCTTCAGGCTCTCGAAAGCAGAGGTGGCTGCTTCTCCCCATAGGAAACCATCCTTCTTCAGCTGCTCTGTAAGTGGCCAGGCTATGGTGCTATACCCCTTCACAAATCTTCTGTAATAACCGGTCAATCCCAGAAATCCCCTCAGCGCCTTCAGACTTTTCGGTAGTGGCCACCTTAGCATCACCTCAATTTTGGATTGATCAGCTGTCACTCCTTTTGATACCACATGGCCCAAGTACTCTACACTGGCTTGAGCGAAGCAGCATTTCTTCAAGTTTGCCTTCAACTGATGCTCCCGCAGAACCTCTAGCACCGTTCTTAAATGTTCCCAATGTTCGACCTCTGTCCTGCTGTATATCAGGATGTCGTCAAAGAATACTAACACAAACCGTCTGAGATAAGGTTTGAAAACCTTGTTCATCAGGGCCTGGAAAGTAGCAGGTGCATTGGTGAGGCCAAAGGGCATCACCAAGAACTCATAATGGCCTTCATGAGTTTTAAAAGCTATTTTGGGAACATCTTCCTTCCTCATTCGAATCTGGTGGTAGCCCGATTTCAAATCTATCTTGCTGAAGATCACGGTCCCACTTAATTCATCCAAGAGCTCATCAATAACGGGTATAGGAAACTTATCAGGCACGGTCTCCTTATTGAGGGCTCTGTAATCTACACAAAAATGCCAGCTGTCATCCTTCTTTTTTACCAAAAGAACGGGACTAGAAAAAGGGCTGATGCTGGGTCTGATGATCTCAGCCTCCAGCATTTCTCTAATCAACCGTTCAATTTCATCCTTCTGGAACTGGGGGTAGCGGTAAGGGCGTACACTGATGGGGGATACTCCTTCCCTCAACACTATAGCATGCTCACGCTCCCTCTGCGGGGGTAATCCCTGAGGTGGCTGAAAAACCTCTGGAAACTGCTGGATCAGTGGCTGAACAGAGAGGGGTAGATCTCCTCCCTCTTCCACTCCTTCCCCCTTCAAACTATGCAACTCCACCAAGTAGCCTCCTCCCTCCTGCTGAATGGTCCGGATTAGGGCTTTGAGAGAAACCCCAGCTTTTGTCAACCCTGCATCCCACTGAATTGTTTTCCTTCTCTCCCCTATCACCAGTTCCATCCTCAATGTCCCCCAGTTGATCTTCGTCTCCCCTAGGGTACGCAGCCATTTCATCCCTAGGATGACGTCAGTACTCCCCAATTCCAAAGGAAGGAAATCTTCCTTCACCTGGATTCCCTGAATCTTCAGCACCACCCCTCTACAAACTCCTCTACTCATTTCCACACCTTCCCCGTGCCCATCATCACCCCATAGCCGCCTGTATCCACCAGTTCCATTCCTAGCGACTCCACTATCTGAGTGGAAATGAAGTTATGGGTTGCCCCACTGTCGATCAACACACACCACCTCACGATCAGCTATCTCTCCTCTCACCTTCATAGTGTGATTCGGAGTGAATCCCACTACAGAGTTCAGAGAGACTTCTGCCACATCCAGGTGCAATTTCTCTTCCTCTTCCTCCTCAGTCCGGCTCCCACCTTCCTCCTCGTCTTCCTCGTTGTCACAAACAAGGAGGACCTGAAGAGTTCGGTCCTTGCATCTATGCCCAGGCATGTACTTCTCATCACAGCGGAAGCACACCCCCTTGGCCCTCTTTTCTTGCATCTCCTTCTCTGTCAACTTCTTGAACTGTCCCCCACTTCCACCACCACCTGATCTCTCCTTGGGCACCTCCCTCTGGTTCCCGGGGGCTACCCCTTTTGAGGGTAACACAGCAGTAGTCATCTTGTAGGATCCCCCCAGAGTAGTTGCCTCGAGCTACCCTTTCCGACTTCTTTTGGTCTTCCACCAGTTTTGCCAATTCCATGGCCTTGCCCAAATTCCGTGGCTCCAGCACTCTGACCGCTGTTCTTATCTCAGGTTTGAGCCCTTTCATGAAATTTCCCTCCAGGGCTGATTCCGAGATATGATCCAGACGGCTCGCCAAGTACTCAAATCGGTCTCGGTAGTCGGCCACGGTCCCCTCCTGAGTCAGAGCAAAGAACTGTTCATAGAAGTCTCCTCCCCCGTCGGCTCGGAAACGCTCTAATAAACAATCCTTGAACTCTCGCCAGGTCCTGATAGGCTCTCTTCTGTCTCTCCACTGATACCATGCCAGCGCCTTCCCCTCCAGACACAAACCTGCTGCCGTCAGTTTTTCGTCATCTGTCAACCCGTTGACAGCGAAATAACGCTCCACCTTATATATCCAGCCGTGGCCATCTTCACCCTCAAAGATGGGCATCTTCAACTTCCTCACCTTCGGATCCCTTCCGTTACCCCGGAACTCTCCATAACCTCCCATTCCTCGAAGAGGAGGTGCTCCCCAAGTGTCCCGATCCTCCCTCCGACGTTGGTAACCGAAATCTTCGTCATAATCTCCTCTTCCCCTTTCAAAATCAGCACCTCGACGTTGAAATTCAGCACCTCGACGCTGATATTCTTCTCTCCTTTCTCCAAAATCTGCACTACCTTCATATTCCACCCTCCTGCTTCCAAAATCCACACCTCGACGCTGAAATTCAGCACCTCGACGCTGAAAATCAGCACCTCGACGATCATTCCCCATGCTCATCTCCTCTCTAGAGAGTGGCTCTAGAGGTGGCATGTCGTCATCTCCTTCAAGAATCTCCACTTCCGGATTCCTCCTCCCCCGGATTGGGTTCGGATTTCCTCCTACGCCATGGCCGTTAGTGGTCTCTCTCACTTCCGATGTGTCTGGATGGGTTTTCATCTCCAATAATTTCTTCATCATTTCTTCCATCGCCGCGAACCTCCCTTCCAACCTCTCATTGTTGGTAGAGATCTCCAAGAATTTCCCCTCCAGATCTGTCTTCAGTTGACCAAACTCGCCTTCTAAAACTTCCACCTTCTTCCCGGCCATCTTTCTTTTAACGGATCCACAAAAACTTTTTCCGGAGACGACGATCTTGCTGAAATTTCAGAATTTCAGCCGCCGGTGGTCCCGAATCGGTGCTCTGATACCAATTTGATAGGAAACACTTGGATTTCCAAGTGTTTCACACCAAGAACCAAGTAGATCTAGGATGAAATCTGCTGTCCACACAGTAAAACAGCCAAAAAACAGTGGATTCGGAGAGAAAACGAAGGAGAAAACGTAAGAGAAACGAAGCAAACACTTTTATTTAATGAGAAATGAAAAGCACTTGCAAGATACAACTTTCCTTCAATTCGAGAGGAAGGAAAAACTCTCCAAATCTCTAGTCGTAGCCTAGAGCCCAAGAACACAAACCCTAGATCTCAAAAATGATTCAATTTCAAGATAACCCTCTCTTCCCCCTATTCCTCCTAATTAAACATGAAAGGAGGATTACAATTTACCTAATTACCTTTCTCATTCAAAAATTCCCTCCCAAAACTCAAAATACAACAAGTGGGCCCCCCTAGGGGTTTCCGCCCAGCTCCTGGCTGGGTTTCTTCCGCCGGGAGTAAGCCTTGACCGGTCCAGGGTGGACCGGTCCAGCCGGCCCAGGATGGGCCGGCGTAACATATTGATGGTGGGGGCATACTTTGTTGGCAACGGTGTACGCTGTTATTGGTGTTGATGGCGGGTGCCAACCTTAATGTCAAGAAATCCTTTGTATAGTGTGATTCTTGTTATTTATAATTTCAGCGTTATAGAACCTCACTATGATTTTTAATCTCTGCTGCTGAAAATTTCTCTGTTTCTGATTTTTTAGATGAGGCCGGATTTGCAATTTTATAGGTCGATTTCTCGTTAATGGTTTCCTGTTGACCTTTTTCTTTGTATTTCAGTTATTGATGATGCCTTATGTGAACAAAGGCTTTGGGACATGAAACGTCGGGGCGACCAAAACTTCTACATGTGTGAAATTCGAAAAGATTTTACAATAGATGCTACTTTCAAAGGGAATTTTTCTAGGTTTCTAAACCACAGTTGTGATCCTAATTGTAAGCTCGAGAAGTGGTATGTCCTCCAAACATCATCTTAACATTGACATCTTGAACTAGATAGACTTGTCATACTATCGCGTCTTTTGCAATAATGCATTCCATGCCTTTTCTGATAGGCAAGTAGATGGAGAAACACGCGTAGGTGTTTTTTTGCTTTGAGAACAATTCAAAATGGCGAACCTTTAACATATGATTACAGGTATCAGATATTGTCATTTTTATTCTTAATATCTTATGGATTTCTTGATTTGGTGACTTCCATTGTATTGATCCCTTTGTGGAATGTTTATCTTTCTTATGTTGTTTCATTTGTTCACGTAGCATGTGTTCTGAAATTCAAGTGTGTGATGTTACATCTCTATAGTCATGATTTCCTCGTTCAGAAAATTACCATGTACGAATATCACATATCAGATTTGTTCTTGCAAATTTTCCCTATGCGAATGTGTTTATTTATTCTCAGGTGGTCGCCTTACTTTGCCTACCCTAGGTGAACTTGTCATGCTTGGTGATGATATGATTAGAACAGATTACCCGGAGCATTTTATTGGGAATAATTTGATTTGCATAAATGTGAAAGGAGATGAAATAAAACATGCATTGCAAAAAAAAAAAAAAAAAAAAAAAAACAACAACAACAACAACAAAGTGCAAATATAGAAAATAATGCTAAAGATGCCCTTCGATGTGGCGATAGCTATAAATTGAATTGAGCAAAGTTTTTGAATAATTTGGGTGAGTAAACAAAAGGAAAAATGAAACTCCATTTCTTGATTTGTAGAGATTTAAAATTGGTTAAATATCAGCATGTTCAAAATCCTTAGGATCACTCCACTCAGCATGTAGATAAGAAACACCGAATCTATTGTCACTCTCTAAGGGCAGTTTAATAAATGAGTGATGTTTTGACTTACCGCAGTTGTCATAAATCTCAAAAGCTATTGGGAACAATCTTTCATTAGGTTTTTAAAGTACTAGCTTTTAGGAAATTGCCTATTAGTATGGTGGCAGCATTAATCATGTCATCAACATTATTGGATGTGATAACCTATCTCTTCATAAATTTGTTAGGGTACTTTTCATAGTAGTCACTTTCAATATGGTTTCCAGGGTAATCTTGGTCATTTTGAATTTATTTGGCGATAACAATCATTTTGAATATATTTAGTTGTACCTTCCCTATGAATAATGTAGTTCTCATAAGTCCATAAATCTTAGGGAAATTTTATTATTTAACGACTTAATGTAATAAATCCTATAAACTATTTAGGGTAGTTCGGGTAATTGCAAACAAGTTGAGGTGAGCTTAAGGGTTGGCTCGAGCTTAAGCTGGAGCTCAATTCTATGAGTTCAAGTTGGTTCACGAGCAAGTTTGTTTATTATAACATCAACATCAAGCCTTTATTCCACTATGTGAGGTCGACTATATGAATTCTTTTTTTTTTCCATTGTTTCTTGCTAATAGTCAAATTCTTATTTAAATCTAATAAAAAATGTCATTTATAATATTTTCTATCTTAGTATTTTTAGGTCTACCTCTACTTTTCTTAACACAGGACAAATCTAATACATCTATTCTCCTAATCGGGTCATCAGAAGGTCAACATTTTATATGACCAAATTATCTAAGGCAACTCTCTAATTTTATTTGCCACTGGAGCAACCTTTTCATGTATATGCTCGTTTTGCATTTTGTCTCTAAGAGCAAAGTCACTTATCCACCTGAGCATCCTTATCTTTGCAACACTTAACTCTATGCTTCTCTTTTAATGACCAACATTCTGTTCCATAAAGCATTGCATATCTCATCATCATCTTATAGAATTTTCCCTTTAGTTTGAGGGGTACATTTCTTTAACACAACAAGCCTGTTGCATTCCTCCACTTCAATCATCCAATTTGAATTTTACTAACAATATCCACATCTATTTCACCATCACTTCAAAAAATAAACCCTGGATATCTAAAACATGTACTCTTATTAATGGCTTGATCGCACAAATTTGCAACCCTCCCTCTAGATCTATTATTACTAAATTATACTTAATGTATTCAATTTTAGATTTACTCAAACAAAAACCTTCAGATTCTAAGATTGACCTTCATAATTTAAATTTACCTTCAGCTCCCGTTTTAATCTTGATAACAATAAGAATATCATAAGCAAAAGCATACACCAGGATACATCCTCTTGCAAATGTTTAGTAAGAACATACATGATTAAATCAAAAAGATATGGGCTTAAAGTTGATCCATGATTTGATCCAAATGAAATAGGAAAATACTTGGTCAAATCACCTTGTGTGTGAACATAACTAACAACTCTTGTATGCATTAATAAAACCATGCATACCTGTCAACAGGGGTCATTTGCATAAATGGTTATTCCAAAATGCCCTCTCATGCATTGAAATATGAATACCCGTATGTACTCTGACGAGCGTGCTGTATGTACGCACGTGACATCTGAGTATGTTGCGCGGGTCAAATATGAATCCAAGTTCAAACATGATCCTTTTAAATGAATGAATAGGAGTCGACACGGTTCGAGACGTCAAATAAATATACGGTCTCAACATCTATTAGAATATTTATTTTATACATTTATATTATATCTTCAAGGTCTATAACAAGGAAAATTCACTAATAAAGACTTAAAACCGCTAACGAGCCCGATCATTTGTCAATAAGTAGACAGAGTTGACAAGGTTCGACCTGATAAAATAAAATTGCCTATAAATATCTTTATGATGGCCCTGTTGATAGAAAATCTCAATCAGAGGGAATTCCAAACATTCAAAGTGCCTCCCAATCCCTCTACAAATATCAAAACTTAAGATATTTAAAATTGAAATAAATCATCACATGCTTAAAGCAAAACCCATCTAACATTTGCAATAGTTTGCATAGGTGGACAAATTTGAAAATCATTTCAGCTCATAAAGCGTGAATGCTTGATCGAGAATATTATTAGAATTCATTCTCAATACTTTTCTTTCCACTAAGGACATGACACATGTCCTCTAACTAGTGTCCTCTAATAAGTGGTATTGTTGCCAAATGGCATCATAAGTAAACATTTATGATCGGGACCTTCTGACCGGGTGGTTTTGTTGCTAAATGACATAATTATATTATGATCATTGTCAAAGCCTGTATGTTCTTCAACATCACTAAATTTTTGAGTAATGAATCAATAGGATATAATCGATAGGGCACAAAGCCCTCTATTAGTTAAGGTGGATTCAAATTTGTCCTCTTAGACAAATATTCACCCTTGGTCTACCAGATATCCTTGGATGAAGCAACTCATGGTTGCTGATAAGGATCATTTTGTTAGATTGGGTCGACTATCTCATCTGACTAAGTAGACTAGGGATCATGATGACCCGAGATGATGGAACCATGTGATCTTGATCGGGTTTATCATCATTCTCCCCACTATCTGCTTTAAGTGCAAGCTGGTGAATTTCTAATTTTAAATATTAAAATTTCAAATACCAAACTTTGCTGCTACTATACACCAGATACTATGTATTTGTTTAACGATTAGCCTTAATCGAAAGTTCTATCTCATTATCAGGAGGGGTAATTAATATAGGAGCTTGCGCCTATGGGAAGCCATAACTCAAATCATAAAGTCTTCATAAAATGAGGGCGAAATCTCTGGGTAATGTTTTATTCAAAACCCAATATGCATTCTAAAAATCTACCTTGGAACTTAAATGCTAAAACTCTCATCGACAACCCGAAAGAAAAAGAAAGGGTTCGCGGAGAGCCTGGGGTGCGAATTTTCGAAACCACAATGATGGAGTGAGATATAATTTTTATATATTTTCAACATGCTGGCGCAGAATATTAGTCATTAAAAGAAAAACATAAAATTAAGTTAAGTGTTGCAGAGATGAGGATGCTCAGTTGGATGAGTTGCTTTATAATTAGAGAGAGAATGTTAATGAGTATATACATAAAAAAGTTGGGATAGCTCTAGTGACAGACAAGTTTAGGGAGGGTCGCCTTAGGTCGTTTGGTCCTATAAAGTGTCGATTTTTCGATGACCCTATTAGGAGAGTAGATTTATTAGATCCAGCTTTTGTTTAAAAGGGTAGAGGTAGACATAAAAAATATTTTGTTTAAAAGAATTAAAATGATATTTTTATTAGATTTTATTGAAAATTTAATTCTTAATAGGGCATAATGTAGATAATGAATTCATGTAGTTGACCCCATGTCTCTTCCTAGGATCTAATTTGAAGTTGTTCTTATTTCTCCAATTTTTTACAACTTAATTTCATTCATTTTTATCATCATAAGAGTAATGGACAACAATCTATGTACATTTTTTCCACATAAACCCAACATGCATAGCCGGATTGGATTGCCAAGACTCAAGAGACTACTCTTATATATAAGAACATACCTACAATCTGAACTTCAAACCCTTATCAACTTTCTCTACTCAATCGGGCTCTTGCCCTTCCCTAAAATAATATGTTGGTAACAACAGTGAGCAACATTTATTCAATAGGCTATATGAAACCTACTAAAGAATTCAATGAATAAATTATGATAATTTAACATTATATGAACAAGAATTATATAGTTTCAATTAAATTAACTTGGTAATTATGTGTCACATAAAACGGTGATCTTTCGATGACCCAGTTAGGAAAGTAGATGTATTAGATTTTACTAATGTTAAGAAAGATAGAGTTAGACCTAAGAAGACTTGGTTAGAAAATATTAAAAATGACCTTTCTTTATTAGATTAAATGAGAATTTGACTCTTAACAAATATAATGAAAATAAAAAAAAAATATTCATGTAGCCGAGCCCACGTAGTTGAATAAAAGTTCTTTCGCCTTGCTCCTCTGTTGACATGGATGCTTTTGCAGGGGGCTTATATAATTTAAATAATTTTAAAATGGAGATTTGTATTATCTAAAAAAAAAAGTAACGAAATGCATGTGCACAAATGATAATATTGACCTGGCATATGCGTGAAGTATATGATTTAATTCTGCATTCAATATATATCATAGATTGCTCTCATCTTTTCTTATTAAAACTATATCATTGTGACATATGTCTTCAAAAGTTTAGCCATCCTAATCATTTTAAAATTTGATTAACAAATTTGTATCGAATCCCTTTCACTCAGGTTTGTGCAATTTGGCCCTGTGGTTCAATGTTACTGTGGAGCTTCAACCTGTCGAGGTTTTCTTGGGAGCAGAAAGAAGACAAGCCAGCCAAACTTTTCAAACTCCGTCTGGGGCTGCAAAAGGATGAGAACTCGTATAACTAAAAGAAGAAAAAATAGATGATCTTTCTCAAGCCCTCAATTTCTGCAACTAGTGAAAATTGCTGATTTCAGATTCTTGGCCTAAAAATTGCTAAATTTTCCTTACACGGCCTCAGCTATGTTTCCTTCAAAGTGCGCTGCACAGAACTTTTTCTTTAAATTTGCTTTTCTCGATTTTGTCAACTAGAAGTGCAATTTGTTGTCATTGATCATCGAGTGTATAGCTTAATTCAACTGATTCTTCTTTTGATTTGTTCTTCCATTGAAACATGATGTAAGTTCAGTATGTTTCTTCATTCTTGAACAAGTTTGTTCAGATTTAGAGAGGGTATTTTGATTCACTTTGATAAGACAAGTAAAGCTAATAAGTTTAGTGTGTGTATTTTCTTGCAAGAGTGAAAATGAGTTAATGTCCTTTTTTTTTCTCTTTTAAATTCAAGATTTATGTTTCTTTTGGGATGGTTTTTTTTATTTCTTCTTAAAGCAATTTTTTAGTAAAAAATAAAAAAATTTTGTACTAAAAAATTATTTTAAGAAGTAATAATAAAGTCATCCCAAACAAAGCCTTATAATGCTAGCGACATGTATGTTAAACCAAATCAGGTATTTTACACCTTCAAAGAGCAATTGCAATATATGTGCATGGTGCTGCAAATGGCTTTATTGTTGATAAGATTGCAGTGTATCTGTAATATTCATTGTAATTTTTTTTTTTTTGACATACAACTAAAATTAAAAAAAAAAGGAAATTTCAAGGATTTTATGCATGACATAATATTATTTAAGATTGATGTTTAATGCTAAATTTGAATTAAGTATGACATTCTGTAATTAAAATGTTATTCTATGTTTGCCGTGTCTCAGTAGTATTCATAGCTTGGATGCATGACTTTAAATAGTTTGAATCGAGTCCTTTATACTTGTTGCATGTCAAAATATTTTTGGTGGTGGAGAGATGGAGTTTAATATTTTAATTTTGCATGAATATGTAACACACAAAGATAAGAAAGAGAAATTTTGAAAAAGAAAATTTATGAGTGCTCATCTAGTTGAAATGATTTTATTAGTATTTGTTATTTATTATAAATGATATTCTTTGCCTCAATGAAGCAAATATATATCTTATAAAATAAATTTCATAATTGGAGTTAAAAGAATTTAATGATATGATAGTTGTTTTGAAGAGAATGTTAACCTATTTATTTGGTCGGTAGGATCGTAGTTATGTGATATAGGGATTATGGTGGGTGAGTGGAGGGGGCCACGAGGATTGTGGTTGATTAGGGATAGAGGTCAGAGGAATCGTAATTAGGTGAGAGAGGTTGGAGGGACCATTGTCGGGTGACGTAGGTTGGAGGGATTGTACTTGGGAAACAAAGGTTTGATGGACAATTGTTGGGCGAACAAGGTCGGAGAGACCGTGGTTAATGAGCGACGGAGGTCAGACGAATTGTAATATGTGGATGATGGAGGTCGGAAGGATCATTGTTGTGTGATGGTGATTGGAGGAGTTATAGTTAGGCTACAAAGGTCGGGGCGACATAATTGTTAGGTGATCGATGTCGAAAAAGTCGTAGTCGACGAGTGACAGAGGTCTGAAGGATTATGGTCAGCAACTAAGGTTGAATGATCGTTGTTGGATGATGGTGGTTAGAAGAATAATAGTTAGTAGCCTAGTAGGTGACGAATGTAAGAAGGATCATAGTCGGGTGATAGAGGTCGGAGGGACAATTATCAGGTGATGAAAGTTGGAGGGACTGTAATCATATGACGATGATTGGAGGGATTGTAGTTGGGCGATAGAGGTTGGAGGGGCCATAGTTGGGGCGATGAAGGTTTTGGGGGGATTGTAGTCGATGAGTGGCATATATCAGAAGGGTTGTAGTCAGCGATCATGGTGGTATGAAGGATCGTGGTTGAGCAACTGAGGTTGAAGGACCGTAGTTGAGTGTCGTGGTTAGAAGGATTGTAGTTGGCAGGCAATTGAGGTCGGGTGACCATTGTCATACGACAGTGGTCAGAGGGACTATAGTCAATAGGTGACAATGATCAGAGGGATTGTTGTTATGCGATGATAGTCAGAGGGTCTGGAGTCGATGGAAGATTGTGATCAGAGGGATCATAGTCGGACAATTGAGGTCGAATGGACCATTGTTGGGCGACAAAGAATGGAAGGATCGTAGTTGGACGACAATGATCCGAGGACTATAGTCAATGGACGGTGGTTCGAGGATCGTAGTCGATGGGAGGCCTTAGTGGTCAAAGAGACCATAATCGGACAATGGAGGTCAGAAGGACCGTTGTCGGTCGGTGACGAAGGTCGGAGGGATATATGCAAGAGTAAGATCAAATCAAATAAAGATTTGTGCCAGAGAAAGTTCAACACAACCTCAACAGTTAATGTGTTATAACCACAAACATGATTGGTTTGATGTAGTCGTCTACTACAGCAAAAATTTAAATATCATAGCCCAAATGTCATGGAAAATAGACCAATAACATCCATCTCCCACAACGTGAAGGGTACCCAAGCAGTGATTGGTCTCATTGTTTAGACTTTGCTAACGAGAAGATACCAAGAAATATTTAGCTTGTCGGCCTTTGCTTGTTTGAATTTCACATTAAAATATCTTTCAAAGGTGAACAAATAGAATTCAAAGTTAAAATCCTCGATAATTTTGAAATCATAAAATATTTGTTAATATTGTAATCGAGGCTTTCATTTTTCTCTTAGGCATACACTACGGAACGTGCTTAGGGCATCTCCAACCAAACTCTAAATTCTTGTATGGCGTCACCCGAGAGTTTCCGAGTTCCGGTCAAACGGTAAAACTTTCGCTATTTGGTTGCAGGTGAATAGTATGATGTCAATATTCATGTTGCACTGTTCATTTCCGCTTTTTTTTCTGTCTATATCAAACTTGCCGAAGAAATGTGCAAAAGAAAAATAACGGTTACCTTCGTAAAAAAGGGTAAAATGGAGTTCAATTGGAGATGAATCATGACATTTTTTTAGTTTCAGAACAGGAAGAGACGTCGATCCCTTCACGAAATCTCACACCTGCAACAAACCGTCGATCCCTTCACGAAATCTTACTCGACATTCTCTGCTTCTTCTGATTTACAGTCCTCCACATCGCTACAGCTGCAATACCCCTTCCCATTCGAGCTTCTTCCGCTTGTCAAACCCACGAACCCCTCAATCGACGCCTCCTATCGTCGACTCCTGGCACTCGATCGAATTCAATCACGGCTAAATCTCCGATCGCAAGCCCCCTCCGACGACTTTGTTGGATTGGAAGTTGCGAAGGTAGTCATGAGGGAAACCGAGGATTTAGCTTGCTGTGAGATTAACAGTTCCTAAATCCTGTTTAAGGATTTAACTGGCTGTGAGATCTAACCGTTCCCTAAATCCTGTTTGACAGGACTTAGCTTAAATCCCGCTCAAAACCTACATAAATCCCGTTTTATTAACTCTTAATTACAATAATTATGCTATCATAATTATTGTTGATTTATAATTAGTAAATGTCAATTATTATTATTGATAATTATGATTACTGTTAATTATAATTATTGATGATTATAATCTTTGCTAATTATAACGATTGATAATTATAAATATGTTAATTATTGATAATTATAAATTATAATTATGGTTAATATTTCCAAAAAGAAAAAAAAGATGAAATGAAAAAAACAAAAGAAAAATTCTATCACCTTATTCTACATGCCCTCAACATTGACACAATCGTCACCTTCGTCGCTTTGCAAAGGTACAAAAGGTCAAAATCCTATCCTCGACGCTTGTAGCAGAGCGAGCAACCACATATGTGTGCTTTTCTTAGCACGGTGAGAGGAAACTCCGTGTGATGCTTGCGATGAGACAGATAATCTTTGTGCATGCTTTTCTTAACGTGATGGGGTAAAAATTAAGTACCCGTATATAAGCATTAGTGCTTGCGAGAAAACAATTATAGATTTTAAAACAGGTAGCTCCGAAGACCCATGCATGTCTTTCTTGGCGTGGTGGTATTAAAGACTATGCCTGTAGAGTCATACGATATCGACCATGCACCCTTTTCTTAACATGGTGGGAAGGCTATGACTCCTTAAATTTTCCCCAAACCTTTGATATGCCGAGGTACTGTCGAAATTCAAAGTGAGAACGCACAAAATTGAAAGAACAACATGGACCTTATTCAAGCTGAATGATAGGGAATATGACTTTCAAAATGAACATGGAATTGGATCCTAAATTCTAAAATGCACAATTAAATAAAGAAATGCAAATATTAAATGATAATTTAAGTCATTTAAACAATCTTGAACGAGCAAGTAGAGGATTCGTGACAAACAGGGTCTTTAGTGCACACATATGATAAATGACGATATTCAATCAATTCCAAGCAACACCCAATCAGTTACAAGTAACATACACTTGCTATAAGGAACAATGAAGAACTTATATGCAAGTAACAACCGACCTATAGATTGAAATGGTGGCACTTGCAATTAATGGTGGAAGACCTGGCATGTGCACAACAGCTCACACGAGGGCAAGATGCGATGAATGTAACAATGCCTTGTAGTCAACAGTAACAGCTTGCATACAACTGATGCACTATACTGCCTTTTAATCAGGATGGTATACATGATGTAAGTACAAGGATCTCCCCATAAGTACATTAAAGGGGATTGCAGTAAATGTACAAGTAGAAAACCTATGAAGTGAGGGTTCGTATGTAAGTCGGATATGTCACCAGTATAGTGACTCTCCTACAAGCACATTTAAGAAGCTTGCATTGGATTCATAAGTAGGGGATCTATAATGTGACAATACATATGCAAGCTGAATTCAGAAGCTTGTTGTGAACAAGAACTCATGCAAGCAATTATGAGAGATATGATGTGCATAATAATCAATCTACGGATGACGACGAGCATTATGCAACATATGCTAAATCATCTATACAACCAACAATCATGTAAATACATTGACCCCTTACAAGCAAGGATCTAACAAATCAATGTACAATGCTATCTTTTAAGCAGAAATCACATATGTGCATTGAGCTACTACTTGCTAGCCAACATGCACAAAAAGAACTCAATAATGAATGTAGCTCATATGGTAGCCCACTTTAACTTGCAAAAGCCGGGGATTCATATAATCAACAACGATGCAACATCATATGAATACATTGATTTGAATGCAAACAAAGATGGTTGATATGACCTATTTGTGGATAACAACAAAGGATATATCACAAGTATGACGAATCCCCTATGGACACAAATATATATACCACTTACAAATAAATGTAGGAGACCCATCATGCTACAGTCGTCCACCTGCAGGCGTTAATGAACAATATGCAACATATGTTAGACCATTCATGCAGTCAACAACCATCCATCGAAAGGTAAATGTAATAAGCCCTCGCAAACTGGAGTGGTCATTTTGCAACAAACATAAAACACCTACGAGCCACTGTAGGGGACCCGTCATACATATTATATGCTATTTATGAGCAAATATAGAAGAGCTTTAGTTTATGCAAGTACCTACAAACAGTGATTGAGAACTTGAGGTGTATGAGACTTCTTGCCTATGAAAAGTGACAAGTGACCTATAGCGACACTTGCGAATAATAGGATGAGCCATTGTGCTATAACAACCTGCCTATGAACGGCAATAGAATATAAATGGTCAAACTAATAGAAAAACTAAAAGTAATTTATATTAAAACACTGATAATTAGTGTTGTTTTATATTTTTATTATTTATGTTCTAATTCTGATTTAATTCTTAGCTTATAAATTTGATTGTTTGTGTTTCGCACAGACGACCAGTGAGAATGTGAGATAACCTTAGAAGCTGCCATGTGTGGCGTTCACGAATTGGTATTGAAGTCAAACTGTTCTCTTGAAATTTATTAAGATCCCCACTTGCGGAGCGCGAAAGAATTTTTCCAGGTTCTTGAGATTTTGGAAGAATTTTGCTCAACTTCTCTGACAGAAGAGTCAACTCCCTGTCTTGAGCTGGTATTCTCTCATCTCTAAGTTGCAAAGTCAAATTCACTTTTTTGATGATCCTTTTTTTTTGTTAACTTCTTTGCGCTCACAGCAGTCCAGAGATCTTGAAGTCCTTCCTGTACCCAATTAATTGAACCAAATTTCTAAATATGAGTGATTGACTGGAACCATCTTGTATTGTTTGCTTGTACACTTGAAAAGTCTATCAAAGATCCTTTCTTTTATGTACGTGTAAGAAACCAAATACTATCATAATTCCCTCTTCTGTAAGAACCTCGCCTTTTCAAAGAAGAACCCTAGTTTTCTAATGGGTTCCCTTTTACCTTGTGAAATTTGCTTATCGGAGGAGATCATTGAAGGTGAAAAGGAGCCCATTGTGGTGTCCAATCGAATTTCAAAGGAGACTGATGAATCTTATGGGGTTGTATTTTTACCGAAGTGTCACCGAGGGGCTTTTCTACTATCACCACTAAATTGGCTTACAGTTCTTTCGAAGGAAACACATTGGAGTTTTGTGTTTGGGGTCATTGTAGTTAATGGAATCAGCCAGGGATTTGGCGGTGGAACATCGAGAGTTGCCATTGATTATTACTGGAAAGATGTGCAGAAGGTGCAGCCTTCAGCGGCACAGTTATACCAAGGGATAGTGTACACTCCATGGATTGTAAAGCCTATTTGGGGTCTTTTCACTGATGTTCTTCCAGTGGCTGGATACAGGCGAAAACCATACCTTATAATTGCAGGCAAGGAAAGTTTGGTTTCTTCTGACTCGATTAATGTTCATTTTTCTTATCAGTCATCTTATTTTTTACTGCAATTTGTCAAACTTGCATTGTTATTGGTTCAGCATAATTGTATTAATAGTTAATAAGTAAACTTTGTAGTTCTTCTAGGTGGTCACTGATGGTTTTCTTAATAAAATTTTTTATGTGTGATATATGAAAGTCTTCCCTCTTCTTCCACCATGCTCTTCTTCTTATTGGTAAACTTTTTGTTAAAAAATTTTCAATAAGAAGGCCCTTTATCACCTTATCAGAGAAATTTTGATGTTTAAGCTTATTGCTTTGGCCTTCATGTTATGAGGAGTAGATAAGATTTCTAGTTCGTTGTATTATTGAAATTTCATGGTCTGGTAAAACCGCATCCTTAAGCTATAATTTGCATTGTTAAGCTTAGCAATAAATAATTATTAATTTTGTACCTTTTATTAAGGAATTTTTTTTTGGTACGGTTAGGGGATTAGAGTCTGGGTGAAATGGGATGAATTTCTTCCGTCGACCACTCGGCCGCAGACCCGATCTAGTATTAAGGAAAGCTGGTTGTCAAACAGTGAGGTCCCGACAAAAGTAGGAAAGTATTTACCCAAAACAGTCAGGTGGAAAGGCATGACGCAAAAAATTATGGACCCAGGCAGCTTCAAGACAAAATAATGACATAGAAAAGTTGAGGCATTGTTGAAGACAAGTTGTTATTTCAATACTTTACTGGTGACCGCAGCATAACAAGAAAATAGTGGGAATATAAAAGAGGCATAACACAACTCTCCTTGGCCTATTGGTTGAGAGCTAAGGCTTCCAACTAAGAGGTCTAAGGTTCGAGTCTCTGTGTATGCGTTGTGTGTGTGAGTTTGCCTTAAATGGCCTAAATGTCCAAAAAAAAAAAAAAGAGGCATAGTACCTTAGTGGGAAATCCAAAGGCGGTAAATTGCAGAGGCAACAAGCAGTAAAGGCTGCCCATGATGAATAAATTGTCGTAGGCTTTCAGCTATAACTATAACAGTGGCAGAAATACTAGCAGGAATACACATGGACTATAGCAACAATAACTCCATATGCGCTTGCTGGAATTCAATGGATTGAGTTGAAATCATATAGTAATGAATTAGACCGATTAGTCAGAGAACACATCTTGTTCATATAGAAATCAACATCATAGACATTTTCTTACACTTAAAATGGACTAGAAAAAAAGAAAAAAAAAAAGACTAAAAATTACTATGCATGAATTATATTCCTGTGAACATAGACTTTTAGAATTGCTTAAATTGTTTTTGGTTAAAATAATAGATAATTAATGTCATGGTGATAAACGTGAAACTCACTAAAATCCAAATAGATTCTAGATTGATTTTATAAGAAGTGACTTTCTGCAAAACAAACATGCATCGCTACATCTCTTTAATACAACACACCTTTGGAATGATGTTAGGAAAAGCAAAGAATGATCACAAGTGTTTCATGGAGGACACCCTTTGTACACCCAAATATTAAAAAAAGTTTCAAGATAAATAATGTTGGTTTAAATCAAGTTAATTGGTTTTAGGTTTAAAGAGACACTCCAACCTCCTAGAGAACTCGCCTCAAGTAGGCAAGTATGATCTAAGAACAAATCACATTCGATGAGTATAGTTTATCAAATTGCCCTGGTGATTGTTATCTATGATGTCGGCTCTAATGTTTATTCAAAGAGAGATGATATCTCAGTGCAAACTATTGATCGTCAACTTGGCTACTTGATTGTTAATGCATGCCAAGCCGACAATTTCTTAAGAGCTTAGTAGATGACTACATCAAGTCGGACTTTCTGATCAGGTTGCACAATTATTATATTTTTCTCTTTTTTTTGTAACCATATATGTAGCTAATTCTATAAATCTCAAGCTCCAATCCAAATCTATAAATAAAGGGCTGAGGGGTGAGCTCATTATACGCAATTTTCTATAATTGAGCATAATTTATAGAAATCCTAGAGTTTCTCACTCTAGAATTCTTCCTTCTCTCTATTTTCTTGTTCTCTTTTTCTCTTAGTATTCTCAATATAATTAGGTGTAATTCACATATAATTATGGATTCAACATCTTGTAATCATTCCATGCACTAATTTATTTCCCTGAGCATAAAAACTGTCTTTGCCCATGAAATTATGGTCTTATTCTTGTAATAATAAATAAGTCACTATAATCAGATATGGATTACTCAGCAGAACAATCAAATAGGATATGGATTGGCATTAAAGAAGAAACGGCTATTAGATCACATTTTGAGCAGGCCATTTGATGAATGATGTTTTGGCTTCCAACTATTTTTCCAGAATATTGATGCCCTTTCTTGTTATAATAAATTTGGATATTTTGAACTATAATATCTGATAGTTACCAAGTCTACTAACGTTTGCTGCTTAAAGTTGTTTGAAGATTTATGGCATTTGGTGTAATGCCTTCTCTGCTCTGCTTTTTGGGAAAAAGTAAACCTTAAATAATATATTGGTGTGCTCTTGTATGAAGTTTTATAACTTCCATCATGCTTTTTATCCCTTTTTTTTTTTTTTTGAATTCCAAATATTTTTTTCAAAGTGCTCTGATTGAAGATTCGTTCTTTCATTTGCATGTCTTCAAATTTCTTATATAGATGTCATTATTTTGTTCTTCTGCCTTTGAATTCTGATTATGGCGTGTTGTTTGCTGTCACAACATAAGTAGCAGTACTTATTTAAACTTTATATTATCCATGTAGGCCTTTTGGGAGTGGTCTCAATGCTAACATTATCACTCCATAGCAAACTACATGTTATGTTTGCATTGCTTGTGATGACCGCGGGCAGCGCAAGTGTTGCTGTAGCAGATGTGGTTACAGATGCATTCGTTGCACAAAACAGTATTGCGAAACCTGCACTTGCATCAGACATGCAAAGCTTATGTGAACTAAGTTCAGCCATAGGAGCTCTTCTGGGTTTCTCTATTAGTGGGATACTTATTCATGCCATGGGATCACAGGTTATATTCTAAATGTATCCCTATAGTATCTAGCTTGACATTCAAGGGTATCTTGCTTGCAATTAATGTTGGGAAATAGGCAAAACATAATTCAAATGTCAAGAGCAAAATATAACATAAAATAGAAAAGAACATGGAAATGAAGATTAAAACTTACACAAAAATTTACAAGAATTTTCTGCATGTTTACTCAATTGATTTTTAAGTCATGTTTTTATTGCTGTAGATATCATCACAATCGTTTGATTGTGAAGAATTACTGCCTTAAATCCTCTGATACAAGCATAAGATGGTGCTCCCCTTTTAATAAAGAAGTCTTAGGGGCTGTTTGGTATTGGAGTGGATTTAATTTAGTAGGATTTAGTAAATCCTGTAAATCCAAATTTAGTAAATCCTGAGGCCGTTAAATCCAAAAAGTTGTTTGGTATGATAAATATTAAATCCTGAGAAACTGTTTGGCAACAGATTGTAGGATTTAAAACAGTTAAATCCGCGGAGTCGGGATGATACCTGCGCGAAGACAAATACCTGCGCCACTCAACTATAAATCCCATTAAATTCGTGGAGGAATCGGATTAGGATTTTTCCGGATTTACGTTGTCGCCGGATTTACAGTCACGCAAAATACTGTTTGGATGGATTTAGCGTAAATCTGACTTAAATCCCGCTGTAAATCTGATACCAAACAGCCCCTTAGGAAACCAAATATTATTATTAAATTTTTTTAATGGCCCTAGGAAAAAATTCCCATAACTACTAAGTCTACTTGTTTTATTATTTGTTTTCTTTGATATGCATCAAAGGGAGTACTTGGCTTGCTAAGCATTCCATCATTGCTGGTGTTGTCAGTTGGAATCTTGATTAAGGAGATTCCTACACCCAATTTCGCTTACACTGAGGTGAATCTGAACATCATCTTTCAACTTTGTTTGGTGTTCTGTCTACTTATTCCTTTGCTTAAGCAGTATTAGATTGTTGAACATTCTTATCTTAGGTACATCATAAGTTTCTTAAAGCTGGCCAAACTATGTTGTCAACTTTGAAGTGCCCTGAAGTCTGGAGACCATGTTTATACATGTTTATTTCAATTTCCTTGAGCCTGAACAGTCATGAAGGGATGTTCTATTGGTATACCGATAATAAAGAAGGCCCTTCTTTTTCTCAGGTATCTTAAATACTTGTTGAGCGTGTAACATATCTACTAGGTTAAAATAGGGTGGGCTTAGGCTTCATTTGGGACGATTTTTTTATTGCTTCTTAAAGCAGCTTTCTAGTACAAAAATTAGTTTTTGTACTAAAAAAATGTTTTACGAAGCATGAAGGAATCCGTGCCAAACAAAGCCTTAGACTACTCTAATAATTAGGTTGATTCCACCGTGATTTGGAATGTTACAGCTTCAAAACACAGAAAAAACTTTGTTGCGATAACAACAAAAGGCTGCATACATCAACTGATCAACCCCTAATAGAAGCATTAATAGCTCATTCAATTAGCAATATCTTCTCATTTTGTTAAACATCAATACCTGATTATGCAGGAAACTATTGGATTTATCTTCTCAATTGGTTCAGTCGGTTCTCTTCTTGGTTCTATTCTACCAAAATTTTCTCAGGGACTTCCAATTCCGCAGCTTGCTTTTCTGGGGCCAGCTATTAACTGGCTTCGCTGGCATGTTAGATTTGATATTAATACTTCGTCTCAACTTAAAGCTCGGTATACCCGACTTTCTCTTTGTTGTTTTAGATGAGTGTATCTCTCAAATGATTGGGCGCATCAAGTGGATGCCCATTCTTGTTCTAAGTTCAAAGCTTTGTCCTTCTGGAATTGAAGGAACTTTTTTTGCATTGCTTATGTCCATTGAGAATTTTGGCTTGCTCTCGGCATCATCGGGCGGCGGGTTATTACTTCATACCTTAAAGGTTACAAGAACTGAATTCAATAACCTATGGATAGCTATTTTGTTCCGCAATATAATCAGAGTTTTGCCATTACCTTTGTTATTTCTGGTGCCAAAAAGTGATCCAAATGCTACTATTCTTCCTCCTGAGATGCTTATGGAAAATGAAGTAATGATTGGTCTTAAAGAAGCTGATGTTGAGTTGGCATTTCTGGTTAACAGCTAATAGGTATTTATCTATTTTTTGGAATCCTCTGAAGCTTTTTCTTCAAGTATAGTTGATACAGCCTTTATTTTTTTTTTCTGTGGAATTGGATGAGATGTTGGTTCAGTTCTAGCAAGCCATTTTGGTAGGACACAGAAAAGTTCACAATGAATGGAAATTATTTAGTTCATTAACAGTGGAAAGACTGCACCTTTGATGCATTAACATGGCAGATGAGTTTAATATAATATGATGCTCTTTAATTGCTCAAATATCGCAATCTTATTATTACAGGGATGAAATGTATGTGAGGCTTGAAATTTGAATCATTATTACAGACAACTTGGTGCAGTCCATTGGGTTCTCATGGTATTTAAGACTTGATTATTTATAAAAGTGTATTGTATATGAAGGAGAAATTAAGATGATGGTTATGTATAAATGCATTATATCCATTGTCTTCCTATGCTGATATTAATTGAAGGTGTCTTTAATTGCTCTTGCTAATTTTGCAGATACTTTTCCTTATATGTTAGGATGAGATTGGTGTATCTTAATAAATTTTTTTTTTTATGCAGTAGTGAAATAGAGTGAGAAACTAATACCTCTTAAATATCTGTTGGTTTCAGCTCTAGATATGCTAACAATTTGATAACATGTAATTAACAAGTTCTGAACCTTCTGAACTTTAGAAGATATCATCCATCCTCATTCATGCCATAATGTTGCTATGCTATTTAAATATTTGCTTCAAGAAAACTGTATAAGAAAGCATTTGTGGATGGAACAAGTCAAATTTTGTTTAAGTGTTTTGTCATAATTTTTTTACTTGCAAGGCTCATTGAGTGAATGATGTTTGAGAGAGTTATTACATTTCTTACTGATTTTTTTTTTTTTGTGAATTGGTTGTGAATCAATCATGATAAGGTGATACATGATTTTTTTTTTTCTTTTAGTTTTGTGTAATTGCTTTTTTTCTTCTTCACATCACTTTTGCTTATTAATCTCTGCTAACCAAGGATGTACAGTTGATGATGAGTTTCTTATTCAAAATATGATAATTTGAACAATGTAGCAGTGTTGTGGATAATCCAATATCATGTAAGGAGGACCTTGTTAATAAGGTTTAAACTTCTTTTATTTTCCTTTCTAGGTTAATAACTATTGCCATAAACGCCTAGCGGATCTCGGGAAAATTTGCATTTAATTCGGTGTGGCAATGTGCAATAGCACTGTGAGTTTTTGAAGAGTGTTGTGGCTAGCGCTGCATGGCGCCAGATCAAATTTTAATATTTTAAATATGTTTTTTCGTCCCAAAATTTTTTTTTTTCACTATTATATTGATTCAGTTTTATTTGAGGTAGCCCACACTAGAGAGAGATAGGGGATGATATTAGAGAGAGAAAGCTCGATTTGGGTTGCTTCGTTTTTTTTCCACTTCAGTCCAGTTCTGGTAATTATCCGGATTGAAATATGTTATACTATGTCTATCTCAATTTTTAAAAATGTGAAGATTCTCAAATTTTTTATTAAAATTATTTTTTTGTTACAAAAAAAAATATGAATAATTTTATATTGGTAAAATTTTCATATCATAACTTTTTATATATTATAAAGATTGAGATTTTAAATACTTTTGAACAATTTTACCAATTTTACACCAGGCATTCTAAAATATGCACCTTTTTAATTGAATATAAAATAATCATGATTCCAGAAAAATAGTGAGTAATACGATTGAAGTCTTAAAAGGTGTTCTGCACGATCCTTGATAATATGATGAAATTCTGAAATAGTACATTTTCACTTAATAGTGTGTTCTGTTGCTTATTGTTATAGTAAATTACAAGATTTTGCAATGAGTTCTTTTATACTTTATTTTTTATATTGTTATTAATCATGTATTATATTGATTGATTTATACAAGTTTTGATGTGAAAAATGTCCACTGGAGATATATGAGGTTAGAATCTTTTGGATTATGTCTGATGCAGGGAATCTGAAACTCTTTTAAATTCTATCAGTTGGAGTCATAAGGAGCTACAATCTTGAATTATGTCTAAAAGAGGGGGAAGACTATTTGCTGGGTGTTATAATGATCATAATCTTTAGATTTTGTCTGGGACTGGAGAAATCTGTTACATTCTATTATGCGAAATAAAGTTCATATAAAATTTCAATTTATTTAATTTCTCAATATTATTATTTAAAATTTTGGATAACTGCTATGGTATTATGATTTGCTTAGCACAATAAATTATTATATTGCATTTGATAATTAAAAAAAAATATTTAATAAAAGTGACATTTGAAAATTTTGATTGGTATTTGTGGTCTGCATAGTTGTTTTAGCTCATCGTTGTTTTACATTCTATTTTTAGGGTCTAGAAAAGGTAAGTAGTCTAGTTTTTATTACTCTGGTCCATAGCTTTTGTTTATAGTCATGCACTGAGATTGTATATGCACTTTTTATGATAAATGAAAAACAAATATTCTTGATAAGTTTATTTTCAATACTAGGCGTCGTTAGTAGCTCTATGTTTATTGTTATTTTTAAGTTAATTTAGAAGATATTGAGATTTGCTTGTTAAAGCTCAATACGATAGGACCTGTTCAATTTAGAACTTAGATATTGGGGTATGCTTCAGTTTGTGGGTTTTATCAGGTTGGGAGGACACCATGCAGTTGACTTCATAAGAAGAATCTCTTCCTCTTGTCACACATTACCCTAAACCCTTAAATTTGTAGATGAGATGAGTAGAACAGAATGCAACTCCACTTGACTTGCCTTGCCTTGAATAGTTTATGAAAGAGGCATGTGCTCTATTAGAGCTTGCCACATCTAAAAGGCTAAAAATGTATAGCCAAAACGATGAAGATGTTCGCCATAATAAGGGCAAGTACTAGCCCATAGTGCCCATGTCACACCTACAAAAAGAGGAAGTCATGGATCACAATGGAACTAACCTAGATGAAACATAATTTGCCCTCTTCAGTGAGTTTGGAGACTTGCCTTTTGAAGGAGTCTGTAACATGATGTCATCATCAATGTTGAATTTCACAAAGAGTTCCTCCTCATCACAAAGAGTGGCATCCAACAATGTCGTAAGTTGATTGAGAAAGATATAGAGATGATATGAGGAATAGGCTAATGACGAAGAAAGAAACACCTAATCACAATTTATAACAAGGAATGAGGAGAATAAAGTGTCATGACAAGAAGGCTAAATCAATAATAATTTATCACAAAGTTCTATATATTTGAAGTGACACCCCAATAAGTGTGCATAAATACACACCTCCTTTGAAGTTGCAAGTCACTCATTTCTAATAGAGAAAATCAATGTTAAGATTTTCCACTCATAAAAGATATTAAAGTATTAGTAAATGGTAGGCACTCATAATCTCCAACTAGGGCTAGTCATTTGAAGAACAAACGATGGGTAGATTGAGAGACAATGCCGCCCCATTGGTCATACTAACCTTAACTCATAAATATCTAAAATTTTCATGACTAAAGCTCAATAAACTCGCTCATTGTAGCAAGCCTATAGAACAATGGCATAAATAGAAGTTGCAAGCTCATCTAGATTAGAAATCAAACATCCTTAACTGTAAGTTTAGAGAGTAATGCCTAAGAGGATTCCCCATAATAATACATAAAATGTGGTTTAACTTGAGTCCAAGGATTAAAGTGATCTTGATTCAATGCTAAGTAAGAGTCGTGTGACAACTCTTTGTAAGCAAGTTGATACCCTTAGGCAAAAAACTTATAGGATAGCCAAGGCCACTAAGAAGAATAATATATGCATGATAAGGTTGCCTCTTTATATTAGCCTAATTGTCCCTTTATTGAGAAAAGAGGGATTTAATGAATTGGAAAAGCAATAAACCCTCCATTAATGATGTTCATAATTTTTTTTAGCCCATCACTTTAATCAATTGACATAAATAATAAAAATTTTATATTTAATTTTCATCCTTTTTATATGTTGCTCTCCAAATGGGCAAAAGAATTGAGAAACTAAATGCCTCTTTATATTAGCCTAATTGTCCCTTTATTGAGAAAAGAGGGATTTAATGAATTGGAAAAGCAATAAACCCTCCATTAATGATGTTCATAATTTTTTTTAGCCCATCACTTTAATCAATTGACATAAATAATAAAAATTTTATATTTAATTTTCATCCTTTTTATATGTTGCTCTCCAAATGGGCAAAAGAATTGAGAAACTAAATGCCTCTTTATATTAGCCTAATTGTCCCTTTATTGAGAAAAGAGGGATTTAATGAATTGGAAAAGCAATAAACCCTCCATTAATGATGTTCATAATTTTTTTTAGCCCATCACTTTAATCAATTGACATAAATAATAAAAATTTTATATTTAATTTTCATCCTTTTTATATGTTGCTCTCCAAATGGGCAAAAGAATTGAGAAACTAAATATACGCCCAAATATGTGTGTACAAAAAACTTGTGAAGCCCAGTCAAGTATGCTTCATAGGAGCTCAGCAGAGAGCTAAACTCATCCAAAATATACCCCTTGCACAAGGAGACCCACCCCAATAAAATTCAACACGGCCAGACACTTGCACCATTGAAGCTCACCTAAAGAAGCTCAACAAAGGAAGCACACACCCTCCAAGGGTTTGATTGTGGAAGAATCTGACCTTAGTAGACCTTGAACCAATGAGGTACTTATCTTATGTGAACTCTCCACAAATGAAGATTCACCCTAGTCGAGTTGACTCGTCTATATAAGAGGGTCCCTCATCCAAATTATAAGAGATATACATCTATCAACTCCACGATAATAGTCTCATATGTTACATTAATCTCCACTTCAACAAAACCCACATAGGGCACTCGCTCGAGAGGCATTTACAACTAGTACTCATTGGAGGCAACCATAGTTGCATCAGTGATATCATGACCCAACTTAATATATCTAATGTATTATAAAATATTATATTAGGTCGAGTACAATATGAAATTTTGCCTAAGTTCTATTTGGAGGGAATTTCATTTGTCATCAAAATTTATGATGTGGAGCCGCTAATCATTAATGTACAATATTAAAGTTGTGGTTATCATTCAACACACACATAATAATAATAATAATAATAATAATAATAATAATAATAATAATAATAATAATAATAATAATAATAATTATTGTTGCGTCCTGGAATATTATCGGCGGTAGAGAAATATATGGTTTAACGTCTTAGCATTGTACGAAGTTTCAACACACAAGTAGATAAGAGAGAGAGTTAAACATTCATAAGAGACACCAGAGTTTTTACGTGGAAAACCCCTGAAAAGGGGAAAAAACCACGGGGCCTGGCCCAGTTTGAATGAATCCACTAATATTTGCAGTCGATTACAAATGAGGCCCTTCCTTTGGAGAAGGCCTTGTATTGATGTAGCAAATATACATCATATATATATTGCATTACATGGTAGGAGTTACATATACATGTTTGTTTGGTCGGAAGGACCGTAGTCGGTAGGAGACCGGGGTTAGAAAGATCGTTGTTTGTTAATGGAGGTCGGAAGGACCATAGTAGACGACGGAGGTCGGAAGGACTGTAGTCGGTAGGAGACCGGGGTCAGAAAGACCGTTGTCTGTTGATGGAGGTCGGACGGACCATAGTAGGCGACGGAGGTCGGAAGGACCATATCCGACAGGAGACTGAGGTCAGAAAGACCGTTGTCTTGTGATGGAGGTCGGAGTGACCGTAGTAGGCGACGGAGGTCGGATGGACTGTAGTCGGTAGGAGACCAGGGTTTGAAAAACCGTTGTTGGCAGGAGACCGGTGTCTGAAAGATCGTTGTCGGCAGGAGACCAGGGTCTGAAAGACCGTTGTTGGCACTAGACCGGGGTCAGAAAGACCGTTGTTTGTTGGTGGAGGTCGGAAGGACCGTAGTCGGCAGTATTCTGGGAGAAATGTGGGCATCAGGTGATGGCCTAATGGAGCTCAAAGGCTCAAGTAGTGGTCCGGCGGAAGTCTCGACCTCATGTGATGTTCTGGTGGAGCACACGACATTTGATGATGATCTGGCGAAGACAAGGTCCCCTGACAAAGGTGAGGGCCTCTGGCGAAGGTGAAGGCCGTTGGTAAAAGTGAGGGCCTTTGGCGAAGGTAAGGGCCTCATATGAAGACATCAGACCTGAACGTCGGGCCTTGAGTAGAACGTTGGGCCTTCAGCAGAACGTCGGGACTTGAGCAGAACGTCGGGCTTGAACGTCGGGCCTAGAGGTGGTGGTCCATGCGAGGCTCCGGTGGTGGTCCGGCGAGGCTCCGGCGGTGGTCCGGCGAGGCTCCGGCGGTGGTCCGGCGAGGTTCCGGCGGTGGTCGAGGAGGAGCTTCTTCCTTCTCTTCCTTCTCCTCTTCTCTTCTTGCTTCTTGCTTAGCCCCCCTTTCAAGAGAAATGAGGGGTCTATTTATAGATTTTCTGGAGTGGCATGCCCCGTAAATAGGTGAGAGATCAAGGGTAAATGGGGAGTGGTTGGATGGACGGCCGATATTGAACCCCTTGATCATGGACCGTTCGCAGGCATTTGGAGGCCTTAGTGATTTCGGAATTTGGTGATCTTGGGCTCGTTGGATTCGTCTCGTTGAGCTGTTTGATTTGAGTATAAGCTCGTTAAAATCGGAGACCGTTTGGTATCTCAAATTGCGGTTTGAATCTTCCAACAGCACTTCGGGTCCATGATTTGGACCCATTTGGACTCGGATCGAATTGAATTTGGTGTCGTTGGGTTCGTATTTCCGAGACGCTCAGTTCGACTGTAAGTTTGCTGAAATCGGAGTTCGGATGGTCTCCGAATTAATTTTTGAAGTTTCCTATTTGATTTTGCATCGAGATTCGTGCCCGATCAAGATAATTTTTGGAGGACGTATCAATAATAATAATAATAATAATAATAATAAAATAACCCATCCATAATAGTAAAAAGTATTCTAACAATAAAATATGTAAATATAAAAATGATAAGCTAACAACCCAGTTGGCCATTTGAGACCTACAAATGTATTCAATTGTTATAAATAAAAAATATGAATGCTAACAACCAATTTTTATAAAAAAAAAGTATTGAGTAAATAAATCTATATGCTACTACTGTGTAGGTATCATATATAGTAGAATTATGATCAAGATTACAATTTCAAAATTATGTCATGTAAAACATCTTATCATGTTAGAATTATAAGAGTTAGCACTTCCCCTTAATTGAGGAGATGGAATTATAAAATATGTAATTCATATTAATCTTTTTAGGAATGTGAGGCAAACTACTGGATATGTAATAGTTAGATAAGATCAGTCGGCGATGATGATTACATATGATGGCTTAGTAATGATAGTCAAATGATGATTGATCAGTGATGACAATCAGATGACAATGAATGGATTATGATGTTCGGTTGATGATTGTCTGATGATGATGATCGGACAACTGTAATTAGATGATAAGTTGAAAGATGACAATAGACAAGCAACGATGGTGGTGATGGCGATCGTCGACGTTGAATATTGGGTAGAGAGTTCGTCATATCTCTAAGCTTTTTTCGTACTCAAATTCATTTCCTTTATAATGGAGAACATGATTCAATTTATATTATTTTGGAAGTGACATTTTGGTGAATTTAGCAAAGGTTTTGTAATACTTCATCAAACGATTTATATTGAATCTTTTAATTATAGAATATTCATTTAGTATTTAAGTGCTATAATAATTTCATAATAGAGTTATATTGGGCTTGTTGGATTTTTCTTATTAAGCCGCTCAGTTTGGTTATAAGCATGTAATATTCGAAGATCTTTTAATCAATATTACGAAGTTTTCAACTTTACTTCTTGTGCTTGATTTGAGTTTATTTGGACTCAAATTAGATCACTTTGATGCCGTTGAGTTTGCCTTATCAATTCACTCAGCTTGATTATAAGCTTGATGAAATTGGTGTTTGAATAATTTTAATTTTAATTTTATAAAATTTTAATATAAAAAGTACATTATGATTTGTGCCAATCAAGTGAATTTTTATTAAATGTTCAATTTTTCTTAAAATTATTTTATTGGAATTATTTGAGTTTATCATTATCATTAATTTTTTTGAAAAGTGTATAAACTATAAAGGCTTAATTATAATTAAAGAATTAAATTACCTGTATGAAATTTAAAACAATTTAATTTATTTTTAATAAAACTTATCTTTAACTTTTAGAGAAGAATTTAAAATTATTTTAAATTATCTTAAAATATAACTTATAATTATATTCTTTTTCAGTTGATATTATATAATTCATTGAATTGAAATCAAATATTAAATAAATAGGTTATTTAACAAAAAAGTTAGGCTTGGAACAGATCTTTCCTTTTTTTTTATCAGCCTCGATATATCGGGAAGCTTTGAGCCTTTGACGCGGAAGCAAAAAGGAAAAGGGTGTAAGCGAAGTCGGTTCATCCCCCCGTTTTCTTCCTTTTTTGTGGGCTTCTACTGAACAGACATTTTGTTCTAGGGTTAGGGTTTGGCTATTAACGTTTTTTAAGTTTGATTATTCTTCCCGGTAATCCGCGAATACTTTCGAGTTTCGATTGAGTTTGGATTACGATGGTTCAGCTAACGAGTTTCGACAGGCTCTGGCCGGAGCCGAAGCAGCTATTCACGACGGTGGCGGCTGTGCCGATTGCAGTAAAGGATGAGATCGAGGACTATTTTGATCAAATGCAGGGTCCTCTCAACAAGAGATCGAAGCTAGCTGAGCTGGATGAGCAGGTAGTTTCCTTGCTTTTCCCGCCAGTTTTCATCTTATCACGGCTTGGGTCGTCCGAGGTTGTTGTATTTGATTTAGTCCGATGGTTTTTGATGTCGATTAAGATTTTTTTTACTTGTATTAGGGATATTGACAAATTTAGGAATTGCTTTTCCAAGAGGTTGTGGTGCTTTAACTTATCCTTGCGATGGAATTTGTTTCTTATTCTGATTTTGCTTGAGTTTGAACTCGTGCTTTGAATCAGTGGCTATTTGTTTTGCGTTTTGCATTTTTTTATTGATGTAGTCACGCACATTTGGGAAATTTAGCTTTGATAAGGAAATCTGTTTGAACAGTGGTTTGTGCAAATCTTTCTCTTTTGGTTTATTAGATGCTTTAATATATTTTTTTTCTATTTTGACCTATGGTAGCTGGAAAGCAAGATGGTCATGCCATCGTCACATTACGATCCACTTGAAGAGCCAAGTCCACTTGGTCTTCGGCTGAAAAAGAGTCCATCTTTCTTGGATTTGATTCAAACGAGGCTTTCTCAGGGAAAGCGGGTTTCAACGTCATCTTTCACGGGCAGTAGCTTAGAAACTGTGAAAAACAAGGAATTCGATTCTGCCGCTCTTTCAAATTCTGTTGACAAGATGAAAGCCTCAAACTTTCCAGCTTCGATTTTGAGGATTGGAAATTGGGAGGTAAGAAAGGCCGTGTCATTTTCTCTATTTTGATCTGGTATTCAACTTTTTATTGGATTCCAGTTTACTTGCTTTAGAAGATTTTATGGTTCTGTTTTGTTTGCAATTTAATGTGCGCAACTGCATCATCTCATGCAATTTCCTGTTTCATTTCTGAAGATCACTTTATTCCCTTGTAGTTTCCATCATTGTACTGAAAATTAGCTTTTCCTTTAAATGCTTTGTTAAAAATAAAATTTAATTTTAAATGGAATACAACACAAGGAATTACACAAGAATTGTGCTCCATGAATAAGCAATTGAATGAATACACTTGGTTGAATTTTGTGCTTTTATCCTTTTTTATTGTATGATTTGCATTTTGATGGATATACATTGTTTCACATTTACCTAATGGATATCCCAACCTATAAATATTGTGCCAGCTATTGATTTGAATTTCAATTGATCAAGCAATATGATGATATCACACCATAGTCGTTGGCTTTGTTGAGTTTTTATTTTTTTATTCTTTTCTTGGAGAAGTTAAGAAATCTTTTATTGCAAATAAAGTAAAACTTAATAATTCAATTATAATAATTGAAGCTTGTTTATAAATGCTAAAATATTAATTATTAACATAAGATGCCTAAAGGCTAATATTTGAAGCTAAACTTCTCAAATCCACCAACCTTTTTGTTGCGTGCCGTGGTGCTTATGTTTGTATCTTCTTTTTTTTGCTTGATTCGGAAAGAGGAGTTGAATATGGGTATCTTTGGTTGCCATGCTAATTCTTATATAGCTAAAAGCCATGTAATTTTCCAAATTTAATTGACATAAAGTTCACTCATGGAAGAATGGAGATCTTCTCTTTGTTGCTTTGTTACTTTGTCACTTTATGGGGTAGTTTTTTTCACTGTAAATGTTTGAACACTAGTTTAGGAAGTGAGTTTATGAGGATAGTTATTTGTTGTTTTGAAACTCACTTCATTTGAATTCAGTTTAGGCAGTAGAGAGTTTCAGTTTTACCCTTGTCATATTAAGTTTTGATTAGTATAATAATATTTATTTTTACTAAAGGTTAAAAAAGAAAAGAAAAGTAACTTTCCTAGTCCTCAAGATTAGACTCACTTGTCACCTTTTTAAAGGTGATTTTTAAGAATGAGTATAGTTCTATCTTGTTTTAACCAAACAAACACTTGAATTTGCTTTTGGAAGTGAGATCAATCACCTACGAAGAATGAAAATAATTTGACTCTATGTATAGTAAGGGTGTAAATGAGTTGAGCCGAGCTCGAGTCACTCATGGCTTGAGCTTGAGCTTTTGATTAATTATTTGAGTTTGAGCTCGAGCTTTATTCAATAAGTTCAAGCCGGCTCATGAGCCGACACATTTATTATTAGAGAGAAAACGATTATGGTTTAAGCAATTATTATAATAATAAAATGGTAAACCGAACATGAAATTATAATTAATAAAGAATCATTTGATACAATAAAATTAGATATAATTTTCAAACATTTTCAACAATGAGATATAATTTTTAAACATTTTCGACAACTTAACATTCTAAATCCTAATATATTTTAAGTATATTCTATATTAACAAATTTTAAATGAGCTTGCGAGTTAAAGAGTCGAGTCGGGGCCGGCTCAAGCTTGGCTTGTTTGTTCATCAATGTCGACTCTTGGGCCATTTATCATGCTGAATTTAAGTCAGCTCGACTCACTTACACCCCTAATGTATAGCTATGATGCACCGACACTTCTCCTCAAAGAGGCGTGCAGTGTCCGACACAACACTCGCCCGACACGTGTCGGACACGCTGAAAACGTGTCCGATTAAAAAAATATTAAATTCAAATTGGACACGCGTATCTTACATGTTTTATGAATTTTTTTTAAATATAATCTCTTGTATTTGGCGGGATTTAAACTAAATTTCTTATTTCCTATCCACAACATCAAATCAACGTCCGCACTTAATATCCATTCTTTGAATGTGCTCATTTTCATTTCTTTCTGGTAATGAAGGTTTTTTCATTTCCTCTCTCGGTGACTAATAAATGACATCCTAATACTAATCATTTTAAGCACAAATTCTAATTAAATGACTTATTATTTCTAAATTATTTTTAAAATTATACTTATTTAATTTTTATACATTATTTTTAAAATATAAAAACTATAATACAATGTCCAATCTGTGTCTGGCCCTATATTTTAAATAATTGACGTGTCCCGTGTCCGTGTCGTGTCGCATCCGTGTCGCCGTGTCCGTGTCTGTGCATCATAGATGTATAGTAAGTTCAACATAACCTTTACTTTTGACAAATTTGTGGATTTAATTATTATGAAAGCACTGGGCCTCGTCATATTGTCTTACCAGCTTTGCATAGTTGGTCGTATGACCCAGATGTCTAAGCTGTACATAGTACTGTGGCCACACTAAGCATTATCCTATTTCTTTATCATCCGTGTTACGTGTTTTTTATAAATTAATATCAATTTTAGCTCGAAGTGTTGGCATTTTGGTAAATAGTCTGATAACAAAGATGAGGGTGAAACTGATGAAATATCAAAATCAGTATGTTCATTTGATGCTTTAATATGGTATTATGCAGAATTTGATACAATTTTATTGTTCAGGTTCCAATGCTAATGCTAACGATTAAAATGCAGATTTGTACTTCTTTGATCCAATGCAACCAAAACACTAACTAGTTTATTTGGTTAACTTCATTAAGCCTATTTAGAAAACACATGAAAGCCTATTAATAAGAATCTGCTGAGTCATTAAGCTTGAGCCTAGGAAGATATATATATATATATATATATATATATATATATATATATATATATATATATATATATATATATATATATATATATATATTATCAAAAGAAAATAACATCTCCAGAGTCCATACTATATCATTCAGCGACAGAAATAATTGCTGTATGGGCAAAGGATTGCTAAAGAAATTGTTTTTGAGCCACGGTTCAGAGACAGGTTGGAAGGATCTAAAAACAACTGAATCAACAAGAAAAGGGGGATGTTGGATAGTTACTCGAGGTACTTCCACTGGGAAGTGGTGAAGGCCTGGTAAACAGAAAATCTGCACTTGTAGGGACATAAATGGAAGAGTAAAGAGAGGGATGCATATGATGGTGGTGGGTAGCGATGCTGCATAAGGGAATCCAATAAGATGGAACTTTTATCTTTTTTTTTTTCTTTTTCTTTTTAGCTAGATTAGAGAGGCTAATGTGAAACATACAAGGGAATTGCAGGATTTTATTAAGAAATTTATTTTCGCAATGAAATTATAAGATTAATGTTTCACTCAGTTAGGATTTTCAGTTTCGTAGTTATTGACTTGCTTCTAACATGTAGTTACACGTTAGATTAACAGAGCGATCCGAAATAATGACAAGAAAATAGTAAAACAAATATGCGATTAAAGATAATCCACCACTTAACAATTAGAACTTTCACCTTAGAGTTTTCCTCTGGATCGCTTTTTGGAAGTAGGGTTAGCGGAGGACAAAGGTTAGCAAGCCCAATGATGCCACTACAAGACAGAGGATGGCGGCTGTTTTGATCAACGGAGAGTTGGCCGGAGTTGGAGAGACGGGTGGTCGTCCTGCGATCTTCCACGATCCTGTAGGTTGTTGCTCTTCGATGACGTCCGCCAAAGTAAAGAGAATACGCTCCACGTATTCTTCGACGGTGCCTTCGAACCCATATCCGGGATCGAAGAAAGGTGATTGAATGATGTCGACTTCCGCTTGAGAATTGTAAGCGAATCCGTGATCAACATCCGGATCCGCCATCCATGAGCTTGAGGGTAGGCGAGTGGTGTTCTATGGTGGAGCCGCCGGTTGGGAAAGGTGGAGAGGGCGGCGAAGAGAGGGGAGTTGGCAGGCAAGGAGAGGGGCGGTTATGGTTGGGTTAGTAAGGTGGAGAGAGGGATTTAGTAAATCTGAAATTAAATTCAGATTTCACTAAGGGAGGGAGAGGGGTTAAATTTGAATTTCAAAATTATCTAAAAGGAGCAATAAGGTGGCCGGCGGTTTAATGGGGTATTAGTGGGGATTTAATGGTGATTGGAATTTAAATTGGAGAGAATAAATGCTCAGGAAGGGGTTGGCCATATAGGGATGATATGGGGGTTTCATTTTAAGTGTGTGGGACCCCCAAGGAATAAACAATGAATAAAATCAAATCTGAGTTTAATTTCATATTTGATTCAATGAGGAGGTTTCCTAAATGAGTTTCTAGCAAAAGGAAAATATTTGAATTCAAATATTTAATTGAATTCTCAATAGGAAACTTTCATAATTGACTAGGATCTAATTTAGGAAAGTAAATGTAGGCAATTGGATTTTGATGTTGACCCCTATATCTCAAACCACATGAGAAAGGACCCCAATTGGCGAATAAAGCATTATGCACCTTGGCGCAATGCTTCACTTGAAGGTTCAAACAACCTCTGATTGCCAAACAGATTGTGTTGTTGCGACCAGGACGTCGAACTATGCTGGGTCGAGGCCCTCACAATTGAATCGGATGAGATTGGTCAAAAGAGACGATCGACACCCAAAATTAAAGCGCGCGGCTAATCAAATGATGTTAGATCAACAAATGGACTTCGTCATTATGTTCAGAACATTACAAATACTCAAAAACTGTATTTTATTTGTTCAATTTGGATCATCCTAATGAGTGACATGAATTTTGAGACAACACGTATTTCGAGAAAGTCAGGCCTTAACGTCGCTCAGATGACGTCCGATCATGAAACGGACTATGCCATTGCGTCCGGAACATCCTCGTCATTCAAAATATACATCTTTTGTGATTAATTAGTATCAATCGTAATGGTGATATGGATCCCAAGGTAATAACACGCATATCGAGGAATTTGGCCCTCGATGTCGCCCAAACAATTTCAGATCGACAAACGGACAGTGTCATCGAGTCCGGAACGTTGTCTACATTCAAAATATATATTTTATTTAATGAATTTGGATCGTCTGAGATGGTTGCGAATTTTTATGCAATTCAAATATGATACAAAGGCCTGCGTTACAATGGAAACGAGGTCTCGAAGATGCTCGGATGGCGTCCGATCAACAAACGAACAATGCCATTGCGTCCGGAACATCGTCTCCATTAAGGATCTACATTTTATTCGATCAAATTGAATCGTTAGAGGTGGTGTCGCAAATTTAAAAGGGGGACTCTAATATAATGCAGAGACATGCGTTATGAGGGAAATGAGGCCTCGACGATGCTCGAACAACGTCCAATTGTAAAACGGACAGCGCCATTGCGTCTGGAACGTCATTAATACCCTAAATGCACTACCAATTTATCCAATTTCAATATTCGGCGTAATCGACACGTTAAACGGTACAAAATACACGTAAAATGAGAAAGTAGCATGCAAATCAATGCAATTTTTGGACTGATTTAGGCATTATCATCCACTCGAATTAATGTGATGATGACAGAGCATTAGCATGAATTTTAATTTAATAAAAGTTTAACACAAAAATGAAAAAAGTCAAAATGAAAACTCAAATCACATTAATTGATTACCTTGGTGGCGTCGAAAGCTCTGTGCAAATCTTTGAGTGTATCCCTGAAATCCCGCTGATGGCAAGTCATCTCGAGGGCTGGATCTCGTCTTTAGATCAAAATGAAATGGAACGAAGGTGGCTCTCTCAGTTTTTCATCTCCACAAAACTGAAGCCGAACCCCACACCACCTCTCCGACTTTCTTCAGCCGTTTGCAAAACCGCCTCTGTCTAAATCCATGAGCATAGAGACTTTCCAAATATCTTGCTGCTGCCAGCACTTGCCTTCCCTCTCATTCTTTTCCCAGGTTCGTGACTCCTCCAACCTCTTTACATAAGCTCCCCCAAGTCAAACCGTCTGTTCCTTTTCTTTGTCTCAAAGCATACACATGAAGAGTTCCGTCCTAAACTGCCCTCGCACCCATTCGCTGCATGCAAGTCACGAACCACAGCTGGAATACCCAATCTATTCCTCCTCGGTAGTCATAGAGCTCGGTTCCCTCTTGTACCTTGCAAATCTGTAGCTGTTCAAAGAACTCAGTGGAGCTCGACTCCTCACTAACAGCAGATATAACAACACTCTCTTAAATTTCCTTGCTTGGATGCCATATTTGACCGTCCGATTGATCCAATCGTGAGCAAGGGACTGCTGATACAGTGCTTCGTTCAAGATCAACCTCTCCACTTGCAGTGAAATTCACCTCATTGGGTCTCATGGTTGTCAGATCAAAAGTCTGAAACTAAAAAAAAAAAGAACACGTGGTGTATGCTTGGAGCAAGTTTTTGCTGGAGAAAGAAGAGAAGCTTGCCATGCTTGCATCAGCTTCATTCAAATTGCATAGATCCATGGTTGAGGCAACAAGGCACTTAACCTGTTTGCAAGCACAAAGCTAGCGGTCCTGGTGGTGGATGGCATGACGATAGCAGCAATGTTGAAATGCATGCTCTTTAGTTGTTTTAATACCTTTGGAAAAACAACTAAACACACTATGGTTGCTAAAGAACTGATTCAATCTGTTTATTGGATTATCCATGGAAGCACCATTCAGTTTAACAACAAATGCCGTGAAGAAGGATGAGGAGTTAGTTACACTTGAAGCTGTTGAGTTTTCAAGCTCAATATGTGACATGCATGGATATTCAAATACAAGATGAATATGACGAAGCTGATGTTAGAAGCTCTGAGAGTGATCATAATTTCATACAGAGAGCTCTTCCTATGTTTATTCTTATGTTATTAGCGACATTACTTAAGCAAGAAGTGGATAAAGATCAAAACCCAACAAGAGTTTTACAGCATCACTTGCAATACCAGAAGCCATTTCAAATTCTGGTTTGGAGGCTTCTCAAATAGATTTTTTTTTTTTTTAATGAATTAACTGAAGTTTTTTTTTTGTATTGTTGTTTGTGGCAAATCAGAAGCTTCTTATCTTCCTTCTCATTTCGTATAAAAAAAAAGAAGAGAGAAGGGAGGAGTTTCAAAGAAAAAAAGAGAGAGATTTCTCCAACAACAAAAAAAAGAAAAGAAAAAAAAAAAAGAGAAAGAAAGAAAAGTGCTACTCCCCCCACTCTCCTTCCTCGATGTTCGCGTCGGACCGGTAGACCACCTAAGCACGCCTTTGGTGCGCGTGGTAGGAGGGAACCCGGTGCGACACCTACGACGAGGGAGGCGAGTGACCCCTCGATCCACGTGTCAACCCCGACAACCCCGCGGAGGTATGAAATTTTCTAAACTCAAAACCTTACCTCAATGTTCGTGGCGAACCGGAAAAACCGCCCCAAGCACGCCTTTGGTGCGCGTGGTGGGATGGGACCCCGGTGCGGCACCTACTGCGAGGCGGGGTCGCTCATAAGTACCTCCGAGCGGGGGGAAATGTCAAAATTGCTATCTTTTCATCAAAATGCTTTTTAAAACCCCAAGCACGCCTTTGTTGGCCGTGGTGGGAGAAAAAAAAATAAACAATACAACCGTCGCGGTGTCTTACAAACACCAACCGTGCACGCCTTTGGTGGCGTGGCGGGTAGGCGGCCTCTTGGTTTTTTCCCCTTAACGGGGGAGACGCCGGGAGGCTGCCGAAATTTGGATTGAAAATCCAAGGACTTGAACAAAGAAAGGAGCTTGGACTTGGACTTGATTGAACTAAAAGGACATGCAAGAGCTATATTGAACAAAAATCCGGACTTGAACTTTTGGACCAAATCTACTTAATTGAACTCAAACCTAAATGAATCATAACTTAAGCATAACTCAATGAACATGGAGGACTTGTGTAAGACTTGAGTTGGACTCAAGCTAATTTGAACTCATTCTTGAACGTACAAATGACAAAGAACTTGAAACTTGTACTTGTGGACATTGAACTTGAACAAGACATGGACCCAAAAGTGGACTTATTTGAACTCAAGTGAACTTGAATTGAGTTTGAACTTATGCAAGAAGACATGATCATGCTTAGAATTAAAATCATAAGTTGCAAAGCAATGAGTTCTAAATACAAATGAAATAGAAGAGAAGCTTGCGAATCATTGCGAATCAAAGGAATGTGAGCACCATTCATCTACAAGATTGTAGAGAACATCATTCAATGACATAGTATTTCTCAATGAACTTGATGACTTACCAATAGTCATATATAAAGAATATGCACTGATCATGACCATTCACATGCAAAACATATGTTGAAGACTTGTGGTGAGTAGAGTAATGCACCTATAAGCATGAACGTTAATCTATTGCACACAGAATGATCCATTTACAAGCAACTACAAGAAACTTTTGAAAGTTTCTAAATGACTGTGAAACAGATTTAAGTGAATGTGATAATGTTTTACGATCAACTTCAATGAGCGAATGCTACAACACTATTACAATCAATCACCCTTCAATGATGATTGGATACATCAATCCATTACAAGTAAACACCAGATGGTGTGTAACAAACAAAATTGCATGTAGATTCGTTATAATATGCAAAATGTCATCCTCGAACAAGAAGGGAAAATGACCACAACAAATATGATGTTGGGGAGATCTACGTTCAAAGCAATTTTGCTCACAGAATATTGACAATGCATGCAGTAGCCCGACCTACAACCAATGTATATTGAGTGTTGTGGCACGCTTGAAATCAGTACAAATAGAACTAGCAATTCACTCATGAGCAACATTGATTGAAATGATGTAGAAGTGATGGATTCTATACAAATATAGCCATACACTCGACGTTCGATAGATCGTTCACAAGGTGGTGATGAAAGCCATATAAGTTAAGGGAAGACGTATATGATGCAATATACAATGAAGAAAGCTTTTATAGATTTCGGCAACATACATACACTGGGTATAATGGCCTCACACAGTCCACACCAATCAATGTGCATGAGGGGTTGGTAATAAATGCAGACCCCTATAAACTATCATATAAGACCTGTGGTGTACCCAATACAATGTTCATAAGCAAAATGCAAAAGATCTGCAACACATACGATCTTTCTATAAAGACGGATGTATGTGTCACATGCCACTGATGGGTAGATGCAGAAAGACTTCAGTAAATGCAGTATCCTGAAGTCAATTTCAGTCTGTGAAGGAATATATCTACCTGTCCACTCATAACAATGACGGATGTACTACATGAGCCAAACAACTACAACGAATACAAGCATCTACGCGTTAAGGCAGGAGATTAGTTAGTGCACTATGACCCGCCTACGAAAATCAACAAATAGTGCACGACAGTCTACCTGTACAAAGCAGCGAACAATTCTGTTCAGAAAGAGCTACGCCACCGGATCTGCAACATTCGTACAAGCAGACAGAAGGCGTCCACAATTATTTCAAAGTACCCCCTGCACGTGCACTATAAATTGTATACACATAGGTACACTAAAGAGGGGAAATATATTCTCAACCCGCATGGGCCCCGGCGAGCGTGTTATTGGTACACACGTGACGTCTAGGGATGCTGCGCGGGCTGACAAGTGAATTCTTGTTCGAACCCGATCCTCCTATACGGATCAATAGGAGTCGAAAAGGTTCGAACTCTCAAACAAATACACGGTTGAGAAGACCAGTATATTTGTTTTAATACATTCATATTGGGCCTTCAAGGCCTATAACAACGAGAATTCACTATCAAAGGGCATAAAGCCTACGAAACCTGATCCTCTATCGACCAATAGATAGAGTTGACAAAGTTCAATCCATAAAGTGAAAATGACCCCAAACACCCCGATGATGGCCGTGTTGAATAATTATCTCAACCGGAGGGGTTTTCCCAAATATTCAAATGTCTCCCAAATATCCAAAGTCCAAAGCTCCACTCAAATACCCGAAAATCCAAAAATCCAAAAAAATCTCAAAATCCCATAATATTTAAAAAATGAAATAAATCCATCAAACACTTAAAGCAAAATCCATCCGCCCTCCGCAACAGTTTGTCGAGGCGGACAAATTCAAATTTACTTCAGCTCACAAAAGAGCCGAATGCCTAGTCGAAAATATTACTAGGATCCATTCTCAAACAATCTATTGTCAGTAAGGACGTGGTACATGTCCTCTAACCGGTAGTTTCGCCGCCAAATGGCACTGCAGGTAAACGGTTATGACCCGGGGCCCTCTGAACCGAGTGGTTTTGCCGCCAAATGGCACCACAGATAGCGGTTATGGCCAGAGCCAATACGCTCCTTAATGGCGTTAAATCCTTGAGATATGAATCAATAGGATATGATTGATAGGGCACAAAGCCCTCTGTAAGCTAAGGTGGATTCAAATTTGTCCCCTTAGACAAACATTCAACCTCGGTCTACAAGGTTCCCTTGGACGAAGCAACCCATGGTTGCCGACAAGGATCCTTCTGTCAGGTTGGGTCGACTACCTCCTCTGACTAAGTAGACCAGGGACCATGATGGCCCGGGACGACGGAACCATGGGATCTTGATCGGGCCCATCATCCATTCCCCCACCATCCGCTTTAAGTACTAGATGGTGAAATTTTTGTTTTAAATATCCAACTTCTCCAAATTCTAAATCCAAACCCAATTTCCAAATACCTATCCCTATGCTGCTACTATATGCCAGATAACACGTATTCTATACGTATCTGATTGACGACTAGCCTTAATCGAAAGTTCTCTCTCGTGATCGGGAGGGGTAATTAACTATAGGGGCTTGCGCCTATAGGAAACCAGAACTCAGATCATAAAGTCCTCGCAAAAATGAGGGCGAAATCTCTGGGTAGTGTCTTATCTACAAACCCATCTGCCTTCCAAAATTTACCTCGGAACTTAGTTCGTTAAAACTCCCTCGCCGAATAAGAAGAGCGAGTGGAGGCCGAGGCCGAATTTTCGGAGCCCACAGATTTCTGGCGACTCCGCTGGGGATTGGTTTCTCTTTCCATCTTTGGCTAGTTGTCTAAATGCTATAGTAGCAGTAAAAAAATGATGATGATATTGAGTTATATACGGTGAACATCAGGATGTGACATTTGGTCCTTATGTCCAAAGGTCCATCACTGAAAGGTCCCGATAGAGCTAAAAACTACTATCTGTTATGATGGTAGAGCAAAGAATAAAGAAAGCTCTGTACTGTGAATATCAGAATGTAACATTTGGTTCTTATGTCAAAAAATCCATCACTGAAAAGTCCCGATAGAGCTAAAAACTACTATCTATTATGATGGTAGAGCAAAAAAAAAAAAAAGCTCTGTACGGTGAATATCAGGATGTGACATTTGGTCCTTATGTCCAAAGGTCCATCACTGAAAGGTCCCGATAGAGCTAAAAACTACTATCTGTTATGATGGTAGAGCAAAGAATAAAGAAAGCTCTGTACGGTGAATATCAGAATGTGACATTTGGTTCTTATGTCCAAAAATCCATCACTGAAAGGTCCCGATAGAGCTAAAAACTACTATCTGTTATGATGGTAGAGCAAAGAATAAAGAAAGCTATGTACGGTGAATATCAGAATGTGACATTTGGTTCTTATGTCCAAAAATCCATCACTGAAAAGTCCCGATAGAGCTAAAAACTACTATCTATTATGATGGTAGAGCAAAAAAAAAGAAAGCTCTGTACGGTGAATATCAGGATGTGACATTTGGTCCTTATGTCCAAAGGTCCATCACTGAAAGGTCCCGATAGAGCTAAAAACTACTATCTGTTATGATGGTAGAGCAAAGAATAAAGAAAGCTCTGTACGGTGAATATCAGAATGTGACATTTGGTTCTTATGTCCAAAAATCCATCACTGAAAAGTCCCGATAGAGCTAAAAACTACTATCTTTTATGTTGGTAGAGCAAAGAAAGAATAAAGCTCTGTACGGTGAATATTAGGATGTGACATTTGGTTCTTTTGTCCAAAGATCCATCACTGAAAGGTCCCGATAGAGCTAAAAACTACCATCTATTTTGATGATAGGGCAAAGAAAGAATCAAGATATGTACGGTGAGCATTGGAGTGTGACACTTGGAAGCATATCCAAGAATCCACTACCGAGAGGTCCCGATATAAGTGAAAATAAATATAGAGATCCACATCTGTAGAAATTTTTTTTATAGAATGGTGTGACATCTAGTGTGTTCTCCTAGAGATCCGCCATTAAAGGAATTTATCAAAAATGGGTACCAAAGATGACCCCTATAAGAAATATTCTTGATGTCCGACGCCTTGAGGAATCCTTAAAGAAATTCCATCACTTCGCAACTATATCCTCACAGACTAAAGAAGAGCCTCGCCCAGCCTTCATCAGTGATGTTCTTCTCAAAGAGCAAGCAAAGGAAATGAAAAAGATTTTTATGTGAATTTAAGGATTGCTTTGCCTGGACATATGCTGAGATGTCTAGTTTATCCCTTGATGTGGCGATTTACAGATTAGTTATCAAACTAGATGCCACACCTGTCAGACAAGCTTCATTGAATGATATTGGAGATTGAAGAACATGTTATTGCAAAGACAAAAATGTTCATAGAGGTAGGTTTCATCCATGAAGAAAATGTGTTGGTTGGATCGCCAATATTATCCCGCTGAAGAAGAAGAACGGTACCAAAACTTCTAGTTGATAATACTTTCAACTATGATATGTTCTCCTTCACGGATGGATCATCAGGATATAATCAAATTAGGATGGTGACTGAAGATGAAAATCATACCTTATTCAGAACACGTGTAGGCATATTCTATTACATAGTTATGCCTTTCATCCTGAAGAACATTAGTGTCACCTATCAATCGGTAATGACACGTATATTTGATGAGCTAATACATCAAAAGGTCGAGTGCAATGTTTATGGTACTGAGGAGATCAATCATCCCGCACCAAAAAAAAAAAAAAAATCGGCGGCAAATTTGTATCCAACTAGGAAGGCCTCTTCATCATCGAGAAGGTGTACCAAGGAGGAGCTTATCAGTTGATCGATCTGAACGGTCAAAGGCCTATGCCGCATATCAACGATCGACATCTAAAGAAGTACCATGCATGGAAATTCCATGACTAGTGTACCTTATGATGATCAAAATTTTATGTGCATAGTTATAAATACATGCTTATATTCATATCTTTGAAATTCTCTTGTATAGCAAGAATGCATTTCAAAATCCTCCATCAGACTGGGGGCATTTTAAATATTTATTCAGGTCGACATCGCGCTGCATGCCGAGATCCCTGAATAAATATTTAAAAAAATCAAAGATACAAAGCCTATCCAAAATGTCCCTACGAGACAGGGGGCATTTTAAATATTCATTTGGGTCGACATCGTGCTACACGCCGAGATCCCCAAATGAATATTTAAAATTTTGAAGTTCTGGCATTTATTCTATTCTAAAATGTCCCTGCGAGACAGGGGGCATTTAAAATATTTATTCGGGTCGACATCGCGCTGCATGCCGAGATCCCCGATTAAATATTTAAAATTATCAATTCAAATATTCTTTTGTGCTAAAAAATATAAATATTGTTTTCCAAAGTATATGCAGGTGATCTTTCAAAAGTTAGAGACGTCACCTTCTCCAATAAACAGACTCAAAAGTCAAGAAAGAGACTTTCGTGGCTACACACTCCGACAAATTGAGCCGGAAAAGCTTGAAGTCTTTCAACAGCCTGAAGCTTAAGATTCGAATGAGTGTAAGAGGTCGGATCCAACACGCCCAAATATGGCCGGATCGCTGGCAGCTCTGTCTACTCAACAAGCCATAAGAAAGGCCGTAGTAACAGAACCCTCACTTCGTCAACCCGTCAGTAGGGACTGTAGGAAGAACGAAGGCAAATTTGACTCGACAAGTTCAAGTGGTCGTAGTCAACAAAATTCTCCTAAATGTCTGGAGAATCAAAGTTCCAGTAGAAGGATGAGTCTCGAACAACTACTGAATGTTCGTAGGCTCCAAAATCTTCAACAACGAAGGATGACTCCAAATTTGTCAACTTCAGTAAAATCAGTATTGGGAAGCGTAATTCTCATAGCTCAAGTCTGAAGCCTGAATGGGTGTAAAAGGTCGGATCCAACAAGCCCAAATATGGCCGGATCGCTGGCAGCTTCATCTACTCAACAAGCCATAAGAAAGGCCGCAGTAGAGGAACCCCCATTTCAGCAACCAGAGGACGAAGAGCTGTCAAATTCCAGCTCTCCCGATCTGATGAACTCAAGTGACTTAGATTAAAGTCTTCTCAAGTGGTTAAGGATCAACATACTACCTACGTTCGGTACTATCAAATGAATCCAGAACCTGCAAATCCTTCAACAAATTCGTAAAGCACAAAGCGAGGATTGAAGGAATTTTTCTTCAACAAGTCTGCCAAAGCACAAAACAAAGGACCGAAGAAAATTATTCCAAAGTTCACAAAAAGCCCAAGGCTGAACTGAAAGGATTTCGTCATTAACAAGTCTGCTATGCACAAAGCTTTGGACCGATGACTTTTTGCCATCGACCTAATACAAACCTAAGGGTTTAGGCCATTAGCATCTACTCCTTCAACAAGCCCGTCAAAGCTAGAAGTATAGGGTCGAAGGTACAAAAATCACCTGACAAGTCAGTAAAGATAAATCAGACAATTTTCCATTAATGTCCGCAGCACAAAGCACAGGACGAAAGAAATCATCATATCAACCATCTATTGATACATCCAAGAGATCTATGGAGAAAGAAAATCTTAGTGTGACATCCAAATAAATTTTTGGAGATCCACTAAATAAAAACTTCTGTGTGACATCCAAACATGCTTTTGGAGATCCGCAAAGTGAAAACCCTTGGTGTGACATTCATAACAAATATTTGAAAATTCACATGGTCAATCAACATACAACAAACGTGATTCGCTCTAGACGCGAACCACATTTGTTGGGGGGCATTTGTTGACCCCTATATCTCAAACCACATGAGAAAGGACCCCAATTGGCGAATAAAGCATTATGCACCTTGGCGCAATGCTTCACTTGAAGGTTCAAACAACCTCTGATTGCCAAACAGATTGTGTTGTTGCGACCAGGACGTCGAACTATGCTGGGTCGAGGCCCTCACAATTGAATCGGATGAGATTGGTCAAAAGAGACGATCGACACCCAAAATTAAAGCGCGCGGCTAATCAAATGATGTTAGATCAACAAATGGACTTCGTCATTATGTTCAGAACATTACAAATACTCAAAAACTGTATTTTATTTGTTCAATTTGGATCATCCTAATGAGTGACATGAATTTTGAGACAACACGTATTTCGAGAAAGTCAGGCCTTAACGTCGCTCAGATGACGTCCGATCATGAAACGGACTATGCCATTGCGTCCGGAACGTCCTCGACATTCAAAATATACATCTTTTGTGATGATTAATTAGGATCAATCGTAATGGTGACACGGATCCCAAGGTAATAACACGCATATCGAGGAATTTGGCCCTCGATGTCGCCTAAACATTTTCAGATCGACAAACGGACAGTGTCATTGCGTTCGGAACGTTGTCTACATTCAAAAAATATATATTTTATTTAATGAATTTGGATCGTCTGAGATGGTGGCAAATTTCTATGCAATTCAAATATGATATAAAGTCCTGCGTTACAATGAAAACAAGGCCTCGAAGATGCTCGGATGGCGTCCGATCAACAAACGAACAATGCCATTGCGTCCGGAACATCGTCTCCATTAAGGATCTACATTTTATTCGATCAAATTGAATCGTTAGAGGTGGTGTCGCAAATTTAAAAGGGGGACTCTAATATATAATGCAGAGGACATGCGTTATGAGGGAAATGAGGCCTCGACGATGCTCGAACAACGTCCAATTGTAAAACGGACAGCGCCATTGCGTCTGGAACGTCATTAATACCCTAAATGCACTACCAATTTATCCAATTTCAATATTCGGCGTAATCGACACGTTAAACGGTACAAAATACACGTAAAATGAGAAAGTAGCATGCAAATCAATGCAATTTTTGGACTGATTTAGGCATTATCATCCACTCGAATTAATGTGATGATGACAGAGCATTAGCATGAATTTTAATTTAATAAAAGTTTAACACAAAAATGAAAAAAGTCAAAATGAAAACTCAAATCACATTAATTGATTACCTTGGTGGCGTCGAAAGCTCTGTGCAAATCTTTGAGTGTATCCCTGAAATCCCGCTGATGGCAAGTCATCTCGAGGGCTGGATCTCGTCTTTAGATCAAAATGAAATGGAACGAAGGTGGCTCTCTCAGTTTTTCATCTCCACAAAACTGAAGCCGAACCCCCACACCACCCTCTCCGACTTTCTTCAGCCGTTTGCAAAACCGCCTCTGTCTAAATCCATGAGCATAGAGACTTTCCAAATATCTTGCTGCTGCCAGCACTTGCCTTCCCTCTCATTCTTTTCCCAGGTTCGTGACTCCTCCAACCTCTTTACATAAGCTCCCCCAAGTCAAACCGTCTGTTCCTTTTCTTTGTCTCAAAGCATACACATGAAGAGTTCCGTCCTAAACTGCCCTCGCACCCATTCGCTGCATGCAAGTCACGAACCACAGCTGGAATACCCAATCTATTCCTCCTCGGTAGTCATAGAGCTCGGTTCCCTCTTGTACCTTGCAAATCTGTAGCTGTTCAAAGAACTCAGTGGAGCTCGACTCCTCACTAACAGCAGATATAACAACACTCTCTTAAATTTCCTTGCTTGGATGCCATATTTGACCGTCCGATTGATCCAATCGTGAGCAAGGGACTGCTGATACAGTGCTTCGTTCAAGATCAACCTCTCCACTTGCAGTGAAATTCACCTCATTGGGTCTCATGGTTGTCAGATCAAAAGTCTGAAAAACTAAAAAAAAAAAAGAACACGTGGTGTATGCTTGGAGCAAGTTTTTGCTGGAGAAAGAAGAGAAGCTTGCCATGCTTGCATCAGCTTCATTCAAATTGCATAGATCCATGGTTGAGGCAACAAGGCACTTAACCTGTTTGCAAGCACAAAGCTAGCGGTCCTGGTGGTGGATGGCATGACGATAGCAGCAATGTTGAAATGCATGCTCTTTAGTTGTTTTTAATACCTTTGGAAAAACAACTAAACACACTATGGTTGCTAAAGAACTGATTCAATCTGTTTATTGGATTATCCATGGAAGCACCATTCAGTTTTAACAACAAATGCCGTGAAGAAGGATGAGGAGTTAGTTACACTTGAAGCTGTTGAGTTTTCAAGCTCAATATGTGACATGCATGGATATTCAAATACAAGATGAATATGACGAAGCTGATGTTAGAAGCTCTGAGAGTGATCATAATTTCATACAGAGAGCTCTTCCTATGTTTATTCTTATGTTATTAGCGACATTACTTAAGCAAGAAGTGGATAAAGATCAAAACCCAACAAGAGTTTTACAGCATCACTTGCAATACCAGAAGCCATTTCAAATTCTGGTTTGGAGGCTTCTCAAATAGATTTTTTTTTTTTTAATGAATTAACTGAAGTTTTTTTTTGTATTGTTGTTTGTGGCAAATCAGAAGCTTCTTATCTTCCTTCTCATTTCGTATAAAAAAAAAGAAGAGAGAAGGGAGGAGTTTCAAAGAAAAAAAGAGAGATTTCTCCAACAACAAAAAAAGAAAAGAAAAAAAAAAAAGAGAAAGAAAGAAAAGTGCTACTCCCCCCACTCTCCTTCCTCGATGTTCGCGTCGGACCGGTAGACCACCTAAGCACGCCTTTGGTGCGCGTGGTAGGAGGGAACCCGGTGCGACACCTACGACGAGGGAGGCGAGTGACCCCTCGATCCACGTGTCAACCCCGACAACCCCGCGGAGGTATGAAATTTTCTAAACTCAAAACCTTACCTCAATGTTCGTGGCGAACCGGAAAAACCGCCCCAAGCACGCCTTTGGTGCGCGTGGTGGGATGGGACCCCGGTGCGGCACCTACGGCGAGGCGGGGTCGCTCATAAGTACCTCCGAGCGGGGGGAAATGTCAAAATTGCTATCTTTTCATAAAAATGCTTTTTAAAACCCCAAGCACGCCTTTGTTGGCCGTGGTGGGAGAAAAAATAAACAATACAACCGTCGCGGTGTCTTACAAACACCAACCGTGCACGCCTTTGGTGGCGTGGCGGGTAGGCGGCCTCTTGATTTTTTTCCCCTTAACGGGGGAGACGCCGGGAGGCTGCCGAAATTTGGATTGAAAATCCAAAGACTTGAACAAAGAAAGGAGCTTGGACTTGGACTTGATTGAACTGAAAGGACATGCAAGAGCTATATTGAACAAAAAAATCCGGACTTGAACTTTTGGACCAAATCTACTTAATTGAACTCAAACCTAAATGAATCATAACTTAAGCATAACTCAATGAACATGGAGGACTTGTGTAAGACTTGAGTTGGACTCAAGCTAATTTGAACTCATTCTTGAACGTGCAAATGACAAAGAACTTGAAACTTGTACTTGTGGACATTGAACTTGAACAAGACATGGACCCAAAAGTGGACTTATTTGAACTCAAGTGAACTTGAATTGAGTTTGAACTTATGCAAGAAGACATGATCATGCTTAGAATTAAAATCATAAGTTGCAAAGCAATGAGTTCTAAATACAAATGAAATAGAAGAGAAGCTTGCGAATCATTGCGAATCAAAGGAATGTGAGCACCATTCATCTACAAGATTGTAGAGAACATCATTCAATGACATAGTATTTCTCAATGAACTTGATGACTTACCAATAGTCATATATAAAGAATATGCACTGATCATGACCATTCACATGCAAAACATATGTTGAAGACTTGTGGTGAGTAGAGTAATGCACCTATAAGCATGAACGTTAATCTATTGCACACAGAATGATCCATTTACAAGCAACTACAAGAAACTTTTGAAAGTTTCTAAATGACTGTGAAACAGATTTAAGTGAATGTGATAATGTTTTTACGATCAACTTCAATGAGCGAATGCTACAACACTATTACAATCAATCACCCTTCAATGATGATTGGATACATCAATCCATTACAAGTAAAACACCAGATGGTGTGTAACAAACAAAATTGCATGTAGATTCGTTATAATATGCAAAATGTCATCCTCGAACAAGAAGGGAAAATGACCACAACAAATATGATGTTGGGGAGATCTACGTTCAAAGCAATTTTGCTCACAGAATATTGACAATGCATGCAGTAGCCCGACCTACAACCAATGTATATTGAGTGTTGTGGCACGCTTGAAATCAGTACAAATAGAACTAGCAATTCACTCATGAGCAACATTGATTGAAATGATGTAGAAGTGATGGATTCTATACAAATATAGCCATACACTCGACGTTCGATAGATCGTTCACAAGGTGGTGATGAAAGCCATATAAGTTAAGGGAAGACGTATATGATGCAATATACAATGAAATGAAAAGCTTTTATAGATTTCGGCAACATACATACACTGGGTATAATGGCCTCACACAGTCCACACCAATCAATGTGCATGAGGGGTTGGTAATAAATGCAGACCCCTATAAACTATCATATAAGACCTGTGGTGTACCCAATACAATGTTCATAAGCAAAATGCAAAAGATCTGCAACACATACGATCTTTCTATAAAGACGGATGTATGTGTCACATGCCACTGATGGGTAGATGCAGAAAGACTTCAGTAAATGCAGTATCCTGAAGTCAATTTCAGTCTGTGAAGGAATATATCTACCTGTCCACTCATAACAATGACGGATGTACTACATGAGCCAAACAACTACAACGAATACAAGCATCTACGCGTTAAGGCAGGAGATTAGTTAGTGCACTATGACCCGCCTACGAAAATCAACAAATAGTGCACGACAGTCTACCTGTACAAAGCAGCGAACAATTCTGTTCAGAAAGAGCTACGCCACCGGATCTGCAACATTCGTACAAGCAGACAGAAGGCGTCCACAATTATTTCAAAGTACCCCCTGCACGTGCACTATAAATTGTATACACATAGGTACACTAAAGAGGGGGAAATATATTCTCAACCCGCATGGGCCCCGGCGAGCGTGTTATTGGTACACACGTGACGTCTAGGGATGCTGCGCGGGCTGACAAAGTGAATTCTTGTTCGAACCCGATCCTCCTATACGGATCAATAGGAGTCGAAAAGGTTCGAACTCTCAAAACAAATACACGGTTGAGAAGACCAGTATATTTGTTTTAATACATTCATATTTGGGCCTTCAAGGCCTATAAACAACGAGAATTCACTATCAAAGGGCATAAAGCCTACGAAACCTGATCCTCCTATCGACCAATAGATAGAGTTGACAAAGTTCAATCCATAAAGTGAAAATGACCCCAAAAACACCCCGATGATGGCCGTGTTGAATAATTATCTCAACCGGAGGGGTTTTCCCAAATATTCAAATGTCTCCCAAATATCCAAAGTCCAAAGCTCCACTCAAATACCCGAAAATCCAAAAATCCAAAAAAATCTCAAAATCCCATAATATTTAAAAAAATGAAATAAATCCATCAAACACTTAAAGCAAAATCCATCCGCCCTCCGCAACAGTTTGTCGAGGCGGACAAATTCAAATTTACTTCAGCTCACAAAAGAGCCGAATGCCTAGTCGAAAAATATTACTAGGATCCATTCTCAAACAATCTATTGTCAGTAAGGACGTGGTACATGTCCTCTAACCGGTAGTTTCGCCGCCAAAATGGCACTGCAGGTAAACGGTTATGACCCGGGGCCCTCTGAACCGAGTGGTTTTTGCCGCCAAATGGCACCACAGATAGCGGTTATGGCCAGAGCCAATACGCTCCTTAATGGCGTTAAATCCTTGAGATATGAATCAATAGGATATGATTGATAGGGCACAAAGCCCTCTGTAAGCTAAGGTGGATTCAAATTTGTCCCCTTAGACAAACATTCAACCTCGGTCTACAAGGTTCCCTTGGACGAAGCAACCCATGGTTGCCGACAAGGATCCTTCTGTCAGGTTGGGTCGACTACCTCCTCTGACTAAGTAGACCAGGGACCATGATGGCCCGGGACGACGGAACCATGGGATCTTGATCGGGCCCATCATCCATTCCCCCACCATCCGCTTTAAGTACTAGATGGTGAAATTTTTTTGTTTTAAATATCCAACTTCTCCAAATTCTAAATCCAAACCCAATTTCCAAATACCTATCCCTATGCTGCTACTATATGCCAGATAACACGTATTCTATACGTATCTGATTGACGACTAGCCTTAATCGAAAGTTCTCTCTCGTGATCGGGAGGGGTAATTAACTATAGGGGCTTGCGCCTATAGGAAACCAGAACTCAGATCATAAAGTCCTCGCAAAAATGAGGGCGAAATCTCTGGGTAGTGTCTTATCTACAAACCCATCTGCCTTCCAAAATTTACCTCGGAACTTAGTTCGTTAAAACTCCCTCGCCGAATAAGAAGAGCGAGTGGAGGCCGAGGCCGAATTTTCGGAGCCCACATTTGAATTTCAGAATTTTGGGACAAGGTGGTCGGCGGGTTAGGCTCGGATGGGAGAAGGGTGGTGGGGTGGGGCTGGCCCCCGGGTTGATGAAGTGGCCGGCGACTTGTTAGGTGGAGGGGCGGCGGGTAATGGGTGATCAAGGGGAGGGGTTGAGGCCGTCGGTTTGGGGAGATAGGGAAGGGATTGCCGGCGGTATAGGAGAAAAGGGAAGAGGAAGATGAAGACTAAAATAAAAGAACAAAGAACTCACAAAGAGATCGTATAACTGCGAACCTTGGAATCCTCCAAATGTTGACAGGTATTGCTTTTACTCATCTATGGTTTCTTCTCAAGAACTCAATAAGAGAACAAAGAAAGCTGAGATTTTCTTCATAATTCATTATTAGAAAAAAAATACAATGACTAGGCCTTCATATATAGGCCTCCAAAGCATAAAATGTAAAAAAACACAAATGCTCTTAGGCTACAACATGACACAAATCCCTCATAGGGGTAAAGTGGAAAACTAAAAAAAAATAATTAAAAGAAATGCACTAAAACATCATAAAGAAACTATGAATCGTAGCCGTCGATCTAAAATTCCGCCGATGGTAAGTATGTTGAAATCTCCGGTGGATGTCCTCATCAGAGGCTTTTGTCTTGGAGGGTGCATACCTTTCTTTCTTGTAGAAGGAATAAGAAGCTTCAAAGTGGCCCTTTTCAGATTTAATTATTTCCATGTGATTATCAATTGGTTAGTTTTTAACAAGCTCATCCCTTCATTTAGGAGGATTCTTTTTGCTATCCAATTATATAATTTAATAAAGAAAGAGGTCTAATAAAAGTAAAAAAATGATCTGAAATTCTATGAGATTCTTGTTGTTACTTAATTAAAAACCTATCAAATTGAAGATAAACGCCCGCCTTCACGTGTTATGAGGTGGTAAAATTTTTGCAAAGTATCAAGGAAAAGCTTTACTTGCCAACTAAATTGAAAGAAATTGCATATCAAAATGACGACATGCCTAAAAATACAAACTTATAGTCCACAAAGCAAAGAACCCCTTTCAACTTTAATCTTTTCGAGCAAATTAGTTTTTTTTTTTTTAATGTTGCATTTCTCATCAAGGAAAATCATATTGGAAGGCTATATTTTCCATATGTTATATAGTGAGAACCAAGGTTTAAAATTGCGTAATCGGGTATTGAGGCGTTTTTTCTTTTGTGAGACGAGGCGTAAGCCTCAAGGCGTTTTGAGGCGTAAGCCTCAAAATCAAAAAATTACGTAAAGATAAAATGATAATTTTTTTATATACTGAGTAATCTAATAATATAAAACATAAAAAATATAAGATATGAAGTGTCAAGTAATAAGTTGTTTGAAATAAAAGTGAAATCCAAACATCACAATAATAAGACAACATAAAATATAGTTTAACTCAATAAACCACAATATCCTTTTCATTAACATGTAATTCAAAAAATAAATAGCAATGACATTACGAGTCATAAGTCATCATCATTGTCATCCTTTAGGGAGTCTTCTACACTTATAAGTAAAAGTGTAGAGATTTCGCAGATATGCCGGGGGTACAAGGGGGCAGCGCCCCCAGAACAAATTTTTATTGCAAGAGTAATTTTAAAGCTTTCTCAGCTTGTTTATATGCCATAGCTTCTCGGTGCCGCTCGGCACCATTCGGTACCCCCTCAGTATCGAATGGTACCGAGTTTTCTATACTGAGCAGTACCGAGCGGTACCGAGCGGTACCGAGCATTGGTACTAAGAGTTCATTGGTATAAACATTAAATATCATTAAATATTAGGTTTTTTTTTTTTTTTTATATAAATTTCAAGAGGCGTTCCGCCTCGTAGAAATGAGGCGAGTCATGCCTTAAGGCGTACTTCCGTTAAAAGTTAAATTGAGGCGTACGCCTCATATTCCAGGAGAAAGGCTTAAGCTTTGAGTATGAAACATGTGAAATTGCGCTGAGGCGCGTCTCTTATTCGCAATTTTAAACATGGCGAGAACTGAGAAATACTACTTATGATGGGACAATTTTTTGTTTTTTTTTATAGTAAGTCCTGAATTTTGTTTATGTGCGAAATTTTTTTTTTGTATCAAGTTAGTGTATTGTAAAAACATTCTGCATTTGCATTTGATTTTGGAATTTTGTTGAGGAAGAGGCATCATCAATTATCATGCTCTGGACTTTGCTTGATTATTTTTATTACCTTTGCCGGTATTGGTCTGATTTCAACATATGCTAACCTTTGTCTGTATGGTCTGATTTCAACATGTCTAATAGACCGTTAACTGAAACAGTATGTTTCGAGGTATGAAGGTGATTTAGTTGCAAAGTGTTACTTTTTGCGAAACATAAGCTTGTATGGGAGGTCCTTGATGGCGGTCTAAAGAACAAGATTGAAATCCAATGGTCAGATATAACTGCACTGAAAGCAACTTACCAAGAAAATGGATCTGAAATATTGGATGTAATGGTAAGGAGTTATAAAATACGCTATATTAAATTTCTGCAAGTAATATGTTTATATTAAATCTTTTGATTTTGTTTAGCTTGCTAGGAGACCACTTTTCTTCAGAGAGACCAATCCTCAACCCAGAAAACACACACTTTGGCAGGCAACTTCAGATTTTACTGGAGGCCAAGCAAGCATTCATAGGTTAGTTATATCTTCTTTTTCTTGTCCTTAGTGATTCTAATTTTCAACGCAGTATTGATATTGGGAGAAATTTTTATTGCCATGAACATACCCGTAATTGCAAAGAAATTCAAGAAATACTTTATATTTGTTTGGATGAGGGTAAAGGAATGCATGAGATTCTTTTTTTTTTTTGCTTTAAGTAAAATGAATACATTCTTACGTATTAAGAGGATAGTGGTTGGTGATTGACAGTGGCGGTTATAGCTGGTGGTGGGCTAGCCAACTGTCGGAGGAGGTTAGCGGCCGTGGCAGCTGGTAGCAAGCAAGGCGGTGGTGGGAGGTGGCCATCAGTTGCAGTGGAAGTGGGTGATCGACAATAGTGGGAGGTCAATTGAGGTGGGTGATCGAGGCAACGAGTGATTGGCGGTTGGCAGTAACAGGTGGCTGACAACTGGGGTAGTGGGGGTGACTGGTGGTGGCGGGGCGGCTGGCGGGTGTACAATGACGGTGGGAGGTCGATGGCGGGGGAGGCTATAGTGGGGGTTGGTGGCAAGCAATGGCAATATCATACCTGTTAACGGCGAATGGCGCACCATGGCGCAAAGGTCCCTTTGGAGCCATGGCGCATAGCGCACGGCGCGGGCGCGCGTATTTTTTGAACATGGCGCAAGTTATATAAAAATTATAAAATAATAATAAGAATGAATATAAAATATTATTAAAAATGAAAGACAAGCTATCATAATAATAAAAGACAACCATAACATATATAAGTTCGACTAAGTAATATCCAAATATCTCATAATTTAAATATTACAATCTTTTTTTAAAAGATCAAATAAAAATTTAATCTACTCTTTTTGGGAATCATCATCATCAGCAAATGTTAAAAAAGCTTCATTGTCTTCTTCAACATTGTCTCACACGTGTGAGACCTTGCAGGTTGTGGGCAAATTGACTGTAGCCCAGGGTTTGGTTCTTTGAAAGGTGTATTTTCCTTGTAAACTTGGAAGCCTGAAGTCAAAATGATTTGCAAGTTAAAAATTAATTTGTGGATCAATCTTATTGTTGGATACTGCCTAGCTCGAAATATTTGAAAGATGGCTTTAATAGAAAAGGGATAGGACGAGTATGTGAGGTTTGAAAAGTGCAATATGAGATAGGATGAGTTAGATGTAAAGAAATTTGAAAGATGGCTGGGGTTGCATGAAGTGAAGGTGTAGAGAGGTAGAGGATACCTACAATATGACTATATGGTAGGTATTGTCTATAGGTAAATGTAGGAATATGCACTTCGATAAAGATCCCTTTTTAAACCAACAACCAAGTGAGCTATACCATGCTTAGCATGTTTTTATTGGAAGTATAGGGTACTTAGATAACTGTACAGATAAGTGTTTGGTTGCGTGCATTGATTAATAATATTTACAAGTAAACTGGAAATGCATAAATTTGTACACTTGGAGCATTAATATGTGCTTGCATTGAATAAATATTTATGTTTGTAACAACAAGGATATACATATTCATGCATCTAGCTTTTAGTGATTCGATTTTGATTGGATTAATGATTTCTACTCCTTCCCATTCTAACTGTGTTTTAGATCAAATGTGATGTTTGTCATTTTTTATCCCTAGCTTAGGATGTGCTTAAGAGAGTAGTTTATGTAGTAGCCTCTGTTGCCTCAGTTTTAGATATTTAGGACTATGATGTTCTTTTTCTAGTCAGTATTGCAACTTTGTTGTATAATAACAATGGATGTGAGCATTTGTTACCTCATGAGATTTTTAGGACTATGATACTCTTTAAATGGAACGCTTGTGGCTCTTTTATAACTTCCAATAGAATTATTCTTCTTTTAGATTTATTCTCTTTTTAAGTTCTTTGAAGCCATGAGATCATGTGTGTGCGCAGGAGGCATTTTCTGCAGTGTCAACAAGGCTTGTTAAATAAGCATTTTGAGAAACTTATCCAATGTGATCCACGGTTAAAATCTCTAAGTCTGCAACCAGATATCATCTTGGAATCTTCCTGCTTTGAACCCCCCTCGTGCTTGGAGGACAAAGATGAATCTAAATGCCTTGGATTTGATAAGCTGAAGGAGAATCATGATTCCTCTGCTGAATTTCATGATCCTAAACCACTCTGTGCTAAGGCTGGAGCAAGGAATACTATTGATGCAGGTCTAGATCTTTCAACCAGACAAATGAATTTCCATGATTCAGGTAATTTCTTCACCTTGCGTAAATCCGTTGATGTCACTTAGGATGGAAAGCACAGAAGATTAATTCCCATCAACTGTTTACATGTAAATTAAATTTTATTGATAAATTTGAGCTTCATCAAGTACTTGGTCAAAAATCTCAGTTCAAATTCCATCTTTGGATCACCAGTTTCTTTAAAAAGTCTAGCTCTCTGATTTTGGCTTATAATTGCAGGTATTTTATAGAGAAAACACATCATTAAGCAATCAACCTGTACAGTTGGAACAGCTTAAAGTACCAGAACTTAAAGCTTCCATGTCGAAAGATGATTTAGTGAGCCATTTAGAACACTGCATTTCTGAACAGATGGCTTCAGGCAACCCAGTCTTCTCAGCCGATTGCTTGCTAAACAAAGAAACATTAGAGGAATGGGCTGATTATTTTCTCACAGATTCTCAAAGTTTTGATTTTGATGAAAATTCTCTCTTATCAAAAGTAAACTCGTTAAACCGTCTTCTTCAGAAGGATCCCTCGAATGAAAACCTGCAGTCAGCTTCCATTGCAGGCATAGAAGGTCGCCAAGATTTCATTGAAGATGATTCAAAGCAACTGCAGAGGAAAAAAGTCTTTGATGACCCACAGCCTTGTGGTATTTCAAGAAAGGATTCCATAGGCGATTTTCTGATGAATTTTCCTCGAATTGGTTCCATACCACAGTATTTGCATCTTTTTAGTATAGAAGAAGACAATGATAACCAAGCCATCTTTTAAATACCAACAATGGCATCTCAATCTTTGTAAAGCCTGCTGAGTGTTGATGAGATGTTGTTGGGTCTATAATGTCAATATTTTGGGATATTTGGACTTGCACCATTAAACTAAATTCCATCAAGCTTTTATTGGATTGTTGTTAAGTTGGTGCAACTTCTTTTTATTTTTCCTTTGATTTCTTTTTAGCAGAGGCCTTAAGGCATCTCCAACTGAAAACCCTATTTTTCACTCTAAAATGCCACAATATTTCAAAATGCAGTAGTTCTCTCCAATAAAACTCTATTTTTTTTTTCGTGCGCTTCCTTGCAAAGATAACCATCTCTCTCCTATTTTACACTCTTCTTGCGAAGCAAAGCAAAGTGCAGAGGTAATCTTTTTTTTTTTTTTTTTTTTTGCGTAAGTGAACAGTCTGACGTCAATATTGCGTTGCACTGTTCACCTACTATTTTTTCGCATAAGATTTGAAGTTTGAATGCATCGAGTTGCAAATGGTATACAATAACATGCAATTCGGTTGAAGATGATCTAAGTTATACCGCGCTTAAGTGCGGCTTACAAAATATGCACAATGGTCAATCCACATCAAAAGAAATATGAAAAATATATGTTTCCACCACTTTCATACATCAATTGAATATTATAAAATATTCTGAACTGCTTACAATAAATACATATGCCATGTAACTGTAACACTGCACATTTTAAGTAATAAAAATAACAGAATACGTATATTGATACCCATCTCTTATTCTTCTGGATTGCAATAACAAATAACACTTTGCTGTAAATCTATTAAACAGGTCACAAATGAGTCTCTGGAGCTGCTGCCTTATATAAAACTAAAAAAAATCCATGAATTTCAGGGAAGGGAAGCTTCATCCCCTTCTGCTGCTTCATCTTCCATTGCTTGGTTTTCTTCGAGCAAGCTCATGAGCATGGTAATCTGATTCTGCAACATACTATTCTCCCTCTCAACATCAGCTCTCTTGCTTCGCTCATCAAGTAGCTGTAGCTGGAGACGTTCGAGGCATTTAGCATCTTCCTCCAGCTGCTCATTGAGGCCATCAATCTCTCTATCCTATTCATTTTTACTTAGAATCAAAAGTTAGTCTTCTATATTTATTGGCCAACCTTTCCCTTCTACATCCTCATTATTGGGTAATAAACAACCTAAGAATTATGACACCTTCATTTAATTTTGAAATCTTACAATGAAGATCTAACAGATTGCTGAACTATATTCCTTTAAATGTGTTAACAATTGAGCTGTTTGATAGCAGCACTTGTGTTGTACATATTGTATGACAAATAAATGACATTTCTCTGTTTGGTTAAAATTTATGTGAAGTTGTTTGATCTTTACAATATCCTCATTAAAATGGGTGGGGGATGGATTTGAAGATATTTTAGACTTAGGCTTCGTTTGGGACGGCTTTCTTTCTGCTTCGTAAAGCGGCTTTCTAGCACAAAAATTAATTTTTGTACTAGAAACTTTTGTACTAGAAAGCCGCTTTACGAAGCAGAAAGAAAGCCGTCCCAAACGAAGCCTTATACAAAGCTGCTTTCAATAAATACTTTCAGGCAACAGGCAAAAAGTTTCTTCCCACAACCATATTGGGCGGGCAACTTTTGGCCAAAAGAGCATATGACAGCAATAAAGAACATGAGAACAAGAAAAAATGAATAAGAAAAATACCTGAACAGAAGATATGAGATTTATGTGATTCAACAAAATTCGCCTACCTCCAAGGCTTGCACAGAAAGACAATATTCTACTAATTTTAAGTATGCAAAGTATTTTCGCTCAAATATTTTTCTTGTTCTTGAATTTTTCTCACTATATATTTCCTCTTTTTTATTGTCCCCACTATAATCCTCCTCTCTCTCTCTCTCTCTCTCTCTCTCTCTGAAATGAAAATTATGTTATCTATGTTAGTGTAATGATATTCAAAGCAAGTTCAAAGGAAAACCACTTCTCTCTCTATCAGTCTTAAGAGTGAATTATATATATTTTAAAGTTTCCATTTCACAAATGTCAGCACGTAATTATGTTATCTATGTAAGTGTAATGATCCTAGAAATGAAAATTTTAATGTTTTTTTCCTTGAAAAACATCTTTTGGTTCTGTTATATGGAATAAACAATCAAAGACTGAATATTCATTTCTAACCTCCTATTTATAAATCCAGAAGTTTGCTTGTTTTTAGTAATATACAGTAAAATAATAAAAAGCTTTAAAATATTCTATCATCCATTATATCTCTGTTTCAAGCAATACTATCTTAGTTAAATGTATAATGCATTTCTACACTTAATACAACATTTAGGTGGCCTTCATTTCTATCGCTATGATGAAGGAGGAGCGTTGTTTACTCATTTTCAGCTGATAGAGAAGACATCTCTGCAGAAGCAATTTCATATTTAAAATCACACGCAAAACTTAATTCTTTCGGTTTACAATGATTAATATCTATTTGTAATAACATATACTTCTTTTAAGAGATTGATTACGTTTAGTTGTTTCTTGTCTTCTATTTTCAAATAATATTTAATTTGTAGAAATTAAACCTAGGCTAGTCACCTAACATTTGACAATATTCTGAAAAGTAGGTAATTTTACAGGCAATCCTTCATGTAAATTGTCACTAAGGCTTCGTTTGAGACAGCTTTTGACTGCTGCTTTTTCGCTGTTTTTAAATTTTTTTGTACTAAAGCTGTATTAGAAAGTAGTAAGATAATTGTCCCAAACGAACCCTTGTACTTGAGATTTTCATGATTTCAATCACATTTTAAGATGGTCTAACAAGCTATTTTTATGTTGTTCTCATCTTAGATCTATCTATACCTATATGTACACATATATCAATATGGAGCTAATGTTTAAAATTAAAACAGCATAGCTATTAAGAACATCTGGGTCTCCTATGGTAAAATGTTAGCTTAATGATGCAAAGAAGCAAAAGAAGTCAGGAAAGACCTTTCTGTTCATCTCCTGGACTGCAATCCTCCTCATGCTTTCAACCACATCCACATTTACGAGCTTGCGCTTCTTTCCTACTAACCATCCTTTTGGGTATGAGGTTGAGTCAAAGTCTGGCGGTGGGAGGAGCTCTTCAGCAGGAGTTCGAGTCTTGCCATCTCCACGGTACGTGATTGGCTGCAATGGTTCGAATAGAGCTCGGCGTCTCTCAGAGAGATTAGCTTTAGGATCATCTTGTTTTTCATTGTCATTTAATGGGCTTGACGGGGCTTGGTTTTCCTTTGTAATGTCATTGAGAAATCTGCTGTCCCCCTCTTCCTTCAATGAACTCTCTAAGCTTCGGGAACTAGCTGAACAGAATGAGATGAATATTCTCTTAATTTATATGGTTTCTTGTCACAATTGTAATTCATAGAAGTAAGCATATAATTGATTTGAATATTCCTTTTTTCCATAAGAAAAAGGTTCAAGTTGCATGGAAGTTACATGTTTGGCTACAGTTCATAAAATCAATCGCATTACAAAACAAAGTTTAGCCAATTATCTGAATAAGATTGCATCAAGTAACCAGTAAATGATGTGTTTTAACATACAATTCATTCCGAGGTAACCTGAAGTTTAGAAGCAGCTTCTAGACACCAAGGTTAACTGAGGAATAAGAAAATCCTGAAATTATTTAGTGCGGTTACCAAATGCTGTCAAGAGGTGAATTAGGACCCGCTACATCACTTTTTTACTATGTACCGTTATGTGCCGGGTGACATGATGCATTTTGATTCGCCTCTGAACCGCCTAGTGATCGCACAGAATAATTCCCCCCTCCCTCTGAAATTATTATGTGCGGACACCAAACGCTGTCCGGAGGCTAATTAGGACCCGCAATGTCACTTTTTTATAGTGTACCGCTATATGCCGGGTGACATGACACATTTTGATTCGCCTCCGAACCGTCCAATGACCACACAAAATAATTTCTTCTAGTCCAACAAAAGAAATGCAATGCTTCATATCTGAAATTGCTTATAAATGCAAAGCTTCATCTGTTCACCACAATTAATACACATTCTATTCCAGTCCAACGAAAGAAAAAACATTAAGAAAATCTAATAAAATCAAATTCGACAAATATTCAAGGTGCAAGGATCCGAAGTTATAAGCCTTCCAAACAGTTCTTATTTTATTTATTTTTTAGTTTGAACATTGTAAAACAACAAAAACATGAAATGAGCATATACATGAAAAGGTTGGAGTAACTTGAGTGGAAGAGAAGATTAGAGAGCCGCCTTAGATGGTTTGGTCACATAAAACGGTGGCCTTCCAATGACTCAGCCAGGAAAATAGACGCGTTAGATTTGAGTTATGTTAAGAAAGGTAGATCTAAAAAGATTTGGTTAGAAAATATTAGAAATAATCTTTCTTTATTAGATTTAAACGAGAATTTGACTTTTAACGAAACACAATGGAGAAAAAGGATTCATGTAGCCGACCCCATGTAGTGGGACGAAGGCTTGTTGTTGTTGTTGTTGTTGTATTGTAAAACAACAGAAAACATAAACTAAAAAACAAATAACCAAGCTTGCTGACAGCCAGTTTATTATATATATTTTTTATTTTTTTTGTTTGAATACTGCAAAACAACACAGGATAAGCTAAAAAACCAAATAACCAAGTAAACTATCAGTCAGCCAAGTTAAATAATGACTAGCAGTAAAGACAAGATTCTCAAAGTATATGCTTCTAAGAAACCAAACACACAAGGAAAAGAAAAGAGTAAGACGGAGTCGTGCCGTTCAAGCTAAGCAATCTCAAACATCTCCCCTCTCTTCTCTAATTTTCATCGAATAGGTAACCTAAAAATGTGATTTTGGAGTAGAAAAACAGAACAATCTCTCGATTCATAATATCAAAAATGAAGAAATGAGATTCCTTGGTGAATTTATCCAGGTAAAAAGTTAAATAAAGGTAAATCAGTAAACAATACCTGATCTCTTGCGCGAATTCCAGAAAATTCGCGGTGGCGAAATCGGGGAGAATCCTTCCATCATTCTATCACAGTCTCACACAGAGAATTGCTACAAAAAATTCAGTAACAAAAACACATTCGTGATTTGAAAAAAAACAAATTGGTGGGGGAAAGAAAACGGAAAAAGAATCGATTGAAACCTGCCTGGGAATATTTTTCGCCTCTCTCTCTCTCTCTCTTCTCCTCCTGCTTCCTCTTCTGTTTGTCGGCTAGGTATTATCCTACTTAGTTGGAGACGGAGAAGTTTGGACCTCGTGTTCCTCGCAATTCGAATGAGTTAAATCGCCATGCGGAGGAAATCCAATGCACAAGTGATGTTAAAACAGAAAGGATTTCTCTTTTAAAGCACCGTTGGATCTCGGAAAACATTCTTGAGATTATCATTCAGAGTTTGAAATAATTTGCACAATTTTTTTGTAAATCCAACGGTCAAGAAACTCTTTGAATTAGGTTTCCGTGCATTGCCGGTTTACGGCAAACAAACTTGGGAGACTTCGGTCGCCTGCTGGTGGCGTTTTTAAATATGCATATATGTCAACATTTCTTAATTTATTTATATCAAAATTGTGTTTTTTTAATTTTTTACAATTTTTTTAATTTTCATATTACTTATTAATTTTTAAGAAAAGTAATTATTAGATAATATAATTAAACAATTAGATAAATACATCTTACTTATTAAATAATATATATAAATTATTAGATCGAGATAAAATATGAGGCGTGAAATTTAATCTACAAAAAAAAAAAAAAAATTAATTTTAATATAAAATATATTCAATTATTATGCTATAATTTTTTATTTCAAACAATAAGCATTTATAAAAAATTTTATGATTTAAGAAAATAAATTTTAAATGTTTGTATAAAGATAACCCCCCCCCACTCATTTTTTTTTGAACCGGAGTATCTACCCACTGTCACCCAAAGCGCAGGTAAAGTGCATGTAAAGCGCAGTAAAAAAACACAGTCAAAATGCAGTCCACGTGTCAAATTTTAATTGAATATCCCGACCTATTTCTAGGTCCAGTGACCGGACCTAATAATTTTCCCTATAGAAGACACTTGACGAAGTAACTAATCTTTCGGCGGGCCTAGCGGCAACCAACCCCAAATGTGTCAAGCCATGCACTTATTTTCTCCCTGTTTAAGGAGTCGCGCCGCTTTGAGAGATAAATCGAATATGGGTTGGGGGGTTCCCTATCACGCTCGCCACCACCCTAACAAAGCCCGGTGGAGTGATAAAAGCTATTGTAGCTGCAAATTTTGGCAATTAGTTTTGGTTTCTTCTCTCAAATAAGCTGAATTTGTCCAAAACCTAGCCAAAATAGCATTGCTCTGCTATATATGTTTTGACTTATTAATCAAAGATAATATTTTTTTCTATTTTCAACCACAAAAAAATTTAAAAATTACACAAAAAAATTCTGTTCTAAGTCTCATAGATCAAGAATCGTTGCACACAGTGCAAATAATTTGTCAAAGTTGTGCCGCAGAAATTATTTGTTATAAATTATTAGGCTTGTGTAACCATAGTAGATCTATTACATTTTTTTATAGAACCCTAATAATTTGCATAGGTTAGTATAGAACATGATAAGGCTATTATGATTAGGGCTGTCAATATTCGACACGACCCGAAACACGACCCGGAAACGACACGGAAAAATCCGTGTTCGGGTCGACACGGGTAGAAAACGGGTCGTGTTCGGGTCTAAGAAAATGACCCGTTTCTCGTTTCGGGTCGTGTCCGGGTCAACCCGGAAACACGAGTTTGACCCGGTTTCAACACGATATTAATTTACTCGCCACCTCGCCGCGCTGGTAGACGGGTCGAGTTCGTCACGGTTTGCGGCTTTGCGCCTTTGCGGGATTGGGCTAAGCCGCTAAGGCTTATTATATTTGAGTCTTCGAGTTACTTCGACAGTTCGAGTGTTCGACTTCAGGGTTTAGGTTTCTCCGGTTTTGCTCTGCCTCTGGCCCTTTGCGTGCGGCGAGCCCTAGTTTTTCTCCCGTTCCCTGTGCTTTAGCGGCTGTTGTTTGATCGATTTCGCAAGAATCGCAGGTGATGAATTCTGATTTTAAGTCTCCTTTGAAGTCTCGTTCAGTCGTTCTCTTCTCTAGTTCTCTCCCCAGTCCCCTTGTCGTAACTGTCGTTACATACTGTGAACTGGATTTTTCTTTTGATCATTTGGATATAATGTTTATATATGATGATTGCTTGGAAAATGGCAAGATTTTTTTGTTTATTATTAGTTTAGGGTTTCTCAAGCCGAAACCCTAGGTGATGTCGTGATGCCGTGAACTGGCGTGAAGGTTTCGTGATTAGCTTATTAGCACTTATTTCCTTTTATTCTGTAACCTGTACTGGTTTTCAAGATTTTATTTATGTTTTATGTTTGATTTATGTTTAAATCTGTAACTTGTGGTTTTGTGGAGTCTGAACTGGACTTTATTTAATCGTAAGCTTTTAGCTGTTGGCCTGTTGCCATTTCATGTTTGTTATGCTGTAGTGCTGAGGTCCTGGCCTCCTGGGTAGTGTCCGAGTGTGACTGTGTGGACTGAGGAAAACATGTTTTCGTTTTCTCCTGTAGGCTGGCCTTGGCCGTTGGGCTTTTAGCCTTTTAGATTTAACATTAAAATGTTGAGGTTGTTATTTGAATATTTGTTAACTTGTTATTATATATTTGTCATAGTTTTTTATACATTGTTCTTATTCAATACTTCAATAGATGGAAGATTCTAACACAGTGGTAGAAAGTACTCCATTCATTGAGAATGTTGAAGTAGGAAATGCTCCTATTTCAGTTGACAATGAAAAAGACGATGATGATTTCTGCAATATTATTGAAAAAGAAGGAGATGACCCGTCATCCACTAAGAAAAGACGAAGAATGTGTTCAACGTTTTGGGGTTATTATGAGATGTTGCCCCTTCTTAGTGATGGCAAGCAGAGATGTAAATGTAGAAGATGTGGGGCAATTTATCAGTGTGATAGCAAGTATGGTACTGGAAATTTAAGACGTCATATACAAAATTGTAAAAAAAAGAGAGACACTCGTGACATTGGGCAACTTATTCTACAATCCAATGCTATTTCAACCATCTCTATGACTGAATCTACGTTTGATATTCATGAGTTTCGTGAGTTATTCACTGCTTGCATAATCATGCATGATCTTCCTTTTCAGTGTGTTGAATGGCCTGGTCTTCGTTCTTTGTTGCAATATCTCCGTCGTGATCTGCAAATAATATCTAGAAAACTACTACTAGAAGTGATTGCAAGAAAATGTTTACTAAAGAGAAATGCCTTATTCAAAAGGAGATTTTGAAAAGTAATAGTAGAGTTTCATTGACTTCTGACTTATGGACATCAATTAATACAGATGGGTTCATTTGCTTGACTGCACATTTCATAGATAACAACTGGTTATTGCAGAAAAAAATTATCAATTTTGGATTTATGCCACCACCACATGATGGTATTGCTTTGTGTGAGAAGCTTCACTTATTTTTAATTGAATGGAAAATTCAGAATAGAATATTCAGTATAACTCTTGACAATGCTTCAGCTAACAATGCTTCTGTTGAATTCTTAAGAAACCAATTGAATTTGTGTGGTGCATTGTTATGTAAAGGTGAGTTTTTCCACATAAGATGTTGTGCTCATGTTGTGAATCTTATTGTCCAAGAGGGGTTGAAGGAGGTTGATATCTCTATTTCTAATGTTAGAGAAAGTATAAAATATGTGAAAGGCTCACAAGCTAGAAAGCAAAAATTTTTGGAATGTGTCAAACAAAGTTATCTTGACTCAAAGAAAGGATTAAGACAAGATGTGCCTACGAGGTGGAATTCTACATTCATTATGCTTGATTCAGCTATTTATTACAAACGTGCCTTCCAACATTTGGAATTACTTGACTCTAACTTCAAAAACTTGTCCTAGTAATGCTGAATGGGATAGGATAGATATTATTTGCAAATTTCTGGCACCTTTCTATGAGATTACTTGTGCATTCTCAGGTACTAAGTATCCTACTTCAAATCTATTCTTCCCTTGTGTATCTACGGCTTATGCATCACTTAAGCATGAACGGTTACATGGTATTGAGTACATCCGAAATATTGCAACAAGGATGTTAGTAAAGTTTGAGAAATACTGGTTTGATTTTTGTGATATCTTGGCTATAGCAGTCATCTTGGACCCTAGGTACAAGTTCACATTTGTTGAATGGTGTTATAAAAAATTATATGGAGGTGATTACATTTCTGAAACAAAGAAGGTAAAGGATAAGCTATTTGCCTTATTTTCAAACTATGAGAAGGTGGACCTACAAGCCTCGGATGACATGTCATCATTACCTTCAGTTAGTTCTCAAGTTGATAGCTCAACGACTTTTCCTTCAATTACAAAATCACAATTTCTTCAGGTATTTCTTATTTAGTTATCAAGTTGTTTATTCATTACCTTCTCATTAACTTACTTTTTACATTTATGTTGGCATTCATAACTAGGATTATGACTCATTTGAAGAGGAAATAACTATGCCTAAGAAGTCACAACTTGAAATGTATCTTGAAGAACAAAAAATTGATAGGAAGGTTAAGTTAGATGTATTACATTTTTGGAAGGGTAACCAATACAGGTTTCCTGAAGTAGCAGCTATGGCTAGAGATGTTTTATGTATTCCCATCTCCACAGTTGCTTCAGAAAGTGCATTCAGTAACAGTGGTAGAATTTTGGATCAATATCGAAGTGCTTTAAAACCTGACATTGTTGAAGCCTTAGTGTGCAGTAAAGATTGGTTATATGGAAGTAATGGTAAATGCTCTATATGTTTGCAGTCAATTCTCTTAAATTTTCTGGCTTCATGTTAAAAGTAAAATGCTTTTTTTTTTTGTAGTTATGACTGATCCGGAACTTGATGGTGTTACTGAGGACATCATGAACTTGGGTTTAACAGAAATAGACACTGAGGATGCCAAATGTTCAGCAAACAGATTTTCCTAGTTGATTTTTATTATATTTCTTTTAAATGAACTACTATATGGTTTCTAAAAACTCTACTAAGTCACTGGTAGCCCAGTTGGCCAATTTGAAATACTGGTTGTGGCTGCATGTCTTTGTTGTTTTTAAATTGTTGTATTACTGTGAATACTGGTTCTAATGCAGTACCTGATAAAATTCTGTATGAAACTATGGATTAGTGAGTGTTAGGAATTTGGACGGTTGCTCTTTGTTGTTTTTAAATTGATGTATCACTGTATGGATTAGGCGATTAGCCGATTAGGGGTTCACTGGTTCTATTGTTGGCCGTTGCTCTTTGTCTTTGTTGTTGCAGTGTTGCTGACTTGCTGGGCAGTGGGCACCTGGGCTGCTGACTCTGGCTGCTTAATGCTTAATTGCTTATAATGTTATAACTTATAGCTTAGAATCTGAGTATTTGGCTGTTTCATATTTATGTGATTATGTCTGTGAATTCTGAAATCTGAACAGAAAAAGAAACGGTCTGGGGCCGCTGTGCACCTGGGCGCTGGGCTGAAGCTTAATGGCATTCTGATTTAGTGATTTCTGAATGCCTGAACTCTGAATATCTGAGTTTGTGTCTTTGTGACATTTAGTGATTTCTGAATATTCGGATGACAATGTGAGTTTTGTGACTTTGTGAGTTTCAGAGTTTGTGACATTCTGATTTCTGAATATCTCGTTGGCTGATGCTTAATGAAATTTTTTTTTTTTTTTTTTTGAATATGTAATGCTTAATGTATAAGTGTATAACTATGAAAGTTTAAGCAATGATGAAAAACCTTCTAAACAGAAAGACAGAAAGTGATAGCCGTTGACCCGTCGTGTGTGTTGGTTAATACTATTGCAACCAGGTGGCATTTGTGTTAGCTAAACGACTAAATACAAGAGCAGATACTTTATAAATTCATTGATATTTGATAAGTTTAGTTAATATTATATGCCGCCTTGGATGGTAATAGTTAGAAAAATCAAGGGTTTACCTGAGCTAATCAAATGAAGCTTTCTAGTTATACTTATACAATTATGGCATTATGCAATCTCAATATCTTCTTATTGTTTTAATGTTTATTGTTTAACCATCTTCAATTTTTCATTTTGCTATTAATGCAAGTTGAAAATAGGTTCAAGAATCAAGAGACAAGAATTCAAGAATGAAGCTTAAGTGTTGGCACTTGCACTTGTGACTTGGCGACGTTGGCGTATCGGACATTCGGACTGCCGGTTTTCGGGTTTTGTAAATTGTAATTTATATAGTAATTTTGTAAATTTGTAATATGTAGAATTTATAAATTATATAGTCTGTAAATTGTAAATTTGTAATATGTAGAATTTATATAGTAATTTTGTAATTTATATAATTTTGTTTTTGTAATTTATATAGTTTTGCACTTCTTCTAATCTGCTCTAAGGCTCAAGGCTCAAGGCTCCAGTCTCTAATTATAAAATTTAATTAAAATTTTGAATTTTTCATGCATTTAAAAAATTCCGTGTCTGGTCGTGTTGACCCGAACCCGATTCGGGTCCAGTTAGGTGATCCGAATCCAGTTTCGGGTCGTGTCCGGGTCGTGTCAAGCACAGCCGGGTCAGTTTCGGGTCTGACCCGAACACGACCCGCCGACACGAATTGACAGCAGTAATGATTATTAATATGTTTCAAAACTAAAATTGATAAAAATGTATTTTTCAGATGCAAAAATCTTTTAAAATTAAATTTGTAAAATTTAAATTTACTTTAAGAATCATTTAAATTTTAATTGCACGAATGTAAAAATGAATCCAACAAATTTAAAAACATATTGGTCCAAATCCAATCGACCTTAGAAAACAATATTAGTATAATAATTTAAAATCTTTTAAATTGTTTAATGTGTCAAACAAAATATAAATTTTATGTGCATATAATCGAAATGATTATTTCAACAAGATCATTTATGTGAATGAATTTATTTGAAAATCAAAATAGAAAAGGAATTAAAATTTTATTAAGTATGACCCACAAATCATCTATTTTCTCATTTATTCCTGCAGTTCTCAATAGTGAACGCGAGCCATTAGACCAAATGAGACTTTTAAAAGCTCTCACATTGTGTGCAATTGATTCAATCATTCAATATATGAAAAGCTGCCATGCGTAAATTATTGCATGTGATAATTATTTATGATAAGAATCATTATATCTCATCATTAATGAGGATATTCTCCTTCTTGTTTTTAAATATATATATATATATCTCTCTCTCTATATATATATATGAGATTGAGTAAAGAAGGTACTTTTTCATAAATCTCACATGATATCAAAGTCTTGATCCTAGGGCTATCAATATAGAAAAATTCTTAAGTGCGGAGATCAAACACATTGAACCGTCTAGTTTGTCTTTATGAATAATAAAAATACAGTAAGCTAGGCATTTAATGTTCACTGCTGGCCTTTTATTGTTCACAAAGACAATACTAAACGGTTCTCAGCATCCGGTATCCTCACGTAATAATCTCTCATCAATATGGGACCTAATATGAAACCTATTTCAAAACTAACACAAACAATTAAATTTGTGTCAACCAATGTTATATTTGAGTCTAACTGAAACAACTAAAAAAAAATCAGGTCAGATTAAAGCCAACCTAAATAAAATAACCATCTTATTGGATTTTTTTTTAGTAAAAAACTTTTTAAAATCATAAAATTTTATTATTTTTAGATACAATTCACATGATTTTTCATTAGGTTGACTCTTACTAATCACAACTTCATTATTTTTATTACTTTGTTGGGTTGGATTATAATTTGATCGAATTGATATTGAGTTAAAAATTTTGGCCCTTTAAATAAGAGTTAGGTTGAATTGATCATATCAAAGTCAACGTTTGACCTAAATTGACAACCCTTGTCTCTCTCTCTAATTTAGTAAAGATAAGACCTTGCCATCTATCATTTTTTAGAAGACATCAAACAAGTTCAATGCTCCTTAGCATATCCCCTCACCCAGCCAACAAGTGGGGTATGTAGGACCCACTCTACCCCACTTGCCAACTCTCTACACGCCACCTAATCATCGATTTGAAAAGGTTTGATTGGGGATGCACTTGCACTCGGTGGTTGAGTGAAGGGAATTTCTCCCCCGCGGCTCCCGTTCAATTCCTCAACGGCCCCACACAAAGGTCTGATCGCGAATAAATTACACGTAAAAGACGTACAACAGAAGGCCATTTCAGTCATTTTTGTATGCCTGCTAATTTTCATGAAACATTTTTGTTTTGACAATCTCAATAGAATCCAATGTCTCATTTGTTACATTTTATTGGTACTTGGCCAACATTGGATCCCATTTTAGCTCTATTTGGTTGAAGTAGACAAGCCATCTTATACATTTAATCACCATAGATTCTTAATAAACAGGCAAATTAGTAGAAATTCCCTTCAACAAAAACAAAACTTATGCATGGTCTAATTTTCTTCCGTTTAACATGTCCATTTTTTTTTTTCACAATTTGCAAATTTCTATACTAAAATGAACAAGCATTGAATAAAATTTAGGGTATCATGAAAGCAGTAATGGTAGCTCAACAATCTTCAGTGGGGGCTCGAAAGTGCCAGTTGTGGGTACAATGGCATGGGTGGCCTGGTAGGTTAGCCGGGGTTTACGGACCGCCAAACGCGCTCGGCGAAGCCAGACATGGCAGCAGATGGTTCCTCGTTATCAAAAAATAAAAAAATAAAAAATAAAGCTCAACAACCTAAACAGGTGATGCATGGAGGCTCTACTGTACCAAAAACAGCTTCAACGCACAGATTATGATAGCAGTGGCCACAAGACAATACTGCAGCAGTTGGAAACTCGTTGAATTGGAATGATTCCGAGAAATTCATAGGGCTGAATGCTAGATCCAGGCTACAGAGTTGGCAGCTTGCTCCAAGTGTTTTTTTTTCGATGACCAACACAAATATCTGAAGACATTAAATAAATTTTAGCACATTCCACATTATCATTTAAGAACTTTTGGGTGAGAAAAAGAAAAAAAAAAACATAGAGTGAGAGAGAAGCAAGGCCAACCAGTTTAGCAAAACTGTGAGCTCTAAAAATACCCATGAGCTCGTGGTACAATGCATTTTCTTGTTAGTTATTTTAGAGTTAATTTGTGGCATGAGACTGATAGGAAACACTTGTTTCTCACCAACACCCAGCAGATCTAGGAAAAAAACTGCTGTCCATAGCAGAAAATCTGAGAGAAATAGGGAGAAATCCTTGGAAAACAATAGAAACGATTGTATTCCACTAGTAGACACAAACAAAACCAAAGCAAGATACAATGTTCTTCAATTCGAGAGGAAGAACAACTCTCCAACAATCTCCGGCAACGCCAAGAGCCTAAGCAAGAAAACCTAGAAGACAAAACTCATTCAAAATCCAGATGAAACCCTAATCCCCTCATAACTCCCTATTAATACAATCTAATTCAAATTAAAAGCAAAAGGACTACTCTACCCTTCCTTCTCCCTCCAAAAACACTTAACCCATGTTTGAATTGCAAGTGGACCCCACTCCCTGGCTCCCTCTCTCTTCCGCCCGGCTCTGTGTCCGCCGTCTGTAGAACTGGACCGGCTGGGCCGGTCCAGGTTGAGCCGGTCCAAGCTGGACCGGCATAACATTACCCCCCTCCCAAAGTACCACATTGTCCTCAAGGTGGAAGGCAGGAAACTGCACTGCAATCCTCTCCAATGGCTCCCATGTGGCCTCATAATCTGGGAGGCCGCTCCATTTAATTTTCACTTCATTTTCCCCCTTTTCATTGATGCGCACTCCTTCTACCTCTAGAGGCTCCAGTGTCACTTCCATGTCTTCCCTCAATGTGCTGGGCAGCTCTGGGCTTACTGCATGCTCCCCCACTACTTTCCTCAACTGTGATACATGAAAAACGGTGTGTATTCTGGCTGTTGGAGGAAGCCTCAATCTGTATGCCACCTCCCCGATTTCCTCCTCCACTTCGAAAGGGCCAAAATATCTCGCTGCTAGCTTCTCATTTCTCCTTTGGGCTATAGTCCTCTGTCTGTATGGTCGGAGCTTCAAGTAGACCTTGTCTCCAACTCCAAACTGTATATCCCTCCTTTTACTGTCCGCCTGTTTCTTCATAATCTGTTGGGATCTGAGAAGATGCCTCTTGAGCTCGTCCAACACTTGATCTCTCTCCTTCAAGTGCTGATCCACTGCAGATACTGGAGTACTCCTATGGCTGTAGTGTACCAGGTGTGGGGGGTCTCTTCCATATAACACCTTAAAAGGTGTCATCTTGGTAGCCGAGTGAGAGGAGGTGTTGTACCAATATTCTGCCCAGGCCAGTCATTTGGCCCACTGCTTCGGTGTCTCAGACAAAGCATCTCAAGTATGTCTCCAAGCTTCTATTCACCACCTCCATCTGCCCATCAGTCTGTGGATGATATGCTGTGCTCCTCTTCAATACTGTGCCCTGCATCCTAAATAACTCCCTCCAAAAATGGCTCAGGAACACCTTGTCCCTATCAGAAACAATAGACTCCGGTTCCCCATGCAGGCGGACTATCTCTCTCACAAAGGCTGCTGCTACAGATACTGCTGTGTATGGGTGTCTCAAGGGAATGAAATGAGCATATTTGCTCAACCTGTCAACCACTACAAATATGACCGTGTACCCTTCTGATTTTGGAAGCCCATTAATGAAATCCATAGTAATCTCCTCCCAAACCTTCTCTGGTAGGGCCAGGGGCTGTAGTAATCCCCCTGGTGCCATCGTCATGTACTTGCTCCGCTGGCCGGTATCACACTTAGCCACCATCTCCTCTACGTCTTTCCTCATCCCCTTCCAGTACAATTCAACAGCAATCCTACTATAAGTTTTCTGCACTCCTGAATGCCCTCCTATGGCGCTCCCATGAAACTCCTGTAGAAGATGGGGAATATGAATGGAAGACCTAGGAATCACACTCCTTCCCTGATAGTACAGTCTTTCCCCCACAACTGTGTAGCCTGGGTGGCTGTTTTCATCTGAAAGCACTTCTTCTTTGATTTTCCTTAGCTCCTCATTCTGGATGCTCTCCTCTTTGATGGCTCCCCAATCAATCAGAACAGGTACTGATACAACAATCCCCTGGAGCTCCCCCATACAACGTGATAAGGCATCTGCTGCCTTATTCTCTAGTCCTGGCCTATAGTGGATCTCAAAATCATATCCGAGCAGCTTGGACAACCACCTCCTGATGCTCCTCTGTGACCATCCTCTGCTCTAGCAAGTATTTCAGGCTCCTCTGATCAGTCCTGACAATAAAATGTCTGCCCAATAAATAAGGTCTCCATTTTTGGATGGCCAGTACAATCGCCATCAGCTCTCTCTCATAGACCGACTTCAGCCTAGCCCGGGACGACAATACCTGACTGAAGTAAGCTATGGCCCTGTGGTTCTGCATCAACACTGCTCCCAATCCATAGCCTGAGGCATCTGTCTCCAGCACAAACACCTGGTTGAAGTCTGGCAGAGCTAGCACTGGCACTGTTGTCATGGCCTTCTTAAGCTTTTCAAAAGCCTCAGAAGCTGCTTCCCCCCGTAAAAAATTGTCCTTCCTCAACTGCTCTGTCAGTGGTCCTGCTATGGTGCTGTACCCTCTCACGAACCTCCTGTAGCAGCCGGTCAATCCCAAAAATCCTCTGAGCCCCTTCAAGGTCTTGGGTTGAGGCCAAGCCAGCATTGCCTCTATCTTGGACTGATCTGCAGCCACTCTCTCCTGGGATATCACGTGCCCCAGGTACTCCACTTGTGCCTGAGCGAAGTCGCACTTCTTGAAATTGGCCTTCAGCTGATGCTCCCTTAGCACTCCCAACACCACTCTCAGGTGTTCTAGGTGTTCCTCCTCAGTCCTGCTATAGATGGGAATGTCATCAAAAAATACCAACACAAACCTGCAAAGGTGTGGCTTGAAGATCCGGTTCATCAATGCCTGGAATGTAGCTGGTGCATTGGTGAGGCCAAAAGGCATCACTAGAAACTCGTAGTGGCCCTCATGAGTCCTGAAGGCTGTCTTCTGCACATCTTCCTTCCTCATCCTGATCTGATGATAGCCTGACTTCAGATCAATCTTGGTGAACAAAGCAGCTCCATGCAGCTCATCCATCAACTCGTCAATCACAGGGATGAGAAACTTATCAGGCACTGTCTCTTTGTTGAGAGCTCTGTAGTCAACACAGAACCTCCAACTCCCATCCTTCTTTTTCACCAGCAGAAATTGGGCTAGAGAAAGGGCTCACACTGGGCTGAATGATCCCTCCTTCTAGCATTTCCCCCACCAATTTCTCAATCTCATCCTTTTGCACCTGAGGGTATCTGTAAGGTCTCACACTGATAGGGGAGACTCCCTCTTTCAGGATGATCTGATGCTCCCGCTCTCTGTCAGGTGGGAGTCCCACCGGAGGTTGGAACACATCCTCGAACTCCTACAGAAAAGGCTGAACCAACGCCGGGATGGGTTTATCTTCCCCCTCCGGCTGATCCTCCAATCTCTGCAACTCCACCAGGAAACCCCCTCCTTCCTCATGGATAATCTTCACCATCGACCGGAGTGACACTCCAGCTCTGGACAATCCTGGTTCCCCCTTCAGCTTCACCCTCTTGCCTTCTATCATCAGTTCCATCACCATGGTTCCCCAGTTCACCTTGGTTTCACCCAAGGTCTGTAGCCATTTCATGCCCAAAATGACATCCGTGCTACCCAATCTCAGGGGTAGGAAATCCTCCACCACCCTGATCTCCTGTAGGCTCATCTCCACCCCTTTGCAGATCCCCGTGCTAGACTCAATCTTTCCTGTCCCCATCATCACCCCATAACTGCCTGTCTCAGTAGGCTCCATCCCCAGCTCCTCCGCCACCTGAGTGGATATGAAATTGTGGGTTGCCCCACTATCGATCAGTACTACTACCTCCCTCCCATGGATCTTCCCCTTCACCTTCATGGTATGACTAAGAGTAAATCCCATCACAGAATTGAGGGATACCTCGGCCACCTCCAACTGGGGGTCACTCTGCTCCTCATCAGAATCATCACCCTCCTCAGGCGCCTCATCTATATAGACGGTGAGAGCCCGAAGAGCGCGATCCTTGCATCTGTGCCCTGGAACAAACTTCTCCTCACATCTGAAACAAAGGCCCTTGGCCCTCTTCTCCTGCATCTCCTCCTCAGTCAATTTCTTGAAGCTTCCTGCAGTTCTAGTCACCCCGCTCTTCTCCTTTCCACTCTCTCTAGGGATACTAGGGTTTGGCCCTTTTGGAGCCAAGTAAGTGGTAGTTGTCCTGGTGGGACCTCCTGAGTGGTTGTTCCTCCAACTTCGAGCGTTGGTCTTCTGGTTCTCCACCAGCTGAGCCAACTCCATTGCCTCCCTCAGGTCTCTCGGTCTCATGACCTTCACAGCATCTCTAATTTCTGGCTTGAGCCCCTTCATGAAGTTTCCCCCCCAACGTGCTGTTCGATAAGCCCTCCATGTCTCCCACCAGACTCTCGAATTTCTTTCTGTATTCCTCCACTGTTCCCTCCTGAGTGAGGGCATAGAACTGCTCGGAGATCTCCCATGGGCTGCCCCCCCTGAATCTCTCTCTGATGGCCTCCTTGAAATCCCTCCAAGTTCTCACTGGATCCCACGTATCCATGTACTTGAACCAGGAAAAAGCCGCCCCTTCCAAGCACATGCTAGCAGCCATCAATCTCTCCTCCTCCATAAGGCCATTCACTGCAAAATTACCTTTCCACCTTGTGGATCCACTCATCCACGTTTCCCTCTTCAAAGACAGACATTTTCAGCTTCCTGGCCCTAGTGTCCATCCCATATGCTCTGTTCCCCCCATGGCCTCCTCTGTCCCAGGCAATGGGGTCTTCCCAAGTTCCTCTTTCTCCATATCGGGGCTCATCCTCCCTCCTCGGCCGCCGATAACCATCTTCCCCTCGCGCTCCGCCATGGTGTTATGGATCCCCCATGGTCGGTCCACTGGATCGGGTCTCCGACGACGCCAATCCTCCTCTCTGTCTTCCCTGAAGTCTCTCCTTCTATCATGCTCTTCTCGCCTGATGGACTCCCGAGGTGGCATCCTCCCGTTGCTGTTAAGCAATTCCACCTCCTCTTCCTCTTCTGGATTCACCTTCTCCTTACCCCTGCTTCCACTACCTTCTCCTCTGTCCTCCACTGGCACAGCCCTTGCTTGCCCTTCCAACAACTTCTTCATCATCTCCTCCAAAGCCATGAATTTCCCTTCCACATTCTCACTCAACGTCGCCATCTTCTCCTCCAGGTCCGCCTTAAATTGACCCACCTCGGTCTCCAAGACTTCTACACGTTTAGATGCCATGGGAACCAAAAGATGGTCTCCGGATCCCTTCCGAAAAGCAAAAATCTGCAGCGAGACAGTGGAAAACAGCCCCCCCACCGTCCGAATCTTCGCTCTGATACCAATTTGATAAGAAACACTTGGATTTCCAAGTGTTTTTCTCACCAACACCCAGCAGATCTAGGAGAAAAAAACTGCTGTCCACAGCAGAAAAATCAGCCCAAAAAAACAGTGAAATCTGAGAGAAATAGGGAGAAATCCTTGTAAAACAATAGAAACGATTGTATTCCACTAGTAGACAAACAAAACCAAAGCAAGATACAATGTTCTTCAATTCGAGAGGAAGAACAACTCTCCAACAATCTCCGGCAACGCCAAGAGCCCAAGCAAGAAAACCTAGAAGACAAAACTCATTCAAAAATCAAGATGAAACCCTAATCCCCTCATAACTCCCTATTAATACAATCTAATTCAAATTAAAAGCAAAAGGACTACTCTACCCTTCCTTCTCCCTCCAAAAACACTTAACCCATGTTTGAATTGCAAGTGGACCCCACTCCCTGGCTCCCTCTCTCTTCCGCCCGGCTCTGTGTCCGCCGTCTGTAGAACTGGACCGGCTTCTCTGGGCGTCAGGTGGTTAAGAGGAACTCCGGAGTCAAGTGGTGGTACGGCGGAAGTCCGAACGTCAGGTGGTGGTCCGGCGGAAGTCCGTGCATCAGGTGGTGGTCTGGCGGAACTCTGGGCGTCAGGTGGTGGTCAGGCGGAACTCTGGGAGTCAGGTGGTGGTCAGGCGGAACTCCGGGAGTCAGGTGGTGGTCTAACGGAACTTCGGGCGTCATGTGGTGGTCCGGCGAAACTTCGGGCGTCAGGTAGTGGTCCGGCGGCAGTTCGGGCGTCAGGTGATGGTGACGGAAGTCTGACGGTCAGGTGGTGGTCCGGCGGAAGTCCGGGAGTCAGGTGGTGGTCCGGCGGAACTTCGGGCATTAAGTGGTGGTTCGGCGGAACTTCGGGCGTCCGGTGGTGGTCTGGCAGAAGTCCAGGCATCAGATGGTTATCCTGCGAAACTTCGGGCGTCAGGTGGTCGAGGAGGCAAGGAGGCAAGAGCGATATCCGATCTCTCTCTTGTTTCCTTAGGCTAAGGGGGGTCCCTTTTCTAGAGGAATGAGATATTCAAGGCCCGTAAATAGAAGGAAGATAAAGGGTAAATGTGGAGTGATTTGGATGGACGGTTGATGTTGAATCCCTTGATCATGGACCATTCGCTAGCCATTTGAAAGTCTTAATGATGACAAAATTCCATGATCTTGGGCTCGTTGGATTTGTCTTGTCGAGCCGTTCGATTCGACTATAAGCATGTCATATTTGGAAAACATTTGGTAATCCAAATTGCTGTTTGAACCTTCCAACAACGCTTCGGGTCCTTGATTTGAACCCATTTGGACTCGGATTGAGCCGATTTTGATGTCGTTGGGTTCATAATTTTGAGACGCTCAGTTTGACTGTAAGTTTGCTGAAATCGGCGTTCGGATGGTCAGAATTTAATTTCGAAAGTTTCCAACTTTGATTTTGCCTCGAGATTCTTGCCCAATCATGAAATTTTTTGGGTAATGTATCAAGTATATTAATGAAGATAAAGTGATCTACAATATAATTTCAAAGGTCAATCTCAGCCATAATTTCACATAGGTCATCAAATCCTGCAAGTGGAGTTTGTTTATGGTCATATATAACCGTTAGTATATGGCATTTAGGAGTTTGCCCCTAACTAACATGGTCTAAGTATCATGACTGAGAAGAGCCTCCATTTCAAAATTCATAGTCTATTTTTAAAAAAATGTTACAATATATATTACTATGAACTGGAACTATATATAGATGATAGAGACAGAAATATATATATATATATATATATATATATATATATATATATATATATATATATATGAAATGAAATACATAATCAAGATTCATACAAAACATGTGAGGAACTAGCTGAGAAATAAAAAATGGGAAGATAGGTGCCTAGCAAATGTGAGACGATGGAATTAATCAAGAGAGGGCTAAGATTTTTCCATTATGATACCGTGTTGAGAAGAAAATGAGATTTATCATTTATGTATATCTTATTGACTTGTAAGAGGGGCCTATAAATAGAAATACAAAAGGATACAATAAGAAAACAAATAATTAAGAATAATAAAAATTATAAGTATGCATTTAAAAATAATCTCCTTCCAAAATTAAAAGTACTAACTAATGAAGTACTAAATACATCAGCAGGTGCTAAATTACTTCATTAGTCTTGATCTGAGATGCATACCTTCTTCAGCTCTGATATGGCCAACTATATCCTTCTCCAAACATGATTGTAGAGACTTCTCGCGGATCAATTTAGAAGTAACAGGACTTGTAACCTTGTTCTTGTTGTCAACGACGTCACGCACGGTGCAAGAAGTATCATTTTCTCCTGCAGTAGCTGTAGGATAGCCTTTGTTATTGTATAAAAGTATTCAACCCATGCATTGCAATGAATGATAACAATAATAAAAATAAATATAGAGTATTAATCCCATAATTATAAATTTGAATTCAAATACAATAAACTTGGGTTAATTGCTGTAGATTGAGTAAATAGATTTAAACTAAAATATAAGAATTTTTTGCATAGTTTTTAAAGTTCATACCACATGTCATATATACTTAGTCATTAAATTAAATAGTAGAATATTAAGTAATTCTATCTATATTTGAATTTAATATAATTAAATTTGAATTAAAATTTAGATGTAACGGCATACATGATATAGTATTTAAGTGCTAAATAAAATAGTTATAATTTTTAATTTGAATTCAAATTTAAAAGTAATAACACATGAGGTGACAAATAAATATTAAATAAGATGTGAGTACTTTTCACAATGAAAATTGTAGGTCATTTTATAATTTAAGTAATGACATGCATGATTTGATAGTTTATATATAGTTAAATAAAATCATGATCGTGTGATGTGTTATGTGAAATATATGAAATATATTTGAATTCAAATTTACTAATGTACTACATGGAGTCATAGAATAGGCCAAGTACCAACTTCTTGTTTATGCACATTAGTTTAGTATATATAAAAGTTCCTAATTATAGGAACATATATATATATATATATATATATAGAGAGAGAGAGAGAGAGAGAGAGAGAGAGAGAGAGAGATGGTGATGACCATTTGGCTCTTTCTGAAGTCTAACATCAGCTTATTCATACTTTTTAAGCACAAACCAATTATTTCCTTACCAAGCGACAAGTGCAATGAGTGACATTTTTCTAGACTATTATTCTATCTTAATGTGGCAAATGAAAATAAATATATGGCACAATTGAAATGAGATGTGTTAGATTTTAATTCCTTTTCATACCTCCAATATGATAACAGAAAATAATATATAAATTAAATTAGATTTCACTATCTTTATAATTGCATTGCTTCATAAAATAGTTTGATGCTGAATTCAATATAGGAAAAAGTACACTTCACTCTTTTATTCTTTAAAAATAGACACATAAGCTACCTATGATTTGAGTATAAATACAATACCTACTGCTCTGACAGAACAGTCAACAAAATATTCTATTATTTACGTTAAGATGCAATAAAGGATATTTTTTTCCTATAACAGAATGTTAAGCCCTTCAAGATTATTTTTTCTTATTATTTGAATTTTGTGTTATCAATTTTTAGACATTGACAAACGAATTAGAGTTGCCCATGTTCAAAAAGTAAGGTAGTGAGATGCAAATGAATTAATTTATTGGAGTTGAGATGCACTTTACCCTAAAGTATATAACTAAAGGCTAAATTCGAAGGATGGGTTGTGAATCATACTCATTAATCATGGCTACAAAATATATCATCTTATACTCCCATGATGTTACTTATTTTAAAATCTACTTATCTCTTATGATTTATCATTTAGCTTATTCCAATATATTATATTGCAAAAAAAGTTAACAACTCCATTATTATTATTATTATTATTATTATTATTGTTAAATTAGTTTTATCATATGACATTTATTTATCAACATAATATGTGCCTCAAAAAATTGTTTTTTTTCCAAATTTACAATAAATTTTACGTACAATTAAACAAAAAAATTGACAGCTAATTGAAATAAGTTGGAGGCAGGAATACCAGTAATACTTGGGCCAGACAATGAAAGTGCTTCACTTTTGCCTTTGCATTTGCTAATTCTCGCAAATGCTAAATCTTGAGTAGTGGCTTTACTCGAACCAGCATGACTTGATCGAGCAACACTTCTAGTTTGGTAACGATGAGCAAAGATACTTCCTGTAAATACTTAAAAATAGAAACTCAGGTTGACAGATCAATCAACATCCCACATTTTTTTAACTAATTTTGTTGATATAGATAGTCAACTCAATCAAGGGGAATTAAATTTGATGACTTCTGAGTATTGTTTGCATTTGCATTCTTCAAATCAAACTCTTCAATGAAAACAAAAAGGTATTGTTCATTAAGTAAATCTGAATAATCTATTAACAGAACCTTTGTCATCATCGTCTTCACACGCCTTTATCCACGGTTCACGTACAATTGCAAACAAAATTAAAATCTTAATGCATGCCAATAGAAGAGAATTAGATACAGACTATTAGATACAAATACCATACAAAAGATATCAAATGCAAATATTTCTAGAAACAAAATAGTGCTTGCTCCAAGTCCCAATCCAATTTTGACATGAGCTACAAAATCTTAAGGGAAATAGATAATGTCAGGATGTGTTTTAAAATTGTTGAATTTGCTTTCCAATGACTACAATACAACAGTTGATTGGTTACTCATGTCTTGCACTCATTTGAAATTTTGATCAGGATATCCTTACCCAATTTTCTCCCATTATAGTTGACTACATGGGACGTTATATGAAGCTGTGTTGTGAAGAGCCACATAAAAATCCTAAATATCAAGTTATTATATCAACAAAAATTGATACAATCAGTTTTTAGCCTATAAACTCCATCACATAGTCTGATTCCACATCAACTCTACCAAAAAGGCAAAGAGCAGCAACCAAGTACCTGTTTGTACACATCATATTAGGCTGGATGTCCCCTTGGCCATTGTAACCCAAAAATATTTATAAAATATAATGAAAATTTGAGTCCACGCTCCCAAATCAACGTTTAGAGATTCCAAAAGTTTCAAATTGACGGAATATGATTTCATTTTGTTCACTCTAATCATTCAAACATAGCTTGAAGCACCTTTATGAAGCCTGTCAGATAGTTTATTATTCTATTACAAATCCAATAGTACTGTACTTTAGACTGTAGACCTTGGGAGACACCAAGATCAATTGGGGAGCCCTAACGATGGAGATGACAGTGGAGGGAGAGAAGGTGGTGATACAGGGGAGATGTAGGGTTATCCAAAGCTATAATTTCTCTCAAAACCATGGTAAGAATTGTACAGGAGGTGGGGGGAGGATTTTTGGTGGAGTTGCATAGCTTGGAAGGGATAGGGTTGGACAAGGGGGAGACATCCCACTTTCAGTACAGCCGCTTACAGTGAGGTATTTCAGCCACCTCAAGTATTGCAACCACCGAGGGAGTGGAACAAGCCATCACCTTGAGGTAGGGGGGTGTCACCAATCAGTGTCAGGCCTTACCTATATCCTTAGATCCAGAAGGATGAGATAGAGAAGCTGATCCGAGAGATATTGGATGCATGGATCATCAGGTCGAGCATGAGTCATTTTTCTAGCTAGCACAGTCATACTAGTCAAGAAAAAGGATGGGAGCTGGAGATTCAGTGTGAACTATTGTACCCTGAATAAGGAGACTGTGCTAGATAGGTTTCCTATTCTGGTGAGAAACAAGTTGTTGGATGAGCTATATGGGGCGGGCGGTGTTCTCAAAGATGAATATGAAATTCATGTACCATTAGATCAAGATGAGAGAGAAGGATGTCCCAAAAACTTCTTTCTGAACACATGAGGGACACTATGAGTTCTTGGTGATGTTGTTTGTTCTCACTAGGGGTGCAAATGAGTCAAATCAACCAGCAAGCTGACTCGGACCCGACTCGTTAATTAGCTCGCAAGTCGAGCTTGTCGAGTTTCAAATTTGAGCAGATTTTCAAGCTCGCTGGAATTTCAAGCCCAAGTTTGATCCAAACAAAATTCGGCTCGAATACTCGATGAGCCACTCGAATTGTGAGTATGCAAAATTGTGGAATGCGGAAGTCAGACCACGGCTTGCAATTCCGATGCAAGTATGAGAGGTGAGACCGTGAGACGGTCTAAGGCTCGAAGGGTACTTTTATTTTATTTCGAACCAAACCTCCATTTGCATTTAGGTTTTCTTCTGCTCTTATGAGCTATTGTGTGGTGCAATCGTTCTAGGGTTTCTTGCTTTCTACTGTGGTCCGCGAGCGTGAGAAGGGGCAGCGACGACAAGAACATGGGCAACCGAAAAATTTCTCCTGGTATTTTACCTCTTTCTTGTATCTGATGGACCGGCTGAGCCGGTCCATCCTACCCCCTTGCGGGTCTACAGGAGGAGGAGGGGGGAGGCAGCCGGTCCGGGTGAACCAAGGGGGGGTTCGGCCGAACCTAGGGAGCAAGGGGGGAAAGTCACGGTGGGCCTCTTGGGCCCACCTATTTGAATTCTTTGATCATCAAGGGGGGGCGGCCAGCTTTTTGGGGGGAAATTGGAGGGTGGATGATGGGGGGCAATTTTGGGATGAGGGGGGAAGTGGTGAGATGGTATGAAAAGAGCCATTAGGGTTTATTTTGGGGACATCATGTGAAGAAAGTTCTTTCTCTTTTCCTTCTTGTTTTCTCTAGGGTTTCTTTTGGGAGATTTGGTCCTTCTCGAAGTGGACTAGTTTTGTCTTTTGTTTTGTCTTGAAGATTAATGCAAAGCTCTTTTGTTCTTCCTCTCATCTTTCTTATTTTGTGTTGACTTTGATTTGGTGGAGAAATTCCAACCTTAAAGGGAAATTAGGGGCAAACCCTAATTTTGTGAAACCAAGGCGTATCAATTTGGTATCAGAGCTCTTGATCCTAGACGGCATGGCGTCAAAGAAAGTGGAAGTTTTGGAGGGGGGAGATGGGCCAATTGAAAAGAAGAGGTGGGGGAGAAACTCTCGTCGATGGAAGGCAAATTTTCATCCCTTGAAGAGAGATTTGGGGGAATGGAAGAGATGATCCGAAAATTGTTAGAAGCTCAAGTTGCTCCACCAAACCCTAAGGAAAAGGGGAAATCTCCTGTGACGAATCAAAACCCTAACCCTAATTGTCCAATTAGGGAAGAAGGAGTAAATCAGAGTGAAGATGGCATGCAAGGCCAATGGCAAAGGGAAGGAGGAGAAGGGTCTGGAATAGGTGGCCCTTGGGGGATGACAGGTGGTCAGGGAGGCTGGCCATACATGGGCTCGGTAGGCCCCCACGGCACACGTGAAGGATGGCCGAATCAAACGGGAAGGAAATCGTGCCACGTGGGAGCAGGGAGGAAGAAGGGAGGACTACGGCATGGGCTATGGAGAGCCAAGAGAACCACTATGGAGGGGACTTCAAAATCCTTACCCGATGGAGAGAAGGGGAAGACCACAAGGTGAGGGATTTACTCAGGGGACATGGGGAGATGGAAGAACCTTCCACCGAGCTGACAACCGCATGAGGAAATTGAAGATCCCTATTTTTGAAGGGGAGGATGCGTATGGATTGATCTACAGGGTGGAGTGCTATTTTGCAGTGAACGGTGTCACAGAAGAGGAGAAGCTGATGGCGGTACTGGTATGCTTGGAGGGGAAGGCTCTGGCCTGGTTTCAGTGGCTTGAAGGGAGACAGCATATTAGGAGTTGGGAGGAGTTCAAAGACCTACTACTTCATAGATTCAGGGTGTCAAGTGAGGGCACCCACTATGAGCAGTTGTTGGCTCTAGTACAGGAGGGCACGGTGGCAGAGTATAGAGAGCACTTTGAGCTACTATCATGCAGACTGAGAGGGATTCCGGTTGACCTTCTAGAGGGAAGTTTCATGAAGGGGTTGAAGCCTCACATCAGAGCAGCCATATCAGAGTAGTGGCTCCACAGGGGTTAGTAAGGATCATGGAGACTGCACAGTTGGTGGTGGAGGACAAGCTGAAGGTGGAGCCACCGAGGAGATCAGGGGTGTCTTACCCCACTTTCCGACCACCACCCATGGGTGGAGGTACAAAGGCGGTTACCATCCTCCCTCCTAGGGAGGTAACCACGGCAAGAACCACTACAGCAATGAACCAAGGGGGGTTCAAGAGGTTGACTGACTCAGAGCTGAAGGAAAAAAGGGCCAAGGGCCTTTGCTACCGTTGTGATGAAAAGTTTATACCAGGGCATAGGTGTAAGGAGAAGACACTACATGTGATCCTAGTGGAGGATTCAGAGGGGGAAGAAGAGGATACAGGAGCAACTGAGGAGGGTGGAAGTGAGGAAGAGCACCCTCACTTGGCTATGGTGGAGGTCTCACTCAACTCCATAGCGAGACTGACATCGCATTCCACCATGAAGCTAGAAGGGGAGATTGCAGGCTACAAGGTGATGGTTCTGATTGATAGTGGGGCCACCCACAACTTCATTGCTTGCAGATTAGTGGAGAAGGTGGGGGGCTACCAGTGACACAAGGGAGAGGTGTAGGTGTCATTTTGGGCACGGGGAAGAAGGAGAACTGTAACGGGCAGTGTAAGGGAGTGACCCTAACATTGCAAGGAGAGGAGATAGTTCAAGACTTCCTACTACTGGAGTTGGGAAGCACTGACGTGATACTTGGGATGCAGTGGCTCCAGTCCTTGGGGGAGATGAAGGTGAAATGGAAGAAATTGTACATGGAGTATGGGAAGGGGAGCAGGAGAGTGACGCTACAGGGAGACCCCAGTTTTGTGCAGATCCAGAGTGGCCTTGAAGTCCATCTTCAAGACTTTGAGGGATGATGGAGAGGGCTATTTGATAGAGCTACAGCAGGTGGGCATAGAGGTAGAAAAGGAGTCAGAAGACATACCTGAGGTGGTCCAGGATCTTCTACAACAGCACTCCACAGTGTTTCAGATGCCCCAGGGGCTACCCCCTATCAGATCCAGGGAGCATGCTATTGTGTTGAAGACCGGGGGGTAGCACCCATCAGCGTGCGACCCTACAGATATCCTCATGCTCAGAAAGAAGAGATTGAGAGGTTAGTAGCAGAGATGATGGAGGCTCAGGTAATCCAGCCCAGTGTGAGCCCATTTTCCAGCCCAGTACTCTTGGTAAAAAAGAAAGACGGAAGTTGGCGATTCTGTGTGGACTATCGGGCCCTCAATAAGGAGACTGTGTTGAACAAATTCCCTATTCCGGTAGTAGATGAGCTTTTGGATGAGCTTGGGGGAGCCACCATCTTCTCCAAGGTGGACCTGAAATCTGGTTATCACCAGATTAGGATGAAGACTGAAGACATTCAGAAGACAGCGTTCCGAACACATGAGGGTCATTATGAGTTTCTAGTGATGCCATTCGGGCTCACTAACGCTCCCTCCACCTTCCAAGCCTTGATGAATCAGGTCTTCCAGCCCTACTTGAGGAGGTTTGTTCTAGTTTTTTTTGATGATATATTGGTATATAGCAAATCTCTGCAGGACCATGTCACCCATCTAGGGGTGGTACTCACTACCTTACCTTATGGAGCATCAGTTATATGCCAACCAGAAGAAGTGTTCTTTCGCGCAGAAGGAGGTGGAGTATCTGGGGCACATCATTTCAAAAAGTGGGGTGGCGGCTGACCCCACTAAGATAGAGGCCATGATGAAGTGGCCTACACCAAAATCCCTTAAAGGCCTAAGGGGATTTTTGGGACTTACTGGCTACTACAGGAAATTTATTAAGGGCTATGGTTCCATAGCAGGCCCTTTGACTGATCAGCTGAAGAAGGACAACTTTCAGTGGGGGGAGAGAAGGCAGAGGAAGCCATGAAGACTCTGAAGGAAGCCATGACTAGTGCCCCCAGTTTTGGCTCTTCCAGATTTCACCCAGCCATTTGTGGTTGAGACTGACGCTTCGGGAGTGGGCTTGGGAGCAGTACTCATGCAGAATCACAAGCCGATTGCTTTCTTCAGTAGGATCCTATCACCGAGGGCGAGGTTGAAGTCAGTTTTATGAGCGGGAACTGATGGCCATTGTGTTGGCCATTCAAAAATGGCGGCCTTATCTATTGGGGCAACGATTTATAGTTCGTACTGATCAGAGGAGCCTCAAGTACTTACTAGAGCAAAGGGTTGGTGGCAGAGGAACATCAGAGGTGGCTGGCAAAACTATTGGGGTATGAGTTTGAGATCCAGTATAAGCCCGGAGCTCAAAACAAGGTGGCAGATGCTCTATCCCGTGTGGAGTGCTCACAGCTGATGGCACTATCTGTTCCCCAATTGGTTGATTGGGGTGAATTGGTGAAGGAAAATCAACATACTGAGGAGTTAGAGAGAATCCGAGCGGCTATCCAGAAGGGAGAAGGAGGGTTCAAAGGGTATCACCTAGAGAACTCTCTTTTATTATACAGGGGGAGGTTAGTACTACACCGCGACTCAGCATTTGTCCCCATTCTTCTACGGGAGTACCACGATAGCCGTATTGGTGGACATTCAGGGGTGGAGAAGACCTATCGGCGGGTGAAAGCCGAATTCTTTTGGAAGGGGTTAAGAGGAGATGTCGAAGATATGGTGAGCAAATGTGATATTTGTCAACGGAACAAGTATCAAGCTTGTGCCCCTAGTGGATTGCTGCAGCCCTTGGTGCTTCCAAACAAGATTTGGGAGGAAGTCACCATGGATTTCATTGAGGGGTTACCCAAGTCGGAGGGATATACAGTCATCATGGTGGTAGTGGATCGTCTGAGCAAGTACAGCCATTTTATTTCACTACGGCATCCTTTTTCAGCTCCTACCGTTGCATCTACTTTCATCAGAGAGGTGGTTCGATTGCATGGGGGGTCCCCACTTCTATTGTCTCAGATAGAGACAAGGTTTTCTTGAGTTCATTTTGGAAGGAGCTTTTCAAGATGCAGGGCACATTCTTGAAGCGGAGTACAGCATATCACCCACAGACAGACGGACAGTCCGAGGTGGTGAACCGGAGCGTGGAGACTTATTTGAGATGCTTCGCTTGGGAGAGGCCTAAGCAATGGGTCAAATGGCTGCCATGGGCAGAATATTGGTACAATACTTGTTACCATACAGCATCTCAGTTTACACCTTTCAAGATCCTTTATGGGAGGGATCCACCGCCCTTGGTGAATTATCAGAAGGGGACGACTCCTGTCTATCTAGTGGATCAATACTTAGAGGAGAGGGATAGAGTGTTGGAAGAATTGAGGGAGCACCTATTGCGAGCCCAGCAGATCATGAAGACCAGGGCAGATTCGCATCGCAAGGAGGTGACATTTGAGGTGGGAGAAATGGTGTACCTAAAGCTGCGGCCTTACCGACAGAAGACTGTGGCTAACAGAAGAAGTGAGAAGCTCTCCCCACGATACTACGGGCCTTTTGAGATCGAGAGGAAAGTAGGGATGGTGGCCTACCGCCTCAAGTTACCACCTCAATCCTCCATCCACCCGGTTTTCCATGTGTCACTATTGAAGAGGAGCATAGGGGAGAACATCATGGCCACTCCTACCATACCACGAGGCCTCACAGGAGATATGCAATTCTTATTAAAACCACTACAGGTGAAAGAAGTAAGGAAGAATGATCAAGGCAAGAGGGAGGTACTCATCGAGTGGAAGGACCTTCCGACGCATGAGGCTACGTGGGAGATATATGAGGCTATGCAAGAGCAATTTCCAGACTTCAACCTTGAGGACAAGGTTGATCTTCTAGAGGGCGGTATTGATGGACCGGCTGAGCCGGTCCATCCTACCCCCTGCGGGTCTACAGGAGGAGGAGGGGGGAGGCAGCCGGTCCGGGTGAACCAAGGGGGGGTTCGGCCGAACCCAGGGAGCAAGGGGGGGAAAGTCACGGTGGGCCCCTTGGGCCCACCTATTTGAATTCTTTGATCATCAAGGGGGGGCGGCCAGCTTTTGGGGGGAAATTGGAGGGTGGATGATGGGGGGGCAATTTTGGGATGAGGGGGAAGTGGTGAGATGGTATGAAAAGAGCCATTAGGGTTTATTTTGGGGACATCATGTGAAGAAAGTTCTTTCTCTTTTCCTTCTTGTTTTCTCTAGGGTTTCTTTTGGGAGATTTGGGTCCTTCTCGAAGTGGACTAGCTTTGTCTTTTGTTTTGTCTTGAAGATTAATGCAAAGCTCTTTTGTTCTTCCTCTCATCTTTCTTATTTTGTGTTGACTTTGATTTGGTGGAGAAATTCCAACCTTGAAGGGGGAAATTAGGGCAAACCTTAATTTTGTGAAACCAAGGCGTATCAGTATCTCAAGAACTTCATTCATTTTGCAGAGGTATAAAATGATTTTGCAAGTTTTCTTCTGGTTCCCTTCGTGAGAAAGATGATTTTGCAATTCTTTTTCTTTGTTCTATTCGTGAGAACGATGATGGCATGAAACAGGAAGAGAGCTTATGCCTAGCGAGCTTGCATCAGTCGCCCTCAAAGATCTCATCCTCATGTATGAAGTATTTGTATCCTCGTCTTCCTCCTCTCTAATCATGTTTACATTTAACATGAAATAGGAGGAATTCAGATTGACTTGCTAACCACAAAAATAGTTATTTGCATCCTACCAGCTCCATTATGTTGGTCATTTGCACCATCAAAAATTCCATGGAGTAATCATATCATTGTAGCTTCAATAAACATAATCTCCTTTAATCTTTTCATTATTTGATGAATCTTTTCATTATTTGATGCACAAATCATAAGAAAACTTCTTCTTATAAACACCTTTAAAGTGAACAGTTTAGATTAAATATCCCCTTCATGATTAGATCCTCGAATCAAAAGGCCTACAAATATTCTTGTTTCATGACCTTACAGATGAACTGTAAGCAAGAAGAAAAGTTGATGACGGGATGGGGGAGGATTTCTCAACCCTTCGGCCAACCATGGCATAGTCATTTGCTTTCAAGCAATCACATGGAGGCCTCTGTTAGGCCGGTCCAGCCTGGACCGGCCCAACCTGGACCGGCTCAGCCGGTCCGGGTCTTTCTCCAGGCGGAAACGGAACAGGGGGGAGGCGGAAGAGGGAAAGGGCCAAGGGGTGGGGTCCACTTGCAATTCAAACATGGTTTAAGTGTTTTTGGAGGGAGAAGGAAGGGTAGAGATGTCCTTTTGCTTTTGTTTTGAATTAGATTGTATTAAGAGGGGAGTTAACCTAGGTTGGAGTTTTTCATGTTGATTTTGAATGTGATTTGGGAGAGAGCTAGTTTTTTATTTTGGGCTCTAGGCTACGGCTAGAGATTTGGAGAGTTATTCCTTCCTCTCGAATCGAAGGAAACTTGTATCTTTCTTGTCTTTTGCATCGACTAGTGAAATTCAATCGTTTGCTATTGTTTTTTCCTATTTTTCCTACGAGTTCTCTCAGATTTTTCCACTGTTTTTGTGTTTGGTGGCTGTTTTCTCATAGAAAACAGCGGATTCGTTGCGATTTGGCTTAGATCTGATAGGAATCACTTGAAATACTCAAGTGGTACCTATCAAATTGGTATCAGAGCAAGATCCGGGCGGTGGAGGGCTGTTTTTTCCATTGTTTCGCTGCAGTTTTTTGCTGATTTTTGGAGGATCCGGAGGCATCTCGTTGTTTCCCATGGCATCTAAGCGAGTATAAGTCTTGGGAGACCGAGATGGGTCAACTTAAGGCGGATCTGGAGGAGAAGATGGCCACATTTAGCGAGAATGTGGAAGGGAAATTCATGGCTTTGGAGGAGATGATGAAGAAGTTGTTGGAAGGGCAAGCAAGGGCTGTGCCAGTAGAGGAAAGAAGAGAAGGTAGTGGGAGCAGGGGTAAGGAGAAGGTGAATCCAGAAGAGGAAGAGGAGGAGGTGGAACTGCTTAACAGCAACGGGAGGATGCCACCTCGGGAGTCCATCAGGCGAGAAGAACATGACAGAAGGAGAGACTTCCGGGAAGGAAGAGAAGATGATTGGCGACGTCGGAGGCCCGACCCAGTGGACCGGTCGTGGGGGATCTATAACCACCATGGCGGGGCACGAGGGGAAGATGGCTACCGGCGGCCAAGGAGGGAGGATGAGCCCCGATATGGAGAAAGAGGAACTTGGGAAGATCCCATAGCTTGGGACAGAGGAGGCCATGGGGGGAATAGGGCATACGGGGGTGTGGACACGAGGGCCAGGAAGCTGAAAAATGCCAGTATTCGAGGAGGGAAATGTGGATGAGTGGATCCACAAGGTGGAGAGGTATTTTGCAGTGAACGGCCTGATGGAGGAGGAGAGATTGATGGCTGCTAGTATGTGCTTTGGAAGGGGCGGCATTTGCCTGGTTCAAGTACAGGGATAAGTGGGAACCGTCGGTGAGGTCCTGGAGGGACTTCAAGGAGGCTATCAGGGAGAGATTCAGGGGGGAGCAGCCCATGGGAGATATCAGAACAGTTCTACGCCCTCACTCAGGAGGGAACAGTGGAGGAATACATGAAGAAATTTGAGAATTTAGTGGGAGACATGGAGGGCCTCTCAAACACAGTACTTTGGGGGAAAAATTTTATGAAGGGCCTCAAAACCAAAAATTAGAGATGCTGTGAAGGTCATGAGACCAAGAGACCTGAGGGAGGCGATGGAATTGGCTCAGTTGGTGGACAATCAAAAAACCAACGCCAGAACTTGGAGAAACAACCACTCAGGGGTCCCACCAGGACAACTACCACTTACTTGGCTCCAAAAGGGCCAAGCCCCAGCGTCCCTAAGGAGAGTGGAAAGGAGAGAGAGCAGGGTGACCAGATCTGCTGGAAGCTTCAAGAAACTAACTGAGGAAGAGATGCAGGAGAAGAGGGCTAAGGGCCTTTGTTTCAGATGTGAGGAGAAGTTTGTTCCAGGGCACAGATGCAATGATCACGCCCTTCAGGCTCTCACCGGCTATATAGACGAGGCGCCTGAAGAGTGTGATGATTCTGATGAGGAGCAGATTGATCCCCAGTTGGAGGTAGCTGAGATATCCCTCAATTATGTGTTGGGATTTACTCCTAGCCATACGATGAAGGTGAAGGGGAAGATCCTTGGGAGGGAGGTAGTGGTCCTGATTGACAGTGAGGCAACCCACAATTTCATATCCACCCAGGTGGCGGAGGAATTAGGGATGGAGCCTACTGAGACAGACAATTATGGGGTGATGATGGAGACAGGAAAGATTGAGTCAAGCACTGGGATTTGCAAAGGGGTGGAGATGAGGCTACAGGAGATCAGGGTGGTAGAGGACTTCCTACCCCTGAAGTTGGGTAGCACGGATGTCATTCTGGGCATGAAGTGGCTACAGACCTTGGGTGAAACCAAGGTGAACTGGGGGGACCATGGTGATGGAGCTGATTGTGGAGGGGAAGAGGGTGAAGCTAAAGGGGGAACCAGGATTGTCCAGAGCTGGAGTGTCACTCAGATCAATGGCGAAAATCATCCCATGAGGAAGGAGGAGGATTCCTTGTGGAGCTGCAGAGCCTGGAGGAGCAGGAGGAGGAGGGGAGGAAAAGCTCATTCCCATGTTGGTTCAGCCTCTTCTGCAGGAATTTGAGGATGTGTTCCAACCTCCGGTGGGACTACCACCTGACATAGATAGCAGGAGCACCAGATTATCCTGAAAGAGGGAGTATCTCCTATCAGTGTGAGGCCTTACAGATACCCCTCAGGTGCAGAAAGATGAGATTGAAAAGCTGGTGGGAGAAATTCTAGAAGGAGGGATCATTCAGCCCAGTGTGAGCCCTTTCTCTAGTCCAGTTCTGCTTGTGAAAAAGAAGGATGGGAGTTGGAGGTTCTGTGTAGACTATAGAGCTCTAAACAAGGAGACTGTGCCTGATAAGTTTCCTATCCCTGTGATTGATGAGTTGATGGATGAGCTACATGGAGCAGCCTTGTTCACCAAGGTCGATCTGAAGTCAAGCTATCACCAGATCAGGATGAGGAAGTAAGATGTGCAGAAGACGGCCTTCAGGACTTATGAGGGCACTACGAGTTTCTGGTGATGCCTTTTGGCCTCACCAACGCACCTGCCACATTCCAGGCCTTGATGAACTGGATCTTCAAGCCACACCTCCGCAGGTTTGTGTTGGTAATTTTTCTGATGATTATTTAATCAATAACAAGACTGAGGAGGAATCCTAGAGCACTTGAGGATTGTGGTGTTGGGTGTGTGAGGAAGCATAGCTGAAGTTCAACTTCAAGAAGTGTGAGTTCGCTCAGGAACGGGTGGAAGATAAGGGGTGTGATATCCAGGATGCGAGTTGCTGCAGATAGTCAAAGAGAGAGGCAATGCTGGCATGGCCTCAACCCAAGACCTTGACGGGGATCTGGGATTTTGGGATTGAAGGCCTACACAGGAGGTTCGTGAGGGGCTACCGTACATAGCGTTGGCCACTGACAGAGCAGTTGAAGAAGGCCATTTTTTGAGGGAAGCAGCTTCAGAGGTTATGAGAAGTGAAGAAGCCATGACAAAAGTGTCAGTTATCTTACACTGCTTCATTCCACATGATATAGATTAGGTCTCATAATGAATCCATGATTACTATTATTACTTCCTAGAATTGGATTTTCTCCCCGGCTGTCCTTTATCAACCTCAGAATACCCGTCTCACGAGTCTAGTACAACGCTTTTTCATTAATTTGGTTATTATTGATGTCATTAGGTTGAGTCAATTTTTTTCCGAAACATGGCATTTGTTGATCCGCTCTATAAAACAAATCACCGCAACAAATATCGAGGCCCTGGGTTGCCCTAGATTTCTTCCTTGACAGCTTTGCAGTTCGCTCTTTTGTAAAAAACATTGCAGTTGTATTCAATATTTTATGTATTTGGCACTATATCTATTGGTGGCAGTATAGCTATAGGTGGCTTTTCATTTTTAGCTTTGTATATTGCGCTTGGCTGATTGTTTTACATGAATTTCAGGGGTATCGCATTGTAGAACCTTCCAAAAATCATAGAGACTTGCTGAAACAAGAGTTTTAAAGTTGAAGGTTTATTGTTTGCTGAAATTGAGATTTGTTTTGCTTGTTAGAATTCAAAATAAAATAAAAACTTGCAGTATTAGGCTAGATTGTAGGTAATTTTGAAAATCAGCTTATTTTAGAGATTTTTGGGTTATAAATAACATCGGTTATGCTTTCCTCTTAATTATTATGTGTGTTGTTGCATATAAATTCATCAAGTCCTTCCAAGTCTTGACAAAAAACCGAAGAATGACTCTCCTTATATTAATGCAGAGCTTTGACTTCCAATCGATGATTTCTATCAATATTTTTTATCTAAATTATTTAGTGATTGGTTTGTGTGTGTGATTTAGATTTTGTCAGGTTTGATAATATAAAGAGTAAGAAATCAATAAGAGATTCATATCGGTTCAAATGAGAATCTTAGGAAAGATTTCAAGTGAGCTTTACTTCATTATAGGAATGTTTTTTATTTACAAGGAGTAAAAGAAATATAAAGCACTAGAATCACGAGAGAAGTAGGCCAAATTTAATTGTTTTGACCGTGATGGCCTACATTCACTATAGGGGGTGAAAAGTAGGACTAGTAGGAAGAAGAAAAAGGAAGTGACAAAGTTCTTTATCTCACTCTCCCTCTCCTTATCATAGAGTTCAATTCTATTGCTCAATAGTTTAATAATTTAATAATCAAAAGTCCCTTTAGCTAATGTGAGAAGTACAAATAATGGCTTCGATCATGGATACTGAGGTGGAAGGATTTGTCGACCATTGGGAATATTGACTCTAACATGATGGTTGCCTACGTGACGGTTCTATAGTACCTTGATGTGTGAATATTATGCAAAAAAAAAAAAAAATTCTTAAATCAATTATGAAATATAGATCATTATAATTGATACATTAAATTGCATAAAACCAACATAATGAATCAAATAGAGCAAATAAATGAATAAAAGATACTAACTATTAAGGGAAAATTACAACAGTCATTAAGTATTTGAAATGCATGTGTATTTCATATACATTGTAAATTAAATACAATATCATTGAAATATTCCAGGTTTTTTGATCCATTGTAATATACAAATTTTTAAATGGATTAGAACATAGAACACAAACACAAGAGCATTACAGTAGATTGCGCGGAGGGGTTGGCGATGATGTCAGAATGGGGAGAGTTAAGGGGAGGAAAGAGTGGAAAGTAATGTATGTAAGATTGAAATGATGATGAATTTGTGAGGTGACGGGGTCCTGAGGTGGTAAGATTAAGAGGACAAATGGTGCCTGAGTCAACATAAGGATGATGAGTTAGTGCGCATGGGGGCATTTGAGGTTTGGGGATGCCAGGATGGTGACTTCATGAGCATGGGATACAATGTGTCTGCAAGCGTGAGTGAAATGTGAGGTCACAATACATGCAACAAAAACAACATCAAGCCTTTATCCCACTATGTGGGGTTGGCTACATGAATCCCTTTTTTCCATTCTGTTAGGTTAAAAGTTAAATTCTCATTTAAATCTAATAAAGAAATGTCATTTCTGATATTTTCTAAACAAGTCTTTTTAAGTCTACCTCTACCTTTTTTAACATAAGTCAAATCTAATACATCTACTTTCCTAACCGATTCATCGGAAGGTTGTCGTTTTATGTAACCAAACCATCTATGGCGACTCTCTCTAATCTTATCTTCCACTAGAGCTACTCCAACCTTTTCACGTATATGCTCATTTCGTATCCTGTCTCTAAAAATAAAGCCACTCATCCACTTGAGCATCCTCATCTTTGCAACAATTAACTTAATATTATGCTTCTCATGAGATCACAATACATGATGAATTCAAAATTCACCTGACATGACCTTTTGGAGGCATTCAAAACTACTTAGTGAATATTGAATTTTCTTTTTTTGCTCTCAATCAAACACTTAAAATTTACAACCCCTACATTTTACACTTAAAATATTTGCAATCAAACAAGTCCCAAGTCACATTTCAATTAAGGGTGGTAAATTATCACATATACTGCTAGAATAATATTTTCCCTCTCTTCTCCTCACTCCTATTGCTAATATACACATATATGAAAGTAATTTGCGGAAAACAACTTTTAAATTTGATCGCTAATTTTAAACATACCGATTGTGTAAAGCAGCTCTCTTAAAAACTAATTCAAAGAAGTAAGATTATAGGGACCTTAATTGATTATAATTTAGTTTTCAATTTTCATTAGCTATTAGTTAGTCAGAATTAATTACAAGGAAGTAACATATATTTTCAAGTCCATAACTACTTAATACTAATTTTGTTTGGATAACAAACTACTTGTATAAGGAGCTACTATTAATAAACGATTAGTTATTTAATCTAAATTAGTTATGCTACAAGAATTATTGTTATTTAATCTAAATTAGTTATGCTACAAGAATTATTGTTGTCAGTAAGAGGCCATTGCAAAATAAAAAATGAATATATTTTTGCATAACAAGTTATTTGTTGTTCTGTAATGGCCTCTTGTTATTTGTATAAACAGTTCTGGTTGTCGAACAATTAGTTATTACTTTGAAATATAATATAATCATACTATGGGAGTATATGGTCCAATCACAAATGAATTGTCAAGAAAACTTCTTTTTCCATCTCATTAATAGTCTTTGAATTGTCAAGAAAACTTCTTTTTCCATCTCATTAATAGTCTTGGACATATTTGCACGTCCCATGAGTGTCGTCACAAGTCCCTGTTGGATTATAGCACCACACATCATGATTTTCAAATGCTCGAAACATATAGTAATCAAACTTCTCATACTCAAGCTTAATGGCTATTATAATCCATATAATAACACTCACTAGCCACTCAACAGTGACATCATTAGTCTTCCCAAGGCACACTAACCATTTTACAGGCCCTTAGGAAGTTTCCACTTCACTAGTTCTTCAAGCACCAAACAAAAAGAATTGAACCATGGATTTCCTCTTGAATGAGCACACCTACAACCGCAAATTGGCATGGCTTTTTATAGGTAAAAAGGGCGATGGATGATTAGGATAAAAAATAAAGCTTGTTATTCAAAAGGATATATGAACTAAATTCATTAAACTCTAAATTATTGATTAAATCTAAGTAGTCAAAACTAAACCCAATTTTGTTAGCAAAATATGTTCAAAATTGATTTTAAAGTTAAAATTATATAGAAAGAAATTCCGCATTTTAGGGATGAGGTTCAACAAACTCCCAATTGAAAACTAGATTGGTAATGTACTATGAAGATATAATCAACTTTACACCCCCAGCTCAACCAAAGGTCAGAATATCGCACAACCTCACTAAGCTCAAGTGATTTCTATCTTAACACTCATGTGAGAATCACAGAATACTTGTTACACACAAAGAAGAATTTATTGACCCTAAAAGTGTGCTGGCACTAAATTATTGAAATCCCAACGTGATTATCTCCTCACTCTAAATAATGTAATGGTATGATTGGCATTGAGACACTGTACAATATAAGATTAATTAATCCAATTGTCTCGATTACTCATCCCGTCTCTCTCTCTCTCATACTATACTATTTAAAAACCTAAACAACCAAACATAAGCCTTCTAAAAAAAAGATGTTGAATATTATAACTATTTTATTATTATCTTCCTTCACTAGTTTTATTTCTTTATTACCGAAGCCATACATTATATAACCATAGCTTCTTCTTGTTAAGATATCTTAATCACAACATACAAAGTACCTAACATACTTCACATAGCCACCAAGAATGTCAACTATCAAAATCCAACCAATGGTAATTGATTGTCGAACTATGCCATCCATTGCTCATTGGATTTTCTCTCTACGATATATGTTAACCTTAGAAAAACACTGCTCATTGATGCCATCATAGTCACATGTTCACTACAATAGCTCGAACAAACCACCAAAAAAATGATGTTTTTAGCCTTCTCAAGGCCCATTGACCATCTTCTCAAACTACCATTTATCTTTTATCTAACAAGTTTCTCCAGTAGAACCACCGAGTAAAGAGAAACTAGAGATGGACTCCCTCCTAATTTATCATGTATATAATCATATGTTTCATGGCCTTTTTTTTATAGAAGAGAGGAGTGATGATTCATTAATATAACAACAAATAAAATTATCATCAATAGGGATTTAGGAAATTATAAAATGAGTTTATTAAACTCTAGAAATGATATTGAGCCAATCAAAGAAGAAAAAAATGAAACCAATTTAATTTGCCACAAATCAGGTCACAATTGATTTTAAACTCAAAATCTTGCATAAAGAAACTCCATGGTTTTCGGGATGAGGGAATTAATCTACAAAACCTGATAACATGAATTCCGGATTGATGCTAAAATTTTCCTTACTAAAGACTATTATTAAAATTTCCTAGGTCATATATTGTTGATTAAGTTGCTCGAAACAAAGTATCATTTTTGTCAACCCAACATAAATGCTTTTTCTTTAGCAATCATCATAGTTGTGGAGTGACCTAAAAATTCACAATCATTGGATCTATTACACCATAGAATAAGGATATGACTTCTAAAATTAAAATGAATTATTAAATAGAAAAAAGTCTTAGGAGTATAATGTCGTATGAGAATATTATGGAGATTTAAATGTAAATATTATAAAACAACAATTTGGCTAGTTACGTTCTATGGATCTAAGCATGAGATAGTAAGGAAATCATTCATATATAAGTGAAGTGTGACATAATTGAATATTAAAATGAATGTGGCGGTAAAACTAGGAAAGATATATTAAGAAATAATTATAGTACAGATTCCAAGCATCTATTAATGATAAGATAGCCAAAAAAGACTTGGATAGTTTAGCATATATAATGAATTATGGAAGATGTATAGATAAGATGGGTACATAAACTAATGTTAAGGGTTATGAAGAAAAATAGAATGATTTAAGTTCACTTGAATAGAAGTTGTGCAAAAATATTTATGTAAAATAGTTTTAACATCACATGCAACGATCAATAGAAATGCATGGAGAATAAAGATTCATAAATCCAACTCGTGATAGTTGGAAAAAGGCTAATAATGATGATGATGATGATATCCACCTATATTCCCATTCTTTGCATAAAAGGATAAGATATCTAACCTCTCACATAACTATAACTGAGCCAAACACCATAGTATCCTAAGACAAACTAATAATATTTGAAAAAAGTTGACCTATGCATATTGTTCAACAAGTGTAGAGCAAACCAAGATTCATAATAAGTTAGATGATCTAATTATAAAAAGCCATTTGTAAGTTTTGGCAAGTAAACAAATATCTAAGAACAAGGCCCTTACAATGAAGCAATGTGTGCTTATTACCTATAAATCTACACAATCCTCTTGAGAATGTTGACCCTCAAAAGATTTTCTACATTAAAGAGTCAAATATGCACATTTTTTTATCTTTCAACTCCCTAGTAAAGAGAATCTCTACTTGTGCCTCGATTATTATCACACTTTCTACCAAAGATTATAAAAACTAAGACAATCTTTTAGTTTATAGACTAAAACTTGCAGTAGAACAAGAATTTTGTTTGGAGTTGATCCAGACCATAAGAAAACTCTAAAACTTTAAGCTTTACTCTTCAAATACATGTTAAGATTCTCAAAAATGCTATTCATGTGTACCGTCCATGGCTTGGCTGAGTGAATCAAAATCCATAAATGTTCTAGATGCCCTGTTCTGAGATGCTTGCATCAATACAATGGTGTGCCTGTTAGCCTGCACGAGAGAAACAATCAGCACTAAAAAAAATATTTTTTAAGTTAACAAAGACAAATTCCAATGAAGAAAGATGAGTAAAATTCATGTCGCTTGTTACTGGAGGCTTTGAGCTGATTGTGGAGAAGCTTGCTATCCCTTAGGCTTTGGCATCCTTCTAAATTTTTTTCACCTAAAGTAGGAGCCTCTATAATGTATCAAGTCCGGCTATGCATGGGCATGAGGCTTTAAGGTCATCAATTTACCCATAAGTAGCAAAAATAACTGTTTTTTTTTTTTTTGTGAGTTGCATGATAAGCTTCTAATCCTAATAATATAATTGGAGAATTTTTAGTTGTTCCTTCTTTTTGTACGAAGCGATAAAAATTATCTACTTTCTTTAGGCATTATAAAACCTCTTAATGAGCATGCCTTCTAACATAATGAAAGTATTGACTAAGGTTTTGTTTGGGATGACTTTCTTTCTGCTTCTTAAAGCAACTTCCTAATACAATAATTTTAATTTTTGTACTAAGAAGTTGCTTTAAGAAGCAATGAGAAAGCCGTCCCAAATGAAGCCTAAATCATCAATAAACTCAAACACCACTAAAAAGAACTGCTGATCAAACTAACAATAAATTAACATAGAAGTTGGGCATCATTACTTGAAGTGTTTCCACAAGTGGCAGTAAATCAAGTCAATTGTTTTATGGGATTCCTCTGGCTGCTGAAGGTAAAGAGTTTGGTATAGTATAATTTTTAGTATATTATAACCGAACATATTTGACCATATGCTATGGTCCTTCGAATAAAATTTAGGGAAAAATTGGGGTTTTTCCGGATTAGAATGAGCTTTCAAATAAGCGCAATATAAGTGTTTTTTGATTAATTCATCTCAAAGAAAATATGATCATATAAAGTCCATTGTCATCAAATTTGGGTCTCCTAAATCTACAACTACGATACCCAAGCAAAATAAATAAATAAATACTAGAATCTATTCATAATGTACCTTCCTCTTCCTCCCGGCAGAATAAATCTAAATAAGCAACTTTAGAAAAACAGAATCGAATCTTCGGGAAAAAAAACCGCTAAGAACGTAAGGATCAAATGAGAACTGATGCAGAAAACAGAAAAACAAAAAAATTGAGGAAAAAAAGAGAGGGGAAGCTACCATCGATCTCGTCTACGATGAGCGAGAGCCGCAGCGAGGCGGAGGGATGTTGATTCGATTGCTAGCGCGAACCTTTAGTCGACCGAGCTATATGTATGAAGAAGGCGAGGGCAACCAGGCAAAGTTCTAGCCGGAAAACAAATATGGTAAGCCCTAATTAAGATGGCGTAAATTAAAAAAAAATATAAATTTTGAAAAATTATTTTGACGCATTTTATATTATAATATTCTAACATCAATATTTTTTATCATAATTATTTTGCAACGGGTGAGATTAAGATTAATTTAATCATTTGAGTATATTATATATGAAAATATTATTTTTTTAATATAAATGATTTATATCGACTTTTATCACCAATAAATTTTAAAATATATTAAAAAAAATTCTTTGTAAATAAATTATAAGGAAGTTTTTAAATGGATTAAACAACATCGAGCAATCAAATGAGTTTTTTCAGAAAATGAAAAATCATATTTTGTTAACTATTTACATTTCTATTTTAGTTGACTATGAATTAGAGAATTATTTCAATGTCATAATATTTATTTTTTCAAATTGTCAACCTATAATTTAAGGGAATTAAAAGATTAGAAATGAATTTGAATTATGGAATTCTTATTTAATTATGTAATTGGCGCTTAGTTATATTTATTACATACTATAAAATTTGTGACGGCTTAGTATTCATTTTATGACTTAGTTTTTGACAAAAGTTTAGCACGCACAAAACAAAGTTGTCAGTGCCAAGAACTATTTTGCATGAAAAATTCAAAAAGGGAAAGACAGCAAGGTCGGACCCAATTGCAATAATTCAATCTCAAATAAAATATATAATAATATTCCATTTCTCACCATTAAAGAAGAGGGGAGTAGTTATAATAGAATTATTCGATTTTTCTTATAGGAATTATAGATGTTTGGCATCGACACCGACTATTAAAATCCAACAATAAAGATAAATGTTGACAAAAATTTGCGATGATGATAACTGTTACTAGTGGTGCTCATCAGTGGTGATAATCTAAAAAATGCAACATAGCTCTTTGGTTCTCTTAGATAGGTTTTTTGAGATGAGCACTTTGGTAAATTTTGTCATAATTCAAACACTCCTTCGTACGGTCCATATTGATCTTCTTGATTGGAGATTATTTATCAAACATTCGAATGCATTAGCGATGTCAGAATAGAGTAATCTTGGACTCATTAAATTTGTCTTGTGGAGCCGCTTAATTTGACTATAAGCTATAATTGGAGATTATTTGGTCCACCAATTCATATTCAAAAGTTTCTAAATATAATTCAATTCTTTGATTTGAGCTTATGTGGAGTCAGATGAGTCAATTGTAGCATTGATAGAAGCTTCTCATCAAGATGTTCAGTTCAGTTATAAGTTTTCTAAAATAAAAGTTTTAAATTCGAAAGTTTTTAATTTAAATATTGCCCATTGCCCTTAGATTCATGTCGATCATGCAAATTTGTTTATAGATGCATCAATGTTAATTTCATCACTTAATTTTCATTAGATTTATTAACTATTAGCTTAATTAGTCATTAATTAAATAATACATATAGACAGACTAATTGACATAAAAATTTTAGAATAACATTTGTTTAAATAGAATTTTAAGGCTTATTATTCTTTATTTTCATGGCTCTAGCTGTTTAAATTTTAATTAGAGTTTAATAACAATATTATTAATAATTTGGGAAATTTACATACATACCACTTTATAACATCCTATTTACATATCTAACACCTAAAACTTTAATATTACATGAATACCACCATATATTATTTTAATATCAAATATACCACTTCATTTTTTTCCTACCACTCATATATTTCATTTCTACCACTCATATTTGATATGAAAATAAACTATAGGTGGTATATATGTAATATTAAAGTTTTAGGTGTTAAATATGTAAATAGCATAATATTAAGTGGTATGTATGTAAATAAGTCCAGAATCATTTCATATATGATAATGAAATACCAAGAATTAGGCTTAATTAGTATTTAATTGGGATTAAATAAGTCCAGAATCAAACTGGATATGTCAAAGATTGCATGCCCTCAATCATAATTTTAAGTTCGGCTTAAGACAAAAAAAATTGATTTTTATGGCATCAGCAAAACGTTCTCCAGATTCTACTGAGTTTATAAACAAAAAAAAAAAAAAAAAACTCTATTCCTTCAAGCTAAGACACAGTCACACATAATACTTTTTAAATGAGGAAAACAACCATTTTCTTCATACAATCTCCAACCGAACTTGATACCACCATATCCCATCCGTCATTTGCTCCGTTCGAACTCTAAATCGTACGCCAAAGTCTGGTAGGAAAACAGTGCGACGCCAATATTGGCCTCGGACTGTTCACCTACGCCAAAAAAATTCGTTGTGGTATATGCCGAAGAAGCTCGCGAAAGAGGAGAAAAGAGTGTCAACGATGGTTACCTTCACAGGAAGCACGTGAAAGAAGAAGAAATGATGTTTGATTGGAGAAGAATGCCAGCATTTTGAAATTTTATGGCATTTTGGAGTGGAAAATGAGTTTTTTGCTTGGAGAAGCCCTATATAGATTCTCTTACTGCAGTACTGCACCAATTACAAGCATTACCAAAAAACAAAACATACTGCTTGGCAATTGCAGAGTGAAGCATATTATTTTCTGCAACATTTATTTTCAAGGGAAAAAAAAAAAGATGACATTGCTAATGACCTCACTTCCTCAATCTTGGATAAAGAATCATTCCAGTGGCCTATTGCTTTCCACAGTCACACTAATAAGCGGGGGAAAAGCCTATGGAGCCTCCACTTATGGTTTCATATAAAATCAATCATAGCCTGTGTTGAAAATTATGATTGCGCAATATTTATATCCACCACAGTTTCATCCATTAAAAACTAACAGCATCATTCTCTTTAAAAGTATCATTTTATGTTTATGTAGATAAAGTGACATTCATATATGCTTAGGGCTTCGTTTGGGACCGCTTTCTTATTGCTTCTTAAAGCAGCTTTTTTACAGCTAGGAAAAAGTTGTTCCAAACAAAGCCTTAATTCTAATATTTATTATTCAAGGTTATTCATATGAACTGTTGGAATAAGCCCAAGGGCACACCAGTATAAACCAAATGATAATCATTTCAGTTTCACTTTTGAATTTTCATTTAGAACTTAAAACGGTTAAAGTGCCACTAAGCACTAATTTGTCATGTCAAGGTTATATGCAAATGCATAGCAGAGATGCCATTAGCAAAAGAAAACACCTAGGCCTATTCCACTATATTTCCAGTTTGCAATCTTAAGAATGAAAACTTCTAATGAGTTTAAACGCATAATTCTTACTCGAGTAAGTCTCCTCTTCTTCCATATCTGCATGGTCTCACCAAGCTATGCTTGCAATCCACCTCTTCTCATCAATCGCCGAGGAGCAATTAGCATAGAAAAAGCAGCACTCTTGGAATTCAAAAGCTCTATAAGGTCAGATCCTAACTTAGTTCTTTCAAACTGGAACAGGTCTACCAATGTATGTGACTTCAATGGAGTTGAATGCGACCGTTGGAGGGCTCATGTCATCTGCATAATACTCAAACAAACTAGCATCGGAGGCAGAATCAATCCTGCACTTGCCAACCTCACTGCGCTCTATGAGCTTGACTTATCAGATAATCAACTAACTGGCCACATTCCACCTGAATTCTCCAAGCTGAGGATGCTCAACATTCTTGATCTCTCAGGAAATGGACTCAATGGCATGATACCAGAAGCTCTCTCGCACCTTAATGGCCTTGGTTATCTCAACATTCGTAGCAATTTACTTGTTGGTTCAATACCTTCTTCTATCTTCAGCAACTGCACCAACTTAACTGTTGTGGATCTCTCAAACAACTCACTTTCGGGTAACGTTCCAGCTGAAGTGGGAATCAGCCTTCCTCAGCTGTACACACTCGATCTTTATCAGAATAATCTGACAGGGAAGATACCTTCATGGCTTTCAAATTCATCCATATTAAATGAGCTAGATGTTGAGAACAATGATCTTTCTGGTGAATTGCCTTCAGAGATGATAGGAAAGTGGAAGAATATTGAATTCCTTCACCTGTCATATACACATCTTACAAGCCACAGAAACAACACAGACTTAGATCCATTCTTCAGTGCTCTTTCTAATTGCTCCAGGCTGAAAGAGCTGGAATTGGCAGGGATAGATCTCGGCGGGCAACTTCCTCGTAGACTTGGATTAAACATCTCAAGCTTGTCAATTTTGAATCTTGATAGCAACAAAATTTATGGCTCTATCCCTCCCAACATTGAGAAACTTCGAAACCTGACATTGCTGAATTTGTCAAGCAATCTAATAGATGGAGTGATTCCAAAAGAGATCAGCCATTTGGCAAGTTTACAGAGGCTTATATTGTCTAATAACATTTTGGGTGGAGAAATCCCTCAAGTGATGGGTAATATGAGCTCAGTTGGCTTACTTGATTTATCAAACAATAGATTCACCAGTGAGATACCTGAAAGTATTGGAAATTTGGTAGAAATCAGTGACCTCTATATGCAAAAGAATCACCTCTCAGGGCACATCCCTTCTTCACTTGGTAATTGCATTAGCCTTACCAGATTGGACTTATCATACAATAATTTGTCGGGTATCATACCTACAACAATAGCAGGATTATTGAAGATATTTCTTAATCTTTCAAACAACCAGCTTCATGGTCCTTTGCCTATGGAACTCAGTAAGATGGAGCAAGTTGAAGAAATTGACATTTCATCAAACAAAATCAGTGGCCCAGTGATTCCTCAGCTCTCTCTGTGCGTCGCCGTGAAGTTGATCAATCTCTCACATAATTTTCTCCAAGGGCCACTCCCCAAATCAATTGGGGTCCTTAATGACCTCGAAGTCTTTGATCTGTCCAACAATTCTTTATCTGGAGAGATCCCACAGAGCCTTAACAACTGCACCAGCCTCAAACTATTGAATTTATCCTACAATGATTTCAGTGGGTTGATACCAAGTGCAGGAATTATTAGCATGTTCTCTGACCTCTCCTTTCTTGGGAACCCAAATTTTGTACCGAAATATTAGCAAAAAAAAAGGCAAACAGATCCATTCAAAAAGAATTTTTAATTACAGTTTGTGTAGTTGCTTCAGTACTGGCTTTCACAATAACCATATTATTTGTGATTAAAATAAGACAGATTAGAAAAAATATTTTAAGAAGAGATGATGATTTGGCAGGCGTGACACTGCCTTCTTTGAGGTCGAGCTACCCAAGAATCACTTACAGACAGCTTTCAGAAGCAACCAGAGGATTTGCAGAGGAGATGCTCATTGGTTCTGGAAGCTATGGGAGTGTTTACAGAGGAATTTTAAGGAATGAAACAGTTGTAGCAGTCAAAGTACTTCGCCTTCAAACTGGGAACTCCACCAAGAGCTTCAAAAGAGAATGTGAGGTCTTAAAAAGAATCAGGCATCGAAATCTAATTAGAATAATCACGGCTTGCAGCCTTCCAGAATTCAAGGCCCTTGTTCTTCCATTTATGTCAAATGGTAGTCTTGATTCTAGGTTGTACTCAAATGAAAATGATCATCATCTGGATTTGGAGCAGAGAATTAGCATTCTAAGTGACATAGCTGAGGGGATGGCATACTTACACCACCACTCTCCAGTGAAGGTCATTCACTGTGATTTAAAGCCTAGCAATGTGTTGCTCAATGAAGATATGGCTGCACTGGTATCTGATTTTGGAATTTCAAGACTTGTGATCAGTGTGGGCGCAGGAGTTACTATAGCTGGACCAGATATTGCAGGCAGCTCCACTGCCAATATGTTATGTGGGTCTATAGGGTATATAGCTCCAGGTACATTCACCTTTCTTCTATTTAATATTGTTTACTTCAAGCTCTCTTGTTTTGCAAGTATTATTCTTTGGCAAGATTGTTATATCGCTTCCGGGTTGTTTCGTTTGTTGATATGTGCTTTACAATGATATAAAATTAGTAGATGCAAGCTATTTAGGCTTCGTTTGGGACGGCTTTCTTCTTGCTTTCTAAAATAGCTTTCTAGTACAAAAATTTTTTAAATTTGAAATTTTTGTACTATAAAGCCATTTTAGAAAGCAATACGAAAGTTCTCCCAAACAAAGCTTTAATTTACTTAAATCTTAAAAAAGGAATATGTAGGAAACAATAGAGAAAAATGATTCATGTAGCCCACCTCATATAATGGGATAAAGAATTGTTGTTTAAAGAAGAAATATGTAAATAATATTTTAGACTTTAGTCCTATTTTTTTATATCTAGATTTTCCTCAACTAGATCAATATCTAAATGTTGAACCAAATGCAATACATTCAAAATGTAATACTGAGTACTGAAATCTAAATAATACTGAATCAAATAAATATTAGTAGATTGAACTCTAGCTTTCATTGTCATATACTCATCTTCCGTATGTGAACATTAACCAAACTTAACCATAGCTTTGCTTGATGTTTAATCAATCTAGTAGAATATGGATTTGGCTCAAGAGCAACCACAAAGGGAGATGTCTACAGCTTTGGTGTACTGGTCCTTGAACTATTAACAAGGAAGAGACCAACAGAAGAAATGTTTGTAGGCGAGCTGAGCCTTCAGAAATGGGTGAAAAATCACTACCATGGTAGATCGGTTGAGATGGTGATTGATTCAAGTTTAATGAGAACTGCAGGGAGCCAAGTAGCTGAAGTGAGGAGAATGTGGGAGGCAGCAATATCAGAGTTGGTAGAGCTTGGTCTCTTGTGCACACAGGAGAATCCATTTATGAGGCCAACGATGCTTGATGCTGCTGATGATTTGGATCGATTGAAAAGGTATCTCTCAGGTGACACCACGGCTACATTTGCATCATCATTGGGGATGTCTTCAACTATTGCAGAGGATATCATGTGATGCTTAAATTGTATTATAAGCATGTGTTTGGTTTGCGCATTGAATGTATTTGGTAGAAAAGCTTGTTTGCAATTAGAATCATTGTGCATTCATAGAAGCTATTATTTTGTGCGGACACCGAACGGGAGAATCGTCTGGTTAAGTGCTGGGTACCCAGTGGTACCGAGGGGTGCTCGCGGTACCGAGCACGGGTACCGAGTTCGATATCGAGCAATGGGATGATGTGGCGCATTTTTATAGGTCTCAGGATGCCCTCCAGACTCCGCACAGAATAATAAATCCTCATACTGAGTCAAATTCAAGCAAATTGTCACAATTTGAAATGAAACATTGGGATTCTTACTCACTAGAACTTTGAGTTGAAATTGAATTTGAATTTCAAGCAACTCAATGTATGAGCGTTGCACGAGCTTATATATATATATATATATATATATATATATATATATATATATATATATATATATATATATATATATATATATATATATATATATATATATATATATATATATATATATATATATATTACATAAATGTTATAAATAGCAAACCTTCAGCAAATTTTAAATGGTTAGAAGCATCGATTATTTTTAAAAGCATTGCAGGTCTGTTTTTTGTCCAATTGGGAATTCTTTATGGTTTTTTTTTTTTTATGCTAGCTGTCTTATTGTTGTACATTTAAAAGTTTCAAAAACTGTGGGCGTCATAGCAGTTTCGTTTCTTTGGCAGTTCTCATAAAATTAGTCAATGCTCTGTGCCTTTTTTAAAACACAGAAAACATTTTTCACTGGCAAGTAAAGAGCATTAATGGTTTTATGAACGTAACAAAGTCCTGCTTGATAAAAAAGAAACTGTTAACACGTGGAAGATAAATCCTCTTAACAACTAGAGAATAATTCCCTCACTTCAGACATTTTTTTTTTTTGGGAAATTTGGGGCAAAAGCCCATATATTTCTATAAAAGAAGATTACAAGTAAACAAAATTACATGTAAGAAAAGAAAAACTGCCATCATAAGAATAAACAAGCCTTATGATGTCCAAAAAAAACCTATACCACCCAAATTTAATCTATAATCAGTAACAAAAAAGTGGTAAAGTCCAGAGAAAAAGAGCATTATAATCAGCAGAAATGAGTCTTCCAAAACAGCAAATCAGCAGGGAGATGATTCCAAGAACTTCAAAATAAGTCCAGCTCCCAAGCAAGCGACAAAGTACCTGCAAAGAAGCATAACACAGCCAGTCCAGAATTCCAAAAAAACCAGATAGAAATCCCACCAGGGTCCTTATATTCGTCGTGAAAGTGTCTCCCTTGCCCATAGCACCTGGACTCAGATTTTAAAGAAACAGAACAGCCGAGCAAACACATCTCTGGTTGTCTATGGAGTCCCATAGACCGTCCAAGAGCATGTGAGGGGAGATTCATCATAGTCCAGGAGGGCAACTTAGCGCATACCCTTAGAGCGGAAGAGGCAGCAAGAGGCACACCAGCTGCCTCGATTAAATTCTGTCCAGCAAAGCAATCGCATTCCTCCATTTATAAATTTTTTCAGAAACAGCTCTCTTGATGATAAGCAGAAGAGAAGTATGACATAGAATTTGATTTCCAAAAATTCTATTATTTCGCTCTTTCCACAGGAAGTAAATAATGGCAGAAAGAACTAATTTATAGAAGTTTAAGACATCCACATTACCATTAAAACTTCCATTTAGCCAATCATAAATTTGTAGAATATTCGGCCTAAGCAGAAAAGAGGCCGTCCCCTTAATTAAGGCAGTAAGGATGGAGAATGAATAAGAGCATTCAAAAAAGAGATGAGACAGAGTTTCATCCCCATTTTGGCAGAGACAGCAGAGAGTTGGTACCATAATGTTTCTGATTCTAAGAGCATCAGCCGTTTTGAGACCCCCAACATTAGCCAACCATGCAAAAACATAGAATTTAAGAGCATTCCTTTTATGCCAAACCATCCTATGCCAACAGCAATCCGCAAAATCGACATAAAATTCATCCATGAAGTATTTAAAATTGCTTTTCCACTTATCAAACCAAAGTAAACAAGGACCATCAGCCGCATTAATACTAATACCCGATATAACGTTAGAAATATTAGAGGGGAAATCATCAGGTATAGTCCACCCATTATCAGAAATAAGCTTAGAAAGAGCAATGTCAGGTATGTGAGCAATAGCAGCATGACAAAAAATTTCACAAAGATTTCTGTTATCAATCCAGTGATCCCATTTTAATGAAATAGGCCCAGATTTGGTGATCCTGAAATTGAAAGCATTCTTGGCCTTAATCTCCGTGTAACATATGGATTTCCAAAATCTGGAAGCAGTCGGAGGAGAAGGCTTCCAAGGAGAGCTGTATTTACTAAACAGCCAAGCCGAGAGAGGTGTCTGGCTGTTGTACATTCTTAAGATCATAGAACAGTTGAAAGAGTATTGCATTGACATGATAGAGGAGATGCCCAGCCCCCCTTTTGCTTTAGGTAAGCACACTTTGTCCCAAGCTACCATATGAAGCTTCTTGTTTGTGTTGACATCCCCAAAAAATAAAAATCTAGAACTAGATTTTTTGAAAACCTTATGAACTGCTTTAGGTAAAATTGCACCTCTAATCCAATAAGCAATGGTATTTTGGATAGTGAATTTTAAATATTGAAGTCTACCTGCCATGGATAGAATTGTGGCTTTCCAACCAGTGAACTTCTTGTGGATGCTATCTATAAGCGGCATATAATCCTCAATTTTAAGCCTATAAAAAGCCAATGGAATGCCCAGGTATGAAATGTTGGTAGATATGTTATAAATGGAGAGAGCATTACATATATCTCCCTGATTGTGCACATGTTTAGGGAACATAATCGCACACTTCTCATGGTTTACATGCAGTCCGGTCATACAAGCAAATTCTTTGATAATGGAGACCAACAAGCTACAATTTTCAAGAGTAGCTTCTCCGAAAATGAGGACGTCGTCAGCGTATAGCAAGTGAGATATAGCATAGCCATTTAAAGTAATCCCTTTGAAACCTCTGTCCTCTAGAAGATTAGAGAACGCATCCATGACAAGACAGAAGAGGTAAGGACTCATAGGGCAACCCTGTCTGAGCCCAGCAGAAGAATGAAAGTACCCTTCTAGTGCCCCATTAATAAGGACAGAAAAATTGACATAAAAAATACAAGCTTTGATCCAGTTGATGAAGACACTAGGAAAATTTTTCTGATATAATCTAGCAATAATGAATTCCCGTGAAACAGAATCAAAAGCTTTCTTAATGTCAAGTTTGGCACAAAAAAATCTACCATTTCCTTTTTTCCCCGCATGGAATAAAATATCAGAGGCAAGCAAGATATTATCAGTTGATACTCTAGATTTAAGGAAACCTGCTTGATTGTCTTTAATAATGATATTCATTACAGGCTTCAACCTTTCAGCAATGATTTTTGCAATAATTTTATAAATCACATTACATAGGGCAATGGGCCTGTAATCAGATATGTTGACAGCATTTTTGTGTTTAGGAATGATGGCAAGAACTGTAGATTTTACTCCATTAGGCATATAGCACTTAGCAAAAAAAGATTTGACTGCTCTGCAAACAACCGGCCCTATAATGTGCCAACTAGACTTATAAAAGTGGAAATTGAACCCATCAGGCCCTGGACTTGAATTAGAAGCACCCGAAAAAATAGCAGTTTTGATTTCATCATCAATCACAAGAGAGCTAAGAGAGATTTGATAGCTTAACGGTAAAGCAGCCCCCAAAGGAAGAGACCCAACATCCTGCTGCATAGCATTGATAGGATTATATAGATTTTGAAAGTGTTGAGTGATGGTAGCAATCACAGATTCCCTATTGGAGGTAGGATTAGCAGTGAGAAGATTGATAAGAGATTTTCTGCTGCCCATTCTGCTCCTAATCTTCGCATATAAGTATTTAATATCATCTTCCCCATGTTTAAGCCAGTTTACCTTGGCTCTTTGTATTATCCAAGAAGCATACATTTTGTTGAAATTATCCAGCTGCGAACTACAGTTTCTATAAGCAGTAATAGGCTCAACATTGTTATGATCCGCCAACAATTGATCAAGAATAATCCTTTGATTATTATTCAGATGATCAAGATGCCTTTTAACACTATTGGAAGAAGCCCAGGTTTCTTTTTTGATATCACATTTAAACTGCTTGAGAGTTTGACACAAATGTGAAAGAGGATTGCCAGAGCAAGGCTTAGAAAAACTCTCTAATAACATTGCCCAATATTTATCCACCTTAGTCCAATAGTTTTTGAAGAGGAACCGATGAGACGCCGGGAAAGTGCTCCCAGAATGCAAGATGATGGGACTGTGGTCTGAACAAGAGGGATTTTGGATGGAGCAAAAAGATTCTGGATATTTACTTAACCAGCCATCATTCACAAGAACTCTATCCAGCTTAATGTGGATAGGATTAACAATACGTTGATTATACCAGGTGAAGTTGCAGCCAACAGAGCGAAGATCCTGGAGGCCATTAAGAAAAATACATTCATTGAAATCTTTCAGGGCAGCATGAGTAAGAGGGGAACCACCAAGTTTTTCAGTGGCAAATCTGCAACAATTGAAATCACCAATGATAGCCCAAGTGTCACGACCCGACCCGAGACGAGACGGATCCCGCCCGTGCTGGATCGCGACGGAGCTGCACTAACCAGGATCTAGCTTTGGAATTTGGTTCGGAACTGAATCTTCCAAATAATTAATTCACACAGACTAACAAACACAGAGCTACTATGTATCATCAAATGCAGCGGAACAAAACATCTATCCGATTTCATTTCCTCAAAACAATCATCTACAGAACAGTACATGGCTTTCGACAGAAAGAAAGACAGAACAGAAAAGCCATGACTGTACAAAAATCAAAAGTACAAAAGTACCTATACTGATCAGACTCTGAACTAATCCTGGACTTCCTTGCCTTTCCCAGAACCTGAAAACCACCAGAAAGCAAGGGTGAGCTCAACAGCTCAGTAAAGCAACAAACCTCCAATCAAAATCCTCAGAATCTCAAAACCAACACAGCAGACAAATTCGTACAGAATCGAAACAGATTCGGACAGATATCAAATCAACAAAACTGTACGGAAACGAAAGTTGTATCAAATCAGAAACATAACAGATCAGACACATCAGATCAACAGAATCAGAATCGTACAGATCATATCGGAACAGAACAAATCATATCAGAATCATGTAGCAGATATCAGATATTTATTAATTAATAGCTAAATTCCCTGACACTGACTGAATCTCATAGGATCCAGGCCACTTATGCCTCCCTTTGTGCTCACGGCACCAAAACAGATCAGATCAGATGTGCTTATAGCACCAGAATACATATATAGTGCATATAGCACCTAAACAGATTGTTTCCTCAGATCCGGAACAGAACAGATATCAGATTTCATATTGAGCTCATTTCAGAATTCCCAGACACTAACTGAATCTCATAGGATCCAGGCCCCTTATAACTCCCTTTATATAGCATATACAGATAGCATATCAATTCAGAAGATTTCCGGACAAAACAGAAATTACTCAAAAATCGGGCAGCACAACGGCAGTATACAGAATTTACACAATTTTTCTGAAAATCAAAATTCACCAAATTCGCACAGAATATAGATATCAACATTTTAGAACATTTATTCTACTGCACAGATAATTTCCAAGTTCACAGAAAAATCCAGTCGACTAAAAACACAGTCGAATCAAAAAATACCCGGACAAAAAATCTTAAAAAAATAACCAAAATATGCACACTCGGCACTTCAACGAAAATACAGAAAGTTACGCGGTAGAAACTAAACCAGTCGGAAATTACGGACGAAAATCGCGAACAAAACTTAATTCCGGACAAATAATACCGCCAAACTCGACGGTTCTGAAAATTGAGAAAGTCGGATTGTGCCTTACCTTGCGTACAACAATTTCCTCAACAGTCTCTTTCGGACGAAAACAGCTCGGCGTCGCCCGAAAAAAAATCCACTTTTCCACTTTTTCCTTCGTTTTTCTCTCTCCTCAACTTTTTCTCTCTCTTCAAAATATCTCATTTCTATATATATCCAGACTGATCGTCATGGACGATCGAGCTTCGTACCGGACAATCCATGAAGAGAATGATTTCGTCCAGACGAAAATTGAACATCGTCCCTGGCGAAGGGTTCACTGACTTATTTTCGTCCAGACGATCCTGATTTCGTCCAGACGAACCATACAGCCAAACATGATTTTCTCTGCACAACCTGTACCGATCGTCCCGGACGATCCTACTTCGTCCGGACGAACCTGGAGCAAAAACTGATATTACAATCTCCCCAACTTAAAAAAAAATGTCGTCCTCGACATTATCCAGTCCAAACTCAGTCAAAACAAGTATGGGTACAACCGTCTCATGTCAGACTCCTTCTCCCAAGTGGCTTCCCGTGCAGTACGGTGCTTCCACTGGACTTTAACCATTGGAATCTGTTTACTTCTTAGCTTTCGTACGTCGTATGCCAAAATCAACTCTGGCTCTTTCTTGTACGTCAGATTCTCCTGAATCTCAACCTCATCAGCAGATACTTTCTTCCCAGAGTCGGATACCCACTTCCTCAGAGTGGATACATGAAACACATTATGCACATCAGGCATTGAATCAGAAAGCATCAATTTGTAAGCAGCTTTTCCAATCCTTTCCAGGATTTCAAAAGGTCCAACATACCTCGGACTAAGCTTGCTCACCTGACCAAATCTGCTCACACCCTTCATCGGGCTGACTTTGACATACACAAAGTCACCAACCTGAAACTCTACAAATCTGTGCTTCTGATTGTAATACTTATGCTGTCGATCTTGAGCAGCTTTCAATCTTTCTCTTATCAAATTGATCTTCTGAGCAGTTTCATCAGCAAAAGTGGCTCCCAAAGCCTGCCTATCTCCGACCTCCGTTAGAGTCAAAGGAGTACGGCACTTCCTGCCATACAAAGCTTCGTACGGTGCCATACCGATACTGGACTGAAAACTGTTGTTATAGGCAAACTCAATCAGCGGAATATGATCTTCCCAGCTTCCGCTAAAATCCAGAACACAAAGTCTTAACAGATCTTCTAGTACCTGAATAGTCCTCTCAGACTGTCCATCGGTCTGAGGATGAAAGGCTGTACTAAAATGCAGTTTTGTACCCAAGCCTTGCTGAATGCCTTTCCAAAGTCTGGAAGTAAAACGTCCATCTCGATCAGATACAATCACACGAGGCACACCGTGCAATCTGACTATCTCTTTCACATATATCTGTGCCAAGCGATCAACTGAATCCGTCTGTCTGATCGGAAGAAAATGGGCTGACTTCGTCAATCGATCTACAACCACCCAAATAGTGTCGTGCCCTTGTCTAGATCGAGGGAAACCCATCGCAAAATCCATCGTTACCTCCTCCCATTTCCACTCAGGGATAGGCAACGACTGCAACAATCCACCTGGTCGCTGATGCTCTGCCTTTACCAACTGACAGGCTTCGCATCTCGACACAAACTCTGCTACATCTTTCTTCATCCCAGGCCACCAGAATAAAAGCTTCATATCAGCGTACATCTTACCACTGCCTAGATGTACAGTGTAGCCTGAATGATGAGATTCATACAGAATCTCCTGCCTCAAGTCTCCAAACACAGGTACCCACAACCTGTTCTTACAGAGAATAGCACCAGAATCAGAAATTCGAAGTTCAGGAGTCTTACCAGATCCAATCTGAGCAATCAACTTCGAATAATCAGAATCTGACTTCTGGGCTTCTTGAATCCTTGTTTCCAAAGTAGACCGAATACTCATCTGAGCCAACTCCAAACCACTGGAGGAAATCACTTCCAACTGCAAACGCTCCATATCACGAATCAGAAAGTCATCACAAGTAAGCTGAATACCTGATAATCCAGAAGACTTCCTGCTCAAGGCATCTGCTACCACATTAGCCTTACCAGGCTGATACTGAATAGTCAAATCATAATCTTTGATCAACTCGAGCCACCTTCTTTGTCTCAGATTCAGATCCTTCTGAGTAAAAATATACTTCAGGCTCTTATGATCAGTGAAAATCTCACATCTGACGCCATACAGGTAATGACGCCAAATCTTCAAAGCAAACACAACTGCAGCTAACTCCAGATCATGCGTCGGGTAATTCTTCTCATGTGGTTTCAACTGTCTAGAAGCATAAGAAATTACCTGACCATGCTGCATCAGGACACATCCCAGTCCTTTCAGTGAAGCATCACTGAACACCTGAAAATCTTCCGTACCTGACGGAAGTGCTAACACTGGAGCTGAAGTCAAACAATCCTTCAATTGCTGAAAACTCGCCTCACACTCCGGTGTCCAAACAAAAGGTACTGACTTCTGAGTCAGTCTCGTCAGAGGCGTCGAAATCTGTGAAAATCCCTTCACAAATTTCCTGTAATATCCAGCCATGCCCAAGAAACTACGTACCTCAAATACCGTAGTCGGCCTTGGCCAATTAGCAACTGCCTGAATCTTCTGGGGATCTACAGAAATGCCTTCTCCGCTAATCACATGCCCCAGAAAAGAAATGCTCTTCAGCCAGAATTCACACTTGGAGAACTTGGCATACAGCTGATGCCGCCTCAAAGTCTCTAACACAATCCTCAAATGTCTGGCATGATCATCCTCAGATGCAGAATATACCAGAATATCGTCAATGAAGACGATCACAAACTGATCCAGATACTCCCTGAATACTCGGTTCATCAGATCCATGAAAATAGCAGGCGCGTTGGTTACCCCAAAAGGCATAACCAAAAACTCATAGTGCCCGTACCGAGTACTAAAAGCTGTCTTCACCACATCAGCTTCCTTCACCTTCACCTGATAATATCCGGATCGCAAATCAATCTTCGAAAATACTGAAGATCCGGAAAGCTGATCAAACAAGTCGTCAATCCGAGGCAAAGGATACTTGTTCTTGATCGTGACCTTGTTCAAATCTCTGTAATCGATACACATACGGAGTGTACCGTCCTTCTTCTTCACAAACAGAACAGGTGTTCCCCAGGGCGAAACACTAGGGCGCACAAAAAACCTCTATCAACCAACTCCTGAAGCTGAACTTTCAACTCAGAAAGTTCTTTCGGTGCCATCCTGTACGGAGCTTTCGATATCGGAGCGGTACCAGGAAAAAATATCGATAGAGAACTCCACATCTCTATCCGGAGGTAAACCAACCAGCTCCTCAGGAAAAATATCAGCAAACTCCCGTACCACAGGGATCTCAGAAACAGAACCAACCTCTAGGTTCAAATCCCGCACCGAAGCCAAAAACACTGGGCATCCCTTCTTCCACATCCTGTTCACTTCCAATACCGAAATCAGACTGGAGAGAACACCTCGTAATCCCTGAAATACAACTCTTTCTCCAGCCATAAGCAAACTCACTTGCTTCTTCAGACAGTCTATCTGGGCTTCATACTGACTCAACCAATCCATGCCCAGAATTACATCATACGATGAAATCGGCAACTGAATCAAACTTGATTTCCACTTCTTGCCAGCAATCTCGATCTCACACAAACAAAATTGCCGAGTAATCAAAGGATTCCCAGCCGGTAAAATCACAGACAAAGAAACCGGAAGTAAAAGAGAATCCAAACGTAAAGCCTCAAAACAGTGCTCGGACAGAAAAGAATGACTCGCTCCAGAGTCAAACAAAACATGACAGGGCCGATCATAAATGTAAATCGTACCTGTCACAACATCGGGAGCATCTCGAGCCTCCTGCTGACTCAAGCTGTAAACTCGTGGCTGAACTGGAACAGGAGCTGAAGCAACGGAACTACTCTGCTCCCTCTGAACAGTAGGTGGTCTCCGTGGTGCAGAACTAGAACTACCACCTCTTCCAGCAAATCCCTCAGGGCGAGGAGGAACAGTCCTCGGTCTTCCTGCTGAACCGGCAGGTCTGACAAAGCCCTCAGATCGCTGATCAAATCCCATCTGCGGACACTCTGCAATCCGATGTCCTGACTGACCACATCGGAAGCACAGACCAGCCATCCTATAACATTGGCCGAAGTGTCGCCGTCCACAGTTCTGGCACACAGGTGCCGAACTGACTGATCCCGAACTCGTCGTACTGGTAACAGTACCAGACGATCCTCCGCTCCTTCTGGAATCTCCAGATCCAGAACCGGAAATAAATCTCCTCTTTCCGGAGGAACCACTGCCAGATGCCTCGCCTCCAAACCTCTTCCTACTCGCAGTCCACCGCTGCTGAGTAGCCATCAAATCGTTCTCTAACAATCGAGCTCGCTCCACAAGCTTGGAGAAATCAGTAATCCGGAATGGTATCAGGGGCTGCCTCAAGGTATCTCGCAATCCCTTCAGAAATCTGTAACATCTCTCAGCAGAAGTGCTAACCAGCTGCGGAGCGTACCTGGCTAATGCAGTAAACTCAGCCTCGTACTGCATCACCGTCTTGCTCCCCTGAACAAGCCTCAGAAAGTTCTCCTGCATCTGCTATCGTGCAGAAGGGGGAACAAACCAATCTCGGAATACCTCAGTGAACTCTTCCCAAGTAATCAAAGAGTTCAGTCTGCCCTGAAATCTGGCTGCCTGCTGGCCGTCCCACCAGTGCTCAGCCTCTCCGTCTAACAGAAAAACTGCTAACGGTACCTTCCTGTCTGACGGACACTGCATCCCGTCAAAGGTCTTCTCCACTCTCCTCAGCCACTCTTCAGCAGCTCTGGGCTCAACAGCGCCCTCAAACCTCGGAGGTTTCAACCTCAAAAACAACTGCAAATGTCTATCCAGGTCATCAGATCTGACAGTAGAAGCTCTACTCTGAGTCTCGCTCATCATCTGAGCAACCAGCGAAGCAAACTGTGAAAGCGTATCAGCACCGACCACTGGGGCTGTACTCCCCACTGGTGCTGCCTGATCGGCACTCTGACCATCTGTCATGTCTGGGTCTGGCTGATCCATACAGAAAAATCCAGAAAATCCGGAAAAACTATCACAAAAACAACAAAAATAAAAAGCCAAACAAATCAAAATTACCCCCCCAGACAGACTTACTGATCACTTCCTATAGCTCTGTTTCACAAAATTCTCAAATTCCAAAACCATTGCTCTGATACCAAAAAAAAAGCTTGTCACGACCCGACCCGAGACGAGACGGATCCCGCCCGTGCTGGATCACGACGGAGCTGCACTAACCAGGATCTAGCTTTGGAATTTGGTTCGGAACTGAATCTTCCAAATAATTAATTCACACAGACTAACAAACACAGAGCTACTATGTATCATCAAATGCAGCGGAACAAAACATCTATCCGATTTCATTTCCTCAAAACAATCATCTACAGAACAGTACATGGCTTTCGACAGAAAGAAAGACAGAACAGAAAAGCCATGACTGTACAAAAATCAAAAGTACAAAAGTACCTATACTGATCAGACTCTGAACTAATCCTGGACTTCCTTGCCTTTCCCAGAACCTGAAAACCACCAGAAAGCAAGGGTGAGCTCAACAGCTCAGTAAAGCAACAAACCTCCAATCAAAATCCTCAGAATCTCAAAAACACAACACAGCAGACAAATTCGTACAGAATCGAAACAGATTCGGACATATATCAAATCAACAAAACTGTACGGAAACGGAAGTTGTATCAAATCAGAAACATAACAGATCAGACACATCAGATCAACAGAATCAGAATCGTACAGATCATATCGGAACAGAACAAATCATATCAGAATCATATAGCAGATATCAGATATTTAATTAATAGCTAAATTCCCTGACACTGACTGAATCTCATAGGATCCAGGCCACTTATGCCTCCCTTTGTGCTCACGGCACCAAAACAGATCAGATCAGATGTGCTTATAGCACCAGAATACATATATAGTGCATATAGCACATAAACAGATTGTTTCCTCGGATCCGGAACAGAACAGATATCAGATTTCATATTGAGCTCATTTCAGAATTCCCAGACACTAACTGAATTTCATAGGATCCAGGCCCCTTATAACTCCCTTTATATAGCATATACAGATAGCATATCAATTCAGAAGATTTCCGGACAAAACAGAAATTACTCAAAAATCGGGCAGCACAACGGCAGTATACAGAATTTACACAATTTTTCTGAAAATCAAAATTCACCAAATTCGCACAGAATATAGATATCAACATTTTAGAACATTTATTCTACTGCACAGATAATTTCCAAGTTCACAGAAAAATCCAGTCGACTAAAAACACAGTCGAATCAAAAATACCCGGACAAAAATCTTAAAAAAATAACCAAAAAATGCACACTCGGCACTTCAACGAAATACAGAAAGTTACGCGGTAGAAACTAAACCAGTCGGAAATTACGGACGAAAATCGCGAACAAAACTTAATTCCGGACAAATAATACCGCCAAACTCGACGGTTCTGAAAATTGAGAAAGTCGGATTGTGCCTTACCTTGCGTACAGCAATTTCCTCAACAGTCTCTTCGGACGAAAACAGTTCGGCGTCGCCCGAAAATCCACTTTTCCACTTTTTCCTTCGTTTTTCTCTCTCCTCAACTTTTTCTCTCTCTTCAAAATATCTCATTTCTATATATATCCAGACTGATCGTCCTGGACGATCGAGCTTCGTACCGGACGATCCATGAAGAGAATGATTTCGTCCAGACGAAAATTGAACATCGTCCCTGGCGAAGGGTTCACTGACTTATTTTCGTCCAGACGATCCTGATTTCGTCCAGACGAACCATACAGCCAAACATGATTTTCTCTGCACAACCTGTACCGATCGTCCCGGACGATCCTACTTCGTCCGGACGAACCTGGAGCAAAAACTGATATTACACCAAGGGACATGACTCTCAGGAGTAGCAAGGGAGAGAGAGTTTCACAGTTCTTTTCGTTCATTCATACTGTTAGAGGCATAAACAACAGAAAGCTGAAAAAGGATTTGATTAGCCACTAAAATCAAACCAGATATCAGTTGAGAAGAAATGACAGAAGGGATGAAAGACAATTTAGAAGAGTTCCATTTCACCCAAATTCTACCAGATTCAGATAGATGAAAGTTGTTGCAGCTGCTCTCACTTAAAAAGAGAGAATGAGAGAGATCAAATTGCGGATCAGCAAGAGATTGGATATTAATCCTATTCTCCAAAATACAAACTAGATCAAGCTTAAAGGACTCAATAAGACGCTTAAAGCATAGTACTTTATCAGGTCGATTAAATCCCCTGATGTTCCACGCTGCAACAGGTGGAAAAGACATCAAGAATTTTGTTTGTTCTGGGGTTTTTTCCCCTGCTTCCCCTTTGCAGGTTTTTTGGCTGTCGTTGTTTCATTCTTCTTATTTTGCTTGCCCAACATAACAGGCTTTTTATCCTTCCCTAAGAAATCCACATTAGCAGCTTCACTGTCTAAGTCCTCTCCCGAGTTATTAGAATTATCCTTCATATCTCCTTCTGCATTTAGAAGATCAAATTTGTTCGGAGAAATAAAAACCTGCCCAGCCGAAGTGGTTTGAAGATTGGTAGAAGAAGAAGAAGACACAGCGTTAGGAGAGTTGAGATTTGGAATGCCCAAACTAAACTGGTCCCCAATGACAGGAGTATTACTAAGCGCCAAATCATCAGTTTTAGAGTTTAGTTTGTTAGAGGTAGGAGAATGCGGTTGGTAGTGAAGATTTTGTCCAGTAACAGAGGAAGGAATAGCAATAATGTTGTTGGCAGGGACATGATTAGTAGTTTCCTGAATGTCAGCTTTTGAAATAGGCATTTTCACAACATACCCAGGGTTTGAGTTGGGTCTACGAGGAGGCTTCCTGCTCATACTCCTACCCCTATTGTTTTGCAAAGTCTTACCCTTTTCAGCTTCTTGATCATTGGAAGCTTTCTCCGGGTTTTTCAAGCATGAAGAAGAGAAATGCATTAAAGACTTATAGTGCTGACAAGGAGAGGGGCGCCATTCGTACTGCACTCTCAAACATACCACTTCCCCATCCAGCGAAACCGGTATCTCCTCCGGATAAGCCGCATGACAGTCCACCAAAACACAGATTCTGGCAAAGGTCAATCTTGTTTTCTGCTCAGTCAAGCTATCAGCTGCAACCGGTATACCGATTTTGCTAGCGATCCTCGATATTCCCTCGGAATTCCAACATGCAAGGGGCAGGTCGTGTATCTTCACCCAAATAGGTACCGATGCAAAATCTTCCTTTTTAGGGACAAATTTTGGGTGCCACTTTTGAAGAACAAATGGTTTACCCAAGATAAACCAAACACCTCTCGACCATACCAATTCAAAATCATCGACACAGGAGAATCGGAATAGGAAAAAGCCATCATTTAGAGAAAGTAACTGAACTTCACCTTTCAAGCCCCAGGTTTTTTTAACTGCAGAGAGCAGGGCTTCATAATATGGCCGTCTCCCTATGGAGTAACCAACCAGACATAGCTTCCAATCTTCCCCACAGTGTGATAATTTCTCCCCAGAAAAAGGGATAATATCCGGCTCAGAGGGGAAGTGCGAGAACTTTAAAGGATTTGGGGAAGATTTTGTGGTCTCAAACATTTTGTTCCAGCTCTTGGGGATCTCTCTAGCCAAACCAGAAGAGTTAACCAGAGGAGGGAACCCAGAAGAAGAGGGAGGAGCAGAATCCATGTGAGAAGGAGGAGAGGAAGTTCCCTCCGGCATCGCCGGAGGGAAGAAGGAGGATGAGGAAGGAACAGCAGAAGACGAGAGATGGCGGCTAGGGTTCTAGCAGCTGCGTCTTGTCCTCTCTAATCTTCTATAGCATTTAGTTGGACACTTCAGACATTTTGACAAAGGGATCATTCGTTTACTAATGAAAGCATTTGGCTTTATTTGATATTGCAGTGATGTGGACATAAGTAAATATTTGATTAAATTAATGTCTAGAGTGTAATAAGTGTTTAATTGAAATAATGAATTAATTATTAATCAAATAAAATAAATAAATTTCCTAAATATTTTTTGGGAAGAAATATAAACTTGGTTTAGATGTAAAAATTCTAAAAATTTGTAAAGATATAAAGATGCACATAAGTAGTCTAAGAAAGTAATATGCGATACAAAGATTTTAGCTTTTAATGTTCTTTATAATAGATTAGATGTTACAGAAGACAATATATATATATATATATATATATATATATATATATATATTAGTCAAACAAAGAGATAAGAGTGGTAAAGATATAGTTAAAGAGAAGTGCATTAAGGATGAAGATGAAAAAGTGCTTTTATTAGAAGAGGATATTCAACAAAGATGGATGAGATATTTTGCTAAGCTTTTCAATTAAGATTATGAGAATACGGTTTACTTAGTGACATTATCACTCTAAATGAAAATAGAGGTTTTTGTTTTTATCCACATATTAATAAAACTGAAGTTAGAGAGTGTTTAAAGAAAATGAAGAGTGGAAAAGCTGTTGGACCTTATGATATTCCAATAGAGGTGTGGAAATGTTTAGGAGATGAAAAAATTTCATGGCTTACAAAACTTTTTAATATTATTTTGAATATTAAAAAGATGCCAGATGAGTGAAGAATGAGTGTGTTGATTCATATTTTTAAAAATAAAGGTGATGCACAAGATTGTGCGAATTATAGAAGAATGAAGTTAATGTGTCATACTTTAAAACTTTGGGAGAGAGTTATGGAGAATAGGTTACGGCATAATACTAATGTTTTTCATAATCAATTTGGATTCATGCCAGGTAGGTCTACTATGGAAGCTATACATTTCTTGAGATAATTAATGGAAAGTATAAAGAGAAAAAGGGGATCTACACATAAGAAATGGGTTAATAATGCTTATATTCAAGTCATTAAGGATATATATGTAGGAGCTATTACTTGTGTTCAAACACAAGGTGGTTTGACCAAATATGTTCCTCTTTCAGTTGGATTACATCGAGGATTATCCTTAGGCCCATATCTTTTTGCTTTAGTCATGGATGTTCTTACTAGACATTTGCAATAGGATGCAACCTGCTGTATGTTTTTTGTTGATGATGTTCTTCTTGTTGAGAGACTAGAGAGGGAGTTGAAAGTAAACTTGAATTATTGAGGTCAACCTTAGAGTCTAAAGGTTTTCCTTTGAGTAGATTTAAAATCAAATACATGGAGTATAATAGATTTAGTGGGGGATTGTGACTTTGAGCGATCAAGTCATTAATAAAAGTGTATGTTTTAGATATCTTAAGTCTATTATTTAGAGTGATGGTGAAATAGATGGGGATATTATTAGTAAAATTCAAGTTGGATGATTGAAGTGGAGGAATGCATCAGACTTATTGTATGATACAAAAGTACCCGACCCCTTAAACCAAAGGGAAAATTCTATTAAATGGTCGTGAGACTTGCAATGCTTTATGGCGTAGAATGTTGGCCATTAAAAGAGAAGCATAATATTAAGTTAAGTGTTGCAGAGATGATGATGCTCAGGTTGATGAGTTGCTTTACACTTAGAGATAGGATACGAAACGAGCACATACATGAAAAGGTTGGAGTAGCTCCAGTGGCAGATAAGATTAGAAAGAGTCACCTTAAATGGTTTGGTCACATAAAATGACGGTCTTCGAATGACCCAAATTTTTTTTTTAAAAGAGATGTACTGGATTTGGCTCATATTAAGAAATATAATTATTACATATCAAATCTATTCAAAAGAATATGAGAGGAACGATGGGTTTTCATGGATTCTGATGTTCATAAAGTATTTAAATTTTAAGTGAGTGTTTACCTTGAATCTCGTTTTAATAACATTTAATATTTCGATTTATAATTTGTATCTATGATGATGAATCACATAAATATATCAGTGGTTTATTTTATTTTTATTATTTTTATAAATTATTTTTAATTTTATGAGTTTTTTTCTTCCATTATGAGGATTATGCCTTGCCTCGCATTGATAAAGCAAAACACCTCAATTCCGTATTTCGTCTTTTTAAACTATGCACTAAACTATCTAGTTTTAATGTTTTTCAAAATTTGAATACATAATTAAGACTAACTTAATGGTTAGATTATTCAAGTAGTATCTTGTATGAAAATCTCTCCAAACACAACTCACCTTGGTCTGTTGGTTGAGAGCTTAGACTACCAACTAAGAGGACTTGGGTTCGAATATTGTGTATGCGATATGTGTGAGTCTGCCTTAATTGGCCTGAATGTCCTAAAAGAAAAAAGAAAAAAGAAAATCTCTCCAACTACTCCTAGGTTGACTTACCTTGTATAAAATGTTTACAAAACAATGAAACTCTGCAACAAAGTCATGCCCCCAATTTTTTCGCTCTAGGGGGTTGTACACATAAAAAAAGTCTTGTCTCATTTTCTACATATTTGATCATGGGCATGATACCAAAAATAATTCAAAAGAGATGCCTTGCATGTATGAGATATTATATTATTAAATTAAATGAATCAAAATGCCATGCCTTGATATCAAGGGAAAATGGGCATTAATTGTTTTTTCGGATGGGGCAATGCACTGTAAATAGTGTGTTGAAGCGTCCACAATCCATATAAGTTAATTGGAGGTTGAGACTTGAGATAGATGATGCCACACTAGTTTTAAATGACCTCATTAATCCATGCATCAGAAATAAACAAAAAAATTGGAATATTTCTTGGTTGAATTTGGGCTTTTTCGGCATTGGGATCATTAGTGTGAAAATGTGGAGCTCAATAGGTGTAGAATGTATTTGTACCTAAGATGTTTGATAGTTGAGAACTTAGTAATTGATTGGATGCTAAAAGTTATGATAGAGTTATCTTTACGGGAAAATTAGTTTAATTTCCAACTTAATAGTTCTTTTTTTGTACGTTGTAACTCTTCTCCATTCCCCTTTTACTAGGAATGCTGTTCTTTAGTTGTTGAATTACGTATGTTAAACAAGAAACTTGATTATCTGTTCTGATGGAAAAAGCAAAACTTTCTTCTGATATTGTTAATACTATCTCTTAGTGCAAAACTTATAAGGATTAAAAAGCACAACAAATTTTGTTAGATAATCGCATAGGGCGAAATTTTTTTCTGTGTTATTTTTCAAGGGTAATATATTTTAGTTAAACATTTATACTACTTTTTATAGTGAATTTATTTAACAAATAAGTTCAAGAACATACAAAAAAGATATTGAAGTTAAAGATAGCAACGTCATTTCCTAACTAAAATATAAAAAGAAATGTACATGATAAAGTGGTGAGCTGCGTAAGAAATAAAGTAAGAATAATAAGAAGAGCTTAATGGAGTCCCAAATTACACAGGAATGAGCATAAGCAAATACAATACAGATTCGTATAAATGACAGTGCTAATGAACTCACTTTCTCAATCATAGCAAAAAGAATTATTCCAATGATCAATCGCTTTCCAGTTATTTGACCTTTAGCCACCTACTGAGTGGGTAAAAGCTTATAGAGCCTCCACTAATGGTCAAGTGTCAGAACAATCATAGCCTTTTTGGAAAATATGTTTTCTGTCCACTACCAAGTATCATGTCATCTTCATGTATATCTAATAAATTTGTCATAAATAAATAATATTAATATTCAAGACTCGAGGCCATGCCAATGATGACTATTAAACTCAGGACTAACAAGTTTATAACAAATACTACAACAACAACATCAAGTCTTTGTCCCACTACGTGGGGTCGGCTACATGAATCCTTTTTCGCCATTATGTCTTGTTAAAAGTCAATTTCTCATTTAAATCTAATAAAGAAAGATCATATCTAATATTTTCTAACCAAGTCTTTTTAAGTCTACCTCTATCTTTGTTAACATAAGTCAAATCTAATACCTCAACTTTCCTAACCGGGTCGTCAGAAGGCCTCCGTTTAATGTGACCAAACCATCTAAGGCGATTCTCTCTAATCTTATCTTCCACTGGAGCTACTCCAACCTTACCACGTATATGCTCATTTCGTATCCTATCTCTAAGGGTAAAGCCACTCATCCACCTAAGCATCTTCATCTCAGCAACACTTAACAAGTTTATAACAAATGATTAGTATTTTTATGTAGAATATATCAAAGTTAAAGGACCACTCAGAACTTGTTGACAGATTTAGAAGGGCTTTTCGTTATTGATGTGGATTGTGGAGTAAAATCAAACAATACTGAGAAGCTGGCTGCATGGGCTGCCTGAAATTTGGTTAGAAGAAAAGAATATATAGCAGTCCTTCCCAGTTTTTTCCTCTATAATCTCAGTCGTCATTCCTTATCTCCACCAATAGCTGTTACTGCACCTTCCTATTTCTAGTTTCAGCAATGGAAGAAGTAATTTTTGGTTTCACCAGTATGGAAGGCTATTACCACACATTATTCTGTTTATTACGATTGATTGTATTTTATTTCTTTCATAGTTTTCCGAGACGTTCTTTTTTATATAAAATATGAATATAAATTTGTTTGTGATGAGAAAATAGTTCATTTCTTCCTCTCTGCTTTTGTTCATGGTATTAACTCATCAAATCCTGATGCCAGCTCTTCTTCACGAAGGCGCATGGTCAATGGTTCATCCACAACGAAACCAGCACCACAAAGTTACAAAAGCAATAGCACTCGCTGGTACAGTAAGCACTCCCAGCCACAAAGATCAATCTCTTCAAATAACTCAACGCGAGTTTACTAGGGTCAACTTCCATGATCAGTTCCAATAAGTTATGCTCGTGATTAAATGAATAGGGAAGGTCAGATACCTAACAGAACCAACTCAAACATCAAAATATACACCAAATTACAATATTTGGGAAGCTAAAACTCTATCATCATGGCGTGATTTATCTACTTCATGGAACCCAAAATTGTGAAGACATTTCATTCTACAAAACTTCCGAGGAAATTCAGAAGTTGTCTAGGAGATATATTAAGATGTTGAAAACACAGTCAAATGTTTTAATATTATATAAAAATATGCACCACATGGCAAGGTAACAACATTGTAAGGAAAACCCACCAAGGCTTAGGGTGGTTGGTGAGCGAGCACGGTTGGGAACCCCCCATCTCGGGTTTGAATCCCCTCTAATATGGCCTTACCTCTTCAGTGGGTAAAGTAAATGTGGGCTTGATGCCAGTGGGTGGCCTCGCTAGGTTTTGTCTAGAGATTAGTTACGCTGCCAAGCATTCCCTTTAAAGTTGCATCGGGTAGATACCCCATTCCAAATAAAAAAATATTGAAAGGGAATACTATAATATCATAATGAAATTGTGGTACAAAATGAATATACTCTACGAGATAGATTGGACTTATCATGAAGACTATAGGCAAATGCTCAAAAAGAAGCATGTATTCGATTTTCTCCAAGGACTAAATCTTGCCCTTGAAGAGGTCCGAGGTAGTTTGGTAGGGATGAAACTATTTCCCAACATCAGAGAATCAGTTTTTGAAGTTAGTAGAGAGGAAAGCAAAAAAAAAAGTGTGATGATGAACACATGAAACCCCATGTTTAGCTTTCCTGACTCTGAAAAGTCTACTCTTGTTATTTTCAAGGAGGGAAGAAACAACTACCAAACCAAAGATAAAGTGAGGTGTGATCATTATCATAATCCTTACAAAACTCATGGCTAGGGTTGAAAGATTCACAAAAAAACCAGTGAATTGGAAAACAAATTTCAAAGGAATCAAAGCTACAATGCTCAAATTTTAAAACCCATCCAAGCAATATTCTTGAATTGTAACTCCTCAAAAAGCTACATCAACTTCTCAATCAACAAGGGATCCAATAATAGAGTAAAGTTCAACCCATCAACCCATAGTGGTTGTGATACATAAAGGTAATTTAATACACTCTCTACTCTGACTCCATGAAAGCACATCATTGGATTGCTGATATAGGAGCATCTGACCATATAACAAAATAGATTGTTTGATTTATGTTTGGGTTGTTGATAGAAAAAAACAAAACTTCTATTGGAGGATAGGATTCTATTTGATTATGAAATATGTTTCTAAAATATCTCTTCTATGTACCTAACTTAATTTACAATCTATTTTTTGTTAGTTAATAAGAGACATGAATTGCAAAATATTATTTTTTTTCTTCTCATTGTACTTGTCAAGGGAAGATTACTGGTGTGTTGACATGAGAAATGGTCCTACCATGTCTCCAACACCACCATTAAGAGTGGCATTATTAGCGTATAGGACTGATACCTAACAGCAACAGAAGAACAAACAGATAATGCTGAACTGATTTCTTCTATCCATTGGTCTTCCATTTCTTTTAGAAATTAAGATGGATATCTCCTTCTCTACCGTCTCCATTTCCGGTGATTGTCGCTGCCTTCCGCCGTCAGCCGACGCCGATCCTGCCTATATGATTAGTGCTGATAATCAAAAACCTGTGCAATGACCCTTTCACATTCTTATTGAGACTTTTAGTTTTGTTTAGAATAACTGTTTAATCATTTGTTTTTTTTTTAATTAAGATTGCACTAATAATTAAAAAAATGTGAAAAAAACCTTTAAAAAAATTAGTTTCAAATAATATTATATCAAATATATGCTTTTAAATTCTTCATTCCAAAAATACCTCTAAAAATAAACTAATTTTAAATCATCTCAATATTAGCATATTAAGCCTTCTAAGACTTAGGCTTCGTTTAGGGTGACTTTCTTGCTACTTTTTAAAATATTTTTTTAGTATAAAAATTTTAATGTTTATACTAAAAATTGTTTTAAGAAGCAATAAAAAAAAGTCTCAAACAAGATCTTAGTTTAGGACAGCTTTTTTAATGCTTTCTAAATATTTTTTTAGTTAAAAAGTTTATTGAATTGTTAATTTTTATACTAAAAAATTATTTTAAAAAGCAATGAAAAAGCCGTCTCAAATGAAGCCTGAGACTTACTGCATTATAAGTAATTGAAATGATTCAACTATTACTATATAAAAATAAACAAAAAGTAATGACCAAAAATGATTCATTAACTTTTTCTGAATGATCAAAAATAAAAAATAGGCCGTATCTATTTAAAAATCTCATTTTAGTCACCTAATTTTAAAAATATGGACTCGAATTATCTCGTGAAAGAACTAACTTGATCCATATTTAAAGAATCAATGAATTAGATTGCTAATTCCATATAATTGAAGATTATTTTAAATTTTTGGAAAAAGTATTAATTCAATCTTTTCTCCATAAATAAATAAATAATTTGTTTTAGATATATATTGTAAAAATCGGTAGATTAAAACAGAAATTATAATCGTTAGGAAAAAAGTTAGAAGACTATTCAATCTTTTTCTCAGTAAATAAATAAATAAATCATTTTCATATTTTAATGCTAACTGTTCCAGTATTAAGCATCTCTTAAATCACAACTATTTTCCGTTGCATTCAAAAATCTTTTTTGTGTTAAAAAATTGATTTGTGCAACAATTTTGTTGTGTCCTGGAGTATTCGCGGCGGTAGAGAAATAAATAGTTTAACGTTTAGCATTGTACGAAGATCCAGCACACAATCAGATAAGTGAGAGGGTGTAGCATTCATAAGAGATACTATAGTTTTTACGTGGAAAACCCCTGAAAGGGGGAAAAACCACGGGGCATGGCCCAGTTTGAATGAATCCGCTAGTATTTGTAGTCGATTACAAATGAGGCCTTTCTTAGGGAGAAAGCCTTGGCTTGATGTTACAAATAGAGCGCATTACATGATGGGAGTTATAATAATCAACATAGACATGTTTGTTTAGTTGGAAGGGCCATTGTCGGTAATGGAGGTTGGAGGCACTGTAATCGGCAAGAGACAAAGGTCAGAAAGATCGTTGTCTGGCGATATAAGTCAGAAGGACCGTAGTCGGCCGGAGACCGGAGTCAGAAAGACCATTGTCTCTTGATGGAGGTCAGAAGGACCAAAGTAGGCGACGGAGGTCAGAATGACCGTAGTCGGTAGGAGACCGGGGTCAAAAAGACCGTTGTATGTTGATGGAGGTCGGAAGGACCATAGTAGGCGACGAAGGTCTGAAGAACCGTAGTCGGCAGGAGACCGGGGTCAAAAAGACCGTTGTCTGTTAATGGAGGTCGGAAGGACCATAATAGGCGACGAAGGTCAGAAGAATCATAGTCGGCAGGAGACCGAGGTCAGAAAGACCATTGTCTGGAAATGGAGGTCGAAAGGACCATAATTGGCAGAAGACCAAGATCAGAAAGACCGTTGTCTGGTGATGTAGATCGGAGAGACCATAGTAGGCGACGGAGGTCGGGAGGACCATAGTCGGCAGGAGATAGGAGTCTGAAAGACCGTAGTAGAAGGGTGGTACTTCGGTAGAACTCTTGGTGTCAGGTGGTGGCCTGGTGGAGCTCGGGGCCTCAAATGACAGTCTGGTAGAAGTCTGAGCCTCCGGTAGTGGTCTGGTGGAGCATATGGCCTCAAGTGGTGGTCCGGCGGAGCAACGACATCAAGTGGTGGTCCGATGGAGGCGAGGGCCTCAAGTGGTGGTCCGGCGGAGCAACAGCGTCAGGCAGTGGTGCGGCAGAGGCGAGGGCCTCAAGTGGTGGTCCGACAGAGCAACGGCGTCAGGCGGTGGTCTGGCGGAGGTGAGGGCCTCAAGCAGTGGTCCGACCGGAAAGACAGCATTAGGCGGTGGTCCAATGGAATCCAAGTAAGGATGGAATCGATGCCCTAAAATTCCTTGTTCAAACAAAAATCTAAGTGAACGGAATCGGAAACCGAGAACAGGGGATAGATCTTTGGTTCAACCCGACCACCGATTTCCACTCTTACTCCATCCTATGGAACCAGAACCTGGTGGTCTTCCTCGTCGACGAGAAGCCGATCCATGTTTTCCTTAAGCAAGAGGCGAAAGGTGTCGCCTTTCCGGGATATCAATCCATTGGGGTTTACAACTCGCTTTGGAAAGGTGATGGCTGGTTGACACAAGGCGGTCGAGTGAGGATGAACTGGTCTCATTCCCCCTTCATCGTCACCTACCGCGCGCTTACGATCGACGGATGCGAGGTCGACGTGGAAGCTGCCGTAGACGACGAGGTGAGGCGGTGCGGGGAAAGTGAGTGGGGAAAGGAAGGGAGATACTGGTGGAAGGCGCCTGTGATGTAGAAGCTCACTGTGCATCAGCCCTTGGAATTATTGCAAGGAAGATCCTTACCTGATTAATTGTGAATTTAACTATTCCTATATAAATCTATTTCAATTAGCATTTCTTATTTGTGCAATACATGATTAGGTTGTTTATCAAAATGGATGATTTCAGTGAAGATTATAAGATTACTGTTGCTCGTGCTTGTAAGATTTTAACTTTTACATCAATTTTTTTTCATCTTATATATAAGAATATAAAATTAATTTATTCCTATACAAGTGCAGCACATCAACTTCACAGTTATACTTCCCAAACAAAATGTACTGCTTTCTATACATCAATTTTTGAAAGCGACTTTATGTACAACAATTTTGTAACCTACTTTATAGACAACTGCAACCGTCCCAAACACACCCTAAACCTTCTTTAGAAAGCAATAAAGAAGGAATACCTAATGAAACCTAAAAACAGCTTTTTTTTATTATTTTATAATGTAGATTTTTAATAAAAATTTTAATTTAATTTAACTTATAAGAAATTTAAATTTTGATTTTTTTGCAAATAAAAGTTTTTTTTATATTAGAAGTATGCATGCATTTCATCTATACGAAGCGTGGACGGCAGGATTCGAACCTGCGCGGGCAAAGCCCACATGATTTCTAGTCATGCCCGATAACCACTCCGGCACGTCCACAAGAGTGCCATTAATTTGCTTATTTGACTTAATTTATAAACGTTAAAATTAAATTGATATCTTCTTCGAAAATAGGCGAAATTATAAAAAGGAGAATATTTAGATTTTATTTTGACTGAAAAAGCAAGGTTAAGGATTAATTTAAAACAGAGCGGAAGCTTAAAATAAAAAAAATTTGGAAAATTTACATACATACCACTTTATAACATCCTATTTACATATCTAACATCTAAAACTTTAATATTACATGCATGTCATCCTATATTATTTTAATATCAAATATATCACTTATATTTCTTTCCTACCACTCATATATTTCATTTCTGCCACTCATATTTGATATGAAAATAAACTATAGGTGGTATGTACGTAATATTAAAGTTTTAAATGTTAAATATATAAATATAGTAATATAAGATGGTATGTAGGTAAATCATCATATTCTCCACATTTTGTTAAATGGGGGAAAATATTTACTGGTTTTCATGTTTCCTTTGGGTTTTTTTTTTTTTTATTTCATGTTCTCCCCGCCCCCCCTCTAGCCCAACAATAATTGGCATTAATTAAAATCTATAACTAACTTATATTATTATATATATAATATATGTATTACAGATTATCATATATTTTTGTGATTATGTTAAATATTTTAATTAAGAAATAGAGTACATTTTTTTCTAATATTATAAGTGAATATTTAAATTTATATTATATACTCTGTTAGATATTTAGTAATTTTTAAAAATTACATGAACAAATTAAATTTGAAATTAAATCCTGAGTCATATATTACTTATATGAATGAATCATTATTATTTAAATTTAAATAATAAATAATCATATATATATATATATATATATAAAATAAAATATAAAATTATATAATTATTCATATATGAAATTAATAAAATATAAAATAAAATTATAAATAAAAAAAATTACATAAATTATATTATTATGCTAAACTAATATACTACAACAACAACAACAACATCAAGCCTTTATCCCACTACGTGGGGTCGGCTACATGAATCCTTTTTCTCCATTGTGTTCTATTAAAAGTCAAATTCTCATTTAAACCTAATAAAGAAAGGTCATTCCTAATATTTTCTAACCAAGTCTTTTTAGGTCTACCCCTACCTTTCTTAACATAAGTCAAATCTAATACCTCTACTCTCCTAACCGGGTCATCGAAAGGCCGTCGTTTTATGTGACCAAACCATCTAAGGCGACTCTCTCTAATTTTATCTTCTACTGGAGCTACTCCAACCTTTTCACGTATATGCTCATTTCGTATCCTATCTCTAAGGGTAAAGCCACTCATCCACCTGAGCATTCTCATCTCTGCCACACTTAACTTAGTATTATGCTTCTCTTTTAATGGCCAACATTCGGCACCATAAAGCATTGCAGGCCTCACTACCATCTTATAGAATTTTCCTTTAAGTTTGAGGGGTACATTTCTATCACATAACAAGCCCGATGCATTCCTCCACTTCAACCATCCAACTTGAATTCTGCTGATAATATCCCCATCTATTTCACCATCACTTTGAACAATTGATCCAAGATATCTAAAACGTGTACTCTTATTAATGACTTGATCGCCCAAAGTCACAATCCCTTCAGTAGGTCTATTACTACTAAAATTACACTCTATATATTCCGTTTTAGATCTACTCAAGCGAAAACCTTTAGACTCTAAGGTTGACCTCCATAATTCAAGTTTACCTTCAACTCCCTCTCTAGTCTTATCAACAAGAAGAATATCATCAGCAAAAAGCATACACCAAGGTACATCCTCTTGCAAATGTCTAGTGAGAACATCCAAGACTAAAGCAAAAAGAAACTAATATAATTTATATACACATTATTATTATGTACAATTTATTATTTAAATTTAAATATTCACTGTTAATATTAGAAAAAAAAATGTACACAATTTTTTGATTAAAAATATTTTATATAATTACCATAATAAATAATAATCTGTAATACACGAGGACGATGTGAGTGGCAGGACGAGGGGCCTGGAAATAGCCCGATTCGGACATTTTAAAATGAAAAGAAAATAAATATTTTTGAGTAATTAAAGTCCCACTAAGGTTTCGTTTGGAACAGCTTTTTTCCTGTTTCTAAAAACAGCTTTTTAGTACCAAAAATTTAATTTTCGTACTAAAAAATTGTTTTAAAAAGTATTAAAAAAGCCGTCCCAAATGAAACCTAAGGACTTCCTTGTTACTTTTTAAAATAAGTTTTTAGTAAAAAATGTTAAGTTCAATAAATTTTCAGAGGAGACAAATCAAGCGAAAAAGCTAAAAAGATGACAGAAAAACCACTGTTAATTCCCCAAACTTTTGTGTAGAATCAAAATAAGGAAAGACAAAATGAAATGAACTGAATCTTCTTCCTCTTGATGAAACTGAATATAATAAATACATAGTGTGCAAAGACTAACAAATATAGGAGCACAAAATTGTCCAGTAATTCTGAATATAAGTGTGATGATGAAAAATAGCAAAATAACTGCTACATACAACTAGTAATGAACTTATTAAACTTGTTATGCTGCAAGGAGCTTCTTTATATCATTCTGCAATGCAAAGAAAAAAGAAAATGGAAATCACTTCAAAGAACTCATAATGGATAGAATAATATGAAAATATTCCAAAATAAAAAAGATGTTCGTAAAACACCGAAGTTAAATTTCAGGTACAACTCTAAAACACTGTAGTCATTAAGGTTTCTTTTTTTCTTTTTTAGTCGTTAAGATTTCATTTGGGACAACTCCTAACTATTTTTAAAAGCAGCTTTTTAATACAAAAAATTTTTTAATTAGAAATTTCTATATTAAAAAACTGCTTTAAAAAACAGTACAAAAGTTATCCCAAACAAAATTTAAGTGGTGATAGCATTGCTTGCTTTAGTTTGATAAGCTAGCTGAAAAGTAAAGAGCTGATAAGCATGCCGCCTAAATAAGCTCTTTCTCTTATATGCAGGTAATGCAATGCCCACTCATCTACGGTATCTGGAGCAGTGTCAGAGCACTCATGCTTAATCGTTGCTGTCATGGTCATCTTCTTCGCTTGAGTTAATATAAATGGATGTATTAGCTACAGTTGAAAGGAATGAAGAAAAGAGCTCTTAGCATATACTGTTCTATTATCCTGTTCCTTCTTCTATACTCTATTTCTTTGTTCACTGTTCTTTTGCAGGTTTCAGATAAGAAGGAAGTTCTTCATGGTATCAGAGCGCTGCATCTCTGTCTCAATACGTCTTGTGTTTTTTTTTTATTGAATCTGCTTCCTGAATGTAGTCTTCGCCTGTTTCTTCTACCTCGGTTCACGCCACTTCAGTTGTAAAGATGGCAGATATTCCTATACCACCTCAATTAAAGTTTCTAATGACTAATGTGAAAGCTGTTCTTAGCATTCAGCTGTCCCCCGAGAATTACCCGCTCTGGAAATCTCAGGTGTTTAAACTTTTTCTAGCCAACGGATTTGACGGTTACTTAGATGGCTCAACTCCAAAACCAGTACGTCAAGTCTACCTCCGGCGAGCTTCAACTGAATCCGGAATACAGTACCTGGTTATTAATCGATCAGAACTTAGCTGCAGTTCTTTACTCCACGATTTCAACCACTTTTCTCTCGTATGTTTTGGAGCTTACATCGTGTTTTGGGATTTGGCAAACGATTGAATGAAGGCTTCAGTCGACAAATCGTTCTCGAATATTACAGCTTAAAAATGAGTTAAACACCGTGAATATGAAGGACAAATCCATGGTGCAGTTCCTGTCTGAAATTAAAAGTAAAGTTGATGCCATTGGGGCTTCTGGTTCTCCCTTACCAGAGGAAGATATAATCATGTATACCTTGAATGGTTTACCGAGCACGTACCAGGCATTTAAAACTGCTATAAGAACAAATCTAAACCCCATAAGTTTAGATGATTTTTACTCACTATTGTGTAGTGAAGAGCTGAATCTAGCAGCTGAATCGATTCGAAAGCTTTCCCTGTCCTCTGCTCCAGATAACATTCCTGCAATGTATGCTCAACGCGGTCGTGCTCGCGGTCGTCCCTCTCGAGGACGATTCTCTCGAGCTTCTCGAGGTAGAGGAACATCTGGACGATCGTCTTCCAACTTTACCAACCCTGTTGAATGTCAGATTTGTGCTAAACCTGGTCATTCCGCCTACAAATGTTGGTATCGTGCTGATTTCTCGTTACCACCTCCTGTTCAAGCAAATACTGTTATCACTTCTCCATCTGCGCCTGAGTGGATACTAGACACAGGAGCGACGTCTCATTTGACGTCCGACCCGCAGCAGCTTCAAAATGCTCTCCCATACAGTGGAAATCAGCAAGTGATGATTGGCAATGGCGATTTACTTCCCATTACCCACACCGGTAAAGGTTTATTACCTACACCTTCTCGTAAGCTTTCTCTCAATTCCATCCACTTAGTTCCTCATCTTCATCATAATCTTCTCTCTATAAATAAATTGGTCACTGATAATCCGTGTTCTGTTATTTTTCATCGTTCGCGTTATACTATCAAGGACCTGAAGACCCATCAAACTCTTCTTCAAGGCCCAGCTCGTCGCGGACTCTACCCAATCTCTATTAATTCTTCGTCTACAGCTACCACTACAGCTCTCATCGCTCTACCTTCCACAATTCAGTTATGGCACCGTCGTTTAGGCCATCCTTCGCATCCTATTTTGCTCAAGCTGAAAAAGCTGTTCAGTCCTATGTCTACTTCTAGTTTATCTATGCTAAATTGTAATGCTTGTGCTATATCTAAAAGCCACAAGCTCCCCTTCTCCCTTTCTACTTCTCGTTCTACTAAAGTGCTTCAGTTGATACATAGTGATGTATGGGGACCGTCTCCCACAGTATCTTTACAAGGATATAAATATTACGTGATTTTTATTGATGATTATTCTCGTTTTACTTGGTTATATCCATTGCGTTCCAAATCTGATGTGCTTTCAATATTTTGTCAATTTCAGAAATTAGTTGAACGCCAATTTGATACAAACATTAAATGTTTGTATCAAATGGCGGTGGTGAATATTTTTCTAAACAATTTCAACTAATTCTCTCAAAATCTGGTATTGTTCATCAGCATACTTTCCTTATACACCAGAACAGAATGGTGTTGCTGAACGCAAACACCGCCATATTGTTGAAACTGCTCGTGCACTTCTTTTTTAGTCAAATTTACCTCAACAATTCTGGCTACATGCTTTTCAGACAGCTGTTCATCTCATCAACATTCTACCCTCTATTTCAAACAAGCTAACCTCACCTTTTCAAATGCTATACAAATCATCACCTGATTATCTATATTTACGTTCTTTTGGTTGTCTTTGCTATCCCTTCTTACCTTCCCAAACAATTTCCAAACTTCACCCGAAATCTTTGCCTTGTGTCTTTATCGGGTATTCCAACACTGCCAAAGGCTATTTGTGTTTTTATATTCCCTCTGGAAAAATTTTCCTTTCTCGACATGTTAAATTCATTGAGTCTGTCTTTCCTTTCTTGTATGAAAAATCTGTCATTTCTTCTCAGTTACCTGTTCAACCTGTTTCTACATTATCCCTTATTCCAACCATAGTTCAATCATCCAGTTCACACAAACCATATGTTATACCCAATACAAATAATCCTGTGTTGAATCAACACATCTCACCTCCCTTGTCTTTACACGATTCCCCTTCTCTTACAGATTCCTCTTCCAATCCTCAATTAATGTCCAGCTCCACTTCTCCTTTAAAACATATTCCCCATCCTATGCTTACAAGGTTTAAAACCGGGAATTTAAAGCCACGCCACATTACAAGTCTGCATCACTTACTCGTCTCTGCAGATCCGACATGTTATTCACAGGCCATTAAAAGTTCTTCTTGGCGACAAGCAATGTCGCAGGAATTTGATGCTTTACTGCAACAAAACACATGGAAGCTTGTTCCATCTAATCCTGAACAGCATGTCTTGGGTTGTAAATGGATTTATAAAATCAAACTAAATTCTAATGGAACTATAGCTAGACATAAAGCTCATCTTGTCGCTCAAGGATGTAATCAACAATATGGTTTGGACTATGAAGAAACGTTTAGCCCAGTTGCTAAACTACCAACTATTCGGGTTCTACTCAAAGTTGCAGTTACTTTTCAATGGAAAATTTTACAACTCGATGTTTCAAATGCGTTCCTTCATGGAACACTGCAAGAAACTGTGTTTATGAAACAACCGCCTGGATTTATTGATCCATTGTACCCGGATCATGTATGTCTACTTCAAAAATCCATTTATTGCTTGAAGCAATCACCACGAAAATGGTTTGAAACCTTTTCAAATTATCTGTTAACTTATGGATTTAGGCACAGTTCGGCTGATTCCTCATTGCTAATACTTCACAAGAATTCAGTTAGTATCTACATTCTTGTTTATGTAGACGATATATTACTGACCGGCAATCATGAGCAGACAATCCAGGATCTTCTTAAGGGGCTTTCGGCTCAATTCAGGATGAAGAATTTAGGCCGAATTTCCTACTTCTTAGGCATGCAGTTTTCTTCTTTCTTTAATGGGCTTCATTTATGCCAATCTAAATATGCCGCTGAGATACTAAACCGAGCGGGTATGATTGATTGTAAACCCATTGCTTCTCCAGCGTCATCTAAATTTCAATCCACCTATGTTTCTGAACTATCAGCAGTTCAGTCCGACAATTTCCGCCATCTTGTAGGTGCATTGCAATATTTGACTATTACACGTCCTGATATAGCTTTCAGCGTAAATAAACTCTGCCAATATATGCATCGGCCTCTTGAAGATCATTTTCTTATACTCAAACGTCTTCTACGGTATGTTAAAGGTACTATATCATATGGCTTGCCAATCTTACCTAGTTCACTTGAACTATCTGCTTTTTCTGATTCTGATTGGGCGGGTGATCCAGTTGATCGCAAGTCGACCTCTGGTTATTGTGCATTTCTTGGTACCTCACTTATATCTTGGCAAGTTAAGAAACAGAAGACTGTTGCTCGATCTTCCACTGAGGCCGAGTACCGTGCTCTTACAACGGTCACTACTGACATTATTTGGCTCCGACGTTTGTTAGAAGAATTCAAGCTTGATCTTTCACAACCTACTCAGCTCTTTTGTGATAATATTTCTGCTATGGCTATTGCTACCAATCCTATTTTTCATGCGAGGACGAAGCATATCGAGATTGATTTTCAGTTTGTTCGTGACTGCCTGAAGAATTGCGTCCTCCAGCTAGCCCACATACATTCTCAAGATCAGCTTGCTGATTTATTCACCAAGTCTCTATCTATCCCTCGCTTTGTTGCTCTCAGAAACAAGCTAACCATCTCAGAATCTCCTGTTAGCTTGCGGGGCGGTGATAAGCTAGCTGAAAAGTAAAGAGCTGATAAGTATGCCGCCTAAATAAGCTCTTTATCTTATATGCAGGTAATGCAATGCCCACTCATCTGCGGTATCAGGAGCAGTGTCAGAGCACTCATGCTTAACCGTTGATCACTAACGGCTCGCATCATGACCGTTGCTGTCATGGTCATCTTCTTCGCTTGAGTTAATATAAATGGATGGTTGAAAGGAATGAAGAAAAGAGCTCTTAGCATATACTGTTCTATTATCCTGTTCCTTCTTCTATACTCTGTTTCTCTGTTCACTATTCTTTTGCAGGTTTCAGATAAGAAGGAAGTTCTTCATAGTTAATGTTTAGATATAGCATGCTAATGTGCTCACATAAACTTTCTTCCTCATTATATAAGATAAGACATCATTCAATCTGTCATTATTGATAGCATAAGATCAACAAAATTATTGAAATGGCATATCCAAATATTTAAACAAACTCACCTCAATCTGGAATGGTGAAGTGGTAGGTTGGTACCTCTCCACAACATTACCATTTTTATCTATCAAAAACTTTTCAAAGTTCCACTTGATAAGGTCGCCAAGAAATCCTCCAGCACTTGCCTTCAGAAATTGATAGACTGGCGCTGTGTTTGGTCCGTTTACATCAACCTGTTAGGATGAAAGAAAATGGTCAATAAATACGAAAGCTTTCTCCCACATCAGCTCTCTTTGAATGTTTCGAGAGAGGAGATGGTACAACCTCAACAAGATACTTCATTCTGCAAACTCGAAAGATAACAAACTATCACATAAAATCCCTCTTCAAAGAAAAGGTTACATTAAGGGGCTGTTTGGTAGTAGGATTTAGGCCGGATTTGAGGCGGATTTGAGTGAAATCCAGCCAAACGGCCTAAAATGCAAAACCAAATCTCACAGCAAACGAAATCCGCTGTAGACGGAAAATTCCGCCGATTTGCTCTAAATCCCGGATTTCCAAAATCCTATATTTTGTCGGATTTACGAAATCCATGGCGCTAGAGGAAGAGTCAACTCAGTAAATCCTGCTCTTTAGCCAAACAGTCACATGTTTAAGAGGATTTATCATGAATATTACCAAACAAATTTCAGGATTTAAGCCCCTTAGGATTTCCAAAATCCGGATTTAGAGGATTTACGAAATCCTACTTAAATCAAATCCGGGGAGCTACCGAACAGCCCCTAATGGTCAAAGATGAATATGATCATGAAGGCATACCTTATCAAATATAGGGAATTCTGCCTTAAATCTTGTACAAGCAAACTGCTTTATCTGTGTATTTGATCCAGGCTCTTGGCCTCCAAATTGATTGCAAGGAAAAGCCAAGATCTCAAAGCCTATATTTAAAGATCAGGTTGCAGGTCATATGCTTGTGTAATTAAATCCTATATTATTGGTGCTTGGAATCAAAAGAAATTTAGATTATTTTTAAGAATGGTGAAGACCAAGCAAACCCGACTAGTAGGATCTTAACATTCTTCAGCTAGTTGATGAGGAAAAAGAATACAAAAACTTCCAAAATAATAAATTACTAACAACTTCATATTTATTTCAAAAAGAAATGGCACTTAAAATAAACCAAAAAGTCAGGAAATGTAGCTTATGATCCAAAGCAATTACCTTGGTCCTTATACTTGTCATAAAGTTGGGAGAGCTGTGTGTAATTTGAAGATGTCAAACCACTGCCATTCTCAATATAAAGATACAATTAGGAACAATGCAAAAAAAGGTTCACAAGCTATAGGGATTGAAAAAATGTATATCACACGACAACATTCTGTTAAATAGGAAGAGATTTTACCATTGAGAAGCAACATTAACAATTAATAGGACCTTCCCCTTGAATTTACTAAGAGAAATATCATTGCCATCAATATCCTGCACCAAAAGTATATATATGAAGCTTTACTTCTCTATCTGAGGGGATATCTGAACTCAACAAGCATATCATTGCCTTCAATTAGCTTCTGGAATCCTCAGCATCCTTTTAAGCAAAGACTGAGAAACTGAAGAAATTATTCCAGGCGGAGTCCGGACGGTAAAGACCCGTCCGGTTTCCAGATGTGTACACACTCTGTATAAAAAAAATTAAACTGTGTAGAAAATTATACTCAGTGTATACTGTGTACAATTTCTGGAGAAACAGGCCCTCTATTTCTACACAGAAATCCTAACCTAGCTTCAGTAATCCACAGCACTTTGCATTGAATTTCTTATATTTTACCATAACACGAATGAACTAAATTTTGGTCCCATCAATGTAAACAAGAACCAATTTTTACCACCCAATCAAGCCAAATCACCAAAACGATTCATAGAAACATAAAGAAAAAAAAAAAAAAAGAGAAGTGGAAAGATCCAAACAGGAGACATTAGTAACTAAGAAAGGAGCTTAATACCTTAACGGTAAATTCATGGAGGCTCTTCCCAGTGGCAGCAGTGGCAAAAGTTACGCCAAGTGTACGCTGCCCCTTCATTACCAACCCTGGAATACTCAATCTCCGAGAAAAAATACTCTGGCCCAAGACCGTAAATCCCCGAAATCCCGAAGAGAACGTCGCCGATAGGCCTAGAAATCCTGAAGCTCCCCGAAAGCCAGCTAATCGGACGCCACCGTAAGTTAAGGGGATCCCCGCAGTGAAGACTGCCGATGCGAAGATTGAAGAATTCATCGAAAGAAGAATGAAAAGGAGGGATTTTGCTTTGTGAGGGCTTTCAAATCGGTTTGCTTCGCCTGTATATTAAATACTGCTCTGGCTTTTCATAAATGACCCAGCATTTGAGCGGTAGGAACAAGCGGTTTGAATCCAGCCATGTCTCATTTCATTTTACCGAGAAGATAGCTCACGAATCATCAATGCCATTATTTTATTTTAATACTTCGCCATTTTTTAATTTTTACTCTTTTATGTGGTTGACTTTTTGTTATAATATAGTGATAAAATAATAATTCTAGTCGAAAGTTAAGAAAAATATATAATAGCTAATTAAAATCCAATCAAATGAGAATATTCACACACAAAATTTAGCTGATCTTACTTTTTGAAGAGTAATATTATATTTTACTGAAAATTGGCTCTTTTTTAATTAGTATATTTTGATAAATTTTTTTAATTAAAATATTTAAATTAATCAACAATTAATTTGAATTTTTAAAATTAAATCTAAGCTTAATAGTGGTTTAAAGAAAATAAAGTGTAAAAAAACTATTAGACCTGATGATATTAAAATAGAAGTGTGACAATGCTTAGGAGATGAGGAATTCAATTTACAAAACTTTTCAATATTATTTTAGTTTAAAAAGATGTCAGATAAGTGAAGGAGTGTCTTGATTTTTATTGATAAGAATAAAGATGATGCACAAAAGCGTGTGAATTATAGAAAAATTAAATTAATGTGTCACAAATCAAAACTTTGGGAGAGAGTATTGAGCATAGTTTACGACACGACGTGATATTAATATTTCTCAAAATCAATTTGGATTCATGTTCGGTAGATCTACTATGAAAGCTATATATTTATTGAGAAGTTTGATGGAGAAGTATAAAGAGAATAAGGAGGATTTACATATGGTATTTATTGGTTTAGAGAAATCTTATGATGAAGTTCCAAGAGAAATGTTATGAAGAATTTTAGAAAAGAAAGAGGTTAATAATGCTTATACTCAAGTAGTTAAGGATATGTATGCGAGAGCTAATACTTTTGTTCAAATACATGGTGGTTTGAACAAGTGTTTTCCTATTTAAATTGGATTACATCAAGGATTAGGTTTAAGCCCGTATCTTTTTGCTTTTGTCATGGATCTTACTAGACATTTGCAAGAGTATGTATCATGGTGTAGCTTTTTGCTGATGATATTATTCTTGTTGACAGGACTATATAGGGCATTGAAAGTAAACTTGAATTATGGATGTCAACTTTAGAGTCTAAATATTTCATTTGAGTAGATTTAAATTCAAATATGTAACAACATAAGTTCTTAATTATCGAGATATTGTCCGTTTTGGCCTAAGGGCCTCACAGTTTTATCATGTTGGAGTAACTTCCCAGGAGGTTACCCATTCCAGGTCTCGATGTTTAAGAGTTTAACTTCTTTTAATTAAAAGGGTTTCCCAATCTCCCACACTTAAGCAACTGACATTCTCGTGAGAATCTTTATCTAATAATCATCTACCAGGAAGATAAGATTCAAGGTGTGGCGCCTACAAGTTCAAGAGGTGACTTTAACCACGTAGCACTTTGTATCATGCAGTGTTCAAGAGGTGGCTCTAATGGTGTAGCACTTTGTCTTGTATAACATTTTGTTCTCATCTTCTGACTGATGTATTGCTCTAATATCATTTGTAACAGTCCAAACTTTTAACTATCAAGATATTATTATTTTGGCCTAAGGGCCTCACAATTTTATCTTGTTGGCGTAACTTCTTAGTGGGTCACCCATCCCGTGATTAATCCAGGATGAGCACACTTAACTATGAAGTTTTTTAATAAGATTTCAATTATTACATCAAAAGGCGTCTTGATATTTAAGAATTTAACTTATTTTACTTAAGGGGATTCACATAATACAAGGAATGTAATTTTAGAAGTAATAAATCTAGTGGTTGAATTGTGACTTTGGGCGATCAAGTCATTAATAATAGTACACATTTTAGATATCTAGGGTCAATTATCTAGAGATGTGATGAAATAGATGAGGATGTTATTAGTATAATTCAAAATGGATGGTTGAAGTAGAGGAATGCATCTGACCTGTTGTGTGATAAAAAATTAACCCTTAAACTTAAGTGAAAATTTTATAAAATGATGGTAATACCTGCAATGTGTTATAGCGTTTAATGTTGGCCATTAAAAGAGAGACATACAATTAAGGTTTTCAAAGATGAGGATACTCGGGTGGATGAATGGTTTTACTTTTAGAGACAAAATGCAAAACGAGCATATACGTGAAAAAGGTTGCAGTAGCTCCAATAATAGATAATATTACATAGAGTAGCCTTAAATGGTTTGGTCACATAAAACGACGATTTTCTGATAACTCAGTTAGGAGAATAGATGAATAAGATTTGACCTGTTGAAAGGGGTAACAATAGATCTAAAAAGACTTGGCTACAAAATATTAGAAATGATATTTTTTTTATTAGATTTAAATGAGAATTTGATTGTTAATAAAACACATGAGAAAAAAAATCATGTAGCACACTTAACTATGAAGTTTTTTAATAAGATTTCAATTATTACATCAAAAGGCGTCTTGATATTTAAGAATTTAACTTATTTTACTTAAGGGGATTCACATAATACAAGGAATGTAATTTTAGAAGTAATAAATCTAGTGGTTGAATTGTGACTTTGGGCGATCAAGTCATTAATAATAGTACACATTTTAGATATCTATGGTCAATTATCTAGAGATGTGATGAAATAGATGAGGATGTTATTAGTATAATTCAAAATGGATGGTTGAAGTAGAGGAATGCATCTGACCTGTTGTGTGATAAAAAATTAACCCTTAAACTTAAGTGAAAATTTTATAAAATGATGGTAATACCTGCAATGTGTTATAGCGTTTAATGTTGGCCATTAAAAGAGAGACATACAATTAAGGTTTTCAAAGATGAGGATACTCGGGTGGATGAATGGTTTTACTTTTAGAGACAAAATGCAAAACGAGCATATACGTGAAAAAGGTTGCAGTAGCTCCAATAATAGATAATATTACATAGAGTAGCCTTAAATGGTTTGGTCACATAAAACGACGATTTTCTGATAACTCAGTTAGGAGAATAGATGAATAAGATTTGACCTGTTGAAAGGGGTAACAATAGATCTAAAAAGACTTGGCTACAAAATATTAGAAATGATATTTTTTTTATTAGATTTAAATGAGAATTTGATTGTTAATAAAACACATGAGAAAAAAAATCATGTAGCCAACCCCACGTAATGGGTTAAAGACTTGATGTTGTTGTTGTTGTATATATTTTTATATCTCAAGTAAAATAATTGAAAAAAGGAAATTAAAAAATAAATAAATATATATATATATATATACTCTCTCTTCAAATTAAAAGGTCACTCTTTAAAGATGATTTTAAAAAATTTTATTATTTTATAATTGTAACATCTTGTTTCTGACAACAAATACTAATCATCCACTTGTCCCAGAGACCCCACATCAAATCAAACCAAAGACTTTTGAGTGACTAGCCCCAATTGTTCAAACTCCTAGCATGGCAGCATGCTCACCAAACAATCGAGATTGTTTGTGACCCTTTGCCAATCTTACTACCTCATCTTAACAATTCTAAATATATAGCCCATTCTTACGGTATTGTACTTGCCACAATAGTGCATCAAGGTCTCCACAAATCTACGTTTAAGCACTCACAAGCAAAAAGTACCCAACTAACCTGGAGGGGAAGTTGGAGCAAGCCTCGAGTTTCATATAACCGAACAAGTTGTTCTACTGCAACCTGATGCAGAGAGCTCTCCAATCAAAGCAACACAAATAATCCTCAGATATGATTTTACTATTTTTCAACAGCAGGTAGATGGGAGCATTTATTTCTTTCAGGTACAATGGTAACTGCCTCATGTACTTGAGCAAAATGTTAGAACCAACTCTAGTATACGGAAATGTAAGGAAATCTTAGTTTACAGTATGATTAAGCACAGAGCAATCTTATTACAAGAGGATTCAAAGCATTTGATCCCATGGCAGCAGAAAACGAGCTATATAGCTCCTTTAAGGGCTTTTCCACACTGCCATTTCTCACTTACCTTTCTTGCGCTTTGGCAGTCCAACGCAATTAGGGCAGTACCATTTACCTTTAGGTTGTTCTTTCAAACCAACACATCCATAGTGGAACCATTCGATCTTGCACTGAGATGTTCAAAGCATGTAATTAGAAGGGGGAGAAGGATCAGAGAAGAAAAATGGAGGAATTATAAGAGAAATATGTGTACATCAGGGTTATCACAAGCAACCATCTCCCCAAAGCTGACTTGTTTGCAGAAGCAGTAAGTGGGTTCATTTGGGTCAACTGGTAGTTCCAAATCTATGTTTAGTAGTTCAACTGCAGCTTGTCGAGCCCTGTAATCCACAAAGACCACAAAAACTAGGCAACATGATAACTCTTACATAGGGGTGTCAATATTTGACCTGACCCAAAAATCCGACTCGAACCCGACCCAAAAATTTCATGTTCGGGTCAACCTGAACCCGAACCGGGTCAAGTTTGGGTTAAGGATTTCAAACCGTTTGTAAAATCGGGTCAGGTTAGGTTGACCCGGAAACCCGAAATCAACCAGGTTTGACCCGTTTTTAATTAATTTAGGAGGGTTTTAAAGAATTGTTATGAAATAAGTAAATGATATTTCTAAAAAATTGCAAACAATGTTGCCCAAATTAAATTAAGCTTGATTTATTTTAAATTGATTAAAGTAAATCTTACCTTAATTTAATTTATGTTTAAATAAATCGAAGTAAATAAAAAAAATTTTAGTAAAACATATCCGAAGCGGGTCAGTTTCGGATTAACCCGGACCCGAAGCGGGTCGTGATCGGGTTCGAAAAACTGACCCGTTTGCAAAAAATAGGACGGATTTTGGGTCCGGTTGAACAATATCGGGTCAGTTTCGGGTTGGATCCGAACCCGACCTGTGACCCGATTTTGACAGCCCTACTCTTACAGAATAGGAACATAATTCTAGTGGCAAGAAGAATTGTATGGGATGAGCTGACATACTTCTTTCGACCACCCCCTGCCACTTGCTCCAGTTCTACCAGATTTTGTGGTAACGTCGGGAGTACCTCCAGGAGATGCAGTGGCAGAAAGTTCCCTTTCTGTTGCACAGACAGTAAGAAAAAATATAGAATCAGCAACATAGAAATGGAAAAGTTAATTTCACCGGGGGAAGAAGGAATCTTTAAACTTCATTCAGTGCACCTAGACGAAGTTCTTCCATTTTTCTCATATACTGATCAAGCTGTTGGATGTGGGTATCAACCTACAAATATTTCAGATGAGTCATATAACTAGATGAATTCCAGATATGATCTTGAATTTACCATGACATCTACAGTGATTCGATAGCTTGAACAAAAAAAACATTTAGAATGGTGGCGCAGAGGCAGGATGCAAAGGCAAATGAACTACCTGATAAATAATGGTGGATCCCATGATGACAATCTAAAAAATATGACCGCATTTTTAATGTCATGATAATGAGGATCACAATTGAGCTTATTTAAGCTTCGTTTGGGATGATTTTCTTTCTGCTTCTTAAAGTATCTTTTTAGTACAAAATTAAAAATTTTTGTAATAGAAAGCTGCTTCAAGAAGCATAAAGAAAGCCGTCCTAAACAAAGCCTTAAACAGCATATTGGATAAGAGGTTTTGGCAAGCACTTTTGTCAGGGAAGGCGTCTAAGATTCCTTTATTCCATCAACACTTAGCATTCAACAAACTTACAAAGACAACAAATACTTCTTAAAATAAAAAATTTCAAACTCTAATGGAGTGGTGAAAGAGACAAACAACAAAGACTTCATAAAATAGAAGATACTCACGAATGATTGTCATGAGGTTTGAACTTTGAAGATTGTCGAATGGTGCCAAAAAAGAACATATCCACAGGGTCTAAGAAATTCCTTTACAATAAAATAAAACACATTTTTATAAGGTGTTAAAACAATATCACATACCATATCATAAGCTTGAGTGGCCAAAGCCACTTTTTCATCAGCAACACGAATGCAATGCTTTTGTTCCTCAAGAGCCTCATCAGAAAATCTGATGAGCGACATGTCAGGTGCAACATTACCAGCTTCGATTCCACGCTTAATTTCATCTATTTCTTGTTCGCAGTGTTGTTCACTCTGCCGTTGGCTTGCTGCAAGAATTCATAAGATGCAAGTGTTTAAAATCCACTAATATACGCATCACATGCCAGGAATTCCAAATCAAGAAATATATATTAGGCTGCAAATACAGAAGGTGAATTGCTATAATTGAGAGTAAATGGCGTGGATGGGTGGCGAGTGTTGAGATGGAAATTTCATATGAACCTAGAAGAGGGTTTGTAAAGATAGCTTACCTAGCAAACTCGTATCAAGCTCTCGTATAAGCCCATAGGTTCGCTGGAGCATGGCAGGCAAAGATTCCAAACCTGATGAAGAAGTGTTAGCCATAATAACAGGGTTCTTAAAATAGAGAGATAAAAAGCTACAATCCAACTGATGCTAGAATTATACTATGCATCTACAAAGATATATCAAAATGCAGCTCATATGACTCCATGGCTAGTATATTAAATGATATTAACGCAATTTTTATCAGGTAAATTAGTTCTCTGTTTGTTATATCCCAATTTACTGCAATTTAAAGGATAGCTGCGTAATCACCTCCATATAATTGTGCCAAGGTTCAGCTAGTGATTGAACATACTGGTTGTCGATTATTTTCAAGGTTTGATATCTTCTTAGTCATGCTCGCGTAATATGGATTTCTTATAATAGTAGTTATTAGTAAGTTCTATGGCAATTATTTTCATGAGGACTCAAAGTCACTGTACTTGCGAGCAATCTTTTTAAATGGCCTCTTAGGATTGATTCAAGAGACTTCTGATTTTTGAATTGCAGTGAATATTGATATTGGTTACTTTTCCGGTTCTCGTCCTACAATTTTTTTTACTTTGCCTCCTCCTTTAGTGTCATTCCGACTCCTCAGGCTGCTCAGAAATGCATACCTCCTTTCCATGCAGATTCCTCCCACCTTTCAATAAAGGTTTCCTGGTGCTGCAACAATTGATATCTAAACAAACTTCATACTGTGATCAATTCAAAAAATCAAATAAATGGAGTATGAGAGTTTCCATGATAATCTGATTAAGGCATCTTATGGCATGGCATTCTTTAGATGTTACTTCTTCCCATTCTCTTTCTTGATCTGCTCGACCAATCCCTCCCTACCAGCTTATCCACAGAAAACTACACTACCCCCTCCCCTCCAACCACACCAAAGAATTCTCAAAATCAGTCCTTAATCCATCATCTTCTTCTTCAAAAATCATTAAACTGCAACCCACATCCACATCCCTTACTAAAAAGCCTCTCCCAAATTAAAATTGAAACCAAAACACAAACTAAAGGTAATTAACAACCTTCATCCATTTAAACACAAACTCCCAACAATTTCTAACTACCCCAACTTAATTTCACAAACTCGCAATTGCCTACATCTCAACATAATCACGATCACTCCTAATAAGTTCATCTGCTGCTCTTATTTATAGGTGTCCGCCAAAAATGTACTTCCCATAAATTTATCCGCAATAGCCGTTATTCCCAGACTATGGAATAACCAGTTCAAAAGCAACCCTTCATTGTGTCACCATACTTTCATCATATCAATTTCAGCTCAACTAGGCTGAGTTGATAACTAATGACTAAAATCCCAATGATATTATCTATTTACATATTTCAAATAAAGTACTTCAAATCTAGTCCTATCTATTAAGATTGCCATATACGATTATCATATACTAAAGTACCATACTTCTAATAATTGTTAGAAGCATGGGATTATGACTACCTGGCCAAAGTAATGAGATGGCATACCAATCCATAATGTCAACCTTGTCATAAAGTGAGATGAAACAGGCTTTCTAATGTTGCCCTGATGCCTTATAATCAAGCTAATGGTATTCCTTTTGATGGACTAGGACAACCTGCTCTACATTGCACCAGTGTAGTGGAGTTGGCTTAACTAGATGGTAAGCAGCGAACTTAATGCGAGCAACATTTCTCACTAGATTGTGCTCGTTGATTCTTAGGGTTGAACTTTTCTTGTCCACTAGTCTTCAATCCTTGATATCATGACTTGCAAAGAACATTTTGATTTTCAAAGAACCACTGGTCACAAAAAAAGTATAATACCCACAATAACTTTCAACAAAATCAAATTTCTTTAAATAGTTACACAATTATTTTTACAAACAGTTGCATCCATCTCAAATGGATAATTGATCTAATAAGTGCTTTCTACATCACTTTCCAAGCTTCAAGAAGCAAATAAAGTAAACAAAAGGAACTTTCTTAAGACTAACTTTATGATAAAATCAAGCACCCTGAAGCCTCATCCTCCGCCGAATCAGGTGTACCTCCTACTTTCTTAATACAATCTCTATCTCCTACTTTCTTAATACAATCTTGAACCATTAATCTAAATAAACAAAGATTATGATTTCTAGCTAAAGCTTGTATGATTGATGACCGAGTAGACTACTCTCCCCAACAAGATTTTGTATTTTTTCTTTCTAATTGCTGAAGCTCAAGCATAAGAAAACTCTCATGAAATGGTCCCAAGATAGCAAGGAACGGGTACAGATGGGAAAAAAAACTAAAAAAGGTCAAAAGCTGGATACGCTGCAAAGATAATCTTTACAAACAGATCTGACTCTAGCACCAATGTTATAAGGGGAAAAAATGATCAAGTCATATTATTTTTATTGGCATAAAGGCAATCAGCTTCTTAAAACCTGAAGCAAAATCACAGATATATTCCTCCCGTCTCTTAAATTAAAGTGACCAAACCCTTGAATCATTACTAAGAGATTCAAGTTCCTAAATTCCACTCCTATTTTGTATGAAGATCAAAGCGAGCACAGGGAAGATATTGCTTCTTTGTAAATATACATATCATAACAGACAATCTTCATAAAACTTATAACATACAAATGAAAAGCTTGAATTACGTGCACGTTGCTGCTCACCATTTACCATTTGTTCACACAAGAGATTCAAGTCCTCACAAACGTTGGTACATGCATTTGGATAGCACTTGCAAAGCAGCTTTAAAAACAAAACTTAATCATGATCTGAAATGTTTTTTATTTAAACTAAAATGTGTCTGTCAATTTATGAAAAAGAAATCGAATCATAATTAACAGCATAGAGATTGAGCACTACCCTGTTCAAACTGACTCTAATTGTGATATTTAATGGAAAACAACACGACAACTCATCCAAAATTGAACCTTATGTTTGAAAATGCGCCTTGGATTCCCTACCATAGAGAATTCATATTTGTTTTTTTTAATTATATATTTAGCACACTGCAGACTGTAATCTCATGAACACGTGCAAAACATAAACAAAAATCAAATTAGGCCAGAGACCAAGCAAGGGAATCCAGTGCTAGATCCCAAGAAAAAAGGGAGAAATCTACAATAGTGTAATACAAAGTAGCACAGGATCGAAAGGATGCAGAGTAAGTTTCTTACTGGCTTGAAAATCCTCAAGGAAACCCATCAGCTTCTAGTTTATCACCTCACACCCTTGAGTTTTGCGAGTTCTCAACAGAGTTAAGTAGGCGATTGATTGTTTCAGCCCACATCCAAAAATCCTTGCACAGTCATAGAGTATTAACCTCAACTACAAACACATTATTTGAGAGTCAAAATCAAGTAAAGCAGCTTTGTACTATAAAATAACAGAATTCACCATGTATAATAATACAATGACAAGAGAATTGAAATACTAAGTTTCGATAAAGAGAAAAGAAGGTGCAAATAAATATCTAATACAAATAAGAGAATAAACCTCTAGAAGATATAGTAAATCCCCGTGCCAGATAAGATCAGAAAATGACAATGTTTCTCCAGTGCAAATGGTCCACAAATCAAAAGAGATGCACATACAGTAATAGCAAGGGGAAAGCTTGTAAGGAAACCCACTTGTTAAGGCATAAAGGCAAAGTCATAGCATGCACAATGCCCATAATCAACATGCAACAATGATAACCAAGGCATATTAAAAGCATAAAAAAATGAGCATCCACTGCATAACCACATCTAAACTATCTACACTACCAATAAAAAAAGTGATTTGCCATTCTACTCAGAAAATTCTGATCTTTAATTTTGAAGATGAAACTAATGTATTTGGTTATCACTGAGAGTGGATATTGTGTTTAAATCCAATATTTAATGCACCTTAGCTTATCTTCCTTCTCCCAGAGGGAATGGAGACCATGCATGTTTTTCATTCATGACTGATGATGAGGAGAGGTAACCAATCTAGGGATTTGATTTTATCTCCTTCAACAGTTCAAGAATTATTAAGATATCTAACAATGACCTTTTGCTATAATAATGCAGAGGACATGCTAGCAATGGGCTCCAAAAATTCGCGCTCCAGCCTCTCACGTCTTCTTTGTCAATGAGGAGAGTTTTTAAACAAGTTTAGGTTCTGGGGTAAATTTTTCGAAGGCTGATTAGATAAAGCGAGAGCACAAGCACGAGCTAGAACTCGATTAATTGACCAAGACACTCTAGCTGGACTTGACTTGTTTACACCCTCCCCCTCCCGAAAGCCGAAACCGCCCCTCCTCGACTTCATCGTTGTGTTGAGATTAGGGTTTTTGTATATCGTCTTCTACCTCGCATTTGGTATGCGGAATCCCATATTCTTTCTATTGCTCCTAGCCTTTCCTTTCTCATCTTTCGGGATCTCCAAGGAATCTGCTTTCCATAATACCACTTCTTCGTCTTAGCCGCTAGAACTTCTTACCATTGCCGTACAAAGGAGCAACTGTTGTTGCTGTAAAACCCCTCCAGCGATTCATTTGTAATCCCCAGTTCTTTCCATCAATCTTCTTCACCTTTTTGTTAATTTGTTTTATTTTCTATATGACATAATGTAATGTAATTGAAGGGGGCTTATTTGACGAAAAATTAATAAAATTTAATTAATGATTTACGTGATATTGGTTTATTTTTTTTATTTTTAATATCAAGCATATAGTAGGTTAATTTAGCTTTGCTTTGATTTCAAGCTGGCTTTTAACCAAAAAAAACTCAAAATTAAAGATTTTTTAGAAACATTTATGTTAAGCTAATTAGTGCTAGGTGATGAAGTTCATGATGACTTCATGGTTTGAAATTACTAATTTTGTTTTTCATCTATTGAAGTAAATTATATTTAAATTAGTAGATTATCAAAATTTAGATAAATGCATTTATGAATGTGTATTTAATTTTAGACTTGTTGGGTTGGTCCTCAGCTATTGCAGACTTAGCGGATCTTGGAGGAGTGTTGGATCCGAGCACTGCACCTCAAGGTAGGTTTTAGTAGATGAATGTGTCATATTATGTAGGTTTCTTGATATTTATTTCATCATTTATTATTCTTTTAATATTAGTCTATGATGTGATACATTACTTAGTAAATTGTTGTTTTCCCTTGATTTTGTGTATTTTTAAGCATGCTGATAATTGCAAAGTTTAAACATTGTTTTGTTTGACCATTGACATCTTATACTTCTGGCTGAATGAACTCTAGCTTGATACTCAAAATGATGAGTTCCATGAGTGGGGTTGACAAACTTTGCTAGGTCCTAACTTTCTTAGATATTCAAAAATGATAGGCATTCCTTGAAACATTATACATACCAGTTTAATTCCATGCAAGTAAATGTTGCCAATATTTAAAAATAAATAAGAACATGATTAAAATGCAAAATTAAGTGATCTTCACTGTGTCATAAGTTAATTTAATTAATATTTAGGTACATATATAGCAATAATTAAAAGCTGTTACAAATTCATAAAGTAGGCACATGATCAAATGGAGTAAGAATTATAGTATTAAGAAAAAGGGAAATGAAAAAAAGATCTGTCACAAACAAAATATATTATTGATGATAAACCAAAGTTTTATCATGAAAATTACAATGCCTTATCGCAGCAAAGAAAGCTTATAATATCCAAATTTTGTTAACTAAAAGATATAACTGCAGTCTGCTATAAAATAAAAATTGTAACCATCCTAGATAACAGATTAAAGCTCATTATATTTAATTTTACCTGAGTGAAATGAAGACAAGTACACAAAAAGTATAGGCTGCAAAGCAAAATATTGGTAATGTTGCAAGTAAAGTGATTGTGCTTGACTAGAAGTATGGATGCCTTGTAAGAATTCCAAGATATACTTTAACAAATTTCCTGATCTTGTCTAAGCAATATTGATATTACTTGAAAATAAATTATTCATAATGAACTGATTAATATAGTTTCACAGTGGAATGTTCAATTAAGAGTTGCAAAATGAAAAAAAAAAATTTCAAAACTTGAAAAAAATTAAATCTCGTTATGTTTCATGTCAGGCAAAGCATGTCAATAATGTGAGTTCATGGAATAGTACTCAGCTATCTAAAACATTGAGCACAGTTAAAATTTTCCTAGAAATTAACTTCTGACAGACAACTCTCTTACGAAGAACTTCCTCTCATCTTTCACCACTTTGATCAAATAAGCATGCTCAAAAGGAATGTTTCCATTATAAAATATTCAGCTGCTCTCATTTTAGGACAACAACTCAGCTACCCCTTAACATTTAGTAGCTTCGGCTACTTTAAAAGTGATAATGTAGTGAAGGGTGAAAGTTTATTGAGGATTGCAACTCTTAAATAAAGGTTGATGGAGAGGAAGGAAAATATGTGCATTGTTGTTCTAAATGATAACAAGTGGAGGCGAGAAGGATAAAGGTTTTACTTTCTTTAGAGGATGGTTTATGATTATCATACACAACTCCATAAATTTGTCCAATAAAAAATGGAAAACTTCACAATCCCAAGATGGTAAGGTTTAAATGAAACTCTCAGTTGCATAATAAATATGATTGACATTATCTGATTAGTTTTCCAAATGGCATTAAACTGTTATTTGTAACAATAATTTTCTTGTAGAAAAAAACTGACCTTCACTTAGCCATTTTTACATCAAGACCAAAATATATTATTCATATAACTAGTCAAAAGTAAATGACAAAATTTCTCAAAGACATAAGCATATAATTTAGACTATTATAGTTTATAATGCAAGTACTGTTGATGTTTTGTAAGGTGTCTACCATTAAAAAAAAAACAATATTCACAAGTAATTCTATGCACAGAGTGGTAATCTAGAAAAATTAAAATCAAATTAAGAAAAAAAAGATTAATAAGAAATTTCATTTTAAACCACACAAGCTATGCTATGTTGATTATAACGCTATTTGAACCTGATGGTTGAGATATAAAAAGGCTTCTCATAAGAGAATTCTTTGCCTTGCTGTTCCACGTAAAATATAATTTGATAATTGAAATTCTCTTCAAACATTGTGGTGAGAGATCACATAATTTCTTCCAAGAACAGAAAAATCCATAGGTGAATTTGACTTTAAAAAATGCCGCAAAATCAAAATTCGAAAGACTCCAATTAAAAAAAAAAAACTGAAAATAAAATCTAAACAAGAAACTGAAAAAACGAAAGAGCAGCCAAACCTCGGTTGCTAGAGACAATCGCAGGCGCCGGTGGGATGTGGGACGGCGGGAGCGAGGCTCAGTGAGTGTGGAGAGAAGGCAGTCGGTGAACGCAGAGAGAGAGGCTCAGGAAGCGGCGGAGCGCAGGGGCACGCCGGAGAGAGGCTCAGTAAACGGACCGCGGGAGTAAGGTTGGCGCCTGGCTAAGAACGTAGCTAGCGTTCGAATGAAAGGGGCAACGCGTAAGTTTTTATTTTTGTTTTTAGGGCGAAATAGGGCACCGGCTGCGCTTTATTATATGAGTTTGAGCAGACTCAAGAATTAACTCATTTATTATAAAAGAAAAAATAATTATTAATTTAATAAAATATTAAAAAAATAAATTATAAAAAATAATAAAGAATAATTTAATATAAGAAATTAAGATATAATTATTAAATATTTAAATAATTTTGTTTTTAAAATTTTGAATTCTAATATACTTCGAGTATATTTATTTTAATATTTTTGAAATAAGTACGCTTGTGAGCTAATGAATCGAATCAGGACTAGCTAAAATTGAGCCGTTAACTCATCGAACTAGGCTCGCGAGCCATTTATCAAGTCGAGCTCGAGCCGTCTCATAAGTCAACTTAACTCATTTACACCCCTAGACAGTTTTGTCAAATCTGCCAAATCCTAATGTATCGATCAAAAGACTTCGTACAACACACATATTAAAGCCCAAAAAATGAACCGGTTTTTTTAGCAAAATTTCTTTTGAGCCCTCATAAGTCACCAACCCACAAGCCAAAAGCGAGTGTTTCTATCCATAATAGTGACTTCTCTAAAACCAATCTGCCTTCTAAAAATTTACCACATAATCTAAATATGTTAAAACTCTCTTCGTCAACGTAAATAAAAAGAGCGACACGAAGATACCGGAGCACGAATTTTCGGAACCCACAGTATATATAACAATCCACGAATTTGTAATATTCAAACACAAATAAAATAGGAAATCATACTCGAGCAATCTTTAACAATATCGATCCATGTAGACCGACCAAAACAATTGATTTATTTTAAAGAGTTTATAACATCTTGAACTCATAAAGTAGTAGTATTTGAACTAAGTTCATTACACTATGATATTTTCCGAACTAATTTGAACACTTAATCAAACATTCTTCGACATGATAGTAAGCGTACGAATAAGATTCGAGTAAGCATTCCATCATGTTAAGCATAATGTAAGAGTTTTTTTTTTTGGGAGAAAACTCTATTTGATTTAGAATTTCTGAAGCAGATTTTAATGCAAAAATTTTTAAACTAAAAAGTTAAAACTATCCCAAACGAAATCTTAGTCAAATTTTTATCATGTCAATTTTAAATTTAAAAAAGCCAACTCAAAATCAAATATTTATAAGCCACTACAAGGAAACTTGCTAAGCACCCCGTTCGATGCAAGGAGCGGTTGCAACAGCTTACTCTTTCTTTTCGAGAAAGCGCTTACCACCATCTTCTAGATTGTTCGAAGGCAAATCACAACACACTACATTGCTCGGTAAACGAGCACCAGTACCCGGCAAACGGATAACATGGCGCATTGTGATTCTCCGGCGGACGACACCCGTAATCCGCACATAATAATTAAAACTTCACACGCTAAGAGGGAGAATTATAGCAATTTGAAGCCAAATGTTGTACTAAAAATCTTCGCTTTTGATTTGAAGAACATAAAATAAAGGTTAATGAACTTTTCTGTTGACTTTATTCATAAATCTAAAGTAAATACAGCCAAATTGAGAGTATTTAATTTATATTGCATTTCAAATACACCAAATCAAACAGCTAGAGAACCGAGTAGAGTATAAATATCCTAAAACCACCAGAGGGCTACAAAAGAAATGATTAGTTACAAATTGTCCCAAAACCAAAATATGCAACAAGAACGTTACAAACTTTATAAAGAAAAAAAAAACAAATGCCTATCCAGGTCAAGGAAAAGGAAAAAAAAAAACTTTAGAAAATTTATAATGTGCGGACCCCAGACGATGTTCGGCCTATGTCACTTTTTTGCTCAAAACCGCTCGGTATCGGATGACGTGACACATTCTGATTGATCTCAAGACCATTCGGTATCCGCACATAATAATTTCTTAAAATTTTGAGGGTCTTGATAATTCCCTCGCCAACATGGAGAGGCAGAGAACTCCAGGAAAGCTGCAGATTGAAGCATCCCAACTGCAGGGGCTGTTAAAGAGTGCTAGCATTTGTTCAACGGACGGAAATGCTCATGTCGGTTCAATGAGAATTTTGCAATATTTTTTTACCATTCAAATCAATCAAGGCAAACTAACACACACATCACATATGCAATACTCTAAACTAAGACATCTTTGTTGGTAGCCAAAGCTCCCAACCAACAGATTAAAATGAGCTGCATAATTTTAAAATCTTTCAAAGATGGATAAATAGTTGGTTGCCAGCAGGTTAAGGGAGATCCTGCTGAACAGTAAACATGGAAGTTACACATTGAATAAATTTCCAGGACTTAAAGTAATAGCTAAAATAGGCTTGGATTCAATTTCTAGCAATGACAATTACACATGTGAAAATACCCCAATCCAAATCCATAACCCTATCACTTCATAAACCCCGAGGTCTAAAGTTCACTTAAAACAATGAAGATACTGATTAGGGCTAGCTTAATTAAACAATATAAAAAGAACCTATTTCAATGAATATTAGTTTGGTTATAAGAATCATCAAACATGGAACAGACCTGCAGTAAAAGCTATCGTCCCTTCCTCTTCCCTTTGCTCTTCTTCTTTCCCTTTCTTTTTTTGTGCTTCCTAATCTTCTTGCTCGAGCTTTCATCCCTTATCACCGACTTGGGCTCCAATAGATGCTTCACATTTAGTACACCCTTGCTAAAGTATCCTTCAGTTGCCTTAAGAACCTTGTCTTCAGGCTGGCGTTTCTCAACTTTACTGTTACTTTTGCGGTTAGTGAATACTCCAAGAAGTTTTTCCTGAATACATAAGAGACAATATCTGCAATCAAGCAGTAAACAAAGACTGAGATGGGAAATAATCAAGATGGGGTAATTATCACCTCCTCCATCTTTTTCTCTTCCCTCCTCTTAGTGTTCTTCATCATTGGTTTTGCAACACTCAGAGGCATCCTGTGACTTTTGGTTGGCTGAATCAAGGAAGAATAAAGCAAATTTGATATCAGATGGCGTTTAAGTTTGAATGGTAAGAGGAGACTTCAAATGACTTTACCTTGCCACCCAAAGCAACCACATTCTTGTTTTCCAACTTCTTTCTCTCTTTCCAGGTCAAGGTTGAGGAGCCTAAACTTAAAGAGTTGTAGACATTCACAAATTAAGAGGAAAAAAATGGCAACAAAAAAAGAGGAAAAAAAGAAAGCAAAAAAATGATTAAAACATATTTTAAAATAAAATCAAGCTCTTTTGAGAATTTACAGCTAAAGAAGATAAAATGATTATATTTTGGCCCAATGATTATATTTTTTCAGAAATAGCCCACCATTCGAAGTTCTGAAAACACTCGCACTGAGGGGCTATTTGGTTGCTGGCTAAAAAAGGAGGGCTTCCTACCCTATTGAAAGTGCCTTATAACTCACGACTCATATACTCAGCAATTGAGAAATATTTAAACTTAGGTCATAACTATAATATAGTGGTGTTATCGCAATCAGACTAGCACCAAATTAGCAGGCACGTGTGACATGAGATTTTTTAGTGTTATCATATAAAAATATGTTTTGATATTACATTATCAATTTCAGAGCTTTAGTTGGATTTAAATTTATCACGCTCAACAAATGTGTATGGAAGATAGATAGGTGGCCATGGTTAAAAATTGCGCAACAAGAGGCGCGCGTCAATGTGATAGGAACCCCTTGGATTTCCAAGTGTCTCTCACCAAAAACAAAAAGATCCAAGATGAAAACTGCTGTCCACAGCAGTAAAACAGCCAAAAACAGTAGAAAAATAGGGAGAAATTCTTGGAAAACAATAGAAACGATTGTATTCCACTAGTAGACAAACAAAACCAAAGCAAGATACAATGTTCTTCAATTCGAGAGGAAGAACAACTCTCCAACAATCTCCGGCAACGCCAAGAGCCCAAGCAAGAAACCCTAGAACACCAAACTCTTTTCCAAAACAAGATGATGCCCTAATTCCCCTCATAACTCCCTATTAAAAACAATCTAATACAAAATAAAAGCAAAAGGACTTCTCTACCCTTCCTTCTCCCTCCAAAAACACTTAAACCATGTCTGAATTTCAAGTGGACCCCACCCCAGCCCCCTTTGAATCTTCCGCCTGATCCCTGGCCCGTCTCCGCCTGATCCCTGGCCCGTCTCCGCCTGGAGAAAACCCGGACCGGCTGGGCCGGTCCAGGTTGAGCCGGTCCATGCTGGACCGGCATAACATTACCCCCCCTCCCAAAGTACCACCTTGTCCTCAAGGTGGAAGGCAGGAAACTGCACTGCAATCCTCTCCAATGGCTCCCATGTGGCCTCATAATCTGGGAGGCCGCTCCACCTAATCTTCACTTCCTTTTCCCCTTTTCATTGATGCGCACTCCTTCGACTGCTAGAGGCTCCAGTGTCACTCCATGTCTTCCCTCAATGTGCTGGGCAGCTCTGGGCTTACTGCGTGCTCCCCCACCACTTTCCTCAACTGTGATACATGAAAAACGGGGTGTATTCTGGCTGTTGGAGGAAGCCTCAATCTATATGCCACCTCCCCGATTTTCTCCTCCCTCCGCTTCGAAAGGGCCAAAATATCTTGCTGCTAGCTTCTCATTTCTCCTTTGGGCTATAGTCCTCTGCCTGTATGGTCGGAGCTTCAAGTAGATCTTGTCTCCAACTCCAAATTGTATATCCCTCCTTTTACTGTCTGCCTGTTTCTTCATAATCTGTTGGGCTCTGAGAAGATGCCTCTTGAGGTCGTCCAACACTTGATCTCTTTCCTTCAGATGTTGATCTACTGCCGATACTGGAGTACTCCCATGGCCGTAGTGTACCAGGTGTGGGGGGTCTCTTCCATATAACACCTTGAAAGGTGTCATCTTGGTAGCCGAGTGAGAGGAGGTGTTGTACCAGTATTCTGCCCAGGCCAGCCATTTGGCCCACTGTTTCGGTGTCTCAGACACAAAGCATCTCAAGTATGTCTCCAAGCTTCTATTCACCACCTCCGTCTGCCCATCAGTCTGTGGGTGGTATGCTGTGCTCCTCTTCAATACTGTGCCCTGCATCCTAAATAACTCCCTCCAAAAATGGCTCAGGAACACCTTGTCCCTATCCGAAACAATAGACTCCGGTACCCCATGCAAGCGGACTATCTTTCTCACAAAAGCTGCTGCTACTGATACTGCAGTGTATGGGTGTCTCAAGGGAATGAAATGAGCATATTTGCTCAATCTGTCAACCACTACAAATATGACCGTGTACCCTTCTGATTTTGGAAGCCCATCAATAAAATCCATAGTAATCTCTTCCCAAACCTTCTCTGGTAGGGCCAGAGGCTGTAGTAATCCCCCTGGTGCCATCGTCATGTACTTGCTCCGCTGGCAGATGTCACACTTAGCCACCATCTCCTCTATGTCTTTCCTCATCCCTTTCGAGTACAATTCAGCAGCAATTCGGCTATAAGTTTTCTGCACTCCTGAATGCCCTCCTATGGCACTCCCATGAAACTCCTGTAGCAGTTGGGGAATATGAATGGAAGACCTAGGGATCACACTCCTTCCTTGATAGTACAGTCTTTCTCCCACCACTGAGTAGCCTGAGTGGCTATTTTCATCTGATAGCACCTCTTCTTTGATTCTCCTTAGCTCCTCATTCTGGATGCTCTCCTCTTTGATGGCTCCCCAATCTATCAGAACAGGTACTGATACCGCCATCCCCTGGAACTCCTCCATACAGCGTGATAAGGCATCCGCTGCCTTATTCTCTAGCCCTGGCCGATAATGGATCTCAAAATCATATCCCAACAACTTGGATAACCACCTCTGATGCTCCTCTGTGACCATCCTCTGCTCCAACAAGTACTTCATGCTTCTCTGATCAGTTCTGACAATAAAGTGTCTGCCTAAAAGATAAGGTCTCCACTTTTGGATGGCCAGTACAATAGCCATCAGCTCTCTCTCATATACCGACTTCAGCCTAGCCCGGGACGACAGTATCTGACTGAAGTAAGCTATGGCTCTATGGTTTTGCATCAACACTGCTCCCAATCCCATAGCCTGAAGCATCTGTCTCCAACACAAACACCTGATTGAAGTCTGGCAGAGCAAGTACTGGCACCGTCGTCATGGCCTTCTTCAGCTTCTCAAAAGCCTCAGAAGCTGCTTCCCCCCATAAAAAAAAATTATCCTTCTTCAACAGCTCTGTCAGTGGTCCTGCTATGGTGCTGTATCCTCTCACGAACCTCCTGTAGTAGCCGGTCAGTCCCAAAAATCCTCTGAGCCCCTTCAAGGTCTTGGGTTGAGGCCAGGCCAGCATTGCCTCTATCTTGGACTGATCCGCAGCCACTCCCTCCTGGGATATCACGTGTCCCAGATACTCCACTTGTGCCTGAGCAAATTCGCACTTCTTGAAATTGGCCTTCAGCTGATGCTCTCTCAGCACCCCCAACACCACTCTCAGGTGCTCCAGGTGTTCCTCCTCAGTCCTGCTATAGATGAGAATGTCATCAAAAAATACCAACACAAACCTGCGAAGGTGTGGCCTGAAGATCCTGTTCATCAATGCCTGGAATGTAGCTGGTGCATTGGTGAGGCCAAAAGGCATCACCAGAAACTCGTAGTGGCCTTCATGAGTCCTGAAGGTTGTCTTCTGCACATCTTCCTTCCTCATCCTGATCTGATGATAGCCTGACTTCAGATCAATCTTGGTGAACAAAGCAGCTCATTGCAGCTCATCCATCAACTCGTCAATCACAGGGATGGGAAACTTATCAGGCACTGTCTCTTTATTGAGAGCTCTGTAGTCAACACAGAACCTCCAACTCCCATCCTTCTTTTTCACCAGCAGAACTGGGCTAGAGAAAGGGCTCACACTGGGCTGAATGATCCCTCCTTCTAGCATTTCCCCCACCAATTTCTCAATCTCATCCTTTTGCACCTGAGGGTATCTGTAAGGTCTCACACTGATAGGGGAGACTCCCTCTTTCAGAATGATCTGATGCTCCCGCTCTCTGTCAGGTGGGAGTCCCACCGGAGGTTGGAACACATCCTCGAACTCCTGCAGGAAAGGCTGAACCAACGTCGGGATGGGTTTATCGTCCCCTTCCGGCTGATCCTCCAAGCTTTGCAACTCCACCAGGAAACCCCCTCCTTCCTCATGGATAATCTTCACCATCGATCGGAGTGACACTCCAGCTCTGGACAATCCTGGTTCCCCCTTCAGCTTCACTCTCTTGCCTTCTACCATCAGTTCCATCACCATGGTTCCCCAGTTCACCTTGGTTTCACCCAAGGTCTGTAGCCATTTCATGCCCAAAATGACATCCGTGCTACCCAATCTCAGGGGTAGGAAATCCTCCACCACCCTGATCTCCTGTAGGCTCATCTCCACCCCTTTGCAGATCCCCGTGCTAGACTCAATCTTTCCTGTCCCCATCATCACCCCATAACTGCCTGTCTCAGTAGGCTCCATCCCCAGCTCCTCCGCCACCTGAGTGGATATGAAATTGTGGGTTGCCCCACTATCGATCAGTACTACTACCTCCCTCCCATGGATCTTCCCCTTCACCTTCATGGTATGACTAGGAGTAAATCCCATCATTGAATTGAGGGATACCTCGGCCACCTCCAACTGGGGGTCACTCTGCTCCTCCTCAGAATCATCACCCTCCTCAGGCGCCTCGTCTATATAGACGGTGAGAGCCCGAACAGCGCGATCCTTGCATCTGTGCCCTGGAACAAACTTCTCCTCACATCTGAAACAAAGGCCCTTGGCCCTCTTCTCCTGCATCTCCTCCTCAGTCAATTTCTTGAAGCTTCCTGCAGTTCTAGTCACCCCGCTCTTCTCCTTTCCACTCTCTCTAGGGATACTAGGGCTTGGCCCTTTTGGAGCCAAGTAAGTGGTAGTGGTCCTGGTGGGACCTCCTGAGTGGTTGTTCCTCCAACTTCGAGCGTTGGTCTTCTGGTTCTCCACCAGCTGAGACAACTCCATTGCCTCCCTCAGGTCTCTCGGTCTCATGACCTTCACAGCATCTCTAATTTCTGGCTTGAGCCCCTTCATGAAGTTCCCACCCAACGTGCTGTTCGATAAGCCCTCCATGTCTCCCACCAGACTCTCAAATTTCTTTCTGTATTCCTCCACTGTTCCCTCCTGAGTGAGGGCATAGAACTGCTCGGAGATCTCCCATGGGCTGCCCCCCCTGAATCTCTCTCTGATGGCCTCCTTGAAATCCCTCCAAGTTCTCACCGGATCCCACTTATCCATGTACTTGAACCAGGCAAAAGCCGCCCCTTCCAAGCACATGCTAGCAGCCATCAATCTCTCCTCCTCCATAAGGTCATTCACTGCAAAATACCTTTCCACCTTGTGGATCCACTCATCCACGTTTCCCTCTTCGAAGACAGGCATTTTCAGCTTCCTGGCCCTAGTGTCCATCCCATATGCTCTGTTCCCCCCATGGCCTCCTCTGTCCCAGGCAATGGGGTCTTCCCAAGTTCCTCTTTCTCCATATCGGGGCTCATCCTCCCTCTTCGGCCGCCGATAGCCATCTTCCCCTCGCGCTCCGCCATGGTGGTTATGGATCCCCCATGGTCGGTCCACTGGATCGGGCCTCCGACAACACCAATCCTCCTCTCTGTCTTCCCTGAAGTCTCTCCTTCTATCATGCTCTTCCCTCCTGATGTATTCTCTATGTAGCATTCTTCCGTTGCTACCAAGCAGTTACATCTCCTCTTCTTCTTCCGGATTTGCCTTCTCCTTACCCTTGCTCCCACTACCTTCTCCTCTTTCCTCCGCTGGCACAGCCCTAGTTTGCCCTTCCAACAATTTCTTCATCATCTCCTCCAAAGCCATGAATTTCCCTTCCATATTCTCATTCAACGTCGTCATCTTCTCCTCCAGATCCGCCTTAAATTGACCCACTTCGGTCTCCAAGACTTCTACACGTTTAGATGCCATGGGAACCAAAAAATGGTCTCCGGATCCCTTCCGAAACGCAAAAATCTGCAGCGAAACAGTGGAAAACAGCCCCCCACCGTCCGGATCTTCGCTCTGATACCAATTTGATAGGAACCCCTTGGATTTCCAAGTGTCTCTCACCAAAAACAAAAAGATCCAAGATGAAAACTGCTGTCCACAGCAGTAAAACAGCCAAAAACAGTAGAAAAATAGGGAGAAATTCTTGGAAAACAATAGAAACGATTGTATTCCACTAGTAGACAAACAAAACCAAAGCAAGATACAATGTTCTTCAATTCGAGAGGAAGAACAACTCTCCAACAATCTCCGGCAACGCCAAGAGCCCAAGCAAGAAACCCTAGAACACCAAACTCTTTTCCAAAACAAGATGATGCCCTAATTCCCCTCATAACTCCCTATTAAAACAATCTAATACAAAATAAAAGCAAAAGGACTTCTCTACCCTTCCTTCTCCCTCCAAAAACACTTAAACCATGTTTGAATTTCAAGTGGACCCCACCCCAGCCTCCTTTGAATCTTCCGCCTGATCCCTGGCCCGTCTCCGCCTGATCCCTGGCCCGTCTCCGCCTGGAGAAAACCCGGACCGGCTGGGCCAGTCCAGGTTGAGCCGGTCCATGCTGGACCGGCATAACACAATGCAATTCGGTCCTTCTATGTGTCAAGGAGAACGCGTTGAAAGTGATACACAATGTGTATGCCTCAAATATGCAGAGGCACGCCCCTCGCCTCACTTCAACGAGGCGTTAGTCTCTTAAAAAGCTAATATAAAAAATAAAAACCTAAACCTAATATATTTATTTCTAATTTCCTTCATGCTACTCGACTTCACCTACATGGCACTTCGAACTTTAGCTGCCATAATGCTCTTCGACTTCGCCTACGTGAGTTAGTGCTCGTCGATTATCTAATTTGTTCCAATTGGTCCAACTTTATCTAATTTGATAAAGTACATCCACAAAAGTTTAGCATTATTCTCTATGAAATTACTACCAACTACAATAATGCCAATTTCAAAAATTATTCTCTTACTACACAATAAAATAATTTAATATTATTAGCTTAACAATGAAAAAGAACGAAAATTTGAAATTAGTCCTGATTCTCCACAGTAGTTTTCCAACCATAATAATTCTATTTTCACCACTTCATATCAGTATCCACAATAATAAATAAAATAAATTTGAAGTGAGTATGAATTAAAATATTAGTTTATGGAGATGAAGTTCAGCCAACCTCAATTAATATAAAACGCATAGAATAGATAGGTACTTGGCATCTGAATTGGTGTGAAAATCAGTTTAAATCTGGTTGGGACATTTAGTTTAAATAACAAAGACAATAAATTCAAACAAGCCCTAGCCACTTGTCTTCCTTCAGGTCACAAGAAAGTTGCACATGCCAACTTTTCTATTCACGGCTCCCTAGCCACTGAGCTTCCTTCAAGCCGTGGAAACTGCAACTGCCAACTTTCCTATTATGGGCATTCAACAAACTGAAGATGATTTGTGGTACAGAAAATAACTAAAATATCACAACTTACACTTAATTAGGAAACCCGCGAAGACTTTAGGTTCGGTAAAAAAACAACCACCATAAAAGATTCAGATAGCCTTTGAAATCCTCGATCTACTCTCTAACAATTAAAATTCAACACATGAATCCGGATTGACAATTCCAATTACATGATAATTAGGTCAATTAATTATGACTAAACAAGCTCACCTTGATTCATAAAATTGCAAGAGAGAACACTGGCCAGCAAGGTTGTAAGGCCCATCATGAGGCCGACTCCAATATCTCAGTCATAAGTAACACATGTCAGTATTCTTAAAGCCTGGATTGTAAGGCCCGGCCTCATGGACAGTTCTTAAATAGAGCAACAAGCCTCAAATTTCAAATCAATCAATTCTAAATATTAAACATAAATCAACAATCTAAGTGACATATTAATAGGCTTTCCTCGTCCTTGAAGTTACTAGTCTCACTTGAGGGCCTTCTCTGCTTTCAAACTTATAAGTTTCAATTATGGGTTTTCTCGTCCCCTAAGTGGTGAGTCCCATTCATGGACCATCCCAAGGATATATGCTCCAATCTAGTTGGCTGGGTCAATGCAAACTCAACAAGCCTATCAAAACTACATGTGGGTATTCCTACTGATGTAAACCCCGCCCGAATTAATCGAACTAATACAAAGCCGTTAGGCCTCTGAGATCAGGTTTGAATCCTGACCTTTCTAAGAGTTCATAAAAATGTCATAAGAACATCAAATAACAATTTGGATTAGGATCATCAATTAACCATGGGCCAGCTTTCAAGTTAATCATTCAATCAAAACATACTACTTAAACCTCATGTAACTTCTACACACTTTTCTGAATCAAATGGAAGCTCGTTAAAAATTGGTGATCATACTATGCCTCTAAGCATATCAAACATGTTTAGTACCTTTCATTGTTTAAAATTGCGCAATATGAGGCTTGCCTTGAAGCCCGTCTCAGCGCAATTCCAGAGAAAAACTCCTCGAGTCTTACGCCTCAAGCTATTTTAATGAGGCTTGCGCCTAAGCTTGGTTGAGACCCGCCTTAAGGTGCGCCTTGCCTTACTACGCCTCACCCTATTTATATATATTTTTTATTAAAACTTATATAAATCCTAAACAAAAGCCCCAAATAAATCATGCTTTCTTATACCCCCAAGCTGCAGTAACTTCCTCTCAATTGCCTCAACCTCCAGCCCGTCATCTTTGCTATAGCCACCACCATTGTAGCCACCGCCAGGCATCACTTGAAAGCTGTGCACCACCACCACCACCTCCTCTAAAAATTTTGGAGTATAACTCTCATTTTTATGTTGATGACAAACATTTATGAAAGAGAAATATGATTGAAATAAATAAAGAAGAAGCAAATTGAGAGGTATTGGACTCCACAGGATGACACAGGGAAGAGACCAATTGGTTATAACAATGACTCAAATAAAGATCCTCATAGTGATGACAATGTAAATAATTTATGAGTTGTTGTCAACTATTTTAGCTTTCTTTGGAATTAAATGTGGATGAGTAAGGAACTGAGAAAGAATGAATTTTGAGCTAAATTTGATGTTATATGATACTTTTGTGCAATTTTTTATATTTCATGTTGTTTTGCTCTTATAATATTAGAATTTAAATTCTATTTCATGTAATTTATCACTGACCACTTTACGCCTTGTAAAATTTTTTTGTTTCAAATATATATCAATTTATTACTTCATAATTTAATAAAAAATTAATATATCATCATTTAACGTATTTTTTAGTATTATATAAAAAAAAATACTTTTAACTTTTATTTCCACTACACAATTTTTAAATTTTGAGGTTTACGCCTCATCTTAAGAATGAAAATCACCTCAATACCCAATTCTACAATTTTAAATCTTAGTAATCTTTTAACAATAAGTAATCTTGTCACATGCCTTTATTACAATTAGTTAAGTTAATATTACAAAACTTTTGTCAGTAAATGAGTCAAAGGCAACCTCAAAAAGCACATCTTCAAAACACGCTTTCTCCCCGGATCTATTCATGACAGATGAGAGAATATAACCATTGTTGATTATCCGGCTCCTTGAACTTCACAACTCAAAGCCCTTTAAAGTTCGCAGGTTAGATCCGCTGGTAGACCCAGGATGACAAAATCAAGGGATCTTATTCAAGCTTACCTCTATTCTCAAAATCATTCATTACTTGAATTCAAACCTAAATATCAAATCTAAGTTTAAAATTAAGCCTAAGCAATCTTCTTAACCGGAAGTGCTCTATTGCAAGTACAAGTGGAAATTAACTACAAGCTTCTTGCGCTTACAAGATGTTTAGGTCTTGGAGCTAATTAAACATTAGTTTTTAAGATTAAGAAAAATTTGACTAAAATAAGCATAATCAATCTCAAGAAAAAACTACTCATTAGTCCTTGCATTACATCAAGAAAGCTCACGGAAAGGGTCAATTTCCTATGCAGATCAAGGGATTGATATGCATAAATGTTTTCTCTAAGAATCATAAAAGGACCTAACTAAGGAAAAAAGAAAAAAAAACAGCACTCCATATATCTAAATATTCCAAGTTTTATTTATTCATTCCAAGCATCGATATAGACGTTTGGAAATTACTTTTGAAAGATCATGATCTTCCATCCATTGGGCCAAAAAAAATAAATCCGAAGTCAGTTCTTAATAATGTTTCTCAAATACTTGACAAATCCAAATCTTTAGACTGCTAAAATTACTAGCGTGCTTTACAGGAAGCTTAAAAATGATAAGATTCTACTCTATAAATTTTTTATATTTAAATAGTTAGATGGATACCATTTTACAAATAAATTGGTTATAAATTATGCCAAATTTGTATATAATTGAAAGCTCATGAAAAGTTTTCAAACCCTCTCCTTAATCCAAAATCTTACAAAGCAAGCTTTTCATAATTGGACATAAGCATACAACTAGAAAGTTGCTAACCTGCCTATCAAGTGACATCAGATTGTGCAATAACACAACTTTCATACATTGAGCGTTGTTTTCTTTAGGCTAACAAACCTCACACTATTTTGTCCACTTCTGCAGTTACACTAAAAAGTCTAGCAATCTCTCCACCTAAGTAATTGGCGACCTCACCAGGGATCTTCCACATAGCTCAAAATCATCCACAAAATAAATAAAAATCTATAACTGGTCCCTACATGTTGAAGGGATGGCTCCCACAATCAAGAACTTTGTCCCAAAGAAGTTCAACATATGGTTCCAATAGTATAACACTTTGTACACCAAGACCTAGCTTCATATTTTGCTAGTGTATTACTTTAATGTCATTTGTAATAACTCAAAATCTCATTCATCAAGATATTGCCTTCTTTAGCCTAAAACGACATGCAATTTTATCCCCTTAGTGCAACTTCCTAAGAGAGAACCAATCTTAAGACTACTCCAACAAGAGCTTACTTAAATTTGAAGTTCTTGACAAAAGTCCAACAAAAAGGTGACTTAATGCTTAAGTATTTTACTTAATTACAAATAAGGGGTCATATGATCATTATCAAAAGGCTCTTCATATATATTAGTTAGAATTGGAACCATAGAAAGATTAGTAGACCCTTTTGCAACAATGACAAGTATAAATCAAGAGAGTATCAGAATAATACACCTAGTAGAAGATGGAAGCTAAATATCATGCAAAACAAAGTTTTAAACCATGGAAGACATCTCTTAAACACACTTGGGACAATGATATGTGGTGAAAGACATCTCTTAAATAGGAGTGTCAATATTTGACTTGACCCGAAAACCCAACCCGAACCCGACCCAAAAATTTCGGGTTTGGGTTGACCCGAACACGAACTGAGTAAGGTTCGGGCTGAGATTTTCGACCAGTTTCAAAAAACGGGTCGGGTTCGGGTTGACCCGAGAACCCGGAAACAACCCGGAATGATCCGGCTGCCCGATCTGCCCGCATCATTCTGCCTGCGTGCATCGAGCCACTACCACAGTGCCACACGTGAGGACGCGTCACATCACCGACTTGTCGCTCACGACTAGCGCAGCGCCGCAGGCCCGTAGTTGTGCTTGCGGTCTTCCCAAAGCTGCAGTGCCCGCGATCCAGCTGCCCGAGTCCCGAGAGGGCGCGAGTCTGCCCGCGTTTGAGCCGTTTGAGTCCGCAGCGTTTGATCCGTTGTCGCAGTCATTGCGGACCCGCGTTTGAGCCGTTGTCGCGGTGCCCGCGATCCGCATGCCGCTGTCGAACCCGAAGCGGGTCGGTTCGGGTCCTCAAAACCGACCGGTATGCAAAAACGGGTCGAGTTCGGGTTGACCCGAATAGTACTGGGTCAGTTCCGAGTTCGACCCAAGCCTGACCAGTGACCCGAAATTGACACCTCTACTCTTAAACCTATAAGTTCACCTCTTGAGTCCAATTCGACAGGTAGATGATTTAAGTCTATGTATAAAATCACTAATTAGAATGTCAATAACTAAAATAAGGAAGAATGTAAGACAACTTAAGTATAATGAAATAAATCTCTTAATTATTGAGGTGATTATAACTATAACAGTTGGAGATTCATCGAGAACTCCAACATTAAGTATGTTCAATCGAGAACTCCAACATTAAGTGCAGGAACACTCCTAGGATGGGAGATTCCTAATAAGTGTAAAAAAAGGACAACATTATAAGGCATTTTAGGCCAAATGAAACAAATCTAGATGTTAAGTGTTTTCATATTAGGCCAACGTTAAGTGTGCTCAGGCAGGAATGCTCCTCAAATGGATGACTCCTGATAAGTTCCACAAAAAGGATAATAACAGTATGAGGCATGTGATGTGAAACTACTAGGAGTTGCCTTGGAAATTAGAAAGACAATTGAATAAAGCTTTGCTCATGAAAATTTACTACTAGCACATAAAAGAAGATTATGAATCTAAAGTAATCAACTTGCTTATGCCAAAGAAGTGCAATAGTGATTAACCAAACAATTTCATCAAAGTTCAAGGCAATAGTAAATGCTAAGTACACATAACATAATCCAACGTTTAACAACGAGAGGTTCACCTTGAGGACCTTCTCACTCAATCACTCGTAGGCTTTAGCGGAGAAAGATGAACCATACGAAAAAAGATATTACCACTAGGAAGACGGCGCCGAAGACCTTCATTGATGGAGCTGTAGCCGGTGGTGGGGGAGGTGGTGGGTGGCCGACGATGATCCAACGACTTGGTGGATGGTGCTCTTCGATTGCCAACGTCAATTGGTACGAGATGCGGTCGATGTACCCTTCAACGGTTTCATCGTTGCCAAAGAAAATGTCAAAGTACGGGGACCCAAGGATATTCGTTCTTCCCTCTTCGTCAAATACGAATCCGAGGTCGATCTCGGGATCGGCCATGCATCATTGAAGAGAAGGGGAGAGGGCGTCGTCTTCTTCTCTTGGTTTCAAGTATTATGAGCAACCAAAACTTCCCAAGGGAGGGAGCAAGAGAGGGGCAGCAAAGGTAGAGAGAGAGGGGACGGGTGGTGTGGGAGAAAGGGTTTAGGTTATATGGAGGAGAATGAAATTTACTCCAAATCTGAAATTAATTTCATATTTTGAGTACTTTTGGAGGGAATCAATTTGAAATTGATTTCAAATTTCAAATAGGGTTTAGGGGAATTAATGGGCATTTAATGGGAGCCCATCAAGAGGGGGCCGGCGGCATTGAGAGAGACGGAGAGGATTGGGGGAGAATTTTAGGGAGTTTCCAAAGAAGAATTGTGAATTAGGAAGTTAATAAAAGATCCAATCTATTTTGAATTTAGATTGGAGTCATGAATAATACTTTCCTAAATAGGAATTCCAAAATGGAAATATTTTGAAATTCAAAATTTTTGAATTTCAAATTGCATCAGATTTTCCCTCGCATGCTTAGCTAAATTAGGAAATCATCATGATGATTGAAATCATCATCATGAAGGGGAATTATGAGGGAAGGGGGCGGCAGCAGGGAGAATGGGGCGGGTTGGGGGTTTGGTTGGTGGGTGTAGTTTGAGTGGTGGAGCTAGAGGATGAAGTGGGTGGAGGAGGTTGAGACACCGGTGGTGGGGGGGTTTGGAAGAGGCCGGCGATTGACTTGGGGAAAGGAAGATGAAGGAGCACACAAGAAGATGACCGTAAACTAACCACGAGCCGTGGACTCTTCCAATGACTGGTGGGCCTTGCACTTGCTCACCTTGAGCTCACTCTCCCTTCTCTCTAGCTCTCATGCAAGAAGAAGAAGAAACAAAGAAAATTTCACTAATCAATCATTAAAAAAAAATTTACAACATATGAGACCTCTATATATAGGTATCCACTCATGAAAAGAAAAAGTACGAAATTGCCCTCTGGGCTACAATAACAAAACAACTCCCCAAAGGGGTAAAAATGGAAAACAACAAATAACTAAATAACACATCATGAAATCTGAATCAAAAGTAAAGGCGCTGAATCGTGGCCGTAGATCTGGGATTCCTTCGTCGATAAACATGTCGGAAGCATCTATCGATGTCCTCATCAGAATGTTAAGCCAAAAGTGAACAATATCTTGATGAAGGAGAGTTTGGGCTATTATAACTTGTTCCATCATGATGGGAGTTTGATTACTAAATCTACCCAACTAGAACAACCCAAAATACGCAAGTGAGGATAAAAGGCATGGGAAGTGATCAACTAATATAATTGAGCTAGGTACATTAGAATAGTGCCACAAATTTCTCAAAAGCTCATAATGCAAAAAAAAAAAAGATAAATAAATTATTTTAGGAAAACAACATGAAATCTTACCCAAGCGTTCAATATCTTTGAGTATCTTTCTCATATCCAACTCATCTTCAAGTTCCAAGTTTATCAGTAATTCTCTAGGCATAGTTTTATTATACATATCTGCTACCTTTGATGACTGCAAAAGAGACAAAACAAATAAGCAAATCCTAATTTTCACAAAGGAAAATATAGAAAAGAATAGGAATTTCCCATCAAGTGCAATAATCAACAAACTCAAAAATCATGACTTCAAGTACAATATAGAGATTGCCTAACTATTGACACCAAAGTTAGCAATAACAAAAAACCCAACAATAATATAGCTACAGTATCACAAAAGATCATCTATCACCTAGTCCAAGGAATTTGCATAACACTTTGAAATACAACTATTAAATGGATAAAGATCCCTTTCCGATTGAGTGAAAGGTATGTTGGCAATTTGATGTGGACATTTGGGGCATAAATTGAAACTAATTCATCGTATCAGGTGTTTCTTTCACATAGAGTTCACACCCATTTTTTACTCAATCACGTTGAGTTTGCCCTACCCAAACTAATGAAGGTCGTATTAGGTACAACAATGATTGAACATGAATTAGATCAAATTTGTATTTGACACAGCTTACTAATAATAGAACAGAAAATGAATACACATGTGTGTGCATGCACTCGCACACGTGCACGCATTAGTCTTATCCCAACAAATCAGATCACTTTCATGAATCTTCCTGAATTCATTTAACTTGAGTATTACAAGTTCTCTATATTTTTCAAGTCTATTAGCACAATTGCTGTCCATACTACCTTTGAAATTGATATTTTCCTTTTATTTCCCATTAACTATACATATACATATACATGCATGTGTATATACATATACATATATATATATATATATATATATATATATATATATATATATATATATATATATATATATATATATATATATATATATATATATATATATATATATATATATATATATATATATATATATATATATATATGCGCGCGCGCGCGCGCGCGCGCGCGCGAGAGAGGGGGGATTAGAAAGATTGAATCTAGTGATCAAGTAGTAGAAGCAAAGACAAATAAGTTGGCATGAATGGGAAACTAGATGAATGAATTAAGTAGATTTCACTTTGTATCAAGATTTGAAGGCCATTTACATCATGTTGTCAAAAAACTAAAATGTAGCTCAAAATTAGAGGCATTTTCCAGAGGTTTATGTAATGTTAAGCCTATAAATAAGAGAACTTGAAAGGCCATTTACATCATGTTGTCAAAAAACTAAAATGTAGCTCAAAATTAGAGGCATTTTCCAGAGGTTTATGTGATGTTAAGCCTATAAATAAGAGAACTTGAAAGGTCTCCACCAACATGAAATAAGCCTCATACCTATAGAGTCTTACACAAGTTGACTCTTTTTAACAGACCCCTATTAATTGTTAGAGTAGGCAAAAAATACTCACACAAACAAAATCCAAACTTACACAAATAATAACTAATATGATGTGAAACGTACATGCAAAGATGATATACTTAATGAATTTGCACGCTTAATTTTAGAAGCCACAATAATTATATCTTTTATATTTGATTTTAAACGACAAAATAAAACACACAGAGCGGTAAGATAAGCTTAGGCTAACCACATGCATAGGAGATAAGATTGCAAACTAGTCAATTAATGTGACGTGCATACATGATTGGTTTTCAACCATAAATCCCTAAACTAACAATGAAAATAGTCACTATGAAGGCAAGTCCCGCTCTCATTTCTTAAGATACTAAGCTTTAGCGGGGAGGATGACGATGAACTAAATGAATTAATTAGTTCCACAACTGAGAATGACTAGGAAAATAAGAAATAAGGGGAAGAGTTCACCCAAATTTTGGTCTTGGAACTTTGTGACAGCACTTGGAAAGATCTCCCAAATTGGATAGTCACTTTCTTTGGTTGAATCTTCTTTGGACAGCAGTCTGGATCTTGTTTGGAGAGTTGGGACAACACCTGGGGAATTCCTGAGCAGCAAAACAGCAGTTTTTGCTGATGGAAACCTTCTGGGCAGCAACTAGAGGGCTCATGGCAGCAATACGGCTGATCTCCCCTTGCTGGAATGGATGGACAGCAGGTTGTTCCTCTTGAAACAGCAGTTCGAGAGGGTCTTGTTGACGGGAGAGGCTTGGAGAGGTGCAGGAATTCTGGACAGCAACCTTCTGAGAGCTAGGGGAGGAAGGTGGACGGGTAGAGAGAGGGGAGGCGGGAGCATGCTGGCGGCATTAGGAAGGAGGGAGGAAACAATGAAGGTTTTGGATGGCTTGCCTAATCAGCAACTGTCAATTTGGAATAGATTAAATCAATCCCAATTTGAATTTGAATGGGGCTTAATTTGGGGAGCTACTAAGGGAGTAATAATGGCTAGAATTAATGAGAGAGAGAGGGATGAGTGGGCCGGCCTATAGGGGGGGGAGGAGGGGGATTGTGTTTCATTTCAAATAAGTGGGCCCCAATTAATTAAGTGAATTAATCCTTAAATTTGAATTTAAATTTCAGATTTAAAGCTGCGATTAATTCCTTAATGAAGGGAGGAAATTAAGGAGGCATTTAACTCCTAATTCAAATTTGAATTTTGGATTTGAAACTCCCTCCAAGTGATCTCTCCAAATTAGGAAACTAATCAAATGTAATGAGGGAAAATGGAGGGGATGGAGGAGGGTTTATTTCGGGTGGGTGGTGGCAAAGGGGAAGACCGACGGCAGGAGGCCGGCGGCTAGAGGCCGGCAGCTGGAGGTCCGGCGGCTGGAGATCGGCGGCCGGCGGCTGGAGGCCGGAGGTGAGTGGAGGTGGCCGGTGGCCTTGGGGCCAAGTGTGCCGACGGGTGGGCGGGGGAAACGGTAGAGGAGAAGAAAAGATATGAGTTAGAAAACCAAGAGCTCCACCAAGGGGCTGTTGGGTATTGCATGGAGCCTCTCCTAGGCTTTCCTCACTTGAGAACTCACACAGAGAACTCTAGAACTCACAAAGAGATCCAAAATCAAAATTTTCATATCAATATTCATCATCCCTTTCCAAGAGGAAGGGGAAGGCTTAAATAGCCAAATACATGAAGGAAAATAAAAAGACATAATTGTCCCTAGGGCAAACATAAAACAAAGCCCTCAAGTGAGGGTAGAAATGGAAAAGTACAAATAACAAATAAAATACATCAAAATAAATAGACACGATCGTAGCCGTTGATCTTCGATGTCCTCATCATAATATGACATGCAAATATGCTAAACTTTAGTCCTGAGGATGGAGAGGGGATATATATAATCCATTTAAACTAAACTCGGGAATCTTAAGCTCAATAGGTCCCCATCAGTAGAGAAATTATTACGTGTGGAGTCTGGACATGAGAGCTATTTGGATTCTGTGAGGGTACACAACAACTACACAGTAAAAAACAAATTTGTATATTTGTTGTGTATTTATTGTGTACACTTACAGAATCCGAAAGGTTCTCCTGTCCGGACTCCGCATATAATAATCTCTCCCATCAGTAGTAGTGGTTGCTACTCCAACATTGTTGCTAAAAGCCAAAGAGAAGAACAGGGTGAGATAAAGTAATTACCAGCAGGACATAGATGGTGGAGAGAGAAGGAAGAGAAGGTGTAAAGGATAGAAAGCATAAAAGAGAGAAGAAGAGGGGGAGGAGATTATGCCCCGTTTAACAACTACTTGTTCAAGGAATAAAAAAAAGTAACCAAAAAAAAAAAGATGATGTTGAATGGAACAAACGGTTATAACATAGATGACATTTGAGAAATAAAATAAAAAAATTCTCAAGAGGTGCCATGACACCAATAGAGGGCAGCCATACGAGTAACAGGGTAACATAGGTGTCATTCATGACATTACATGCAATGCTACCTTGGATCAAAATTACCATTGTTTTCAATTCTTCTGTAGCAAAATAGAACAGTCAAGACGTGTCAGAACTACATTCAGATCCGACTCCATACTAACTAGCACAAGAAAGATAAAGCTAATAATGGAAAGACATGGAGCATTTACATGAAAAGCTTGCAACATAAAAGAATTGCAAATTAAAATCACTTTGAAAATTATATAATTTTATGAATCCGAAGATAGCAGCAATTATTTGAAAATTGGATACATATGTGTTAGAATATAAATACGGAAATCAAGCAAGACCACACAATCCTACTTGTAACATCCTGACTAATGTTGTTGGGGCAATTTGGTGGTCCCCAGATGAACATTATAAGCAAAGCACCGCAAAAACAAAATTTGGTGGTCCCCATATAAACATTAAAATAATGTTCTAGGAAATAAGCAAAGCACCGCAAAAATAAAGTAAGATGCCATTTTCAAATAGGGAAGAAGAACTCAACAAAGCAGGTTTAAATATGTGACTACAAAGACAATTGCGGAATCGCAAAGCATAAAAACACCAACAAACTCATAGGGCATAACATACATCGTACAACAACTACTTCTATCCTACCTATTCCTCCTGTCGATGTAAGTCCTACCCTCACTTGCATATGTACAAGCCATCTAAGTCAATTTGAAACTATTTTATCTTTAATAAGTAATATTCTAATATCCTTTCCATAAATCCATTTCTTGATCTATCATTCATAGTCTCCCACACATAAATCTTATCGTTCCCCACTCAATATTGCTATTAGCACTCCTTCATTGACTAATACTTGAATCCATATGACGTAACCCATTTAATCACAGTTTTGTAAAACTTACCTTTGACTCAATGATAGTCTTCTAAAATACTAAGGGACACTTTTTCAATTTAATCACTCAGCTTTCTAACTACAACAGTTGTCTAAAGTGACATAACATTACAGAGAAGTTAGAAGAAAAACAACATGGCTTATGAAAACATCACCAAACCTACTCATACTTCAGCAATCATGAATAAATAAACAAAGTCCTCTATTTGAAAACCACCATCATCATGTTTACATGACTACATCTTGTTAACCAACTCCCACTGAAAATGAGGAAAAGTTCCACTCCAGTTAATTATGACAACAATTAGATTTTGCATTTGTATTAAAAAAAGATTGAAATCCAGCACAATCAAAGTTTTAGCTTTCAGCTAGTAACTATACATTGAATCTAATCTAAAGAGGAAACAAAGTCTTAAAGAATATGTATAAAGTTACATGAATATAACTCTCACACTCACTGCTAACTAAATTTCAGTTTTTCAGCTACATTAAGCATTTCAATATTTGAGATAAGTATAAAGTGTTTCCAAGCTGAAGCTTACAGGTGCATTTATCAAACTAGGCATGGGTACGGAGAGGAGATAAATGAAAACATGATGGTCTTTACTAATAAATGCAAGAAATGAAATGTAGAAAGTCATTAAGAAAAACATATTTTTCCCTAAAGCAATACCCAATTACTCGAAATAGAAAAGAACAAGCATATAACAAAGAAGCAATTAAAGAAAAACTCAGCAAAGCAAAACATTGGAAATTCACAAAATGTTCAGAGGGATTCTAGAAATACCATGAAGCTACGCCATTCACTATGGGATGCCCCCAGACGTGACACACGAGAACTTGAAGGATCATGTACAGTTGTTTTTGCAGCCTTCGATTTCACCATATTCTGATTTGCATGGAAAACACTTCTAAGTTGTTAAACATCCCCCAGAAACCTAGATAGCTTTGAATTAAGCTAACTGTCATAGCTAGCATAAACAATAGCCACCATGTCAAATAATTTGTAATAATACAATTCATTTTTCCCAGTTCTACTCTAACGGGCTGTTTGGATGCAGGATTTAGACCGGATTTGAAGCGGATTTAAGCTAAATCCAGTCAAACGGCCAAAAATGCAAAACCAAATCTCACGGTAAATCAAAGCCGCGGTTGACGGAAAATTCCCTCTTTTCGTGGTAAATTTGGATTTACGAAATCCTTTGGTTCGGCGGATTTACGGGATTTGGCCGAAGAAACGCGCGAAAGGGAGAAAGTTACCTTCACAGAAATCGAGCTCCCGTTGTTTCCGATCAAAAAATGTCTTAGGGGCTGTTTGGTATCGGATTTACAGCGGGATTTAAGTTGGATTTACGCTAAATCCAGCCAAACAGTTTTTGTGCGCGCGTTAAATCCCGGGATTCAGTAAATCCCGGATTTACGGATTTACAGCTTAAATCCGGGATTTAGTAAATCCGAGGGGTAGTCGGATTTATTAAATCCGAGCGGGATTTATCCGAAGAAGCGCGCGTAAGGAGAAAGTTACCTTCACAGCCAGCGAGCTCCCGTTCTTGCTTCCGATCAAAATGTCGTAACTTCTGATCCGGGTTGAAGTCGTCGCATGAGCGAAGTCGAACAGCCACGAAGGAGCCGAAGAAGCGACGCCTGCAATCTCTACACCTCCTGCAAAAGCAACGGAGCCGAACAACACCGACGGAAAGAGAAGATGAAAGGCAAACCCTAGACGTCTCTAAGTTATTATTGATTAACTTAATTAATATAATTTACATTATTAATACTTAAGTAAATTAATTAAATAGTTAATTGTATAATTAGTGCATAAATTAAATAAATTAATTTAAATTATTAATAATTAAATAATAATTATATAATTTAACTTAATTGCATAATTAATAATTAAATATTAATACAATTATCTTAATTAATATAACTTAAAATATATATTATTAAATATATAATCAATAATGTAAATAATAATTAACTAATAATTTGTATTTAACATGTTATTACTTTTTTATTAATTATGACTAGAAAGTCATCGCAGGAGCAAAGTCGAACAACCACGAAGGAGTCGCAAAAGCGACAGGTGCAATCTATACACCTGCAAAGCAACGAAGCCGAAGAGCAACGACGAAAAGAGAAGATTAAAGGAAAATCATACAAGCCTCTAAAAGTTATTATTGATTAACTTAATTAATATAATTTAAATTATTAATAATTATATTTTTCACATTTAAATTCCTAACTGCTATAAATCCTGAAATATGTTACCAAACAGTCTCAGGATTTAACAGGATTTAACATTTGGCATACCAAACAGTTTTCAGGATTTAACACATTTCGGATTTACTAAATCCGGATTTAAAGGATTTACTAAACCCCACTAAAGTTAAATCCCACTTGTTGCCAAACAGCCCCTTAACTTCCGCTCGTCGTCGAAGGAGCGAAGTCGAACAGCGACGAAGAAGAACTCGTGCAAAACTTTACACTCCTGCGAAGGAACGAAGCCGAAAGAAATCGAGAAGAGAGAGGCAAAACCTAGACTCCTATATAAGATATTGTTGGAGAACTTAAGTAATAAATTTTAAAATATAAAAAAATTAAGTAATACTAATTAAATTATTACTAAAATTATTAGCTAAATACTTAGTTATTTCATAATAATTAATAGGATTAAATATGATTTTAAATGAAAATAATTGTTATAAAATATTATAAATAATAATTAATCCTCTTAAATATTTTAACCATCTTAAATGTTTTAATTATCCAAGAAGTGTATGTCAAATATTTTAATCGACTTAAATCCTCAATTGAATAGCCAAACAGTCACATAGGATTTAGCATAAATGTTGTCAAACAGTTTTTAGGATTTAACACTCTCAGAATTTCGTAAATCCGGATTTAGAGGATTTACGAAATCATTCTTAACTGAAATCATGGGTGCTACAAGGGGCTGTTTGGCAACCGAATTTGAGCAGGATTTAGCGTAAATCCTGCCAAATGGTATTTACGCTCAACGTAAATCTCAAGGCGGGATAAATTATTTGTTTCCCTCTTTTTGCCGTAAATCCCGGATTTACTAAATCATGTAGTTCGGGGAATTTACGGGCTTTTGGCTGAAGAAGCACGCGAAAAAGTTACCTTCACAGCGAGCTCCCGTCCTTACTTTCGATCAAAATGTCATAACTTCTGATCCGACATGAAAAGGAAACGCCGTCGAAGGAGCGAAGTCGAACAACAACAAAGGAGCCGAAGAAGCAACTTGTGCAATCTTACAACTGCAAAGCAAGAAAGCCAAACATGAAAAGTAAACCCTAGACATTTCTAAGGACTAAGATTAACTTAATTAATATAATTTAAAATAATAATGATTAAGAAAATTAATTAAATAATTAATATAATAATTATTGCATAAGTTAAAAAAACTAATTTAACTTAATTTAAAAATTATTAATACAATTAGTAATTAAATTTTAATATAATTAGATTAATTTATATAATTTAAAAATATAAATATTTAAATATATAATTAATATTATAAATATCAATTAAATAATAACATTATTCTGGATAATTTTCTATTGATTTTTTACAACATTGTTTTTGCTATAACTTATCATATATGAATAGTTGAATAATTAAATGCATAATGAGATAACAAAAAAATACAGTTAATTATTTTAAATATTAAGTAACAATTAAATAATTAATAAAATTTTAACTAGGTGTATTGGTTAAAAGACTATAATGATATTACTTATATATAAATTAATAATTTAATCTTACTTAAGAGAAAATTAAAACTAAAAATATAAATATTTAATTTTTTAATGAGCTAACCATCTTAAATTCTGGATTATAAATGACTATCCAGCAAATGAATCCTGTCAAATGACAGTGATTCCCAAATGGTTTTTATAAAATCAATTTTTTTTTTAGCTATTTAATACAATATTCACATTTTCCCCCCTAAGATAATAACGAGGAGATAATCTTGACACATGTGAATTGAATCAAAATCTAGAAAATAATAACATTTTTAGATACAATAACATTAAACCAACATAAAATATTTTTTATACAGCACTGACATCTTAATAAAAGTCGTAAGACTAGCCATGCTTATGGAGCCTGAATGTTAGTCATTAAAAGAGAAGCTCTACTCTAATCACAGAGAGTCGTCTTAGATGATTTGGACACATAAAATATCGGCCTTCTGCTGACCTAGATGTATTACATTGGGCCTCTGTTAAAAAAGGTAGAGGTTAGAAGAGCAAATGTATTAGATTTTGTCTATGTTAAAAAAGGTAGAGATTGACCTAAAAAGAATCGGTTAGAAAATATTAGAAATGACATTTTTGTTATTAGATTTAAATGAGAATTTGACTCTTAGGCTTCATTTGGTTCTTCCTCTCTTTTTGTAAAAGATAATTTTAGAAACATTGATTAAATGAATGAAGTTTTCTAAGTGAGAATCAAATATCAAAAAGCTTATCAAAACAGTAGAAAAATGAAAATCTCATCCAAATAGCGACCAAAAAATAATTTTGTCATTTCTAAATAGAAAAGAGAAATCGAAACAAACGAGGCCTTAACAAAACAAGATGAATGAAAGTATTCCATATAGCTGATCCCACGTAGTCAGATAAAAGTTTAATATTATTATTCCATATAGCTGATCCCACCTAGTCAGACAAAGCCATTAAAAATCATACAAAGACTATAAATAAAGCTAAACAAAAATACTCTCTCACTCCTACTTCAAGGTAAACAAATAGTCTAATATTATGATTCATAAATTCAACCGTCACCCCCCACTCTTAGCACTTAGAGAGTCTTCATTTGATTCATCGTTATAGTTAATTACTTTATCTTCTCTCTCATACTAAAAATAAGAAAATTTGTTTCTTACAACAAGAGGGACGTTGAAGGTGAAACAACAATGTTGCAATTCAAGCGACGACGTAGCAATGTGGCAACGCAGCAGGATCATGGGGGTGCGGGTATTGAGGAAATTGCGGCCACAAGTTCGAAGTCGTGCAGTTCTTCTCAAGTTTAATTTGTGCTAGGTATAATAAATATGTTAAATTTAAATACAAAGTTTAAAAATCAAAATTTAAAAATCACCCAAATCAAAGCTTAAGCCTCTTTAAAATTGCATTAAATTGATATGAGGCGTGCCTTGAGATTCACTGGAGAGTATTTCATGAATTTGGCGAGCTATTATTCTGTGTGGAGACCGGATGGTAGAACCATCTGGTTACGCGTTCGGTACCAAGCAGTACCGAGCGCAATACATTTTTTGGATGGCGTGGGTTATATTTATTGGTCTCCAGACACCGTCCGAATTCCGCACAGAATAATAAATTGGCAGTAGCGACGAGCAAGCGGGAACCCAATTAAGCATCTTGTCTTGTCTGACCATAAGTACCATTCCATGTGAAAGAAGTTAAGGTCAGTTTGTCATTGTCAAAGAGTTTGTGAAACTGGCAATACTACTTGATTTTTTTTTAAATCCAGATCTCAAGACTACCACCGGTGAATTTTGGAATGGTCTTGAATGGATTACCTACCACCCATAAACTTCTTCATTCCTAATTCTTCTAGAATAGAGGAGGAGGTTACTATATGGTTTCGATAGGGGGTTGAGCTTTGTTCTTGTTTGACAATCAAGAGAGTAAGGTAATTTTGGATGTTGTGAAGTGTCTGGTTGATGAAGGATCATGTATTAAGGATGAAAGAACAGCTATCTAGCTCAGACATGAATGTGGCACTATGTGCTAAAGTGCTAGAAAGGATTAATAAGGAAATCATATCAACCCGACTAAGTCAACAATGTCGAAGTATCTGGCGCAATGACAATTTGATGTTGGCTCGTCCTATATTGGTCAGGGCTCATTATTCTTATTGTCACTCATGTCTAGTAAGAGTGCAAGGGACCAAGTTTGAACAATTTAAAACAAACATCCATAAAACAACATTCATACCCCACAAAGAGGTCTATGTGTTCACTGATGAAACGAGATGACGAAGAGTAAAGCGGAAGCTAGGTTCTGATCAAGTAGTGACCACACTTGATAAGGCGATTCCCGATTTGTTGCTGAGTTGGAGAATTTGAGGGGCATTTGATCAAACCATCAAGAAACCCAATAAATTCATTTGCAGAGAAAATCTTCTCAACTTGAGATCGCCACAACGGATAATTTTCTGATGTCAGAGGATTGGATACAAGAATTTTGATTTGGGTCATCAAGAATTTTAGTTGAGGGGGAATGGGGATAATCGGGATGGGTAAAATAGCCTCTAGGGCTGATAGCGAGGTAGATGATTCCTTCATGAACAAGAACGAACGAACAGAAGGAAGAATGGAGAAGACTACGAGAAAGAAAATTAGAGAGGGAAAAGAGCACTTAGCTTTAATACCATGATGAAACGAATGCCTCAACAACAAAGGGAAAAACTCAGGCAGAAAACAAAAATAACTTTCTTAATATCAACTTAATGAATACATGGAGATATATATAAATATCTCAAATACAACGAAGGGTACAGATTTATTTAATCTACAGTTCCTATTGAACCGTCCTTTCTTGATTTGTCTTGATATGCTAGCATTCACTAGCATGCCCTTTGGGCTCACCAACACACCATCAAAATTTCAAAGCATCATGAATAAAATACTCAAACAATATTTTTGAAAATTTTGTTATTATTATTATATTTTATTTACTTGAATACAGCTTAATTGTATGTAATCACACCCAACACTTGACCTTGGCTTTCAAATGCTTCCACAACAATCACTTTTACCACAAACAAGTAAAATGTCTATTCGATCCATCGTAGTTCGATAGTGAATGTCAAAGGCAAGGGCCCCAACCCATACAAGATTTATGTCATCATTGATTAGCCACTTCCAATAACTAAAAAGAACCCAAAATTTTTTTTCAACCTTGTTTGATATTACAGCAACTTCACTGCTTTCACCACGCCTTTAAGCACCAAGAAGCAAAAAGATGCCTTCCATTGAACATCAACAACTAAATAGGCATTTAATAGCATAAATTTCTTCTTGCTTAAAGCATCATCATTAATTTTTCCTTACTTTGGCAAACCGTTCACAGTGGCAATTCATAGCTTTTTTCAACTGAAAACTAAGGTTTCGTTTGGGACGGCTTTTTTATTGCTTTCTAAAACGGAGTTTTAGTACAAAAATAAAAAAATTTGTACTAAAACTCCGTTTTAGAAAGCAATAAAAAAGCCGTCCCAAACGAACCCTAAATCTTTATTTGGGACGACTTTTTTTATTGCTTCTTAAAGCAGCTTTTTAGTACAAAATTTTTAATTTTTGTACTAAAAAGTTATTTTAAGAAGCAGGAAGAATGCCGTCCCAAACGAAACCTAAATTTCAAGACTTAAAGAGCATCCACCATGTGCAAAAACTATACATCATAACAGAACAATGACAAAATGATGTCAATATTTGCCGGCTCTCAGTTTAGTATTCGAAACGACCAAATGGGCATATGCAAACTTATGAATCAAGTAGTTCCAAACTCCAGAAAAAAAAAAAAAAATCCTGCTAAAATCAGTAGGCTATGAATTCACCATCAAAAGCAGAGCTCCACAAACAAATTCGTGAATGCTATTTCATGAATGTATGAGCTAAAAAACACCATGCCGGACAAGCTTTGTTGCGGGCTAGAGTATACACGGAGATAGAGTTAGAAAATTTTCGTCTCAACTTTGTACGAATATCCAGCATACAAACAAGAAAAATGTAACATATGTATTTTTACGTGGAAAATCCTGAAAGGGAAAAACCACGGGGCCACGGCCAGTTGAAAGGATTCCACTAGTGTTTGCTTAAGTTACAAGTGGCTTACTCGTCCCTGAAATTGAGGACAATCAGATTACAACTCTCGGGTTGAAATTCAATTACAAACGGATATCAGAATTCTTGTGAAGTTGGGTGGTCGGGCAGAACTCCGACATCAGTTGACTGTCGGGCAGAACTCCGTCCTGAAATATTCGCTGCGAGCTTATTGAGCAACTCAGAACAAAAGCAACAACCAATTAAGGAGCTCCAGCAGCTCCAATAGAACTTGGTAGGAAATCCAGCAAGCCATCCAAACTTCAAATGCCACAAACATGGTCGCATTGTCTTAGCAGTAATTCTAATCTCAAAAGACAATTTATTGAGCATTACCAATTCGATTGTGTGTGGTCATGAGATAGAAACATAGGCAGGCCATATTATGATAAATGATAAAGTTCAAGGTGTTGCCTTGGGTGATAATCCCATGGGATAATTTGAATTAAGTTAATTTATCAAATAATTAATTTTTAATTTACTATTAAAAACTTTTTCTATCTATTTAAATAAAAATATAAATAGATTATTATTTTTTGTAATCTTTTAAGGAGTTAAATCATTTAAATTGATTCGTCTGCTAAAATACCTCACATTAAGAGTTAAATATATCGAATTAATTCCTCTCCTATAAGCCTCCAAAAAAAATTGAAACCCAAGTCTGACTCGCCTTCACCTCCCACACATTGTGTGACTCGCATTCATATATGGCTCCCTACTCACTTTGCCAAGACTCCCTTGTTGCTTAGTCCTCCTCCATACTCTCTTTTCTCAAAGCCTTAGGCCTAACTTGCTTTGGTCTCCCTTGCATCAAATATATTGTCAAAGACTAAAATTGGACCTACAATGCAATCTTCAACATTGCAATTGACTAGCAACAACCTTCATCATCATAAAGGTCGGTGTATCAAAAAAACCTTATGTATATGATTCTATAATGAGGGGGTTTCTTTTTTACTATTGGCAATTGATTTCTAAGGTATGCTACATTTTTAAGAGGGTTAAAACCATAAGGTATTTGGATATTTTTCTTTATCATTCATGAGAGCCTTTTTTTTCCTTGAATTTATACATCTATTTCGATTATAAATAATATCATTAGAGATTTTGCATTTTGTAATTTATTTTAACTTTTCTCACAATATTAATTTTTTAACATTTTTTTTTCATGTAAAATTCATGGGCCTTACTCAACACCTCATGATAGGTGAAGCATCACACTATTTAAATTTCAATGTTATGAACTCCAAATAAAAAATCTTACTTGCTCTTTCTCTTTAACTATAATAAGTGGCTTGTGATGCTACTTCAAGTTTGATGTTACGAACTCCAAATATAAAATCATACCCATGCATTCTCTTTAACTCATGGAAACTAGTGGTTTATGTAATTTTAGAAATTTCATTTTGAGTCATTGTAACTTTCATATCATGCTATGAAAATCAATTGTTTAATCCTAACTTCAACAAACAATAAAGGGATTGAGGGGGTGGGGTACTCCTCGAGATAAGCATAATGATGTCATCTAAAAAGCATTGAAGTGATTTGAGTCAAATACGTTAATTTGCCTCAACAACAATCAAAATTTTCTATCTTCCTAATTAGGCCAAATATATCCTATGTTTTAAGAAATATGTCCAAAATTTTGTTTCACATAAATATTGCCATAATTGAATTTTTGCATTTAGGCCTAAATTTAGATTTGCTTAATCTCCATTGAAATGACTTAATCCCTTATTAACTACCCCTTGACCCATGGTTAAGTAGCGTATTATTGGGTCAACTTACTGATTAGATTAGCCTAGGTATCTAAGCACTCACCTTACTCAAGCAGCTTGGTCAATTACAATGCTAAGGATGGTTTGGTTCAATTGGACATAATTAGGTTTGATACGTACTCCAAAAATTATCTTGATCGGGCACAAATCTCGAGGCAAAAGCTAGTTGGAAACTTTAAAAAATTAATTCTGGGAGCACCCGAACTCCGATTTCAGCGACCTTATAGTCAAATTGAGCGTCTCGGAAATACGAACCCAACGACACCAAGTTTGGCCCAATCCGAGCCCAAATGGGTCCAAATCATGGACCCAAAGCGCTGTTGGAAGGTTCAAACCACTATTTGAGTTACCAAACGGACTCCGATTTTGACAAGCTTATACTCGAATCGAACGGCTCGACGAGGTGAATCCAACGAGCCCAAGATCACTAAATTCCGACATCACTAAGGCCCTCAAATGTTCAACGAACGGTACACGATCATAGGATTCAGCATCGGTCGTCCATTCGATCACTCCCTATTCGCCCTTGATCTCACGCCTATTTACTAGTCATGCCACTACAGAAAATCTATAAATATAGCCCTCATTCTTCACAATAGGGGAGCCAAGCAAGAGAAGCAAGAAGAGGAGGGAGAGAAGGAGGAAGCTCCTCCTCGACGACCGCCGGACCACCGCCGAACCACCGCAGAAGTCCCGCCGGACCACCGCAGGAACCTCGCCGGAGTTTCATCCCTACGTCCTGCTGAATACCCGACGTTCAGTCCCTACGTCCCGCTGAAGGCCCGACGTTCAGACCCGACGTCCTACTCAAGGCAAGACCATCAACACCCGATCTTCCAAGTGACACTGGGTCTAACACCTGACTCCTTGTCTCCTACCGACTGCGGTCCTTCTGACCTCTGTCGCCTACTACGGTCCGTCCGGCCTCCATCACCAGACAACGGTCTTCCAGACCCTGGTCTCCTACCGACTACGATCTTTCAGGTCTACGTCGCCTACTAAGGTCCGTCCGACCTCCATCAACAGACAACGGTCTTTCTGACCCCGGTCTCCTGCCGACTACGGTCCTTCTGACCTCTGTCGCCTACTACGGTCCGTCCGACCTCCATCACCAGACAACGGTCTTCCAGACCCTGGTCTCCTACCGACTACGGTCTTTCAGGTCTACGTCGCCTTCTACGGTCCGTTTGACCTCAAATAAGTTCAATATTAACTAAACTTGGGTTTAGGGTTGATCAAACTTGGGACAATGGGTCATATGGGTGAAGTCATGTGAGAATCTCATAAGGGCGTCCAATAAAAGGCTTGATTGGGACCAAATGAGCAAATTTGGTCAATTTGGCTCAATTGGTTAAAATGGGTTTAAAGTTAGTTCATATCACATCAAGTGGACCAATTGTGCCCATTGAGTCAAATTGACTCCATGTGAGTGTAATGAACTTACCTAAGGTGTTTATCAATTTGATCAAATTGAGTCATTTAGCTTAAGATGATTAAGTGATTCCTTAAGGGTTCAATTATGTAAGATTGGATCAAATATATTTTATTTAAATAACATATTTTTGTTGTTTTGTTGATACCTAGTACTCTTCTCTATTGTGTTGCAATTCATTTTTTTTATTTAAAATAAATAATTTTAAAATTTTGGGTTATTACAAATCCAATGAGCCTAAGATCGCTTAATTCAAATATCATTAAGACACTTAAATGCATGAATAAATGTCATATAATCTTGAGAGATAATATGAATTGTCTAATGGACCACTTTGAATTTATCTTGGATCCTCTCCATATTTACGGAGTGTACCACTCACAAAATCTGTAAATAGGCCCATGCTCTCTTCATTAAGGGACCATTTGGAGGGAGATTGGAAAGAGCTCTGAGGCTTCAATGATCTTAGAGTTCAACCTAAGCACCACTATTAGTGAACTTTCGTCGACCACTGTTGGACCACTGCCCGTTTGCTAATCTTCGTCTAACCACCACCCGTCCATCAACCGTCATTAGACCACCAACCACCATCGTCGACCGACTACGGTTCCTCTGACCTCGGTCTCCCACCGACTACGGACCTTCCGACCTTTATCGTCCGACTATAGTTCCTCCGACCTCCATCGTTCTACTAAGATCCTTCCGACCAAACAAATAGGCTAATTTTCTCTTAAGAACACTGATACGCCCTAGGGTTCCACAATTTCGGTTTTGCCCTAATTTCCCCCAAAAATGAGGAATTTCTCCACCAAAAGCAAAGAGAAACAATCACAAGAGGGTTGAGATGAAAAGCAAGAACCTTTGCATTAGAAAGCCAAGAGAAAACAAGATAAGTTTGTCCACTTCGAGAAGGACAAGATCTCCCACAAGAAAACCCTAGAAAAGAACAAGAAGGAAACTAGAAGAAGAAAACTAGAAAGAGAATTCACTTTTCATAATGCCTCCAACTAAACCCTAATGGCCCCCTTCATGCAATCCAAAAGTCCCTCACATCCCCAAATTACCCCCACTTAAGTGGGTGGGCCATGCCTCCAACTAAACCCTAATGGCCCCCTTCATACAATCCAAAAGTCCCTCACATCCCCAAATTACCCCCACTTAAGTGGGTGGGCCCCTTTTTGTCCAGCCGGTCCGCCCGCCTCCCATAGACCCGCACGGGTCTAGGATGGACCGGGTGAACCGGTCCATCAATACCGCCCTCTAGAAGATCAACCTTGTCCTCAAGGTTGAAATCTGGAAATTGCGCCTGCATGGCTTCGTATATCTCCCAAGTAGCCTCGTGTGTCGGTAAGTCCTTCCACTCGATGAGAACCTCCCTTTTGCCTTGATCATTCTTCCTCACTTCCTTCACCTGTAGTGGCTCTAGTAAGAGTTGCATATCCTCGGTGAGGCCTCGGGGTATAGTAGGAGTGGTCATGGTATGATCCCCTATGCTCTTCTTCAATAGTGATGCATGGAATACAGGGTGGATGGAGGAATGAGGAGGCAACTTGAGACGGTAGGCCACCATCCCAACTTTCCTTTCGATCTCGAAAGGCCCGTAGTATCGGGGAGAGAGCTTTTCACTTCTTCTGCTAGCTAAAGTCTTCTGTCGGTAAGGCCGTAGCTTCAGGTATACCATCTCTCCCACCTCAAATGTCACATCCTTGGGGTGAGCATCCGCCTTGGTCTTCATGATCTATTGGGCTCTCAATAGGTGTTCCCTCAATTCTCCCAACACCTTATCCCTCTCCTCCAAGTATTGATCCACTAGATATACAGGGGTCGTCCCCTTCTGATAATTCACCAACGGTGGTGGATCCCTTCCATAAAGAATCCTGAAAGGTGTGAACTGAGTTGTGGTATGATAACAAGTGTTGTACTAGTATTCTGCCCATGGTAGCCATTTGACCCACTGCTTAGGCCTCTCCCCAACGAAGCATCTCAAGTACGTCTCCACGCTCCGGTTCACCACCTCTGACTGTCCGTCTGTCTGTGGGTGGTATGCTGTACTGCGCTTCAAAAATGTACCATGCATTTTGAAGATCTCCTTCCAAAAAGAGCTCAAGAATACCTTGTCCCTATCTGAGACAATAGAAGTGGGGACCCCATGCAATCTAACCACCTCTCTGATGAAAGTAGATGCTACAGTAGGAGCTGAAAAAGGGTGCCGTAGTGGAATGAAATGGCTATACTTGCTCAACCGGTCAACTACCACCATTATGACCGTATACCCATCAGACTTGGGTAATCCCTCAATGAAATCAATGGTAACTTCCTCCCAAATCTTGTTTGGAAGCACCAAGGGCTGCAGCAACCCACTAGGGGCACAAGCTTGATACTTGTTCCGTTGGCAAATGTTACATTTGCTTACCATGTCTTCGACATCACCTCTTAACCCTTTCCAAAAAAATTCGGCTTTCACCCGCCGATAAGTCTTCTCCACCCCTGAATGTCCACCAACACGGCTATCGTGGTACTCCCGTAGAAGAATGGGAACAAATGCTGAGTCACGGTGTAGTACCAATCTCCCCTTGTATAATAAAAGAGAGTTCTCCAGGTGATACCCTTTAAACCCTCCTTCTCCCTTCTGGATAGCCGCCCGAATTCTCTCTAGCTCCTCTACATGTTGATTTTCCTTCACCAATTCACCCCAGTCTACCAATTGTGGTACAGATAGTGCCATCAGCTGTGAGCACTCCACGCGGGAAAGAGCATCCGCCGCCTTGTTTTGAACCCCTGGCTTATACTGAATCTCAAACTCATACCCCAAGAGTTTGGCTAACCACCTCTGATGTTCTTCTGCCACTAATCTCTGCTCCAGTAAGTACTTCAGACTCCGCTGATCAGTACGAACTACAAATCGTTGTCCCAATAGATAAGGCCGCCATTTTTGAATAGCCAACACAATGGCCATCAGTTCCCGCTCATAAACTGATTTTAGCCTTGCTCTATTTGATAAGATCCGGCTGAAGAAAGCAATCGACCTATGATTCTGCATGAGTACCGCTCCCAAACCCACTCCTGAAGCGTCAGTCTCAACCACAAACTGCTAGGTGAAATCTGGAAGTGCCAAAACCGGGGCACTAGTCATGGTTTTCTTCAGGGTCTTCATGGCCTCCTCCGCCTTTTCTCCCCACTGAAAATTGTCCTTTTTTAACTGATCAGTCAAAGGACCTGCTATGGAACCATAGCCCTTGATGAACCTCCTGTAGTAGCCCGTAAGTCCCAAAAATCCCCTTAATCCTTTAAGGGATTTTGGTGTAGGCCAATTCACCATGGCCTCTATCTTGGTGGTGTCAGCTGCCACCCCACTCTCTGAAATGATGTGTCCTAGATACTCCACCTCCTTCTGAGCGAAAGAACACTTATTCTGGTTGGCATATAGCTGATGCTCCAATAAGGTCGTGAGTACCACCCCAAGATGAGTTATATGGTCTTGCAGAGATTTGCTATACACCAATATATCATCAAAAAAGACTAAAACAAACCTCCTCAAGTAGGGCTGGAAGACCTGATTCATCAGGGCTTGGAAAGTGGAGGGAGCGTTAGTGAGCCCGAACGGCATCACCAGAAACTCATAATGGCCCTCATGTGTCCGAAAGGCCGTCTTCTGAATGTCTTCAGTCCTCATCCTAATCTGGTGATAACCAGACTTCAAGTCCACCTTGGAGAAGATGGTGGCTCCTCCAAGTTCATCCAAAAGTTCATCTACCACAGGAATAGGGAACTTGTCCAACACAGTATCCTTGTTGAGGGCCCGGTAGTCTACACAGAATCGCCAACTACCGTCTTTCTTCTTCACTAAGAGTGCAAGACTGGAAAATGGGCTCACACTAGGCTGGATCACCTGAGCCTCCAACATCTCTGCTACCAACCTCTCAATCTCCTCCTTCTGAGCATGAGGATATCTGTAGGGTCTCACGCTGATGGGTGCTACCCCGGTCTTCAACACAATAGCATGCTCCCTGGATCTGATAGGTGGTAACCCCTGGGGCATCTGAAACACGGAGGAGTGATGCTGTAGAAGGTCCTGGATCACCTCAAGTATGACTTCTGGCTCTCTTTCTTCCTCCCTGCCCACTTGCTGTAGTTCTATCAAATAGCCCTCTCCCTCATCTCTCAAAGTCTTGAAGATGGACTTCAAGGCCACTCTGGCTCTGCATAAACTAGGGTCTCCCTGTAGTGTCACTTTCCTGCTCCCCTTTCCATACTCCATGTATAACTTCTTCCAATTCACCTTCATCTCACCCAAGGACTGGAGCCACTGCATCCCGAGTATCACGTCAGTGCTTCCCAAATCCAACAATAGAAAGTCTTGCACTGTCTCCTCCCCTTGCAATGTGAGGGTCACTCCCTTACACTGCCCGCTACAGCGCTCCTTCTTCCCCGTGCCCAAAATAACTCCTACCCCTCTCCCTTGGGTCACCGGTAGTCCCACCATCTCCACCAATCTGCAAGCTATGAAGTTGTGGGTGGCCCCACTATCAATCAAAACCATCACCTTGTACCCTGCAATCTCCCCTTCCAGCTTCATGGTGGAATGCGATGTCAGTCGGCTATGGAGTTGAGTGAGACCTCCACCATAGCCAAATGATGGTGCTCTTCCTCCTCTCCATCCTCCTCATTTGCCCCTGTGTCTCCTTCCTCCTCCTCTGAATCCCCCACTATGATCACATGTAGTGTCTTCTCCTTACACCTATGTCCTGGTGTAAACTTCTCATCACATCGGTAACAAAGGCCCTTGGCCCTTTTTTCCTTCAGCTCTGAATCAGTCAATCTTTTGAACCCCCCTTGGTTCACTGTCATAGTGGTTTTCTCCTTGGCTACCTCCCTAGGAGGAAGGATGGTAGCCGCCTTTGGGCCTCCTGTCATGAGTGGTGGTCGGTAAGTGGGGTAAGATACCCCTGATCTCCTCGGTGGCTCCACCTTCAGCTTGTCCTCTACCAGCTGTGCAATCTCCATTATCTTCACTAACCCATGTGGATCAACTACTCTGATGGCTGCTCTGATGTGGGGCTTCAACCCCTTCATGAAATTCCCCTCCAAAAGGTCATCTGGAATCCCTCTTAATCGGCCTGAGAGTAGCTCAAAGTGCTCCCTGTACTCTGCCACTGTGCCCTCCTGCACTAGAGCCAGAAACTGCTCATAGTATGTACCCTCGCTAGACACTCGGAATCTATGAAGTAGGAGGTCTTTGAACTCCTCCCAACTCCTAACATGTTGTCTCCCTTCAAGCCATTGAAACCAGGCCAATGATTTTCCCTCCAAACATATCGGAACCGCCATCAACTTTTCCTCTTCTGTGACGCCATTCACTGCAAAGTAGCGCTCAACCCTGTAGATCCACCCATAAGCATCCTCTCCTTCAAAAATAGGAAGCTTTAATTTTCTCATGCGGTTGTCGGCTCGGTTGAAGGGTCTTCCATCTACCCATGTCCCCTGAGTGAATCCCTCCCCCGGTGGTCTTCCCCTCCTCTCCCCCGGGTAAGGATTTTGGATCCCCCGCCATGGTGGTTCTCTTGGCTCACCATAACCCATGCCGTAGTCATCCCTTCTTCCTCCCTGCTCCCACGTGGCACGGTTCCCTTCTGGAAATCCCCCCATCTGATTCGGCCACCCTTCACATGTGCTGTGCAGGCCCACCGATACCATGTGTGGCCGGCCCCCTTGACCACCGGTCATTCCCCAAAGGCCGCCCACTCCAGACCCTTCTCCCCCTTCCCTTGGCCATTGCCCTTGCATGCCATTTTCACTCTGATTTACTCCTTCCCTAATTGGGAAATTAGGGTTAGGGTTAGGGTTTGTCACCGGAGATTTTCTTTTTTCCTTAGGATTTGATGGAACAACTTGGGCTTCTTACAATTTCCGGATCATCTCTTCCATTCCCCCAAATCTCTCCTCTAGGGTTGAGAATTTTCCCTCCAACGAAGAAAGTTTCTCACCCACTTCCTCTTTCAATTGGCCCATTTCCCCCTCCAAAACTTCTACCTTCTTTGATGTCATGCCGTCTAGGATCGAGAGCTCTGATACCAAATTGATACGCCCTAGGGTTCCACAATTTCGGTTTTGCCCTAATTTCCCCCAAAAATGAGGAATTTCTCCACCAAAAGTAAAGAGAAACAATCACAAGAGGGTTGAGATGAAAAGCAAGAACCTTTGCATTAGAAAGCCAAGAGAAAACAAGATAAGTTTGTCCACTTCGAGAAGGACAAGATCTCCCACAAGAAAACCCTAGAAAAGAACAAGAAGGAAACTAGAAGAAGAAAACTAGAAAGAGAATACGTTTTTCATAATGCCTCCAACTAAACCCTAATGGCCCCCTTCATACAATCCAAAAGTCCCTCACATCCCCAAATTATCCCCACTTAAGTGGGTGGGCCATGCCTCCAACTAAACCCTAATGGCCCCCTTCATACAATCCAAAAGTCCCTCACATCCCCAAATTACCCCCACTTAAGTGGGTGGGCCCCTTTTTGTCCAGCCGGTCCGCCCGCCTCCCATAGACCCGCACAGGTCTAGGATGGACCGGGTGAACCGGTCCATCAAACACCTCTCATATAATTGGATTCTTCCAACTCCAACTATATAATGTGTTTTATATTTATTACTTTTAGCCAACGCCTTTCCCAGATGAAGAAAATCACTTGTAATCAACAACAAACACTAGGGATTATGTGTCTATTGATTGGCACCTAATCCATATTTTGCACTTAAGACTTATGCTAGTATATAAATTCTTGCACTCTGGTTCTCATAATATATATTTTTTAAATGGGGCCTTTAAAACACCTTGAGCATTCAAAATTGTGAAATTCTATTTGAGCAATAAGAAGCATTGTACTAGAACTTGCATTTTTTTTTTGGGAAAAATATGGGCACAGCCGTTTTTCATTGATGCCAACTAGTTACATGTAAGATAAAAAAAGCTGAAACAAAAAACCTATGATGCAAAGCACAACCCAAAACAAAAGGGTTATAGACAAAAAACCCCATTACAAGAGAAAATAACATAGTAATGAAACTAGCAAACTGAACGGAAAAACTGTCCACAAAAATAAACCCAAATTGGGAGTAAGGGAAGAAAATACCACCGGGCTCAGGAATTGCAACTCTCTCAACCTGGTTGCAGAAGAGAAGGGTATGGAACTGCCGTCCAAAGGAGAAAAAAGCAATTCGATCATCCTTGCCCTTCAGTAAAAAAAAAACTAACTGAGAATCGAAAACTGCAGAAGAAGTATCACAAGGCAGCCAACCCAGCCAAGAGACTACCAAGAAAACTAGCAGAGAATCCAGCCAAAGCAGTACTGGCAAAATGAACAATATCTTATAGCAAAACCAACAACAGAAACCCATTTTTCCATTTCATGACCTTAGTAAAGACAACAGCTTTTATCTTTAGAGCTAAGGTAGTAGAAGATACTGAAATGTGGCTAAACCTCCTATCATTCCTTTCTCTCTGAATATGATAGACCGAGCAACAAATAGTGAGGCAGTAAAATTTTTTGTTCTCAATTTGCATCTCATCAATAAACTCAAAAAATTGTAAAATATTTGGCCTAAGCAGAAGATACCCCAAATTACTCATAAGGTTAGATAGAACAGAGAAAGAATAGTCACATTCGAAGAATAAATGTGAAGCAGATTCATTTGAGCAATGACATAAAGGGCAAATAGCATCCACCATAATACCCTTAGCAATAAGAACATCAACAGTATTAATAACCCCAATAATGGCCATCCAATAGAAGGAAGAGTACCTCAGAGCAAAACGTTTATGCCAAACGAATTGATACCAATTAACTTTAGCATAATCTATAAAAAAATATTCCCTGTAAGCTCGATGATTACTAATCTTACTATCCCCTAACAGAATGAATAACAGGAGAATCCAAAACCACAGGGATAGCATATATAGCACGGGCAGCAGCATCTGGTAAGATGGCAAGCAAAAGCCACCCATTTTCATTCAGAATAACAGAGAGTTTTTCATTAACAGGAAAAATGCCAATAATGGGTTGTACCTCCAAAACTTTATGTAAACATTTATCATTAAACCAGTGATCCCAATAAAGGGATAAATGTGAGTATGGGGTTATCTTGAAATGAAATTTTTCTTTAGCAACCTTAGCATCCCTACAAACACATTTCCAAAATTTGGATGCTTTAGAGACATGATCCTTCCAAGGAGAAACATACGAGCTAAACAACCACATAGCCAGAGGACTATGAAAATTGTAGATTCTCACAATGAGTGAGCAATTAAAAGTTAAAACTGAATTGAAAAGATTGCAAGGAAGGCAAACCGAGGCCTCCCACATCAATTGGTTTACATGTATTATGCCAAGAGACCAAATGTAATTTCCGGCCGGTGGTTTCACCAAAATAAAGAAATTTAGCACATAATCTATCAATTTGCTATACTTCTTTAATCAACCCACTTAAATTGGCATATTCATGCCTTACTTTTGTCATTTATCACTTATAGGGTATCTAAATTTAAGTAGTGTTATTTCATTCTTTCAAAATGACAGAGCAGTTATGGCAACAAAGAACTGTTAAGAAAAAAAAAACTCTGTATTCTGTACAGCTCGTAATGTTTTTTTAAGTAATCACGTGATTGTCATGAATTCGGGGTGTAGTTGAGAGGAAGTTGCCTCACTTGAATTCGGGAAGATAATTTAAGCAAAATAGAGCAAGTTTTATATTGTTAATTTAAGTAAAGCAAATGAAACAAGAAATAAATACTGAAAGAGGAGTCTTCCACCAAAGCAAACTGGAAATGGGGGGCTATCCGCCGATCGAAATCCTGGAGAAGGGATTAGTGATTCCGAGCGAGGAGACTCCGGCGGAGGAGATCTGGCTCTCCAACCTCGACCTTCTCGTTGCGCGGGCCCACACCCCCACCGTCTACTTCTACCGCCGCCCCCTCGATGACGCCGGATTCTTCTCGCCGGAAGGCCTCAAGGCCGCTCTAGCCCGCACGCTCGTCCCATTCTACCCTCTCGCCGGCCGCCTAGTTCCCGGCGCCGACGGTCGTCTTTGCATCCGATGCACAGCTGAGGGCGCCCTCTTTGTCGTCGCTCGATCTGAAGCGTCAGTGGATGATTTTGGGGATTTCGCTCCCTCCGATGAGATCCGGCGGCTACTTGTTCCTTTCGCTGATAGCGCTGATACGGTTGATCCGCCGCTTGTCATGTTCCAGGTGAGCTCATTGTGGATTGCTTCTACTTTATATGTATATAAAGTTTTGATAAATCGATCGTTTGGGTTTAGGATATTGAGAGTAATTAATTATACGTATATAATCTCACAAGAATTAAATCCCTCATTGAAATCTTTATTAAAAGTAATTTGGATATTATAATTTTTTATATGAGTTTTTTCCCAACTTAGATGAAAAATAAGAATGACTTCCATACATCATCATTATCATCATCACGAACAACATCAAGTCCGTGGACTAAGTATTACTATATTTTAATGTGTATTTAGCTTTGTATTAGCTAGTACATAACAATACACAATAATATAAAACTAAATACACATTAATACATAGAAATACCTAATAATATACTAGTTCATGCGTCATATTTTATTGGAGTCCGGACATAGCTCTACATCTGATGTCCATACGTAATAATTTCTCCTATCACGTACCACTAAATGAATCTTTTTTCTTTATGAATTCTGTTAAGACTCAAATTCTCATTTAAATCTAAAAAATATATCATTTTTAATAATTTCTAACGAATTTTTTAAATCTATCTTTATCTTTCATAAGATAGGTCAAAGTGAATTTATCATGTAAATCTAAAATCAACTTTGATATAGAACAAAACTTTCTTTTTATTTCTTGGGATTTTTCTGCTCATTTAATACTCCCAATAAAAGTTTTAACATTTTGACTTCATATGCCTTATAATACATATATTTTTAATAAAAAAATATTCTTATATTTTAGTCTGGAGAAATATATTGAAAATTTTATTTTAGATGGCATTCCATCAATAAGAGATGATTTTTTTTTTTTAATTTGTGTGCTAATTATTGGAGTTGAAGCTTTTCAAAATTAATTTGAACTCATTCATGTGAGAGATCTCATCACAAACTTCTCGTCTTTTTTTTTTTATGTCATTGGATTTCATTAATCATTGATTCCAGTTCATCACAAACTCTTATTATCCTTCACACGCCTCTGAATGCTATCATGAACTCTGATTCTCCTTAAAATGTTGCTAAATCCCCTTGATAATATTATGTTATTAATAAAAGTGCAAATTTATGTAATATTTGTAAATTTCATAGATGTTTCAATGTATTATATATGAATTAAATAAATATTTTATTAAATGAATTTTTAAATTTATTTTAAGATGAATATAATATAGTGAGACTTATCACAAATTTAGTGAAAATTGATTGAGCAATCTTTTAAAAAATTATTTATATTATCATGTTTAACAAATATGTAAGAGAAATGTAATTAGGCCCAAATTTTTTTCAAATTGTGTTGGCGCCAACACAAAACAGTTACAAATTATTATTTTAATATAATTCATATTTTTCCGCAATTTTTATCCTAATTCAAATTTCCGACGGTCCGACTTGCAGCTAACCTTCTTCCGGTGCGGCGGCGTCTGCCTCGGCGCCGCGGTGCACCACACCGCAGCCGACGGCCTCGGAGCCCTCCACTTTGTAAACTCGTGGGCAAGAATCACCAACACCAACTCCCACATCCCCATCCCCCCCACCATTAATCGCACCCTCCTGCACGCACGCTCTCCTCCATCCATAACCTGCTCCCACATCGAATACTCCCAATCTCATCTCCCTCCTTCCTCCACTCACCCTCCCTTCACCTCCGCCATCCTCAAACTCTCCAATCACAATCTCTCCCTCATCAAAACCAGTCCCAAACGCCCTCTTTCCACCTTCAAAGCCGTCGTCTCCCACATCTGGCGCTCCGCCTGCAAGGCCCGCGGGCTCGAACCATCAATACCGACCCAACTCTACATGACCGCTGACGCCCGATCCCGCCTGCGGCCGCCTCTTCCCGCTAGCTACCTCGGAAACGCCATCTTCCGCGTGTCCGCGGAGGCGACAGCTAGGGAAATATCGGACTTTGGAGCGGCGGCAAAGATTGATGCCACTACGAAGCGGATTGATGATGAGTTTGTCAGGTCGTTGATCGATCACTTGGAGGAGAAGGTGGATGAGGCTGGGGTGAGGAAAGGGGCTTGGGTGATGCCGGAGACGGATCTTTGGGTGATTAGTTGGCTGGGTTTGCCGATCTATGAGGCAGATTTTGGGTGGGGCAAACCGATTTATATGGGAAGGGCGTGTTTGCAGTTTGGTGGTTTGGTTTATATTGTGCCGAGTTCACCGGAGGAGGCGGAGGGAGGGTTGTCGGTGTTGATCGCGATGGAGGTGGAGAATATGGAGAGGTTTAAGAAAGTGTTTTACGAAGAGATTGAGCGTGCCTGGTCTGGTCATCTTTGAACCGGTCTAGCTCTTGGGAACGAACTTTTATTTGGTCCGGTGTAAGGATGCAGAGGAACATTCGGTCGTAGGCAAAATTCCGCCTATACCGAGGTGTACCGAATTTTTTGGAAAAGCTAGGTACACCTCAGTATATGCGGGATTTTGCCACCGACCGAATGTTCCTCTGCATCCGGTCGGAGGACGTAATAATTGTTCTTTTATAAGAGGGAGAAAAAACCATGCATTTGAAATATTTCATAGTGGATGAAATTTAGAAATTTAATTTTTGATGTTCAGTTATTTATAAATTATTTATAAAATAAAATGAGTATTTAAAATATGATGGTAGCTGATGATGATGTTGGTGGCAAGATGTGGGGCTGCAACCATTGACAAAACTCCATATTTTTAATGAATTTCAAAATTAAAATATTAAAAAAAAATCAAATATCTCAGTATAAACTATGCATGTTCTTTTATTTTAATCAAATATCTGAAATTTGAAGTATCATATATTTAAATTAGTTTACATCATAAATAATTGCAATCAATTAGTTATTTAAATTTCATTTATATAGCTTTCTTATTGTTTTATGAAGCTTATGTAGAAAGTAACATTTTTAAAACTAGTGTGGAAAGCAATTTCCTAGCACATATTTTTTTTGGAAGCAATGAAACAAATAACAGCCAAGCAGAACTATGATTGCACTATGAAAATCAAAATAGTCAGAAAGCTACCAATACTTGGACAAACAATGTGTTAACTGCATTGGCGGATCCCCGTCTCAAGGTGGGCAAATGCCCACCCTAAAAAAGAAATAATAATAATAATAATGGTGGGAATATTTTGAAATATATTGAGTATTTTGCCAACATAGGGTCCTCGTCTCCATTTGAGATCCTTGCACCATCTTCTGAAGCAATACCAATAGTTTGCTTACAACTCCATCCAAGGAGTCAAAATACTCGGTGCGCACATTTCAATGAAATTGAGGATTACTGAAGTAGCATGTCCAAAGCTGGGAGCACCCTCTGGTGATACGGCGAATTATTATGTTCGATCACCGGACGTCCGGACACCCAATCCAGACGCACCATGTTACCCGAATACACTTGGTCTGATGTATTTTGATGACGTGTCGCGTCTAAGTTGGTGTCAGGACGAATCCGGACACCGGGCGTAATAATTTGCCCTGGTGATACTGAACCTGCAATTTGGACCAAAATTCTAGAGAGTTGCCAAATAGCATTGATTGCTGTCCATCTTACACATGGATGAGGATGTTGGAATGAGTTTAAAACCAACCATTGCCACCACTTGTTCCAGGTTCTTAATCAACACGTACCTGTGGACCTCCGAAGGAGCACCGCTCGTGGGGTACGAACGCAGAGGGTACGGCCGCACTATCCCTGTGGGACAAAACGATCGCAGACCTCTACACTCGACACGAACGGGCCGATGGGAGGGCAGATTGGATCGCGCATACGACTGACCATTGGGGATAGAGGCTGTCGCCAACACACCCCGATGGGTAGCAATATACACGACCTAGTCACGGGTTTCCCCCACCCGATACGAGAGATCGAGTGGGGTAAAGTAGATTGCGGGGCCAAGTTTCCCACGGGCGCAAGCCCCCATGGTTAATTACATCCCGGGCCGGAGCCCGAGAAAACTCTCGATTAAGGATCATACATTATCTTTTCCAAATTGGGATTGACACCTGGGTAAAGACTAGGAAATCCTGCTCAAAGGGAAGAAAGGTCCGAAGGGCTGAATCAACATGCGTGGCTCATACCAGCATCCGGAGGCTCTAGGGCACTAAAGAGAAACTGAATAAAATAAAAGATCAAGCATCCAATCACATGCGTGAGAGAAGGATGGAGGTGGCGTCATCCTGCGACGCGGATAAGTAGGATTTAGGGTCTCTGGAAAGAAGAGGCCTACCTACTATTTAAGGCATACTACGAGACCGAATGTAGTATCCTCGACTCCTAAATCTAGGTTGGGATTAGTGCTCTACAAAACACTAATACCCGTGTCCTAGCTAATGCAGTGCAAAACCTGGACTTACCCCGGCCTGGATTGGGGGAGCCAGCTAACCACCTAATCGCTTTAAAACCATACTGTCAAGTCATTTATGATAGATGGGTGGGTGGTACAGTTCTTTGGAAATAGGACCGACATCTAGAGAATTTCCTAAGTGGTCCTGGACTTATATGGGTTAAATACTCCTAGCTAATGCAATTAAATTTTAATTAGTTTGTTACTAATGCAATGCATGCTAGTTGAAATGTCAGCTCATGAATGCTATAGAATTTTAAAAACAGGCTTATAAAAATATTTTTTTTTGAAAAGACTGGGTCTCCCTAGGTCCGGCACTTCATCCTCATAGGCCAGATTATCCGGACTCAACCCGCAGGCAAGGAGATGTCTTATAAGAAGGAGAGAAGAATGCAGTAATATGCATTCGACCCCGGACGATTCCGGCAGTTCCCTAGATTCGTTAGGTTCCTATGTTATTTAAATCTTAAAACTTTAGAAATTAGTTACGAGTGGAAAAATTTTATAATCCTTAGAGAGCCTAGCGAAAATCCAGGCGAAAACAAAATCGGCATGCAAGAAAAGAAACCTAAGAAAAGCAGGCAATTTCTACTGCGCAATCAGGTAAACACATAAATATAAATCAAACTAATCAAGTAAATGTCCATAGGCCAACTGCCCTTTAATTACAACCCAGGGTATGCAGAAAAGTAAAGTGGCCGGGCACCACTGCCAACAACCCGGATTTCTAAGCCTATGACAGACGCCAACAACTTTGAGTGGGATATTGGGTCTTCAAATCTTTAGTCTTCTGGATATCTTCTCCTTGGACTTCTTGGATCTCTCTTCCTTGGACTCCTTGGATCTCTCCTCCTTGGACTCCTTAGATCCGTCGTGGCTTGAATATCCAAACGAAGAGACAATTCCCCCAATATGGGGGTATTGCCTTTTCTCTTTGGATATCTAAAGCCATCCAGCTCGATCTTCCAAATGGAAGAAGACTCTTCTCTTAAGGATGCCTTCTTCTTTTAGAATCCGAGCTGGATAAGAATATCCCAACTCAAAAGTTGTTTTCACAACTCTTAACAATTATTACAAATAAATTACATTAATTGAAAGCAGTAAATCTAAGAATCCCTGCAAGGTTATCCTAATAAAAATCATCCCAAGCAGTTTATATGAAAATGAAAATGCTAACACCAGTGACCCTGTGCTAAGCCATGCTCTTAATTTTGAGGGCTAAGCAGCTCCATCTGTAGCAGTTATAATAATTTAATAATTTTAGCCCTCATTTCATTTTAGGGGGAGCTGAGCAAGCACCTGCATAAAACATTGTTATAAATCATGATATTGCTCCCCCCCTTTTATTAGCTTGAGCATGGCCACCTGCACGGAAGAACAGTATATATATGGCGCTCCTAACCTATGGGTAAGTCTAGCGTTCACATCCAGAGTGCAGAAAAAGTAAGCAAACATACCAATCAATTTTCAAACAGCATGCAGTGAAAACTACGAAAAGCTCCGGCACACAGCAGAAAAATAAAACCCAGCGGCCTAACCTAGGTCTAGAAGTAGTGCCCTAGCAAACAATTCTATGTGTGTGTAAGGCTAGTGTGGTTTGGATAAGTCCTAAGCAGGGTAGTTAGTTAAAGTTATCTATAGTTTATGTTTGTTGGGAGTCTGAAGAGGATATTTTAGTTGAAGTTCAAATATTAGTGAATTAGGGTCCATTTTAATTATTTCAGTTTGTTAATGAGTTTTAAGAACTTAGGACAATGATATTTGAAGTTTAAGTTGCATTAGCCAATTTTGGAAAGTCCCGGGTCCTCCTAGGAACTAGACTAAGGGTCCAAAAAGTCACTACGGGAAAAAGACTAAGTCTGGGATTTCTAACACCTTAGGAAAATACTAGACCTTAATACGGGTAGTTAGACAGGTAGTAGGCTGGAATCGGAGTTTCCTATCCAAAGTTATGAATTTTCTAAGTTTCGGGCCCTAAATGAACTACGGTTGACCAAAATGTTGACTTTCTAATCTAAGACAGTTTCTGGAAACATAAATTTTTTAATAAATACTAGGCCCTAATTGGAGTCTAATGCAAGTGAGTTTACCTAATTTGGAATTTTCCACAATTAGTTATGAGTTTTCTAAGATCGGGTAATTAATGGGAATTTCTAAATTCACTAAGGAAGGGCCTTTTTTACTGTTTTGATCCAAATCAACTCCAAACTGATTGGAATCACTCCCAAAGTTCAGGAATGACCAGAGAAAGTGTTTCCAAGTGTTTGGAGGAGATTTGGAATTTTTAATAATTTTTAATGAATTATTAGGGGCAAAATGGTAATTTCCACCTATGGTCAAATTAGGGGTCAACCTGAGGTCAAACTAGGGAACCCTATTTATCTAAGGTCAAGGATCATATTCTGGTCAGTTTGAGGTATTATGGGTAATTTTCTGATCTAAAGTGTATTTATTGTATTTTCCGGAAGGTCTCGGGGCCTTAATTAACCAGTTAATTAGGGTTAGTTAGCTAAGGGCTCTAAAAGCTCCTAAAAATTCCTAGAAAATTCAGTGATGTTTTAGGTGTCACTAAGTTTAAGTGTTGAAATTTTCATGTCAATCCGGGATCTATCCTAGCTCCTAGAAGACTTCTAAGTTCGCTAGACGAGTCCTTAATTTTTGTCCTTAGGGTGTCACTACGTTGTAGGAGTTTAAAGTGATGTTTTATCTAACCCTCAAGGTAATAAATGCATGGGAGTACAAAAATGAAATAAACACACCATGTCCTTAAATCTAGGAGAGCCTAGGCTAAGTGCTCGTGGTGCAATCCTAAACATGCATTCTACGAAAAATAAAAGGACAGACACCTAATGAAGGGATTAGTGAATGATTGGGACTCAACCACTCACTAATCCTCTCCCCCATGATTGCTCTTCACACATAAGATCCATGTCAAAAATTTCATACGATAGCGGGTCTCCCAAAGTTAGGATTTAGATATAAATAGTTTTAAAATAATTTGAAAGTACTTATAGATATAAATATATTTTTTAGAAAATAAAAATAATTAAAAATAACTTGATTCATAACATATAAGTATAGGGAGACCCACTGACCACCCAATCGAAGTTTCAAAATAGTTTAAAAATAATTTTTAGTTTAATAATAATTAGTATGATAATTAGTTTAAATAATATTAAAATAACCGAATCATAGGATAAAACAGAAAACAGTCACGACAGCCAAAATCAAGGGCTGGAAATGGCTTCAAAACATAAAGCTCGCTTTTCTGAAAAGAACGAGGGGTTATACGCAAAAATCCGATTTGAAATGGCGAAGATATGAATTTCCGAAGTTTTAAATATAATAAAATAGTATTTTAAAATAGTGTATTTTTGATGTTTTTGAAATAACAGGAGATACAGACAAAATTTTCATCTGGAAATAGTTTTAAAATATGCATTATTCAGAGTAAATGTAGAACAAGGTGCTGTGCGTCGACAGCGGATTTAAAACGACAAAGTTATGTAATTTCGAAGTTTGAATATGATAACTAATTAATTTTAAAATAATGCTATTTGCTGTTTTGAAAATAATTGCACACATACCCAAAATTTTCATATAAAACCAATTCCAGAAAATGCAGAATCTAAATACGTTCAAAACAAGGCGTTGTGCGTTAAAAACGGAGCGAAAATGAGAGGGATATGAATTTTTGAAGTTTAAACGCAGTAAATTGATTTTTAAATAATAAAAGATAAACAATATTTAAACATATATATTAAAATATCATAAAAATGAGTTTTTGATAATTCTGAAAATTTAAAGTAGTTTGAACACACACACATATGCAATAATAATATTTTAGTCGCATTCAAAATAATCAAAATGATTAAACTAATATTTAATTATTAAAATATACATTTTTTTAAAATAATAATAATAATAGAAATAAAAGTTAAAACAGTAATCTTACCATAAAAAAAAGTAAAACAATAATAATAATGATTAGTTTAATAAATAATTATCAAAATAATAATACAATGCTAATTAAATTAAAATAATTATTTAAATAATATATATATAAAAAGTTTTACTGTTTTTTTTAAATAAATAAAAATATATAGGTCATTTTTATATAAAAAAAAATTTATCATGTAGAGGACGACGATAGGAATCCAACGAGGTATTATACGCAAAAATCGGAGCAAAAATGAATTTTCTATGAATTTTTGAAGTTAAAAATAGTTTTAAAAATAAATTTTTATATTTATTTAATAAAAAGAACGGCCGGCGGCTCGGTGCGGGCCACGTGGCGTGCTCTGACTCGCTCCCAGAACCGCGGAGGCGGCGGTCAGCCACGCGGCGGCCCGGGATGTGATCCCGGGGCCGCGACAATGATTGCCGCGGTAATAGCTCGGTGCGGTCCACGTGGCGCGATCCCAGCGGTCCATCCAAACCGTGGCGGCGGTCAGACAGCTGGCGTCCCGGGATTGGCTCCGCCATCCCGGGCAATGATTGGGTCGCACGGGAATCAGCGCCCGCTACTTAAACACGTCGGATTAAGACGCGGGACCGTCTGATCTCCCGCCTTATGAGATGGACGGTCCAGATCAAGCCGGACGGATCGAAAGATCCCAGACACGGATCCGCGGTCGGACGGAACCGCGGAATAGAGAGATCTGAACCGTTGATCGCGCGATCAACGGTCCAAAAAGCGTACACCTCCAGTTAGGGCGAAACTGAAGATCCACGGCGTTTTTCGTCCCGTTCTCGCTCGATACTCAACCAATCAACATAAAATTTTAAACACCGAAACTAGACATGAAGAGAATTAATGGGGGATATTTTTCGGGACTTAATATGCAGTATATAAAAATCTATTTAGATCTAAGTGCACTAGCTAGGGTTTGAGATTATACCGAAAATACTCGATAGAATCGAGGGATTTCTGGCTTGTTGCACTTGTAGACTGTCCACGCTCCTATTTGTAGAAGAAACCCCGTCTCGAGACCTCCTGGATCGGTCTCTAAACGTCTTAGAACGTAGATCTCCTCGGGTGGCCGGAGATTACGCCGGCGGCGGCTCGAGGTGGTCGGGATTTGGTCTGGGAAGGTGGGGAAGGGTCGTGAAAGCACTCTCACAAACTCTCAGGGCCTGAGGAGCTCTGGAGATCAAGCAAGAGTCAAAAAGTCCTTTCCTAAACCTAATTTTCGCTATTTAAACTCCTAAACCTAAGGGGAACGGCTATGATCGAATCTAAGGGTAATTAGGAGGGAAAAGGGGCGGTTTTGGCCGTGATTTGCAATTCAAAACGAAGGGAGTCAATTAGAGCATTGAATGGGCTATTAAATTGACCCTTAATAGGTTATTTCAACCTATTTAAGACATGGTTTGACCAAGTCAACGACTGACTTGGTCAAATCAGTTAAGAGGGTCAAAGGAGAGATGGGTTCGAGCCAAGAATGAGATTGGATTTGATTTGGGCTTTTAATGGGCTTAATGGGTCAAAATTGACCCATTAAGGGTTGGGTTGACCAGGTCAAGGGTTGACCTAGTCAACTCAATCCATGGGACCCAGTGAGATGACAAAATCAAGGTCAACAGTACCTTGGAGTATCTTTCAGCAATTTGGGTCAGACTAATCATGGCAGCATGATGCTTCTACTAATATGGCAAGGCAAGATAAACAGGAAGTGGCTCAAATGCAACTGGAAGCAGTTGGGTGACGGTAGTTTTTTACTATTTTTTTTTGTAATTTTTGGGCTCTTGTGCAAATCTTTAAGAACTGACATCTGTTAGTACAAGTGATGATTTTAAAATTATCAAGTGTCTAATTTGCAAATCATTTCATCAATATTTTCTAAATAAAATGATTTATTTTATGGATATTTTTCTTTTTAATTTCTGAAGCTCCAAATGAATTTCCTAGTTGTATCTTGTAATCGATTGACCATATAACGACAACAGATAGAGGGTGATGACTCTTAATGATTATTGACAAACTTGCTGTAATGAATATTGATTAATTGAACAAGGGATAACAAATATGACTGATGACAAACTGAGAAGAAATTAGGGCAAAGATGTTGAAAAACACCACATTAAATCTGAAAATGATGCATTGCTTTTCATAATTATATTCATTATCATATTTACCATATAATACATTAAACTAATTGATAATATATTAAACTGATTGACAGATTTATAGCTCATTCTGGCATTAATATTGATACAAAATTGCATTAAATACTAATATGATTCATTGGTCTATTTGATAGTTAATAGTTCTCTTTTGGCTTTACTGATCATTGATAGTTGATAGATCTCTTTTAGCTTTACTGATCATATTGATTTTATTATTAATTTTTAAAAAATTTAATTTATTGCTCATATTAAATGATGATTGATATTGACTAACATACATATTGATTATTTTACCTTGCATTGAAAACAAAGATAAAGTTTTGGTTACTTACTATATTTTTATGTTTATTATGTTATTTTAAATTATTTTAGATAAGGAGCCTACAACTTGAGGTTGTATAGTGATGCTAATATAATTATTGTTACACCTTTTAGTTTATGTATTTTTGTAGTCAGTATGACTATTATATATATATTTTCAGACTCTAGTTAGTAATGTGAATTATGTTTTTTTTGCATTTTATTGATTTTCTTTATTGCGATTAATCAGCTATGGATGTCCGTATTGATCCGGTTGATTAATGAATTAATATTGTATACAGATAGAGAACATAAAGATGTTCTTCCACTTATATCTTGGGATGTGACAGGAATAATGATCGATCGAAGAGTTGCAATTGGGTGACAATAATCAGAGTAATGTCATCACATAGTAATTAGAGCACCATAGTTGGAGGATCGTAGTTGGATGAAGATGATTAAAAAACCATAATCGGAGACGTCAATTATAGAAGGAATGCATTTTGATAATTGTGTCAGAATACAATAGTTGGATAACGATGCACAATGATTATAGTTGAGTGACAGTAGTTGAACGATCATTGCCAAGCGAGGGTGATATCGCTACATAACTTATATTCACACTTGTCAGGATTATGATCCTTTAATAAATTTCTTTCATAACTTATGTTCACGCTTGCTTAAACTTCAATTACATTTGCACAGTCATATGCTTCAAATCACTCTCATTGATATCACTGCATTAATTGTTTTGCTTAATGTTCTTATTATTTATTTTTTCAATCCTTGTTTAGACATTATAATTAATTATAATATTTCAGAATTACAAGGTCCAAAATATAATAATAATAATAATAATAAGCTTCTTCAGATTACAAATAAATTATAATTCTCCAAATATCATAATATCATATATTTATCATATCTAACCAATTAATCTCCCAAATAAATTAAGTATCATCATAATATATATATATATATATATATATATATATATATATATATATATATATATATATATATATATATATATATATATATATAAAAGATTTATAAATTTATATAATTATATTATCATTTTAATAACTGAATTTACAAAATGTATATTAATAAACTATTATAAAACCATTAGATTTATGTCTAATATTGTAAAATGATTGACTTTATGCAAAGCATCTTATTCTTTCCTATTTCTAATATCTAAATCAGTAAATCTCTTCATCAAAATTATTTAAATTATTATTATATTATGTGATCCATATGACATTTTTAGTGTTTTTTCTATTAGAAATAAAATTTGTATTTTTCTCATTCATAAAATGTATTTTGCATTTATTTTTTGATGATTTATGATATTAAAGTTTTATAAATACAATTTCTTTAAATAATCAAGTTATATCATAAATATAAAATTTGAAAGAAAAATAATAAAAAAAACTAGTTAGGTGCATAGCATTCCTTTCATTTAATTGCAACAACTCAATTCATTCTCAAAGCCTTCAGTGCCGCTAATGCCTTCAAGATGAAGAAAATGTCAAGTTGGGCCAAATAATTTATGCAACTACGTAATATTTGGATTGTTAGAATAGGCCTTTCTCCATAAATTTGTCATTAATTATTTGGAATGCGTGTAACATTTTATAATATTAGTTGTGAGGTTGCCCTGAGTTTATCCAAAAATAAATAAACAAATAAAGAAAATATCTTTGCTATTATGTAGGGGTGTCAATATTTGACCGGATTCGAAACTCGGCCCGGACCTAACTCGAAAAATTTCGGATTCAGATCAACTATTTGCTAGACGGGTTAGGTTCGGGTTGACCCGAAATCCAAAATCAACCCTGGTTGACCTGGAAAGCTTGCCTACCTTGCTTGCCATTCGTCGAACTCTGGACTCCGTAGTTTGGACCAAGACCTGTCCCGAGACTCCCGTGCTCGCCTCTCTTCCAGACTTCGCTGGATGCCCTTCAGAATCCTCATTGCTTTCATCCGCATCATTGTCGGCCTCGTCGTCCCCATGCCTTTTTACCTGATCCTTTCCATGATCCGCCCATTCGGTGGCATGGTCATCGTTCGCGGCTGCCCACCCCCTCCCTCCTTCCCCTCTGCCTCCAGCGAGAGCGGCGTCCTCTTCGTCTGCACCCAATGAACTCTAATGAAGCCCATTGTCATCGCCATGGTCCTCAGCCGCCAGATTCCATCCGTCACCTATTCCATCTCTCGCCTCTCCGCACCGGCTCAACTGCGACCGCCGAATAAATGCCACCATGATCCACATCAAGCTAGAGAAATGTGATCTAGTGGTTTGCCCATAAGGAACCACCTGTAAGGAACCCACACCAGAGGACCATCTGGTGGTTTGCTCGGCTGTTCGTCTCGCGTCTAGACTCTATAGTCCATGATTCGGGTTCGCACTACAACGTGCCTACCATTTCTAGGTTTGTTGATCGGGTCGGGTCAACGCGATAACCTGGTGGGTCGTGTATGGGTATGAATTTTCGACACGTTTATAAAACTGGATTGGGTTCGGGTCTACCTATTTAGACTCGGGGTTTATTCTGGATTTGACCCGAACCCGACCCAAAAACTTATTTTGACACACCTAATATTTTGATTAAAAATATGGTAACAAAATATTTATTATCTGTAAAATGAAGCAACTATAAAGCTGTGGCAAACTGATCCTAAATCTAATACTCTTATAATGTTGGTTGCGTTACTTGTGTGCGGTCACAACTATTCCCATACTTGGTGCTTATGGTGATATATTAAGGAGCAACATATAAATGTAAAATTTAAGGAGTTTAAAAGTTAACATATTTTGCTTCTTTCGAAAATGCAAAAAAATATTTTGTGTTTTCCTTAGAAATGTAAAATATATATATTTTTTACATTAAAAATTTTAGTTTTTGTTTTGCAAATGTTTTTGTTAGTGCTTTTCTTGTTATTTTTAATCTTTTTTTTTTGTTAAAGTTATTTTTTTATTTATTGTTAAAGATATTTTTATTAATGTTAAATTTTAACTTTTAATCTCATCATATACATACTAATGATATGGTTCATTTGGTCCTGTGAACGTATGTAGAGCTACGTTCGGCCGGCACTAAGATCGCAGGCACAAAACGAGAAATACCGAGCAATACCAACAATAACGAGAAATACCATTATGTGAAGATGAAATACCGATTAATACCTAGAAAAAACTAGGTATTTTTTTGGGATTACTCGGTATTGCTCGGTATTACTCGGTATTGATCTTCACAGAGCGATATTTCTCGTTATTACCAAACAATACCTAACAATACCGACCAAATACCGAGCAAAAACGAGTAACAATCCTCTGACCGAATATAGAGCTATATGTCCGGTCAGAGGACGTAATAAAAGTTCTTCTCAGACGGGCTAGGGACATCATAACATCAGAAGTGTACGTAATTTGATATTGATTAGTCATTAGTGTGGCCAAACAAAATTTTTAAGAGAACAGACCTTCCTTGTATCTTCGATCAGGGTGCACTTACCGCTAACAACTACTTTGGATTCCTCTGATCCCATCGCATGCATGGCAAATGAGGGGGCCACATTCAACTGATTATTTGTCTTGAAATTTTTAGTTTTGCCTCACAAAATATAATTAATTTATTGGACCTAATAATTAGTTGACTCGTTATAAATTATTGTAAAATAAAAAATAATTTCAAAACATTTAAAATTAACACTCACCACATTATTACGAGGGGGCAAAACTGAAAGCCATCAAATAATTTTGATTAGTTAAATTTGGCCAATTTTCAAATAAATCAATAATAAAAGACTCAAATTTGTCCATGAGTTATGGCTGGAAGTTGGTGACGGTGGTCGAAGGGATCGTAGTCGGCGGAGGAGGTTGAAAGGATCTTAGTCGATGGACGACGGAGGTTGGAAGGACCGTAGTCTGGTAACGGTGGTCAGAGGGACCGTAGTCGGCGGAGGAGGTTAGAAAAGGCATAGTCGGTGGAGGAGTTCGGAGGACCGTAGTCAGTGGACAATAGATGTTGGAAGTCCAATGATGGGTGGAAGTTTCGACGCCGGGTAGAAGTCCGACAAAAGTCTGACGACAGGCGGAAGTCTGATGACAGGTAGAAGTCCGACGTTGGGTAGAAATGCGACGACGGTCGACGGCCGGGTTAAAGTCCGACGATGGTCAGCTGCTGAGCAGTGGTCTGACAACGATCAGGTTGAACTCCGACGACGGTCGGCGGACAGGTGGAAGTCTAATGACGATCGACAGCCGGGCGGTGGTTCGACGACGATCGGGCTGATGTTCGACAGCGGTCGGCTGCTGGGTGGAAGTCCGGTGGCGATCAGCGGCCAAGCAGTGGTACGACGAAGGTTGGGCCGAATTTTGGTGGCGGTCAGCTACTGGTTAGAAGTCCGGCGACAGTCGGCGACTGAAGTTTAGCGGCGGTCGGCGGCCGGGTGGAAATCCGGTGGCGATAGGCTGCCGGGTGGTGGTCCGATGAAGATCGGTGGCCGTGTGGAGGTCCGACGGTGGTCTGACGACAGTCGATGTGGATTTGCCGACGGTGGTGAATGAGCTCTTGAAGCCTTAGAGCTCTCTCCAATTTTTAGCCCAAGGTCCCCTTCATGTAGAGAAAGAGGGTCTATTTATAGATTTTCATGAGTGGCACACCCCGTAAATATAGAGAACATCCGGGACAAGTTCGGCGTGCTCCATCGGATGACTCGTATTATTTTCCTCAATCATAGAAAGTTTTTCAACTGTTTAAGTGTCTTAACGATGTCAAAATTTAGCATTCTTAGGCTCGTTGGATTCATCTCACTGAGTCGCTCGATTTGATTATAAGCATTCTATATTCAGATATCATTTTGTCACCAAATAATGCTTTGATCCTTCCAAATGTGGTTCAGGCCACCGATTTGGACCCATTTGGGCTTGGGTTGGACCGATTTTTGTGTGGTTGGTTTCGTCTCTTTGAGACATTCAGCTTGACTATAAGTTTGCTAAAATTGAAATTTAAATGATCCCGAATTTAATTTTGAAAGTTTCTAACTTGAATATGGCTTGAGATTCGTGCTCGAACAAAATTATTTTCGATGCCGTATCAAGATAAACAACACACACACACACACACACACACACACACACATATATATATATATATATATATATATATATATATAGTATTTAATATTATAAAATAAATTTATTATAAATGGTGATATTTCTTAATATTATTTGGTGACATTTAATGAAATGTTCAAATTAAAAAAAAAATATTTATAAAATAAATATAAAAAATTACTATTGATGTAAAATATAAATAGTATTTAATTTCTTATGCTACAATAGTATTTTATAATTTCAATTAAATAAGTTTATCATTTATTTATATTTCTATGGTAAATATATATAGAGATCGACCACAATTTTTTTTATGAATATGAAAATTTATCATAAATTATAAAATATGTTGTCCTCAATCAACGACAAATATTTTTTTGATGAGCAAAATGTTTTAATGAAATAATATTGTCCTTCAATCAATGGCTATTTTTTTAATTAAAAATTAAATTATTTTATTTTATTATATTAGTACAAAATTTAATAAAATTATTTTGTCCATCAATTAATGACATAAGATCACGCAATTATGATTTCATTAAGACACTTAAATGTTGAATAAATGTTTCACGACCAAGAAAATTAATATGAGTTATACAATAGAGTATTTTGAATTCTAGTCAAATTATTAAAATGTCCATCTCAAAAAATTTATAAGTAGAGCTTCATTCTTCTCACGAGGAGGGAGGAATAGAGAGAATTAGAGAAAGCTCTCCTGAATTTTTCAGATATCACCGCCAATGAGCATCACAAACTATTGCCGCTAATAATCACCATCGCCACCGACAACCGACATAAAAAATTATCATCATCTTCAGAATACTAAGAAGATTTAATCATATTGTTGGGTACAGATGTATGTGTGAAAACATTTATATATATATAAAAAAGCCAAAGTACTCCTAAACATCGTTGCACAATTTGGTGTAATGTTTGAAATTTTATTCAAGAACATTGTAGTTAAGCGTTCTCATCCCAGAGGAATTTTGTATTTGTGACCTACTGGGAAGTTACATCAACAAGACAAAATCGTGAGGTTCTTAAGTCAATGTAGACAATATCTTGATAGTTAAGAGTTTTGACTATTACAAATGGTATCAAAGCAATACACTAGCCAAAATATATGAACTAAGTGACATGCAAAACAAAGTGTTACGCTATGGGAGCCACCTCTTGAACTCTGTATGAGACAAAGTGCTATATGACGGGAGCAACCACTTGAACTTTTAAGGGCCACCTTTAGGATCCTATCTGCATGGTGCATGGATGATTCTGGAATAAAAATGCTGACGAGGATGTCAGTTACTTAAGTTGTGGAGATTGTGAAACCCATTAAGTAAAAGAAAGCTAAACTCTTAAGCATCAAGACATCTTTTGGTGTAATTGTTAGAATTTCATTTAAGAAACTCTGCAGTTAAATATATTCATCCCAAAGTAATTTTGAGATGGGTGACCTATTGGGAAGTTCACCAATATGACAAAATCATGAGGCAGTGGAAAATATTTCGATAGTTAAGAGTTTGGACTGTTACAGTCTACCTGTGAATACCTATTTTATATAATCTCTATTGGAAAAATCAAGCTCTGTTGATGGGAGTTAATTGCTCGTATGTAAATACTTGATTATTATAAAAGAAATCAAATATTTTATTCTCAAATAATCATATTTTTCTTCGACTATGAGGAAGAAAGAATTCTTGTATCTTTTTATATATAATGAAATTTTCATCCAGGCCAAGCCATGTTTTTTTTTCCTTTTAAAAAATTTTCTCGTAAAAAATTTTGGTCTTATTATTTTTATCTATGTGTGTAGAATTTTTATACAATGTTGAAATATAAAATAAACACTCTACCTACTCCATTTTTTTAGCATGTAATAAAATCAATTAAATTTCATAATAAAATCACTTAAAAAGAAATTATGAGAAACACAAACTGATAAAATTATGCAAATAAATTTGAGACAAAATCATCTATCTACAACGCTAGGAAAGTGAATAAACTAATAAGTTGAAAGTATTTTAAGCTTTTAAGACTTCGTTTAGGACGGCTTTTTTATTGCTTTTTAAAATAGAGTTTTAGTACAATTTTTTTTTTGTACTAGAACTCCGTTTTAAAAAGCAATAAAAAAGTCGTAAGGCTTCGTTTGGGACAGCTTTCTCATTGCTTCTTAAAGCAGCTTTCTAGTACAAAAATTAAAATTTTTGTACTAAAAAGTTGCTTTAAGAAGCAGTAAAAAAGCCGTCCCAAACGAAGCCATAATGCTTCGTTTGAGACGGATTTTTTATTGCTTTTTAAAATGGAGTTCTACTTCAAAATTTTAAATTTTTGTACTAGAACTCCGTTTTAAAAAGCACTAAAAAAGCCGTCCCAAACAAAGCCTAAGGCTTCGTTTGGGACGGCTTTTTTATTGCGGAGTTTTAGTTAAAAAATAAAAAAAATTGTACTAAAACTCCGTTTTAGAAAGCAGTGAAAAAGCCGTCCCAAACGAAGCCTAAGGGTTCGTTTGGGACGGCTTTTTTATTGCTTTCTAAAACGGAGTTTTAGTACAAATTTTTTTATTTTTTAACTAAAACTCCGTTTTAGAAAGCAATAAAAAAGCCGTCCCTAACGAAGCCTAAGTCTCATCACACAGCCAGCTGCTACTTATCTCCTAAAGCAACCTAAAAAAAAATTATGAAGAACTAAACAATAGAACAATAAAAACATTAAGGATTAAAAAAAAAAAACTCCAAAACAGACAGAACCCGAATCATATAATTTTGAGTTTTCAAGAATGTTCTCTGTCCAATCACCAATGCGAGCAATTATTACGTCCGGTCAAAACTGAACGCATCTGAATATATACCGAGCAATACCGAGCTTCAGATAACGTGATGCGTGGGTATTGACCTATAAACACATTCGATGACCGGACATAATAATTACTCGTCTGCAGAAAATCATGTTAATGTAACAAATATCTGATCAAATCCATTCAGTCATGGTCATTCACCTATAAAAGAGTTTCAGCGTTTATTTATTTATTTATTTTTTGGAAAATGTTTCAGCGTTTAATTATAAATTTATAACAGTAGTATCATTCGACAAAACAACAATGAAGTCCATAATGTCCACTGATTACTTAATTGTCCAGTCACATACCAATCCAGCTTTCTTTTACTGAAAACCACAAATCAATAATAGACTTAGGCTTCGTTTGAGACGGCTTTTTTATTGCTTTCTAAAACGGAGTTTTAGTACAAAAATAAAAAATTCTGTACTAAAACTCCGTTTTAGAAAGCAGTGAAAAAGCCGTCCCAAACGAAGCCTTAGGCTTCGTTTGGGATGACTTTTTTATTGCTTTTTAAAGCAGCTTTATAGTTCAAAATTTTTAATTATTGTACTAAAAAATTGTTTTAAGAAGCAGTCAGAAAGTAGTCCCAAACAACAAAGCTTTTTTGTTGTTTCTTAAAACAACTTTCTAATATACAATTTTTTTAAAAATAGTTGAGGGGAATCGAGCACGGGTTGGGGGGGTTCCCAACCGTACTTGCTCACCAATCAAAGTAAGCAATGGTGAGTTATGACGTTACTATTACAAAGCATTATAAAATTTCAACTTCGATGTTACTTGTCAGCTTATTATTATTATTATTATTATTTTGGGACTTATGAGTTAATTAAAGGTAAATTCATACAAGCATCACACACGTATGTTTCAAATACAAAACCGCTTAATTGATAGTCAAAACTTTCAACCAACAAATCAAAAAGATGAGCTGCATCATATATTTATTATTAATGTTAATAACATACATTTAATGCACATATAATAAACTAATATATATATATATATATATATATATATATATATATATATATATATATATATATATATATATATATATATATATATATAAACCTTAAAAATCCTAGTAATAAATCAAATCAAAGATGCAGAATAAAATTCACAATGAAACCTTACACAACTTTTCTTGATCTGTTTGTTAGGAGTTTTGGCCACCAATAAATAAGTCTTGGATTCAAATCTTGTGTATGTGATGTTTATATGAATTTGCCTTAATTGATCTAAGATTTAGACTTTGTTTGATACGGTTTTCTTACTACTTCTTAAAGTGACATTCTAGTATAAAATTTAAAAATTTTATACTAAAAAGCTACTTTAAGAAGCAGTAAGAAAGCAGTCCCAAACAAAGTTATAGTTTGAGATAGCTTTCTTTCTATTTTATAAAGCAGTTTTTTAGTATAATTTTTTTTAATTTATAAATTGTTTTTACTAAAAAATTATTTTTAAAAATGATAAAAAAATCATTTCAAACAAAATCTAATGATTAAAAAAAAAATCAGGAAGATATCAATAATATGCTTTTGTTAAATGGGCAGTCTAATGCGCCTTTCGCAATATAAATTAGAAGTGGGACTCTCCTCGTGATGAATTAAATAACGTATATCTAAGCCGTTTGAATAATATTTTCTATCTTATCTCTTAGTGGTACCCAATCGCTATTCTTTGTGCTATAAATGATAGAAATAATGTAGCAACTATAAAACTGACGATTTATTAATGAGCATTAATGACTTAATAGATAATTTATTTATAAATACTATCCATCTAAAAATATTAATGAAATGACTCCTCTTGATTGGGAGTAATTATTGGGTACGTTCACTGGATGTAGAGGAAGGTTCGGTTTTAGACAAAAAAGGCCTGTATTGAGTTTTTTCAAAAAACTAGGTATTTTTTTAAAAAACTCGGTACAGGCACTTTTTTGCCTAAAACCGAACCTTCCTCTACGTCCAGTGAACGTACCAAATAAAAGTTCCTTGATTGGTGGCCAATCCAGCCTAAATCCTAAACCCTAAACAATAATGAAGCCCATAATGTCCACTGATTACTCAATTATTCAGTCACATAACAATCCAGCCTTCTTTTACTCAAAACCACAAAGCAACAATAGATTCGGATTTTGTTTGGGATAGTTTTTTTACTATTTTTTAAATTAGCTTTCTAGCATAATTTTTTTTAGTTTTAAACTAAAAAGTTGTTTTAAAAAAAGCAGTAAAAAAGTCATTCCAAACGAAGCCTAACTCCAAATTGCTGTCAACCACAAAATAGTAATATATGTTGTGTCAATAAATGAACTATCTATCAACTTGATTAGAAAAATTCTAAGTTTGGATTGATCTGTTTGATAAATCAGTCGAATTTGAGTTGACTTATGAATCTGCTTTTCACCTAAAATGACTTGTTTAAAACTTTTTTTTTTTCCTTTTTTTTTGCTTGTGTAGAATATTTTTTTTTAAAATTAAATATGCTAAACTTTTTAGTTAATAAGTTATAATTTTTTTTAATCAAAACATGTTAAAGAGTTAGGTTTAAGTTGTTTGAGTTGGTAGCTGGCAGGTCGGGTTTTGAGTTCATTAGATTCAGGCTTGATACATCATCATGAAATAATCTTGATCGGACATGAATCTCGAGGAAAAAATCAACCCAGAAACTTCAAAAATTAAATCTGGAAGCACCCGAACTCCGATTTCAGTGAGCTTACAGTCAAACTGAGCGTCTCAGAAATACGAACCCAACGACACCAAATTCAACCCAATCTGAGCCCAAATGGATCTAAATCAAGGACCCGAAGTGCTGTTGGAAGGTTCGAATCACAATTTGAGTTACCAAATGGTCTCCGATTTTAACGAGCTTATACTCGAATCGAACGACTCGACGAGACAAATCCAACGAGCCCAAGATCGCCGAACTCCGACATCACTAAGGTCTTCAAATGTCCAACAAATGGTGCACAATCGAAGGGTTCAACATCAACCGTCCATTCGACCACTCCCTATTCGCCCCTGATCTCACACCTATTTACAAGCCATGCCACTCCAGAAAAACTATAAATAGACCTCTCATTCTTCACAAGAGGACTCAAGTGAGAAGAGAGAGAAGAAGAGAAAAGAAGAAGGGGAAAGGGAGAATCATCTCCTCCCCGACTACCGCCGGAGTTCTTTGCGCCGCCTGAATATGCCGGAGCTCTGCCGGATTTTCGGGAAACGCATGAATTATGTAGAACTTTTTAATTTTGCTTCAAATTAGAAGAAACAGATTGTAATCTGATTATCCTGACTTGTGGGACAAGTCAGCTTCTTGTAATTTACAAAACAATAGTGGAACATTTCAGTTGGGCGTGGCCCCGTGATTTTTTCTCTCTTTCGGGTTTTCCATGTAAAAATCATGGTGTTCATTTTCTTTTATGTTTGTGTGCTGAATATTCGTGCAACGCTCAGACGTGAATTTGTAAACTCTACCGCTGCGTATATTCTAGCCCGCAACAAGGCTGTATCATTTTCGGGTCGGATTGAAACACGACCCATCAACCTGTTTTGACACCAACCCACTAACAATAAAATAATATATAGAAACATATTTCAAACATGAAGGTCTAAAATAGTAGTAGCATAAAAATATAAGAAATTTTATAATGAATATATGAGGATTAATTAGATAGGTTTAAACATTATCGAAAATGAAATTGCTGAATCAAGTCAGGAAGCTCAGTATTTAACTTACATAATAATCCAACCATAATAGCCGGAAGGTTCATCATTTAGATTGCATAGGGGAGAAAATTGGTGAGCAATTTTCCCTCTGGCAGATAGAACATTCATTATTTTTAGCCCCCTATAGCAACTTTTGAAGTTAACATCACACACTTCTTGGCACAATTTTTTTCTTTTTTCTTTTTTTTTTCAAACAGAAAATTCCATTCAAGAAAATGCTAAGACAACAAAGGCCCAAAATGTAACAAACCTAAAACACATCATAAAAAGGAAAAGGAAAAAAATGGACAACAATTGATGAACTAAAAGGACTAAACGGCTAGGGCTCTCTGCACCCACCCTGCAGCTAGGCAAGGACCATCCAATGGTGACAACAACCCAGAAAACATAAAGCACTAGGCCACAACCCACACTGGCAACCACCAAACAGAAGATTAAGACCACCAAGGTTGCCAACAAGCCAAGGCCAACCAGGTGATAAGCAAAGAGCCGCCTCATCATCGTCCAGATCACCAATAGATTCCACAAAATTGAAGTGCAGCATCGGAAGAGAGCGGGTCAACCCAAGGCCACTAGATGATGAATAATTTAAAGGACTATTTCTTCCTAGATTTACTTTTACGCCATTTTCCACCGCCACATGATACGGCTTGATCAACAACACAACCCACCATGAAATTATACATATCATGATACTCATTTACTTGCTCACCGAGATCAACACCCCCACAAGCCGGGTTAAGGGACTCATCTAACCAATCTGATTGATCCAAACATGAGTTATTCAACGACAAAGACAGACAGACTTTCAAATCAGCATTGGACATAATCAAAATAGGAATATCAACACAAGTCGTATTTCCCTTCGACATATAAATAACATGAGACACGGCCGGCCCAAATGAATTCAACGATGATTCATGGGAAGAGGATGACTCCATCAAATTAATCTTATTAACACCACACACATCTAAGTTGAAGCCATCCTTATCCGGACAACAAGTATGATTAGTTCCAACATTCCAAACCAACTTAGCACCAGAGTTACCAACAACAATTAAAGACTTGTTCCTACCAACAAAACAAGAGCCCATGACAATATCAGTAAGTACGGTAGGGGTTGATAAGGGGCACAAAGAATGGTTCACACTAGGCATAACACCCACATCATTTACTCCAGACAAATTCATTGGAGAATCAGTAGCCTTAGGAGCAACTAGAGGTTGAACAACTTGTTCTGGAGGGACAATGAAACAATCCACAGATGATCGAACAACAGAGACTGCAGGTGTAGGAATGAGAGACGCGTTTTCAAGGGGATCTGAAGCCATAGGGTGAAGAATAACACAAACATATAGAACAAATACATCAGCCAATCCATATTGAAAAGTAACAACAGGACTGAAACCATCATTAACATGAGGAAGGAAGGCATTAACATCAGGAATCGAATGGGTTTGAGTATCAGGCAATACATTATCCATTGGTCGCATCAACAACCACATTAGCATGAACATTCTTATACTTCTCAATATGATTAGGATACAAAACATCACATCCCAAATTTGAATGACCAAGGGACTTGCAATGAATACAATATGAGGGAAAATCCTCCATTTCAATCAATTGGACAAACCCAAACTTATCGGGGCCAAGCCATATGCGGTAAGGGTATTGTTTGGTAATGTTAATTTCCATGAGGACACGAGCAACAGACGGACGAGATCTGACAACAGTCGCATTGTCCATTTTTAAAGGTCCTCCAAACAATGACCCCCAATCCATGGAGAATATGAGAAGAGAAGAAATGAAGGTGCAAGTTAGGGAAAGAAACCCAAATTGGAAAGACAGGAGATTCAACATTGACATCAAAAAGGGGGACCATTTGGAAAACTTCATAAAATAATTATTCACGAAGTTAGAGCCATGGGAAAAGATCCAACTATAATCTAAATCATTGCTCAATTTAATCAATACATGCTTAGCATTAAGCACACTATCATAAAAAAATGCCATTGAGTTTGAGGTTAAAGAAAAAATTACGAATGACGTTAATGGAAGTTTTACGAGCCAAGAAAAATCCAATTAAGGAAAACTCGAACGGCTCCCCCAAAACAAGAACATCATCCTCCGAAATCCAAGTAAAGGTAAACCACGATGAGTAGTGGACTTAAGCTCAGGAAACACCACTAGAGATGAAGCCTCTGAGAGGGCCTCAAGAAAGAAGCGATAAATAAGATTTATTATCTGAAAAATCAGGATCATTCATGCGATTCACCGCCATTCCAATAGAAAGTGGTTTGAGGTGGACAATCTCGAAGTAGAAAGAAAGCCAAGAAAAAGAACAAAGAAAAACAAGGAAAAATGTGGATAAACACATCCCAGACGACACAGACCAGCAAGGAGCAGGCGCCGCTAGGGGCGAAACCTTAGTAGAGTGCACAGACAATTCTCTCTGAAAAAAAGCTCTACACACTTCATGGCACAATCTTTGGAGGATGAGGGAAATTTAGTGTTTTAGACCTCTCTTAATAATATTGATGATTTTATTAAAATATTTAATTAATTCTTCTTCTTCTAAAAACTTACCATTATTTGTAGTTTTACTTAGATTTGTGTGGGACAAATTTTTTTATTGCTTTTTATAATAGTTTTATAGAACAAAAGTTTCTTAAAAATAATGAAAAAAGAAGTGGCAGAAAATTGTCCTTAACAAAGCCTTAATCGCTCTTGAAATATTTATTTTCTTACTAACTCATATTATAATATTTTATGTATAAATCAATATAAAATTTCAACTTCGATATTACTTGTCAAATTATTATTTTTATTACTTTGCGACTTTTGAGTCAATTAAAGGTAAATTCATACAAGCAATACATATACAAGTTTCAAATCCAAAACATCTTGATTGATAGTCAAAGCTTTCAACCAACAAATCATACACGTGCACGTTTATAAAATTTAAAAAACTAAGAAAATGATATTATAAATTTTAAAATTAATTTATGATGTCATATGATGATACTAAATACTTTATGAATATTACATGTAATATTTGTATATTTACATATGATTTATAGGCATATAAATTTATATTATTTTTCATATATACTCATTATAGGTGTGTTCGATGAAAAGTAAAAAAAAGTGTGTTAATGTCTAATGCAGAGTGTCCTAATCCATTGATATTTTTGACATCAGTATAATAGCCATTAGAATATTATATTAGTGATTAAAAAAAGATAAGTTGGACATAGAGCATTATCTACAAGAGTATAAACTTATAAGGAAAGCAACAATGAATAAATATAATGAGAAAGAGTAATAATTATATATAGAAGCTCATTGGATGTAAGCTTTTAATATATATATATATATATATATATATATATATATATATATATATATATATATATATATATATATATATATATATATATATATATATATATATATATAATCAGGCTTTTGAGAAGTGATTAAAATAATAGAGTAGTTCTCAGAAGTGTACAATTTAGTTGATCACTTAATGCATCCATAAATAGATAAACAACATGGGACACATTGTGACATTGGTCCTCAAAGAATAAGAATGATATATATGGAGCAAAATCTTTCCTTTGAGACCAGTTATCAAATTGATAGCAAAAATAAATAGAATAAATGGGAAGGATGTTGATATTTTGAAAAGCACATAGCAATATCTCACTAAAATGAAAGTACTCCAAGGAATAAAAGTTCAAGGTGAAAGAAAAGAAAATAAGAACAATAATTTCTTACTAAAATATATACATGCTAATTCAAATATAAAAAAATGCTTGATTGGTGTAATAGGGGAAGTAGGGGCTTCCTCATCATTGTCCATCAAAACACCAAAAACCCCCGACGAAACCTCAAAAGCCAAATCACATACACTATTTCCTCTTGCCTTTCCTTTTTTGCTTATGACCACTCGCATTAATAACATCACGAACAACAAAGCGGTCCTTCTCAAATTCATGAAAACAAAATTTTCCCCACTAGAAGGAGAAGAAAATGAATCCTCTAAAATTAACCAGTTAGTTTGAACAAAATTAGAGTTTTTCACAAACTTAGCCACATGCTCTTTTAGCTCAACATCAGACAAAACCGAAATAGGGATATTAACAAAATTAATACAGCCCTTTAAGCCGTCATTAGAAACCAAATCCGATTGAGCATGAACATGTTTATCCAACACCAAATTAACAGAAGAGGGGGCATCTTCTTGATTCACGAGAGCCATAAGGGAAGGTTCACCACAACCAGACAAATCCTGCAAAGGAGAAATAAAAGAACCAGACTGCTCAGCTACCTCACAAGGAACATCAACCATAGCCAAACCATACTGGGCAAGCACAAAAACCGCACAAGACACAATAGGTTTAGAATTAACACCATAATTTAATTCACCAGCATCACTCACACAAACCCGAGGGAGTTGGGGAACATGAACAACCCCCACCACCACAGAGTCCACATGGACTAAATTAAGATTAGAAATAGCAGGTGGAATGTAATATCAAAAATCTACTCCAGGATCGTCGAGGACGATCTGGATCGTCCTGGGACGATCAGTGGAAATTTTTGCTCCAGAATTTGCCCAGTTTTGCTCCAGGTGATTTTCTGTACATATCGTCCAGGCCGATTTGGACATCGTCCAGGCCGATCGGCACTGTAGAAAATGTCGGCCTGAGAATAGTTCTGGGAACCGTCCAGGACGATCCAATTTGGTCTGATCGTCCTGGGACGATTTGGCGATCGGCCGGGCCGATCTGTGTATTATAAAGCTGATTTCAGTCGTTTTGAAGAGAGAGAAAAATCAAAATTAAAAATAAAAATATCTAAGGAGAGAGAAAGTCGAGGGCATTTTGGCAAAAGTTGATTTTCGGACGACGCGGAGCCATTTTCGTCCGAAGTGACTGTTCAGAATATTGCTGTACGCAAGGTAAGGCACATTCCGCCTTTCTCAATTTTCAGAACCGTCGCGTTTGGCGGTGTTTTCTGTCCGGATTTCATTTCCGTTACTGTTTTTCGTCCGTATCTTTTGATCGGTTCAGTTTTTACCGCGTAACTTTCTGTATATTGTTGACGTGCCGAGTGTGCACATTTTGGTTATTTTTCGAAGATTTTTGTCCGGGTATTTTTGATTCGGCGGAGTTTTTCGTAGACTACATTTTTTTGTGAAATTGTAAATTCTCTGTGCAGTAGAATAAATGTTCTGGAATGTGATTATCTATATTCTGTGCGAATTTGGTAAATTTTCTTTGCAGGAAATTTTGTGTAAATTCTATCTACTGCCGTTGTGCTGCCCGATTTTTATCTGATTTCTGATTTGCCCGGATTTCTTCTGAATTGAAATGCTATCTGTATGTGCTATAAAAAGGGAGCTATAAGGAGTCTGAATCCTATGAGATTCAGTTAGTGTCTGGGAAATCTGAAATGAGCTCAATCTGAAATCTGATATCTGTTCTGTTCCGGATCCGATGAATTCTGTTCTGGTGCTATAAGCACATTTGTTCTGGTGCCGTGAGCACAAAGGGAGGCATAAGGGGCCTGGATCCTATGAGATTCAGTCAGTGTCTGGGAAGGGAGGCATAAGGGGCCGGAATCCGTAGAGATTCCGTCAGTGTCAGGGCATTTAGCTATGAATGAAATATTATCTGATATCTGATTTGATATGATTCAGATTTTTGTATCTGTTCTGTTTTTTGTATCTGTTCTGTAAGAAATTGTGATTCTGCTACGATCAATTTTGATTTCTGATTTCTGTACGATTCTGAATCTGTTGATTTAATCTGTTCTGATTCTGATGTGTACAATATCTGATTCTGATGTGATCTGTCCGTATCTATTCTGATTTGTTCTGTTTCGTTCTAATATGTCCGATTTGATATATGTTCCGATTTCTGATCTGATTTCTGTCTGATGAGTTTGGTTTTGGATTCTGAGAGTTTTGATTGGAGGATTGTTGCTTTGCTGAGCTGTTGAGCTCACTCTTATTTTCTGGTGGTTTTCAGGTTTTGGGAAAGGGAAGGAAGTCTAGGAGTAGATTTCTGAGTTCTGATCAGTATAGGTATTTGTTTGTACCTTTTGATTTCTGTACAGTCATGGCTTTTCTGTTCTGCCTTTCTTTCTGTTCAAAAGTCATGTACTGTATCTGTAGATGATTGTTTTGAGGAAAATGAAAATATAGATGTTTTGTTCCGCTGTATTTGGTTACTTATAGTAGCTCTGTGTTTGTGTGTCTGTTGAGTTGATTAATTTGGAAGATTCAGTTTAGGCACCAATTCCAAAGCGAGATCCTGGATAAAAAGGTTTTGTCGCGGTCCGGCTCGGGCAGGATCCGTCCCCGTCGGGTCGGGTCGTGACAAACTTTAGTGGTATCAGAGCACTGGTTTTGAAAATTGGTTGGATTGTAAAACAGAGCTATAGGAAGTGACCAGTGAGTCTGTCTGGGGGTAGTTTTGGGTCGTTTGGCTTTTTATGGTGTTGTTTTTGTGTTGTTTTTGTGATAGTTTTCCGGATTTTCTGGATTTTTCTGTATGGATCAGCCAGACCCAGACATGACAGACGGACAGAGTGCCAGTCAGGCAGCACAAGTGGGGAGTACAGCCCAGTGGCCTGTGCAGATACACTGTCCCAGTTTGCTACGCTTGTTGCTCAGATGATGAGCGAAACTCAGAGCAGAGCTTCTACTGTCAGATCTGAGGACATTGATAGACACCTGCAGTTATTTTTGAGGTTGAAACCTCCGAGATTTGAGGGCGCTGTTGAGCCCAGAGCAGCTGAGGAGTGGCTGAGGAGATTGGAAAAGACTTTCGACGGAATACAGTGTCCGTCAGACAGGAAGGTTCCGTTGGCTGTTTTTCTGTTGGATGGAGAGGCTGAGCACTGGTGGGAAGGCCAACAGGCAGCCAGATTTCAGGGTAGGCTGAACTCTTTGATCACTTGGGAAGAGTTCACTGAGGTGTTTCGAGACTGGTTTGTTCCCCCTTCTGCACGACAGCAGATGCAGGAGAGTTTTTTGAGACTAGTTCAGGGGAGCAAGACGGTGATGCAGTACGAGGCTGAGTTTACTGCATTAGCTAGGTACGCTCCGCAGCTGGTCAGCACTTCTGCTGAGAGGTGCTACAGATTTCTGAGAGGATTACGAGACACTTTGAGGCAGCCTCTGATACCATTCAGGATTACTGATTTCTCTGAGCTTGTGGAGCGAGCTCGATTGATAGAGAATGACATGACGGCTACTCAACAGCGGTGGACTGCGAGTAGGAAGAGATTTGGAGGTGAGACTTCTGGCAGTGGTTCCTCTGGGAAGAGGAGATTTATAGCTGGTTCTGGATCCGTTGACTCCAGGAGGAGCGGAGGGTCGTCTGGTACTGCTACCAGTATGACGAGTTCTGGATCTGTCAGTGGGGCACCTGTGTGCCAGAGTTGTGGACGGCGACACCATGGCCAGTGTTACAGGATGGCTGGTCTTTGTTTCAGATGTGGTCAGCCGGGACATAGGATTGCAGAGTGTCCACAGGCTGGATTTGATCGGCGTACTGAGTTCCGATCTGAGGGCTTTGTCAGACCTGTCAGTTCAGTAGGAAGACCGAGGACTATTCCTCCTCGTCCTGAGGGATTTTCTGGGAGAGGTGGTGGTACTAGTTATGGACCACGGAGACCACCTACGGCTCCCTCTGAGCAGAGTAGTTCTATTGCTTCAGCTCCTGCTCCAGTTCAGCCACGAGTTTACAGCCTGAGTCAGCAGGAGGCTCGAGATGCTCCGGATGTTGTGACAGGTACGGTTTACATTTCTGATCAGCCCTGTCGTGTTTTGTTTGACTCTGGAGCGAGTCATTCTTTTCTGTCCGAGCGATGTTTTGAGACTTTACATTTGGATTCGATGGTTTTACCGGTTTCTTTGTATGTGATTTTACCGGCTGGAAATCCTTTGATTGCTCGAAAGTTTTGTTTGTGTGAGATTGATATTGCTGGCAAGAAGTGGACATCAAGTCTGATTTCCATGCCCAGAATCACATGGATTGGCTGAGTCTGTATGATGCTCAGATTGACTGTCTGAAGAAGCAAGTGAGTTTGCTTGTGGCTGGAGAGAGAGTTGTATTTCAGGGATTACGAGGTGTTCTCTCCAGTCTGATTTCTGTTTTGGAGATAAACAGAATGTGGAAGAAAGGATGCCCAGTGTTTTTGGCTTCGGTGCAAGATCTGAACCTGGAGGTTGGTTCTGTTTCTGAGATTGCTGTGGTACGGGAGTTTGCTGATGTTTTTCCTAAGGAGTTGGTTGGTTTACCTCCGGATAGAGAGGTGGAGTTCTCTATCGATGTTTTTCCGGGTACAGCTCTTATATCAAAAGCTCCGTACAAGATGGCACCGAAAGAACTTTCTGAGTTGAAAGTTCAACTTCAGGAGTTGGTTGACAGAGGTTTTGTCCATCCTAGTGTTTCACCCTGGGGAACACCTGTTCTGTTTGTGAAGAAGAAGGACGGGACACTCCGTATGTGTGTGAATTACAGAGATTTGAACAAGGTCACGATCAAGAACAAGTATCCTTTGCCTCGGATTGACGACTTGTTTGACCAGCTTTCCGGATCTTCAGTATTTTCGAAGATTGATTTGCGATCCGGATATTATCAGGTGAAGGTGAAGGAATCTGATGTGGTGAAGACTGCTTTCAGTACTCGGTACGGGCACTATGAGTTTTTGGTTATGCCTTTTGGGGTAACCAATGCGCCCGCTATTTTCATGGATCTGATGAACCGAGTATTCAGGGAGTTTTTGGATCAGTTTGTGATCGTCTTTATTGACGATATTCTGGTATATTCTGCTTTTGAAGATGATCATGCTAGACATTTGAGGATTGTGTTGGAGACTCTGAGGCGGCATCAGCTGTATGCCAAGTTCTCCAAGTGTGAATTCTGGCTGAAGAGTATTTCTTTTCTGGGGCATGTGGTAAGCGGAGAAGGTATTTCTGTGGATCCCCAGAAGATTCAGGCGGTTGCTTATTGGCCAAGGCCGACTACGGTATTTGAGGTACGTAGTTTCTTGGGCATGGCCGGATATTACAGGAAATTTGTGAAAGGATTTTCACAGATTTCGACGCCTCTGACGAGACTGACGCAGAAGTCAGTAGCTTTTGTTTGGACACCGGAGAGTGAAGCTAGTTTTCAGAAATTGAAGGATTGTTTGACTTCAGCTCCAGTGTTGGCACTTCCGTCAGGTACGGAAGATTTTCAGGTGTTCAGTGATGCTTCACTGAAAGGATTGGGTTGTGTGCTGATGCAGCATGGAAGGGTAATTGCTTATGCTTCGAGACAGTTGAAACCACATGAGAAGAATTACCCGACACATGATCTGGAGTTAGCTGCTGCTGTTTTTGCTCTGAAGATTTGGCGTCATTATCTGTATGGCGTCAGATGTGAGATCTTCACTGATCATAAGAGCCTGAAGTACATTTTCACTCAGAAAGATTTGAATTTGAGACAGAGAAGATGGCTTGAGTTGATCAAAGACTTTGACTTGACTATTCAGTATCAGCCTGGGAAGGCTAATATGGTAGCGGACGCTCTAAGCAGGAAGTCTTCTAGATTATCAGGTTTGCAGCTTACTTGTGATGACTTCCTGATTAGAGACATAGAGCGTTTGCAGTTGGAGGTGATTTCCTCCAGTGATTTGGATTTGTCTCAGATAAGTATTCAGTCTTCTTTGGAAGCACGGATTCAGGAAGCCCAGAAGTCAGATTCTGATTATTCGAAGTTGATTGCTCAGATTGGATCTGGTAAGCCTCCTGAACTTCGAATTTCTGATTCTGGTGTTATTTTATGTAAGAACAGGTTGTGGGTACCTGTGTTCGGAGATTTGAGGCAGGAGATTCTGTATGAATCTCATCATTCTGGCTACACTGTTCATCCAGGCAGTGGTAAGATGTATGCTGATATGAAGCTTTTGTTCTGGTGGCCTGGGATGAAGAAGGATGTGGCGGAGTTTGTGTCGAGATGCGAAGCCTGTCAGTTGGTGAAGACAGAGCATCAGCGACCAGGTGGACTGTTGCAGTCCTTGCCTATCCCTGAGTGGAAGTGGGAGGAGGTGACGATGGACTTTGCGATGGGTTTTCCTCGATCTAGGCAAGGACATGATGCCATTTGGGTAGTCGTAGATTGCTTGACGAAGTCAGTCCATTTTCTTCCGATCAGACAGACCGATCCGGTGGATCGTTTAGCACAGATTTATGTGAAGGAAATAGTCAGATTGCATGGTGTGCCTCGAGTGATTGTTTCTGATCGAGATGGACGTTTCACTTCCAGACTTTGGAAAGGTATTCAGCAAGGCTTGGGTACGAAACTGCATTTCAGTACAGCCTTTCATCCTCAGACCGATGGGCAATCTGAGAGGACCATTCAGGTACTGGAAGATCTGTTGAGGCTTTGTGTTCTAGACTTTGGCGGAAGCTGGGAAGATCATATTCCGCTGATTGAATTTACTTATAATAACAGTTTTCAGTCCAGTATTGGTATGGCACCGTACGAGGCTCTGTATGGCAGGAAGTGCCGTACTCCTTTGACTTTGACTGAGATCGGAGATAAACAGGCTTTGGGTGTCACTTTTGCTGATGAAACTGCTCAGAAGATCAATTTGATAAAAGAAAGATTGAAAGCGGCTCAGGATCGACAGCATAAGTATTATAATCAAAAGCACAGGTTTGTTGAGTTTCAAGTTGGTGACTTTGTGTATGTCAAAGTCAGCCCGATGAAGGGTGTGAGCAGATTTGGTCAGGTGAGTAAGCTGAGTCCAAGGTATATTGGACCGTTTGAGATTTTGGAAAGAATTGGAAAATCTGCTTACCGACTCTTGCTTTCTGATTCGATATCGGATGTGCACAATGTGTTTCACGTATCCACTCTGAGGAAGTGGGTTTCAGACTCTGAGAAGAAGATATCAGCTGATGAGGTTGAGATTCAGAAGAATCTGGCGTATAAGGAAGAGCCAGAGTTGATTTTGGCGTACGACGTCCGAAAGTTAAGAAATAAAGAGATTCCGATGGTTAAAGTCCAGTGGAAGCACCGGACTGCACGAGAAGCAACTTGGGAAAAGGAGTCTGACATGAGACGGTCGTACCCGTACTTGTTCTGACTGAGTTTGGATTGGATAATGTCGAGGACGACATTTTTTCTGAAGTTGGGGAGATTGTAATATCAAAAATCTACTCCAGGATCGTCGAGGACGATCTGGATCATCCTGGGACGATCAGTGGAAATTTTTGCTCCAGAATTTGCCCAGTTTTGCTCCAGGTGATTTTCTATACATATCGTCCAGGCCGATTTGGACATCGTCCAGGCCGATCGGCACTGTAGAAAATGTCGGCCTGAGAATAGTTCTGGGAACCGTCCAGGACGATCCAATTTGGTCTGATCGTCCTGGGACGATTTGGCGATCGGCCGAGCCGATCTGTGTATTATAAAACTGATTTCAGTCGTTTTGAAGAGAGAGAAAAATCAAATTTAAAAATAAAAATATCTGAGGAGAGAGAAAGTCGAGGGCATTTTGGCAAAAGTTGATTTTCGGACGACGCGGAGCCGTTTTCGTCTGAAGTGACTGTTCAGAATATTGCTGTACGCAAGGTAAGGCACATTCCGCCTTTCTCAATTTTCAGAACCGTCGCGTTTGGCGGTGTTTTCTGTCCGGATTTCGTTTCCGTTACTGTTTTTCGTCCGTATCTTTTGATTGGTTCAGTTTTTACCGCGTAACTTTCTGTATATTGTTGACGTGCCGAGTGTGCACATTTTGGTTATTTTCTGAAGATTTTTGTCCGGGTATTTTTGATTCGGCGGAGTTTTTCGTAGACTATATTTTTCTGTGAAATTGTAAATTCTCTGTGCAGTAGAATAAATGTTCTGGAATGTGATTATCTATATTCTGTGCGAATTTGGTAAATTTTCTTTGCAGAAAATTTTGTGTAAATTCTGTCTACTGCCGTTATGCTGCCCGATTTTTGTCTGATTTCTGATTTGCCCGGATTTCTTCTGAATTGAAATGCTATCTGTATGTGCTATAAAAAGGGAGCTATAAGGGGCCTGAATCCTATGAGATTCAGTTAGTGTCTGGGAAATCTGAAATGAGCTAAATCTGAAATCTGATATCTGTTCTGTTCCGGATCCGATGAATTCTGTTCTGGTGCTATAAGCACATTTGTTCTGGTGCCGTGAGCACAAAGGGAGGCATAAGGGGCCTGGATCCTATGAGATTCAGTCAGTGTCTGGGAAGGGAGGCATAAGGGGCCGGAATCCGTAGAGATTCTGTCAGTGTCAGAGCATTTAGCTATGAATGAAATATTATCTGATATCTGATTTGATATGATTCGGATTTCTGTATCTGTTCTGTTTTCTGTATCTGTTATGTAAGGAATTGTGATTCTGCTACGATCAATTCTAATTTCTGATTTCTGTACGATTCTGACTCTGTTGATTTAATCCGTTCTGATTCTGATGTGTACAATATCTGATTCTGATGTGATCTGTCCGTATCTATTCTGATTTGTTCTGTTTCGTTCTGATATGTCCGATTTGATATCTGTTCCGATTTCTGATCTGATTTCTGTCTGATGAGTTTGATTTTGGATTCTGAGAGTTTTGATTGGAGGATTGTTGCTTTACTGAGCTGTTGAGCTCACTCTTATTTTCTGGTGGTTTTCAAGTTCTGGGAAAGGGAAGGAAGTCCAGGAGTAGATTTCTGAGTTCTGATCAGTATAGGTATTTGTTTGTACCTTTTGATTTCTGTACAGTCATGGCTTTTCTGTTCTGCCTTTCTTTCTGTTCAAAAGCCATGTACTGTATCTGTAGATGATTGTTTTGAGGAAAATGAAAATATAGATGTTTTGTTCCGCTGCATTTGGTGACTTATAGTAGCTCTGTGTTTGTGTGTCTGTTGAGTTGATTAATTTGGAAGATTCAGTTCAGGCACCAATTCCAAAGCCAGATCCTGGATAAAAAGATTTTGTCGCGGTCCGGCTCGGGCGGGATCCGTCCCCGTCGGGTCGGGTCGTGACATGGAACCCCCTCGAGAACAACCTCATTCCCAGTAAAATTGACTATATGGTTTAAGTCTACAGCAACCACCTCATTCACAGCAAGCACCGGCTGAACAGGGAGAGGGGGAGAGGAAATAACCAACTCAGGAGTAACAGAAACCTTGTTAGAATCCTTGCAAGGAATAGATGGATCAACCACTTATTTTTCCATAGGACGACAATTACCAACTGTATAACCAATACACTTACACGAAGCAAAAAAACTAGGGAAATCCTCCATAACCACTTGCTGAACATAGCCAGACTTATCAGGGACTAACCAGACCTTATCAGGGTAAGATTTGGCAATATCCAGCTCCTCTAAAACATGGGCTAAGGACGGTCTGTAACCAATGGAGGTAGCCTAATCAATTTCCAGGGGTTTGCCAAAGAGCGAACCCAAATCGTGACGAATGCAGGGAGAGAAGAGGTGAGGACGCAATTGATGGAAGGATACCCAAATCGGGACGATCGGTGACTCAACACCAATATCAACATGGGGCGACCACTTGGTGAGCTTCATGTAATAATTATATACTAAATAGGATATATGATAGAAAACCCGACAGAAATCAATGTCATTTTTCAACTTGATAAGGACATGCGACGAATCCAGCAAGGTGACCAAAAATTCCCCATTCAATTTAAGATTAAAGAAAAATCTACTAATGGAATCAAGAGATGGCCGTTTGGAGGGGAAAAAGCCAACTAAAGAAAACTAAAATGGGGACGCTAAAGCATTGATCTCCTATTCGGAGAAAAGTTATCCACGAAAAGAGGAAATCCTAAGTTCCAGAAATGTAGCGACAGAAGACGAGCCCGCAAGAACATCTAAAAAAGAATGCGAAGAAGATGAAACTCCTAAAAAACTAGGGTCGCAGAGCTTCGGCGTCATGCCGACACGCACCAAAAAAGAAAAACGATCCAACAAACGAAAAACCAAAAGCAAAACCATAAAGGAAGGATAACTTCTCTGAAAGGAACGAAAAATGTCGGCACCACCGAAGCAAGCAGCTCCAGCCAAGCAGAACCACGTCTGAGAGAGCTAGGGAAAAGCCCTAGCAGAGCAACTTGCTCATGATTGTATTGATTGGTGTAATATATCAATTAAAATAGCATAGATAAATTCATTACATAATATTTGAAGACGAAATAGTAGAGAGGCAGAAATGAACTATCTTGCGAGTCATTGCTAATCTACTTCTCTTGTACTCAGTTGGCCTCAAGTGAGGAATCTAAATGTACCAAAAAAGTGCAATCAGTCTCCACTAACATGTTGCAACTATAAATAAAATTATAAAGCATCAAAGAAATTTCTAATTAAGATAAATATATTTCATAAAAAAATTAGAAAAAATTGAACTAAAAATTGGATATTTTCTACGGAGTGTTGTCCGTACGCACTCTGCCCTCCTTTCAATTGCCGATCCTTCAACTCGAACATTTACATATAAAAATAGACATATATGAACAAAATGTTCACCTTAAACAATATATCATCATTATCATTTTCCATATATTTCTTTCCCCTATTGTTCTGAACATTTATATGAAGAGATTGATTCTTACCTACAAAACAATAGTGGCCGCACTAAATAGAAAATGGGAAGGGAAGCTGATTTGATTAAGCATGGATGATATTTCCAAGTCCTCTACATATTGAGTATTAATCACACTTAGGTTTGATTTTGGACTACTTTTTATTGCTTATTAAAGCTGAATTTTAGCACAAAAATTTTAAATTTTTAACTAAAATACTATTTTAAAAGGCAATAAAAAAGTCGTCCCAAACGAAGCTTTAGTCTCTCCAACAACGTAATAAGACGATCATAAAAAAGAAATTCAATGCAGGATAAATTTTCTGTTGCAAAAAAATAAAAAATAAAAATGTGATCAAATTTACATCTCTATGCCGAGTATTTTCCTTGTCATCAGCTTCTTATTGTTCTTTAGTCAATTTCATAATGTCTTCAAGACCCTCAAATGTCTAGGGATGATTGATCTTGTCATAGCCAACTTCTTTATTATCTATAAAATCTCTAACCATTTGTTTCTCAAATACAACTTTGGAGTCTGGTCTTTGATCTTGGTATGCAGATCGACAAGAATCGCTTCTTTGACATAAATCTCTAGAAGTTATGTGGTCGCTTAGTTTTATCTATATTTATGCCGAACGAGAAAAATCGCTTCATTGACTTTATATTTTGTAATTCCGAATCAAGCTTGAAGTTATGTGGTCTCTTAGTCTTATCCATCTTTTTAAAAGTAACATATATCCTATAAAATTTCAAGAAAGATAAATTAATAATATGATCATGCTTGTATTTGAGAAGATAACTTGATATTATGATAAAATAAGGTATGAAATATGGTATTTGATGATTTTGTGACATTTCTTTGAGATTTTTTTTTTAACATAATTAGAATTTTGGATTTAATTGCTCCTCCCAGTATACTTTTGCTTCCGCTAATTTGGCTTCCACTCACTAAAGATTTATGTTTCAACTTTCGATTTTACTTTCATTTATTAAACAAAAAATTTCAAAGGATCACGAAATCAAAGTAAATGGCTAATCAAATCTAAGCCTAGCAAAATAGTACGGGAAAAAAGGATTTTATTTTGTACCTATCATGGTCTGAAGCTTGAAGACTCTTTGATGTAGAAGCTTGAGCGATTCAGGAAGCTGGGTTTGCACGACAAATTGAGAATGAGCTCTAGTGAGACTGGGGCTTCGTTTGGGACTGCTTTTTTGTTGCTTTTTAAAGCAGATTTCTAGTTCAATAATTAAAATTTATGTACTAGAAAGTTGCTTTAAGAAGCAACAAGAAAATTGTCCCAAACGAAGCCTGAGATGAAATGGGGGCTGGTTCGCATGTGAAGGGGAAATTTATATAAGACGAAGAGAATATGAAATGTCATTTTATAATATAATTAAAGCGCCAATTTGGAATACGGAAGGTATATCAAATCAATAAAACGCTTTGTAAATTAGAAATGATCGGCAGTGAAAACAAATAATAAGAGTGTTTAAATTTTTTTTAACCGCTGGCCATCAAATTATATTTATTTTAAAATAATGACCCTAAATAAATGAGTAAATAAATGTTTTATAGGAAGTGATAAATGACATAATTTAAAGAGTCGTATATGAACGTTATAGATTAATTTAAATTTACAAATGAACGATCAAGATTTCTTATGAGTGAAATTCTAAGTCACTTTTATATTGTAATATAGATATAATAAACTAATATATATATATAAAACCTTAAAAATCTATGTCATGAATTAAATAAAAGACGAAGAATAAAATTCACAATGAAATCTTACTCAAATTTTCTTGGTTTATTCGTTAGGAGTTTTGGCCACCAATCAAGAGGTATTGGGTTCAAGTCTTGTTTATGTGATGTTTATATGAGTTCGTCTTAATTGGCCTAAGTTTTCGGTTGGGAAAACTTTCTTATTATTTTATAAAGCAATTTTTTAATATAAAAATTACTTTAAAAAATAATAATAATAGCTGTCTTAAACCAAGCCTAATATTCATAAAAAAATATATATATATGGAAGATATCAATAATATTCTTTTATTAAATGGGCAGTCTAATGTGCCTTTCGCAATATAAATTAGAATTGGGAGTTGGGACTCTCCTCATGATAAATTAAATAACATATATCTTTTTTTTTTTTTTCGGAAATAAATAACATATATCTAAGCCGTAAGAATATTTTCTATCTTATCTCTTAGTAGTGCCCAATCCTTATTCTTTATGCTATAAATGATAGAAAGCAGCAACAATCAAAATGATGATTTATTAATGAGCATTAATGACTTAACAGATAATTTATTTATAAATACTCTCCATTTAAAAATATTAATGGAATGACTCCTCTTGACACGATTTGCGAGGGTGTCAATATTTGACACAATCCGAAAATTCGATCTGAAAATTTCGGATTAGGGTCAACCCGAATCTGAAACGGGTTAGGCTCGGGTTCAAAAATATGACACGTTTCAAAAATCGGTTCGGGTTGACCCTTTGACCCGAAATTGTCATGTTTTGACCCGAAAGCCCATTTTGACCCGGCAACCTGAGATTGACCCGTTTTGACCCGAAATGCAGAGATTGGCCTATTTTTTGACCAAAAAATTAGTAATTTTCTATTGGTGTCGGGTTGACTCGGACCCGAAGTAGGTCGAGTTCAGGTTCGAAAAATCTGTTTGCAAAAATGAGTTGGGTTTAGATTGACCCGAATAATGTTGAGTTAGTTTCTGATTCGACCTGAACTCGACCCGTGACCCAAAATTGACACCCCTACTATTTGCAATGAAATTCCAGTAAAAAAATTTAATATTAGGAATAAATAATGCTCATTATGTTTTTTTTTTTTTGAGAAATTATTTATACTTTTTAAGTATTTCTCTGTCTTAGTTTGGAATATTTTTCTTACTATTTTACTTTTTAGATTACAATCATAATTTTATTTTGACTACTATTTTTTATTACTTTCATAATGTTGTACTAAAAAATTACTGTTACATCAGATTTTATATACTATTTTTTATTTAAAAAAAATCACTTTTCTATAATAATTTTATAATCAACTTCATGAAAAGTTACCCAATATAAATATTCAACTATGCTGATTCTTAATTAGGAAATAAAAAGTTGAATTAAATTTTAAAAATTGGCATCAATAAATTATTTACAATATTGGATTGAGAATTTCAATTAATTGGTCTGATAAAATGTCTAATCTACAAAAGAGTTAAGAATTATCACTTTTAGGAATTATTTGAGACAGTTTTTTCATTATTTTGCTTTTCAAATCATAACTATAATTCAATTATTAATATGTGATTGTTTTAAGAAATAAGTTGTTTGACATCTATACAATATATACAAGTATACAATAGATTTTTAAGAAATTTACTTTTCCAACAACAATTTCGAAACCATCTTTATAAAATACTGCAAACATCCTTAGTTCTAACCATTAAAAAAGAATGATTTTTTGTTGCATAATAGACATTCATAGCGGTAGAGAAATATAAAGTTTAACGTTCTATCTTTGTACGAAGATGTAGCAAACAATCAGATAAAAGAGATGGGTGTATAGTTCATAAGAGGTACCAGAGTTTTTACGTTGAAGTCCTTGAAAAGGAGAAAAAATCACAAGGCTTTGCCTAGTTTAAATGAATCACTAGTATTTGTCGTAGATTACAAATGAGGCCCTTCATTGGGAGAAGGTTTGGCTCGATGTAGCAAATATACATTATATGGAGTGCATTACATGGTGGGAGTTGGACGAAAATCTGGCGACAATCAGTGGCCGAGCGTAAGTCCAGCGTCAATTGGTGGTTGGGCAAAAATCGGAAGTCTGACGGCTGTCGATGGCCGTGCGTAAATCTTGCGTCAGTTGGTGGTCGGGCGGAAGTCCGACGACGGTCGATGATCGGGCGGTGGTTGAGGAGTCTGATCGCAAGAGAACTCTGATTTATCTTCCTTTCCTCTCTTCATTCTTTTTCTACCTTTTCCTCATTGAAGAATGAGAGGTCTATTTATAATTTTTTGTGAGTGACATAACCAATAAATGAGAAGAAGATCAAGGGTATGTTGGGAGTGTTTCGAATGGACAACCGATATCAACTCTTTTGATCGTGGATCGTTTGTCTAGTATTTAAATGCCTTAATGATGTCATAATTCAATAATCTTGTGCTCATTGGATTTATCTCGTCGAGCCGCTCGCTTCGACTATAAGCATTTCACTTTTGAAAATTATTTGATTGCCTAATTTATGATTTAAACATTTCAAATGAGCTCCAAGTCCTTGATTTGAACCCATTTGGCCTCATATTGGGTCAAATTTGGTGTCGTTGGTTCGTCTTTTTAAGATGTTCATTTTGACTATAAATTTGATGAAATCAGAGTTCAAATGATATCGAATTTATACTTAGAAATTTTCAATATGAATTTGCGTCAAGATTCAAACTCGATCCAGATAATTTTTTATGATATATCAATTTTAGAAAAAAATTATGTTAAAATGATTAAACAAATTGAAAAAAAAAGACAAAGAGCTAATGATAAATCAAATATGTAGATCATTTTCTTCTTCACTGCCCAATTACAAATGATGCATATCCTATCAATTATATATATTGAAAAAAATCAAAAAATATATTTAAAATTTATTTATTATGAACTTTAAAAATAATAAATATTATATATAAATAATTAATTAGGATTTATGTCACAATCATTTAAAAAATTTGCAATAGTTTTAAAATCAATTAAAATATTTAACCCTTTTTTTTGAATTATTTGTTTTTGTAGCATTGAATTTTGAAGGAGCTAGTATTTATGTATGATATATATATATATATATCTCCTAATTTTTTTTATCGACTAAATTCTGAAAGCACAACCCTAATCGCCTGTAAAACTTTTTTTTTTTATTTTAAATTTGGCCTTGGCCCGTATATTAAAAAGAGAGGTAAAAGATTACGAGTTAGTAAAACTCAAAAATCAGCCCCAAAATCTGCACAAAAAATAGGCAGCAAAACTCAAAGAAATAACATCAGATAAACAAAATAGGCTCTCAATCAACATATTCGAATCCAAAATCTCTTAATTAGAAGTATAGGCTCGCAATCAACAGATCAAGATGAGCTGTGTGCCGGTAAAACTTTCAGTTTCAGGTTTGTATTGTGTACAGGTCATAGATATTTTATTTTTATATAAATCACGTGACATACGACGTGCTTGTCATGAATTTTGGTGCAGTTGCCATTAAATTGCCCATCATGAATACTATAATTTATAACTTTAGAGGACGCGATAAGATCGGATAGAATTTTGGGTCGATTCAATATGTCCAAATTATTAAAAAAAAGTGTATTTAATATAAAAATACGCAGATGAATTGTATTAAAAAAAAAAAAAAAAAAAAAAAAAGAGAGAAATCGAATCATAGACATCCGGTTTCTTAAGAAACCATATAACAAAATTCCAATTTCAAAAAAAAAAAAAAAAAAAAAAATCAAAAGAAATCGACAATACGTTTGCTAAAATCCAAATTACTTTTGGAAGTTACATATTTAACCTTGCCTCGAGATTTGTATCTCGATCAAGATAATCTTTTAATGATAAAATATATAGATTAAATTAAATTATTTTGAAAGAGTATCTATTTATCCTGTGTTATTATCGTATAAAGTTTTTTTTAATAGACAAATGAATGAAGTGAGCTATGTTACTAAGTTATAGATCATTTTCATTAGTTGGGAATAGAATAACAATTTGCGATATCTTTATATATTGAATGGACAAATTTAATTCAAATCGACTTAAAATTGATCAAATTATTAAAAGGAGCTTGTTTAATACATAATTCAGTAATGAATCATGTTAAAAAAAAAAAAATTAAACTGGGTCATAGAAATATGGTTTCTTAAGAAATTGGATAAAAAAATTCCCGTTTCAAAAAAAAAAAAAAAAATCCAAAGAAACCGAATATATATTAACCTGTTTCTTAATTAAAAAATAAATAAATATAAATTTTAACAACTTTTTAATAAATATATAATAAGAAACTGGAGCTTGTCTTAATGATATTAGAATTCGACGATCTTGGGTTCGTTGGTTTTGTCTCATCGAGCCGCTCGATTCGACTATAAACATGTCCCGTTTGAAAACTGTTTAGTAATCCAAATTATGGTTTGAACCATCCAAATGCGCTTAGGGTCTTGATTTTGACTCATTTGTGCTCAAATTGAGTCGAATTTGATGTCGTTGGGTTCATATTTTTTAGCGTTCAATTCGACTATAAATATGCTGAAACAAAGTTTAGTGATTTCCGGTTTAGTTTTTGAAGTTTCCAACTTGATTTTTTTGAGCACGAATCTCGAGGGAAACCCAACGAGCCTAGGATGTCCAAATTCTGATATCATTAAGACAAACTCTAGTTTCTTATTTTATATTTATTTATTTTTAATTAGGAAACCAGTTTATATATATGGCATGCTTATAGTTAAATCGAGAGGCTCGGCTAGAGGAATCCAACGGGCATAAGACAGCTGAATTCCAACATCGTTAAGGCACTTAAACAGTTGAAAATCTCTCTATGATTGGGGTAATCAATATGAATCATTTGATGGAGCACTCCAAACTTGCATAGGACCTTCTCTATATTTACGGGGTGTGCCACTCATGAAAATCTATAAATAGAACCCCACTTTTTACATGAGATGGGGGGGGGGGGGGGGGGGGGGGGGGGGCTGGGGCTAACCACCGCTCGGCTACTAACCGCCACCGGACTTTAGCCCGACCGTGATCGAACCACCGCCAGGCCGCCGGACATCCACCGGGCCACCGACAACCATCGTACTTTGGGCTAACTACCGTCAAACCACCACCCTGCTGCCGATCGCCGCTGGACTTCCATCTGACTGCCACCAGACATCAGCCAGACCGGGGTCGGACTACAACCTGGCTGCCGACCGACGTTGGACTTCAGCCTAACTTCCGTTAGACCACCGCCAGGCTGCCGATCGCAGTGGGACTTCAGCCTGACTGCCGTCGGACCACCGTCTGGAAGACGACTGCTGCTGGACGTCCACCCGGCTACCGACCACGGATGGACTTCAGCCCCACTGTCGTCTGACTAACACTCAGTCGTCGACTGCCACTGGACTTCAGCTTGACCGTCCTCGTAACACCGCTTGGCAGCAGACAGTCGCCAGACTTCCACCTGGCCTCTGACTGCCACCAGACTTCTGCCCGATTATGGTCGGACCATCACCCGACCGCCGACCACTGCTGGACTTCCATTCAACAGCCGACCGCCAGCATAATTCAGCCTGACCGTAGTCGGACCACCGCATGACCATTGCCGGACTTTTACCCGTCCGCCGACCGCCACCGGACTTCAACCCAATTGGGGTCAGGCCATCGCCAGACCACCGACCACCACCAGACTTCAGCCCTACAGCTGTCTACCACCAGAATTCAGCTCGACCGCCGTTAGACTACCATCCGACCGTCGAACGCTATCGGACTTCAGCCTGATTGTAGTCGGACCATCGCCCGACCGTTGACCGCAACTGTACTTCAGCCTGATAGCCGTCCGACCGCCGCCTGGAGCCAACCGCCACCAAACGTTAACCCGACTACAGTCAAACCACCGCCAGGATGCCGACCGTCGTCGTACTTCCACTCGGCCTCCGAATGCAGCCATACATATACCCGATCACGGCCGGACTTCAACCCGACCATCCTCAAACCACAGCCCGGACGCAGATTGCAGCCAGACTTCCACCCAAATGTTGATTTCCGCGAGACTTCAACCTCATGATCATCAAACCACTGTCTGACTGCCAACCATTGCCAGACTTTTGCTTTACCACCGTCGAACCACCACCTGATCGCCGACCGCCATAGGACTTTCAACTGACTGCTGATTTCCACTAACTTTTTTTCTCACCACCACTGGATTCTGGTATTTTGTCAAACCACCACTCGACGATGGAGTTTTGTAGGATCACCGCCTAACGTCGGAGTTCTACCAGACCATCACATGACAGAAGAGTTCTGCCGGATCGAGCACCGCCTGACGCCGAACTTTTGTCAGGACCCTCGCCCGACGCTAGACTTCCACCGGACAATCGCCCAACACCAGAGTTCTGTTGGACCACCGCTTGAAGCCCGAGTTTCGCCAAACCACAACCGGACCATCGATTGAGGCCCAAACTTTCGTTGGACCATAGACAGAAGTCAGAGTGCCATTAGACCACTGAATTATGCCTGGACTTTCACCAGAGCACCGCCTTATGAATATGGTCTTTATGACCCCTAACTCATGCCGACTTTGGTCCTTCTGACCTCTGTCGTATACTACGGTCCTTCCAACCTCCATCACAAGAAAATGGTCTTTCTAACCCCGCCTCCTGCCGACTTTGGTCCTTTTGACCTTCGTCACTTAATATGATCCTTCCGACCTTCATCGCAAGATAACAATCTTTCTGATCCCTACCTCCTGCCGACTATGGTTCTTCCGACCTCCGCCGTCAACTATGGTCCTTCTGACCTCCATCTCTAAATAATGGTCCTTTGAACCCCTATCTCTTATCGACTATGATCCTTCCGACCTCCATCGCCTACTACGGTTTTTTTTTACTTTCATCACTAAATAATGATCTTTATGACCCCTATCTCCTACCGACTATGGTCCTTCCGACCTCCGTCACCTACTATGGTACTTCCGACCACCATCGCTAGAAAATAGTTTGTTTGACCACTATCTCCTGTCGACTACGATCCTTCTGACCTCCCTCGCCAGAAAATGGACTTTTTGACCACTATTCTGGTCAACCCGAACTCGACACAATTTTGAAAACGGGTTGGTTTTCCAGATCAGAAACCAACCGGCTTCGGGTCCGGGTCAACCCGACACAACCTGAATGACCAGGTGCCAAGAAAAAAATGTTAATTTTGAGGTAAAAAAATAGGCCAATGTATACTTTTCAAGTAAAAAACTGGTCAATCTCGGGTTGTCGGGTAAAAAACAGGTCAATTTCATGTCAAAGGGGCAACTCGAACCTGACCCTATTTTTGAGATGGGTCTAATTGTTGAACCCGAACCTGACCCATTTAGGGTTCGGGTTGACCTAACCCGAAATTTTCGGGCTGGTTTAGAGCCGGGTTTTTCGGTCGGGTTCGAGCTGGGTTTTTGGGTCATGTCAAATATTGACACCCCTAGGTCTTTCCGACCTCCGTTTCTTGCCGACTATGATTATGCCAACTAAAGGAACATTTCAATAATAATTCTTTCAATTTCCATTATGTAATATGATGTACATTTGCTACATCAACTCAAGGCCTTCCCCCCAAGGAAGTGCCTCATTTGTAATCGACTACATATAATTATGGATTCATTCAAACTGGGTTAGTCTCCTGTGATTTTTCTCTCTTTTCAGGGGTTTCCACATAAAAACTATAATGTCTCTTATGAACACTACACCCTCTTTTATCTGCTTTTGTGTTGGATCTTCATTAAAAACTAAGACATTAAATTGTATATTTCTCTACCACCGTAAATATTCCACGACACAACAATGTTATAGCTGTAAACAACAAAAAACAAAATGAGCAAAATTTATATTTTCAGAATTTTACCAAATTACCAACTATTACATAAACTAATATTTTGAAGTTTTAGTTGAACTAAATAATTATTTTTAGATGTTAAAATAAATTTATGAGTAGATAAAAGTCACTGTATTTTTAAAATCACTAGATTAAAATTATTAAATAAAAGCTCAAAACGTTCATAATCTTAATCTCTATAATATATAAAAAAAAACATGGTGAAATTTTTATTAATACAAAATTATTGTCATTTTTTTAGTAACAAAAATACAAATTTAATTAGAAAAATACCAAAAGCACAATTTTTTTTTAAACTGTAGCAATGTTATAACTTTTGTTGAATTTTATTGAATATGATTGTTTGTTCATTAGTTTGCACTATTTGAGTAGTATTATTTGATTATATTTATTTTTCATAACTATTTTTTATAATTGTTTGGATTGTTAATGTTGGAAGGCCAAAAAAATGATTAAAGGAGCTTTTTTTTTATGTTACCAATTTGTGGCGGATTTAAGGTAAAAAATTTGCCACAAATGTTGATACAACGATTTGGTATCGACATTTTTGATAGAGATTATTCCATCACAAATCCGCAGCAAAAAAATTTGTAATGGCTTTTGTCTGTCGTAAATATATTTGCGACATCTGTTTTACCATTGGAATCAAATCCGTCGCAAATCAAGTTTTGCAATGAATTTCTTGAACTTTAAGGAGGATTTTACCAACTTAAATAGTTGGTTTCCTGTAGTTAGAGGAGAGATTCATAATATGGATGCTTATGGATAGTGTAACCCACTTGGGAGAGATCCCACTCCTTAGAACTGAACGAAAGACTATTAGTTGAGTTGCTTTGTAGCAATGGAGGGATGGGGGTCAGACTTAGATGGAAGCATAGCGTTTTGGAATTAATTGAGTGGAGGGAATATTGGCAATAAAAAAAACTTGACAAAAAGCATATTATGAACAGATGCCTGAAGATGTTTAGTGCAGGGGTTTTTTCATTTAGAGGTAGGGGTGTCAAAATGAGTTGTTGGGTCGGGTTCTGGTTCAACCTAAACCTAAACCGCCCTTAGTTGATCCAAGTCGAACCCAGCTCTATTACATAAATTGGTTGAAAATCTGATTCTGAACCCAACCTACCCTAAATTCGGGTCGACCGACATGACAAGCTGATCTAGGCGAGAGCAAAGCAAGCAATCGTCGAGCACGAGTGTGACTTTGAACTGAAAAGGTTTTAGGCAAGGTCGCGAGCGGGCGCGGACGAGGCTACGAGCGAGTGAGATGAGACCATGATTTGGTGAGGGCGAGGCTGCATGGCTGCCTGCATGAGCATGGGGGTCGGGGGCGAGGCAGGCCGCAAGCAAGCTACAAGAGTGATGCAATGCGGCGGGACTGCAAGCTGGGAGTTGGAGGACACACAGTGCTGCACATAGGTCATTTTCGGATTGGCAGGTTAACCCAGACACAACCCAATTTTCAGATGAAATGAGAATTATAATTTGAACTCGACCCATTTGTTAAACAGGTCGACCCGAAATCAAAATTTTCTGGTTGAGTCAGATCATGTTTTCGTGTCGTGTCAAAAATGAACACCCCTAATTAGAGGTACATGAGGTGAGCGGGGATTTCATGAAGTAGAGAGGAATGTTTCTCTGGCAGAGTCAAAGGGGAAGGGGGAATGGAATAGCGTAACAGAGGAAGGAGATGTAGAGCAGATATGATTTCCAAACTGAGCCAATATTATTTTCTATTTGGTTGAGGTCTTCTCCTAATTATTGAATCAATATCAAGGAAAATTTTCTTAGGCAGCCCCTCTGCAAGTGATGCATCAATCATAGATTATTCATGAACAAAAATTTCAAGAATATTCAAATTAAAATTTAGTTAATAAGAATTTCAACATCATTGAAATTTTGCAAATAATTATAATTGTTGCGGGCTAGAATATACGCAGCGATATAGTTAGAAAGTTTTCGTCTCAGCGTTGTACACGATATCCAGCACATAAATAGAAGATGAAAGAACATTAGGATTTTTATGTGAAAAGCCCTGGAAAGGGAAAAATCATGAGGTCACGCCCAGTTGAAAGAATTCCACTAGTGTTTGCTTGAGGTACAAGAGACTGACTTGTCATTAAAATTTAGGACAATTATATTATAATAATTCACTCCCGGATTGAAATTCAATTACAAACAAGATTTTGAGATTCAACGACGTTGGGTATTCGAGCTGAATCCCAAAGTAACTTGGAGATTGGACAGAATTCTGATGTCACTTGGAGATCGGGTGGAGTTTCGACGTTATTTGAAAGTTGGGCGGAACTTCTACATCACTTGAAAGTCAAGCGGAACTCCAGCGTCACTTTAAAGTCAGGCATAACTCCGACGTCACTTGAACGTCGATTGGAACTCCAGTGTCACTTGAATGTTGGGCGAAACTACGACGTTACTTGAACGTCGGGCGGAACTCCGGCGGTGGTTGATGAGGAGTTTCTTCCCTCCTTCCCTTCTTCTCTTCTCTCCTCCTCCTTATTTTAGGTCCCCTCTTAAGAGAAATGAGGAGCTCTTTATAGTTTTATAAGAGTGGCATGACCCATAATAAGAAGATGATTAAGGGAAAATGGGGAGCGGTTTGGATAGACGGCTAATATTGAATCTCTAGATCATGAACCGTTCGTGAAACATTTGAAGGTCTTAATGATATTGAAATTCAACGATCTTGGGCTCGTTGGATTTGTCTCGTCGAGGCGCTCAATTTGACTATAAGCATGCATGCCATGTTTGAAAACTATTTGGTAATCCAAATCATGGTTTAAACCTTACAACAGCGCTTCAGGTGTTCGATTCAAACCCATTTGTGCTCGGGCTGAGTTAAATTTGGTGTCGTTGGGTTCGTATTTTTGAGATGCTCAGTTTGACTATAAGTTTTCTGAAATCGGAGTTCATATGGCTTCCGATTTAATTTTTTAAGCTTTCAACTTAATTTTTCCTTGAGATTTGTGCCCGGTCAAGAATGATTTTTTGAAGACATATCATATATGAGTAATTATATTAAATTTTTATTAGCAGGACCTTATGATAAATCCTAATAATTTAAAAATTCATCCCAATTAAACATTTAATTAATATATTTCGACCAAAGCTTTTAATTATTTAATTTTTCAAAAAGTTTTAGGGAACTCATGTGTTTTCATCTGCCAGTACATGAATAGCTTATGTTGATCTCGGCTCACAGCAAACTCAAGCTTGACTCGTCACTCAAATAAATAGCTCAAACTTGAGCTCGAGCTCCAATCGAGCCCAGCGGATGAGCTCGAACTCGGCTCAAACATAATTGAACACAGGCTCGAAACTTGACTCGATATACAGTCACCGGAGGGATTTTTTTCTTCGCCGACAAAGTCGAGTACCACGGTGGAAATGTGAAGAGGTCGCAAGAGTGTGCTGTGCTTCATGGAAATGATAGGAACTTGGGATGCAGTCGCAGAGCCAAAAAGTTTTTATAGGGGGGCCAAATAATTTTTTTAATTCTAACAAATATTTCTTTTTATTTGAGCTTCGCTTCAACATTGAAAATTTTAAAATTGTTTTGTTGCATTTAAAATTAAATAAGAAATATATTTATCACCCAATAAAAAACTTGTATGAGTGAAGCATAAAACAACAATGTGTTGATCAATCACTATGACTAAATATTTTTTATGACGATCTCACTGTTAGGAATCATTAGAGACAAAAAGTAATAATTCGATCGTCTCCGAAAGGTATGTCAAATCATCGAGAAGAATTTTCGGAAGTGTACATGCATGAATTCATTGAAATGCAGAATTGAGGTTTTCGGTCTTCCACGTTTACAGCGACATTCTCCAAGAGAGCAAGGGACCCATTCTTTTCACTCAAGATGTGAAAATGAGAGAAATGAGAACTAGCTAACCGCTTAAATGGGGACCACGACCCTTTTATACTTTAATTGTAAATATTTTATTTCAGTCCATCATTAAAATAAAATAAATATCTGGCATCTACACAAATTAATTTCATACAAAATTTAATTGAGAAGTCACATAAGCCAAATAATAATTTAATACTTAAATATATCACAAATTTAATTGGCTTAATTTTAGATAGCCTATAATGTATAAAATTTTATTTATATGTATAAGTATATGGATCAACTTATAGAAATCCCCAACACTCACAAGTTACGTGATGGATTTTACTTTAGAGGTTTAATGAATCAAAATAATTGGTTGGTAACTTTTGGCATTTTTAGCCCATTCTAATTTTACAATATTGCATTTTTTTGATATATGCAATATGTGTAATTTAGGCTTCATTTGGGACGGCTTTTTTATTGCTTTCTAAAACGGAGTTTTAGTACAAAATTTTTTATTTTTTAACTAAAACTCAGTTTTAGAAAGCAATAAAAAAGCCGTCCCAAACGAAGCCTTAATTATCAAATATGCCAAAGCAAAAAAAGAAGACTTTTAACGAAAATTTGTTTGAGAATTTATGAATTATTTTCTTAAAATCATCTTAGTTTTATTGCTCGGCTTCTCACTGAGCAAATACTTATTATAAATTTTTATAAATTAAATATATGCATAATGTATTAAAACTGTTATTTTTTATTAAATCTAAATAAAAGTTTCACTCTTAATAAAATATAATTGAGGAAAAAAAAACCATATAAATAAACATAATTTTGATATATAAATTCATTTTATTATATAATATGAAAATATATGGTGAAAAATTGAACACCTCTTCACGTAAGAGATAAAATATTAAAAAATTATGAATTTAAGACATTTATAATAAAAATTTCAAACTGTTATCAACCTAATGAACAGGCATCTATATTAACCATCATCTCCTTCCACATTATTATAATAAAATCTATTGAGCTTCTTCCCTCTGCAGTAAGCGAAGTGAAGTGAAGAATGGGGGTCTATCCGACGATCGAAATCCTGGAAAAGGGACTTGTAGTCCCCAGCGAGGAAACCCCGGCGAAGGAAATCTGGCTCTCCAACCTCGACCTCCTCGCCACACGCCGCCACACCCCGACGGTCTACTTCTACCGCCGCCCCCTCGATGACGACGGATTCTTCTCGCCAGAAACACTCAAGGCCAGCCTAGCTCGCGCGCTCGTTCCATTCTACCCTCTCGCCGGCCGCCTCGTTTCCGGAGCCGACGGTCGTCCTTGGATCCGATGCACGGCCGACGGTCGTCCTTGGATTTCGCGCCTTCCGATGAGTTCCGGCGGCTTTCAAACTTTGGTCCTTTCAAACTATTATTATTATTTTCCATTAGAAAAATAACTTTTGCATGGAACTGACGCTCATAATCAATTTAGTGATTGCATTAATAGTTTTTGAAGTTGCCAAAAGTTACAGCGCGATTGAGTAGGATTGAAGCAAAGAGAAAATACCAGTTCAGGTCAAAATAAATCAAACATGTTTCGGTTTTCTAGAAGACAAAACAAATTAAGAAAAGAATTGGCTTAACTTTGTAATTAGAAGTGAATTAAGTTTTATAATTATTTTGTTAAGGATAATCACACCGATCGGCAGCAACAGTAATGACTTTAGGAGAATTCATAAAACTGGGAACTGGGAAAAGCATAATGCAGAGAAGAAGCAAAGCAAAATAGTTACATGGATATAATACTTGCAGGTTTCATTACAGATTTTCAGCAACAGTGATGGATATAAATACGTTGATCTAATGGTACAGAGCACAATACTTAATTACTGTTGAATGGATGTATTAGGCATTATTTGGGGTGACTTTCTTGCTACTTCTTGAATCAACTTTATTGTACGAAAATTAAAATTTTTGTACTAAAAAATTACTTTATAAAGCAGTAAAAAAGTCGCCCCAAACGGAAGTTTAGGCTTCGTGTGGGATTACTTTTTTTACTGCTTCTTAAAATAATTTTTTATTATAAAATTTTAATTTTTGTACTAAAAATCTGCTCTAAGAAGCAATAAAAAAGTCACCCCAAATGAAGCCTTAGATGTTAAGGATAAGCGCATTCATAAGCAACATTAACGATTTTATTATCGGATTCCACTCTAATTTTCTAGTGCACTACGCACATGCAGCAACCTTTTTCAACACTTCATCTCAACCATTCAACGCTAACTATCCATTGCATTCAGCACCATCGGTGCCTCTTTTTTTTTGGGACATTTAGGCCATTTAAGACAAACTCATACATACAATGCATACAAAAACTCGAATACAAGACCTCTTAGTTGAAACAACCAACAAGTCAAGGTGAGCTGTGACCATTGGTACCTCTCATTCTTGTTGAAATTCTATAATGAAATTTACAAACATTATATACCTGTAACTGTTATCTTCGTCCTTTTGCATTCTGTTATTCTTTGAAATTTTTATTTTTTTGGGGTATTTAGATCAGTTAAGATAAATTTACACACGTATCATTTGAATTTAAAAACTCTTAACTGATAATCAAAACTATTAACCAACATATTAAAATGAGATTAGTTGTTTTTCTGAATTTTGGATGAAGTCATTATATATAGAAAGGGTATTGCTTATGCCCATATTTTGATTTTGTTTGGAACTGTTTTCTTATTATTTCTTAAATCATTTTTTTAAGTAAAATAAAACTGTTTTAAAAAGATCTTTATCTCAATTTTTTATTTATGAAAGAGCTTTAGTGAGCTTACGGAGTTGAAATAAGAGCTCTCTATTGAAGGCACGTTCAATTATTCAAATAGTTTTTACATTTTTCTAAAAGTCCTTAATATATTAATTTTTAAGATTAAATATATCACTGGACAAAAAAATAAAAACTTTCTATTTATTACACAGTAATATAGATAAAGACAAACGACAAAAACTCGTTGATTTTTCATAGCCAAAGATGGTTGAACCGTTTATATCATTAAGGCACACATGTTGCTTGTCGGGTGAGGATATATAAAATATTGTCCCGCTTATCGGATTTGGTAAAATGGCAATAAAGTACGGCATTTTTCTTTTCTTTTCTTTTCTAAAATTGCTCTCTTTGATAATTGAGGATGGATGGCTAATTCAAAATTTCCGCCAACCGACTTGCAGCTAACCTTCTTCCGGTGCGGCGGCGTCTGCCTTGGCACGGCTATTCACCACACCGCCGCCGACGGTCTCGGATCCCTCCACTTTATAAATTCGTGGGCCAGAATCACCCACACCGACACTCAAATTCCCATCCTCCCGTCCGTCAACCGCACCATCCTCCGCGCCCGCTCCCCTCCATCCATAACCTCCACCACCCAAATCGACTGCTACACCACCCAATCCACACAGTCTGCTCCTTCCTCCACTAACCCTCCCTTCACCTCCGCCATCCTCAAACTCTCCAACCACCATCTCTCCCTTCTCAAAACCACCCCCAACAAAAACAATCCTAAACCCCCTCTTTCCACCTTCAAAGCCGTCGTCTCCCACATCTGGCGCTCCGCCTGCAAAGCCCATGGGCTCGACCCATCCTGCTCGACTCGAATCTACATTGCCGCCGACACCCGTACCCGCCTGCGACCGCCTCTCCCCGACGGCTACCTGGGCAATGCCGTCTTCCGCACGTCGGCGAAGGCCACGGCAGGGGAGGTACTGTCGGAGCTTGGAGCGGCCGCGAAGATTGACGATGCGGTGAAGGCACTTGATGATGAGTTTATAAGGTCGTTGGTGGATTACTTGGAGGAGAAAGTGAATGATGTTGGGCTGAGGAAAGATGGGTGGGTTATGCCGCAGACGGATTTGTGGGTGGTTAGTTGGATGGGAATGCCGGTTTATGATGCGGATTTCGGGTGGGGGAAGCCGGTTTATATGGGAAGAGCGTGTATGCAGTTCGGTGGGTTGGCTTATCTTATGCCGAGTTCGCCGGAGGAGGAGGAAGAAGGAGGCGTTTCGGTTGTGATGACAATGGAGGAGGGTAAAATGGGAAGGTTCAAGGAGATCTTTTATGAAGACATTGGGAGTGCTGGTTCGGCTCATAACTGAACCGGTTTGGCTCTTGTGAACCGGAATATCTTTATTTTAAATCGGTCCAGATTGATGGCGTATTTCTAATGGTTCTCAGTTCTCAGTCATATCTTGAAATTGTTTGTGTTTCTGTCTTTCCGAGTCGGAAGTCTTCACAAGTTCCCTTCCTGTTTTATTTCTCACTGGAATCACAGTGATGATTTGTTTTGTTTTATTTTTCAAGAGAATAAAGGTGTTTAATAAAATCATTTGAAATAGTTAGATCTTCTCACTGAGATAAGATAAGGGTGTCAAAGCAGGTAGGCGGTCCGATTCGGGTTGAACTGGACTTCAACACGCCTTATTATGACCCGACCCGATTAGAGTTTTGGGGCTATTCTCTTAGCCCGAATTTGTTCGGCTCAAGCATCGGGTCAACCCGAAGTGACCTTGAAATCCGGCTTCTTAAAAAAAAATTTAAACTTTTTATTGTAAAAAAATTCAAATTTAAGTTGGTTTACTATTTAAAAAGAAAAACTAGTGCTACTTCAAAATTTTCTTAACAGAGACTAATTTTTAGAATTGCAACAGACCATAAGTTGATAATAAATTCAGTTCATAGCCAACAATAAGCCTGCAACCATCACCTCACAACCATCAACAAGCTAACAACCAACACCCAAGACCCAAATGCCTATAATAAATTCAATTCACATCCAGTAACAGGCCAATAGCTAACACAAACATGTTTAAAGAGGATGTAAAATTATCTAATGATTGAACTTTCATCAATATCTTCTTCGACTTGGCTAATATTTAAATTTTGGATATCTTCTATCACAGCTTCAAGTTTAAGATCATTTTTTTGCTGCAAGAAATAAAATTAACCTCATAAATAATTAAAGTGAATGAACAAATAATTAAAGGAGGAATTCAATAGGTTATAAGTGTTGAATATCTCAAAGCCTTCGGTGAGGAAGGAGACGGCAACAGAAAGAGAAATGAAAAATAAACTTTTCTTATTCCAATGAGAGAGTTTACACCAGTATTTATAGATAAAACCAAATACACCTAATACTCAGGATAACCGAAATAAAAACTAAATTACATTTTCATTTTCTGTATTGTTTTTATATTCTAACACCCCCTGGCAAACTGATGAAGGGATGGCTGATATCAGTTTGTTGGTTAGTTGCTGAAATGAACCCCTCGGTAAAGCTTTAGTTAAGAGATCCGCAATTTGGTCGGTAGTGGAAATGTGATGTACAGTTATGCTGTGATTTTCGATACATTCCCTGATGTAATGACAATCCACCTCAATGTGTTTAGTGCGAGCATGAAACACCGGATTGTTGGCTAAAGCTATAGCGGAGATGTTGTCACAGTAAAGCTTAGTGGGTTCTGTCTGTGGGTAGCCAAGTTCTTGAAGCAAAGTTCGAGTCCAAACAACGTCTGTGGCAGCGGACGCCAAAGCTCTGTATTCAGCCTCCGTGGATGAACGAGCCACAGTAGACTGTTTCTTGACACTCCAGGCGACGATAGAGCTGCCTAAGAACGTGCAATATCCGGACGTCGATTTCCGATCGTGATGGTCGCCGGCCCAGTCAGAATCTTCATAAGATGTTAGCAATATAGACGCACGATCTAGAGGTAAACCCATGTGATTAGAACCTTTAATATAACGCAAAATTCGCTTAAGTGAATTAAAATGTTGATCGGTTGGTCTATGCATGAATTGGCAAGCTTGATTACTCGCATAGGCAATGTCAGGCCGCGTGAGAGTTAAATATTGCAAAGAACCTACCAATTGCCGATAAAGAAGAGGATTGGCAAACTCTGGGGACGGAATGTTTGTTGAAGTCTCTTTAGTGCATATGGGCGTGGAAACCGACTTGCAGTTAAGCATTCCTGCACGTTCAAGAATAGTTTGTGCATACCTTTGCTGATGAAGAAGGAGTCCCTGTTTGGTTTTGACTGCCGTGATCCCCAAAAACTGAGATAATTGCCCAAGATTGCGCATATTGAACCGCTTATTAAGGTTTAGAAGAATGTCTTGAACCATGTCTTGATTATTACCAGTTAAAATGATGTCGTCAACATAGATTAAAAAATAAAGACGAATATTATCTTTGCTATAAAGAAGTAAAGAAGGATCCGAATGGCTTATGCCAAAACCGAGACTAGTTAAGTGACCGGTAAGCGTAGCAAACCACTGGCGAGGAGACTGTTTTAAACCATAAAGAGCCTTTTTGAGTTTGCAAACATAGTTCGGGTACGTCGGATCTTGAAACCCCGGAGGTTACTTCATGTAAATAGTTTCAGTTAGAGAGCCATGTAAAAACGCATTAGAAACATCTAATTGATGTATAGGCCACGAATTATGCAAAGCTATAGTAATAAGAATGCGAAATGTAGGTATTTTAGTGACGGGACTAAAGGTTTCGTGGTAATCTATACCATATTCCTGATGGCAACCGAGAGCTACCAACCGAGCCTTATGTCTTGATATCGAGCCGTTAGAGTGGTATTTGGTGCGGAACATCCATTTGCAGCCGAGAATGTTCATGTGCAGAGAGGAAGGAACAAGATCCCAGGTGCCTTGAGACTGAAGAGCTTGAAATTCAAGAGACATAGCATTGCACCAGTGAGGAAACTGGGAAGCTTGAGTGTAAGATGTTGGATCAGTTGGAGTAAGCTGATGAGTAAGATTAAAAATAGCTTTGGGTTTGAGGTGCCCAGTGCGAGATCGAGTGATCATTGGGTGCAGGTGAGTAGTCTGTTCAGCAATCGTAGTGTCAGCAGTGATAGAGTTAGCCAGAGAAGCAGGCAACGGTTGAGTGGTATTAAGCGTGCTGCAAGGATGTGTAGTTTCATGAGTAACAGGTATACGGTTGGTGGGAGTTGGAATGCAAGAAGCAGGAACCAGTAGAAGAGGAGGGATGCTACCCGGATCGCTAGGAGGTCCAGTGAGCTGCCGATTTTGGTGATATGGGAAGATATGCTCAGTAAAAACGACGTGTCTAGAAGTATAGATCTTGTTAGTGGTTGGATCCAGACAGTGATATCCCTTTTGACGAGAAGCATATCCAATGAATACGCAAGGTGTCGACAGAGGACCAAGCTTAGATTTGTAGTATGGGCGTAGCCAAGGATAGCATAAGCACCCGAACGTTTTGATATGCGTGTAACTGGGCTTATGTTTGAACAAGATTTCGTAAGGAGTCTTATTGTTTAAAACACGTGAAGGAAGAAGGTTGAGAATATGAACCGCATTTAGTAAAGCATGAGTCCAGAGTATGTGAGGAGCCGAAGAGTGAAGAAGAAGAGTGCGAACCGTTTCGATAATGTGTCTATGTTTACGTTCTGCAATGCCGTTTTGTGCAGGCGTGTAAGGGCAAGTGTATTGGTGTAAAAGACCATGAGTTTTGCAAAATTGTTGAAAATTATGATTCAAGTATTCTCCTCCGCCATCCGTGCGAAGAATTTTAATAGTAGAGGCAAATTGACATTTAACCATAGCATAAAATTCAAGAAATTTAGAATACACTTCCGATTTATGAATCAACGGAAATACCCAGCAAAAACGCGAAAAATCATCAATAAAAGATACATAGTATGCAAAGCCATTTAGAGATTTAGTGGGAGACGGTCCCCAAACATCAGAATGAACAAGATCGAAAGGAGCTAAAGTATTAGACTTAGAAACTGAAAAATGTAAACGTTTGCTTTTGGCTAAATTACAAGTATGACAAAACTTGGAAGTAATATTTGTATAAATTTCTGGATGGTATTTAGCCAGAATGCAAATTTTATTCGGATCTGGATGACCCAATCGAGAATGCCACAAATCTTGCACGGTTTGAGCCGCAAGAAGCGCCAATGTAGATGTCGGGACAGACGACCGAACGACATAAAGACCATTATGGCAAGGTCCCTGTAGTAGAACCCGCTTGGTCTTCAAATCCTTAATTTGGTAACCAGAAGAAGAAAATGTTACGATGCACGAGTTATCGTGAGCTAATTGAGAAACATACAGTAAATTGAAAGAAAGATTCAGAACTTGATGTAGTTTGCTGAGTTGTAAATTACCTGAGGGAGTAGGTAGGATGCCTTTACCTGCATACTGAATTGGTAATTGCTGACCATTACCGATGGTAACTTGAGACTGTCCATGATAAGGTTCTTGAGAGCGAAGATTGGAGGCGTTGGAAGTCAGGTGGGTCGACGCGCCAGAGTCCAAGAACCAGTCCGTCTGAGTAGTCGAATCAGCAGGACTGAAAAGAGCTTGAGTTTGAGATCCTTCTTGGTAGTTAGTATCATGTCGATACCAACATTTGGCGGCAGAGTGCCCTTGCTTAGAACAGATCTGGCATATGGTGTTGCGATACGTCTGCCGATCAAGTCTTTGAGACGAAGGTGTTGATAAGTTCGACGAACGATTTGTTCGTTGTTGAGCTGAAGGTCGTCCACGACTAGAAGACTGTTGTCTTCCACGTCCTTTGCCGCGGTAGGCCGCCAATGCCAGAGTGGGATCAGAAATTTGTAAAGATTGCAATTCTTTAGAGGCCTCATGCGCAAGGTTCAACTCTTCACTGCACAGAAGTGTATAAAGATCGTCCAGAGAGATTGGCTGCATATTTGTGCGAATCGCGGATTTGAACGATTGATACTTCGCAGGAAGACCATTGAGGGTATGAAAAATGATTTCCTCGGGGTCAAGAGAACTTCCGGCAGCCACAATGGCATCTGCTTTGGATTTTACCGAGAGCAGATACTGGGTCATTGTCTGATCGCCTTTGGTCATTTGGTAAAGTTCGTTCTTAAGCTGGACTACACGCGATCGGGAGGAAGCTTGTAAGCGATGCGACAAGGTAGCCCAAATCTCAGCGCAATGTTTTAAAGATAAAACATACGGAAGAATTGAGACGGAGATGACCGAAAGCAGAGCAGAAGCAAGATTCTGATCCAGAAAGGACCAGACCTGGTATGTAGATCCACAGTCGTTTTGAGAAGACGATGACTCCGGAGATGGACTTTTGATAGATCCATCAAGAAACCCCATAAAGCCATTTGCAGAGAATATTTTCTCAATTTGAGAGCGCCATATAGGGTAGTTTTCGGATGTCAATGGTGTAGAAACCAGAGTCTTGATTTGAGTGATCAGAAATTTAAGTTGAGGGGGAATGGGAATCAGGGGTTGGGAAAAAAGTGCCTCAAGAGCAGAGCTTTGGCTGGATGTTTCTTCCATAGAAACAAGAAGAAGAGAGAACAGGAAGAATGCCCAGAGATTTTAGAAAAGAAAAATAAAGATCAAGAAACTTAGCTCTGATACCATGTTGAATATCTCAAAGCCTTCGGTGAGGAAGGAGACGGCAACAGAAAGAGAAATGAAAAATAAACTTTTCTTATTCCAATGAGAGGGTTTACACCAGTATTTATAGATAAAACCAAATACACCTAATACTCGGGATAACCGAAATAAAAACTAAATTACATTTTCATTTTCTGTATTGTTTTTATATTCTAACAATAAGATACTGCACCATTTTCTCCATACAACCAATCCTTGACACAAACTATGGCCTCAACTATATCAAGTTTAAGTGCACTTCAATAATGATCCAATATTCTACCAATATTATTAAAGACACTATTCATAGGCTACTATTGTTATGGAAATGCACAACACATCACGAGCCATTGCAGAGACTTCAGGAAATCTATATTGATTGCATTTTCAAAATTGTAATATTTCTAACACAATTTTCCTATCAAGTTTAGGTTCATTGAGGTAGACTTCAAATTCTAGCTTTTAGGCAAAATGACTTTCTCTTAGAATGAATCAAAATCCTATTGGATTCTCAAAATTTATTGATCAAACTAAAACACTAATATGAATAGCTGAAAAAATGATTGTAGTATAACAAACACTTGAAGAAATTGTGACTTAATGATAGTAGAAAAAGAGCTTCTAGAGACATCATTATGTCTCCTCTGTGTTGCATTGGAACTTTCACCACTTCCTCTTATGTAGTTTGCAAATAATGAGAATAATCTATCTCTTACTTTTTTTTTAATTTGAATGCATATTTAACTTCATACAATTTTTTGTAGCACCACTCTACAAATGTAAATTTATATCTAGTATCTAGAATAATTGATATCGCCAATATGTCACTAAACTCTGACAAATACTTTTCAAAAATTTCAATTATTCTTTTAATGTAGTCATGACTAAATGAAAGTTCATGTTTTAAAGCTACATAAGTAGTTGAAATGCAAGGAAAGTAAAGATTTGTTATTGGACACTTCATGCCAAATATTACACATGTAATTTCTCATAAAGGTGCTTGAAAGGTACATATAGCTTTTACTCTCTCCCATTCTGCAACAATAGGATAACCTTTATAGTTTAAATCACCCAATTCCAGATGTACGAAAGCTCTTCAATAGTATATAACACTATCAAGTATTATGAAAGTAGGGTTCCATCTTATTGGAACATCTTGGCTAAGATCTCTTTTCGATTCTAAATAAATATGCTTAACACAATCTAGAAATTTCTGCTTTCTTGCAAACCCCTCAAACCACCTTATTAATTAAGCTGATTTCTCAAGAAGTTTACATAAACTTTGTTTGCAGAGGCATTATCCAACGTAATATTGAAGAGCTTGGACTCTATTTTCCATTCAAGCACAAGGGATTGTAACTTCTCAAATATTGATATACCACATGAGGGGGTGTCATGAAAAAAAACTTATGATCTTTTTTATGTAGATGTCATTCAAAAGTGCTCGAACGCCAACCCATTCAACACATTGAAAGGGCAAATCATGCATGATGATACAAGCAGTAAATAAATCATCAAATTATGCAGATTCAAACTTACAATCAGCTATAGAGATAGATAAGTTAGTGTTGGTTTGCAACATAAGCTGACATATATCTCGCATCTCTTTTCTCATAATTTTGTAAGTGACGCCTTAAATTATTAGTGTCATTTTTGCTATCACATAGATATTGTGCACCAAATTTCTTACATTTACATCTTTGACATTAATCAATATCTCAAAATGATCACAAAATGTTGATGTCATTCTTCTACGCTTTTTAGTAGTTTCTGAACCATCATTACATGCATCATTAGATGACTATACCACATTATCATCACCGCCCACTTGCTAATGCTCATCAAAAAAATTCTCATGAATAGTTCTTGAATCCTCCATCTAGCCAACCAATCAAACCTTATTTTACAATGCAAATATGTATGAATAACTATTTCTTAAATATCAAACTAGTACATAAGAATGTAGCACACACATATATAAATTATTTATGAATCACAAAGCATGTTCTAAGAATTAAATAATTAAGTCAAAAATTAAAGTTTGAAAGCGCTAGTGGATCTAGAATTTTTGAAACAATTTTTTTTTTGTATGATTATAAAAACAAAGGAACTATTTTGTTTGAAAGAAAAGGGATGTAAAGTAATTCAAATACACTATTTTTTTTTTTAAAATATTGATGTATGATGTGAAACAAAATAAATATGTATAAAAATTTTAAAGTTGTTGAAATTCATCATATATTTTAATTTTGAAGTGTTTTTTACATATATTGTAAATTCTATCATTGTCATAGCAATTCGTTGTTACCCACCAGCCCAATGTAGTCTGTCATTGCCACCGTTGTCCATCACATCTCGTTGTTGTCATATTTGGCTTGCCATCATTGACTATTGTCATTGTCGATCGCCGCTTGCCGCCGTCAATCACCGAATGTCAGCTATCACCACCACCAAAGCTATCAACAACTTCTTGACACCTATCACTACTCACCTCCATAGTTGGCAATAACCAATTGCTGCCACCGTCGACGCCATCGCGAGTCACTTCCACAACTTACAGGCCACCAACATCATTGAATTTTATAATACATTCATTTTACTTGAAGCCAAATAAAAGTCATAATCATTTATATTTATTTTACACTCATTCAAATAATTTCAAATATTACAAACATATGGCTTTCATTTTTCATTGTATTCTATTTTACATTGTATTCATTTTTCAAACAACAAAAAGATTCTGAAGTGAATTATCACTTTGATATCAAAGACATGGAGGATTCACATCTATCACATAATTCTTATATATTTATATATCTAATAGTTAAATTTTTATTTTATTTTATATCATTTTAATTACTCAATCATATCAAAATATTTATATATCTAATATTATTTTTCAATTTAATCTAATATAAATATATATGCACACACATAAGAATTACACCAACCCGCAGCACTAAAACCGTAAAGTTTATCTGCATAGCTATAAAATCTCTACCGAAACCTCTAAGTGGAAAAAGTATTCCACCAAAGCGAACTGAAAAATGGGAGCCTATCCGCCGATCGAAATCATCGAACAGGGACTAGTGATCCCCAGCGTGGAGACCCCGGGGGAGGATATCTGGCTCTCCAACCTCGACCTCCTTGCCGTGCGGTCTCACACCGCCACCGTCTACTTCTACCGCCGCCCCCTCAATGACGCCGGATTCTTCTCGCCGGAAACTCTCAAGGCCACCCTAGCCCGCACCCTCGTCTCATTCTACCCTCTCGCTGGCCGCCTCGTTTCAGGCGCCGACGGCCGTCTTTGCATCCGATGCACAGCTGAGGGTGCCCTCTTTGTCGTCGCCCGATCTGAATCGGCGGTGGAAGATTTTGGCGATTTCACGCCTTCCGATGAGCTCCGACGGCTTCTTGTTCCTTTTGCTGATGGCTCCGACCGTGCTGATGTGCCTCTTGTCATGTTCCAGGTAAGCAAATTTGATCTTTAAATAACATATAACTTCACATTTTAAATTAGAGTTTTCAGGGGTTAAGTTTACCAGAAGAACATTGATATCAGTTTTAGAACATTGAAATTGCTATATAAAGAAATATAAGTACTCTAAAGCTTCAAAAGATAAGTAAAAAAAAAAAAATTGTGTAAATTCTTAATTAACTATCCTCCTTAGGGCATCTCTAACCGAATGTCAAATATATTTATGGTGTTGTTCGGTCACTCCACTCGAATAACAAATTTTCCGTTATTTGCTTGCGGGTGAATAGTGCGACGTCAATATTGGTGTTGCAGTTTTCTATCTCAACTGGATTTGCGGAAGAAACCCACGAAAGAGGAGAAAGACGATTATCTTCACAGATGAATCACAATATTTTTTAATTTCACTGCATTTTGGAGTGAAAAAAAGGAATTTTTTGTTGGAGATGCATGCCCTAAGTCCTGTGGTATGCTACTTTAAGATCTCCCGTCAAAATGGATTCATGTAATAAAACAATGATGCAACTCTGAACACATCACGGCACAGCCACGGGGCTTGTATCATTGCAATAAGATGCATCATGATATGTGTGTCTGCGGCATATGAATGTGTAAGCATGCTGCATGCACGTAATCATGTTTAGGGAATTATTATTGATAAACAGAACTTCAATTTGCTTTTAGATGCATGCATGATATGGTGGCATGTATATGCATGCATGATATGGTGGCATGTATTATGTATATGAATGCATGACATGCATGGATGCATAATTAAGACTTCATTCCTTTAATTTTTTTAAGAAAGGGAATAAAGGGATACAAGTGTAATTATCCTTTTTTTAAGCCGGAATATGCTAAATATATGCAATGTATGATAATATATAATTTTGGATATTTTGAATTTTAAATAATTTATTTATTTAATATTAAAATTATTACTTATTTTAATATCAAATAATTACTGGTAATATATATATTTTCTATGCATGAAAGTGAATTAAATGCATGGCCAACAAATGATGTGTGCTAAATTAAATGGACTTTATAATTTATTCAATAATTAAGTTATATTTTAATATTAAGTAAATATATGCAGATATTCAATCTGAATACATACTATTTATGTATTATTATTGCTATTATTATTATTATTTTCCTTTTTTTATTCATTCATCAATGCATGAAGTAAGAAAACCGAATGGTATGCTCAATATGCTAATTATATTTAAATATATATATTTTTCATTTATTATTAAATTAAACTTAAGAAATGTTTCATTAAAATAATGATTCTATATATCTTAACATAATAAAAATTAAAGCTCAATGAAACTGAATGTAATAAATTATTATTATTTTTTATCTATATATAACATTTAAATTAATTTTCTATGATTTTAAAATATTATTTTGACATTTAAATAATTAAAGAAAACTTAACTAATATCATGTATGTATAATTTATTGATTTTTTGTACCAATAGTTAAATTTTTTATGATTTTTCTATAAGCTTTTAATGTTTAACCAAATTCACTTATTTTATATTGGTCCATGCAAGCTGGGCTGGCGCATATGGCATTTTCCTAGTGGTTTTGGTGGCTCAGACGTGGCAAGTTTATTTGGATAGTCTTTAGTTAGTGCCTTTTGCTTCGCCATCAGCTCCCAGCATGCCAAATATTGCACGGCTTCTCCTGGCTGTATGAGGAGAGATTATCCAGTGCGGATATCGGATACAGCTTATCATCCAAAGGCAAATTAGGTGTAGTCACGTTATTCAGTACAGAGCAATATCGAGCTCGGTACCAAACAATTCCAAACTGCTGTATCGAATAGGGGGTGACGTGATGCATTTCATTGGGCTCTAGGCGGCGTTCGGCGTCCACATAAAATAATTTCGACATAATGTGAAGAGGCTGGCTATTGCTCAGCTAAGGATGTCGAGTGCTGTGCGGAGGTTCGTCGGTAAGGGGCTCGTCGGTGCCTGAGTTTGAGTAGGCATCGGCGGCTAAACTTGGTTCCCCTTCTTTTCTTATGTATTTTTAAACAGCTAGTTCATGCTCGCTATTATGGGGGATAAAAGGGTTTGTTTGAATTTAATGAAGCTCTGTAGGATGGCTAACCTACTCCTAAATATCCTAAAGCAATCTAAATGATCTGAGGCGAAATACTTGCATTGAATAATCAAAGAAGATAAAGCCTCGGGTTGGGTCGTTTCTATTTTTTGGTTTTGCTTCTGCCTTCTAAGCTTTCGTTTGGGACAATTTTCACTTACAGTTTTTTTAGAAGGAGCAAGAAAGCTGCCCCAAACGAAACCTAAAGCTATATTCGGCTTTGTCTAAATGTTCAGAGTTTGGAATCTCCCCTTCCCACTCATCTGTCTCGGTTTATAGGCTAAGGAAGGTGAGGGCAAGCCTTGTTAGAATAGCTGCTAAGGGATAAATCTATGTGTCTTTTTTACCCATGCAAAGGCTTTCCTCAACTTAATTTAGTTTTAGGCGTACTTTAAGCCTAATTTTGACATTTCTATTGAGGGAATTTGGTCATAAATTTAAACCATTGACCATGCCATGGATGCTTAAGTGAAAGTTAGGCTTGAGGATTCCTAAGGTTCATGTTAAGCTAGCATAAGTTGCCTTAGGTTAAGTCTAATTAGCCTATTTGATGTAGGTTTGACTAAATTGAATTGATCTATCCTCGACTAGGTGGATCATAGGGAATGAAATGGATAATTAAGGTTTAGGAAAATCAAATTAGAACATTCTAAATGGGTTTAGATTAAGGATTATAGTCAATATTGACCCGAAAATAGCGGATTTCCGGCGGTCTTGACCGCCGGTAAAAGGATCACTTATCAACGGCGGGATAAACCGCCGGTCATATTGACGTCCGGCGGTTTAATGACTGTAGCTATTACCGGCGGCTTAATGTTGCGAAACCCCCGGTAGCCCGCAGGTAATAGCCGGCGGCTAAACCGCCGGTAGTACCTGCGGTCCGGTAACCGCCGGTTATGACCGCCGAAAATCGGCTATTTTCCTGTAGTGAATTGACCTAGGTTCGACTTGATGAGTCCAAAATGGCTCCCTTGGGGCCTAAGAAGAAGTGTTATAGTCATATAATCTTTAATGAGGATCAAGTCAATTTTGAATGACATAGTGTCAACACAATATTAAGAGTTGGGTTGATTAGATGCGACTCATAAAGTTAAATAGTAGGCCAACCTAAATCTATGGAGTCTAAAACCAGTGTGAAGTGTCTAAAGATTAGCCTAGGAATGCTAAGTAGACCTGTCAATATTGGACCTGACCCGAAAACTCGACCCGAAAATTTCGGGTTTGGGTTGACCCGAACTCGAAGCGGGTCGGGTTCGGGTCTGGAAAATTGACCCGTTTGAAAAACCGGGTCAGGTTCGGGTTGAACCGGAAACCCGGGAATGACCCGGAATAACACATAAACCCGTATGCCCGAATGACCCCGCCCCGCCTGCCCCGCATCAATTCCTCGTGACGGTTCCGCGTCGCGCACTCGAGTGTGCCCCGCGTCCCGCATTCAGCTCTCGTGTGCGCCTCACGTCCCGCGCCTCGAGCCCTCTCGCACGCCCTGCGTCATGCATTACGCCCTCGCGCGTTCCCCGCGTCCCGCGTCTCGCATCGTGCAGCCAGTTACGCGTTAGTTGCCTGTCCGCGGGTCAGGTTTGGGTCCATAAAATCGACCTGTTTGCAAAAACGGGTCGGGTCGACCCGAACCCGAATAGTGCCGGGTCAATTTCGGGTTCGACCCGAACCCGGCCCGTGACCCGAAATTGACACTCCTAATGCTAAGTTTACCAAAAGATAGTGAATATGGCCTAGATCCCAGAATGGATGAAGGTTGACCTATTTATTTGTTAAAGTGGCCTAATGTTTCCAATGCAAGTGATGGCCACAATGGTTGTGTACAAGCACTAAGTGTGTGGCAAAGTGTGAGGAGGGACCTAATTAAACGATGGGTCTAATTAGAGAAAATGTGCTAAATCTAATTAGAGATAGTCTGTAGCTTAGGTCAAAAACACAAGGATAACTCAAGAAAACATGTATAATATATGGAGAGAGATCTAAGTAAATTAATGATGTATCATATCAATTAGATTAATAAAATGAAGTTAAATTGACAATTATGAGATCTCAAGAAGAAAGTGCTAAAGTAAGAGCCCATTAAAGACATATTACAAGAGCCCACTCTATCATAAATAATTAAAATTTGAGGTTTAATATTTAAATTTTTTTTTCTAAGATTCAAAAAGTTGACTTTTCATTTTAGAAAGCGTGAATGGGTTGGCCACTTAATTAATATTGAAAAATAAAATGAATTAATGAAGTAAGTTGGCATCTTCCTCCATTAATGGCCATGCAACTTCACCTCCAAAATTTCTCTCTTTTTGAATGATAATAACTATTGTAATATTATAGATTTCAACTAAGTTTAATTGGACAACTAGCTAATCCTATTTTCCATACAACTATAAGGCCTTAAACCCCATCAAATTTTACAAACTATTGAATCATAAGTTCATATCATAAACTAAACATCATCATCATTGTCCACTATTTTGACAACTTAAAACCTATTCCAAAACAAATATTTCAAATCAGCACAAAATAATCAAATTTTGACTAGTCTTGATGTTGCTTCCACCTAGCTTTCTAAAAGCGTCATCTTCCTACAAAAACATCAAATTAAATCCTTACACAATAAACTAAACATCTAGAATCATTTCTAGTTAGCCACTAATTTCAACAAAAGGCCTCTCACCTCTATTAAGTTTAATTTTAAGGCAAAGCTTGAAAAGAGCAATTTCAGACAATAGTTATTTTTTTAACAAGATGAGTATTTCTTGTGATGGACTTATCTTCGAGCATTTGAGATACTCTAGAACTTTTGAGATGAATTAGTTTCTTTTTATGATAGTTTAAGTTAATATCATTAACTTTCAACTAGTGAGCTCCACTATATAACCTCTAGCATTTTCGTAGCTCATAATTGTTAGAACTGATTTGTAGCGAAGGCAATATCCGGACGGGTGATGTAGAGATATTGGAGAGAACCAGCGAGACGGCGATAGAGAGTTTGATCGTGAAATGGCTGAGTGGTGGTTGAGTGTTTGGATTTGGGCGACACAGGTGTTGCGGCCGGTTTGCAGTCCATTAGACCAGAGTCTTTTAAGAGCTTCTCGGCATAGTGTTGCTGAGACAAGAATAAACCATTGCTTTGCTTGATGATCTGGATTCCAAGGAATAAGGACAGTTGGCTGAGCTGCTTCAAGGCAAAGTTGGCGTGTAATTTAGATAGAAGATCAGTGATAGTAGCACGGTCATTTCCTGTAAGTAAAATGTCGTCGACATAGATTAAGAGAAAAATTTGTATATTATTGCGATGATAAGATAGTAAAGAGGGATCGGAGCGAGTAAACCTGAATCCTTGGTTTTGAAGAAACGTGGTAAGTTTGTCAAACCATTGCCGCGGGGCTTGCTTCAGGCCATAAAGAGATTTATTTAGTTTGCACACAGCGGACGGTGAGGAGGAATCAACGAAGCCCGGAGGTTGCCGCATGTATATAGTGTCGTTTAGTTCGCCGTGAAGAAAGGCGTTCGACACATCTAATTGAAAAATTTGCCATTGCCGAGTGAGTGCAAGAGTGAGAAGAACCCGAATTGTAGTCATCTTGGCCACGGGACTAAATGTCTCGGTGAAGTTTACACCATATTTTTGATCATATCCTTGTGCAACTAGCCGAGCTTTATGCCTATCCACTTGTCCATTGGGTAGAAGTTTGGTCTTAAATGTCCATTTGCACCCGAGAATAGGAGTTTGAGCCGGAGCGGGAACGAGGGTCCAAGTGGCTTGCTTTTGACTCTCCTCAGACATGGCTTGACGCCAATGTGGGTGTTTAATAGCCTGAGCATAAGTGTTTGGTGTATCGGTAGAAGGAGCTTTAGTGAGGAGGGACATAATTGTCTTCGGTTTAGTGATCCCAGATTTAAGTCTGGTTTGCATTGGATGAGTGGGTTGATGTGCTACGGTTCTGGGGGGCGTAGTGGAAGTTGGGATGTTTGTGATAGATGGCACGGTAGAGCTGTTAGAGAAGGAAGTAGGTTGTTGAGTAGACAGTTGGGGTAAAGTTGGTTTAGAAATGGTATTAGGTGTCGGTTTTGAGGCCAGTGAAGAGGGAATGAGAAGTAGTGGTGGAGTAGGATTGTCCGAGGTTAAGTTTGGCATAGGTTGAGATGACAATGTGGTTTTGCAGGGGAATTGAGTTTCATTAAAGGTAACGTGCCGGGAAATGTAGAGTTTATGGGAGGTAAGATCCAAACACTTATACCCTTTATGAAAAGGAGAATAGCCGATGAAGATGCATTCATGGGAGCGCGGTGAGATTTTGTTGGCTGTTTGAGGTCGTAACCACGGAAAGCATTGACACCCGAAAGTTCTTAGATGTGTATAAGTCGGGTGTTTGCCGTGCAAGCGGTGAAAGGGTGATTGATTTGCGATAGCAGAGGAGGGCAGTCTGTTTATCAAGTAGTTCGCTGTGGAGACGGCTTCGGCCCACAGATAGTTAGGCAGGTTTGCAGCATGCAGCATGGTGCGAGCTAAGTCAAGAAGATGTCGATTTTTCCTTTCGGCCAAGCCGTTTTGCTCGGGCGTGTGCGGACAACTGAGTTGCTGTTGTATACCATGATTCTGAAGGAAATCTTTGAACTCGTTGCTGGTGAATTCGCCGCCACCGTCTGATCGAAGAGCCTTAGGGGTTGCGTGAAATTGAGTGCGAACAAGCTGATGAAATAGTTTGAATTTGGAAAACGTTTCCTGCTTTGTTTTCATAAGATACATCCAAGAATAACGAGTGAAGTCATCTATAAAACAAACGTAATATCTAAAGCCATCAAGAGAGTTCAATGGGGCGGGACCCCAGACATCAGAGTGAATGAGATCAAAGGCATTAGAAGATACAGAGCTATTTTTATTAAACGACAGTTTATGAGACTTTGCAATAGAGCAGGAAATACAAGAAAAAGTATTGGAAATTTGTTTAATGCTGGGAAGAAGCGGTAGTAGATGCTGGAGCGATCCTTGATGAGGGTGTCCAAGTCGTGCGTGCCACAGTTGTTCTTGATTTGTATGGGCATGAAGTGCCGTTGAGGTGTGACCTGCTGAGTTCCGAAGTTGATATAAGCCATCATGAAGATGCCCATGAAGAAGGGGACGGTGATTCTTGCGATCCTTAATAGTGAAACCATTAGCGTCAAAGCTCACAGAGACAGGGTTATCAGTAGTTAACTTGGAAACAGATAAAAGATTGTGTGATAAGTGCGGAACATGAAGAAGTTTACGCAAGTAAAGCTTACGAGGCGTGTCAGGTAACGGAAGTAGGCCCTGACCGGAGTGAGCAACAGGAATTTGTGATCCGTTTGCTATGGAGACATTGTCTTGACCGTGGTAAGGTGCGGGATACTGAAGGTTGCCAAGATCTGGTGTGAGATGGTTAGATGCTCCCGAATCAACGATCCAATCCTGAGAAGTATTCGGAGACTGTTGTACGAGGAGTGCCGTCAGGGATCTTGAATTAGTAGGTGCAAACCGAGGATTCGAGCGATGCCAGCAATTAAGAACAATGTGGCCGGCTTTGTTGCATATCTGGCATGTGGGTCGGGTGGGATTCAAAGAAGACTGGTTGGGCACAGTCGAGGAAGCATTTATCTGCGCCGGAGTTTGCTCAGTGGTTGGAGTCCGATTCTTGCTGAATCGTCGCGGAGGGCGATTACGAGATTGGTTAGATGATGTCGCATAGAATGCCGTGACTCCGGAGGTGGTAGAGCTGGTACGAGTGAGTTCTTGATTAACGTTAATCTCTTCGCTGCAAAGAAGAGAATAGATGTTATCAAGATTCATCGGATGGGGAGAAGTGCGGATGGCAACTTTGAATGAGCTGTAAGTGGGCGGTAGTCCGTTTAGAATATGGAGAATAACGTCTTCCTCGTCGACATTAGAACCAGAGGCCGAGATGTTGTCGACGATCGATTTGACATGATTGAGATACTGTTGCATGGATCTGTTTTGCATTTGAACATGGTGGAGCTCGTTCTTGAGCTGGATGACACGCGACCGACACGTGGGCTGAAGGCGGCGCTCAAGAACTAGCCAAACGTCGTGGGCGGTGGTGCAAGAAATGACGTAAGGAAGGATGGGAGGCGAGATTGTTGAGAAAAGTGCAGAAAGAAGATTGTTGTCGGCTAAGAGCCAACCCTGAGATTCTGGAGAGGTGGTGTCGGCGGGACATGGCGTTGTGCCGGTGAAATGCCCAGCATAGCCATTCGCCGTGAACTGTTGAAGAAGTTGAATGCGCCAAATGGAATAGTTCTCGGTAGTGAGGCTATTGGGAACAAGGTTCTTGATATTTGAGATGAGAAATTTGAGCTGCGGTGGAATGTGGAGCGCGGATGAGGAACTGCCGGAGATGGCCGCCGAGGAGGGAGGGTGGGAGTTTGCGGATTCTTGATCTCCCATAGAGTGGCTCATGATACCATGTTAGAACTTGAGAAAGAAGGGAAACGGCAGAGACAGAGACCGAAACAGAGAAAACTGAGTAAAGTATTATTGATCATTCATCACAGAGAATTGATACAGTGTTTCTATATATAAGACAGAGAGTGGTAAAAGCGAAATAAAATACAAGTAAGGTAAAATGTTCGTTCACAATAATGGTGTACATGACATAAGACCTAGATTGTTAATTCAAATGTATAAATTCTTTGACTATCATAAAATGGATGAGTTTAATTTATTGGACAAACACCCTATCCAAAGAAAAGAGATTAGAAAGAACCAATCTCTCTTTAAAAAATGAAGAAAACATTAAGAACAAAATATTTTTCTATGCATCATGATAGGATATTATATGGATAACTATTTACTTTGAGACAAAATAGTCTCTTAATTGCTAAATATCAGTCTTAGTGTCCATAACATGCATCGACTATAGTGAGAGTGCATCTACGTTATTGGTGACGACTTTGCTGTCTTTAGTGAGCAATGACCTTGTTGGAGTGAGCATTGGAGTCAAAGTTAAGTGATAACCTTGGTGGCATCAACGAGAATCACCATTGGTGTTGACGATAGACAACGACTTTATTGATGCTGATGGTGTTGGGTGCTTGAATATAAAACTATGAGTTCTCTCTTTTAGAATCCTTCTTATGGCCTCATATAATCTCCTAAAATGACTAGAATTATGTCAATCTATAAATTTTTTTAGAGGGGCATTTTGGTTTATCTTGATTTTAAATCACAAATCTCTGTCAAATTGTATGTGTTGTTGACCCCTTTAATAATATAAAATTAATTAGGTATTTAAATGTCTTAATGATTTTATAATTGAGTAATATTAAGTTTGTTTGATTCTTCTTGTTGAGATACTTATTTTGTTTATAAGCACACAATATTCAAATATCACCTGATTCATCAAACGAAGCTGTAGATTCCATAACTGCACTATATAGTACTTAATAGGCTCATTTGAACTCATATTAAAATACTTTTGATATTGTTCGGCTCATCTTGTCAAATGTTAGTTTCGATCGTAAGTTTGTTAAAACTGAAATTTAGATGGTTTCATAATAGAAAATAATATTTTAAATTTTAGCATTTATTTTTAAATTTGTGCTTGATCAAGTAATTTTTTTTATGGGCAGCTAATTAAATTTTCCCAATCAACCTGACTTGCAGCTAACGTTCTTCCGTTGCGGCGGCGTATGCCTCGGCACCGCCATTCACCACACCGCAGCTGACGGCCTCGCATCCCTCCACTTTATAAACTCATGGGCCAGAATTACCCACACCAACACTCACATCATCATTCCCCCGTCCCTCGACCGCACCCTCCTCCGCGCCCGCTCCCCTTCTTCCATAGCCTCCGCCCACATCGAATATTCCCAAATCCCATTCATCCCTTCTTCCACTTTACCCACCTTCCCCTCCGCCATTCTCAAACTCTCCAATCGCCATCTCGCCCTCCTCAAAACCACTCCCAAAAACAACAATAATCAGAAAACCCCTCTGTCCACCTTCAAAGCCGTCGTCTTCCACATCTGGCGCTCCGCTTGCAAGGCCCGCGGGCTCGACCCATCCAGCCTGACGCTACTCTACATAATTGTCGACGCCCGAAACCGTCTTCGGCCGCCTCTCCCCGCTGGCTACGTTGGCAACGCCGTCTTCCGCACGTCGGCGCGGGCGAAGGCAGGGGAGGTGTCGGAGATCGGAGTGGCGAATATCGAAGCTGCGTTAAAGGTGATTGATGATGAATATATAAGGTCGTTGGTGGATTACTTGGAGGAGAAGGTGGATGAGATTGAGGCCATTAGGCCGAGGGCAGTAGCGTGGGTGCTACCGGAGACGGATTTGTGGGTGGTTAGTTGGATGGGTATGCCAATCTATGACGCGGATTTTGGATGGGGGAAGCCGTTTTATATGGGAGCGGCGTGTTTGCAGGTTGCTGGGCAAGCTTTTATTGTGCCGTGTTCTCCGGAGGAGGAGGAGGATGGAGGAGTTTCGGTGGTGATGGCCATGGAGGAGAGTTATATGGGAAGGTTCAAGGAGGTGTTTTATGAAGATATTGGGGGTCCTGGGTCGGCTCTTGCTTGAACATGTTTGACTATTTTGAATCGGATAATCCTTAAATCGGTCATCATAAATGGCATATTTGTCTAATGTAAAATTTGCGTGTGTTCCTGTTAATGTGAATTGAAGTCATTAGCCCTTAAGTTTGCTTCATATTTTAATTGTCGTCGGAAAACATATAAGATTTCTCTAATAAATCCATGTGGAATTGGTATTATTAATTTCATGTATTTATTATCAATTGTGTTATAGATGTGTAGATAGTCCACACGAGCTCAATGACCTTTGACTTGAGCTCGTGCTTAATTATTTAACTGAGTTTGAGCTTGAACACAAGTTTGAATTCACTCAAGAGCAATCTTATTTATTAAAAAGGAGAGAAAATTATTGTTATTGAAGCATTTAGCCATTTACTATAAAATACTATAAAAGGAATAAGCAATTAAATGAGATATGATAAAATATCATTTGAAATAAGAAAGAAAATATAAAATTTAAATGTTATAAATAAATTTAAATTAAATTTATTAAAATTTTATATATTTTAAGTGCACGTAATCTTAATATTTTTTTTTAACAAGCCGTCTCGCAAGCTGACGAGTCGAGTTGTGGCTATCTTAAGTTTAACTTATTAGTTCATTGAGTTCGGCTCACGAGTCTGCCTGACTCAATTACACCTCTAAGTATAATTGAAAAGACTCAAAATCAATACCATTTTATTGGTAGTCAAAGCTTCCAACCGACAGATCAAGATGAGCTATGCCACTTTAGCTGACTTGAATTCAGCTTAATTTGACTCAAGTCGGTTTAAATTCTAGTTAATTTTTTGTCATTTTGAAAATATTTGCTGGAGTAAGCAATTAATTCATCATATAATGCAAGCATGCAAAACATTTACAGATTTACTAATAATATGCATTTAAAATGACAAGATATATTTGCTAAAAAAACTATATATTTGTATATAATAACAAAAACTTTAATTTTATAACTACCCTCTTCATAATTTTAAAAATAAGCAATATTTTTTATTAAAAATTTTCATATATAATAAGAACTAATTATACGTATGTATTTGAACTAGTTTAAGTCTGTAACATTCGAAAATGGTATTAATTTTAATTATTATTGTTCTAATTTTGTTATAAAATAAAATTAATTTTAATTATATTAGTTTCTTTCTACTTTCTCATTATTTTTTAAAACTTTTTTAATGAAAAGCTAATTTTTACGGTCAGAATAGCTTAGTCATTTCTATATACAACTTCACTATACATCAACTTCACAATGTAAATTAATTTTTTTAATTAATTTTAACAATGAAATAATTGAAGTAATAAAATTAAAGCTTTAAGATCTGTTTGTGATGATTGCAATTTTTTTGTTAAATTAACAGTATCTTTATTGTGGGAAAAATATATTTTTTTGAAAGCTGCTATAAAAAATAACTTTTTAGCTTTTTTTTTTTGAAAATAATGAAAAAGCAATAGTAAAATAAAAATTGTAATTCTAGCCTAAAAATAAAATAATAAGAAAGTTATCTCAAATAGACCCTTATAATTCATTTGAAACTGCTGCAATTTTTTTTTAAAAAGTGATTGTAAAGCTATTATATGAAAAAGTAATTTTTTTAAAAGCTACTATATAAATTAGTTTTATAGCACGAAAATTTTACAAAAGCAGTAGCCAAACATAAATTATGAGTACAAAAAAAAAAAAAAAAACCCTCAAACAAAACCTTAATATGAAGAGAACAGCGAGAGGGATAAACAAAATTTATCTAAATCGGCAATCCAATATGCCCTATTACTAAGAGCGATGCACTGAAGAAAAAAAAAAAGAGTTGTTGGGCTCTTCACGCAGTGGATTAAACAATGTAGGGGTGTTAATATTTGACATGATCTAAAAATTCGACTCGAATTCAATTCAAAATTTTTTGTTAGGGTCAAACCGAACCCGAAATAGGTCGAGTTCGGGTTCAACATTTTGACCCGTTTCAAAAATCGGGTCGGATTTGCGTGGACCCTTTGACCCGAAAAACGGAGATTAGTCCATTTTTTGACCCGAAAACTAGCAATTTTTTGTTGGCAGCGGGTCATTCGGGTTCCCCCTTTTCAGGGGTTTTATATGTAAAAATTTTGGTGTCTTATAAATGTTACGTACCCTCTTTCTTATCTGATTGCGTATCGGATTTTCGTACAAAGCTAAGACGTTAAATTTTATATTTCTCTACCGCCACGAATACTCGAGGACGCAACAAACTTCACAATTTAAATTATTTTTTCTACGATGAATTTGAACAATGAAACAATTGAAGTAATAAAAGTAAAGCCTTAAGATCTGTTTGTGATTAATGTAGTTTTTTATAAAATTTGTTGTATATATATATATATATATATATATATATATATATATATATTAAAATCTGCTATAAAAATAACGTTTCAGCATAAATTTTTATTGAAAATAACGTATCTCAAAGCCGTAAGGTTATTTTGTATCTTATTCCTTACAGGTTTTCTTTATGCTTTGAATAAAAACATGAGATGAATAGAACCTATATTCTACGCTTAAATATTAAACAGTTATTCAATTTATGAAGAAGTTAGTCAAGCTTTTTGTTCATGTTGAAAGCGATTATAATGATAGAAGACTTATAGAGTTCTCTCACTTTGGTTTGGAGCTTTGCAATGCTCACTAATAATTAAAAAAAAGTTAAAATTCAAACAAAGACTTTTAATACAATAATGACTTATAATGCTCCCATTAAGAAAGATTTTACAAGGCCCAATTCATTATTTTGGTTGTAGTGTCTTTTTTTTTTTAAGGAACGGAGGTATCTACCCGCTGTGTTTTAAAGGGAGCGTTTGGCGGCGTAATTAATCCCTCGGCGGAACCTAGCGAGATCACTTACTTGCATCGGCCCAAGGGCGGATCCACCCTATGCCGAGGGGGGCAATTGCCCCCCTTGAAATTTTTTTTTAAAAAAATTATTATATAATTATTTAGGCAATTTGTCTCACTCCATCTATTTTTTAGTCTTTATTATATGGATTTGTAGGCAATTGTCCCAATTATAATCAAACGATAAACCAAATACAAAGAGAAACAGTAAAGAAAATATAAAATTATTCTTACAACCAAAATTTGAATCCCGGCAGGGGGTGCTGCCCCCTTGAACCCCCGACATATCTACGAAATGTATAATGATCAATAATATGAACAAATAGGGGTCGAGCCGACTTCAAGACAAAAAATAAACTCTACACTTTTTGCCCCCTGAAAATTAATACTGGATCAGCCCATGATCGGGCCCACACTTGCTTCCATAATAGAGGGGATTCGAACCCGGAATGGAGGGTTTTCAATCATGCTCGCCCACCAAGCATCTTAAACCTCGGTGGATTTTAGTATCAAAAGGCTTTACCTCGCCTAGGTTTGATGATTTAATAATAAAAATAATTCAAAATCTCAAAATATTCAACGATAACATATTTATAATTTAATGTTATAGTAGTCGGAACATTTGCTGGAAATCAAGATATTTGATTCAACCTAAGTGGTACTGCCTCAAATTGACTAAAATCATCTTGTAGAAATGAAAGTCCTTTGTTTGAGACTTTTATTCCGGCATAAAGAGGGGGAAGGGTGCAAGACGACTCCACTATTAACATAGTAAATTTATAATAAAAAAATCTTAAAGTGAGAAGAAAATTATGTTAATTGCGATGAAAACAACACCCCAATCTTAATGTTCATTACTAAATTTTTCTTCGGGACAAATTTTTTACTGTTTCTTAAATAATATTTTAATTAAAAAAATTAAAAATTTTTTATTAAAAAATTATTTTAAGGAGTAAAAAAACCGTTCTAAATGAAGCCTAAATTACAAATATTTAGCTACTCCTAATTTTGCAACCTAAACAAAAATCAAGTAGACACAATTTAAAAACTTTAACCTAATAATTTTTTAGAAATTATTGATATGGGCTTCAGTTTAATAATCTTAAAAAATGTTATAAAAATAAATTGTCTAATTTCACTTTATATTTTGAGAAGAAGATAATATCTATATTAGATTAAAATCTTTTAAATATAAATATCATATTAATTCTTTTTTACATATATACAATTAAGACAAATGACACATAAATCATAAATATAAGATTTGAATTCAAAAAACTTCTTAATTGATAGTCAAAATTTTCAATTAATAGGCAAAATTGAGCTACGCACCACCATATTAATCCTATACCTTAAAAAGAGTGATTTTAATTTTTTTAATATTTAAGAATTTATTATAGATAAAATTTAAATTCAAAATAACTTTATCAATTAAATTAGTTATCATTTCACAATTATCCTGAATTAAAAAAGTACACAGCTGGCCGAATGGTGGACCATTAAGGGAGAGCTCTTGCTGCGATCCTACCGAACTGGGATCCCTCTCTCTACCTACTCGCTTTCGTCGTTGGTCTTCTCGACTGAATTTTGGGAAGAATTTCCCCCTCTCTCTCCTTTTCTATCTTCTCCGAAGTCACGTCGGATTAACCTAAGCAGGTGAGCGCTTTAATTCTCATCTATATTTCTTTCAAGGTGTGTATTGGCGTTTCTCGGATCCTAATTGCTGTTTTCATTCATTGGCTTCGATCGAGCAGTATTACATAGCTTGGATAACTGTAATCTTCATCTAGTTTAGTTTTATTCCCAATGATGAATCGGCTTTAAGCACTCGAAATAGGGTTTATGGTGATTTTCTCTTGGCTATATGTGTTGGCGCCTTGGCCTTGAGCATCCATGGAGGTGGATGCTCAATTGTTTGTGCATCTTTGGAAGTTTTGATAGATTGCGGTTGATGATGGTGTGTTAATACGTGTTGTTTGGTAGGTTTGCTGGGATAGAAAAAGCTGAATAGGCAGGATAACTTTGGGGGTTTGTCTGTGCTTTGATGGCGAATTTTATGAAGTTTGTCGAGAGAAGGGACAAAATCATTTAGGGCATCAGATCTTGGTCACTAATTTTGTCTTTTCAAATACATGGAAAAACCAAAGCGCTTTTTCTTTCCAAGCAGTCAACAAATAAGCTATCTTGTATCAGTACGTTTCTACTGATTTTTTTTTAAATTTTTTTATTTTTATCGTTAGATGCTTGTACTTTATTGGAGCGGGGCGAATCATCTGGCGGTTTAGTTCATTTACGCATTAATTGTTGAATTCTGGGGATGCACATGTCAGAATGTTATATTTTTGTACTATATTTATAATTTCCCTTGCTTCTGACAACAGATGTCTTTAAAAAAAAAGACGTAACCTTAGCAATTGCCAATTGGATTGGATGAGATCATTTTTTGTCATCTCATAGCAGTTAGACTTTTGAGCGCAAAATCTATGTTGGTAGAAACAAATTGTTAATTTCATCCCATGGTTTAGGAGGATCTGATTAATTCTTCCCATTTAGTGAAATTAAATGGTGGACCATTTTGCTCGATATTTCTCTTATTTGTTTGTCATTGTTTTATTTTATATTTTTCTATTTGTGCAGTTTAATGTTTTTCACCCTATACAGCAATGGGCATATATCTCAGTACTCCTAAAACTGACAAATTTTCTGAAGATGGTGAGAATAAACGAGTTAGATATGGTTTATCTTCTATGCAAGGTTGGCGTGCAACAATGGAAGATGCAGTAAGTGCGATTGCCAACTTCTTCATGTTTTAACATTATATATGTTGTATCTCTAAAGCATGATGCCATTGCAGCGACATTTAAGCTGCAAGAGCATTTCCAGCTGTTTCTAATTGAGTGTTACAGTAGTTGGAACATTCAGAAAATTAAAATATTTGATCCACTCTAAATGTTACAACCTCAAATAGGCTACAATCATCTCGTAGAAATGAAAGTCCTTTGTTTGAGGCTTCTGTCCCAACATAAAGAGGGGAAGAGTGCAACACTTCACTATTAGCATAGTAGATTAAAAAAAAAAAAAATCTAGAAGTGAGAACAAAATGTAACTTTTGAGTTTGGAATTAAAAGCTTTCAAATAAAGGTGATGGTTGCTTCCTAAAACTACCCTGCTTGTCTTTTGAATGTTAAAGTTTTCAATTAGAATTGAAACATCGATGTTAACAATGTTGTGTCGCCCCAAAGTCAATAGTGCTCCAATCTAACTATTTTATACTTCATACTGATATGAAAATCAACTTGGAATCATTCTTTGAATCACAATTTGAGAAACTTGTTTTTTTTTTTTTACTTTTTGCCAAACAAAAATTTCAAATGATGATAGCCTTTCAAGCCACAAATACTGAGCTAACTATAACTATGGACCTCAAAACCTTATGATATAGCTTGTTCAATGTATTACAAGTCAACCAAGTATACCTTGTCAAAGTCACCTTCAAATAAGATCATAATTATAGACAGATTATCGATTGATACAATAATGTCAACGATTAATGATTTATAGCCAAAAAATATGTTATCACATCTATTCAATCAAAAGACAGCATATAGTCCATTGTGCCATTATCTTGCAGCTTGCTTCCCTCAATAACATAGGGAAGAGGTGAAGGCCCTTTCTTTCCCATCCTCTTTAGTAATAACCAAGCTGAGGGACTATTTACTTAATCTTTTTGGAGATTCTCTTAGCTGCTACAATGCCTATATGTGGTAAAGTCCCATAGTCTTAAAGAACACACTATTTCACTTGGACATAGTAGACTATTGGGTCATAGGGGACTCTTCATTCTTGGCGAGCTTAGGCATGCCTGAACCTCTCTTTTGAATGATATAAGATTATATCTGAAAGTTTGAGAGGGTTGTTAAATCTATATGTACTTTAAAATGAACAATTTATGCGGAGCAAAACTAATTTTACAATAAAAAAAATCAGATATTTCAACCATAGAACAAATCACAGAATAATGCGGAAATTAAATACGAAAAAGTAAATAGAAAGAACACACCATAATTATAGTGGTTCAGTCAACTTGACCTACGTCCACTCCCCGGAAACTTCATTTCCAGGTATTGCACTAACAATAGTGTCTCTCCTTTTTCCCACATAGCAAGACGGAAAAGCTCTTACAAAATCTTTCTACCGACCTAATGAGGCAGAGTACCTTGAATCCTTTCACCCCCTTCTAGATTAGGCAGAGAACCTGAAAATTCTTTTGCTCCCTCATGGAGTAGGCAGAGAACCTTGGAATCTTTTTACTCCCTCCTGGAGTAGAAAGAGAACCTTGGACCTGATGGCAATGAAAGTCTCCCCAGAGCCATTAAGAAACTAAGGAAGAAGCTTGAAGAAGATGGTGGAAACCTTGCTTGGAGCAATTTTTGTGAATCCCTCACAATTTCCCCTCACAATTATCACTCTCTCTCAAAGCTCTCCTCTCTTCCTTCTCTAAGCTCTCTCTCATGTTAACTCAGCAACAAAAGATAAACTCAAGGATAATATGAGAGCTTAAATAAAGAGCCTCCAAACGAAGCCCTAATTTTTAATATGGAGGCACTGTTCATCCAGTATGATCATACGATCGTCCTGTATGATTAGTTCAAAAATATCAATTTAGCTAGTATGAATTGCATTGTCTTGTATGATTAGTTCAAGAGAAATAAAATGATAGTACCGGACAATTACAATATCATCCTGGACAATTAGTATAAAACCATTGAATTTCATCTAGTACGATACCTGACGATTCCTTATCATCCCACACAATTCTCTGTTGTCTAGTACGAAAGGGGTAAATCATCCTAGACGATTAGTTGAAAAACTATGGTCTTCTTCTGGAATGATACGTGGCGATCCTTTATCGTCTCATACATGTTCTTTGTCGTCCAGGATGATCTTCACCGATCGTCTTGTAGGATCGGATCAAATCAATTTTACTATAATTGTTCTCCTAATCACAGGATTAATTTAGGCATAATTGTCATATATCGTCTAGGACGTTTCGGATCATCCAATACGATATGAACAAATTTTGAATTTTGAAATCTTGCCTAAATTGTGATTGGCGGTTGATTTCTTGATTAAAATGTATCATCCTATATGATAAGGATCATCCAGGACGATTATCTTAATCAATCTTAATTAATAGAGATGCCCTAATTAGGATTTTATGGTAAACAGATCATCCATGATGATATAAATCGTCATGTACGATTAGTATAAAAATAAAAAAATTTCTAACTCTCTGACTCACTCCCTTGATTATGTGTGCAATGTTACATAGCTTTTGGATCCACCACAATACATTTTTAACTCAGTAAAGGTAAAATAGCTTGAAATTGAAATTACAGACTGACTCAACTCTAGTCTGCCCAGTTTTGAGTTGACTCATTGCAAGTGATATGTGGACCTGAAATGTTAGCACACATAGAAAACATATATGCAAATAAACTCAATTATCATGATATAAATAATAATGTTTGTTATCATCAAAATCACAATACTTGACCCCATATTTGTAATAAAATCCAACATTAGGCCAACAACAATGCACTGGCTATATAGGAGGGCCGGCCTAGGAAGGAATGTATAGGAGCTGATTTGGGTGAGATGTGGACTCCCTTGAGCATGTGATTTCTATCACTTAATGCAAGGAAGAGGCCTCTTAAAACAGATTCATGGTATCTAATCAAGTTCCTAATGTATAGTTAGTTTCTAGAGATAAATTGGGAGATTTTATTATATATTTGACATTTTGACTTTACTTTCTTAGGATTTGTTTGAATATTATTATTATTATTATAGCCCTTGTATTTTGTATTCCTCATAAAATCCCTTTTTCTTTCTTTTTCCCTAGCCTAATTGCAGTGCTAAGATAGGCTTAAGGGCATACTTGAGCTCTTCTAGCATCCTCAGCCAAAGTCCAATGCTTAGAACAACTTTGGGACATTGGGAACAATAAGGAACAACCTTTCTCTTGTTAGAACGAGTCGATAGAATTAAGACCAAGGTGTAATCTCTACACTTGATTTTCTTCCTAAATCTTAGCTTCTTTTTTTTTTGCCTATTGCTCTACCAGAGGCTTGCTTCTCTAATTTTGCAAATTTCTGTCCCCAAACTACCTTATATGTTCTTGCAATCATGATCGTTGTTCCACATCCTACGGATTGGTTTGAATGACTTTTAGGTCATCTCCTTGATTTTGGCTCACTCCTTCGACAGGTTAAACAAAAGGTTTGTTGATATTCTCTCAATCACCTAAAATAATATTATAGGTATAATTGAAGGACCCTTGCAAAACCTAATATACTTGAAGTCTAAATAAAAATAAAAAATAAAATTCGCCAACTTGAAACACGACAAAGGAACCTCATTGCCATTACACAAGCTTTATTGTAGATTAATGGGACTTGCATGAGTTGAATAGGGGTCAATCCAAATCCCATTAAATTTAAAAAATAATAGAAAACCCAAAAAAATAGTGATCAAAATATCTTGACAATATTCAAAACGTGTTGATCATATATTATGCTCTTGTAGGCCATATGTCACAATTAAGGTAAAATCAGAAATATTTCTTGAATCAAACTCTTAGAAAGTTAAGACATGAACTGTTGTATAGTTTAGTCAAAGATTGTAATTATTGTTCATCAAATGACCATAATTTGAATCATAATTACAACGCAATTATAATATATTTTCCTATTTGAGGAAAAAGACTATCAAATGGTCTAATTGACAGGGTTTGCTCTTGAAACATCTAACCATTCAACATTTTATAATAATTAGTGAAACATGAAAACTAATCCATCAATGATTGTATGCCACATGACGTCATTTGGTGGAGCTGTTGTACATATTAGGCCCAACTTTCCCATTAGTTTGCCATGAACTATGGTGCTAACTTATAATGTGGCATTTGCCATTAGTCAATGTTTGCAAATCAAGCGATTGAGGAGTTCACGTGGATGTTAAACGATTGCCACATGTCATGAATGTGATATGCTATGTATCAACTCACATCGGGTGGTGGGTATCACCTTTGCCACCTAACACTTAATGTGTTATGCCAAATCATTACCTATGTCGGCTAATCAACAGGCCAGATCAATCATGCCACATAGCGCTTCCAGAAAGTGACACTTTTCATGTGAGTCTTGATCAATACCATGTTAGCTACCCATTGATCAGAATTAGGGAAATTACAAAAGCCCCTATAATATATTGACATTACAAATCTTCACTAGAATAATCCAAAATTATTATAGAGATTTGCTGAAATGTTACTGATGTAAATCAATATAGGAATTGCGATTGGAAATTAAAATGAAAACTATTCAAAGCATTGTCAAAACAAATTTTATTACCAACAAAATAAAGGATTAAATCGTTCTAGGTAATTAACTTGCTTAGGCGAAGATTTGCTTTGAGATAACCAAACAATTCATATCATTCAAAGATAAAAGAAATACTTAAATGCTCATAATAAAAATCCCACAATTAATAATAAAGAAGTTCACCTTGAGTACCCTTTCTCTCTCTCGTTCACTCTTGGGCTTTAGCGGAGAAGAAAGAACCATGCGAGGATGAGGAGCACCACTACGATGAAGGCGACGAAAGACTTTGTTACCAGAGAGGTATTCACCAGAGAAGGTGGTGGCGGATGGTGTCCAATGATCGTCCAAGCGTAACCATGAAATTGTCGGTCGAAAATACTTGCGAGGATCGGGACAACTCGCTCCAAGTACTCTTCAATTGTGGCGTCGTTTTCAAATCCTACGTCGAAGCAAGGAGAGCGTAGGATATCAATGCTCCCGTCGGCGTGGAAAACTAACCCCCACTCAAGCTCCTGATCCGCCATTCAACATCGAGGAAGGGCGGGGAGATGACAAGGGGACGTTGGTTGGGCCGTGAGCTAGAGAAGAATAAGAGGAAAATCTGAATTTGAATTTCAGATTTTGTCTTAGGTTGGAGGGAGAGATTAATTGCTATGAAACCTCCCAAAATTTGAATTAGGAGGGGCGGGTATTAGGTGAGAATTGTGAGGGGGATTAATGGTTGCTTATGTGGCAAGTAGAGAGAGAAAACTAGGTGGAGTGGGGGGCGGCCAAGCAAGGAGGAAAGGGAGGGATTTGATTAATTAGTTGGGCCCATGGGATTAATTAAAACCTAATTTGAATTTCAGGTTTTAATCAATTAAAAGGAATTCAAAATTTGAAATCAAAACTGATGAGATTTCATTTAATCTCTCCCTAAATATAAGGCGTTAATTTAGGAAGGATTAATGAGGGAATTAATGCCAAGAATTTGAATTTCCCTGGGCTGGGCGGCGGGATTTCCTGGACAGAGGAGGGGGACGGGCTATGGGGAGCGGGATGTGGTGGCTGGATGGGGCCGGTGGCTGGCACAGCCGGCGGTAGAGGGATGGGGAGGGGCTGAGGCGGCGGGATTCTATGGGGAAGGTTGCAGGGAGGTGAGGAGGCGGGCTAGGCTGGGCCGGTGGCTGGATCAGCCGGCGGAAGGGAGGAGGGCGGCCTCCTATGCCGACGGGCTGGGGGAATTTTGGACAGGGTGGGCTGCAGGGAGGTGGGGAGGTGGACAGTAGGAAGGATCGGGTAAGGAGATTTAGCGGGGAAGAAGAAAACAACGAACTAATTCAAGAGAACCAAGAGCTCACCGGCGTGGGCTGTTGGGTAATTCGGGTGGAGCCTCTCCTAGGTCTCCTCTCTCTCTTTCTCTCAAGCTCCCAAGCAAGAAGACAAAGACAAGTTTCGGAAATTTTATTAATCGTTCATCATCCTCATACAACAAGAAGAGATCCCTTTATAAAGGTCTCAAAGCATGAAAAGAAAAAAGACTCACATGCCCCTTGGGCTACAACAAACACTACGCCTTCATAAGGGCGAAATCGTCACTAGTACATGAAATAAAAGATGCATAAAATAAAATAACATAAAAGACATGACAACATCAAAAATATAAACTCCCGATCGTAGTTGTCGATCTACGATTCCTTCGTCGATAAACCTGCCTAAAATGTCTGTCGATGACCTCGTCAGTTACAAAAAATGCCCATGGATTTTGCATAAAAATATCATCTACCTCTTTAAAAGTAAGAGCATTATTGACCTTTTTACCGTCTAGTCATGACTTTCACTGGTCCTTTTTATCCTATTTGTATACAGTAGTGCAATTTATCCCATTTGCATGCGATGTATTGCATCTTCAGAATTTTATGGTTCTTGTGTCTTACCTTTTTGTATTCTTTATCTTTTAGCATGCCGTCATTCCGAATCTTGATGACTTCACATCATTCTTTGCCGTTTATGATGGCCATGGAGGTATGTTATTTACTCACTTTGTGCCTTAATTAACCATATAACCTAGCCAATTTTGTCATTATATCTTAGTAAGTCAATTGTTTCTATGCCTGTTTAAACTTTTGCTTCAGCCTTAGTTTTCTTTACTTGAAATACATGCATATTTGCTGGATGCAGCTAGGTAATGATCTATACTCTTCTGTGCGCAAGTTGAAATAACAGTTTCTTACATATGCTTCACATTTATTTCAGGGTTTAATTTACTGCGAGTTGGTGGCCCAGTTAATTAAATGTGGTCAAAATTGCTCTCTATATGTTTAATTAGGTGCAAAATGCATTTACTTTCTAGCAGGCGATTTTTTTTTAATTTACTATGCAACAACGCTTAGAAGAGATATTTTGAATAGACACAACAAAAACTGCTGCCAACCTAACTACTCCTTCCATGTTCCGGCCTTGTCGAGCATTCTCTAGTTAGATGTGTGATAGGCCGGTCCCGGAACTGGCTGGACCGGACTGGTCCAAGTGTTTAGGAGGCGGAACAAGGGGGGCTCCGCCCCCTCCTTTGCCTCTTAGGCTTGTGGGTCTACAAGTTTAATTAGGGAGGGATTTGAGGGGTGGATTAGGAGGCAAAATTCAAATAGGAAGGGTTATTTTGGGATTTTACTTAATTATTGCATGCTTAAATAAGTTTAGGAGGTTGGGTTAGATCTTATTTCTGATTTTTGCTAAAATTAGGGTTCTTGTGTTCTTGAGCAGGCTATAGCGGCGTCTAGAGATTTGGGAGAGACGGATCTTTCTCTTCAATTGAAGATCCATTGTATCTTGTTGTTTTTCATCTACTATCAATTAAAATGCTCAATTTTTTATTTTTCCTCCAAAGTCATTGCGACCAATTGCTGAAATTAAATTTCAGCCAGGAAATTTCTGATTTTCTACAAGCATTTCCTAACAAATTGGTATTAGTGCCCTTCGATCTAAGGTACTAATGGCCGGAAGGAAAGTGGAAGTGTTGGAGGGAGAATTAGGACAATTGAAATCAGATTTTGTGAAAAAAGATTTTCAAACCCAATTTGCATATGTCCATGAAAAGATGGATGGAAAGTTTGCCGTCATGGAAGACATGCTGAAGAAGTTGCTTGAAGCCAAAACCAATAAAATGACATTATAAACAAAGGAAGCCACCGACGGCCAAGGAAGAGGAGGAAACCCTAATCCCCTTACGGGAGGGCAGAATGAGGGGGTGGAGATTCTGGAAGGAGAAGATGAGCTGCTTTCGCTAGATCCTATTTCTAGGGAAGAGATGAGTATTGGATACGAGCAAAGGGTTGTGGAATCTGCAAGAAGAGGGGTGGATTATGAGTGTCAGGGTGTTGATTTTGAAAAGAGGGGGATTTTGAAGAAGGGTTTGGGTACGAGTGCAGAAGGGAAGATTGGGATAGACGAGGCCCCTTTCTGGGAATGAGAGATTACAGATGATTCAGGGGAAATGGAGGTGATCTTAGGGTAAGGAAGTTAAAGATGCCCATCTTTGAAGGCGAGAATGCACATGGGTGGATATGCAAGGTAGAGAGGTATTTCACCATCAACGGGTTGACGAATGAGAAGAAATTGATAGTGGATAGTTTGTGTTTAGTAGGGAAGGCTTTGGCCTGGTACCAGTGGAGAGACATGAGGCGGCCCATTCAGAGTTGGAGAGAGTTCAAGATCTGCTTACTAGAATATTTTCGAACCAATAGGAGAGGTGACTTCTATGAGCAATTCTTCACCCTAACGCAGGAGGGTTCTGTGGTGGAGTACCATGATTTGTTTGAGTACTTAGCTAGCCAGCTGGATCAACTTCCTGAGATTGTGTTGGAGGGAAACTTCATGAAGGGGCACAAGCTCGAGATTCAGACAGTTGTTAGAGTGATGAGACCACATGACTTGGGGTAGGCTATGGAGCTTGCGCAGTTGGTGGAGGACCAAAAGTATTTGGAGAGGGGGGCCAGAGGCATCAGTTTAGGAGGCACATACAAGATGACCACTACTTTCTTAGCTCCCAAAGGACCAGCATCAGGAAACCTTCGTGATGTCCTAAAGTAGAAGCCTGGAGGAGGTGGATTCAAGGGAAACTTCAAGAAGCTCACTGAGAATGAGTTGCAGGAGAAAGGGGCGAAGAGATTGTGCTTTAGATGTGATGAGAGGTACACGCCGGGGCACAGATGTAAGGACCGAACTCTTCAGGTTCTCACTGTCTGTGATAACGATGAAGCTGAGGGCGGTGAGAGTGAGGCAGTGGTAGAGGAGGAGAATTTACATTTTGACATGGCCGAAGTCTCCTTAACCGCTAGTGGGGCTTGGGATTGCATCTCCATGAGCTTCTTTATCATCTCTTCTATCCCTCCCAACGGCCCTCCATCCGATTTTTCATAGTTGAAAACCTTTCCTCCATTCGGATTTGATTTGCTCCACTTCTCCTTCCAACTCCACCTTCTATGCTTCCATCTCTCTCAAAATCTTGCTTTGATACCAATTTGATACGTCTTGGAGACAAAAACAACAAACACAATAAAAAAATGCAGTAATATAAATATAGATGACAGATTATTTATTATAAATTCAATTAAAAAAAGATACTAGCGATCTACAATATGAGAGGTAGATTGACTCTCCCAAACAACTTAGACGTCTTTAGGAAGCCCTTGCGAAAAGAAAACTACAACAACTCTCAAATAAAATTCTGCATGAACAAAACAAACACTAAACTTAGCCTTTAATAAGCTTCTCATTTTTCCCTCTTAAATCAGCCCCCTCTTTTCCTAATTTATTTTTCTCTCTAATTTGAATTTCAATTAAGAAATCCTTCCTAATTAATCTCTTTCTAAATCAGCACCCCTTTCCTAATATATTTTTACCTCTCCAATTTTAATTTCAATTAGGAAACCCTTACTAATTAATCCCTTCCTTAATTACTCCTCTCATATATGTAATGATAGGTTTGATGGGCCCCACAATGAATCCCTTGCCCTTTCCGCCCTTGGCCTACTGCCCTCTCCTTTGTCAGAAGATTAGTGAACTTAAATAACTCAAAAAGGGGTGAGACAATGAAGATGAGAAGAGAAGAGAATATGAATTTTTCCTAAAATTGGAGTTGCGTATCTTCGGCGTTGTTGCCAGCATACCTAGGAGCTAAAAACAAACTACCTCGCTTGAGATCAAACTCCATCATAGTTTGCCAATGGCTCTAGCTTTTTTTTATATCACTCGGGATGACTTTCTTTGCTAAGAAGATCTTACCCTAGCTAGGTCTAGGGAATCGTTTAGGCTATGCTGCCTTTGGTATGCGTAGCTAGCAGTTCCTAAAAGACTTCCTCTTTTTGGTGCAGATTGCAGACTTGTTCTTTGATCTGTTGTGTTTGTCTTCTTTTAGGGGTTATATGAAATGTGCTTTAATATCAACGATATCCTCCTCACTCTTCTGACAACGTCCTCTACAACTTGCCATGGAGACTTTGTTGACTTTGCATTGATGTGCTACATGTCCTCTTCCATCCCCTATTTCATCTAATTTTTGGATTAAGGAGACATGTCGCTTCCTCACCTCCAGAGGTGACTTCTCGAGCCTCCAATCTCGCTTTTCCTGTGGCATAAGAAAATCCCTTTTGGAAGCAATAAGGAGCAAATGTTATCCATCTTCATGACCCTTGCTCCTTCCTGATTGTGCATACGGGGGATCTTTTGCCAGCTAACCTTTTCCCTTGCTCCATTTTTTTCTGTTTATTTTCTTATCCTCCTTTCTTTAATTTGGTTAGGATCCTTTACCCTGTGGGTGATCCAATTAGAGCGGGCACTGCATATGGGTAGGACGTTGTAGCCCTCGTTTAAATTTGGATACAAACTATTTTAGTGCATCTTTGATCAAATTTTATATTATGTCAATTCATTTGTTGCCAAATTTAAAGTGCTATAATCTCAGAAAATTTCAAAAACAAATCTGGTGTAAATCCTAGGCTTGCAAAATTTTCCATACAATTATTCCCACCTCTAATTGGTTCATGATTGTTATAAGTTTTCAATAGATGTCTTCAAGGTGTTCTCTATTGAAGATTGGTTGATAATTGACGATTGCAATGGTGGCTGACATCAACTTTAAGTATACTAATGCCATTTGGAGGTGGTTGGTGGATTGAGGACAATTGGGTGTGATTGTTAGCTTGTTAGGTGAGCATTGACTGCTTGTTCTTCTAAGGATAGTTCACTAGTGAGGAGGTCGATTAGCATAGAAACCTTTTAAAACTACAATAAGTGCAAAAAATTCTAGATAAGAAGTCCATTTAGTGGACGAAGGTACGCTGCCTGTGAAGATAAAGAAGTGGTTGGAATGTTTCAAATTCTCTTCCAATTATTTTGAATAAACTGCAGAACTACTAAACATTCATATATTAAAAATAAACTCATCCACAAGATTTATTTCATTTCATCAATATGTATCAACACTATAGTACATGGCTACATGTAGAAGTTACAGAACTGAACTGAAAAATAAATTAGCCATAACTATGCAAAAATCAAAATAGAAATACCTATAAACTCAGATCTGATCATGAACTGCTAATCAACAATCTCTTCTCCCTTGCTAAATCCTGAAAACCAAAAGCAAAATCACAATGAGCTACAACAGCTTAGCAGACCATACAAACCAATCTAAATTTGCAAATTCTTTTATTAAATATTTTACTGAATATTTAAAAGCAGTTAAATACAGTCTAATAAATTGTTGAAAATTTAAAAGCAGTTAAATGCAGTCTAATGTACTAAAAAATGTAATAGGAGCATAACATTTATCCAATTATTTAAATAACAATACTGAGTAGATAAATAAATTGCAATTCATATCATAGGGCAGTTCAGATCACATTTCCTTGATCTAGACAAAATCTCAAATGATTCTGACTACTTATGACTCAGTTTTGTGCTTATAGCACAAAAATATCCCCTTAGGCAGTATAACATATCTTAAAGCCATTATAATATAGCTTTTAGGCACCAGAATAGTCCCTGATACAGACAAAATCTTAAAGAATTCTGGTCCCTTATCTCTCCCAGCAGATATATAATTTAATCACATAAGCATATTTTTCATCATATTATAGCAGTTAAAGCGTAATTGAGCATGTATCAGAATTGTATAGTTTTTTATAACGGTAGCCAACAAAAAATTCTACTAAGAAAAAAATGCACATTTTCAAAAAATAATGTTTTATAACTTTTGTTGTACTATAACACAATTCTTTAGAGTCTAGATAATTTTCAATTCAATAAAAATCCCACAAATTTTAAAACCCATGTTTAAAAAATTTCAGAAAATACTCAAAACGTTCGTAATCTCAATTTCTATTACATATAAAAAGTTACGCGGTGAAAGTTTTTCCGTGCAAAATTATTCGTGTTTTTCACTAACGAAAATAGAAATTTGATCGGAAAATTAGATAAAAACTTCGTAATTTTGAAAATTGAGATAGACATAATGCGACCTACCTCGAGACGAACAAATTTCTTAATTGGGTCGATAGATGAAAATAGCTTGAAGTCGCCCAAAACCGAATTTCTATTTACTTTCTCCTCTCTTTTCTCTCATTTTTTCCCCATACCCTCTTTGTTAGCAGAAAATGGCTTTTTGGAAATAAAAAGTGGCATTAAATAAAGCCATTATGACTTTAGATATATATTTTTAATAAAATAATAATATTAAAATCAAAATTTCACTATAAAATTCATAAAAATTCTTTTAGGAACTCCAAAAATTATAGAAAAATATCGATAAAATAGCTCATTTTATTTTCTGGTGAAATTGGTTTGCAAAACAGACTTTTGACGGTCTCAAAAACTCCACTTGTACCTACATGTGCTAATTTCTTCAGACATTTCACCAGTGTCCAAAAATTATGAAAAAAATAGGATAACTAAAGCACTATTCTATATATGTTTTGGTGAAGATGGATTGTGATTTGGATCTATAATGAATCCTGAAATAATCATTGAATATTCTAGGTAAAAAAGTCTTTAAAAAATTAAAGGTTTTCACAATTACGGTTAGGATTGGTCCAGTTTTAGATTAAGTGGTTACACAAAGACACCACATCGGTGCCAATTCTTATATAAAGATGTATAGGATTATGTATAGATGCATCCCTTTGTATAAGCCCAAGAGCTCTATTGAATAAGAAGATCACTGTTAGCTCTCATTCCATCTCTCTCCCTTCTCATTCAAGAAGTGTTTTCTTCCTCCAAAAATTGTATAACAGTTACTGCGAGCCAAAGCAACTGTGTTGCCAAATACGAGCAATATGTTCAAATCTCATGCTTTGCTGTTTTCTTTTGTTTGAAAATTTTGGAATGAATCTTTGATTGGAAGAGGATGTGGAAACTAAGACATTGATTTCAACACCCTTTATTATAATCTTTGGTGCGGGCTAGAAAATACGCGGCGATAGAGATTTAATTCTACGTTTTAGCGTTGTACGGATAACTAGCTCATACACAGAGAAATCAAGATTTTTTACGTGGCAAAACCCTTGAAAAGGGGAAAAACCACGAGGCCTAGCCCAGTTGAAAATGATTCCACTAGACTTTGAATCGGTTACAAAGTACTGAATCTCCTCTAAGGGCTGTCAGATTTACAATTAGTAACTATTCTATAGGAGTCAGGTGTTAGACCCAGTGTCACTTGGAAGTTCGGGTGTTGACAGTTTGGCCTTGAGCAGAACGAAGGGCCCTCAGCAGAACGTCGGGTCTTAGCGTCGGGCCTGAACGTCGGGCCTTAAGACGGTGGTGCAATGAAAACTCCGGTGGTGGTCCGACGAGGAGCGGTGGTCCGACGGTGGTCCGGCGGTGGTCCTGCGGTGGTCCTGCGGTGGTCCTGCGGTGGTCCGGCGGCTGTCGAGGAGGACCTTCTTCCTTCTTTTCTTCCTTCCCTTCTCTTCTTCTCTCTCTTGCTTAGATCTTCTCTTGTGAAGAATGAGGGCTCTATTTATAGATTTTATGGAGTGGCATGACCCGTAAATAGGTGTGAGATCAAGGGCGAATAGGGAGTGGTTTGAATGGACGGCCGATAGTGAACCCTTCGATCGTGCACCGTTCGTTGGACATTTGGAGGCCTTAATGATGTCGGAATTCGGCGATCTTGGGCTCGTTGGATTCGTCTCGTCGAGCCGTTCGATTCGAGTATAAGCTCGTCAAAATCGGAGACCGTTTGGTAACTCAAATTGCGGTTTGAACCTTCCGACAGCACTTTGAGCCCTTGATTTGGACTCATTTGGGCTCGGATGGGGTTGAACTTGGTGTTGTCGGGTTCGTATTTCCGAGACGCTCAGTTTGACTGTAAGCTCGCTGAAATCGGAGTTCGGGTGCTCCCAAAATTAATTTTTGAAGTTTTCAACTAGCTTTTGCCTCGAGATTTGTGCCCGATCAAGCTAATTTTTTGATGATGTATCAATCTTATTATAATTTGTTTCTATTTCAAGTCATTTTCCATGTGCTACTAACACCTTCGTAATAATGTTATCATGCTATATCAGGAAAGGTAGTTGCAAAGTTCTGTGCTAAATTCCTGCACACCCAAGTGCTTAAGAACGACGCTGCTTCTCCTGGAGATTTAGGGGCCGCTGTTCGGAAAGCTTTCTTGAGGTATGCTTTTGTTTTTGTTAATTTAATGCTCCCTTGGATAGTGATGCTTGTAGATTTATAAAAAACTCTTTGGGTGACACTGAAAAGGAACCTTTTTTATATTTCTTTTTTTTATTATTCTATAGAATGGATGAGATGATGAGAGGACAGAGGGGATGGAGAGAATTAGCTGGAGTTGGGGATAAGATGCATAAGTTTACTGGTATGATCGAAGGTCTTATATGGTCTCCAAGAGGCGGTGAATCTAAGGGCCATGAAGATGACTGGGCTTTTGAAGAGGTAACATCTCCATATGGCAATCATCTTTCAGTACTTCGTTATCACCTCTGTCCTCACCTAAGATAATGCAAAATTACACGCGTCATACTTTACCAGGCATGAGTGGCACCATAAATTTGTTGAATGGCAAATTATTTTGTTGTATCTATTTCAGTATCTATCCAAGAATTCTTAAAATTTAGGGGAAATTAACCTGAGGCCTTGTAGTTGGTCATCATTTATTTTTTTAGTCTTGTTGCAGGATGACTTGTGATTTGATTTTCTAATGCAACTAATATAATGCATATTATGATTTTAAGCAAAAAAAAAAAACTTAGAGATCTGTGGATCTCAAGCTACCAATTAAGCTTACTACTTTCTTTAAATGTAAACAAGCAATACTAGAGTTTAAAATTAAATGATAATGAAATAATAAAAATATTTGAAGATTTTAGAAAGAATTTGGAAACAAATAAAATCGTCAAGTAAGCAAATTAATTTTCATAAAATTTGATTACCGACGTATCAATTTTTCACCAAAATCAATGGCATTAAGCTAACCATTAACAAATTGTCCAAAAAAAATAAAAAAGGAATGAAATTCCTGAAGTAAGAAAAAAATTGACATCATATCGGTACAAAGATATTATTTCCTCCAAAATCAGATAGCCGTACTTGCTACTTCACTCAAAAGAATTATGCATTCAACTTGCGCTCATGAATTGATTATAAAGAATGGTTTTATTCAAGTCAAAAGTTTTTATTAAATGCCGAGACCATTATTTATACATTGCTAGAAGATGAGGTTGATATAATATTAGTCTAAATTTAAGTTTAAATTAATCATAATTTAATTTTAAATTCAACAGTTTAACTGAAAATAATTATACTTTCCAATTTAAATTTAAAAATCCCATCAACACATGCCATGAGCTACTCTTGAGATAAAACCCGCAAGACATGTTGCACTTATTGTTTTTTTTCTTTTATTTATTTATTTATTTATAAATAATGCTAATGACCATCACCACTGCCTCAACCATCATAATTTAATTTTTACTTGGATGGTTAAACTTAGTACTCCGAACAACATGAAGATATAATATAGTCTGTTATAATCTACTTAATCTTTTGTGGGAGATATCCAAAATGAAACTGATGAGGACATCCGACCTTGGAGAGTTTACTAGAGATGGGGCCGACGATCGAAGGCCGATTACACCGCTTTATTTTTGAGTTGTTATTTGTATTTGATTTATTGTTGCTTTTTTTCCGATTTTACCCTCACTTGAGGGAGTAGATGTTTGTGACCCCATGAGGTATTATTGTCTTTTGTTTTGTTATTGTATATGAGGACTATTTATAGCCTCCTCCTATTCTTATGAGGGTTAATGAAGATTATTATGAAAATTTCAACAATTTTTTCTTGTCTGTTTATAGAGATGTGGGCTCTGAAAATTCGGCCCCGGCCTCCGCTCGCTTTTCTTATTCGGCGAGGGAGTTTTAACGAACTAAGTTCCGGGGTAAATTTTGGAAGGCAGATGGGTTTGTAGATAAGATACTACCCAGAGATTTCGCCCTCATTTTGTGAGGACTTTATGATCTGAGTTCTGGTTTCCTATAGGCGCAAGCCCCTATAGTTAATTACCCCTCCCGATCACGAGAGAGAACTTTCGATTAAGGCTAGTCGTCAATCAGATACGTATATAAATACGTGTATCTGGCATATAGTAGCAGCAAAGAGTATTGATATTGGCAGAAATTGGATTTGAAAATTGGGAATTTGGAGATTTTGCTATTTAAAATAGAAAATTGCACCATCTAGCACTTAAAGCGGATGGTGGGGGAATGGATGATGGACCCGATCAAGATCCTATGGTTCCGTCATCCCGGGCCATCGTGGTCCCTGGTCTACTTAGTCAGAGGAGGTAGTCGACCCAACCTGACAGAAGGATCCTTGTCGGCAGCCATGGGTTGCTTCGTCCAAGGGGACCTTGTAGACCGGGGTTGAATGTTTGTCTAAGGGGACAAATTTGAATCCACCTTAGCTAACGGAGGGCTTTGTGCCCTATCGATCATATCCTATTGATTCATATCTCAAGGATTTAACGCCATTAAGGAGCGTATTGGCTCTGGCCATAACCGCTATCTGTGGTGCCATTTGGCGGCAAGACCACTCGGTTCAGAGGGCCCCGGGTCATAACCGTTTACCTGCAGTGCCATTTGGCGGCGAAACTGCCGGTTAGAGGACACGTACCACGTCCTTACTGGCAAGATATTGTTTGAGAATGGATCCTAGTAATATTTTCGACTAGGCATTTGGCTCTTTTGTGAGCTAGAGTAAATTTCAATTTGTCCGCCTCGGCAAACTTTTGCGGAGGGCGGATGATTTTGCTTTAAGTGGTTAATGGGTTGAATTTCAAATTTAAATATTTTTAGGATTTTGTGGAGTTTTTGGATTTTTCTGGGATTTTGGGTGGAGCTTGGAAGATATTTGGAATGGACTTTTGGGAGACAATTGAAAATATTTGGGAACCCCTCCGGTTGAGATCTGTATTCAACACGGCCATCATCGGGGTGTTCGGGGGTCATTTCTTTTTATGGATTGAACCTTGTCAACTCTGTCGGGCTGTCGACAGAGGATCGGGTTTTGTAGGCTTCATGCCCTTTGATAGTGAATTCATATTATTGTAGGCCTTGAAGACCTAATATGAAAGTTTTAAGGCAAATATACCGGTCGCCACAACCTTATATTTGCTTAATGGTTCGAACCCTGTCGACTTCTATTGACCCGCATAGAAGGATCGGTTTCGAACATGAATTCACTTGTTGACCCGCGCAGCATCCCTAGACGTCACGTGTGTACCAATAACACGCTCGCCGGGGCCCATGCGGGTTGAGATTGTATTTTCCCCTTTTAGTGTACCTATGTGTATACAATTTATAGTGCACGTGCAGGGGTATTCTTGAAATAGACGCCTTCTGTCTGCTTGTACGAATGTTGCAGATTCGGTGGCGTGGCGTAGCAGCTTCTGAATAGAATTGTTCGCTGCTTCGTACAGGTAGACTGTCGTGCACTACTCGTTGCTTTATGCAGGTGGATCGTAGTGCACTAACGAATTTCCTGCTTTTGTTCGTAGATGCTTGTATTCGTTGTAGTTGTTTGGCTCATGTAGTACATCCGTCATTGTTATGAGTGGACAGGTAGATATATTCCTTCACAGACTGAAATTGACTTCAGGATACTGCATTTACTGAAGTCTTTCTGCATCTACCCATCAGTGGCATGTGACACATACATCCGTCTTTGTAGAAAGATCGTATGTGTTGCAGATCTTCTGTAGTGACTTGTAGGAGTTCGTATTGTTGCTTGTGAGTGAACTTACATTCCACTTCTATTATGGATTTTAATAAATGACCTTCATTCATTCATTGGCCTCTTTATTTGCAGGGGATACATGTCTTTTACGACGACCTCCTGGAAGTATTTTGTAGAAGATCCATTGTTTCTGCATCGAATCCACCCTTTCACCAATCTCGGGTGGTCTGATGTCTGGATTTGTTTGTAGAGGACGGGTCTTTGACTATCTAGTAGTAGTGTTGCCTTCTCAATCAACAGGCATTCGTAGAGATTTATTGTAGGAGATTCCAACAGTACCTGTAGGATTTATTTGTTTGCGGATCAGTTTGTATGTTTGAATTTTGATGTTAATAGTTGGATTGTCCTCTTTGAATTATTCAAAACACATCATATCTTTCAGTTCATCGCATGTTGAATCCCCCAACTTGTAGGGGACAAATGTATCTAATTGTTAGGAGCTTGTCACTTGTAAGTTCAACTTGTCACAATTTTGTTAAGTTCAGCTTGTCACTTGTATGTTGAATCCCCCAACTTGTCACAATCTTGTTAAATTCAACTTAAGTCTGAGCCCAAATCAAGTTCTTCTTGATTGAGTTTGATTGAAGTTCCATTTGGTTCAAGTAGAGTGCAATGTCAGAGTTTGAGTTCCTTATAGTCCAAAGCTGATCCAAGTCTTTGCTCACATAAGTATGAGTTCAAGTTCAATTAAAGCTCAAATCAAGTTTGAGCGTGGTCCTTTGTAGTTCATCAAGTCTCTTGTGTTCAATGTCTTGTTCAAATAATTGTTCAAATTGAGTTTATGTCCACAATACTTAGTTCATTTGGGTCTGAGTTCTTTTATGTTAATTTGGTCCAATCAAGCTCACATGTCCACCATTGTTCTTTGAGTTCAATCAAGTACAGGTACGATTTCACCCGAAATTTCGGCAGCCTCCCGGCGTCTCCCCCGTTTAGGGGAAAACTACGAGAAAACTGGGCCTTTCCCACCACGCGCAATAAAGGCGTGTATGGTAGGTGTCCTCTTGCGAGGGCACCGCGGCCGTGATATTTCTTCCCACCACGCGCAATAAAGGCGTGTATGGGGCTCTGACGGTACCTGTTTAAAAGATGCACAATTTGCTTTCCCCCCGCTCGGGGGTACTTATAAGTGACCCCACCTCGCCGTAGGTGCCGCACCGGGGTCCCTTCCTACCACGCGCAATAAAGGCGTGTATAGGCGGTTTTCCGGTGCGCCACGAATGCCGAAGTAGAGTTTAGGCGATTTCTCGCTTCGTTGTAAGCATCAGACCGGCGTCCCATCCTACCACGCGCAATAAAGGCGTGCATAGGAGTTTTTCTGGTCTGCTGCGAACAACGATGCGAGAAATCTGAGTTTAGAGAGTTCGTACCTTCGCGGGCTTTGATGGTGACGGTTTAAAGATGCACAATTTGCTTTCCCCCCGCTCGGGGGTACTTATGAATGACCCCGCCTCGTCGTAGGTGCCGCACCGGGATCCCTTCCCACCACGCGCAATAAAGGCGTGTATAGGCGGTTTTCCGGTGCGCCACGAACACCAGAGTAGAGTTTAGGCGATTCCCGCCTCGTCGTAGGCGTCGGACCGGGGTCCCATCCCACCACGCGCAATAAAGGCGTGTATAGGCGGTTTTCCGGTCCGCCGCTAACTCCGAGGGCGAGAATCTGAGTTTAGAAAGTTCGTACCTGCGCGGGGTTTTGACGGTGGTTGAGGCTCGAGGGAGAGCAAAGGGGACTTTCCCCTTTTCTTTTGAATTAATTATAATTGATATTAATTAATTATAATTAATTAATTGAATTATTTTTAATTAGTTACTTATGATTAATTAAGATGATTAATTAAGATTTACTAAAATTAATTAAAACCATTAATTATAATCAATCATAGATTAATTATAACTAATTAACATTAATTAATTTGAATAAATTATAACAAATCAATAATAATCAATTTTTTTTAATTAAAATTTACTTTAATTAAAAATAATTATAATTAATCAGATTAATTATAATAATTTAATTAAAGTTAATTTTAATTAATTATAATAATTATAACTAATTAAAAATAATAATAATCAATTATAATAAATTAAAATCATTACAATTAAACATTTATTATATATATATATATATAATATTATTTTATTTTTTTTTTAACGGGATTTTGGCCGAGAAGCGTGCGTGAAGGGAGAAGGTTACCTTCACTATCAGCGTGCTCCCGTTGTTTGCTTCCGATCGGAGGAGGGAGGCGGAGGCAGGGGCCGGAGCTTGTGAAGGAGGTAGGGGTTCCCACTCCTCTCTCTCTCTCTCTCTCTCTCTCTCTCTCTCTCTCTGCTTGGGGTCGGCACAGGTAGTCGGCAAGGGAGCTGGGTCGGGTGAGAGGATCGGAGGAGGAAGAAGGCTTCGGGATAGAGGCTTCTGGCGTCGGGTCGGCAGGGAGGTAGGAGGTGTTTGCAGGTGGAGATCGGCACAAGGAAATGCAGAGGGAAAAGAGGTCGGCTTGATGTGTGAATGTCGCCTGAGGTGCGACTGGGACAGAGTTTTGGTCGGGGAAGGAGATTGGAGGTCGGGAAGCTCGGCAGTGGGAAGAACAGAGGTATTCGGAGAGAGTGGAAGAGGGAACTGCCGGAAGAGTGGAGGTTGGGTCGGTATTTAACGAAGGGAATGAGTCTCCTCGAGCGGGGTTTGAGCAGGAAACACGGAGAAGCGACGCAACGGCGCCGAGCTACAGGAATTCAGCACGATTTGAGCAGGATTTCAGCTGTATTTGCGGGATTTTAGCAGAGGTACGCTGATTTTTTTTGTTATTACACGGAGGTCAACAAGAGAGAGCTTTGGTGAGAATCCTAGGTGGGGCAACGAATCACCCACCAGCCGCAGGAAGCGTTCGGGCACGTGGTTAACTTTCTTTCTCCACTTCCCCTCCTCCTTCTCCCCCAACCGCTGACCAAATCCTCTCCAGAAGCTGCCGGCCAAGTCCCATCCCCCCCTCTTTCATCCTCTTAGCCGCCGGCCTCCCCAAGGCCACTACCTCCTCCTCCTAACTGCCAACCCCCACAACCAACCCCCTCCTCCTCAAGCCGCCGGTTCCAAAGCTCCTCCTCTCCTCTAAGCTGCTAGTCCAAAACCCCAAAACCCTCCCTACCAGCTGTCTCCAAACCATAATCCTCATCCTAGTCGCCAGCCTCATCACCCCTTTTCCTCCAAAATTCAAACCCCAATTAATACTTTCCATTTATAAAGTGTCTCAAACTAGGAAAGTTCTTAATTTCAAATTCCAATCTATTTTGAATTTAAAATTCTTTCCTTAAATAAGATGACTTATATTAGGAAAGTTCTCAAATTACATCAATTTAATTTAATTAGGGATTCACCATAATATCCCCCTCCCTAATTAAATATCCCTCTTTGGTAATTCTTTATTCCCTTCCCCATCTTCCCCCCACCCCTCTACTCGTCGGCCTACCCTTTCTTCTCCCTTGATTGCTTTCCCCTAATGCTCCCAATTCAAATTCAAACCTAAAATCAAATCCCTTCCTCCTTCCCCCAAAAATATGACCCTTATTTCTCTATCCCTTTCCCTCCCAAATTAATCCCACTTAGCTGGAGTTTACTGTCCAGAAAATTTCAGCCAAGTTCTTTGCTGTCCAGTCACCCAAGAGGGTTCCGTTTGTTGTCCACAAGTTCCCCCAACTCCTAGTCCACTGTCTCCTCATGTATGGCGGATGTAGAACTTGATCACAGATTTGTTTACATTGATCAAGGGAAAGTGGACATTCTCAAGTCTCCATTCTTCGACATCAACTTAGAGGTAGATCGTACTGTGGAAGACTACGTAGAAAAGATTATCTTCTCTCTCGCCGCCGCTATTGACGAACAACTCTCTCCCGCTCAGTGGCAGATCATTTCCAAATCCTGATAATGGTGAATTTCTCCTCCAAGTCTTGCTTTTCTAAGTCTTTCCTTTAATTTGTGGCATCATTAAAGGTTGTGCAACCTATCTCTGCTTAGCCTACATCAAGAGTGTGAGTGAGTGGATCCAATTAGTGCCTAATCTATATGTTAATATAGGGATTTCCTTTGAACTCCCTCATGCTATGCTAATTGTGATTGGAATTGATTATTTGTGACTCTAACTTTTATCTTGTAATTTGGCCTAAGCTTAAATCACCTATTTTATGTTTTAATAGTTGTTTAAATCACTAAAAGTAAAATGTGATTATTGTTGCTCTAATTAAAATATGTTTTAGAAAATATTAGGAATGACCTTTCTTTATTAGATTTAAACGAGAATTTGACGTTTAATAGGACACAATGGAGAAAAAGGATTCATGTAGCCGACCCCACGTAGTGGGATAAAGGCTTGATGTTGTTGTTGTTGTTGTAATTAAAATATGTGTATTTTCAGCATTACATATTTGTTCATGAATCTAGTTCTAGATCAGAAACCAATCATGAAATTATGCCAATCCAATATAGTAACCTAAAGTTAGAAAATGAAATACAATCTTTTTCAACTAATACAACTCTTCTTGGCCATCTTTATTTTCATTTCCTCAAAATAAATTGAACCAACTAATCAAAAGAAACTAATTGATAAAAGAATACATAAACTGTTAAAAAATTAATGCTTAAAATGATACTTCCGATAAGAATAAATATGGAGATTTACATCAATTATACATGTTTTCAACAAATTCAACTATGATGAATTTAACATTTGATACTCATGAAGTAAATTCGGGCCTAAAATTGAGCTTCATGTGGAGTAATCTTCAGTCAACACAATCATGTATGTCTAGAATTTCTTGAATAAGATATCTCTAAAGTCCACCATATATTGTGGACACAATTACATCATCTAGAATAGCTTTATCCTAATAAGTATCATAAAAATATCATATAGAAGATTGGATGCTAATTCATCAAGTAGGAGTGGAAAGAGAGTAGAGTTCAAAGAATTTATGATAGACTAATGAATTATAGTCAAATCATTTACATTTAAGATTCATTATAAGTTGAATTTTTGCTAAAATATTTTGAAATTTCTATATTTTTACACATTATTTTCAATGCATTACAAAAATTTAAATGGTATTGCATTCGCTGCATGTATTTTCTAAAAATTATTAGATTTAATTCTTTCTGGACTTAAACGTACTATTACCATATCTCTAGGCTTAAATTTCATATACTTATTCACATTAGCATAAAGTTTATAATTATCATAATCAGTAGCCAAGTTTTGATGAATATGCACAAGTAGACCATATTTGTGTTATGTAAATGATTGTGCAAATGCGCCAAACATAAGATTTTATAGATAGGTCAATAAGATTTATGTACTTTCTAGGTTGATTCCTTGTGATAATCTAAAGTGGACTCATACCTTAGATCTCTTGACCAACGAATTATACACAAACTCAGTACATCAACATCAAATCCCTTTCATTTGTATGGTCTTTTTCCATATAATGTAACAGATCTCCCAATCTTCTATTAACCACTTAGTTTGATCATCATGTTGTGGGTGATAAGCAGTTAAAAATTTAAGCTATGCTTTTATTTTCTTTCAAAGACTTTTTTTGGAAATAACCCGTGACTTTACTCCTACACCAAAACCAATAATAATTCTTAATCGTGTAGTCTTTGTTAAGTAAAATAAATCATTATTTAAATTTTGTTAAATTTCATCAAAATTCTTATAAGCGACACTCTTTTATATATATCAAAGTCAATTGCCTTAGCATGTATTGCATGTAGACTGCTCTGCTCTATCAACAAGTTTATTTTTATTGTCCAACAAAATGTTAAAGAAACAAAATAATAGTCCTATAAAAATTTAATCTACTTTGCATGTCTATGTCCTAATTTCCTTGGGGAAAAATATCTTTAAGTATAATGGTCATAATACGATACAAATAATTTTGATAGTGGATTATGTTTCTAATAATGAAGAATTTGTACAACAATATAAAACTCTCTTAGTTTGAATTTCTATTTTTATCTTCATTCAATTTTTCATCAGAAATTGTAATGGGTCGTCCTTCATGAGTTAACACTACTCCCACAACAATAACAAAAACATCACAAAAAATATCAAATATCTTATTAAAATTAAGCAACTTAAATACAAGTTTATTTGCAACTTGTCGATCTCTTTTAAATTTCAGTTAAAGCAAAGTCAATAGATTTAGTTCATTATTTTTTTTCTGGCAATTCATTATTAGAGTCATAATAATACTCAACCCTTTTATTAAATCATCTATAAATGATAGCACAAAAAAAAATCTATAAAAGATAGCCAACAACAACAACAAGCCTTTATCCCACTATGTGGGGTCAGCTACATGAATCCTTTTTCTCCATTGTGTCGTGTTATGAGTTAAATTTTCATCTAAATCTAATATAGAAAGGTCATTCTATAAAAGATAGCCAAACAACACAAGTTTTTAATATCATGTGTATTAATAGATTTTGGCCCATCATTAATTGATTCTCTTTATCATAATCAACTTTTAATCTATCTCCAACTCCAACTAAACTTTGGAATCCATAGATGGAGTCAGAATTTCTTCAAAGTCAAAATACAACTTATAAATTCTCAAATACTCTCTTAAGATGCACTAAATGATTATCACATGCGTCTTGCTATAGATTAGAATATCATCAAACTAAACAATGATAATCTTTTCAATGAAAGGTTTCAAGACATCGTTCATTATTCTCCTAGAAATTATTAGATGTATTGAATAATTGAAAAGGCATAAACAACTATTCATACAATCATCTTTCATTTTAAAACTATTCTCCATTCATCAACTTCCCTCATTCTAACTTGATGATAAAAACTACGCCAATCAACCTTTAAAAAAATATCATAGCACCATTCATTATATTGAGCATATCATTCAGACGGGTAAAGAAAATCTATATTTGATGATGATTCTATTTAAGGCTATATTGCCTACACACATCATCCATCTACCATCTTCCTTAGGTATAAGCAAACAAGTAAAGCATAAGGAATCATGCTTTCCCAAATAAATACATTTGAAGTAATTCATTATTTTCTCCCATAAGTTCAACATGTTATGTTGGGTTTCATATATATTTGATAAGTTAAGTAATGATTACTGGGGATGGAAGTAAAATACTGCAACAAAGCAAACGAGAAAGATAAAAATGCAGTGGAAAGTAACAGACATCGGGATTTAATGTGGAAAAATTCGAAATGAGGAAAAAATCACGGAGCCACACCACACCAAGAAATCCACTATGAAAATGGGGAGAAATAATTGCAGGTCTCTCTTTTCTCTCGCTCTCTCCTTGCTTCTCTTCACTCTTACACCATTCTTCCACTTAAAACAAAAGAGAAATCCAAGTTAATAACACCAAGGGACATCACCCTTAAGAAAAAAGAGAAAGAAAACCATTTAATATGCATTGAAGTGTTACGGCGTCAGTTTAGAGCGTTGCGATGCTCAAACCTCTAATCCCTATCAGTCTGATGATGCTGCGACGCTCAAACCTGTAGCGATACGACACTACACAGTGCGATGATATCGAATCTAGAGTGTTGTAGCGCTCCGCTCTTTGTCATTTTTTCTAGCAAACTACAACGTTGGGGCACTCGGGTAAATAGCACCGAGGCATTGTATGAAAAAAAACAAATTGGTGCAAAGCATCCGAACCCAAGCAGGGGGAGGACCTCCCGTACCCCCCTAGCGAGCACGATAAATATACTTGAGATCCGAGACAATAGTATAATCCGATTTGATCGACACAATCGTACTCCACAGACTAACAATGATGATATCAATAGCATGTTGTATGTTTCTCTGTGGTAGTAATTTAGTGGTTTATTAAGGCAAATATCTTTCAAACTAATTTAGTGGTTTATTAAGGAAAATATCTTTAAAACTATTATTTATTTGATTAATATCATCAAGCAAAGTCAAAACTTAAGGTAGAACATTATTCAATTATACAATTACTTGGGTATAAATCACACCATCCTATTTACACTTTTTCTTAAATTAATGTTTATTCATACTATTTAAATTTTTTTTTCACTTTATTGAGATTACTAAATTATTGTTTAGATTCAAATTTGCCCATCAATTTTGTAGTATTAAAAAATTTCCTTCTCGCATTAGTCTTGAAAGGATAAATAGTAGACTTTTCAAATGGCTAAATTATACAAGCAAATTCAATTAAACTAGCATGAGCTACGTCCATGGTAACACATCACGCTAGATTTTATCATTATAAGCAACAATTGAATTATACCCCTGAGATATGAAATTAACAATTTTATTTCCTATATTTCTTATAATATGGTTGTGAATGTGATTCAAGTTTTAAATTCACATAGTCTAAGGCACAGTCTTGGACATGACATACAACTCTCATTATCAATAAGCTTACATTTAAATAAGTTATTAAAATCTTGTAAATAATTAGGAAACCCTTTAAACTAGCTAGACACTTTAGACATATTTTGTCATTCAGTTGCATATACATTTGAAGTAGTAAATACCATCATAAGTAGACACTTCAACTTTTAACTTTTCGGATCATGTTTTATCTGTGTCAAAAATTTGAAATATATAAATTTCATAAGCATCATTGTTTAAGACGTTGAATTCTCTATCAAGATGATATCTCTCTACTGCCAGAATTAACATTCAAATAACCTTGAAGTTCATATTTTAAATTTGATAAAAATCAGAAAATTAAACAATCACATAAAATCCTTTTCCCGTATAATATCAATCATATAATAGCGGGAGAGTTGCGGAAGTTACTATAGTTCCGCATCAATGTGCCCTCTATCTTCTTTGAATACTTATTTAAGCCTTACATTAAGTTTTTTTTTTTTTTTCCTTTTTCATCTTCAGCAGTTTCCTCCAAGCTTATTGTTTCAAACTGTGTTCAGGGCCCTCACTCTGATTTTTCTGGGCCAACATCGGGAAGCACAGCTTGTGTAGCTATTATGCGAAAAAACCAACTTCTTGTTGCAAATGCCGGTGATTCTCGCTGTGTTATTTCAAGGAAGGGTCATGTGAGTTATTCTGGCAACTGCATCTTGTAAATTTTTATTTGGGCTTCCTTTTGAAGCCATCTGATGTGCATGCTATTCTCTCCTCTCTCTCTCTCTCTCTCTCTCTCTCTCTCTCTCTCCCTCTTAAATTTCTTGCACATCCCTGTTCTGTGCAGGCTTATAATCTGTCAAGGGATCACAAACCAGTGCTAGAGATTGAGAGAGAGAGAATTTTAAAAGCAGGAGGTTTTATTCATGCAGGACGAGTCAATGGAACTTTAAACCTTGCAAGGGCAATCGGTACGTTCAAACTTGTTGTGATTTTCTAAATCAAGTGATGTTTATTTCTGTCTGAAATTCCATTATCTTGTATTCAGGTGATATGGAGTTCAAGCAAAACAAGTTTTTACCCGCTGAAAAGCAGATTGTAACAGCTAATCCAGACATCACTGTTGTGAGTACTGTGCCTCTTGGTTAATTTTTCCCCTTTTTTAATTTAGCCTTCTTTTCGGATTCTTATCTTGAGACTCGACTATTACTAATATAACCATGTATCTTACAAGGTGGACCTTTGCGAGGATGACGATTTTTTTGTTTTAGCTTGTGATGGAGTTTGGTAAGGATGTGCATTTAGGTTTACCCTTTTGGATTTGATTGGTAGCTTCTTTTATACAACTTTGTTGTTTTTACTTTTGTTTTTCTGTTGTAAATTAGTAATTGAATGTGCACCGCGCTTGAAAATTTGTACAGTACAGAGGCCTCTTTTTCCTGAAAATTTGTACAGTACAGAGCTCAGCGATACACGGCATATGCATGCAGAGCTGAGTATGACATATTTTTTATTTTTCACATTGGTTCTAAATATTTGCATTCTTCCTCTTTCCGGCAGGGACTGCATGTCAAGTCAGCAACTGGTTGATTTCATCAATGAACATATAAGCACTGTAAGACTTACTAAACTAAGCAATATTTTCTTCCATCAGCTGCAAAATGAAATCACAAAAAAGAAACACCTTTTGGAGTTCTAAAGTTTTTTATTTCTGAGCCTTTAGATTGATATTTTTAGCTTCTATGACAGCTCCGACGGGCAACGGTACTCACAATAGTTGTGCTTGCAGGAGAATAGCCTCTCTGCCGTGTGCGAAAAAGTACTTGACCGGTGTTTGGCTCCATCAACGGCCGGAGAAGGCTGTGACAATATGACTATGATCCTGGTTCAATTGAAAAAGCCCATCAATTCAAATGTTGTCGAGGCTGAACAATCATCTCAAGTTAGGCCAGAGATTGAGACAAATTCAGAAGCTTGATCAATCTAGACTCTATTGAACTACAGGTTTCTCCTGATCTTATCGCAATTTTTTTTCCATTCTATGACCTTCTATTTTAGATAGTAGAGCTTGTAGATTCGATTCCTGGAATAAAACTAGTTTACTGTTACATGGTTTATAAGCATTTTTGTGTTCTCATTATACACGTTAGAAGGGTAGGTTGAACATATCCTGTATGTCTTTTGTCTATGGTGTGCATTCTATGAATCTGAATTATACCTTACTGTAACATGTTCTTTTCTTCTCATATAGTAAAAACTGATTGGTCTTTTATGGTTGTCATTCTTTGATCATAATTCAACACTTTAATATTATTATATTTTAGTTTGAGTCATCTAAATAATAAATTGGTTCATTGATCAGCTTAAACAATCTCCTCTCCTTTCATGATTTTTTTTTAATTTATGAAATTTTAATTGCTTCGCCATCCTTATCTTCATTAACACTGAGATGAGCATTGATCATTTTCTCTCATCTATTGGTGGACAAAAGCCAAAATAACTAAGATTTGGTTTTGGGACAGCGTTCTTATTATTTTATTTTTTAGGTTGCAATCATAATTTTTATTTGGTCGAACTATGGGCGAGATCAGCCAATGCAGTTTTGATTAGGTGATCGATGGCAGAATATGACGTGTAGGTTCTTAATAATAATGCAAAACATTTCACATTTCAAGATTATTACTAATAAAATTGAAGCCGCTCGAAATCTACAAATATATTTTTGCAAATAAACTAACTTATCCCCATTACTTCACAATTCTGAACAGGAAAATTCAAGATTCGTAGAAAATTTCTGAGCTCTCATCAGAAACTTCCAATCAGTCATCAATGGTGCTTCACGTTTTTGGAGCTCTCCCTAACCTGCCAAGTTTCTTGGCCTCCTCCCTAAAAGAGAGAGAAAAATGGTCCAATATCCTTATTTTTTCAATAATTGAAAATTGCTTTAATCGATAGATTGTTACGTTTAGGGTTTAGTAGTTAACTATCACAGTCCTCTGTTGGAGAAATTATTATGTGCGGAGTCTGGACAGGAAGAATTATTCAGACATGTGAGTGTACATATGCTGTACATAGTGTGTGTACACATATGTGATAGACAATGTGTACATAATGTATGTACACTTACTGTCCGAACGATTCTTCCCGTCCAGATTCCGTATAGAATAATTTATTCCTTTGTTGACACCTGTTGACCCGCACACTAGATATTTGTTGACCAATGTGATATCCAAAATTAACTAATGTCACTTAACATCAATGTCAAACAACAATTTTAAACGTCCGATTCTTGATGTTTGCCGATGTCCAACTTTTGAAGTCTTATATTATCCTTCGCTGACTCTCATTGGATCACTACACCAATTTGTCTATAGCCACTTTTGAAGTCTTATATTTGATCGTCGCTCAACTTCTAAAGCAAACATTCATACATTGTTGACTTCTTATCCCACAACACTTGGACATGTCACAATCCAGCATGACCAGACTCACAGACTGAACAAGTCCTATCGTGTTGGCTTGCAATAGACAAATTTGAAGATCTTAGTTTTATTTTTATTTTTTATTTTAGATTGTCTTCCAATGCAAACTTTAAAATAAATAACAGATCACAAAGCTACAAATATTATCCAGTATTGTAAATTACCTCATCCACACAAAAATTTATTTTCTTATCAAAATGTATATACAATAATTACGTTACATTACATGACTATTAACCAGAGTATAAAAGAGAACATAATAGATTAATCATGACTTTGGGAAAAATGTTGGCCATTAAAAGAGAAGCATAATATTAAGTGTAGTAGAGAGGAGGATGCATAGGTGAATGAGTGGTTGTACTCTTAGAGACAAAAATACGAAATGAGCATATACGACAAAAACTTGGAGTAGCTCCAGTGGAAGATAAGATTAGAGAGAGTCCCTTTAGATGGTTTGGTCACATGTAATGGTAGCTTTCTGATGAAATGGTTAGGAAAAATAGATGTATTAGATTTGGCTTATGTTAAAAAAAATAGAGATAGACCTAAAAAGACTTGGTTAGAAAATATTAGAAGTTACCTTTATTTATTAGATTTAAATAAAAATTTGACTTTAAACTACACAATGGAGAAAAAGGATTCATGCAGTTGCCCCACGTAGTGGGATAAAAGCTTGATGATGAAGATGATGTTGTTGTTGTAGATTAGTCATGACTGTATAAAAATCAAAAGAGGAAATACCTATACAAATTCATATTAGATCCTAAAACCGCTACTCGATTGGTTCCTTTCATTTCCCAAACTCTAAAAACAGAAAGTGAAACATTTGTGAGCAAACACAGCTCAACAGGCTACATTTAAGCCGATATGAATTTCTAAACATTCATTTATTAAGATTTTAATAGAATAGTAAAAGTAATAAAATAAATCACTATGCAAGGTAGAATAATAATCGTAGTTATCATAACTTTAAATAATAATGTTGTGAAAATAAATAAACATACACTTCATATCTTAGAGCCAGAATTGACAGATTTTCTTCTTTTAACTCCCAATGTCCATCACCAAAATAGAATGTGCTTATAGCACCAAAACATGTCTTATAAGCATCAGAACAAGGCTTATAACCATAAAAACATAACTTATAGCCACCAGAACATGCCTTATAAACATCAAAATAACTTGCTTCTCCCACACCAAATCTCTTTAGAAATTCTTATTTTAACTAATAAGACATATAATTAATTACATTGCAGTAATTAAAGCATAAATAAACTCATTCCAAAATTTTACAAAATGTTATAACAGTAGGCAACATAAACCCTACTGAACAAAAATGTACTATTTTAAAATTTAACCAAATTATCACGAATTGTGTAAAAGACTATTTTAAGACTTTAATATACTACAACATTATCTTTGGAGTTTATGATTATTTTTTAATCAATTAAAATAACACACATTCCAAAATACTCGATGTAAAAGTTTCAGAAAAATACTTAAATATTTAAAATTGATGTCTTTATAACATACAGAAGTTCCATGGTGAAAGTTTTATGGGTGTGAGGTTATCCCCCTTTTTTATTTAAAAAATATAAATTTAATTAGAAAATTAAAGAAAACTTCGTATGTTTGAAAACAAGGACATGCAAAATGTCACATATCTCAGTCCGAACAATTTTTAGAATTGGGTCGTTTGCTAAAAATAATCCGAAAGTGGCTTAAATAGACTTTCTCTCTCTCGGAATATCTCTTCTTCTCTTTCTAACGTCGACTGCCCAAACAAATCGAGTGAATGGAATAGTGAAAAAATATATTTTAACTATTAAAATTTGACCTAGCACCGCGGTGCCACATAGCGCTCCTTCACAAAGCCCATATCGACGCCCCTAGCACCGTCGTGTTGAATTAATTTGTCAAAAATTTGAGATCATTCGTACCACGAAGCCGTTGAACCCAATGTCGCGGCGCCCAGAGAAAACATTTAGACTTTTCTAAACGTGCAAACGGGTCTTTGGCACCTACTTCAGAACACATGCAAACTCGCACATGCACCCAAAATATTCACAGACACGCGTAGAAGAGTTCAAATGCACAAATTTAAATAACTTACCTTATTTAGATGATTTAAGAACATATTGAACTGAATACTAAATCTGGAAGAGTTATAGGACACCCATCAACTAATGCCACTCAACATGACTCAACATTTACAGTTGATCAACGCTCTTCATTGCCTTTCGCCAACACCATTATGAATAAATGCCCACCAACATCTCTAATTGGCTTCATTAACCTTCAAGGCTTTAACTTTCACGAACATCATCTCAGGAGATCTTCTCTAACAATTTGAATTCTAAAATTGCATTACTACCTTCTTCAACTATGGATAAGGGAAGACCATTGTACTTTCATATTCAAACTAGTTGTTATGTTTTGACATATTACTTTTTCACATAAGAGATCTTTATATCATATATATGTGTGCAACTCTCTCTTATCAGTCGATGTGTATGATCTTCTTACAAACTAAGATCTATGCTTCCCTTCATGATAGTTGATAAGTCATAAAAAATTATCTTGATTTGGCATGAATCTTGATGCATATCTGAATTGGAAAATTCCAAATTAAAATTGGGATCACCTGCACTCCAATTTCAGCAAACTTATGGTCAAATTTGTCCAATCTGAGCCCAAATGGGCCCAAATCAAGGGATTAAAGAATATTTTGAAGCTTAAATGTATTAATTGGATTAACAAATTATATCCAAATATAGCATGCTTATGTTCAAATTGAGTAGCTTGATGAGATGAACTCAACGAACCCAAGATTGATCAATTTTGGCAATCATTACGACACTTAAATGTTGAACGAATGATCCATGATTGAGGGAATAAGTATGAGCCATCCGATGGAGCACTCCAAATTTATAATGGATCTCCTTTATAGCTTGTCGACTACGATCCCTCTGACCTTTGTAGCCTGATTACGGTCCATCCGACTTCTATCACCCTTCGACTATGATCATTCTGACCTCCGTCGCCTGCCTACTACAATCATTCTGACATCCGTCGCCTGCCGACTACAGTCCCTCCAACTTTATCGTACGATCCTACCGACCAAACGAACATTCCAACATTCTCCTTGGAACAATTCTGGAGTCATTTTATAACCAATACCAAATACCAATAGAATCATTTAAACTGGAAGCCCCATGGTTTTTTTTTTTTTTCCTTCTCAGGATTTCCACAAAAAATATGATGTTTCTTATGACTCTTGCACCCCTTTTTTATATGTGTGTGTTGATTCTTCATACAAAGCTATGACGCTAAGCCTCATATCTCTTTATCACCGCGAATATTTCAACATGTAAGGGTGTAAATGAGCCGAGTCGAGTATCTAGATAGTCGAGCTAAGCTTGTTTAGTTCTTACTAAACTTGAGCTCAACTCGATAAAAAAATTATAGGCTCAAGCTCGTTTAAAAAGCTTGAGCTCAACTCGATTATTGAGCTCAAATTCTTAATTTTAAATAAAAAAAATTTATTAAAAAAATTAAATTTTTAATTTTTTTATTATAATTAATTTAAATTTTTTTAAAACATATTATACAATATCAATTGAAATTAATTATTAAATATATTTTAATTTAATTTAACGGCTTAACGAGCTTTCAAACCCAGCAAAGCCGAGCTTGAGTCCGAGCTCATTTTATATGAGCTTGATTATAGGTTCGAGCTCAAACTCATGACTCGATAAGCTCGATTCGTGAGCTCATTAACAAGTCGAATACGAGCCGGCTCGTCTCACTTACACCCCTACCACCGCGCAACAATAGTGAATTTTTTCAATAATCTAAAATTCAAAACAATAAAACAAACTTCATCTTAAATACATGAAATTATTATTATAACTCTCTTTCCTTGATCTCAATCGTGTGCGACCCTAATAATTCCTCTTAAAACAGCTACCCCATTTATTTGACAGCAGTGTTAGGGAAATACTTCATAAATTATCCTGAATTGGTAATTAAATTATTTTAATTATAATAAAATTCTTATGTCGCTCAACTCTTCGTCCAAAAAAAAATCAAAGAAGAAAAAAAGATTTATCTGCGCAAAGAGAATGATTAATAATCTCATATAAGTATATTAGCCCACTTAGAATTCTATCTATTAATGTCTCATTTTGGCCCTGCAGGAAATGCTTTTTATTTTATTTTTATAAAAAAATGCTTAGAAAAAGAGAAATAACAGCTTTTCTAATAGATTTGTATGTTCAGAAAATGTTTTCGATAATTTTTTTTAAGTCTAAAACGAATTAAAAATCTAAACTCTCACCAACGGATCAAAAGAAATGGACTTTTGAACTGCTTTACATCAATAATTATTGACTCAGCTTTTCGAGAGATTATTAGATGTGGAGTGCGGACCGGGAGAACCGTCCGCACAAGCTTTATTCCGCGTTAGGTATCGGCACTCGGTACCGCTGGGTACCGCTAGATACTCATATTTGTGAGGACGATGCACACTCCGCACCAAATAAATTTTCCAGTTTTTCAAACTCTTCAAAAAGCCTTCAAAGAGGCTGACGTCCACAGCCCACTCTTAATGAATACTAATTGGGACGAACCTCAAAGAGTGCTGATAAAAAAGAGAAGATAGTTTAAAAAAAAAATTTATAATGTTTGAGCAACCATCAATCTTGAATGAAGTATCTTTTCTTAGTGGTGGTTTAATTGGCTTAAAAAGAAATGCAAAAAAAGAGTAAAATAATACTTTAGATTTGAATAAGTTTAAAATAAATATATGACATTATTATTTGTTATTTGCAACAACAACAACAACAACATCAAGCCTTTATCCCACTACGTGGGGTCGGCTACATGAATCTTTTTTCTCCATTGTGTCCTATTAAAAGTCAAATTCTCGTTTAAATCTAATAAAGAAAGGTCATTCCTAATATTTTCTAACCAAGTCTTTTTAGGTCTACCCCTACCTTTCTTAACTTAAGTCAAATCTAATACCTCTACTCTCCTAACCGGGTCATCGCAAGGCCGCCGTTTTATGTGACCAAACCATCTAAGGCGACTTTCTCTAATCTTATCTTCTACTGGAGCTACTACAACCTTTTCACGTATATGCTCATTTCGTATCCTATCTCTAAGGGTAAAGCCACTCATCCACCTGAGCATCCTCATCTCTGCCACACTTAACTTAGTATTATGCTTCTCTTTTAAAGGCCAACATTCAGCACCATAAAGCATTGCAGGCCTCACTACCATCTTATAGAATTTTCTCTTAAGTTTGAGGGGTACATTTCTATCACATAACAAGCCCGATGCATTCCTCCACTTCAACCATCCAACTTGAATTCTGCTGATAATATCCCCATCTATTTCACCATCACTCTGAACAATAGATCCAATAATGACATGATTATTTGTTATTTGATTTGAAATAAAATAAATGCAATATAAAGTCCAAAGAAATTGGTTGTCAGCGGGCATGGGTGAGCAACTTGCAGCAGTGGTTAGTGGTCGATGGCAACGTCGATGGTTGGTTGTTGGGGACAGCTAGCGATGGTCAGCAACAATAATGGTGGTGACCATCAGTGAGTGGAGAAAACAGGCAATGGGTTGTGGCCGATGGCTATGAAGGTTGGCGGGTGATAGTGGCGATCGTGGTTAGTGGTTGGTGATGGTGGCTGTGTTCAACAATGGTGTTAGTGACAGGTGAAAAGGGTGGGAACGACTAGCAGTTGGGCGATGGCTAGTGGTTAGCAACAACAGTGATGACAAATAGCTACCACCTGGCACGATCATGGTCTATGACAGTGGCTAACTGATGGTGACAATAATGATAAATTTATGATGTATTTTGAGCTCACTCAAATATGAAAATTTTCAAATACACCAACTTAACTAGTTGATAACTTTCAAATGCATAATTTTACACTGCATTTATTTTACCTCAAATCAAACACAAGTAATATTAAACCTTCTACATTTAGAATACTTTACACCCCTTGTACATCAAATCAAACATCCCCTTAAGAAAATTTTAAAGAACTTATTATGTTTTTATTATGCTAATTATTTCATTACAAATCATACTCATTTTCATTATGTTAGTGCATGCTACATTCAACTGGACGGCGGTATAAAATTCTGAAGCCTTAATGGTTATATTTGATTTTCTTGCTATGTTATTTGCCTTTGATAATGAACTAATATATGGCCATCTTTTAAGTCACAAATGATCACAGAATAGCTACGTTGGTATTTGAGATGCATAGGTAGATGAAGCAGTAAACAGAAATAAGAGTAACCAATGCAGAGTATTCACAGTTCTTGCAGGCTTAACCTCTCAAGGAAGAACATTCTGCAAATGTCTCCTTCCACTCAATGTTTTACTTATGAAGATGTCAAATTGACTGATCTAAAAGAATAATTGAATACTGTGGCCTGATTTGGTTCATAGAAATGGATCAGATGGCAATCAAACCCAGGCTTCATTTTTTACTGCTTCTTAAAATGACTTTCTTGTAATTTATTGTAATTTTTTACGAGAAAATCGTTTTAAGAAGCAGTAAAAAAGCCGTCCCAAATGAAGCCCCAGTGAAATAAACATTTCATAACCATGATAACAACAGATATTTGAGCAAGCAAGGGAAAGACCTGCTACCAAGCAAAAACTACAGCGAATATCTACAACTTCTATCAGCTTTGCATAATCTCAGTAACACAATGTTAATCCTTCCCTTTGCAAAGGCAAGATCTTTATGAAAAAGGAGCAACTCTAATGGGTTATGGGTAAAACTGTAAAAGTGATCATATACATAAATCATTTTCACTAATGATGCAAGCAATAGGTCTGAAACCTTCAAAGGGAGCTGATCTTGCCATGAAATTTTCCAGTTCCCCACCCAGATTGGCTGCTACCAATCTCTCTACAAACTGAGAACTTAATATCATCAACCATAGCATCTCCTCCTTCAATGAAGGTCCTCTTCAACTTGTCTATCTTGAGGGGCTCCCATTTCACATCAAGCTCCATCTCTTCACCATTCTAAAAGTTGAAAAAAAAAAAGAACTTAGTCAAGACATTGATGTGGAATGCTGTGACTGAGCAACAAGAATTTTTTTTACAGATAAAAGATCTACCAGAAACTTTTAACATTAAAAGATTTATGGCAGAACTTGTCTTAGTTCACAAAGGAGGATCTATCTGATTACCGGTAAGGAGACCTGATTCAGATCTAATAATTTTGGAGCAGTCTGAACAGAAGCTTCGTTTGTTTTGCGATTCCTCTCTTTCAAAGGCACTTTGAAAAGGTTATAATCAGTTAATTTTGGGAAACTTTGAACTGAAACTTCTTTTGATTTGAGATTCCTTTCTTTTAAGGGTGGCTTGGTTCCAATAACAGGATGATAAGGTTGGTTAACTTCTTTGCAAGATTGTCTCTTCACCCTGCACGGTTTTGCCGAAACCCGAGGAATGTTTGAGAAAGACTGGTATTTTTTGCTCAAGAATCTGCAGCAACAAATATTGCATGATACAAATGGCACCATGAAACATAAGCTAATAGAGTGATTAACATACAAAATGAAGAAGAGCTTGTAAAATAATAGAAGAGTCAGTTCTTACTTCACTTCAGCCATTAGCTTGAGTTTCCTCTGCAATGCCTTGTTTAATCTCTCCTTTTTCCCTTCAGTTTCCTGAGAAATAACCCGATGATGTTTTCCATAAGGTATGCAGAAGGAGCTCATATAATATAAAATATGAATTCAAATACCAAAAATCATAAATGACATGTTTGGTTTAAAGGAATTAGAAAAAACACAAATAGATTTTAAATTACAATTTCATATTGGATGATTGGATCAAATGCAAATTAAGGGGCTGTTTGTTAGTAGGATTTAGGCCAGATTTGAGGCGGATTTGAGCGAAATCCAGCTAAACAGCCTAAAATGCAAAACTAAATCTCACGGCAAATGAAAGCTACCGTAGACGGAAAATTCCACGTTTTCGTGCTTAATCCCGGATTTCCGAAATCCCATTTTTTGCCGGATTTACGAAATCCATTGGCTTGAGAGGAGTCCGCTCGTTAAATCCGCTCTATAGCCAAACATTCACATGGAATTTTAATAGGATTTTTTATGAATGTTACCAAACATTTTTCAGGATTTAGGTCCATCAAGATCTCCTTAGAGGATTTACGAAATCCTATTTAAATTAAATCATGGGTGCTACCAAACAGCCCCTAATAGATAAGTGGTTTGCAGTAATAAAAAATAATACCACTGACCATAAATTAATAGGAATTGAAATATGTATAAAAAACTTCTTCCATTTACAATTCTCACATAAAAAACCAGAAGAAAACTTATATCATTGTTGTGATTCAGATTTAACCTTTCTTTAGAAAGAAAGAAAGGTTCAATTTTTCATTAATTAAACATGTAAAAAATATTTTTACACAATTTCTCTCAAATAAACGAGTGGAGGAGAGAGTGAACGGATTTCAATTTATTTTCTCCATCATTTTCATTTCTTCTTTTGCAATTCCTTCAAACTAAACAGAGCCACAGAGTGGTAACACCAAAGAAAATTCTATGATAAGGTAAAGAAATGGAACCTCGAAGGGAGGAAGGTTTGATGGATTAACAAAATAAACAGATAAAAATATTTAATGAAACACATCACAGAATTACACAAATGATAATCAGGAGCATAATCACATGAAGAGAACAAAAAACATGCTGGAATAAACCCTAAATCGAAAAAAAAAAAACTATGCAAAATATAATCTAGAACCCTAAATCAGAAATCAAAGGACATAGAGCAACATAGAGAGAGAAGTCCTCCAAAAGCTCGAAGAAGAAAAACAGAAAATTTTAGGACCCTCAATAAACCTAGCAGACAAAAATGTATAAAAATCTGACAAACCCATATCTCTAAAAAATTTCAGTAAACATATAGAACCAGTTACGAAAAAAACTAAAAGAGCCATCAGATCTATGCAACCAATTTCCAAAAACAAGATCCCACCTTGAGCAACTCCTGATAATCCTGTAACAAACACTCGTGTTTAAACCTCGCTCTGTCCTCCTCCCCAACCAGGAAAGAAGAAGAAGGCCCTGGATCCACGGAAACCCTAATCTTCCTTTTCATCATCTTCGCCAAACCAAAAAATAGCAAGAAGAAAAAGAAGGCTTGGAAATAACCGAAGCTAGAAGAGAAAAGAAGGTAAGTACTGGATGAGATCTGAACCGCCTTGCAACGAAGTCATAAAGATATACAGAGAAGAGAGGAAAAATTGTGAGAGAGAAAGAAGTGGAGATAATGGAGAGATAAAGGCGGAATAGAGAGAGAGAGAGAGAGGGGAGGTTCCTTCCCCAATTTTCTCTCACCAAGGGTCTGACCGTGACCAAAACACGAAAGAGGCCCATATAAATCAAGAATACGAGAGCAACCCCTCCTTCCTTTGATGGAAGAGGTGAAAGACGAGTGTTTTTCGCACATTTCCTTGATGAATGGAATAAAAAGACTGGATTTTTTTGGGGTTTGCAGAGGGGCATTTGTGGCACCCTCATCACTCTAAAAATTTGATATTGGAAGGAGGTGGTTCGGTTGGAAAGCCACCCTTCTTCCCACCACACGCACAGCCTCTCTCTATCTCTTCCCTTCCTTTCTCTCTCTTATTTTTCTTCTCTTTCACATAACTTTGGTCCACCTTGGCCATTGGCATGAAAGGGAGAGAGAAGGGACACTGGTCTCCTAGGCACAGCGGTTTGAGATAATTTTCTTCTGCTCGTTGTATCCTATACTTGAAGGGAGAGAGAGAGAGAGGTGAGAACCTCTTCTGTAATGTTGCAGATTTTGCTGCCTGGTACTATGTAGAGCCGTTTGATAGTGGACGGTGTAGGAATGGGATGGGGACTTTTCATCCAATATTTTAATATTCCGGAAAGGCCCCTACAAGCTTTTCATCATAGCAAAGCCAACTTCTCTCTTTTTATTTTTTATTTTTATTTTTCTTTTTTAATTTGAGTTTTTAAACCTTACAAATGAAAACAAAAATTTCAACCAAGGAGACCGACTGCACACTTCAAAGGAAAAGTTTATTAAAATTGACTAAAAAAACTTTTATAGATATTTAACAAAAGATTTTTATATATAATATCAAAATATTAGAATTCAAATATTTAATATCTAAATTTTATTATTTACATAATTTAACTCCCTGTTATTAAAGTTGATATGTTTCACAAGATATGAGGAGGAAAAATATTGATTCTTCTCGACCAAGTTCTTTTAGGCAGTGGTTTGTCAAATTTGATGGAGGAGGCGGTTGGAGGCGCAAACATGACAAATGCGGTGGCACGAAGGCATGATCACGACTAAGTAAGTTATGATAAGAGCTTAGGATGCTGAGACATGCTACATGTAAAGGGCGACGAGACTGACAACATATAGTGAATGTTAATAGGATCAAGCGGAGCTACAATGTGATGATTAGGGAAAATATTAATTTTTATTTTATTTTGATGTTTTTAGTATTGTGCATGTAAATAATGAAATTTAAGTGTTGCATATCTTTTTTAGCTCCATGTATGCAAAGCCCCCTGAATAAAATCACATAATAGTAGCTTAAATGCTAAAGTATTATGATTTGAGCCTTATACAAATAAATATAAGAATTTAGATGATGTATATGTAAATATATAACATTTTTGTGACATATATCTTAATAATTATATGAGGGAGAAATTATACTCAAAGTTTAATGTTTAGCATTCATATGCATGATTCTAAAAGTGCTTATTCAATGAATATATATTTATAATAAAATTTGAATTTAATTAATATCATTACTCTTAATATTTTTACTTTTAATACAAATTTTTTCGATTGAAACCAATGAAGAATCACCAAAAGTTAGAAATTGATTAAGGGCATATTTGAGATGGTTGCGATTTTTTGTAAAGATAGTTGTAAAGCTGTTGTGGGGAAAGTAACTTCTTGAAAAGTTACTGTAAAAAATAACTCCTATAATAATCCAAACTTTAAAATAAATTTATTTGAAATATATAAAAAAATTGATCTAGCAGGCAGCTTTATGACAATATAATATCTCATATTCAACACTTAAATAATATTTTAAGAATTACTATAAACCTAATTTGCAAACTGTTTTCTCTATATCTTAGATATTGATATGCTCTTATTATAATATTTTTCTCTAATTTTTATAGATAGTGTATGTGAAATCTCATAAGCAAAATAAGCTAAACACTTAAACATCGATGCACATGTTAGTGTAATGATTAGAATTTTATTAAGAAACTTTACAGTTAAGCATGCTCATCCCAAATAAATCTTGATATGGTGACCTCCTGAAAAGTTATACTAATAGGACAAAATTATGAGGTTCTTAGGCCAAAAAAGATAAAATATCGATAGTTAAGAGTTTGAGCTACTACATATGGTATCAGAGCAATACACTGATCGAAAGATGAGAACTAAGTGTCATACAAGATAAAATACTACGCAATGGAAGCCACCTCTTGAATCCTTTATGAGACAAAAGTGCTACGTGGCAGGGGACACCACTTGAACTTGTAGGGGCCACCTTTAAAATTATATCTATTTGATGGTTGATTCTGAGATATAAATATTAACGAGGATGTCAGTTACTTAAGTAAGGAAGAGTGTGAAACTTTTTAAATAAAAAGAAGCTAAACACTCAAACATCGAGAAGTCTTTTAATGTGATGATTGAAATTTTATTAAGAAACTCTATAGTTAAGCATGCTTATCCCAGAGAAATCTTGTGATGGTGACCTCCTAGAAAGTTATATCAACATAATAAAATTGTGAGGCCCTTAGGTCAAAGCGGACTATATATCAATAATTAATAGTTTGGGTTATTACAGTGTAGATATGAAAACAAGAAGTTTTTTGCAATTCCGTAAGAAATGGATATATCTCGATACAAATGGTTTTTTGGGATCCTTAGGAGTACGTTTTGCACATTGATTTCACTAGAATGTTCGAGACATACTGGGTTATTTTATGAATATTTTTCTATAATTTTTGAATCCCTGAATTTAATGATAAAAAAATTTATATGAATTTTATGTTAAAAATGAAACAATTGGCTTAATTAGCTTTATAATCTTAACTTATTATTTTACAAAAGCATTGTAATTCTGTTTTCCCCAACAAATGAGGGAGAAGGAGAATTTGAGAAGATAATAAAGGAGAGAGGAGAGAATTTATTTATTTTCTTTAATCATGAAATTAAATAGAATTTACAATTATAACACTCAAAACTTATATATTTATAAATCTTTTAAAAGTGTTTCTAAGCAGTGTGAATATCGTCTTTTATTCTTGATTCATTCGAAAATTTATTAGCTTAATGATTAATTATAAAATCTTAATATTAGTTTTATAATAAATAAAATTTAGATGATAAATAAATATTCCAAAAAAAACAAGGAACATCTGTGCAAAATTGCAAATATATATTTACATATGCACCCAAGAGTAAACCGGCGGTTCACTTCCAACCTGGGCCGGTTTTTTATCCCGTCCTGCCCCAATGGGACGGCTGAAGAGTGAAGAGGAACCTTCCGCCATCTCTTAGAATCTCGACGCCCTCTGTTAGCGCTTTCTAGCTTCGTTCCATCGCAACCTCCTCCAAATCACTTTCTTTTTCTCTCTCCTTATATCTCATGGCTTTTCTTCTTCCCTTCTCTAGCATCGACATGGCGTCGCTGGAGACTCGAAGAAATCTGCAAGGTCTTTGTATCAAGGAAAAAGCAGCAGTGAGGCCTCTTCGTATCAGAGCTTCTTCTTACCGCGCTAAAAATCTTCGCTTCTCTTCCTTCTCAACTTCAGCTGCCTCCGGAGAGGTCTCAAAGGTTGAGCATGTAGAAGAGACTGAGTTGCAGGTATTTCTTTGAATTTCTGTTCCCTTCGCTGTAGTGTTTAGATTCTTCTTTTCATTATATATAGGCTGGATTGAATTTATTTCCATAATTCTTTTATATAACTCGATGATTAAGAGGAGAAAAATGCTACATTGGATTGTTCTGGAATCAGTGGCTGATTGTTTAGATGTCGATAAAAGGTATGCACTGTAAAAGGGGTATTGAATTGCTTATTGCTATATTTTGGACTATGAATTGGAAGAGTGGGAGGGTTTCATTTGCATATCTAGAGTTGGTTAGAAGTCCCATTTCCTGTTTGGAAATTTGAGTTGCTCTGGCAAGTTTTTTTTATTCCTAATTCTGGATTGAGTAAACCCTCTTCTATATAACAGTAGCATGCCTGTTATGTGAGTGTGTGGACGTCATGCCAAAAAATTAGTATCCTCTTTTTATTTTGGGGTTTTTGTTTACTACTCGAACTCGTAACTCAAAGGCTTTTTACTCCCTCGTAAGATTTCCATCATTGTGTAAATTCTTAAGATCCATAGCTGGGACAATTGATGAGCTGTAAATTAGTATAAGGTGTTATCAGTCAAGAGACAAACCAAATTTTCTTATTTCCCCCTTACGATTAGATTTTGTGTGTAATGCACAGTGTACTGTTCATTGAGCGAAGGAAAAATACTTACTGGCATGCCATTCAATGACACCCACACTTGCAAGCTAAGTTTGGAAAGCTTTTTTATTTTCATCTTTGATTGTAAAATTAAACCAAGAGAAGCAGTGAGGGCATCTCCAACCGAAAATCTCATTTTTCACTCCAAAATGCAGTGAAACTAAAAAATGTCGTGATTCATCTCCAATCGAACTCCATTTTGCCCTCTTTTGCGAAGGTAACGGTCGTTCTCTTTTTTCACGCGTTTCTTCGGCAAGTTCGATAGAGACAAAAAAATTACAGAGATTAACAGTGCAACGTCAATATTGGCGTCCCACTGTTCACCCGCAATCAAATAGCGGAAGTTTTTCTATTCGGCTGGAGCTTGCGAGCGGCGCCATTCAAGCGTTTGAAGTTCGGTTGGAGATGCCCTGAGAGAGCTTACTCTTGTGCTATTTGAGTAGCATGAATTAATCTGGCTACATAATGTGTCCATGAGAATATTTGTATAGATATGCCACACATGCTGGTGGGAATTTGGTGGACATAGTGCAAATTTCTTTTTTATTGATTGCATTTGGTGCATGCATTTGCATCGATTAATGTCCATGTGGAATCCAAGTTCCTTAGGGTGAAATGTGCTAAGTTTGATCAATTTATGGTCTTGTTCGGCTAAGTTGGTTATATATTGTGCTGAACATAAGCCAATCTTGAGCTCGAGAAAGTTCAATTATGTTGTTAATATCTTTAAGTTAGTCTTACCGGGAAACAGTAAATGATTTTGATGATATTTTCTCAAGCAAGTCTGTCATTTGAACAAAATATTTACCCTAGTTCCCCATCTTCATACAAGTTTGAATATAAATGCTATAGTGGTTATTGATATTGGGTTCAGGCATAAGAGAGAACCTTGCTGCCCCATACAATAAAATTTAGAAGATTACACAACAAAGCAAATAGAAGATTTATTTTTTCATCAGGGTCTCTCACACATCTATCATGCTTCATTCTGATGGATTTGCCATTCTTTCCCCATGAAAATGAAAAAATGGACAGAGGGAATCCACTGGTAATTCAACAAGAATCACATGATCTAATCTATTAAAGAGCCTGGGAGACATGGAGTGGTTAGGTTAAGTACAAACACCTTGAAGAAAGACCCAACTCAAATGAGAGCTATTATTCTATTCCAATACATGTTAGCTGATCACCTTTGCCAATCTCAGCTGCATGCCACCTCATGTCCGTATGTATTCCGAAAAGCTTGTTCCATATGCTGTTCTAGTTCTCACTTTCAAAGTAGTATTATCTTGAGCTTTAATGAAGATTGTGAGCTTCACATATTGCTTACTCATGAAGGTATAAACAAGTGTGAACAAATAGTTGAAAAGGGCGTGCTTGCTCTAATGGAGAACGGGCCCTTTTTGGCCTTCTTTGGAAGAAAAAAAGAATGAAAAGCAGAATGAGTACAGTAACTAGGTTTTCAATTTCATCCTTAGATGTTTCTAGAAAGTGCAGGTGAATAGATCCATATGAAGATAGTAGAAGTGCATAAGAGAGAGTGAATGATCAAGCTAAGTGAAGCTATTTTTTACTGCCAGAGAATGATGGTCAAGATTAAAATCGTTTTGTCCTTGGGTGCTGATAGAGTGAAGGTGCATAGATGCCTATGATGATAGTGAATATTAGAGTGGAATTCCCACTTTAGATTGTGAAATCACAGTAATAACAAGTTCAAACATGTTGCATATTATATGGATTCCCTGATAGAATCTCAACCTCTTATTGCTTGGAGAATGAAATGCTTATTAAATTCTGCACCACCAATTTTGTCCATTGAACTTCAACTATGAAGGATGTTTGGACCTCTTCTCTCTTCTTAACCCTTCTGCTCATGAGAACAGGAAAAGCAAATTAATGGCATTCCATGTTGTTGAAAAGATATAGGGTGAGAGTGAGAACATCACTTCCTTTTGTTGCTCAATGTCTTTCTTTTTTGCTTGATATCCATTTAGGAAAACTCATCATAATTTCCCTCGCTAGTTCTTAGCAGTTTTGAAATATCTAACATCTTAGACATGGAAGGTATGAATATGTAGAGCAAACTGCACTCCGGGCTTCATAGGCATCAAGAGTTCATTGACGAGAAGGGGCTTGGGAAAAATTGTTAGGATTGGCCCAAGTTAGTTTAGGTTATTACACAAGGCATCACAATATTGTAAATGCCTATATATAGGCATTATATAAGATGTATTAATTTGGGGGAAATTTTGAATAAAGCCTTAGGATAGTTTTCCTCCTCCCAAAATCTGTCTTTCTTCCCTCTTCTCCCTCTCTCTCTTGTAAGAAGAGCTCAAGAAGCTCTCAAGATTCTTCCAAGCATTCCCAACAAAAATTCAACCCAATTCTTATAATGATGGATATAAACTCAGAGAGATTCCAGGGGAATTTATATTTGTGTATTGATAATGCTTCTGTCTATTTCTCGAAGCATGATCTCTCCATAGATGAAGACCAAAAAGTTCTTTAGTTAATTTGCAGGTGGTCCTTTACATTATAGATATATATATATATATTAGCGATAGCCTACTTAGTTGGAAGGATGTGCTTTCCTCTTTCAAATGAACATGCCTCTGTCAGTACTGCAGCTTGTTTGATAAATAAACTCCCCACTGTGGGCTCCGAAAATTCGGCCCCGGCCTCCGCTCGCTTTTTCTTATTCGGCGAGGGAGTTTTAACGAACTAAGTTCCGAGGTAAATTTTGGAAGGCAGATGGGTTTGTAGATAAGACACTACCCAGAGATTTCGCCCTCATTTTGCGAGGACTTTATGATCTGAGTTCTGGTTTCCTATAGGCGCAAGCCCCTATAGTTAATTACCCCTCCCGATCACGAGAGAGAACTTTCGATTAAGGCTAGTCGTTAATCAGATTCGTATATAAATACGTATATCTGGCATATAGTAGCAGTAATGAGTATGGATTTGAGAACTGGATTTGGATTTGAAAATTGGGTTTGGATTTGGGAATTTGGGAAATGTTTGGAAAGTTTAATATTTAAAATAGAAGTTTCACCATCATGTACTTAAAGCGGATGGTGGGGGAATGGATGATGGACCCGATCAAGATCCCATGGTTCCGTCGTCCCGGGCCATCGTGGTCCCTGGTCTACTTAGTCAGAGGAGGTAGTCGACCCAACCTGACAGAAGGATCCTTGTCGACAGCCATGGGTTGCTTCGTCCAAGGGGACCTTGTAGACCAGGGTTGAATGTTTGTCTAAGGGGACAAATTTGAATCCACCTTAGCTAACAGAGGGCTTTGTGCCCTATCGATTATATCCTATTGATTCATATCTCAAGGATTTGATGCCAATAAGGAGCGTATTGGCTCTGGCCATAACCGGTATATCGTGGTGCCATTTGGCGGCAAAACCACTCGGTTCAGAGGGCCCCGGGTCATCGTAACCGTTTATCCTGCGGTGCCATTTGGCGGCAGACCGCCGGTTAGAGGACACGTACCACGTCCTTACTGGCAGGAGATTGTTTGAGAATGGATCCTAGTGATATTTTTGACTAGGCATTTCGCTCTTTGTGAGCTAGAGTTTATTTGAATTTGTCCACCCCGGCAGACTGTTGCGGAGGGTGGATGGATTTTGCTTTAAGCATTGATGGATATATTTCATTTTTTTAAATATTTTTAGAATTTGGGGCTTGTAGAGTTTGAATTATGGTAGACGTTTGAATGGAATTTGAGATATTTGTGGAACCCCTCCGGTTGAGATCTGCATTCAACACGGCCATCATCGGGGTGTTTGGGGGTCATTTCCATTTGATTGAACCTTGTCGACCCTATCAACTTATCGATAGGGGATCGGGTTTCTCGTAGGCTTTGTGCCTTTGTTTATGAATTTTCTTGATTTTAGGCATTGAAGTCCTAAAAAGAATGTATTTAAACAAATACACCGGTCACTACAACCGTGTATCTATTTGATAGTTCGAACTCTGTCGACTCCTATTGATCCGTATAGAAGGATCGGGTTCTTTAGGCTTCATGCACTTGTTCATGAACTTTCTTGATTTTAGGCCTTGAAGGCCTAAAAAGAATGTATTAGATAAATATTCTGGTCGACCTCGTGACCACATATTTATCCAATGGTTTGAACCCTGTCTACTCCCATTTACATGCTTAGGAGGATCGGGTTTCGCAGGCTTCGTGCTTTTTTGTTCAGTGAATTCTTTTGATTGTAGGCTTAGCATGCCTAATACGAATGTGTTGAAACAAATACACTGGTTTCCACAGCCGTGTATTTGTTTAAAGGTTCGAACCCTGTCGACTTCTATTGATCCGTATAGAAGGATCGGGTTCGAACTAGAATTCACTTATCGACCCGCGCAGCATCCCTAGGCGTCACGTGTGTACCAATAACACGCTCGCCGGGGCCCATGCGGGTGATTTTTTATATTGATTTAGAAGTACCCTATTGTGTACCTATGTGTATACAAACTACGGTGCACTAATGTGGGGGTACTTTAAAATATTTTGTAGTTGTGTAGATAACTATCGTTTGGATGCATACAACTTTTCATTTGAAAGCTTATACACGCCTTCTGTCCGCTAATACGAGTGTTGCGGATCCGGTGGCGTGGCGTTGTAGATTGTAGACGCCTTCTGTCTGCTTGTATCAGTGTTGCAGATCCGGTGGCGTTGGATTGTAGATTGTAGACGCCTTCTGTCTGCTTGTATCAGTGTTGCAGATCCGGTGGCGTTGGATTGTAGATTGTAGACGCCTTCTGTCTGCTTGTATCAGTGTTGCAGATCCGGTGGCGTTGCGTTCTTGATATTGACTCCCCCCTTTCTCAATCACCGGGGAAGGATTTTCTGGATTCTGGAGTTAAAGACTTCTTGATTTGGGGAGAACTCCTTTTAGATCTTCGGCGTAGTAGACTTGCTATTTCCGGTGTTTGTGGGCACCTGAATTGCTTTTCTTCTAATATGTAGGACCAAGAAGAAACTTTGGAACACCAGGAAGTTTGGTTCTAATTTGTTCAAACATTTCCTCCCCTTTGTCAGGGGTGTTCTTCGTACATCGGGCTGCCTTTGTACCCGGTGTACTTAGAGATTTTGATCACCGTTGCTGTATGTGATATTCATACTTGTGCCCACAGTGGTTCGTCGTGCCTACGATGTATTCACTGTTGTTATCCACAAGTTATTTATAGTCATCTGCAGTGGACCATTGTATCCACTACGACCTCCTAGTAGTTTTCGTAGGTGAGCCCTTGCTTTTGCATTCAAACCACCTTTCACCAATCTCAGGTGGTTGTCGTTGGGTTGCACTTGCTTGTAGAAGTGGGTCCTACATCATTGGTCTCCCGCATCGCCATCTCAATCAACAGGCGTTTGTAGGAACTATCGTAGGATATGTACTTGTGTCCACAGTAGTTTATTGTGCATACGACATACACACTATTGTTATCCACAAGTATTTATTTGCTGGAGATCAGTTGTATCCGCTACGACTTCCTAGTAGTATTCGTAGGAGAGCCTTCGCTTTGGTATTGAAACCACCTTTCACCAATCTCAGGTGGTTTGTTGATTGTACTCATTTGTAGAAGAGCGGATCCTCCATCATTGGTCTCCCACATTGCCTTCTCAATCAACAGGCGTTTGTAGGGATTGTTGTAGGAGATTCCAACAGCATATATAGGAAGGACACCCGTATATTTTTGTAGTCATTCGTTATCCCCGTAGATACGATGCTCCCGATTTCGTAGGGACTGTTGTAAAAGTCCACCACATTTTTGTTTATACGGGTTGAGGTCTTATAGTTTGAATTTCCTTGTATATGACCAATTTTATTCAAGTCCCCTACGACCCGGGTCTTGTTCAAATGGTTACTCAAATTCTCTTAAGATCTTACAAGTTCAATTGAATACTCATTTTCAGTTGGATTTGATTCCAATTTGATTTGATTTTCATTTGAATTTGACCCTTAATTAATCATTTATGTTTTTGTTCAGGTCCTCTGCACATGTTCAATCAAGTTCAAAGGTCCACTGCTCTTTCTCGTTTGGTCTAAATCTTTGTTCTTTTGAGTTCAAAACAGGTCCGAGTGTAGTAGTATTTCACCCGAAATTTCGGCAGCCTCCCGGCGTCTCCCCCGTTTAGGGGAAAACTACGAGAAAACTGGGCCTTCCCACCACAGCCAATAAAGGCGTGCATGGTAGGTGCCCTCTTTCGAGGACACCTCGGCCGTGATTTTTCATCCCACCACGGCCAATAAAGGCGTGCATGGGGTCTTTGACGGTACCTGTTACAAGAAGAATAGCAGTTGCTTTCCCCCCGCCCGGGGGTACTTATGAATCATTCCGGCCGCGCAAAGGAAAGAGTACACCAAGCTCACCTGGCCTCGCCGTGTGCGTCAAACCGGTTTCCCTCCTACCACGGCCACCAAAGGCGTGCTTAGGTGGTTTGCCGGTCCGACACGCATGTCGAGACAGGATGGCGTGGGTCGCTCGCTTACCTCAACACAGATGTCGTGCCGGTTGCCCCTCCTACCACGCTCAATAAAGGCGTGCATAGGTAGACCGCCGGCCCGACACGTTAGTCGAGATAAGAGGGCGAAGGTTGCTCGTTTAGCTCAACACAGGTGTCGTACCGGTTGCCCCTCCTACCACGCTCAATAAAGGCGTGCATAGGTAGACCGCGGGCCCGACACGTTAGTCGAGATAAAAGAGCGGAGGTTGCTCGCTCACCTTATCGTAGGTGTCGCGCCAGTTGCCCTTCCCACCACGCTAAGAAAAGCGTGCATGGGTAGACCACTGACTCGCCACGCATGACGAGGTAAGAAAGCGAGAGGCGACTGTTCGCCTCGTCGTAGGCGTCGGACCGGGTCCCATCCCACCACGCGCGCATAAAGGCGTGTATAGGCGGTTTTCCGGTCCGTCGTACACATCGAGGACGAAAGCCTGAGTTTAGAGGGTTATACCTTCGGGGCCGGCAGACCGGCGATCGGCGGCGGAGGCTCGGGGATCGAGGTAAGGGACGAGCACATACAACTCATTATTATTCTTTATTATAATTTATATTAATTATAATAATAATAATTAAATAATTATTATTGATAATTAATTATTAATTAACAATTAATTAGAATTAATAAATTAATTATAATTATAATTAATCAATGATTAATTATAATTAGGTAATTAATTATTATAATAATTAAATAACTATTAAACATAATTAATAATAATTATAATAAAAATAATAATGGATTAAAATATGATTAGGAATTTAAGGCTTAAATCCTGTATTTACTAAATCCCTAAGCTCAGTGGATTTATGGGATTCGGCCGAAGAAGAGCAAGGGAGAAAGTTACCCTCACTACAGCAAGCTCCTGTTGCTTCTCCTGATTTCACAGGAAGGGAAAGTCGGTCTAGGAGCGAAGTCGAACGGCGCAAAGGAGGCGACTGGGCTCGGGATTCGACTGGAGAGGAAGCCGAACGGGGGAGTTTGATCGGACAGGGTCGGACGGCTACGGGTAAGCACGACTGGTCTCTCTCTCTCTCTCTCTCTACGGGATTTGGCCGAAGAGGTGTTGCTCCCGATCAAAATTTCTTAACCTCCGATCCGACAGCAAAGGGAAGGTCGTTGAAGGAGTGACGTCGCACAGCCACGAAGGCGCCGGAGGAGTGAAGTCGGGCGACTTCGACGGGTCGAGGGAGTGCGCGAGAGAGGGAAGGAGAGGAGGATGGGAGCTTTCGGAGAGAGGAATCGCGTTGAGAAGAGACACGCTCTCTCATTCCTTTCGGCCTTTTAACGATGCAGAAGCGTCGTGTAGGCGACGTGGGAGAGACGTGCGGGATACGACGTGCTTCGGCGTGCAGGCGACGTGCGTCGTGGCCTTGGCAGTGGGCAGGTAAGGATTTTATTTCTTTTTCCTTTTTTTTTTGTGCTGTAGGGGTCAACACCCACGCATGAGATTCTTCTTAGACCTTGGGCTGAAGATCACTAGGTTAATGGTGTATGGCGCGGACCAGGTCAAATTTTAAGTAATAGAGCTGGGGTTCGGACAAAGAAAGTTGTGCCATTTTTAGAAGCAAGGGGAGGGAGGAAACAAGTTTATTCTGGTTTTTCTGTTGATTTTGTTTCCTTTTCAACAGGAAATAAACAGTCAACTACTAGGGATGGTCTTCTGCTTCTAGAGCGACATCAATCACTTATGTGGCGGACAACCTTTCTTTCTTGCTTGCTCACCGGGTTTTGACCATGTTTCCCAATAAATTTCAGCATACGTTCTCATGAAATTTTTGCTTCACCTTATGGAAATAAATGCTAATTTCTGTTTGTTCGGGAGAATATTAAAGTTTCGTTACAACTTTTTCATTGCTTTCTAAAATAATTTTTTAGTAAAAAAATTCTAATTCAAAATTGTTTTTAACTAAAACATTGTTTTAGAAAATATTAAGAAAGCTATCCCAAATAAACTCTAAGACAGTAGGATTGCTACAGTCTGTTAATAATGCGTATACGATAGTTGAGTTCAATTTTGTTGCCTTTCTGATTCAATTTTCATAGGACAGTGCGTGATGCATATAGTTTTCTTTTCCTGAATCTCCATAAAGTCCCTTCTATTTGACCATAATCTCTTTTGAATCACATTTGCTTGTCCACAGAGAACAACCAAAGTTCTCCTAGTTGGGCAATTCAGAGCAAACTTTTCCTATATGGTACCATTTAAAGGGTAATCGATGCTTATAGAATTTCAGATTGGGTTCTAAGCAGTTGTATACTGCTTGGCTTGTAATATTTCTTCTATTTGATCAACTTCTATAATATGTTGGATTAGGAGAAATAAGAGGAACAACAACATAGATGAATTTATTTTTAAGGTTTATTACATGTAAGCATAGACGAATAATCTTTTGGTATAACATATTAAAGTATGCATTTCTACTCTATTTAAGCTTAACCTCCCTCACCCACAAACTTCTCATTTATTCTTGTCTGTCTTTCAAATTCATTTTGCAGGAAGAATCTGAGAAAGAACCTACTGTTGATGATGGCCTAGATTATGACAGCTCAAGTGATGAAAGCATTCCTTTTTCTGAGGATAGGTTACCTTCAGCTGTAATTGCTTCCTTGGAATTTTACAAGGAAGCTTTGGCAAATAATGATCAATCCAAAGTTGCTGAACTAGAGACCTTCTTTCAGTCCATTGAAGATGAGAGGAACTCTCTTGAGGACAAAGTTACCTCCTTGTCAGACGAGTTGGTAGTCGAAAAAGACCGCATACTAAGAATTAGTGCTGATTTTGACAATTTCAGGAAAAGGACAGAGAGGGAGCGGTTGTCACTAATGGAAAACGTACAGGGAGAAGTTGTAGAGAACTTGCTGCCAGTTCTGGATAATTTTGAAAGAGCCAAAGCTCAGATCAAGGCCGAGACAGAGGGAGAAGAGAAGATTAATAGTAGTTACCAGAGCATTTATAAACAGTTTATGGAGATTCTAACCTCCCTAGGTGTTGTAGCCGTTGAAACTGTTGGCAGTGCATTTGATCCCATGGTAAGTTAATTTCTCATGAATTGTATTTTTCATATCAATACATATACGTGAAAAGGTTGGAGTAGCTCCAGTAGAAGATAAGATTAGAGAGAGTCGCCTTAGATTATTCGGTCACATAAAACGGCGGCCTTCCGATGACCCGGTTAGAAAAGTAGAGGTATTAGATTTGACTTATGTTAAGAAAGATAGAGGCGGACCTAAAAAAGACTTTGTTAGAAAATATTAAAAATGATCTTTCTTTATTAGATTTAAACGAGAATTTAACTTTTAGTATGATTCAATGGAGAAAAAAGATTCATATAGCCGACCCCACGTTGTGGGATAAAAGCTTGATGATGATGATGTTGTTGTTGTATATCAATACATAAAGTTTTAATTTTTCTTACCCGCTTAAGAAGAAGTTACATTTATTCCCTTTAAACCATTGGAATTCTCTCATTTTGATATCTATTGTGTAAAAGCTTCATGAAGCAATAATGAGAGAAGACTCGGCGGAGTTTGAAGAAGGGATCATAATACAAGAATTCCGTAAGGGTTTCAAGCTTGGAGAGAGGCTTCTGCGTCCATCAATGGTTAAGGTGTCAGCAGGGCCGGGACCTGCAAAGCCTAAAGAAGATGAATCCACTGAATCAGATGAAGGCAGTGGGGAATTGGAACAAGAGAGTACCAATGAAAGTAAGGAAGCTTAGTGGAATATCAAATTTTGTAAGATCTGTTACATTATCATGGTTTGTGAGCTTTTAGAGACTTAGGATAAATGGCTATTTGTTCTGTCCCTACTTGATAGGATCTTTCCTTCACACTTCTTGGCATGAAAGTCTAAATGGCATGTTGTGATGCGTACAGTAAAGAAATTACTGTTATGTTCAAATTGATTCAGGGAAAGCATTCGAAGCATGAAAGTTATTAACTGATGATCCTCTTTTTTTTTTTAAAAGCAAAATTGAGCAGAAAGTTAGCAAGTACATGACTTCAAATATGGACTATCTCAAAGGACCATAAAATTCTCAACTGCTGATGCATTCTTCTCAAGTACATAACCTATCGTTTCTATATCTCACCTTCTGTGTTGAATATAGGGCTGTCAATATTTGATCCGATCTGAAAATTTGACTCGAATCTGACCCAAAAATTTCGGATTCGAGTCAACCCAAACACGAATCGGGTCGGATTCGGGTTTGGGGTTTCAACCCATTTGTAAAACCGGGTCAGGTTTGGGTTGACCCAGAAATTCGAAATTAAATCGGTGTGATTCATTTTTAATTGATTTAGGAGGGTTTTAAAATATTATTATGAAATAAATAAATGTTATTTAAAAAAAATAAATTATTTTGCTCAAATTGAATTAAAGTTGGTTTATTTTAAATTAATTGAAGTAAATCTTATTTTAATTCGATTTAGGTTTAAATAAATCGAATTAAATAAATAATTTTTTTTTAGTAAAACATACTCAAAGCAGGTTGGGTCAATTTCGGATTGGACCCGAATTCAACTCGTGATCCGATTTAACAGCCTGGGGGGGGGGGGGGGGGGGGGGGGGGGGGGGGGGGGGGGGGGGGGGGGGAGGGGGGGGGAGGGGGGGGGGTGGGGGTGGGGGGGGGGGGTGGGGGGTGGGGGGGGGGGGGGGGGTGGGGGGGGGGGGAGGGGGGGGGGGGGGGGGGGGGGGGCGGGGGGGCGGGGGGGGTGGGGGGGGGGGGGGGGTTTGGGCGGGGGGGGGGGGGGGGGGGTGGGGGGGGGGGGGGGGGGGGGGGGGGGGGGGGGGGGGGGGCCTCCTAAAAAATAAAATATTATGATCTTTAGATGATTGCCCCCCAAGAAAAATTATACATTTTATGTGGATGTGTTATTATAAGGGTTTTTAGGCAATTGCCTCATAAACATGTTAAAATACTACGGTCTTTCGGCAATTGCCAAATACAAAGAGAAATAGTAAATAGAATCCAAAAATATCCTTAAACCAAAATTTGTTCTGGGGGCGCTGCCCCCGTAAACCCCCACAGAGGCGCTGCCCCTTCACCCCGCGATCTGACCGGGTAGGTCGAACCCCTGCAGGGAGTGCTGCCCCTTTCAACCCCCGACATATCTGAGAAGCGTACAAAAATCAAGGATATAAATAAATAGAGGTCGAGCAAAATTTAAGGCAACTACAACATACATTTTGTAGAAATTGAATGATTAATCAATTACACCATTTTGAATTTTTTTTTTTTTTGCAAACAAATCATCTGTACTTCAACCTAATTTTGTTTAAGAGTAATTCTCATTATATAAGATGTTGATGATATTTTATAAATGAATTATGTATTCAAGTACAAAAAATCATTAATCACTAAAATGATATATATATATATATATATATATATATATATATATATATATATATATATTATGAAAAAAAAAATTTCTACTCGTTTACTTATAAGTTTGCCCCTCCTGAAAATTAAGGCCGGTTCCTCCCCTGTAGGAATAATACCTTATGACTTTAATAGGGAAAAACATAAGGAATTAATAGGTCATAAAATGATAAGCTATATTATAATAAATAAAAATTGTAATGTGAGAAGTTAAATTTGATTTTATAATATTTTAAAAAACAAAAGGAATTGGCTACTCAATAACATATTTTAGTATTTTTCAGAGATAATGAGATGCCTTAGAACATAACATTAATTGGATGAATAACTTAGGATGATTAGAAAATAGTTAAAAGATGACTTATCCTTAGATAACATGATGGAACATGAAAAGTGTTTACTTACTAATATTTCATGATTGGTGGCTAAGAAAAAATAAATCAAATTGTCTGGTTGAGTTAAATTTGATGAAGGATAAGATGGTTGACTCATTAAGAAGATTAATATATATATAAATTTTAAGGATATGTACAAAACTACAAATAAATTGCATATTAGTTAGGTGACAAAATGGAGAATTGAGGATATATAAAAAACCATGAAGAGATACAAAAATGCACTTTCAAAGTATGGCAACCGTTGGTGTGGGACTTGGGTTGGCTCTTTCGAGATTCACTGACTTGACGGTCTATGCAGGTTAACGGGATGCTGGGAGCCTTGGCTGTTCGCTGAGCCGTCTTTTTAGCTTGTATTTTTTGTCATTTTATTTTCTGTGATTTTTTTTCTTTTTTCTTTAATTTGTCATTGTTGTATCCTTGGATTTGAGATTATGAATAGAATTATTGTGTTAAATATATATATATATATATATATATATATATATATATATATATATATATATATATATATATATATATATATATTAGAGGTGCAAACGAGTCGAGTCGAGCTCGAGTCATAGGTGGTTCGAGCCTGACTCGTTAATGATATAGTTGGCTCGAACTCGAGCTCGAGCTCGACTCGAGTCAAGAGCTCGTGCTCAAGCTCGACTCGAGAAATCGATTCCTGGCTCGAATTAGACTCGTTAGCCCGAGCTCGAAAAGTTGGCTCGAGCTCGACTCGATTGTTGGCTCGATAAACTGCTCGATATGAACTTTTTTTTGTAAAAATTTCAGCACAAAAATGATTTATTTATGTATTATTTATTATTTTTTAATTAAATGCTTTCAATAAATTCCAGCCCCTCTATTATGTCCTCCCAAAGCCCACCAGATGCTCAGGACCTTTATCCTGATATTCATTGCAGGCTTCATTTTATATGGTTCAAGACATTTTTTTATTTGTTTTGAAAACATTTTTTTTCTGTAAATCTATAACAGCCATATATCCAAGCAGAAATACAACTAAAGCAGAAATACAACTAAAGCAGAACCTAATCTAAAATAAATGTCCATACAAAGCTTTAAAATGAAAGGGAAAATCGAACTACAAATGTCCATAAAAAGTTCAAATTACATATAATAAAATAACTAAATTATAACATCACAAAATTAAAAAAAGGAATAATAATTTCTCCATGATCTCTTCATCTTTGACAACTTGTAATCAATGACAAGAGTTTTAAACAAGTTACCAAAATTTGAAGATAATGAAAAATATATAAAACAAATAATCAGCCATTACCAATTTTAACTTCTCCAAGCCTTTAACATGTTGAGGTAAATTTTTATGCCAAAGGCCAATCTACAAAATTTAAAAGAAAATTGGTTAATTATTATATCAATTGTCTTTATCTTTGGTTATAAAAATATTTCAAATAAAAAACACTTTACTGTGAAAATCATATTAAGCACATGGAATTGGTATCTCAATTTCTTCATCATCTTCTTCTTCCTGCAAAGTATGTTAATGATAAAATAAACACTCAACAAATTTAAAAAGCATTAAAAATGGATACCTTTGTCCTGCCCTTCAAGCCATAGTGAGCACGAATCCAATTTGACCCGCATATCAAAGCTTGAACTGTTTCAATACCCAATTTGGAACGGTATGTATCTACAACTCGCTCCCCTGCTGAAAATGTTGATTCAGAAGCAACAGTGCTAATAGGAATTGATAATATGTCAACAGCCAATCTTGATAATATGCGGTATTTTGCTTGGTTGTTCTTCCACCACCCAATAACATCAAATGTTTTGCCAGCTGCACTGATCTCTAAGCCATCTTCCAGATAGTTATCTAAATCTGTTTTTGCTGGTTTCTTACTGGTTTTTTCAGAAACATATGCTGTGAAATCAAGCCATCCACTAAACTTGTTTGATCCACCTTCTTGACTCATCTTTAAACCACTACTTCCTCCTTTTCATTGATCAAAATATAATGTGCTATGCTCTCTCTTACTTTGGAATTGTCATAAGAAAATGTGGTCAAACTAGCACTCTCTTGGGAGTTTTCAGCAATAGAATCAATTTCCTTAGGTTGAAAATGAAGTACTTTCTGGTTTCTTATGAAACGAATCCTAGCTGCACAACGATCAAGGTGACGTCTAAATTGTGTTGTCGACCCTGTAGTACCTATGGATAAGTTCTTTTTACAATGAATGCATTCCCCTTTTTTTTGCCCATTAGGAAGTATTATTTCCTTAAACTCATCCCACACAGATGATCTCTTCAACCTTTTTTTTGTTGTGATTGGATTTTCATCTTCAATTTGGTTAGATGTGCGTACATTATACCCTTCAACAACTTTATTTCCCTCCACCACAGCATCATTTTTAGTCAACCCAACATTTACTTCTACACTATCAGATGGTACTTCATCAACCGTCTCCAAAATTATTTCCTCACTTATATTATCTTCAACAATTGGTTCAGGCGACATTCTAGCATAGGTAATGAAAACACATATAAGTTAACTCAAACATCAACTTAACAATAATTCGCTAAAAGGAATATAAACACGTATAAACATATACAAAAAAAAAAAAATCATTTAAAAACAATAATGAAAATGCCTAAAATGTCGCATAACAACTAACAACTATCTCAAAACCTTTTCTGAAATTCGTAAAAATCACATAACAACTAACTCAGCAAAACCTTTTCTGTAGCAGGTCTCGGGCTCGATATGCAGGGAGAACCGGAGAAGCAGCCGCCTATCAGTTCTGCAAATTTAAAAAAAAAAACTGAATCAAAGTAAAAAAAAAACTGAAGCAAAATTAATAGAATCGGAACAGCTACAACATTAATAGAATATGAAATTAAAAACTTCAGGCAAATTAAAAAAAAAAAAAAAAAAACTGAAACACTAACAGGAATCGGAACACCCAAAGGAAAAAAAAAAACTTACAGCAGAACACAAATCAGCGATGCTGGTGGTTAGGAAGAATGCCGCTAAATGTCGTCCACAACTCGCCAACAGTTCTGCTGCTCAACCACAAGAAGATGTTCAGGCAAAAAAAAAAAAAAAAAAAACAAAGAACACCGAAAGAACGAAGCCAATAAAAAAAATGAAGATTGAAGAACAAATGAGCAATTGATAGGACTCCTAAAGTAATTACAGACCAGCTCGAGCACGTGAAGAGCGAAGGCGAAGCCAAGAAGCGATGCCCTAGCTCTCGAACGGGAAGAACGCCGCAGCCGCTATACGTCTCACGATTCGCGAACCAAGCAACAGTAGCAAACCCGTTTCATTAGGTGTTTGCTTAAGTTATGGACTCCGGTTTAATTTTTCGCCGGTCTAAAAATCCCGCTCCGCTGAATTCGCAAATTGACCGTCGCCCCGCTAAATTCGCAAATTTAACTCTTTAATCGAGCCGGCTCGACGAGCGCTCGAGCCGAACAGCACCTGACTCGAACTCGAGCTCGATAATACACCGAGCTCGAAATTCTGCTCGAGCTCGAACTCGATACTCGATAAGCTCGACTCGAGAGCTCGTTAACGAGTCGAGTTCGAGTCAGCTCACGAGTCGGCTTGACTCGTTTGCACCCCTACAAAATGGAGAATTGAGGATAAATAAAAAACCATGAAGAGATACAAAAATGCACTTTCAAAGTATAGGAAAAGTTGAATTCTACAAAGACTCGTAATGATAAAAATTAAGTACAAAAAAAAAAAAAATCTTTCAAAAAGAATTGGTGAGAACAATATAGCTTTCCAAAATTTAGATAATACACTTAACATCAATAAAAAGAAAACAAGTGAATTAGAAAAACAAAGACATGCAAAATATAAAGAGTCAAAATAGGTTGACGGGTTGGGTTTAGGTCCAATCCAAAATTAGTTCTACTTGAATACGGTTAACTTGAACTTGACCCATTTAATAAACTACTCAAACTGATCAACCCAAACTCAACCGACTAGTAACTTGAATGACTCAAATCCATCTTGTTAACCCATGGTTACAAAGTCCTTAAAAGGAACCTCCAGCTTTCTAATGCTCAGAAGAGCTACAAAATAAAACCTAAAAGCCGGTGGTTCCTTATACTAAAAATTACAAAATTACCTAATACATACTAGGGCTGCAAGAGGACATCACCCAAAAAAGGAATATCAAGTGATAACAATTCAGTACGTACTTCCTGCAAAAAGAGATGATATATCCATAGACAGCAAAATTGGCTTGTGTCGAAGAAAGAAAGCCAATAAGCTTCCACCCAAGAAACCTACAAACAAAAAAACTTACAAACTAAAAGAGTGAGAATACATTTAAAAATAAACAAGATAATACCAATAACCCAATCCAAAACAACAAACCAGCAACCATCATAACTCTTAAATAATATAGTCAAAAAGTTATTATAATAGATATATAATATTCTAAATTTTATAGTCAAAAAGTTATTATATATATATTATAACTATTTGACTATAAAATTTAGAATATTTGATAAAAAAATAAGAGGTTTATACCTACAAATAAAAAATTTAAGAAAAAAAAAATATTAAACAAATCATTTTGCAAGTCATTGGTGGGTTTATGGGTCAACCCATACCTAACCTGTCTAATAAAGGAAATATAAAACCCAACTCTAATCCCACTCATTTATTAATTGGGTCAATTCGACCCAAATTTTTCTGATCGGATCGAGTCATTTCTTGATACCCCTAAAAAAATTAGGAGGCATGGAGACTTTTTTCCTATTAAAACAAATACATTTCATTTATTGGAAATAAAATTACAACTCATTCAAATTATAAAACGGAATTTTAAATTAGATGCACTAAAAGCAAAGATGAAATGATATTGATTAAAGATGAAGTTATAAAAAGTATGAAACTAGTTTGGATAAATTATAAAATGGAATTTTAAAATAAGTGAAAAATAAAAAATAAAAGTTCTACATCACAAGCTAATCCAAAAAAATATTAAGTATTAAAGTTAGCTCAAAAAATTGTTTGAACATAAACATTTAAGTCTATTTGACATCTTATTTGGAGTATAAGGCCAGGTTACCATACTAGTTTCATTAACAAAGTTTTTAATATAATTTTAAATAAAAAAAAGTAGATGTTAATGATTGCATGAATTATGTATAGAAGAATCAAACTTATAAGCATATTATTAAAAAAATAATAAGAGAATTAATTAAATAACTACATTTATACAAATTATGTCAAGTTTTACTAATTTTGAGAAAACATGATTATATATATTAAAATTTAAGATAAGAAATGCATCATATTCATAGATAAAATTAACTTCAGATTTAAGAAAATATCAACAATTATCGATTCATAATGCTATCTTGAAATAGTTGAGATAAAAGCTACCATTTATTCATACACTCAACAACATTGAAACACTTCCCACCGTCATTTGACCTTTCTTTGTATTGTTTAATGATAAGCTATACAACTCAATACAACTTTAGCAGAAACTATGCAGTGATGAATATGGATTCATTTGGGCTAATTTTTTTTCTATTTACAGGCTGCAATCATAATTTTTATTTGGCCTCTTCTTTTTTGTTGATTTAAAAAAAAACATTGTATTAAAAACTTAATAGTTTTAAAAAAGTATTTTCTCTATAACAATACAAATCAGTAAGAAAACCATCCTAATTACTAAACAAAGTCTTACGTATTACAAAGAACACTGCTACACTTCTCAAATCAAGACAAAGAAAAATTGATGAGTTGATAACCAATAATGTAATACTTTTAAAGAATGTCAGCGTATTAATAAAAGTTGACAGCATGTTAATAAAGTCATCAGCGTATCACTAAGGCTTCGTTTGGGATGGCTTTCTTACATCTTTTTAAAGTTGTCTTTTAGTACAAAAATTAATCTTTTTTGTATTCGAAAGCTTCTTTAAGAAGCGGTAAAAAGAGCCGTCCCAAACGTGCTTTTTTGTTTCTTCTTAAAGCTGTTTTTTAGTACAAAAATTAAAATTTTTGTATTAAAAAACTGTTTTAATTAGAAGCATGTTGTACGTGCATGATAGCAAAAACGTAGAGGGGTGCATACTAGGGTAGAGCTTTTCATTGTGTTTTGCTCATAAATAAAACTTATTGTATGGAAGATTGTAGAAAAGCTATGATCCTTTGAGCAATAATTAAGCCATATTAGAGCTTTTCATTACAAGAAGCGCGCGGCTTATTAATAAGTTGGGAAAATAAGGAAGCAGATAAGTCCTCATGAAAATGGGATCTGAAGGTACTCACGATGATAAGAATGATGAGGATGAAACGTCTTGATCATATATAGCTTTCGAAATTGTTCCAGACATCCAGTTCAAACTCTACAACAACAACAACAACAACATCAAGCCTTTATCCCACTACGTGGGGTCGGCTACATGAATCCTTTTTCTCCATTGTGTCCTATTAAAAGTCAAATTCTCGTTTAAATCTAATAAAGAAAGGTCATTCCTAATATTTTCTAACCAAGTCTTTTTAGGTCTACCCCTACCTTTCTTAACTTAAGTCAAATCTAATACCTCTACTCTCCTAACCGGGTCATCGCAAGGCCGCCGTTTTATGTGACCAAACCATCTAAGGCGACTTTCTCTAATCTTATCTTCTACTGGAGCTACTCCAACCTTTTCACGTATATGCTCATTTCGTATCCTATCTCTAAGGGTAAAGCCACTCATCCACCTGAGCATCCTCATCTCTGCCACACTTAACTTAGTATTATGCTTCTCTTTTAAAGGCCAACATTCGGCACCATAAAGCATTGCAGGCCTCACTATCATCTTATAGAATTTTCCCTTAAGTTTGAGGGGTACATTTCTATCACATAACAAGCCCGATGCATTCCTCCAGTTCAAACTCTGATTGAAAGAAATTTTGCAACAAAAATACAAGTTGTGAGAGAAACTGAGATTTACTTATTTGAAAAACTCAAAGATGCAGTACTTACTCTGAATGTTAAACTGTATTCTTCAGATGATTTCAGATCCCTCTACAGCAAAAGTTTTTTTTTTTAATAATAAAATTTCTTTGATATAATAAGAGGGAACTCTAAAATAGATCTCTAGTAAAAACTTGTAATTAAATTTACTAATATATGATGGAGAAACCCGAAGGAGCTGGAACTGAAGATAGGTCTCTGAACCAGAAAACTTATAAAAAATGCCGACTTGAAGAAACGATCCATATATGTCATTAGAGTTCAAATAAAAAAACAATCTTTATCCAAATCCAAGTTGAATAAATCATCATATATGAATCTTAAGATCTTGATATAAACTGTAAGTTACAAAGAATACTTTAGAATAAAGGTGTAAATAGCAGGTAAAAAGACACATTTTATGAGCTGAGGCAGCCTAGTATATATGAATGAATGATTCTAATATATTATATACAAAAAAAATCGTCACACTTGGTACCAAAAACTTGAAAATTCTAATCAAACATGACAACAGATCTGAGATTTCCGCTGAAAACCGTGCATTTTAACTTGAATTAATATGGAGAAGAAAAGCAAAAATATTGCCAACGAAAGAATTTAGTACAGAGAGAGATAAGAAACATTTAACAGATATCCAAACTCAGTTTCACCAAAAATGGAAAATTGATGAGTACCCTAATAAGCTTCTTCCCTTAACATTAGTTTTCAAATGGGATTTTTTTTTCTCAGTTTTTCATCCTCTCTTTTTGCTGCTAGGGCTTCGCTCTAACCGCCCTACTTACCGCTCACGACAATTGTTCCGGTTTCGGATTTATTGTTGCCCTTTGTCTTTATTTTGGTTTTGGGATGAAGAGGTTCTTGATCTTGCTGCCCCTTTCGAATTCGCTTTGGTCTGTAATTTTTTTCAGTTGAACGCCTTCTCTCAAAGCTATACAAAAAATTTTCTTCAACCTTAAACTAAGCGGTGAGTTTTCGGTCACCCTTCTGGATCGATGCTAAGCATGTTTTGATCAAACTTAATAATGATATGGATTACAGTAGAATTTTTGCTCATATAACTTACTTTATTTTTAATTGTTATATAAAGTTGATCAAATGGTTCTCTTTTTTTGACATTACAGTGGGTTCCCCCATTATCACTACAGGAAAAACGTCGAAATCCGGCGGTTAGTCTATATTAACCGGCGGTTTTTTGGACTACCGGCGGCTTTACGGTGATTTTTTGGCCGCCGGAAAAAAACGCGTAGGAAACTTTCACCGGCGGTTCTTTACCGGCGGCTTAGACCGCCGGTTACAACCGGATTTTGGACCGGCGGTTTTCCGACCGTGACGCCGCCGGTTATTTGACTGACGGCTTACCGGCGGTCAATTTACCGACGGTCCTCCGGCGGTTTAGTCGGTCGTCGTTTGTTTTTAAAACCACCGGCAAGCGCCGGTAGACCGCCGGTTACTTTACCGGCGCTAGCCGGCGGTCGAACCGTCGGTATTATCGACGATCAAAACCGTCGGATGTTCACCGTAACACCGCCGGTGGCCGTCAGTAACCGCCGGTAATAAACCGGCGGTGTAATGCCTTTACCGGTGGCTGATTATTTGTAGTAAGAACAAATAATCAAAGAAAAACCATAAAAAATAACCTTAAAATAGAAATCGGACGGTTTGGGGTCGGACGAGCGGAAGCGATTCGGATTGGGGGCGGCGGTCGGATTTGGGGCGGACAAACTTCGTCGGCGGCGGTCGGATTGGGGGCGGCGGTCGGAGGAGATTCGTCGGCGGCGGTCGGACGAGCGGAGGTGAGCCTAGGAAAGAGCGAGCGACGGGAGAGCGAGCGACCGAGAGAGAGAAGGAAAGAGTTAAAATGAAATGCCAGGCGCGGGGCTGGTCGTATTAGGGCTTATAACGGCGGTTTGGACCGCCGGTAAAAAGTCACTTATCAACGGCGGTCCAAACCGCCGGTTCTTGTTGATGTCCGGCGGTTTACCGTCGGTTTAGGGACCGCCGCTATTACCGGCGGCTTAACGTAGCAAAATCACCGGTGCGGCCGTCGTTAAAAGCCGACGGCCAGACCGCCGGCTATGCCGCCGGTAAAATCGGCGGTCCATAAACCGCCGGTTAGAACCGCCGGTATTGGGCATTTTTCCTGTAGTGTATCCCAATCTTGGATTTCTTTCCCTAACCTTAGACCCATTTGTTTTCTCCCCGAATACTACACGACTTGGGATCCTTGTTTGGTAGCACTCTAAAAACTGATAATGCTACTTCTATTAGGTCTTATCCTTCGGCCGTTCGGGTGTTGGTTGAGTTAGACATAACTAAGTGATATCCAGCTTCAATATGGTTGTGGCCTGAAAAATTCGGTTATATTCAACATGTAGAAATGGAGGAATTTCCTCAGTATTGTGATCGATCACTGCAAGTCGTTTGGGCACATGAAAACAAGAATGTATCCTCCTTGATCCTCATTTAAGTAGGGATTCATAGACTATGGCTACTGTTATTGCTGCATCTACTTTGCCTATTCAGAAAAATAATAATGGTAGCAATAATATTAACACTCATGGTATTATGCCATCTCCAGATAATGCTAATAATTTGCGGTTAATGATGGTAAGATTAATTCTATGGAAAACCTAGTTCCTGCTTCTAGATGATGTGAGAATCAATTAGCTAGCTTTATCCCTAATAGAGATCTTGTGGAACACCGGCTTGGCTATAGTTTGGAGAATGTGACCTTTGGTGACATTGGCGAAGGGCTTCTTGCCAACTATGGATGGCTCCTGTTATTTTCAGTAATTGTTTGGATGTCTTCAACAAGGTGCCTATAATTAACTTACCGATTTTCCCTATCTCCCATGAAGTGGTTATTAATCTGGATAGTGGGAAGCATTTGTTGAACTTGAATTCTATAGGTTTTATTGATCACTCCGATTGGATTTTCTCTCAATCGAGTGATCATTGGGGTGATGAGAGGAATAATGATGGTATCCCTAACATTTTGATGGCAGATAGTAATTTAATCATTGTGCAACTGGATAATGAGAGATTCACTATGTTTTCTAGCAAGAAAGGTAAGGAAAAAAATTTCAAGATTTTTGTTGCTAGGAGTAATCGTTCTAATGCTCATTTTGGTTAGCCCCTTTTGTTTGGTTGCGGTTGTTCTATTTTATTATTGGTTTTTCTTGCTCTGTGCCAGATGGCTTTACTTTTGGTGATTGTTGGTTTATCCTGGGTTGATGTTCTAGTTGGTTCCTTTGGGTAGTTTGGCCTTTTGTTTAAGGTCTTTGGATTCTTGTCAGCTTGCTGGTCCAGGGGTTCAATTATGTCGGAGTTGTTGTACTTTTTATCTCCTTTGTTTTGTGACGGTTGTGGTTCCTTCATCCATGGTGCCTTTTGCTCTATCTTTTTTTTTCTTTATGTTCTTCATTGTAATTTAGTAGGGACCTTAAGCTATTATGTTTCTTATTTATTTTTTTGATAGTAGCTCTTTGAGCAATAGTGGCTCGAGGTCCCCTTAAAAGACATTGTAACGTTTTATTATATTAATGCGTAGGCCCCACGACTGATTTTATCCAAAAAAAAATATTCAAATGAGGTTTTAGTAGACATGCAATGACAAATTAAGGCCATTCCTATAGAGGTTCCTCTAAACATATCTGATTCATTGTGTTCTTCCTCCTCGTCCTCCTTTTTGGTGTTTCTAATTTTGGTATTTCTTTTAACGAAGAAATGGTGGTTGGTATGATCTCTTCTTTATTTCCTTCTTTTTCCTTCACGAAAACTATAGTTAAGGTGGTTCTTGTTGTAATTTTTTTCTAAGGATGTTTTGGAAAACTTGGTTGTTCTTTTTGAATTTACTTAGGTAGGAAAATTTCCTATGCGTCGGCCAAATTTAGATGTTATTCGTTAGTTTTTTGTTAACCTTAATCTTTTTGGTTTATTCTTTGCTGGCCTTCTGGATACCAAACATGTTGTCATTCAACTTACTAATGACTTGAATTATAAAAGGGTGTTTGCAAGAAGAGCTTACTATATTAATAATTATCAAATGTACATGTTAAAGTGGACTCTCTTCTTTGATATTAAGGAGTCACCTATTGTTCATGTTTGGATTTCATTTCATAATCTTAGGTTACATCTATTCAACCCCCAAGTATTACATGCCCTTGGCTCTATTTTTGGTTGCCGACTTAAAATTGACAAAATCCACTGCCTCTCGCTCACATCCTTCTGTTGCCAAAGTGCTTGTTGAATTAATTGGATATTACCAAAAAATACCCAAAAGGAATATGGTTTGGCCCTGAATCATTTGCTTATATACAAAAAGTTGAATTTGAAAATGTTACTATTTTTGTAATCATTATAAAATTCATGGTCATACTTCTGCTGAGTGTTTTATTTTACATCGCCACTGGAGAAAAGAGATAGCCAAAGATATTGGTAATTTCATGCCCATTAATGTGCCTTCTATTGATATTAATGATGTTGACATTTTTAAGGCATTTGTGGATCCTTCTAATGTTATTCCTTTTGATAACTCTAAACCCGTGGAAGATATTGAGGAGCCTTCTTCCTCTATTGCTGAGTCCCAAACCATACCAATGAGAATATTAAAGCTATGCTTGAAGCTCAAAATTGTAATTAAATGACTCCTTTTGTAGGTTTTGATCCTTGTTCCAGTAGTATTGATGTCTCCAATTTAATGCCCATAATTTCCATTCCTATTTATGGGGATGATACGTCTTGGCCTAATTTAGAGAGCTTGCATCAGAAGGCCATGCTTTCTAATGAGGATCGTGATGTTCCTCTTATGATCTCTCTAAGTCTTTTTGGGAAGAGGGAAAGCCCTTTTCTAATGATGGCAGTGTTTTTCATAAAGACGTTGATTTAAATGTTATACAAATCGTCAAAGGTGTTTCTTTTCTTACTTCGGGTAAGAAAAAGAGAACAACAACAACAACAACAACATCAAGCCTTTATCCCACTACGTGGGGTCGGCTACATGAATCCTTTTTCTCCATTGTGTCCTATTAAAAGTCAAATTCTCGTTTAAATCTAATAAAGAAAGGTCATTCCTAATATTTTCTAACCAAGTCTTTTTAGGTCTACCCCTACCTTTCTTAACACAAGTCAAATCTAATACCTCTACTCTCCTAACCGGGTCATCGGAAGGCCGCCTTTTTATGTGACCAAACCATCTAAGAAAAAGAGAGAAAAAAAAAAAGGAAATGACAAGAATCTATCTGACATCGCTAGTGGCTGTGGCTAGTTCATGATTAGGTTACTTAGGTGGCCTGCCTTTAGATCTTCCTTTTTATTTTATATCTTAATAGGGATCATTGGCTCTTTGGGTTAGGTTACTTAGGTGGCCTCCCTTTAGATCTTCCTTTTTATTTTATATCTTAATAGGGATCATTGGCTCTTTGGGTTATTTTTGTTTTTTTCTGTAGCTCTTTGAGCATTAGTAAGCATTTGATTCATTTAAGGACTTGTAATCATTTTATTGATTTAAAACATTAGCCCTTCATTGATTTTTTTTTTAAATTAAAATCTTCGAGTTGCACAAATTTGAATGAAAATCATAATTCAATCATGTAAAATCATAATGTTAGCCAATATTTTCAACATATGAAGGAAAAATAAAACGAAGTACTTTTTAAGTCATGAGGTAAGGTCAAGGCCCCTCAATTTTTTTAATGTAATATTTTGTGAGGACAACAATATTAAAAAAAAACATAAAAGTTTACATATATATATATATATATATATATATATATATATATATATATATATATATATATATATATATATATATATATATATATATATATTTGTGAGATCCCTTCACTTGAGGAAGAAGCACTTCCTCATGGATCTTGCAAGAGGAGGAGGAGGGAGAGAGGAGAGGGAAGGCGGTGAGCCAAATGCACAGCAAATCTTTATTTCCTTTGGCTGCCTCCTAATACAAAACTAAAGCCTATAAATAGGCTTCTACAAACTATACAAATAGCTACACCTAAGCTATACAAAAACAAACCTAAATCTAGGACTAATACCTAACAATATTAATGGCTATGACTCAACCATACATATTGTTGTGGTTGTCAATAATTTTGTAGTATGTTTTAAATTTGAAATTATTTGTTGAGATGATAATGCACATAATAAATGATTTTTTTATTGAATTTTAAAAGATGAGGCTTTGATTTTCAATGTTACCTCCAAATGAAGTTTTGATAAAATTAATATAATAAGCTAAATTGACATCCACATAGGTTCATAAAAATTATCTTTACGTAAGAAAAGTCTTTCCTTAAAGACTATGGATATTATTAATTGCAAAGAAAGTTCTTGAAACTTTATAGGGAATTCAAGGTAATGCCTGCAAACAGGGGCGGATTCAGCCTTATATTTTAGGGGGGGCAAAATTTTTCATATAAATGAATAAAATTAAAAAAAATTAAAATAAACATAATTCAAAATAAAATCTTGTATTTCATTATAAAATATAAATTGAAAATTATTATAAACTTATAAATTATTAAGTCCTATTATGCATCAACAACAAAGCTGTTATTCGGATGTAAGGAAAAGAAAAAATCAACTACACAAGATATACTAATTTCAATCTTCTAAAGATAAAAATAGATTCAACAACAAAAGCCTATATATTTTTGCTATCTCACCTGATCGCAGATCAATATTTTTAACTTTAGTTTGTTCTATTTTAATCATTAATATATATAAAATACATTTTTTTTGCTGAAATATTTAAACATTCTGCTCAATTAAACAAAACATAGTGAATTAAACGTCAGCCGAAGGAACGAGTTCAACAGCTATAAATAAGATACAATCTTGATTTAAACAAAAAACAGTTGATTTTTTTTTTTTCGCATAAGCCAGCTCCACCAAGGGAAACACCAGCCTGTATATTGGAGGAAGGAGGAGAATGAGACCTGGGGGAGAGAGTCGAAGTGCGAACTGTAAAAAGGATTGGTATCAATGTGAAGACAGCTTTGCCGACAACAAAAGCGGTGGCAGCGAGGATAGATTCTGGGAGGCCATTGTTGTGCTCGTCTAGATTGTAAAATTTTTGCCACTGTTTGAGAGTGATTGGGGGCGGTTAGGGCAAAAGAGGGGCAAAGTTAAGAGCTTTAGGGGGGGCAAATTACTTAAATGCATCTCTCTTATAACTAAAAAAAATTTTTAGGGGGGGCAATTGCCCCCCCTAACATGTACATGGTTCCGCCTCTGCCTGCAAACACCAGTCTCTCTCATTATTCCTCTTTCATCATTCTTTCCTGCTCTCGACCAATCCCCTCATTTTGAGATTCAATTTTTAGTTTAGATTACAACACAAGCCAATTATGGATTGATTATTATTGTTCACCTCTATGTAAACCCCATGATTAATCTAATTGAATATGGCTAAGATGAGGGACGTGACTTTGCATAAGTTTGAACAAAAATGCATCTCACAAATTAAGATTACTCAATCACCATACATTTCATGAAACAAACTGTAGTGATGAGTCCAAAATATTAAAAATATCTTGAATAGAGATCAATATTGTCTCCTACCCACTGCATGAAGCTAAAAAATAAAAATTTCCTATTGCGAATCAAATTAAAATTTTTCCTGTAATATCTCCCTCTGAATGTAATATCTCCCTCTGAATTGTCTGCCCCTCCCATCAAATTACCATATAATGTGAATTTGATTACACCACCTAATGTCTTAACCCTTTGTCCCTTTCTCATTTAAAAAAAAAGGATAAAAACTAGAGATTAACCTCAGCTCAACCACTCTTGTAACACCAAATTATACAATAAATAGAGTACTTATTGATCCAAATAGGACCTGATAAGAATTCTAAAGATGATTGGCTTATTTAATGTTTAGAAAAAAGTTACTTAGAAATTGATTTGGAATGAAAATTTGATAAGGATAGATTTGCCCTTAATGAAGGGAGTTGTTGTGCTGGTGTGGGGAGTGTTGTAGATTGCTAAGCACTATGTATAAAAGAAGAAAAAATAGAGTGCTTAGGGGAGCAGTGGCGTTGCAGTGCTGGGGTTGCGACACTAAAATCTCGAGTTAGCAGAAATTTTTAGAGAATGCAAATTCTTGAGAGAATAGTGACACTAGCCACTTTCTATAATTTTTATAAAAAAATCTAATGCCACCTCCTCTAACCCCATACCACATCGTTTGGCAGGAGAGAAGAGAAGAAGAATGGGAAGGAGAAGAGGAGAAGAGAGAGGAAGAGGAGTTCAAGGCCATAGAGTTGGTTTCGTCTATCGATCTTATTAGGAAAAGTGTTCCTCTCCACAAAGGTGATCGTTAAGCTACATCTATTTTTAGTGGCTTTGAATTGTGCATGATTTGTAAGTTTTGATTCGATCCGAAAAAAATAAAAGATGTGATGTTTTGATTTTCAGCAAATTTTTATCGTGTAATTTTTATTACATTGTAAAGCTATCATTTTGCTTTTTAAACCTTGATAATAATAGATCTAGTGGTGGAATTATATCATTGGGTGATCAAGTCATTAAAAGAGTGCATGTTCAGGATATCTCTAGACTATTATTCAAAGAAAAGGTGAGATATTATTATTAGAATTCTAGTTGAATTGTTGAAATGGAAGAATGCATCAGGCCTGTTGTGTGATATAAAAGTACCCCTCAAAATTAAGGGAAAAGCCTATAAGATGGTGGTGAGATATGCAATGCTTAATTTATGGCGCAGATTTTTGGCCATTAAACGAAAAACATAAAATTAGTTTAATGACCCAGTTAGGAGAGTAGATGTATTAGAACTGACATATGTTAAGAAAGGTATAGGTAAACCTTAAAAGAATTAATTATGAAGTATTAAAAATAACCTTTTTTTTCTTAGATTTAAATAAGCATTTGACTCTTAATAAGACACCATGTGTGGAGATAAAGATTAATTCATATAGCCAACCCCACATAATGGGAGCAAGGCTTGTTATTGTTGTTGTATTTACTAGAGAACTTTCTATTTATGATAAATGAGCGTGTATATGTTAAAGCAACAAATTAAACTTGCACCACTCATTATATGGAGTACCTTCTTCATAAGCATTTTGCTATTTCAACAAGATAATTGATGTTTAACTGTCTTCTTAATAGCAATATGTAATAAGAAAACATAAATTGCACTAATTTATTTTAGTGTATATTGATTGATCGACTAGTGTATTGAATGATAATGCTAATTGAATAACAAAATAGTTACTATCTTCTATTACAAATGAACCTCAAGACATTATCCTCCTTAATCTGAGTTGGGGCGGCTTGAATTGAGATCAAATTATTTTATATCCACAGTAAAAGATTAAATAAGTAACTTCTTTTAACTCTAATTAGTCTTTCTATTTGGCTACAAAATACATATGCCAATCACTAAATTTAGACATCTCAATAGATTATACAAGTACTGTGAAGTTTCTTCTGAATAGCAATATGAGATGAGCCAACATAAGCTACACTTCTTATTAGATTTTGATCAACAACCATGTTTAAAATAAGTGATTTTCCCACCTATGCAATGCTGTTTGGTGAAGCTTATAAAGAAAGTTAATATGTCCCTATGAGATGACACATTTAAGGGCATGGTGCGTGGCTAGAGTAATATGATAAACATTGATGATTTAGTTATCAATATATTTCACTTATCTATGGATAATTTAGTTTCCAATGAGAAGTTTTGAAAGGCTTTCCACCACTTCATATATATGACTGAGAAAGGGAGTTTATAGGATGTTAATTGGTATGGATAAATTATATATAAAAACGAGTAATGAAGGTTGCTAAGATTCAACAAAGAACATAAATGCACTAAGAAGAATATTTCATAAGAGTATATTCTATTGCCATATATATCTTATGCATCACAACCATAACATAATAAATATCGAGAGGAATGCCACATAATATATTCAATATTATGGTAAAGTGTCATAGTAGATTGAAAGATGCTATATTACAAAGAGAGATTTACAGAAGCACGTACTACAATAAGCTTGCCTTGTATTTGATTGAAGGTGGCAAAAAAGACGTTTAAACCATCATATGATATAAAAAAAATAAAGAAAAATAACTTTGGTAATAAATTCAATATTATAATGAATTTTTTAAATTAATCAAAAGATATGATTGTCTAAGCCTTAGATGGTTTGGTCATATAAAACGACGGCCTTCCTATGACCCGGTTAGGAAAGTAGAGGTTTTAGATTTGACATATGTTAAAAAAAGGTAGATGTAGACCTAAAAATATTTGATTAGAGAATATTAGAAATGATCTTTGTTTATTAGATTTAAATGACAATTTGACTTTTAACATGACACAATGGAGAAAAATGATTCATGTAGCCGACCCCACATAGTAGGACAAAGGCTTGTTGTTGTTGTTGTTGTTGTAGTATACGATTGTCTAAGCCCACAAGCTATAGCTAGCATTTATCTAGGAAATTTTTTCACAACTTGGCTCTCTTAAAAGATACAACAATTTTATTAGACTATTGTTTCTTGTTGCTTTTAAGATATTTTTAGATGATTAATAGCTTTTACAATCATATCTATTAGGGTGGTAGCTATAACAAAGTTATTTGTTCGATTTTTTTTTTTCAAAAGAGAAAAAAAAAACTATAATACCACAATAACATTAACAAAAAAAAACTAAAATCATATTGACCGGTCGAGTTCTATTGTAACTAATATTCAGTCAATAAACTCATGCAAATGCTGGTTGGCTAAGTTTATTACATGCTTCTACTCATTTTCAACTATAAGCTCATGGTGGTTGCACATAGCAACATTAGTTTGCATACAGCTTCGCTGACTTGCACATAACACCGTTAACAATAATATTTAGCTGCTTTGCTAAGTGAATTGAAAAAATGGCAGATAGTACTTAAGCACAACATTCATCTCGTACTGGAAATGCCTTGCATATTTCATATGGCAATGAGGCGCCCAAGGCTGATGATAGCTTACACTAAGCACATTTGTAACTTCTATCAAGGCAGTGTCTGCACACAGCGCAGCAGGGCTTGTGCACAACACCAATACACCTCCAATACAATTGCATCTTGCATTGAAGTATTCCATTTTTCACAAGTAGCATCGACTTCATCAGCACCATTTCACTTCACCAAGAAGTCTATTGATAGGAAACACTTAGAAGATCTCAAGTGATTCCTGACAATATTCGGAACACATCGAGAAAATGCTTCCAAATTTCAATGAAAAAAAAAAACAATAATTTTTGTTGCAATAATCAAATATATGGAAGAAAATAGCAATATGCAGTTGATCCTGAAATTTAAAGAGGAGGATCGATTTCTCCCAAATTCTCTAGACGCTGCTAGAGCCCAAAGGAAACCTAAACCTAAGAGATCCCAAATTCAAGATGCCCTAACCCTAGGAAAACAAATTATTTAATGCATACAAATCAAAAGGAAAATCCTAAACAGTCCCTACATTCAAATTTCCATTACAAAACACTCAAAAATCTTTATCAGAAAGCTCCTTGGAACCTGGCAGCTTGATAGGTGTCCACGAGAGGCGGAGAAGTTCCGCATAATTCGCGTATGGGCAGGTCCCGTGTGGACTGACTTGACCGGTCTAACATCTATCTGCTCCACCTTTTTTTGACATTTCCCCAAAACTTAAAGGTTAAGGATCTTTTCCTGGATTTCAAAAATTGTTGTCAAATAGTAGGAGTAGGTCATTGAGCCTCTGGATCCAAGAAATCTCATAAAAATCTTAGAAATAGCTAATTTGGAATGCATAATGAACCATCAATCTTATCAGGAACCTCAATCGATAAGACATGTTCCTCGATCGCCTTTCCCAATAACTTCAACACACCATTTGATAGGAAGTACTTGTAGATCTCAAATATTTCCTATCAATCTTCAAAAAACAACGAGCTTTCTCTACAAAATCCACACAAAATCATAAAAATAGTAGATAATTTGTACTTGATGAAAGCGAAATGGAAAATAGCAAGATACACTTGATCCTCTATTCGAGAGGAGGATCGATCTCTCCCAAATCTCTAGACGCCGTCAGAGCTCAAAGAAAACTAGACCTAAAAGATCTCAAATTTTAGCCAAATTCAAGATGTCATAACCCTAGAAAAATTAACTATTTAATGCATACAAATCAAAAGGAAATCCCTAAACAGTCCCTACATTCAAATTTCCCTCTCAAAACCCTCAAAAATCCTTCCTAAAGGGCTCCGATTGGGCGTTCGCACCGCCCGATCTCCGGCTCTCCGCAGGAGGCGGAGATCCTGCCTCTGTTTGCGAAACGTCGGTCCCATGCTGACCGGTCTAACACATTTATTACAATCTTCTTCTAGATAATGGACTAAAAAACTTCAGCAAGGCTTCACATATATATTTAAGGACTGTGTAATTTTTACCTTTAATTAACGCGTAGGCCCCTCCGTGGGTTTTCAACAAAAAAAACAGTGAAAGGGTTCATGAGAAATCTCCTTGCCCAGGCTTTTCTCGTAACATTTAGCTGGCTTAAGTTGGGCTCAAGACTCCCGCTATTCAAGAAATATGAATGGATTTGCTTCCTAACTGCAGGCAATTCCAAACTGATCTGAAGCCTATCTAACGAGTTCGTTTTTTTTTTTTTTTGCTTGATGCTAGTTTCACTTGCTTCCAACGGCTCTTTGAGAATCCAAAACATTTCCTAAGTTAAAACTTCTCTAAGGACTTTTCTAGCGTCTATATTGATTCCGAAATCTGATCAAACGGGTAATATAAAACCTAAGTTCTTATACATTTTTTCTTCAGCTGATTACCATTAATAAAACATATGAAAAATCATTTTCTTCACTTCTAAAATACTCATTCTAAAACCTTTTCTACACACACACACACACAAAATAAGAAAAGAGAACCGAGCATTCTTCCTCCTCAAAGCATACAAAACAAAACTTTCACATGTTTAAAAAAAAAAAATTAAGTTTGTCATTTTGTGTGAGCTCCTTTCAAAGGTAAACTGATTACCAACGTAGTTTGTAAGTGATTTTTTTTAAATATCGTAGGATCTTTATATATATATAATTTTATTTATTTATTTTTGAAAAATCTTAGGAAGGGCTTACATGTTAATATCAAAATCAATTACAAGTCCTTAAAGAGATCAATAACCTACTAATGCTCAAAAAGCTACAATCAAAAGGACAAAAAAACCTAAGAGTCAAAGATCTCTATCTAATTAAAATCCAAAAATTAAAAAAAAAAAAAAAAGAAGAAAATCTAGATAAGGTAGGCAAGAAGGCAAACCCAATAATAAGGAGAAAAGTTGATAAAATGGTGGAGCAAAAAGAGCACAGCCAAAAAGAACCTGCAGTCATACTTGATCACAAACCAAAATATTTATGAGAATGTAGTCCGGAGGAACCTGGAAGGAGACTTTGTGCTCTATATTATGCATGATAGTTGTAATCTTATTTTTCAATTTTGCTCTTAAAGTTTAATTCTTGCACTAAAAATAACTTTAAAAAGCATTAAAAAGTTGCCCCAAACAAAACCTTTGTAAGTATATCATAATTTCTTCTAACTTAGTTTATATTAAAGTTCAATTATGAGTATATTAAAGTTGTGAAGATTTATTGACCCACATGAAGTTTTTAATTAGTTCATCCAAAGAATTGGTGGTCAAAGCATACAAAAATCTCTTATCTACTCTATTTACTTAATTTACTTCTTGCACTCTCTTAACATTTCAAGCTATTCACTTGAATATTTTATTTTGTGATATTTACCAAATTACTGTCAAGCTTGTTATGTGTCTGCACACTTTAATTTGTATAACTAACATGCACATCATTATTTTAAAAATACATAAGTTTATGTTGAACAACCCCAAATTTTAAGATTTTAACTTTTTTTATCAAATCTTAAGTTGAATAAAGTAATATATAGATTAATTTAAGCTCGCAGAGAAAGATATATATTATCAATCAAGATCTTTGTTGAGTAATATAACATAGGAAAGCACGATTATGTCTTAAGTTTATACTAATTATGTTAAAGAAATTTAAAATGGTTTACAAACAAAAAAAAAGAATCAACTTCTTCTCAGAGCTTCAGATGAAACATTACAAAAATGGCACCTTTATATACAAAACCAAGTGTATAAAAGAATTAATTGAAAGATTTGAAAAAGAAGAGTTTCAAATTTAATAAAACACCAATGAGTCAAACTATATAAGTGTTTTTAAATGAATAAGAAAAATTAATCAATTATTAGTTTTAGAAGAGTATGGTAGGTCTACTTTTACTCAATTATATTTGTCATATGTATTTATGCTCATTTTCGTACAAAATCACAAAAATTTCATCTTATAATAATCAAGCATATATATATATATATATATGTGTTATTCCATGTGGATATTTCTAATAGAGTGCCTATAATTAATATTCATATATCCCTTATTTTTGATGAGGCTTTGTTAAATTTGGGTTTGGGGAATTCGCATTTGGCTTTGCATTCTAATGTCAATCCAATTGATTAGTCTGACTGGCTTATTTCCTGTGACTCTTCCGCTTATAGTGGGACTGAAGGTCCTGAAATTGGTTCTCATGAGGTGCATCGCGTTAGAGATGGTTTTTCCAATATGTTGACAAAAAATGTAAAAAAAAAAAAAAAAAAAAAACTTGGCTCAACCATTCAAATATTCTAAGAGTATATCTTCTAGAGCTAATGTTTCTATTATTTAGCGGTGTTGCTTAATTTGGTGGTGGCTTTGGTTGGGTTTTGTTACCTGGGTTGTTTCTCCTTTGTGCCTTCTCTGGGTCATCCGGGGTTTGGCTTTTTGGCTAGTTGCTTTTCGTTTCTTGTTCTTTTTGGTAGATGCTGGTTTACTAGGCTTTTTGTTGGTTGGAGGTGTTCAATGTTGGCTCCTTCGGGTACTATTTGACTTAATATTTCAGGTATTGCTTCTGGGAGCAAAGCAATGATTTTTTTGGTCTGGCTTCTTTCCTTAGTGCAGTTGTTCTCTTTGTGTTGGACTTCATTGAAGCTCGGCTGGGTGCATTATGAGGGTTGGCTACATCAATAGTAGAACAACATCCAACCCAAGGTGGAGGCTAGCAAAGAGAGATAAATCAACATCCAGAAGAGCCAACATAAAGTACAAACAAAAACCACGAACAAATCTTAAAAAAGAAAGGCTTGCACCCAGATGAAAAGAATAATCAACAACCTACAATCCTATAAACAACCAGCACCTGCAAGATAAGGAACAGACCCCACCAAAAGCCAAAACCAAAAGGAACAAAAAAACAAAGATAAGGCAAGGGACAGCAAGCACCAAAACCAGGAACCCTCATAAAGACAAAAGAAACCACAAGCAAAATAACACCATCCCGAGCCAGACCAGGAATAAAACCAACATCCAACTAGATATAACAAGACAAGGAGCACCAAGTGAGAGCAGGGAACACAGGAACCAACCAAAAACACATCCTAACAAAGACGCAAGCCTAAACCTAACAAAGCCATATGCCCAACCAAAAATAATAAAAAAAAAAACAAAATGAAACCATCACGAACAGAGAAGAGCCAAAAAACACCAATAAGCAAAGCTAAATTTTAATATGAGCTTTAGAATGTGAAGGTCTTCCTAATGACTAATTGAAATTGTGTATAATATACATACATACATACATACATACATGCATGCATCCATACATGTTAACTACGTGTATAACTACTTTATGAACCTTATTAAATGGTCCCCTATATTTGATATCAATAAGGAATCCTGCATCGTGTATGTTTGGGTCTCTTTCCCTGATTTAAGACCTCACTTATTTTCTCCTAGAATCCTTCATGGGCCAGGATCCTTATTTGGTAGACCCATACAAATGGATTATGCCATATCTTATGGCACTAGGCCCTCGATTGCTATCCAAAAAGAGTTGGATATATCCAAACATTACCCGAACAATGTTTGGATTATCCTAATGAAAATACCATCGTTTCTTCTGCTATCCAAAAAGACGACTCTCCTAATGGGTCTATAGTTTTACTTATGACGGGCATTATTATTTCTGAGATCTCACTAAATCATAATGATGTTATTCATGGGCATAATGTGGATAGAGTTTCTCCTACGGATTGGAACACTATGGATGATGTTAATTTTATTGGCGTTTCTCCTAATAATCATGTTATGTCGTTTAACTTGGCTGGTGTGGATGTTGTTGGGGTCATATTAAAGAACATGAAACTTATTGTCTTTTTGAACCTGTGGATGGTTCGAGTTGCTTGGATGTTTCTAATAAGGTGCATATTATTAAAATTTCTTGTTCTAATTTATCTGATGATGCTTTGATTTCTTTGGGTTTGGAGAAGAAGGATTTGAATTCTTTTTTCTATTGGTAATTTTGTTGATAATTCCAATTGGTTGAATGATCCGTCAGGTGTTAACAGAAATGTTGGGGAAGTTAACATTGGCAATTATCATTATTTATAGGAGGATATCAATTTGAATGTTGTGCAAGTTGATATGATTTTTCTCACTATCGAAAGTTTAATAAAGCTGTCGGTAAATATTGGCGGATTACCGGTGGTCAACCGATAGTAACCCGCCGGTCTAGCAGCCATTACCACATGGGTTTTTTGACGGCCGATAAGCCGCGCGCGCCGGTGATTAACCAATGGTTTTCCGGCAGTCGCTAGAAGTTTGGCCGCCAGTAACACCGGCGTTTTTTACGACCAGTAAGCCGCCGGAGATTAACCGGCGGTCACTAGTGCTATGACCGCCGAAAATTACCGGTTGTTTATGATGCCGAAAAGTTGTCGGTAAGTATAACGACTGGAAATGGACCGACAAAAATCGTTTCTTACACGGTTTATTCTAGCGGTTTTCTAACTTCCAAAAAATTGCCTGTATTTTATGAAACCGCTGGAAAAAAATCGTCGGAAATGCCTTAATTTCATGTAGTGTCTACTGTTTTAGGGAAAAAAATAAGAAATTTAAAAGTAAAAATGTGGTGCATAACTTCAAGTACTAAAGTTCCTCATAATGTTTTAGTCTCCTTTTTGGTTTTTCACTAGGGTGGTGTATTTGTGTTTGGGTTATCTTTTCGGTGCTGACTCGTTCTCTTTTTTGTTGGCTTCCTGGGTTCTAGTTACACGGTGAAAACTTTTTAGATATCAGGATATCCTTGCTTTGTGCTATTTTTTTTAATATAAATAGCCAAAACTTTCATAAAAATATATATTGTTAAAAATAAAAGCAGGATAAATATAATCTATCTCTATTTGGACTATTTCTCTAGATGGCCAGACAAAAGAAAAATGCCTAAAAACACACAAAATAGACTTTCACTCTCAAAATCTTTTCTCCCTCTGGTTGGCGATCAACTTGTGGATATGAGTTTTTGATACAACATTTTTCATGAAATTTGGTTTTTAAGAAAATTTGGAATGTAAGGCTATGGCGCTTAAAGGCCAATGTTATCATGCTCCCTAGAAACCCTAATTTTTATTCAGAATATAGAGATTCTAGTCCTGCAACGCCTAGAAATCTAGCATCACAATGCATTTAGAAACTCTAAATAAACTATAATACATATAACATAATCGAATGATCAGAATTTCATATTTCAGAACTTTCCCTTATGTCTCCCTTCCCGGACCCAGACAACGGAATCACAAAGGATTCCGACCACTTATAACTCCCTTCTGATAGCATACAATAATCAATTCATGCAAATCATCTCATTTCAGAAATTCAGAAATCGTACGAAAATTCAGTGGCATAACGGCAGTATACAGAATTTACACAAAATTCACAAATCCAAAAATTTACTAAATTACCACAGAACATTCACAACAATATTATAAGACTTTCATTGTACTGACAAAACATTTTTCAACATCATGATAATTTGCAGTTCAATTAAAACACCGTAGAATCCTAAATGTCAGGTACAAATCTTTCAGAAAATACTCAAAACGTGCACAATTACCATCTCAGAGACATACCAAAAGTTACGCGATAAAACCTTTGTCAAGAGAAAATAATACCAGAAATTCGTTAACGGAAACAAAATCCGGAACAGAAAATGCGTCAAAAATCTCGTTTCAGAAAATTGGGAAAGACGGAATGTGCCTTACCTCGAGTCGGTCAACTTCTCTAACTACAGCAACGAACGAAAACGGACCGGAGTCGCCCAAAAATCCTCTTTTCCTTCGTTTTTCTCTATCCTGGACGTCCTTTTCTTTCAAAAAATATCTCATTTCCATATATATCAAGACTGATCGTACCGGACGATCACAACTTCGTCCCGGACAATTTAGGCTCTTGACGAATTTCGTCCAGACGAAATTAATTATCATCCCGTACGACTTATTTCATCCAGACGATCCTATTTTCGTCCAGACAAACCATACAACCAGAACTATTTTCCTGCACAACCTGTACCGATCGTCCCGGACGATCGAACTTCGCCCGGACGAACTTGGGAGCAAAATGGTCTTTACATTACAAGTGTGTGCATGTATATGATTGCTGCTAATGTGCTTCTTCCCAAGCATTTTAATGGGAACAAATTAATATTGGGCTTCCATTTGTAATGTTGATTTTGTTAATCATACTATATGTGATGTATTAAGAAGCATTATGTTAATTATCATAAGTTAAAAATTGTTCAATTTCTAATTTGAAAACTAATTGGGGAGGCATTCTAAGAGATCATCAAGGTAACATGATTTTTGCTTTTGCTTCTTGCCTTCCTATATGTATGGTGATTATTGCAGAGGCTTCAGTTCTGCTCATGGATCTCAATTTCTGTATGGAGCATCAATTCTCTAAAATTTGGATTGAGGCTGGCTCCTCTTTTTTAGCTAATCTGATTAAATCGAATTGTTGCAATAATGCTGACCTCTAGTATATTTTCAAAAACATAATGATCATTCTTGACAAAATGGATTTAGTGGTCACCCATATTTATCGAGAAGGTAATATGTACAAAGTAGTTAACTAAAAAGGGTAGTAATTTAACTGGCACTGAATTCTTTTGGAATTTCAATGGTATTCATGAATTGAAGGGTAAGGTCTTTTTGGATAAGATGGGTCTTCCTTATTTGATAAAAAGTAATCTCACATTTCTTTTTTGGGTTTTTGATTTTCTAGTAGTTTCTAGCATTCTATTTGCCTTCATGTTTTTTTTCTGTGTGGCTGGCTGCTTGATTTAGTGATTGTGATGATTCATGGTTTCTCTAGTTATTTGTTTCTCTATGCAGGGATGTTTTGCTTCCTTGGTTATGGGGCATTTGTTCTTGATCAAGGCTGTTGATCTAGTGATGTATGTTTTTTAAGGGAGAATTTGTTTTTGTTTTTTTTTTTAATGTTGGTTTTTTGTTGTTCTAGTGGTTGGACTTCTCTATTGGTTATCTTCTGTTAGGGTCTTTGATTTGCTAAGGGTTGTCCGCCTGCCTTTCCCTTGTATGCTCTCTTTGTTTGTCAATTGTTTTCTTCTCTTGCAGGTAATCTCTGGACTTTATTCGCTGAAGGTTCTTTTGTTCTGCTACCGGTCTCATGCAAAACTATTTTGCATTCTTGGCTCATTAATGCCTCTCCTTTCTATTCGAATTGTTCTATAGCTATGGTTTGACTGTTTGAGCTTATTGTCTATCTTAGCTTTGGGTTGTTTATTTTTTGGTATGATTTCTTTCTTATCTTCTTTAGGTTTCTTTTACTTTGTTTCCTTTGTAATTAGTCAGGCACCAATAACTCTTAGTGTTTTTTTTTATACTTTTTGATTGTACCTCATTGATTGTCGTTAGCGAGTTATTGATCCCTTTAAGGACTTTCTTATGTAAGATCATTTTTTCATTTTTGGCTCATTAATGCCTCTCCTTTCTTTTCGGATTGTTCTATGGTTTGAGCTTATCGTCTATCTTAGATTTGGGCTGCTTATTCTTTTGCTATGACTTTTTGCCTATTTTCTTTAGGTTTCTTTTACCTTGTTTCATTTCTAACTAGCCAGGCACCTGTAACTCTTAAGTTTTTCTTTTTCTTTTTGATCGTAGCTCATTGAGCGTTATTGAGTTATTGATCCCTTTAAGGACTTGTAACATCTTTTGATTATTAAAGCATGGGCCCTATATGTATTTCCTCCAAAAAATGTGTGTGTGTGGTGCGTGTGAGATGTCCAACCCATGGGGTTCGAGTAAACCTCCTGCTTCATCTAAGGGTAATAATTTCTTTTGATTATCTTGTGTTATCAATCCACTGAACACTCGATGGTTTAAGGATGTTATCTCTGGTAGAATTCCTCCAATTATGCCTATTATTTCATTCATGCATTCCACTTAATTTTAAGGGTGTTCCAGACATTTTTTTTTCTGATGAAACTGTGGTCTAATTATTTTCTCTGTTGGCTTATAAAGATCCTTTGTTATTCCTTATTTTTTGTTATGTTGTCTGTTGTTGGTACTCTTTCAGGTTTTAGGTTGGCTATTGTTAATGATCTAGTGGATTGGACAAGTTATGCTACTGGATATGGCTCAAGAATTTGCTAGTTTTGGGATGACTATTGTTGTGACTTAGTGGACTGAACTAGTTTTGCTTGATGATTGTGGTTTTAGAATTTACTAAAACCCACTCATGGGCCTACATGTTAATATTCAAAAAGCGGTTACAAAAATCCTTAGAAGGATCCTCCAGCTCACTACTGCTCAAAAGAACTACAAAAAGAAAAGGAAAAGAAAAACCTATAAGCCGGAGGATCCTTTTTCTACAATTACAAAAAGAACAACCTAAGAACCTAGGTCTGAGAGTCAACAACACCCAAAATAGGAAGAGCATAAAATGACCATTCAGCTCCATCTTCCTGTAAAAAAACTGAAAATAACAGAAAAAAATATTCGAAAACCAAACAGAGATTATTTTTCGATCATTGCAGCTTGTACCATGAGGATTCATAAGATTCCTACAAGGAGACCTCCAAAAACATATGTGAGACACATAACATGAAACACAAGCTATACAACTAGAAAAATTCTTGAAACACCAACAAAAAGAAAGACCAGAAGGCTGCAGAAAGAACCAGCAGCCCGCAGAACCAATCCAAAACCCAGAAAGAAGGAACACCACGGCTAGCACCTGCAGGAATAACTAACCACAGCCACCCAACCAGAAATAACCAGAAAAAGCACAGAAACAAACACCAGCAAGAACGACCACAAAATTACCAAGCAGCCGGAGAAACCAAAAACATAGAAGAGACCACGAACACCCAGAAAAGAAAAAGACTAGCATCATACAACAAGCTCTGGACAATTGACATAAGGCAAACCGATTTGATCCAAATTAATCATCCCTTAAATCGGAATAGACAACTGCTAAAAATCAAAATCTGTAATATTGAAAAACCTGCTACCCAGCTTAGCCATAACCTGGGCACACGAATTCACCGCAGAAGGAACATAAGCAAAGGAGAAGTTCATACAAGCTAAAAGCTCTCTGATTTTTCTACGAGTATAGAACATAGAAAAGAAACAATTACTGCCATCCAAATCCAGGATAGCCTTTAAATCAATATAGAGTTTGCTTTATAAAATAATGTTCTTCAAACCCAATCTGTAATATTGAAAAACCTGCTACCCAGCTTAGCCATAACCAAAACCATCCAACACAAAATAAAACTTCTCAAAATTCTTAACAAAAATAAGATTAGCAAAGAAAAGCGCCTTAACCTTCACCAAAACTTTAACAATAATAGAATGATGATCCATTTTGATACCATTATAACGAGACTCGTTTCTAGCCAACCAAATGAACCAAACAATGAGAGTAGGCACCACATTACGAATGTGACCCTTAGATCTCATCATCCAATCCTCAAATAAATTGTGCACATTAACAAGCGGATTAAAAATATTAAACAGAAAAATGTTCAAAAAAGGTCGAAACTTTAACAGCAATAGGAGATGAAATAAAAACGTGATGCAAGGTCTCACCTTTCGAACAACATTGACATTTCGAAGTGATAAACATCCCTCTTTTCCTAAGCAGGTCATCCGTGGAAATAAAGTTATTGAGAAGCCGCCAACTAAAAACAGAAACCGTGGAAGGAATACTCTTATGCCAGTTCATTTTAAACATTTTAGAAGAATCCTTCTTCGTCCTAATCACATTCCAAGCATCTTTAGTTCTAAAGAGCTCATCTTTAGTAAAGCTACAAAGTAAGACATCTTTCAACTCCCGGTTCAGGGCAATGTTAGTAACCAAACTGATTAAAGAAGTAGGAATAACATTAGAAAGCTTAACCATATCCCAACCATTAATGGCATTAAAAAAGAAATTAACCTTAAGTTTGGTGAACTGTTGATGTTTCTCTAATGCTCTTGTTGTATTATTGTTGATATTGATTGGGCTTCAAAGTTGGCTCGAGCTTGGTCTTCAGCCTCCCTTTTGCTTTTCTTTTTTATCTTGTATTGTAGTAGGAATCTTTAGCTCATTTAGTTTATTTTTTCTTGAGATTTGAGATTGTTTCTCTTTGAGCACTAGTGAGATTTTGATTCCTTCAAGAACTTGTAATACTTTTGCTTAATTAACACATAAGCTCGTTTATGAGTTTTTATAAAAAAATATTAGTTAACTACTATTTACAATATTGCTAGTTGAATTGTAAGTGCAAAAAATGGTTGTAGATTACTCCTTTCTTAGTGTACTTTATTAGGTTTTGTAAGGGAGTATAACTTAGATAAATCAATTTTGGCACTTTTGTTTATAAGATCTACAAATGACAAATCATCGATGCAGAACTCCAAGAGCCAGCATGGCAAAGGCCAAAACTCGACAACAACAACAACAACAACAACAACAACAAGCCTTTGTCCCACTACATGGGGTCGACTACATGAATCCTTTTTCGCCATTGTGTCCAGTTAAAAATCAAATTTTCATCTAAATCTAATAAAGAAAGATCGTTTTAATATTTTCTAACCAAGTCTTTTTAGGCTACCTCTATCTTTCTTAACATAAGCCAATTCTAATACCTCAACTTTCCTAACCAGGTCATCGGAAGGCTTCCGTTTAATGTGACCAAACCATCTAAGGCGACTCTCTCTAATCTTATCTTCCACTGGAGCTACTCCAACCTTTTCATATATATGCACATTTCATATCATATCTCTAAGGGTCAAGACACTCATCCACCTAAGCATCGTCATCTCTGCAACACTTAACTTAGTATTATGCTTCTCTTTTAATGGCCAACATTCGGAAAAGGCCAAAACTTGAAAAAAAAAACACTACGGGAAAACACGTGATTACCATCGGGCTTTCTAGCGAAAATTATGCGTCAGTAAAGAACGGCGCATGTAACGATGCTTTGGTGCGACAGAAACTTTACGACGTATTTTTCGACACATAGTACGATGGAATATTAATTTCCGACGTCAGTTGCGCCAGTATGGGCGTCGGCATAAACCAACATTTCACTTGTTCTATCGCACGTTACGGCGGAAAATCACCAGCGCAATTACCGGCGGATATGGCGCCGGTGTATTTAAACTCAACGAAATAAATTTGGCTCATAATACGCCAGAAATGTCTCCGGCGGATTTGATGCCGGAAACGCCGCCGGCGAAAGCCCTATTTTTCGAGACCGAGCCCCTCTGGCCGCTCACTTGTTTCCTTCTGTTCTCTCACCTCGCCTGTTTCGCTCGTCACCCTCCGTCGCTCGCCGTAGATCGAGGTCGCCGACGAACACCGGACTTCGCCGAGGATCCTAGCTTTCCTGGTCGCCAACAATTGTTCATCTTCGCCGACGGTCGTTCATCTCGACGGAATGTTTTTTTTTTCGTTTCGTTTGACGAAATATTTTCCTATTTCAGTTGGATTACATAAATGATTAGGTTTAAGCACATATCTTTTTTGCTTTAGCCATGGATGTCTTCTTACCATACATTTTACCATACATTTGCAGAGGATGTACCGTAGTGTATGCTTTTTGCTGATGATATTCTTCTTGCTGATAAGACTAGAGACGAAGTTAAGGTAAACTTGAACAATGGAGGTCAACATTAGAGTTTAAAGGTTTTCATTTGAGTAGATCTCCTAGCAATGTAATTTTAAATGTGATAGCTCCTAGCAATTTTAAATGTGATAGTTTAAAGATTTTAAGATGACCCAGCACCTAGTTTGTCCAAAACTTGTTACAATGCAATGTAATGAATATCTAAAATCGAATCTGTAATATTGAACAATATGTGATGTTTTTAGTTGGTTGTTACTATTGAACATTTTCTTTTAATGAGTATTTATGTTTTTGTGCATTTGTTGAATTGTTATAAACTGTTGTGGAATTGTTATAAACTGTTGTGGATAGATATTTGTATAGGTTGCAGGTGTGGAAATTTGATTGTTGGCTGGGAAGGCAATTTTTTTTGTCAATGCTACAGGTTTCCAGTGGATTTTGCGCTGGTAATTCGACGGAAATGACGATACAACGAATCATATCGATCATGTCGGCGTCTTTGTGTGCGCCGGAAATTACCAGCGCGTGTTTCGGCGTCGTGTCCGCTGGATATTTCGGACGCATAGTTTGAGTCGTAAACAACTCGTAGGTTATTTACGGCGTAGCAATGGCGCTTTATCCGCCGGTAATTACCGGCGGACTCATACGACGCAAATTGCCGGCGCAGTTATAGCCAGAATTTACTGGTTGAAAGTCGCCGGCTCCACAACTTTTTTTGCACCGGTGATGCACCGGAAAGTGCGCCGAAAACTTTTCCAGCATATTATAAACGTCAGAAGATATTTATCAACGCGAGCCAAACCGGCGTATGAAATTCCGTCGGAACGTGGGTCGAAAACCCATATTTCCGTCCAATTTCACATCTTATCGGCGGATTTTATTCGCAGGTAATACCGGGTTTTCCTGTAGTGAAAATATTTAAACTGCCCTTTTCAAGCTATATCATCTTTCCAATAATGGGCTATGCTAGGGGTTTTTTTTGCCCTAGCCGCCCTCCTTGGTGTCATCTAGTATGAGGCCTTCTTTTCTTAGGAAGCCTTCTCTCTCCCTCTCATCTTCTTCTCTATAATTTTTCTCATTTGTTTATGGCATTGTTCATTTAATTCTTCCATGTACCTTCGCCCGATTTTGGCTTGAATGGTGGTTAATCGTTTAAATGACCCAAGTTTTTTAATGGGAAAAAGAATACATGCACGTTCTTCTTAGAAGCACCGTCGAGGCTTCCCCCTCGCCGTGTTTACCTTGCCTTAAAATGACTATTCATCATGGACTACCATTGTTATGGGTTTCAGAAGAAGAAATTCTCGCACTTGTTGCTTCTTTCGAGTTCACTTTGACTAGAAAATTTTGTGGTCGTAGACCCTATCTCGATGTTATCCATAATTTTTCTACAATCTCAAGCTTTTTAAAGAGTTTTTTCAGTTACTCTGTTGAACCCAAAGCATGTTTTGATTAAGCTGGTGAATGATTTGGATTATAATAGTGTTCTCTTATCATTCTTACTTTGTTAGCAATTGCCATATGAAATTGTGCAAGTGGACCCCTCTTCTTGACATTGATGTGGACCTCACTTTTGTTAGCAATCCCCTATCATCCTGATCTGAGTTTTCTTTCCCTAACATTCGACCTCACTTATTTTCTCCCCATATCCTTCACGGTTTGGGAGCCTTATTATTTTGTTTCCCTTTAAAAAAGAATAATGCTACCTCCACTGGCATAAGGCCCTCTATTGCTCGAGTCCTGGTTAAATTAGATGTAACCAAATGTTATCCCAATAGAGTGTGGCATTGGAGGAGTTCCCTCTTTATTATGCTCATTGCAAATCTTTATAGCACTCTAAGTTGAATTATCACATTCTTAACCCCATTTAGCCAAAAAATCCCACGATCATCCCCGTCCTTGTAAATGTTGTTGATGAGGTTAACAATAATTTACACCCAAATAGTTATTCCAACTTTGCTATGCAAAAAACTATAGAAAATATGAAATCTATGGCTTTTAAACCTTCATTGATCCCTGTTGATGATGTTGTTGGACCATTTGATGCTTTTGATATGATGGTTCTTGAGCTCAAAAATCTATGTTAACTCATGTTTCTAATAATTTGCCCGATCATTTAGCTAACACTCCTATTTTGGAGTGTGGATCTTTAGGTTGGTGATATTGATGTGAGTGTTGGCACTTGTGTTGAGGGACTGCAGGGGAAAATAATGCCTATTCATCCATCCACTATGAATGACCCTCTTAATCTTTGTGATGGCTTAGATGTTTCTGATTGAGTTCCCATAATCAATTTATCAGTATCTCTTATACCTCTTCTGGTCGACCCCTGTTGACCACTCTGATTGGTTGGTCTGCACTCAATCTTATGATAATTGGGATGATGTTGAGGGATCTTGTGAGGATCTCTCCAACTTTGAGGAGAGTGATTTAAATGTTGTGCAGGTGGTTTATGAAGGAAAATTTGTTAGCTCGTGCAAGAAAAATAAGAAAAAGAAAAACAAGAGTGCGCTGAATAATTTTAAGTATATTGTTGATAGACCTATGCACACTAATACTCTTCTTAATTCTCATATTAATTAGCTTGTTTGTTTTTTTTGTTGGGGCTTTTTCTTTTTGTTTTTATGGTCCTATGCTGTGTTGGTGGTCTCCCGTTATTTGGGGTATTTTTAGGTTGGTATTCTGCATTTTTCTATTTTGGTTTGTGTCATCTAGGTGTATCGTCGTGTTAATCTTGTCTTGGGATGGTTGGTTCTATGGTTGAGGTCATGGCTCCTTTAATCTTTGCTGCTCTTGGGGGTCTTTGGCCTTTGCTCATTGGTTGGCATAAGAGCTTGGTGGTATCTCTGTCATGTTGTTGTTCTTTTCAGGCTTTGTTGGTGATGATTTGTTTATTGCTTGGTTCATTATTAATTTTTTTCTATTTGGAAGTTATTTTGTATTGCAGGTCCTTGGAGTATGCTTCCTTTGATGATCCAGCCTTTCAGTTGATAGTTGATGATGTGCACTGTGGAGGCTTTAACTTCTCCAACCCTATGGATGGTGCTCCATTTGTTGTTTAGCTTTTTCTTTAGGTTTTTTATTGTATTTTAGTGGGGATCTTATGCTATTAGGTTTTTTGTTTTTCAATTGTAGCTCTTTGAACATTAGCAATTTTAGGTCCCCTTATAAGAACATGTATCTCTTTACTTAAATTAACAAATAGGACCCTATGTGGGTTTTAATTTAAAAAAAAGTTGTATTTTCTTTTAAATCTCATATGTTGTAAGTTACATCTAAATGGGGAGAGAGTATGGCTTGATCTAAACTCTCCTAAGTTTTGATTTAACTTCCATTGTTCGCTTTTATTAATGATAAGTACTTTCTTTAAAAAAATGTAACATAAGTTTTACATTCATAATTTCTTTTTAGCCAAAAATATAATTAACCCAAACTCTAATTATCATTTTCCTCACTTTAAAAGCTTCATTTTTAAACAGTTTCCACAAAAACAAAAAAAATAAGGTTTTATTTTAAAAGCCCCTCTTAATTATAGTCAAATTCAGTGCAAGTGAAAGTTGTATGTGATTTTTTTTGCTTTACATTATAATATCAATTTGTGTTTTCTTTTAAAGTAGCGTTAAAAATATTGTTTGATCTTTTTATTGCAATAGTTATAATCCTTATTTTCTTTTAGCTCCAAAGGTTAAAAAAACATGAGTATTTCTTAATTTCTTGTAGCTTAATTTTCACATTCAATTGTGAGGGCATTTAAGTTACAGACAAGTGATGGTTAAAAATGGATTCTGGAGACCAAAACATATAAAAATCACTCACTTACGACCCTCCAAAATGTATTTATTGTACTTTGATTTTACATCTCAGGCTAATCACATGTATTTCTTATTTTTTTTCATAATTACTTAATTGTCATTAGGGGTGTCAATTATTGACTTGATCCGAACTCGACCAGACAAATCTGGGTTCTGGTCGACCCGTTTAACAAATGTGTTGGGATCATGTTACATTTATTGTCCCATTTGAAAAATCATGTCTGATACGAGTCAGCTTGCTAATCCAAATTTAACCTGGGTCAATTCGCTAAACCGAATTTGACTCGGATTTAACTCGATCTGTCTTATCTGTCCATTCGCATCACCCAACCCGCACTCGCGCACAGTGCTCTGTGTTATCCTGCCAGCTAGGGAGTCCTCTGCCCTCCCCAACACATGGTCTGGACCTACACCACACAGTTTGCACCCGCACCGCAAAGTCCGCACCTGAGAACTAGCATAGTCTAGAGCCTACGCACAAGTGTGATCCTGCGCTAGCCATGCCGCCCTCTGCTCTTGCCTGCTCGTTTAGTCCCCCCAACACCGCTGCAACCTGCCACTCTCCTTGCATAGTTACACCTGTGCACTAGCGTGGTCCTACTAGGCCACTTCGTACGTAGTCGCGCTACTCACATTCGTGCTCGACCTGTTTGCAAAACTGGGTTAGCGGGCCGATTTAGGTCAACCTGGTAACCCATCAGGTTAGGTCCAGATCTAAATTTCTGACATGTTTGTAAAACTAGGGAGGGTTCGAGTCAGCTGATTTGAACCTGGATCAACTCCAGACTAGACCCAAACCCGACTTGAATACTAGTTTTGACACCCCTAATTACCATCACTCATTGTGCATATGCATGCATCA